>OY759170.1:48432964-49698454 GCA_963662145.1 Sturmia bella
TCCATATTTATTTAATTGTTCTTTAATTTAACTAACAAATTGCCCTTGTTTTTAACTATTAAACATGTTCCATTACTTTTGTATCATCAAAGAGTGTACTACAGTCAAAGCCTGGTATAACGAATACTTAGTGTAACAAAATATCCGATATAACGAATGGCGAAATTTTTACATTAACTGCCTTATATAGCGAATGGCAAAAAACAATCTAGAGTTAAAGAATGACAAAGCAAAATACATTATAAAATCGTTACAGAGTCGTAAGATTGTGGGTGTTTTTGGCTTGTTTGCTTTCTATTGAAAGAACGCGTGTGATGCGTTGCTGTTTTCCTTAAAATTTCAGTAGTTTTGTTTGGTTCATTGTGAAAACGAGATGCCGATTTCTTAACAAATTAATAATATGAATGAAATGTAATAATCAACCTACACATGTTAATAGCATCCAAGTATACGTAAATATGTATGTATATGCACATATGTATATTTATGATTTTTAATGAATTTACATAATAGAAATAAAAACAATTCCTTAATAAACATTAAAATATCAATTTTAGTTTTATTTCTACACTAAGTTATCAATACAATTAAATTTTGATGTTTTTAAAACTGCGGACCACCGTCTTTTATAAACTTTTAAGATTAATAAAAATTACTGTTCGATATAACGAAAGGTCTGAACATTATATCATTCGTTAAACCGGGCTTTGACTGTATTTTGACTCTGGCATCAATTACAAAATCTATTATTGTTATCTGTAGTATAATTATCATTCTAACGATTTGGTTGAAGAATAAACTCTTAGCACAGTCCTTTTGAGCACACACATACACCCATACTCTTCCTCTCTCTCTCTCTTTCTAGCCGCAAGATAATTTTTCTTATTCAGAATCTTGCAAATTATTTTTTTTTTCTATTTTTCATTTACACAGAAGACAACGCACATTTTTCTTGTAACCAACTTACAATAACATCTCCTCGAACTGAATTCCTGCAGCAATTGTTGTTACAGTTTTAATTTCCATTACATTATCTTTATGCCTGTCCTCGTGCACCAGTGCTGGCTGCTCTCTGCGTGTTCAACTTTATAAAATCATAATGTCGTGTTTGTTTTTTATGAGTTTGCACCTGGAAGCAATAAATGCAAATACGAAAACATTTCTTCCTTTTGGTTATGGTGCTTTTTGCTGGATATTCTCCAAGTTATCAAACGTCAACGACGGGCAGCAATACTACAAGCTTTTCTACCAGCAATCCAATTAAAATGGCACAAGTTTAACTAATAAAAGATCTAATGACGACAGAGGAAATTTAATTGTTCATCATATTGTCGTGTATTTTTTAATTATTCAGTTACTGGGCGATGCGGCAACAGTTTATTTTTTTAGTTTTTGTTCGCAGAAGCCCTTTAAGCGTAATTGTGTTATTGAAAGATAATTTCTTTAAGCGAAAATGTTGATTGATGGCTGAAGTGCAGGAAAAATTAAAGAAAATTTCATTGTGCAGGAGTCAGGGTTCTTTGATTACAGATGCAGTGTGATGTTCGCGGAATTGAAGACATTTTGCAATTTGTACAAAAATAAGTGTAAATGTTGCAGGTTTTCTGAAATCGTATGATATATACTTTCAGTCCATCTGAACTATTTACTTTCCCTTGTTGGGATGGCCAATAATCTCTAATTGCTACAGAAATAGCCAGCTGTTTAGTATGGCGATGCCCCTGTGTCAAGCGGCAGTGAATGTCGCCGTAACCTTTGCTCATCAAGGGAGTGGACAAATATCCAATGCTTTATGTCTTTAGACTAGATTTAGATGGATTGCTTCTGCTTGATATATTGGAGTGCAAACTGGATATTATATATTGGTTAAAATGGTCGGGGCCAGAAATTGCACGAGTGCTACAGTGATACCTAGCTTTGCAGCAAGAAAACTATTGACTCTATTTCAGTTGCAATAATCATTCTCTGGCTTATTATTATCATTTAGGTACTGAAGTACTTAAATTCAACTACAAAAACATTCATAAATTCTATTACAACAACATGCAGCTAAAATAGCACAAAGTTAGCAATAACATTTGAAGTTGAAGAAAAACACACAAAAAAATAATTTTGCATTAAACGTTGTTTTTTGTACAATAATTTAAATGCTTTTCGACTGTCATATGCATTTCAGTTTTGATTGATGGACTCATCAGCCGTAGAGTAGCCAAACGTAACGGGTTATACATTTTACGGTTTCAAAAGTAAACGTAAATAAAATAAGTTTTTTTTATTATTAAGTTTGATACGTTGATCTTGGTGGCCAGTTGAAATCGCCACGACGAGAAATTACAATGCCAGGAAAAGTCTCTTGCAATAAAGCCATATTCGCCCGAGCTATGTCATATGTCACACCGTCTTGTTGAAACCACATGATCTCCAAGTCGTATTCTTCAATACCAGGCAAAAAAAAGGTTGGTTATCATACCGCTCTGAATCGACGGTGACAGTCTTTGCATCGTCGTTTTCCAAGAAGTAAGGTTCAATCGCACCTTCGCACCAAAGAGCTTGCCAAACAGTGACTTTCTCTGGACGTAATGGCCTCTCTTCAATTACTTGAAGACACTCAGAGTCCCAAATACAACAATTTTATTTATTAACAAACCTACCGAGTGAGAAATGTGCTTCATCGCTGAAGAAAATTTTTTTCGAAAAATCGCCGTCCACCGTCTGTTGCTCAAGCACGTACCCATTCCACGTATCTATGACGTTGTGAAGGGTCAGCTAGCTTCAGTTGTTGTGTGAGCTGGACTTTATGTGGATGTAGGTGTAGATTTAAATGTAAAATACGCCATAATGTGCCGTAAGGCAATCCCAATTCCTAAGAGCGAGGAGGAATCCACACATTCGGGTCTTCAGCAACACTTTCACTTACAGCACCGATATTTTCAACGGAACGAGCGAAACGATGATGCACAGGCCTTATAATATTTGTAATTGCTCCAGTCTCTTCAAATTTCTTCACAGTTTCGCCAATTGCTTGCGTAGTTGGACGATTATGTAAACCATACTCTCCTCGTGAAGCACGATATGTGGCTGTGGCATAATCACCATTTTTGTAGTATATTTTGATAACTCTAATGCGTGGTGTGATAGTTAAGCGATACATTTTCGTCACTGTCAGACTTTCAACTATGTACAAAAAAAAAATTGGTTTAACAACTTAGTTTGACAGATGTCGAATTCCAGTCCTGTACTTTTGAAACTACGAAATGGATAACCCGTTGTGATCAGCCATCTATAATTTTTCCTGCAATAATGATTTTGAATGAACCAACCAAACACCACGCCTTCTTGTGGAGCTCTCATCCAAATATAAGCTGAAAGGCGGACGCCTTTAAAATGATTCTTTGATATGTCGTTGTAGAACTTCTTTTTTCTCATGCAAAAGCCTATCGAAAAATCAATGCTATAATATTCAATATTAAATCGAAACACACTCCATACTTTGCTTAACATTTATCTTTTGCTTTAGCTGACCTTAAGCAAAAACGTATTTTGCTGAAGATTTCTAACCTAAAACAATTTCCTTTCAAATATTCGGTTCGTTCGTCTTCTTTTATATTCAGAAAGGCAGAAGTAACTTCTTAAAACATATTTGATAATGATGAATGATGGCCTCAAAAAATTTGATTGTAAAATTGCTTGATTCTCTTTTTATTTGTTTATTACCATTGTCTATCGTTTTTTCTTCAATTTGCTTTTCTTTACTTTTGTTTAACAAGATGTAAAAGAAAAAGTGTTTTTTGTTTTACTTTTACTAGATTTTTGTTAGGCATTTGCTTTGATTACCTGTCTCTCTCTTTTATTTTTTGTAACTATCACTGTGGCATGTCGCTTCCACTTCACGCATTGCTTGTCACGTATCTGAATTTTATTTCTTCGAAGATTTAATTTAGATGTAGTGATAAATGTGTGTGTCAACGACCTGTATACATCTTTGTCTACCCAGTAAATCATTTTAATAGAACATTTTTGTAAGCAATTGATACAGGCCATATTGCAAGAGCTGCTGCTGTCGAACGCCACCAAAGTTACATATCGGTGTTCTTACCCATAACAAACAGCAAAGTAAGCTGCTGCTTAAAAACAGTACGCAATTACTCATGCCCTGGGTTCGAAGCCATTTGGGTGCCGATGAGCGTCGTGATGGACGCAAAATGGCCATGGAATGTACTCCAGCTAATAAGTCTTCAACTTTACTTTCCTTGTCTACTTTAGAAATGCTGATCACTTCAAATATTATTTTTTCTCAATTCTGAGGAAGTAAAATCGAACTCAAGCCCGATAATAAATTAATAATTGAAAAAGCATTTTCGTTACATAGAAACGCTTCTCTGGCCTTGGCAGTCATAGCCAGGGGCGTAAGGAAAATTTTTTCAGAAAACGTCAAATTTTGGAAAGAAAAAAACGTCATTTTTAAAAATGTACAAATAAATCCAAAATTAATTAATTTTATTTAATAAAATCTTTTTATTGTGCAAAAAAAAAACCAACAAGCATTTTACTATAACAAAACAAGTACAATTTAAAAATTTTACGAAAAATATTAGCATTTACATATATACATACATACATACATACATATTATAAAAATTTTTTATTAATATTATTCATATAAATTTATTGCTTTGTGGCTTTTAATTAAACTTTTTGTACTGTTTACAACACTCTCAAGAGTTATATGTATTTTAAATAGTTCTTAGCAAACAAAATACCTTCAATTGTTTTTGTCCCCAAGGAATTTCTAATTTTAGTTCTGTTTAAATTCACTCGACTAAAAATTCGTTCAATTGGTAGCACATGAATTTGGCAGAACCATTAAATCGTTAACAAAATCACATAGGATATGAAAAGCCGGTTATTTGATTACTTGATTGAGTTGATTGGTTTTCAAAAAATATTAAAATCGATTGAACTTTTATTTAAAATCCGCATTTCTCTTACTTCTCTTTACTTTATTTGACAGTTTAACTCAATACAATTATCTACAAGTTGGTTATAAATAACAACGTCAATTCTACACTGCGACATTGGTGAAATGAATCTCTTAAGTTACTGTAAACAACACTAATAGCGCTCGTATGTCAAAACGTTCTGAGTACGTATAAACTCAAAAATAATCAAATTTACGGTAGAGCTGTCAGTTTTCAGACTGCAACAAACATCTTAAACATTAAACGCAAGCGTCGTAACAGAAAGCAGCTGATTCCAATAACGGTTACGTTTTCAAGCAAAAATTACAAAACGATTTTGAGCTCAACATTCTTGATGAGTGTATGACAGCTCGCCCAAAACAATGAAATACCCCACGAGCAAATGTTCACAAAAGTTGAAATTAATTGTCAAAGAAATGTTTATCAAATATTGTGTCTATTACTTTGAAATTCAAATTTGATTAGTTGTTACTGTGAGTAGGATTTGTTTTTTCATTTATACGCCATTGATGATAAAGGAAGTGCCCATATGACTTTCTCTGCAGTGTTTTCTCTTTATTACCAACAATTTTGAATCACTTCTTTTGATTTAGTTTCGGCTTGTTTTCTTCTTCAATTCGATTTTCTATGTTTCACTTTATGTTTGTTTCCTTTTATTCTGCTCTTACTGTTGTCATTTCTAAATTAGCATTTATCATCAAATTGACAAACTTTATTGTCATTTTTCAAAAACACAATTGACGTTTCTATTCCTGCTCTTTTTCCCTAAATGCTTTTCTTTTGCTGCCCGCCAAGCAGCAATTTAAGATTTTTTATTTGTATTTCCTTTTTTGTCTCTGTTTGTTTCCGTTTTCGAATGTCTACAAGAAAAATTGTTTTTTTCATTTTTGTCCAAGACGACAGCATGACGGTTTGTTGTTGTGTTATAAATTTGAATGTGTAGTTGTATTGACAGTTTTATCATCATTTGTCAGTGGTTATTTATCATTATCGTTAAATCATTTTGTATCAGTTTGAAAAGGGAGGATGTCTTTTATTTTTGTGATATGCTGGTAGAGAAAACGTCTATTCAGGATTAGCACACTTTAAGTGAAATTCTTCTTGTCGTACACATATGTATAATGTTGGAGACTTCCAAGATTTTCAACTGTTTTAATAATTCAGCATGACTTTAAATCTGTACATCAACAGCACCCAACACGAAATTATTTTGTGTTCCCCCATTTCTTATTAGACTTGAACTGCTGTTAAGACTCGCTGTCAATATTAGAGCTGCAAAATTATCAATAGTCGCGCCATTCATTAGTTTTTCTGTTAAACAGTCGTTTATATCAAAAGTGTTTGGTCACCTCTTGCCAGCAAAGCCATTAGCAAAATAATATTTGTATTTATTTACTCATCTGCAAGTATTGAAAAAGTCATATCTATTTTATGAAAATGACAAAATTCTAATCGAAATATGCCTTCACAAGCCGAAGTTTTTCACAGTGGCTTACCCTAAGTTAACATTTTTTTTTATTATTTTTCTTTCGCCAACGGACTAATAGTTGAACTTTTTGCGTCCGAAAGTCTATTTTGTATAAATAATTTACATTTTGTACATATATTAGTTTGCCTAAAAACTGTTTACTTCCTTTTCGGTAGAATATTGTTACAAATTTTAGCTAGTGGTGTGTTAAGGGTTAATACAATACAAGTGATTGATTAGCACTGCTATAAGCGATATCTGTGTAAGTGAAGGAATATACCGCCATGCAATTTAAGTCTGTCTATTGGTCCAAAAGGATCCCGAAAAGGCTGTCAAATCTTAAGCTTTAGCACAAAGGATGTTGTCTTAGAACTTTCGAGATTATGCTACGAAAACAACTGGGACGAACGACGAGTTTTTCGCCGCGAATATTTTCCGTCAAAAATAAAACACATTGGTGTATATGAAAATGCTCACATTCACATATAGATACGCATGTCACTTCGTTTTAATGTATAAGGTATTTATTGGTCACTATTTTCTCCGTCTACGCCTGGTAGTGACACAATTTTTCTAGCTTTGTTAGTGGTTTTCTTGTCAAGTGTGGACCACCGCTGCCGTATTTACCATTTGCACAATTTCAACTTCTAACAGAGATTTCGGACTTTCAGCAGTTGCCCTAATCGGCATACAAAGAGAACTGTTTGACTTCTTGAATCATGTGGTTCATTAGACGATTGTTAATGAGATATTATTGCTATAATTTTTTTCCGTTTTACCATATGTGTCAATGTAACATTGTTAATGAACCATAAATGAAAAATTCTGTTCTTAAGTGTTCTTGATTCGAAATAAATAAAAAAAAAAAATTGGACGTATTGTTTAAAACATGTTTTTTGCAGCCCCTGTTCCCTATAGACCGAGACCTAAATTCATTACGGACGTGGGTTCGATGTTACCGAGGTCCTTGGGATCCAACAAACCAGCGCCCACGCATATGGTTCTGCGTCTATACGCAGTAGGACATACGCAAAAGATGTCTTCCTTCACTTTCTCCTTTTATTTACAGAGTCTGCAGGAATCATTGGTTACCAATTTCAGTTTGTGCTTACAGTTGTGGCCCTTAAACCCTGTGTATAGCTTAATATCCTTACCACAAGGTTCACCATACGGCGGCACTTCACTCTGCCAGGATATATTAGATTGCTTTTTTTTTTTTGCTTACCGCAGACCCTTTCATTTTCGTAGAATTCTGCCGTTAAAAGTGTTGTTACCCACACAGAACGATAAAATACCTTACTGCTCCCCTATTGGCCAAATGGTCCGCCCCTTCGTTGTCCTCATGTCCTTCGTGACCTGGTACCCATAGGAGAGCTAATTTTTTCCTCAAGGTTAGGGCCTGAAGAGGTTCGTAGCTTTTCCAAGCTAGTCTTGGAAGATATTAGCGCTGTTGGAGCTGTTTGACTACCAGAGAGGAAGCATATGTCAGCTCCAGATATAGTCCCACATAAGCATTCCCTAGTAGCATAAAGCTTTATGGCATCCATCTCCGCCTGAGAAGCTGTGGCTATTTTCCCAATTGCATTCGCCTTCTGAAAGTTAAGCCCAACTTTTCCAGTGCCTCTACTGCCGTCCTATAATTTGGAGCCATCTCTAAATCAGAATTGGAAACCCTGTTTTCAAACCACTCTCCTATTTTTGTAGAATGTGCCATCATTAATGTCAACTTTGAATTACCTAGGTAATGTAAGCGTGTTATTTATTCTATGTGAGACCACGAGACTCGGCGTATTCCACAAAAATTTCAAACTTACCAGCTGACCTAAAAGCTATCTCAGCAGTCTTTGTTTTCACTCAAAGAGGAGTGCATTCTGTAAGTACTTTCATGGCAGCTGTTGGGCAGGTTTCGAGATCTCCTCAAGGACACATAAGATCTATCGAAGAGAAGTATTCCCACTCAGCTTTGGTGCCACAGCAAAGTATTATTGTTGAACTAAGATAAATGTAGAAAACATTATGATACCTAATGAATTAGATCCACTGAATCTGCGGCAAACCAACTCCACATCTGCGTTTACATTTAAACCTAGAAATTTTTGGGCAGGACACATTTCTACTTTACTGATGTTTATTATTTCTCTCATACCCACATTTTCATTGTTACGTCTGCAGCTAATTGTATACCATTGCTGTGAATTTTCACATTTTCTTCATGAATTTATGCCAAAAGACGCACTTGCAGAAGCAAAGTAAGAAAATGGACATTATTACAAAATATGCCCCAATTGTCTCCAGCAGCAGTAAAAGTTTAACAGTCATAAAAACGAATGTTGCAATAAATAATTCTTATTGTTTCATTGGCACGAGAGCCACATAATTCGATGATATTATTAAAACAATAACTGAAAGTATATAAAACATAATTTAAAGATACAAAAATATATGTATGTATGTACATAAGACAGCGGAGCAATTCAGCTTAGAAAAATGCAACGCATTGAAATAGAAGCACTAAGAAAAATAAAAGAACTTTAAGAAAATCAGAGTTTATGGCGGCAGAAATAAAGGTAATGGTCAAAATAATATAAATGCTAATGAGATTTTAACTTGCAAACGCGCTCGTTAAAACAAATGTGCAAAACAAAGTCAATTGCTCTACACGGCGCTCAACGGCAAACTTTACCATGTAGTAACACTGTATGTGTGAAAAATATTTATCTGTTTTCTTTTCAGTGGAATGAAATACATACCATTGCTCTGTCTCATGCAGAAAGGTATTAACTCGATTTTTTGGAATCTCAGGTTTTTTTTTTTTTTTTGGAGTATTTTCATTAATCAAGGATTTTATCTTAAAATATTTAAAACAAAAACCCGAGATTGAAAAACGTATGAGTTGGGGCGTTTCTACATAAGACCAACGATAGACTTACACTAAGTTAATACAGTTTCTATGGAAAAGAATGTTTTCATAGTGTGTCATCGGGTTTTCGATAAAATGGAGAAAAAGGACCACCACAACATATAAAAACTTATTTTAAAAGTGCGACTTTCACGACATTTTGCAATATTTTCAAAAAACAAGTTATATGGTGGAACCTTTATATTTATTTCTTATATGTTTTCTTTACTGGCGGCACTCGACCATGAACAACTTCATGACTATTGATTAGCCACCAGAGCTTTGCTGCTTTAGCAAAACACGCAGACATTTGTCTATATATGGAAAACCACTTCGAGGGTAACTAGCATAAGTTTTTTTGATGATGATTTGTGGGTCCGAAATATAGTAATTTTTAATTAGGTTATTATTCTCGATTTTCAATCAATTTTTTTCGATGCTAGTTTTACATGCCAAAGTTTTTCTTTGTACCTAAAATTTGCAGAAATTTATGAAAAATTCAGATCCAGATAAGATGTGCTAGAAATTTTTTTAATGTTAAGACTTTAAGTAAAAGTTATCACAAAACGTTTTTTCTTACTTCAGAATACTATTCCTTTCTTTTTTCTTACTTGTAATATTGCTCTTGTTACAGGTAACAGAAATCATCTAAAAAAATGTCATTAAATCCATGGTTTTTTTCTACAGTTTCTGCAATCATACTTACAAGCAAACAAATAAAAAATCTTTGCAAATTTCAGCACAAAGGCTGAAAACTCATACTTGCATGGCGATAAAAACCACTTGAAAAACAACCGAAAGCCAAGCGTTAAATGAATGATACACACATACAGGACACATACAGCACACATACGCAGAAGTGGTGCATTTGTTGTGGCCAGGGCTGGGCAGTATTTGAAATACATGCATTTGAAATACGTATTTAAAATACAAATACGTATTTTGAATTTGTATTTTAAATACATTTCATAAGTGTATTTAGTAATTGTATTTTAAATACTAGGCGCTTGAGTATTTTCTATTTCAAATACTTGTGCTCTCAAAATAAATACATTTCTCTAAGTACATATTTATTTTATGTTAAAAAATATTCGCTAAAAATGATTAAATTCATACATCAAGTAAAAAGCAGAAAATTTTGTTACTGTTTTATTACCATAAAATGGCGCTACTACAATTTAATTACCAAACGTAAAATACCTGTGTAAAGGAAAAAGCAACTGAATGGATTCACATTGAGAAAGTCGCCAAGCTTTCAGAAAATTAAACAATGAGAGAATAAATCACAAGGAAAAAACAGCCTTGACATTTTTATCTAAAACAAGAGCCCCCAGATGTGGGCTTGGATGGACTTTATATACATCAAAAGTTTTTTTATTGTCACTTATTTCTTAATTTCATTGTTTCTCTTTCAATAAAATATCGTTTTTTGAATAAGAAATCATTGAGATTTTGTCGTTAGCTGATTTTATTCATTCGCCATCAAGAGGTTGTTTGTCTGATACCAAGTTTGATATAAACACCAGTATGAAAAGAAATAAAAACTTTTTTGATTAAAATTATTTCGTATTTTTAAAAAAAAGTATTTGTATTTTGTATTTCAAATACACAACTTTCATGTATTTTGTAATTTAAATAAATCAGAAAATGTATTTTGCCCAGCACTGATTGTGGCTCACAGTGCTTTGAATGAGCAAATATTTGACATGTTTTCGTTGAAGTATAACTTATGATAAAAATATTAATAAGTAGTTTTGCCAGAGTGTAGTTTGATTTTAGTTCCTTAGAATTAAGAAAACTATTATTTAACATGACATTGTAGTGTTGAACATTTTTAAAGAAGACAAGAAAAGTAAAATTGAAGACTTAGTGGCTGGGTTACATGCCATGGCTGTTTCATATCCACCGCTAAGCTCATCACTACCCAAATTGGTTTTTTTATTTGTTAGTATTGTGTCAGTAATCACACAGCTTTTCAAACTTTACACCGGGTCCGGCTGTTTTTAATCATTAATTTAGTTTTATAGTACAGCTATATGATTTATAGAGTTAAAAAATAACAAATTCAAATATCATAGATGCTCTTCATTTTATATAAAGAAATGTGTTTTAGTACTTAAGGTCTAAAAAAGTAGACCTTTATGCTTTCTGTCTTTTTTCAGCCGTCTATATGCCGCCGACATTTCGTTGCTGCTAAACAACTCATCAGTAGACTTGAAAAATCTAAAAAGAATGTTTAAAGCCCAAATACAGTCAAAGCCCGGTATAGCGAATACTCAGTTTAACGAATATCCGATATAACGAATGGCGAAATTTTTACATTAACTGCCTTATATAGCGAATGGCAAAAAAAAAAGAGTCTCGATTTAACGAATGACAAAACAAAATGCATTTGAAACTCGTTACAGAATCGTAAGACTGTGGGTGTTTTTGGCTTCTTTGCTTTGTATTGAAAGAACACGTGTGATGCGTTGCTTTTTTCCATAAAATTTCAGTAGTTTTGGTAGGTTCATTGTGAAAACGAGATGTCGATTTCTTAAGAAATTAACAATATGAATGAAATGTAATAATAAACCTACACATGTTAATAGCATCCAAATATAAGGAGACGCACCTATGTACATTTATGATTTTTAATGAATTTTCATATTAGAAATTAAACAAATCTTAAATAAACATCAAAATATCAATCAAAGTTTTAAGTTATTAATACAATTAAATTTTGATGTTTTTAAAACTGCGGACCTCCGTCTTTTATAAAATTTGAAGATAAGAAATTATTGTTCGATATAACGGATATCTCGGTATAACGAAAGGTCTGAACATTATATCATTCGTTAAACCGGGATTTTACTGTACTTATTAAAAAATTCTCATGAACAAAATGAGAATCAGAAACGCTTAAACAAACTGATGAGTTGTTTAGCAGCAACGAAATGTCGGCGGCATATAGACGGCTGAAAAAAGACAGAAAGAATTAAGGTCTAGTTTTTAGATCTAAAGTAATAAATTTCAATTGGCTCTTATAGCGAATAAATAATTAAGTTCATTGTTGAAATGTGTTTTTTTTTCTTCTAATTGTAACAACTGATATATAAAGCTGACAAGAAAAATATATTTTGAAGATTTATGTGCTGTGGGACAACTTGTGGCTTTGTACTTACTCATCCCGATGACCATAAGTACATCTCAAAACGCTATGTGTTGGGAAGGTAGAAAATGAATTAGCATAATTGCCACAACTCGCTCCTACACAAAATTTTCCAAGTCAATATTTTTACTGATTATACTAAGCCACCCACTTTCCTCCCTCTATCCTCTTAATAAGAAGGCTCCACCACACAAAAAAAATTTATGTCCACTTGCTATTGATTTTTTCCTTTGCAGTATTTTCTCAGAACAGATGTTTTAATCATATTTGCCATGAGGCCAATAAGGTTTGTTTATGCCCAATTTAGTCTATTATGTATGACAATCTGTGATCGAACGTGTGTTTCCACAGAGTAATGTGAATGTCATTATTCTTCGAGCTTCAGCTTTTCTGTATGAGTTTTCACACAGTGTTTTGCGATCGGGCTTGGAAGAGTCACTGCACGTTTATTCTAAACGACTCCACTGTATGTCACTAAAATTGTATAGCAGATATTTTTTTGAAAATAATTGCCTACACCGATTTTATTTGGTGACCAAAACACTGTGTGGCAGCGATGTGTGTTACCTGCTGCTTCATGTTTGTCTGCAAACTTTGTTAAATGGGTTGATTGTTGTGTTCGTTCGCAAAACGACTTTACAGATTTCTAGTAATTCTGGTTGGTGTAAAAGAACTTGGATTTTGTTTTTATTTTGGTGTTTTATCTGCTTGTTTTTTTTGTTTATTTTGTACACATTCATTGATGATGTGCTTTTCTAGTTGCAATTTTTTCGCCATACTTTCTCACCTACATTTTTTTCTGTTTTTTTTCTAAAGACTTTCATTTATTTGTACATTGTTAAAAATTTTGAACTTTGCGGAAAATATTCTTTATACATACCTATACAGATGTATATTTAAATGGTTTAAAAGCCAACTTGGTTTGTTGGCCTTAACAAGAGGTTTAGCTGAGTTGACGACAAATTTACCTATTTCAGTTCTGTTAAATTTAGTTAACGTTAATTTTTCAGTTAATTTGTTGTTTCATTAGTTTTTATTTCTTTGTTGAGTTAAACAAGTAAATTGACTTGGTGCTAGAGTTCAAGTAATTAGTTAGCTAGTAATAAAAGTTTCTGTAATACAACTTCATTCACATGTTTTTGTTTACGTTTGGTTAAACCACCGCATGCCATTGGTGAATGGTAACACAACGGCTGATTGGTTGAAAATCATTGTTTATATATTTATTTTTTAAAATATTTCTTATGACATATGAAAATGAAAACATCAAGGCTTCAAAGTTTGAAGGTTCCGTAGTCACAGAACAAGAACGGAACCCTTTTACTGAGACTTCGCTGTCCGTCCATCTGCCTATCTGCCCATTTCAGAGCACATTTTCCGAAACGGCAACAGGTAGAGAGCTAAAATTTTCACAGGGAGCTTGTGGCTTCGCTGCCGCTACAAAAACAACATCTTTCAACAGCAAAATATTGAAAACTAAGGGCTGCTTTCATACAAGAGACTGTGAAAATTATCTGTAACCTGGGAACCCTAAGAGATAGAGTCTGGAAATCTGCTCACGATACACTAAAATAAGTTCATAGATCCAATGAATTCCGGTATTAAATTAATAGAAAAAAAATTCTTGTTTTAATTCAACGTTGGTGTCTTTTAATCAATGATTTCTGATTCATTAAACTTATATTTATAATCGCTTCACTAAATATATGAATTTTAGTCATGAAGAAAAAAAAAATACTTTATTGGTTTAATGACAAAAACTCATTATTTAAACGAAACGATTCATTAAATATACGAATTTATTCACTGATCTAACAACATCTTTTGTATGATGTATACTATTAAGGTTATAAATAATACTATTAAGGTTATGAATAATCTCCTTTCATAAAAAAACCGCTTTCGCTAAATATTGGAATGCGCAAACCGATATCGGCAAACATTTGGCTTTTGACACTTGATCACCTTCAACTACCACCCGATATACTTGTTGGAATCAGAAATGGTTTTTAAAGCTGCAATAAAGTATTCCTCAGCACAGCAAAAATATTAACGACAAAAAAGTGTTGCTCGTTTTGGATTTCCCCTGTAAATTTTTAAATACGCTCTCAGCGTCTTGGCATGTTAGGTCAGCGATATGGCATTTTTTCATTCTAAATACCTGTGAACTAAATTTGTTTTGTGTGACAATGAATTAATTATAACTTACTTATGCCCCTTCAAAATATTTGTCAAATATGTTGAATAGAAGTATTCATGTGTAACAAGTACGGTAAAACTTAAATATTTTTGTGAAAAGATATTATTAAGGCACTTGTGCATTTAATGGCTAAAAATCTACCCTGCAAGAACAGTGTCGGTCATTTGATGCATAACATGACCGACACTGCTGATGGGTTCATACATCAGGGCTTCCATCATTTTCTCAAGGGCAAAATGAAAAAACTGATGTAAACATTCGTGTATGTGTTATTTATTTTTTAAGCCAGCGTTACCACCTTAGGAAATCGATCATTCGAAATCTTTTTTGAAAATGCCCACAAAATTACATGCGCTGCTATTTATTTCTTTATTATTAAATAAAAAAAAAGAGTTTTTTCGAAAAATAAAAAAAAAAATCTATACAAGGAGAACAGAATAAATTATTTCAGACATATTTAGATAAAATTAAGAGAAAAACAGTAGTCAGTAGCGGTTTTAACAATATAAAATTGAATCATATGGAAACAAATTCCACAGCATAATTTTTTTTTTCGAAGAAAAAAGAACAAATGAACCTATAAAAACATAAATGTAGTTCCAAATGAAAGTACCAAACTAATATGGAAAAATCAAAATATTATAAAAACCTTGGTAATGGCAACGCTGAAAGCTATAAAATTGCTTTGCATGTGTCAGTAAATAAATTGTTACTGTGTTAGTTTCCATCAGCCGTTTACTGCAGGGCTAATTTTTTGCTGTAAGCTAAAATATTGGTTGGTAAATTGAAATTGCTCAAAATAATATTCTTCAAAATTTTATTCTAGTAATTATATCCTTCACAAAAATGTGTAAACGTATATATGGGTTTGTGATTCCGTGTGTAACGCATTGAAATAACCATCTACGACCCCATAAAGTTTATATATTCTGGATCAGATTCAATAGAGGTTACGATTGAGCGATGTCCGTCTGTCCGTCTGTAGTCGTTGAAATACCGTTTCTGAGAAAACGGTTTGAGATAGAAACCTCATTCTTTCGCTAAAACGTGTTAAACCCCGGTAGTGGGTATATATAAGTTTGTGATTGTAACGCTTTGAAATATCCATCTAAGACCCCATAGAGTATATATATTCTGGATCAGAATCAATAGAGATTACGATTAAGCGATGTCCGTCTGTCCGTTTGTAGCCGTTGAAATACCGTTTCTGAGAAACGGTTGAGATTGAAACCTCATTCTTTCGCTAAAATGTGCTAAGTGCCAGTAGTGGGTCTGCTATTGAAACTGAGTAAAATCGGTAAACGGATAGCCGAGATATATCCAAAAGACCGGGGTATTTTTGGCCACTGTTTTTGGACAGATTTTTTAAAAAAAAAAATTTTTTTTAAAGAGTTAGCCATATAATTTTAATGCCCAATAGATACTAAAAATCGAAGAATGTTTGAAATTGGCCCATATATACCCGAAATATAGCTTCTCTCAATTTTTCAAAAAATCGGTTTTATAAGCCAAATGAAAGAACTTCTGGCAAAAAATCAATCAGAATGGTACATATAGGCTATTTAGAGGCAAAACTGGAAGAGTTGTTGACATCGGCTCATATACACTCGAGATATAGCGCCTCCCGATATCTAAAGAAGTCAGTCCTGGAAGCAAAAAATTCGTCAACCTATATGTACCATAGGCTGTTCAATGGCAAATTTAGAATTGAAAGTGGACATCGCTCCATATGCACCCCAGATAATGCTCCTCCCGTTTTCTCAAGAAGTCGGCACTAAAAGCCAAATAAAACAACTTTTGGCACCAAAAATCAATCAGAATGGTACATATGTATATCATTGTGAAGGGTATTTAAGAGTCGGTTCAGCTGAAAATAGTTCTTTTATACTTGTTTTTTGTTCAGACGTTGTCTCTTGAAAGATAAGCTTTGGCCACAGTGCAGAGAGTGCCAAAAATCAAATTTCTAGACATTAAATGGTGCATGTTTTTATATGTTTTGATCCCAAGAAGCCATAAGCTATAATAAGAATATCGCCTCTTTGCGGGTTTGGCGTTTCTTACTATTTTGCGAAATTCTGTAAAAGATCGGCATTTTTCCAAGATCTTAAATTTATTTTCAAATTAAAATTGTTTTGTTGTTGTTGTATTTTACTTGTGATCTTTTTCATTTATTTATTTTATTACTTCTGCTTAATTATGTGTTCATTTTGAAAACAAAATCTTAATTGGTGGCTTGTTTTTATAAAAATAAACATTTTTTTTTATTTATATTTTATATATTTATTTGAGCTTAAGGTCTTTTTTTTTTATTTTTTATTTACTTAAACTTAAACTTTTTCCTGCACTCTTTTCATACATTTTATTTTATTAGCACTCTATTAGTATGCATTTGCGTTTATTCAGCTTTTGTTTACTCGTGCCATTCCATTGTTTGTATGCGTCTGTGAATGCACTCGTGTTCCTGCCTGTTTCGCTCCAAATCAGTTGTTGAAAGAAAGAAATGTTTTAATTAAAAGTTTTCCAAAAAGCTGTGTTTTAACGTTAAAGTTGCATAAAATATTAAAAGTGAACTTCATACGTGTTGGTTTGTGTCTGTTGGCGTATGAGCCACGAAAGGGAAACAGAGAACAACAAGAGCACGACCAGCAAGTACTTTATAATTTGTGACATTACGATGACAGACTAAATACAAACACTCTTAGAGCAAAATATTTTATGAAAAAATTTTGCATTAAATTGCATTTAATGACACTTTTGCACTTTGCTCTTCCCTTTCATGATGTTTGTTGCATTACACCACTAATAAGCTAAGTGAAATAAACTAATGCTGAATCACTCTAATTTGCAAATTGTAGCAAACAAATCAGGCGGAGGACATTTACTGTTAAAAAGCGCTACAGTAAACAGCGATGCAAAAATTTGCAAAACCCGGCCTCCTCAACAGTAAATAGCATGTATTTTAAAATGTGTGTTTGATCTATAGAGGTTAATGTAAAATTCGGTTTGTGGGCAAGACTTCCGCTTTAGTGTCTAAAAACTAACAGGTGGATCGAGCTTTATTTTCGTTTTTGCAATGCCGAACAGTCTGCCATATAATCCATTCTACCACAAAGAGGTGAAAAGCGGCCAACACGAGCTAGTAAATCAGAAAAAAAAATCTGATCGTCTCGTTTTTAGAAACATTCTGGAATTTGTAACCAAAACAAGAGAAGCGTTTTTTCCCATTCCTCTCTATTCTACATTGTAATTTTATACTGTAAAAAAAATTGGTGGTTTTTGTTCAAATTATTTAAATAGTAATAAAGAATTTTAAATTGTGTTTTTCCTTCATAATATTTAAAGTAAACAGTTCAGTAACAAATATTTATTTAAAAAGTTAAAGTATTAATTCAGGTCCAAAAATGAACCTTTTCAAAAACTATTTGCTGTATTTTGCAGCTGTCTATATGCCGACGACATTTCGTTGGTGCTAATCAACTCATCAGTAGACTTGAAAAATTCTTAAAAGTTTGTTTGAAACTTAACTACTTATTCCATAATTCCCATGAACAGAATGAGAATCAGAAATGTTCAAACAAACCTTTAACAACGCAAACATTTCTTTTTTCGTTTTGCAACACTTCTACTTTTCTTTGCAACCTTCTATACAACGAGTCACCATTGGTTACTACGATTTGTATTTTTGAAAGTATCAAAAAGTAAAAGTTTTTGAAAATTCAAATATGAAGGTTGCAAAGAAAAGTAGAAGGGTTGCAAAACGAAAAAAGAAATGTTTGCTGTGTTAAAGGTTTGTTTGAACATTTCGGAAGTAAAATTCTATACTATATATTTTTTTCAGTGTAGTTATAAAATTCATGCATTAAGGGTTAAAAACCAAGCTGCGTCAAATTGTGGCTGACGTACCGCCCAATATGTTGAAAAGTCCACGAAAATTACCTCAATAGAATCAATACTTGCAACACTTCGCGTGGTGGTCACTTAAATGATATAGTGTTTCACGCATAATATCAATATTCAAACTTTATAATAAATAAGAAATATCATGAAAAAAAAATTTTTATGTGTTTTTTATTTATAATTTAAAAACCGCAAAATGTATTACCCGTTATAATGCTACAAAAAAATTGTGGTGAGTTTAGCAGTATCGTTTGCGCTACAGCCTGAGAAGACTTATGATGAATGCAACAGGGTTGGTATTGAATATGTTTTAGCCAAAAGGAGTTTTATTTTTATTGCATACTGTGCACTTTGCTGGAAGTGATCTGACCAAGCTAGCATGCTGTTGAAAACCTCACCAAGATTTCTGACAGAATTAACTATATCAATTTAATTACCACCCAGGAAAACATCCTGAACTGTGTTCAGCGACAAGTTTAGTGAGGAAAAATGGTCAAGTAAAGTGTTTGATTTAGTAGTGCTTAATAGTTAATACAGCTTTAAACTGTTAAGTGCGTTAACAGATGTGTTAGTTTTATTATTGTTAAGCTTCGTATACGCGGTTGTCAGATCTTACAATATTGTAACAACTAACAACTTGCTGGCAATCTAATAGAAATAGAAAATTGTCAGCATTAGGAAAATTATCAGTTCAGACAAATGAAAGAGAATCTTACAATTTCATTGGCAGGAAACTGCTTGACAATACATTTAGCTACCAACAAAACTTGTGAGCTTACACGGATGTAAAATTTTCTACGTATCAAAAATTGTCAGCCAATTGTCATTATCAAAATACATACGTACACACATACACACATGGCATTATTCATTCTTTATTTTTCTCGCTCAATAACCATGTTTTTAATTTTTTTATTCTCTTTTCAGCATTTTTTCACCTCTCGTACTCTCATTTTCACTATTCCCTTGTGTTTTATCTTCCTTTCGTACACACACATTTTTCTTTAATATTCTTTGTCATTATTCTGACAATGACGCCATTGACGAATTTCTGCATCTTACAATATGCCAATGCTTGACAATGTACCAGCAATGATGATGCCAAAGTGTTCAGACGATTGACAGTTAACTGACAATTCCGTTTAGTGTTCAGTTGCATTATGTTGCAGCCGCAGAGACCAGGGAGTTTGCCGACTTGCTCTCTTCGCTCGTTACTCACCCCAAGGTGGTTCATCCCTGGGTGCACTACACATAAAAAAAAAACTAAACTCAGAAACTTTATATACAAACACAAAAAAAAAAACGGAACACTAAACGGAACACCTACACTTAGGTAGGTGGCCTGCCAATGCTTTTGCTTACAATATTGTCAGGAAGAAATTGCAAGTTCTCATGATTGGTTAAAAATATACTGTGCATTACAATCGTCTATACCTAGCTTTAGCAACTAAAAAAATCTACAGATTGTTTTCGTTGAAGGGCAAAATGAAAGAGCCATTTAGATTTTCTCAATACTAAGAAATTGGCTTTAGCAAAATGACTCGATTAAAATCATCACCAAATTTTTATTGATTGTAACTTCGTTGATTTTATTTTCAAAAACAAGCAGCTCGTGCCACTTGTTGGCCTCATCTTTGACAGAACTCCACAGTTTTACCTCTTGTCTTCAATTCGTCCTTTTTATGAGTTTGTATATCAAGTTATTCCAATAATTTATTGCAACCTCTGAAATCGATCGATCCCTTTACATAAACTTACGTGAGCTACAAGTGTCTTCACTGCAACCAAATTACGGAACACTCCGTGCCTGAATCAGTCTTACTCTGCATTACTAAAAAATTTTGGTTATACTTTTTTTGTTTCAATAATCATACCTGTCAATACTCGTCTTAATTTTCTTTTTTGTTTACTCTGTCTAAGTTCAAAATATTATTTCTATTATGCAACTCTTCATGGCCATATGTTTTCTTTCATATAAACAAAACAAAAAAGGAAAAAAAAAGTAGTCAACTGTTTTCTATGCCACTAAATATTACATTACTATTTGACTATTTGTGCGATTTGTTCAATTTTCCATTGTTTATTCTTTATGGTTCACATTTGCATGTTCAATATTTCTTTAATAATAATCCGAACATTTCACTTGTGCATACATGATTAAATTATAGATTTTTTCTTTGACTTTCTAGTTGCTGTATTCATAACAAGTTCTATTGGCTGATTTTATTTTAAAATTACATATTTACAATTAGTTGTAGTAAAATAAAAGGCCATAACTGGTTTTTTTTTTGGCCAGCCAAGTTGTTAAAATATTTTCGGGTATAAAATAATTGTTTAGCGCAAAATCCTTAAAAGGGCTGGACATTGAAAAAATTATGTCTTAAGGCCTTTCTATATTAACTTGACCATACGCTTTTTTTTAGATTTTTTGCAAACTCAATGTCCATATGATATTTTGACAAATAATATGGTTTCAGTGCTTGTCAATATGCTGCTGGATGTTGTATTCGACAGACTTTTCCACCCACTAACGTCGTCTGGTTTCACAAACGTATAGACTTTGCATAAATTCGAAATCATGTTGAAAAAAACAAAACATTATTTGCACAGGAAGAGGACATAAAAAATAAAAAAAGATCACAATGACAAAAGCCTCAAATAAAATGAATTGAAGGCATTTGAATTCATTGAAACTAAAATATGGATTCGCATACAACATGTGGACATACGACTATTTGCAGAAAATCAAAAAAAAAAAAAAAATATACAATGTGCTGAAAAACTTTAGGAAGAACAGGCACATGTTGTCATATTTGCATTTATTCATAAATTCATATTCATTGTAATGGACAAATACCTTTAGAAATGTAAAAAAAAACAAATTCATTCATACATGTGTATGTATGTGTGTAAAGTACTAGAGACCACATGCTGACAATTTGGTCTTCGTTGTGAATTTTTTATACTATTTTTAAAATAGTTCTTTTCGGCCTGTTGAATTTAAATTTTAGCTTCAATCGAACAGACATTAACTCTTGTTTACAACAAACTTAACAAAGTAATGCCCGGTTTAGTTGGAAAAGGTATAGATGTTTTAGGAATCGTTTAGTCAAGGGTAATTAGAAAACTTTGCATTTGGAAATATAAAAAATATACATATGTCAAAAATATGTGAAGAACAAAATAGACAAAGAAAATTATAAATGTTCATTTCAATTGCTCGGACGGAATTAAAATGAAAATCCTGCGAAGCAAAATAAACAGCCAAAATCGCATAACTAAACTTGCTCTCTACGTTTCTAACACTAGTTTTTTCTGTGTGCATGCCCAGTCTTGTCTAGGCATGCCCAGACTTGTCATGAGATGGCGACGTGTTACTCAATACTCAGAGTTGCAGTTTTTAAGATTTTAGCGCTTTTGAGAAATAATAAAATTCTAAAATCGGATTTCTTGTTAAAGGCAGCTTTTAGTAGGACATATGAGTAAATAAACACAGCTCAATTGGTTTTTATAGTTGCCAAGAAGCATGCATGAAACGATACCATGAGGATATCGATACTTTTACTCGATACAGTTTCGGTTATAAAATATCAATTCCTTCGCAGTGACGAAAAGCATAGATAACTACTGGTATTGTTAAATAACTTCATACGAACAAAATAATAAAAAGTTGCTATACTTGATACGGATTGTTTTTGTCTTTTTTGTGCAGGTTCCTGAGACTGTACAACCCAGAAATTTACATTTAAATTTCTAAATTTTAACGAGGATTTCATATCTATAAAATAAGTCCACTATTTCTTCGAACATGTTTCAGAATTACATCTTTCTTCACTGGCGAACAAACAATTCAAGGAAAAAACAACTTATTTTTCGTTCAAAGTCTTATCAGGCTTTTTAGTTTGATTTTTACTTTCTGAAAATTGAGAGAGATCTCTTTTTTTGGGTGAGACTGGAGTGATCATAATTTTTAAAAAGAAAACTAGAAATGTGAAAATAAAAACCCCCGAAAGAACGAAGTTCCCTGCGTATTTTTCTTCAGCTTCGAATGTACTTCAAGGTGAAATCTGTATGTTTTAATTTGAAATTTGAAAGCAAATAATATAGAAGAACGAATTACATCAGAAAAACTAAAATATTTCAGGAGTAATATTTATTCATAAAAAATGTTATGCAAAGTACAAGATAGTAAAGTTTTAAATTTCATTATTAAGTTTTGTCAGAAATTGTTGGTTCATAACTATAATCTATATAAAATAGATTAAATTTTGTGCAAAAATCTCGAAAAAAACAGCGTCAATAGTAGTGCAGTATTTTTTTTGTGTTCTCTGTAAATTTTTGCCACTGATATTTTTTTCTTCAAAAAAGTAATTTTGTGAGACCCAGCCTTAGCTCAATAATATGAAATTATCAATTGTGAACTATATGTATATAAATTAAATAATTCTCAAAATGTGTTTTTCAAATACATCCACAGTTGCTGTATAATACAATTTGATGGTCAATATTTTATTAAAAATTATTTTTTAATTTTATAATTTTATTATTTATTAAAGAAATAATGTCAGACGATGATGTATTTGCTCTTCAGTCTTGTATCGATGAAATATCCCACTGGTGCAATACGAGCAAATGAACTGATAAAATTTATGGAGCTTTTAAAAGGTTTTTTATCACCACATTTAGTTTTTGAATTAAATTTTTTTCCCCATTTTTATTACACCTGTCAACAAAGTGACAATAAGTAATTGGATGTACTATAGACGAGAAAAAGCCGACTTTACGCGCGAAAGTTTGCTTAAACTTAAAACCAGCAGAAGTTGTCTTTAACTTAGTATTTAGCAACAGCTTTGCTCAAACAAATGTCTCTTTTATACCTAAACTGTAATTTTTTTTAAATTAAATAATTAAATTAAAGATCTTTTAATAACTCTTATTAATCAGAATTTTCTTTAAAATTTTACACCTGAGGTAATCTGGTACTGCATAGGGCCATCGTTGCTGTTGTAGATCAATATTCTGTCCTTTATTATATTTTTTAATTTTACTATTTTTTGATAAATTTTATAAAATTTTTAAAAAACATTCCAGATTTGTGTCCTCCCTAATATATTTGCTCAATAAGCCACAAGTAAATATCTCTTAACAGCAAAATTTCTTTTAAAATTTTTTTTCTTTTTTATTTTCTCTTATGCTTAAAAAGCTTGAACATTTCGTACTTGCAATAAAAGCGTTATTAAATTTTAATTCAAAGGTCTCCCAAGAAAATGTTTCCAACAAACATTTGTTTTACACGCAGGCGGTACTCATGTGTTTGTTTGTTTGTTTGCTTCTTGAATAAATGGAGGTAATAATCCGAAAAATAAACTTTTTGAGCACAAAATGAAAACATAAAAAGCTCTTTGCCGTACACAAGAATTTCCTCTTTCACTAAGAAGAAAGTATTACTTTTAAAAAATATCACAAACATGCAAGTGTAAAATAACATTGTTGCCACTTTTTCCTACCCAGTTGGCCATGGAAAGAGGAAAGAAGACAAAAAATTATTATGGAAGACTTATTGAGAACAAGCATAGCCAAATAATTGATAAAGCTTGCTAACAAATGGTCATAAAATTCATGAAATATTGCAATAGTTTCGAAGATACAGCCATGTATTTGCAATGTTCTCTCTCTTTAAAATATCTTTAACTTTAATAAGTTTTGGTGTTACTACAAAGTTTCTTTGTATAGCATTCTATATACGCCATTTGGTTTTTAGTATCTGCAACAGTTTTGTAAGTATGGCCACACCTTTTAAATAGTTCCGTTCTTTGTGAATAAATATGCCTATTCTTTTGGTCTGATTTATGCCCTGCGATTCTTGTCCTTAATTTATTCTTTGTAGTACCTATATAAACATTATTGCAAGGAAAAATATTGAATTGCTAATAGAAGTTACAACACATTGAATAGAAGTTTTAGTAAGACCAAGGATAATATTGACAAATGGGATATGTCGAATTTGCTGTATAAGATTCCTTGTCGGGGAAGTAATCAAGAGAATTGCAAAAAAGTACATACATTCAAATAAAAAGCAAAACCAACAAAACACACAAACAAAAGTTTATTTTTAGAGGAAAATTAATAAAAGGAAATACAGGAAGCGTAAAATAATTAACATTTCCTTAAGGTAAAAATGTTTCCATTTTTGGATTGGAAAAAAATAAGAGTCCTATTAAAAATGAGAGTCGTACAGAAGTTTCGTAGTTAAACATTAAGGGTCTTATTCATAATAAATATTTTAGCTTTATTAAACTCTTATTTGACAGATTTTCCACACAAATATGTCAAATAAGAGTCTTATAAGCCTGAAATAATTTTTATGAATTAGGGGGTAAGTAGTTTTTATTTGTACATCAACAACAACATTAAACATATTCCATTATTCGTTTTAAGCTTATTTTATTACTAAAGGACGTATTTCAATATTTTATACGATCTATTTAAAACTACATACATATGTATGTGGTTGTATATGCACAACAAGTGTAATAGTGTGGACTAAAAGGATATGTGTGTGACAAAATTTCTGACTAGTCTGCCCGGATTGCTAAGCCTGTGACTTTTATAAACCTGTATTTGCTATGAAAACGAAGCTGTTGACAAAAATAACATAGTGTAACCTTTTAAAAACGACAGGAATCAAATATATTAGATCTATTTGGAAATTTTGCGCTGAATGAATAGTAGCTGTATCTGATAGCTAATGTGTAATGTATACAAAACTATTCTCATATATGGCCAAACTTATATAGAATATCGATATAATGTTGGAAAAATGTAAACATTTTCAAGCACTTTAAAGTCAAAATATTATAAACTTTTACATTTAAAAATTTCGAAACGCTGGCAACACTGACTACAATATACAGGGTTATACCTTTTGCAGTTTCAAAAGTAAACGTTAATTAGACACACATAAAATATTTTTTTTAAAAGATATTTCTTTTTTATTATAAAGTTTGGACGTTGACTCTACGTGTGAAACACTACATCAATTAAATGAATATTATGCGAATTGTTGCAAGCATTGATTCTTTTGAGGTAATTTTCCACCAGATTGGGCGGTACCTCAGCCATAACTTGACGAATGTTGGTTGTTAAGTGCTTAAGAGTTAAAGGTGTATGTGCATAAACACGGTCTTTCGCGTAGCCCACAAAAAAAGTCTAATGGCTTCAAATCGCATGATCTTGGTGGCCAGTTAATATCGCCACGACGAGAAATTACGCGGCCAGCAAATGTCTCTTGCAATAAAGCTATATTCGCTCGAGCTATGTCGTATGTCATACCGTCTTCTTGAAACCACATGCTCTTCAAGTCGTATTCTTCAATAGAAAGCAAAGAAAAGTCGGTTATCATATGATCACAATGCTCCGAATTGACGGTGACAGTGGTCCCATCGTCGTTTTCGAAGAAGTAAAGTCCAATCACACCTTCGGACCAAACAGTGACGTTTTCTGGATGCAAAGGCCTCTCTTCAATTACTTGAGGATTCTCAGAACCCCAATTAGGACAACTTTGTTTAATACCGCGCCTACCAAGCGAGAAATATGCTTCATCGCTGAAGAACATTTTTTTCGAAAAATCGCCGTCCACCGCCTGTTGTTCAAGTACCCATTCCACGTATGTATGTATGATATTGTGAATGTTCAGTTAGCTTCAATTGGTGTGTGCGCTCGACTTTATGTGGATATAGGTGAAGATGTAAATGCAAAATACGCCGCAATGTGCCGTAAGATAGTCCTAATTCCTGAGACCAACGAGGAGTCGACACATTCGGGTATTCGGCAACACTTTCACTTACGATATTTTCAGCGAAATAAGTGAAACGATGATGCACAGGTCTTACCATATTTGTAATTAATTTGGTTGTGGCAGAATCACAATTTTTGTAGTATGTTTTGATAATTTTTATGCCTTGTGTGATAGCTAAGCGATGCATTTTCGTCAATGTCTGACTTTCATCTGATAAGAAAAAAATTGGTTTAACAACTTAGTTTGGCAGATATTGAATTCCAGTCCTATACTTTTGAAACCACAAAATGGATAGCTATAATAAAAAAGCGTAAATTCTTACGCCAAAAAATAACATTTAATAGCAATTTATCTTTTCTATACGTCAGTAATTTTGAACCGGATTTTTTCCATTTTCAAAACGAAGAGATATTTAAAAAACCGGTTATTTAAAACTAAGATCTAATGTAAACAAAAACTTCATTTCAAACAAGTGTTTACCATACACAAGTGTCTATAAGTGTACGTCCTTTTATTTCTGGTTCATAAATATGTACCAGCTTTTCAAATATGGTATCAGACAAACAAACTCCTAATGACGAATGAATTAAACCAGCTAAAGCCAAAATCTCAATGATTTCTTGCTAGAAAACCATATTCTATGGAAAAAGCAGCAATGGAGTAAAGAAATAAGTGACAATAAAAAAACGTTTTTTGTTGGTGCATGAATGGAATCATTTTTAGCGAATATTTTCTAATATAAATTAAAAATTCAAATATGAACTTAATTGTTTATTTGCTTTAAGAGCCAATTGAAATGTATTAATTCAGCAAATTTTTTGAAAAGTTTAATTTTTGGACCTGAATTAATAAATTAAAAATTTATTTGAAAACTTTATTTTGAGAGCAGAAGTATTTGAATTACAAAATACACAAGCGCTTAGTATTTAATATACAAAATGCTAAATACATTCATGAGACGCCTTTAAAATGCAAAATACGTATTTGTATTTTAAATGCGTATTTTAAATACTTGTATTTCAAATATTGTTCAGCCCTGCCTGCAGTATATATTGCTACGTAAAAAAAATAGTTTGAAAGAGCAAATAAATCGAAATTTTGTTATTGAACTTAATCAGTGATTATTAAATGAATTTTTTTTAGAACCTGCTTAATTTCATACGAAATCACCTACGAAGTAGTGTTTTAAACGCATTTTGGTATCCAAGGCTACAGCATTAAATATAAAATAACTTTCTTCTCCTCTTTGTACGTTTGCTTTTAACTTTTTTACAAAATAAATTTCCTCATAATCATCATAATTTTTTACAAACGTCAACAATAAATGAAAGCAGTCAGTTGCTATTCTTTTCCGAAATTTTTTTCTTCTTTTTCTCTTTATGAAAACCAAAATCTCTTTAGCAAGTTGAGGACTTATTATTATTATTATTGCTACTTATACACAAGTATACCAGTAGTTTAGTTGTCACCAGTTTTGTGTGTGGTTGTGGGTGAGTGTGAGTTTTTTGTTGCTGTGCTTTTTCGCAGCATAAGTAGCATCTGTTGTATGTAAACGGATTTAGCAAATACCGGATTCTTGGAAAATAACAAAGATGTATCTGTTGTGGAAATCCTTTGTGACATGTCCTTAAGTTTGAATATTTGTCACTACAGCTATTTTGGTTGCATGTCACTTATGCAAACATGCTGATGCTTTCTGTAGTTAGTCGAACCCTCAACATTCACAGAAACTAAGAAAATTGGCGAAACAGTTGGAGAACAAAAACCCAAAAACAAAAAAGATGATTTTTGTTTTTTTTTTAATGTGCTTGAAAATATTTGTTTAACAATCCATAAATTCACCAGTTTGCACATCCGCATAAAAAAAAACAACGTGCTGGGTATGAACATCCCACGCTGCATCAGCAATCTGCCAACCCGCTTAACACAACTTTAATTTTGTACACAATTCAAATTTTAACGTATTTATCATTAACATTAAAACTTTCTATTCGTTATGTCAAGAGGAATTTGAAATATGAGGGTGTGCAATAAATCAGAAACTTTTTTTCGTAACATTAATATAGCACTACACAACAAATGGAAAAACATTTTCTCACCATGGGTGACCACCATATTTTTTGATGTGTTATGCCTATCTATTTTTTTTTTATTTTTTTTTGTTAGTTTTTATAAATGAACTTAAGATCACTTAATTCTCAATAAATATATTTTCTATTTATTGATAAATTTTCTTCAGGAAAATGTGTTTTCTATTATTTTATAAATTTTCAAATTTCAAAACAAATCTTAATGACAAACTAATTGAAAAATAAAAATAAAATGGGTTTTACATTCATCAATATGCTTTACATACATACTTATTATCCATACAATTATATATATCTATACTAATGTTAATAATTATTTTATACATAATAATGTTTTTAACATTATATTTTTTTGGTTTTTTTAGTTTTTTATAAAAAAGAATGAAAAATCATTAATGTAAAAAAAAAAAAATAAGATATTATGTTCTGAGTCCTGTTCTGGTTTTTGTAATTAGATGTCTATAATTTCTAGCTAGTCCATCTGTATCCTTCTTAAAATTTATCCTCTTTGCCAATGGAACTTTAATAATTTCTAACATTTCTAACATGTATCTACGTTTGTAATTATTCTCTGTGCTCAAAACTGAAGTGTTTTCGAAATCTGGATAATGATTAAGATCACGACAATGTGTGGATAATGCTGTCTTTTGCGAAGAATTATAGTTCCTATATATTTGGTCAGATTTGTGTCCTGCTAACCTGGTCTTAAGCTTGTTGCCTGTAGTCCCTATATAAACCTTATTACACTGTTCATCAGCATTACCACTGCACGGTATGCTATAAACTAAATTTGACCTTTCCAACTTATTCAATACATCCTCAGTCATAAGCTCATTTATAAAACCTAACAAAGTTAAATAAAAAACGTCGAAGAACGAGTATCCAGAACATATTTTTTTTTTTTTTTTTCTAAAAATATGAAATTTTTGTAAAGGCTGATTCAGACCTCTAGTCATAACTAAAAAACGGCCTGTCGGATTTTATCATGTAATACGTCAAAAATTATAAATTATGCCAGCGTTAAGTTTTGCTAAAATAATTATTGAAGTCATTAAGAATTTTAGAGTTATTAGGAAAAATATAAAAAAAAAATAATAATTTTTTTTTTTGAAAAAATTGCAAAAATTTCTGATATTGGAAAATTTATATAAAAATAAATTTGCAAATATTTATCAGGTTTTTTTTTTTATTTATATAATTACACGTAATAGCCATAAAATAAGCCCTTGGTTATTAAAATCTGTGTGTTAATGTTTATTTTATTCCCGAAAAAGCAAAAATACAAATTTCTGCAAACAAGAAAAAAAAAAATTCATTTGCTGCCATTGCCTAAAAAGGAAGCAATTGCTCATCCCAGTAGCATGCAATAGATACATATCTAAAAATAATGAAATAGTCATGTTTGTTATAAGCTACAATAACAAGTAGATTTCGTATTTTTGCTCTCTTTTGCTACCTGCTACCTTCATACATGGATAAAACAAAAGACAACAGGTGAGTGATGTCCACATTGTTTGTGGACTAATACTAATATCAATGTGAGTGTATTTTAACAAGTTTTTCTTGCACTAATATACTAAATCGCTTGTAAAACAGGCACATGACTGCCCACTTTTTGAGAACCAATAGTTGCGGGCTTTGAGAAAATAATAAATCTGTGCGTATACGTATGTATGTTTGTACGCAAGAGCAGTTTGTAAAGACGCCAATAATGTTATCACAAAATATGTTTTAAACAGAATTTTGATTACATCTTCGTAGATTCTTCGCTTTTTGTATGAATAATTTTTGCTGTCATTATGGTTGGTCTGATGAAGAGTTTGAAATATGTGTGTATTTGTGGTTTTTTCTTCCACAATTTTCCAAAGTAAAACAAAATGAGCAAAACAGAAGAAACAATAGAATTATTTTGTATTTTACATTTTCTTACGACTCATAAAACACAAGAGAACATGAATAATTTTTGCTTCCTTTGGCGAATTGAATGTTTATTACATGAAATTTTGTAGATATTTCAAAAATGGCACGCGTGTCAACATTAGGGAGGTCGCAAATTTTGCTGGCTAAACACATGCCAGAGAATTCTAAAATTCAGTTAACGTATCTTTTGTAATTTTTACAAAACAAGCAGCAGCAATTGTTCTGATATTAATTCTTTTGAACATACGAATTAGCGATTTATTAACAAATCTGGTTCTAGTGCTTAAAAATAAAATTTAATATTATAAGTAAAAGAAATATTTACACACTTCATACAATTCCTCCGCAAAAACAATGTGAACAAATCAAAGGAAGAAAAGAAAATAGTGCGAATAAAATAACTGTTTACGATCAGGCGAATTTTATTTGTATGTGATCCTTCTTCATCGCTAATATTCAAAACTGAATTACACATAAAAAAGATGAATTAATTTTAACTTAATAATTCGAGCTTGAGGTCACTTGTTTTTTTTCTGCTTGTTTAATTAACTATTTCATTACCTAAATGGGTATCTTCTTTAGGAATTATTTTTTTAATTTGATGTTTTTTTCAAAAAAATTATTTTATCAGTTAAAAAAAAAAAATTTTTTTTTGAAAAAACCTTAAACTTAAAAAAAAAAAATACGGTCGGCGGACCCCCGTTAGTAGCGAAGTTCCTTACGTTTTTTCTTCATCTTCGAATATAATACAAGGTGAAATCTGTATGTTTTATTTTGTGTTGTTTTTGAAATTTTGAAATTTTATATGCTTCTTAAAATTTTTGGAACGTTTTATTTTTTTACTTTTGACACATGCAGTATTTTTTTGTCATTCTACTACAAAAGGAAGAAAATTTTTCAATATTGCTGTTTTTTGTTGTGACATACTTTACTTTAGCGATATCTATCAACTGATAGTGTCCGTTTTCACAACTAATAAATATATTTTGGTAGGTGTCTCCAGTGATCGACAGATACACCAATACATATAAACAGCTCACATGCTTTCGTGACGATGTCTACTAACTTGCACTACCAGCAGACAGCGTTAAGGAACTTTGTTCCAAAAAATTCCTGAAGAAGATACCCATTTAGGTATAGAAATATTGAACAAGTCATCTAAAACTCGAATTATTAAGTTGAAATATTAAACAACAAAGATCGAAAAACTAGCATCAAAAATAAAGATGAATACATATCAAAACGAAATTTAATAACGAGTGCAATTCAGGGAAATGGGAAAACATATTGTGGAAAAGAATGTTTACGATAGGGGTGAATATTTACATGCTAAGCTTAGCAAATTTGTGAACACCCTAATCTTTGGGCTAAAAACACCATTCGAGCATGTTTATCTGCGAACATTGTTTTAACGAAGCAAACAAAAAAGAAAAAGTGTGTGTATTATTTTTTATGCAGCAGTTGTATTTTATTGTTCACTTCTATGGTTCTTTAGTGTTTGTATTACGTCATACACATACAAACGCATGCCCACCCACTCACTCGCTCCCAACTACACTCACGCCAAACATTTCCTTTTAACACAAGTATGAATTTCTAATTTATTATCCTGTATGCGTGTGTGTGTGTGTGTATGTGTGTGCCCTTGTTAATAACAACATTAATTATTTATTTCATATGTTCTTTTGTTAAACGTTTCAGCCACCATTTTCAACAAAAAGACAGCGAACAACAAATTAGAATACAAATGGAAATATGAATGTAGTATGTAGAATGTAGACTTGAAAAAGAATTATTTAATTATTGAATTGAAGGCTCGAAGCTCCAGTTCACATTTGTTCTTTAGCAAAATTATTGTGCTCGCAACATTTCGTATCTTTCGTCTGTGAATTGTTTTAGCGTTTTGTGATGAATATAAACAAAGTCGTATTGAAAAGGCGCTCAAATAATTTTTTTTTTTTCTTCGCTCAAAACTTACAGAAATATAAAACTTACAGCAATCAAACTCTCTACTATGAAGGGGATTGATCTGAAATGATTGCAGGGTGTAAAGTAACTCAGCACTTCGCTTGACTCCCAGTTGGCATGGCAACGGAATGTATAGGCTAGATCTAATAAGACGGGCCATGGATTATATTTGTACAGGAGGGTCATTGTTAAGACCTAAGGATTAATTACCAGCACTGGAGAAATCGGCTTATTGAACACAAAGTTTTGTTTAATAGAATACGGCGAAAAGCTGCCTTGATGGTAACTGGTGCTACCGTATCGACACCATCTAAGTTTTTGCTCACATATGCCAGGCTGCATATGGAAAGAAGTCTCAATTCTCTATGGGAGGTATTGGTGACCAACCTAATGATATTATTTGTTAATTCTGTTAAATTTTTGACTTTCAATTCATTGATCATAGCAACTATAAGAATGAGCCCCCTTAATATTTTATTATGTGAATTATTATCTTAGAAAGGGGGGGATATAAATGAGCAAAAACCGAAATAAGTATATTTGACTTCCAATCATAAAATAATTAGTTTAATTATTTTAATTATTTAAATTTTTGTAACACTTATTGCTTAAATTTTATCTAAAAAAAGTTTAATTGATCGGAAAAATCGCTCTCCATTTGAACGTGGATTTAATCCTAAATCCTCTTCTCGATTTCATTTTTTTTAGGATTTTTTTATTTACATATATTTTTTTAATTTCTGATGTAGAAATTACTTTAGTTTTACCTATTATTTAAATTTCAAAGACTTCTAATTTAATAATATGAAATTTAACATCTAACGAAGACTAATGTAACCTAAATCGAGCACAATAATGCAAGTGGTAAGAGGTCAGTCACAACTAATGACACATGTACACCGCATAAGACTGGCTACAGATGATGCATGTAGAGCATGTGCGGAGTATAGTGAGACATTGTAGCAATATTTATGCTAATGTACCATCGTTTCACAAACCTGGTCTCGAAGCTTACAAGCGACACCTTAGCGCACATAACCCAACTATGTGCAATAGGTTAGAGGACACTAACGAACTTTTTGTTCAACATCGTAATGATATAGACTTACGAGTTGAAACTATTATGGAGCGCACAACAAGCCCGTACTATCTGAAGTGTGTGTCGAAAGACGTGGGCTATCACTCGCCTAACCTAAGCTATAATTAGCATGCTGCATTTTGGTTGTACCACCCTTTATAACATTTTTTTATATTAAATTAGTTTGTTTTTCAATTTTGAACACTTTCGTCAGCAGCATTAAATGTTTACGAATATTTCCCTTGGTTTTGTTTTCCCTTGGCAATATTTTATATTTTCCCCTATTCAATCTGTTTTCGCTACAATATGCTAAAATTTAATTCAGTTTTATTTTTACGTTCTAACGCTGATTGTTTAATTACCCATTAATAATAACATTTTTTTTATAACCAAATAAGTTTCACAGACAATGGATGGAAAAAAATTGAATAAATCAATTTCTAAATGGTTAGACAAATTTACTTTGAATATTAATTGCAATTTATGGGCACTTCGTTATAATTAAATGATAGATAAATAAATAGAAATGTAATTATAAATTATATAAATTAAAGCAATTATATTTTAATAAATGTTAGTGAGTAAACATCGAAAAGTACATACATGAGGTAGTGGTTATCGCTTTTTTGGCGCAGAGGAAAAACATTTTAAAATGTCTCCGGGATAACAACATCCGGTCCCTGTAACGATGGGTAAGATTGGAGCAAACAAAAAAATATTTAGTTTAAATGCTATAAACATATTTTTAGTCAGCATAAACTAATTTTTTGTGTCCACTTAGGCATTTTGTAGTCCACATTCATTAAAATTTAAATATAATTACCAGGAACAGGACTTTTATGTAAATAAAATCGTGTTGTATGCCTTCAAAATCAAAAAACATGGGCAAAAAATTAAAAATATGTGCGTAAAAAAACTTTCTCTTAAAATTTATTGATAGTAAAAAATAAATATGAACTTAATTATTTATTTGCTTTAAGAGCCAATTGAAATGTATTAATTTTGAAAAGGTTCATTTTTGGACCTGAGTTAGTAAAAAAATAAAAAAAATAACAACAACATAAAATAAAAATTCATTCTCAGAACGTTAAATAGGTCAAGGTTTTATTATAAACAGTTAAATTCAGTTACTTGATTGGTACATATTTAAGCTTGTAATGTATTGTATTGTATTATTACTAGGTTGGTCCAATATGGCCCTTTGCACTCACGACCCTTTGTCCCTCACGAGTTTAATACATCAAGAAACAGTATTAGCACCTTCTGTGGACGCCCTTGCAAGTCCTGTCAACCCAATGTATGTGGGTTAGTGCCACACATTCGATAATCAAGTGTTCCATTGTCTCCTCTTCTTCTCCGAAAAATTTCCGTACTGGATAGTCCCATTCTGTACAGATGCTTCTTGCAGGAATACAGGCCACACAGTGTCTTTAGATTCTTTTTATTTAGTTTTAGAGCGAGGTTCGCCCTCTTAGCATCAAAGCAAAGCTAAGAAATTTCTTTGAGTATTCCAGGCCCCTAGTTTCGTTTCACTGTTTTTCTGTGATGGATGTTGTCCATTTTCTGATCTCCCCCTTGGGTAGGAGTTTGCTAAAGCCAAAGAATGGAGTTCGTCCAATGCAAGCCCCATTGTTTCTAATATTCCAAACAGAATGTAATTCAAAATAAAAAAGATGAATTTATTTTAACTTAATAATTCGAGCTTGAGGTCACTTGTTATACCCTTCACATAAATGTGTAAGGGTATATATAAGTTTGTGATTCCGTTTGTAACGCATTGAAATATCCATCTAAGACCCCATAAAGTATATATATTCTGGATCAGCATCAATAGCGATTACGATTGAGCGATGTCCGTCTGTCCGTCTGTCCGTCTGTCCGTCGGTCCGTCTGTCCGTCTGTCCGTCTGTAGTCGTTGAAATACCGTTTCTGAGAAAACGGTTTGAGATAGAAACCTCATTCTTTCGCTAAAACGTGTGAAACCCCGGTAGTGGGTCTGCTATTGAAATTCAGTAATATAGGTCCGCGGATAGCCGAGATATATTCAAAAAACCGGGTTTTGAGGGATATTTTGTGTAATTTTTGTATTCAGATTTTTGAAAAAAATTTTTTCTTAAAAACTAAATCATATCATTTTTAGTGCTCATTAAATCCTAGAAATGAAGGAATTTTTGGAACCGGCCCATATATATCCGAGATATAGCGTCTCCCGATTTTTAAAGAAATCGGCTTTATTAGCCAAATAAGACAACTTTTGGCACCGAAGATCAATCAAGATGGTATATATAGGCTATTTAGAGGCAAAAGTGGAAAATTTTTCCACATCGGCCCATATACACTCGAGATATAGCGCCTCCCGTTTTCTCAAGAAGTCGGCTCTAAAAGCCAAATAAAACAACTTTTGGTATCAAAAATCGATTAGAATGGAACATATAAGGTGTTTAAAAGCAAAATTGGAAAATTTTTGAAATCGGTCCATATATGTATATCTGAGATATAGCGACTCCTGATTTTTCAAGAAATCCGCTCTTTAAGCCAAATAAAGCAATTTTTGGCACTAAAAATCAATCAGAATGGTACATATAGACTATTTAGAGGCAAACGTGGAAAATTTTGGACATCGGCCCATATACACTCGAGATATAGCGCCTCAAGTTTTCTCAAGAAGTCGGCTCTAAAAGCCAAATAAAACAACTTTTGGTACCAAAAATCGATCAGAATGGTACATATAAGGTGTTTAAAAGCAAAATTTGAAAATGTCTGCAATCGGTCTATATATACCTGAGATATAGCGTCTCCCGATTTTTCAAGAAATCGGCTCTATAAGCTAAGTAAAACAACTTTTGGCACCAAAAATCAATCAGAATGATACATATAGGTTAGTCAGAAGCAAAACTGGAAATCTTTTTGTCATCGGCCCATATATGTTCGAGATATAGCGCCTCCCGATATCTCAAGAAGTCGGGCCTGGAAGCTAAACGAAACAGTTTTTTTGCACTAAATATTTGTCGGAATGGTACATACAGGCTGTTTAGGGGCAAAATTAGAAAATTTTTGGACATCGGCCCATATGCACCCAACTTTTGGTACCAAAAATCAATCATAATGGTACATACATATGTATATAATATTTGCGATCATGTATGTATGTATGTATGTATGTATGTATGTATGTATGTATGTATGTATGTATGTATGTATGTATGTATGTAGATACGTTTGTATGCATGTAGGTATGTATGTATCTACATACATATGTATGTATGCATGCAAGTATGTTAGCATAAACAATTTTTTTGCTTTGTTGTAAAAATGTGTATGTATGTACATATGTATACACGAGCTTGAAAATGAAAGTGATATAAAGAATTGTTGAAAAAAGGGTACGCAATGAAATTCTTTTAAACAATTGCGTCTTCAAATTCATTCACACAAAAAATCATTTTGGGTTTCCCTACGTACTTACATATGTACATACACACACACATGTGTATGATGATACGCAATAGATCATCAACAACGTGCACAAGAAAAAAATAATTTTGTAAAAGCAAGCAATGTAAATATGTATGTATGTATATATGTATGTATATAATCATTGTTTTATGGAACACACTGAAAATATTCAATAATAAAGAATTTATTTTAGAGTTTTCTATTATAGATACATACATACGTATGTATGCATGTACCCACATACGTAAGTAAATTGAGAAGCAAATCACACTTAATGGCAATGTTTAGCATTATAATTCAAAAATAATGCAATTATATGCAATTTTTTGTTAAATAAATTTTACTATAAAGTTAACTGATAAATAATTAAGAAATACATTTTGCTTTTCTTTATTTCATTGATATTAAAAAGAATTGGTGTCACCCAGTGGTTGAACTTGAGCATATTAGGAATTATTTAAATAAAAGTTTTGCAGCCTGTGTTAAATCCCGGTAGTGGATCTGATATTGAAATTCAGAAAAAATTGGACCATTTAAAAGCCAAATAAAACAACCTTTCGCACCAAAAATCAATCGGAATGTACATATGTACCATTGTGAAGGGTATTTAAGATTCGGCCCAGCCGAATATAGCACTCTTACTTGTTTTTTTTAAAGCTTGTTTAATTCAATATTTTGTTACCTTTCTGCATAAGTGTCAGCCAACTCTATGCCCCTCATGACCTGGCACCCATATCAGAGTAATCTGATTGTGAGTGGACAGTACATTTAGCTTGTCATGACATTCCAATAATGTCCTGGATGTGTACGCATAGCTGCTCAGGGCTTTGAGTACCGGTTGATTGTCGGAGAGTATCTTGATTCTGACTCCCATGTATTCCCTTTTGGATAAGATCCCTACAGCTTCCAGTAAAGCATATAGTTCCGCCTGGATAACTGTGGTGTCCTTGCCGAGTGTTGCTGCCCTGCGTGCCCTAGTCCCCGTTATTTTCGCTGCCACTACCTAGATCGACTTGGATCCATTAGTGTACCACTTTTGCGAGTCATCTCGTAACCATATTGGGTGTGAGTACCACTCCTCCCTTGTGGGAAAGAAGACCCCATACTTTCTACCGAAGCAGTGTATGGGATCCATGTGATCACTCGACTGAGACATTTGCAAAATGTCTCTGACTCCCCTCAGGAGCTTACATATCGCGAAATTAATACCTAAACCCGAAATGGTTATTGATTGCCTTGCTACCAAATTTGAAAAGTCTCCATTAAAAAAAAAAAACGATTTTATTGCAAAAAATCGTAACGAAGCTCATCAGGAGCCAGATAGAAATAATTCAAAAGGTTGAGTGATGTTCATGCAAATTTTCTGGATAATTTAATGATTTTCCGCTACCTTGTGCTGCTACTTTTATAGCATATATGTACATATTGATTTCTTTTTCATTCGATACAGCAGTGAATATTTGAATTTAAAAACTTTTAAATTGCGAATTGCACAACAGCCCGCGTAATTCATGCTAAAAAAAAGAAGCGTCCTTCAAATTATGTAATCAATTTGAACTAAAACAAATACCGTAATTTGATTATGATTGTTTTTATGTTCTCTTTTCACCAAAAAAAAAAAAAACAATAAAAGCAAATAATTGAGCCACAGGAATTTTAACAACACGATAAAAATTGTGCTTTTTTTGTTTTCTTACCGTACGAACAAATCCAAAACCACTTAGAAAATATGCCATAAAAAATCTATGATGACATTTTGCTGTGAAAAACAAAAACATAAAAGTCATTAAGATAATTTCACCTTAAACCGCATTAAGAAACATCCTCCAAACTCTTGTGGAGATTTTCTTGGAAATCGTATTTATTGACAGAGAGCTTTTGTGTGAAAAGCCGTTAAGGTATTACTTTTTTGTGCCTTTTGCTAGAAAAGTTTTTATTCCTTTCACTTGTTGTTGTTATAGCGGTTTGCTTTTATCGAAAATTGTTATGAAAACATAACAATTTCATGCTGATTACTTAAGAACTTTGTCGTAGTGCTCAGTTTATTGGTTGTCGTCGGCAGCGTTAGTAACAGTTTTGAAATAAAAATTTCTACTTAAGACAGGTCAGTCAAACGTTTTAAAAAGTTTTGTGAAATTTTCTTGATTTGCCAGATTCACGTGCATGCACAAGTAGTAAATACCCTGTCGGAAACGAAGTTAGCTTTACACTAACCTAAAGCTAACTATTTCACAACAGAAACTGGTCAACTCCTCGACTAACTATTTTTCAATGCAAACAACTGACTATTTTAACATTATGGTATCTTAGGAAGTAATTAATTGTCCGATGCTGTATTACTTTTTAACTAACATAAAATTACATACTTGAAAATTCGTGCCCACAGAAAAATATGTACAAATTAAGGCTAGGCTTATATTATTCGATGGTGATGTTTTGTTTTATTAAAATAAATTTCATTCTGTTTTATTTAGTTTTATATTCCACTTATTTTATTTTTGTCCCATCAGGTTTTTAGCCTCTGGCTGGAATCGACAAACCTCACGACAATTGAACAGATAATATACCCACTCAACCATTGCAACAGTTAGAACGAGCGCGACCACAAGCAATTTATGTACAGACTTATGCTAGACACACAACTGGGACGAACGACGAATTTTTCGCCGTTAATATTCGCCGTCAAAAATAAAACACATTGGTGTATGTGAAAATGCACACAGTCACAGCGTCGGTCGAAATTCGTTGTACGCGGCGAACTTGAAATAGATTTATTTATATTTCTTACGCCGGCGAACGACGAACAAATCAGTACCATGTGGCCATTTTGGTTTTAATTTTCAAGTGTTTTAGTAAAAACAGTTGATTTTTACTTTAATAATTTTTATTATAAGTGCTAAACTTTGACTTTTTGCATTTAAAATAAAATGCCAACATATTAGATTATAAAACATGTTTGTAGTGTTTAATTTTTTAGTGTGGTCACCACATCAGCTGTTCAACTATAATAAGATAAAATAAAAAAAACTGAGAAAATGGATACAAGTGAAATTATGATGTTTACGTACAAGCAAAAAGGCTTTTACCATAATGAACATGATGTTCATTATTTTAATTATTCTTACAAAATTTGAAATTTTTTGATTCATTTAATTTTTTTTTTTTTTTTTTTTTTTTTGGAACAAACAATAAACAACTTTATCAATTATAACAGATGTTTTTTTTTGCGTCGAATTTACACAGCGAATTTAAGCCAGCGTATTTGTCGTGTTGAGCGAAATTCGTCGTTCGTCCCAGTTGTGTTCCTAGCATTACTCGTGCATATGTGTGTTTGTTCTTATTTGAATTTTGGGTCAACTCTGCATTATTTTTCAGTTAGCTTATAGTCAGTCTACAAAAAGTGAATAACAAATCTATTGTGTTGTAGCGAACGTAAAGCTGGGCCTGGATTCTCTAATTTTTATTAGGATATTCGTATCTTTAAAATAAATATAACGATATATTATCGAATTTGATACTCAGTAAATTTTTTTTATCGATATTTGCTGTCGACTAAAATCAGCTGCTACTTTTACTGCCCATTATCAATATTTGAACGACCAATATTTACTTGTTGTTTATTTAACCGGGACAGTGCACTTTGAGTATAAAATGTAATCAAATAAATGAAAAGAATAATAGAAACACAACTTATTTTATCTTGCCTTATGAAAAATTGAAATAATGTTGATAAAACTTAACAACATTTTAATTCAAATGTATTCAAAAACACAGCTGCTTACTGTGGTTAAATTATATTTTACAGAATCACACAATCGTTACTGCAGGCGATGAAATATGTAGAAAAAATTGCTATTGTCGGATCGTTAAAAGTTACAGAATCGCACTACAGGTGTAAGAATTAATTTAAAGTTTACTATTTCAGTAGGCGACTACTCAATATCCTACAGGGTATTGACATTTTAATTACTTTTATAGAAAGTAGTTCAAAGCTCCAAAGTTTGGTTTACTTCGTTATCAGACATATTCCTTCTTCAATATCTCGTTATGAGTGAATCCATGTCTTAGATCTCAATTATTTTTAACGCAGGCTTCAAAAACTATTTTAATTTGTTATGTGTCATACTCCCTGCCTGTTTTACATTCACTTCAATAATCATCAGCAAACAATTCGCTTCCACCTTAGATACCAAATTGAGGCGTACGTGATCGAACTCTGTCACGTATGTAGTGTATTTTTTGGTTATTTTGTTTATATTTTATAATATTTTTACTCGATACCTGATTCAACTACGAATGCCGTAACTCAGCCCAGGCATTCTTGAATCGCACACATTTGCCTGCTGCATGGCCTTTCGAACTCTCCTGTAGTCAGCAAGGTTATTCCCCTCCCATTTTCGTACTTTCTGTAGAACTATTGTGCACCCTGTGGACCAGCTTAGAGAACTATGGCTGGAAGCTAGTTCAAATTATTTTAGCGCCTACACAGCCATCACGCAATTAAGAGCCATCTCTAAGCCAGACTTAGGAACTCTGTTTTATAACCAAGTAATCATTTGTCTAAGCTGCCCGGTCTATAATGACCACTTTGAAATTCCTAGAGAATGATAGTGTTTTATTTATTCTCTCCAAAACTACAAGACTTGGCATATCTCAGAAAATTTTCAAAACACAAAAGTATCCCCTAATATTGCGCTCCCTGAGTGTGAGCAGATCAGGTAGTCTAAGAGCTAACCTAGCTGCCTCTGCCTTCACACAAATGTGAAAAGGAGTGCACCCTGGTAGCACTTCCATGACAGCTGTTGGGTAGGTTTTGAAAGCTCCTACAGTTCTCTTTATTTTGCTTAGCATCAACAATTTTTTGGTTTGGTCTATATTTTTCCACAATGTGTAAATATTGAGACTATGATAGTTCTGTAAGACCAAGCCATATCTTTTGGTCGAATACCTCATGTTTGGCGATATAGTCTTCGACATGCATATGTTATCTCTAAGGCCTCATTTGTAATGTATGATAACTGATTGTGTCAAGTTAATGTTTCGTCTGGTACCACTCGAAGATATTTCATTTTCTCAGATTGCTTGATTTCTCCTCTCCCAACTTTCAGTTCCCCCATATAAGACTTCTTTCGGCGTGTAAAAGGCTCCAGAATCGTACACTAGCAAGTGATTTAGTTTTCGCAAATTTTTATCAAAACGTCAAGAAGAGGACATAATTCGATTCGGTACTATTTTTAAAATAACGAGCATTTGATATTGGTAAACAAGATCGCATTTATTCGAGAAAGCTGTGATCGACAGAGGCGAGAACAGTTCTCTCTATGCTGAGGAATAGCGACTCATTTCCGATTGCTTTACAATTCAGCGGCAATTAAATGATTGGATAGTGTGATACCAAACAGCCAACTGCTTGCACTTATTATTGAATATATCTGTTAACGCATGATTAATGCTTTTATTTTATAAGTCTGGCATCGCCAAATTATAATTTTCTGATTGTACTATTTTTTCAAATAACGGAAGTATTTAAGGTCAGCTCTAGAACATTCGTCTTTTTGCAGCTATCTTTTTTCTGTAATCAGAAATCACACAAGCTGGTTGCGCGTAGCGTCCAGTAATTTTTTTTAACTCAATAAACTTTGCATCTTTATGAATTTTATCCTCGCGATTTCCACACCAAAAAGTATGTATCACAATTTATTAATTAATTGTTTGGAATTATATTCTCTTATATTGTTTGAATTTAATGTAGGAATTTCAATATAAATACACGTTGCAACTTGGATTGTGTGTTTATCTTTTCAAAAATAAGAAAGGACAATATTTTTGTGGCAGATGCTGATGAACATATTTTAAATTATTAAATAGAATCTAGTGCCTGCATTATGTTGCTTAAAACACTGGTGTGAACAATAAGCATCCGCTTGAATTCAAGTTTGCTCTGCTCTGTCCTACCACCTCAACACAATTCTATACAGATTTGTAAATAAACTAAATGCTTCGTTTACCGCGTAGACAGCAAAAGGACAAGGTGTAGTCGTACTCATAACAATTCAATTGAATTGAAACTTGTCATCCATTTAAATGCCAGCCTGCTGAGCTTTTTATTTAATTTTGTTAGGGTTATTGTTGTGGATTTTCTTTACAAGAATTTAATGAATTTTTAGAATTTTTTCTCTTTCATCATAGACATATACAGCTGAATGTTTAATGCAGGCCGTGGCACATGTTATGCAGAGCATGCCACGCCCACTTATTTTATGCTTACATTTTTCAACAAAAACTTATGACGGCAATGAAATAACGTCTGAAAAATTTCATCAAATTTTCAATAGTGACTTCAAAATAAAAAACGTTTATTAAATGTTTGCTGTATATGAAGGATGCCACTCCAATTATTCACTCTTGTTGGCTACCTATTTAAGGACCTTACAAAAAAAGTGATCGCATAAGTCCTGAAAGGGATTAGTTCTTAAATATTATAAAATAATACTTAAACGGAAAAATTTAATTCTCGAAAATTATATTTTTGATATGTCTTATTTGAAGTACTTAAGGGATGATTTTTTTGAACTTTTCAACCCCATGCCACGCCTCGTTAGGAGGCTCCCGCATCAAAATATATAAATTGGAAATTAATCACTTCGAAAAAGATTTCCTCAATATGTCGTATTTGATTTTTTTTTTATTTCGAGCAGGACTCAGGGGGATGACTCCTACATATGCAGTTCACTGTAATAGAATTAGGAAAATAGGTTTTTAGGAGAAGCAAAGATTAAGTAGTATTTGCCTACATTTGATTCGAATTCCCTTACACAAACCAACTGGGAGGAAATACGTCTACAGGCAATTTGTACCACAGACCCACTGTATGGCTGAGGAACGAGTTTTATCTACGTTGTTCCCTGGCCGATGAGTATTGGATGAGAGTCTGATAATGCACATGTTTGGAAAAAAAAGGTGTGGGTTTCGGGAACAAGATCCATGAATTCCTTAGAGCAACATTCATGAAGTTCCGATAAAACCCTGTAACGCAATCCCCACTACGACGGTGCTCCAGTGAGTCAATAGAATTTATTTATTTATTTATTTTGACAATACAATACAACAAGAATATATCTTATATTACAGTATTGGTTAGAAATTTGGCAGAAGCACACATTGAGTGAAATTAAATAATTTTGGGATAAGAAAAATCATAAAAAAATTTACAATTTTTAAAAATACAAAAATACAAAACATAAAAAAATTAAGGGAATGAAAGTTTATAAAAACAATTAATAAAAAATAAAAAAAAATAAAAATTTTACAATGTATTTATGTTAAAAACGTCTAATATATATACATACATACATCAAGAAAAATGTTTGAATACTGCAGATTTGAAATGCCTTGCATTGCTCATTATTTGTATTTGAGGTGGTAGTTGACTCCAGAGGCGGATCGAATTTATGAAGAAATGCTGCTCAGATATCGCTTTGTTGTATTTTATACTATTTATTTTGCAGCCTCTGTTTGATCTGGAGAATATCAGTTTTTCATAAAGATACGCTGGTTGATGGTTATTTATGATTTTGTGTAGACATATCAGCACGCGACACTTCAATAAGTTGTCACAAGTAACATTAAACAATCGCTTAGCGAAGTGTGATATGCTGTCATGTCGCCTTACGCCATATACATATCTTGCAATATTATTATACGTTGTATTTAGCCTTCTCCTACTTCCAGCATCACAGCTCGCAAACAACTCACATCCGTACATTAACGTTGGTAACAGGTAACTTTTAGCTAGCAGCAGTCGAATATGCGTAGGCGTATATGTTTGTGACACCCAGAGGTTTCTCAGCATAGAAAAAGCTTTGCCACAATTAGCTTTGATGTGATCCTTCCAGCTTAAATCCTTATTAAAAACCACCCCAAGATTTTTTACGGTATCCACGACATTAATAATTACGTTGTTAATATGTATTGGTGGTAGGCTTATGTTAAAATTGTTTGGTTTTGCAATTATTAAGGCGACTGATTTTGCCGGGTTTAAGCTTAAACCATTTGCAGATGCCCATGAATGAATTTTGTTTAGGTCGTGATTAATTAGGCTTATACAATCTGCTACATCAGAAATCTTGCAACTCAAAAATAATTGGTCATCGTCAGCATACATTTGCAATTTACAATGTTCTATTTGCATTGGAAGGTCGTTTGCATATATAGAGTATAGTAGTGGCCCAAGAATCGAGCCCTGCGGCACACCTCTTGGCATATGGCAACTTCTTGCCATCATATGGCGGTTATCAATTTGGCATCTTATTTCCTCAGACACATCGATTAGAGAGGTAATGCAACTATGTCTTGGCCTAAAGCCAGATTGCCGTTGACTTAATAATGAATTCTGAAACATGTAACGATTTATCTGCGAGTGTAACAGCTTTTCAAAGACCAGCTTTTAATAACCTACTTTTAATAACCTACTTTCAACGATAAGCTTTTTCGCTCTCGCCAGAGCACGATTGAGTAACGGCGAGATAGGCTTTGAGTTACCGGCCCAAGCATGACAGTTGTAAATATTTAATTTCCAACTGGATATTTCGTTTGGTTTCTCATGCCAAATGCTATCGAAAAATCACTTGCATAATATCGAAAATTTTTTTTTCTACTTATTAAACCGGACGAATTTTTCTAAAATAAAATATTATTGGAGTTTTTTGACAAATCACAGTGTATGGTTAAACAAACGAAATACCCCCAAATTATGTCAAGATACACTTACCCTGTTTTTATATTATCTTTAACAGTGTCAAGGTTTTGTTTCATCAAAACCTTGTGCTTGTGAAAAATGAAACCTGCAAAATAACTCAAACATTTTTGGGTGTTAGGATTAGTTTAGGAAAGCGGCATTCGAATTATTGTTGAAAAAACCACACAACACTTTGTCATTCGACCAGAATGAATATGTCAGTTAACATTTTGCTTTATTTATATATTTTTTTCCTATTTCTAACCCAATGACTGACTATTTTCTATAATGTTTTACAGCATCGCTTTTTTTCTATTCTCCTTTTTTTGTCTGTTACTGATGATTGTGACGATGTTGATGATGCTTTCCATGTTATTCTTGGCACAATTGTTGTTAATGGGCATGACGGTTGGTTGGTGGTTGTGCTGCGATGAGAGTGATGATGCTGATTCCAATGAAGTTGTTGTTGTTGCTGTTGTCTTTTGGTTACTAGTTGGTTTGTTGAACTGTTGTGTGTGAGTGTACTTGACACTGATTCATGACGCATTTGACACTTAGCACCAATCTATTTTCTTCTCCTCTTACTTAACTGGATGTTTTTGTATTTGCCTTAATGCTTTTATTCCGCTTTTTTGGATTTCCTTTTTTTCCAGTAGATCTTAGACATTCATATATGTGTGTATGGTATATGTACGTATCGCCGGCTAAATCATAATTAGTATTATGGAAAAAAATTTCAAAATCTTCTTTTCTTTTATAGTTTGCGCCAGATCGTAACTTAAACTTTTACATTCAAAAATCTGCCTATAGGCAGATTTTTGAATCTGTATATCGGTGGCTTATAGAACGCTAAAGAAGACAAAAAACAATTAATGAGGTCTATTCATTATTCTGAAATAAAATTGAAAATTTTATAAAGTTGTAATCACCTTTTTTAAACCTTCACTCCCCTGAACATATAAAAATTTTGAATTATGACTTTTTATGACTTATCATACGATATTCAATATGCATGTGTCTCTTTGTGCATTAGTATGTGTAGCCATTTCGGTGATTAGATCAGATTATTGCGGATTAGCTTGTTCCAAACATTTATTTATTTGTAGGGATGAAATGGGAGGCAAAGATGTATGGTTGGTTAATTTGGTAAATGTTCTTCATTTTTCAATTCCATAAGCCTGGTACCGTTTAAATTTATCAAATCACTGTCATAATTCTATTTACACATGTTTTCACTATAGTAAACTATACTAATTTTGTAAACTTATTAAATATACAGAAAAATTTTATGGCTTTCTTATATTTTGAAAATGCGAAATCACGTCATAAAAATGTTTGCCATGCCGAAAAACTATATTAAGAAAATACATATAAATACCCATATGCATATACATATACGTATACATATACATATACATATGCATATACATATACATATACATATACATATACATTTACATATAAATATACATATACATATACATATACATATACATATACATTTACATATACATATACATACACATATACATATACATATACATTTACATATACATATACATATACATATACATATACATATACATATACATATACATATACATATACACATACATATACATATGCATATACATATACATATACATATACATATACATATACATATACATATACATATACATATACATATACATATACATATACATATACATACATATACACATAAATATAATTCTTTTTATTCTTGACAAATTCAATTCCGTTTAATGATACGTATATGAACGCCATCGTATTTAATTGATTTGATAAATAATTTACATCAACCACATAATTAAAATGACACATTATTTAATGCCACTAAATTGTGGCAAAAAAGTTAACACAATTTTTATACTGCTGCTGCAAAAACAACTATCAGTTTAAAGTGGCGAAATAGGGTAATATTTTAGTAGTTTTGCTATATTAGTAATTCACGTAGATAAAACATAATAAATGAAGCACTAATTGAAACCCCTTAAAACTATGTCACCGTCATGAACGACATATAAGTATGCCAACACTGGCCAGGAACATCTAAATGAATCACCCTTTAAATAACGTGTATATATAATTGTACTTTTACTGATTATGCACATTACTGCAAATCTAGGTATACAAATGCTTTGACGCCATCATCCTTTTAAACTATCAAATATTATTAATAAGTTGCACACATTTGGATATTTTAAAAATAAAAACTAAAAACATACAGTTCCATTGAAAATTTCTCTCATTGAGTGCATTTTGCATAAAGCAGAACTGATTTGTTGAAATGAAGTCTGCATGATATTTTTTGTTTAAATCTTGCATCAAACGGCGTTAGAGAATGTATATTCTTTTCTTTATTTCTTTTCTTTATTATGCTCCGTGTTTCAAATATCCAAAGTAAATAAGTTAGAGAATAATTCAAGTATCAAATACTGGGAAAAATACTGACCTTTATAGGAAAAAAAATATATATATACCGCTTTTACGTTCCAGTTTCTCAAACCTGTTAATAATTATCTCAATTGCAAGAGAAACTTCGCCTCAAGTTGATCAATTTAGTTGAGTATTTGTTTAAGTGTTAAATTTGTTAGAAAAAAGAACAATTTCGGGTTTGTATTGATTGCAAAATATTTATGTTTCAATCAATTAACTGCGGAGCGAATAACTCTCTTAAGCTAAGGAAATTTTATTTAATCAATCTAAGTCATGTTGATTACTGATTATATATTTTGCACTTATCAATTGAAATAAATTGAAATAAAGTATATAAATGAAATAAATTTATTTTATCTCTATAATCGAAATATATGATTTACAATTGTTAATAGTTTTATCCGTTTTGAGTTCGACTTTAATTTTTCAAAACTGAGAAATACTTTGTTTTTGTGGCGTGTGCCCCAACCAGTAAGTCTTCAACTTCACTTTTCGCGTTTTCTTCATAATTGCTGATGCCTCCAATTTTATCACAAGAAAATTTTTCTCAATTTTGAAGAGGTAAAACCGAATTTAAGCCTGATAAACTTATTAGTAATTGCAAAAAATATTTTTAAGTGTTATTTATTTAATCTATCCTCAAAAAGAAAAAACAAATTAACAACAATGATTATGCAAATCTTAATGCTACAAAATTTTTTACTTAAGTCTAGCCAGTGCTTAAAAAAAGTTAAGTTAAGGATTCGACTATCGTTATAAAAGTTCCAGAATCGCACTGCTGGACCAGGGAGCAGCGATAATTATACAAAAAATTAAATTTTTTTGTTTAATTTACATATGTTTGACAAATAAAATTATTTCTATGAAAAATTACTTGATTTGTTTTTACCACCACTTTACTTTCAACTGACAACATGCCAAACTGCAGGTTTCGCCTTCCATGTGAATTTCCGTCAAATAACTTTTAATTAATATTGATATTTGTTTACATTTTTGCTTCGTTGCTGCTGCACAAATGTGTAGTTGTTGTTTTAACCGCAAGAATATTATTAAAAATATTATTTGTAAATCATTATGTAAAACTGTTGGCAAATAATTAAAAATAATAATCCAGGTTATGCAAATCAAATGAAAATCTCACACAAAAAGTTACAATTGAAGAACTGAATATTTTATTATTTAATTAGTCAAAGAGATTGAAAGAGCAGTTGGACCTCAATTGAGTGGAAACTGGTGTTAAATCGGTGAGTTTTTTTTTGACAAATTGCGGAAATAAATTGTGGCTTTAAGCTTAAATTTGTAAAAAGCTACATATTAAAAAAGAAAAATAGCTTGGCTAACCTTTTATTCTTACATAAAATTTTAGACACCATTGAAAATCAGTTGTTATACGAATTAAGAATGTTCATCAAAAGAGAACGTAAGGTGAGACAATTGCATTGTTATGCATTGCACAATATTTTCTACTTGATAATGCAACAAATTAGTAAGTTCTCCTGTAGAGAAAAAAATTTATGTAAAATGGAAAATAATTAATTTCTTGTTACGTTTCTTGGGCTTAAGATTATTCTGTATTACTGTTGCTTGTCTTTAAACACGATAAGCAAGACATCAAAGACCTTCAGCTGGGGGTTAGCTAGCAGTTTCGAAGCCGTCACACTTCTCGTCAGCTAGCGTAGTTCAGAATTCAACTGCTCATCGTTGTATGTTTATTGAATTCATTTCTTAAATTGCTGTTCTAGTTAAATTGATAAAGTGGCTGGACTGGCAGTAGTTATGCGCCAGGCTAAAATCAGCAAAGAGAGAGAATAGTTTTTAAATTACTATTGGATTCAGGAAGTAGAGCGCATTAGTTCATGTGCAAATTTGGAATAATATAGGTTTGAGGAACAATCTGCCGTATATAAATTGTAGAGAGTTGGCAAAAGTCACGAGCCTTGAGAACAACCAGCAGGAATAGTGTATTCCTCTGAAAAATGATGACCAATATGAACTCTGTATTAACACTTTTCTAAATAGTTTTTTAATAATTTGCACTGTTTGAAAGCCTAGTTTAAATGTGATTAATTTGTGCAATAAACCAACACGACAGACCACATATAATTCCCTTTTTTCACAGAACGAATAATTTAACCAAACACCTAGCGGATGTTTATTCCGTTGCGTTGGAAATCACTGTGATAATTGAACAATTTATTCCGAAATATGAACTTAATTATTTATTTGCTTTAAGAGCCAAGTGAAATGTATTGATTCAGGTCCAAAAATAGACCTATTAAATGCCATGCCGCCGGCATTTCCTTGGTGCTAATCAACTCATCCGTAGACTTATGGAACAAGTAGTTAAGTTTCTTATCTTTACAACATTCATATAAGAATTTTTCAAGTCTACTGATAAGTTGATTATCACCGACGAAATGTCGGCGGCATATACACAGCTGAAAAAGACAGAAAACATTTGATAGGTCTATGTTTGAATCTGGATTAGTATAATTTATTTTGTTTTTTTTTTCGACATATTTTCATAAATTTTTCCTGAATTTTAAATTCTTTGGTGAAGTTAAATAAATATAAGAAATGCAATTTATGATGCAGAAGTGGATATGAAACCTCCAGCGTACACTTTTAGGTCTTAAAACTAAATTTCAATTCATTAAATGCTTAAACGAGACTCTTGTCGTTGATAAGTGTTTACTAGTATCATCACTATCTTGTGTTTATGAATAAAATTTTCTCTAAAGAAAAGACTAAATATATTTTTTATGTGTTTACTGTTTCCTATAGATTAGTTTTCAATTCCTTTATTGCACTTAAAAGCACATATATGGTTGTTCAGATAGTATGTTAAAAACTAAAAAAAAAACATGCCTCCCTCGTTTCATTTGATTCAATATGAAACTTGCTTGTTAGTCGATGGTCCAGGTAAACATCGAAATATGTGACTTCAGTGTGTCTCGTAATTATTTGATTATTGATCATGATGCTCGAGAATATGATCCCTTGCGCAGTGCGAGTGTCACATGAGTACATTTTTGTTCATTCACTTTCCTTTTTCAAATTTTTAAAAATTTCTCTATTAAGTTTTTGTACTGCGGGCTGCAAAGGTTACTTTCGGATTGTAGTTTGTGTACTTTGTATGTATTTCTTATTGTATGTTAGTGTGTTCAACATTTTCATTTAATCAAAAGCTTTAATGCCTTTTTAGGATACTAGTAAAAACAAAACGGACATTTAGTCTTGACAACTTGAACCACTTCAAATGCTAAGTAATAGACAGAGGCTTTAAAACAACATGTCTATCCTGAGGTTTTAATAAAAATGTTTAAAGGCTGTATTTATTTCGTTCTCTTGTTTGCTTTAAAGATGATAAAAAATTACATCTTTTGCAGGTTTGTATTCACTAGATCATTCTATGAAGGCAAAACAAAGACATATTTGTCAGTGTTCACTAAAAAAATAAAACACATCTGCTGCCAAAACAACCCAGAGCCATCAAGTATTTTGATAAGGATTATTTTATTTTTATATTTATATCATTTTTTTTTTTTTTTGGGTTGGGGAAAAGAAACTTTATAAATTTGTGTAATAAATCATATTGATAATATGTATATTTAAAGTTCTGAGGTGGAAGTGTTTGATTTAGTTTAGATTTAGAGTCATACCTTGGAATTTACAAATGTTAATTACTTTATCAGGGTTTGAATTCGAATTTAATTTCTTAAAATTGTGAAAGATTGTTTTATGATATTATTGCTGGGAACGGTGCAAAGTTTGGGAGCAATGTCATCACTGATACAAAAGCAATATATCGAATGTTATATATATTGAAGTATATAAAATATATTCCAATCAACAGAAAAACACAGTGATAAAATTAAAAGTTATTTACTAGGGCTTATTAAACTTTTATTGTACAAAGTCTAATTATTTGTTTCCCGTAAGAGAAAATTAAAATGAATTACTTTAAGTCTAAAAATGGACCTGATTGTTTTCTGTTAATTTTAGTGGTTCGGGTTGAATAACATCAACGAAATAATGGCGGCATCCCTGCAAAAATCACGACTAATTCCTACACGCGTGTAAAGAGTACTCCACAAGGGAGAAGGACTGGTCCAAAAGTAATAAAAATATATGGTATAAACATGCTCTTTGTTTTACATTACAATGTCCTAAGAGAGGACCATGTGTTTCAAAAAAACATTACGTCATAGTAATCCAAAAACTGGTCTAAGTAACTACTCTACATCATATTAAGACAGCGTTTGTCTTGAAATTACTTCATGTCACTACTCTATGGATTTTTTTTATTCATCACGGTCCATGTTAACATTACGTCAGACCATGTTTTAACTACTTCTTTTTACTTAAAACGGGTCATGTATTCCAATAATTTCTGCAGGGACATAGACGGCTAAAGAAGACAGAAAACAATTAATATGGTATATTTTTAGACCTAAAATATTACATCTTAATAAACTACAATATTTTTTATTAAATTACTTTTTGCTCTCCAGTTCAATCCTTGGCTTGTCACTTTTCAATCAATATCAATTAAGTAAAGAAAAGTAAAATTTTTATAGGTGGGTGGACAACCGGCTGTTTCTGGGTAGCCAACACCCTTCATCAGCACCCTATGAACTTTGGACGTGTGGACAATATGTTTTTTTTTTTTATAAATAAGCCAGTAATATACGAATTCAGTAATGAAGAGCTGAGATAATATGATGGTTATGCGATGCTGCTAAATTAATTTAGGCGCTGATAATCATCGTGGTGGAGTCCCAGCATATAAATCTCAAAGTTTACTTTTTTTGCCGGGCAAGTTTTAGTATAAGGAACCAGGCTTTGAAAGAAATTAGTTTTATAGGTTTTTATTTCAGTTGTCAGTCTTCGACCTCCAAAAACTGAAACGAAAGACTGCCGGAGGATTCTAATTTATTAATAATGCGATGTTGAAGTTGCAGAGTTCACCAAGTGAAATATGAAAAAATTGGTAAAACAGTGCTGTCAGAGAAAAGTTTTTGCATGTAACTTAAAATAGTGAATTCATAAACGGTTTTAAGCATCCAATATATTATTAGTTCTAAATTTCAGTTCATAAGTTTTTTCATAGTAATGTAAAACTTTGTTTTGGCAACCGGGCTGCTCATATTATAACCAGCATCGGCTTTGGGTGCAAAATCTGTAAGCATCTGGCAGCACAGTTTTTCATTTTTTGACAATTGATACCATTACATTACAGCCAGCCCTTCTTGTCTTCCTAAGAAATGTTAATGACATCAATTTCTACAATGTCTTTATGAATTCTGAGATAGTGAAATCGAACCAAAAGCCCAATATATTAATTAAAAAGAGCTTATTTTAACATTTTACTGAAATTTTAATTTTATTGAACTGTGATATTGTCCACTTATGTAGCTATAAAAATTGTACTTTTCTTTACTTAATTTATATTGATTAAAAAGTGACAAAACAAGGGTTGAACTTGAGCCTTAAAAAGTAATTTAATACAAATGTATTACAATAGCTCTGTTTCCTTACTTTTTGGGCAAAGTTCGGTAAAATGAGAGTAAACTATAATTTCTCTGAATAAAAGACAAAAATGCACAAAAGTACGGGAACGAATAAAAACAAATATTTTACCACAAAAGAAAACGTCAGGACAGCTCAATTTATATAAAAAGAAATATTTATGTATTTTAATTAATGGGTGTTAAAAAAGTTTTCTCCAAACAATTAAAAGGAATGAAATGCATAAAACTTTGAAGGAGCACAACAGAACTTAAATTCATATACATAAATGAATTCGTAAATATACATAAATATATGTACATATAACAATCAACAATTTTTATAGAATGCTTTAACATATGTATTTTTTCACACTAATTTACAATTTTTCTTTTAGTTTCCGCAAAACATTTATTTCTTTTATGTCATTGTTTTTTCCTTGAAACAGCTGACAGCTGAACTACTTTCCCAAACTAGAAAGAAGAAAAAGTACGTACTGTTTCGTGCGAGAAGAAGAAGCATAATGTTCTCTCACAACTACTCTCATCTGCCCCTTTTTAAAGTACAGGAACACTTCTCGTGCAAAGTTGGATCCCACGTGTTTACAAAGTAGAGTAAAGAAACAGAGCTAAATAAATAAATCAGAGTTCAATAAAATTAAAATTTCAGTGAAATGTTAACAAATTGAATCAGCAAATGAGCATCTAGATCTCAATGATGCACACCAGAACATGTATGAAAAGAGCAAATAAAAGTCTGCTGAGATGACAAAAACTCATCCATAAAAGAGGCTGCAAAAAGATTATTGCTTTGGTTAATGTTAAGTATATAAATAGAAAGTGAAATTGCGTGAGCTTTGGTTGTCGAGTGGTTAAAGCGGCTGTGAAAAAATTGTGAAATTTGACAAGTCAAAGTTCATAGGGTGCTGATAAAGGGAACAGCCAGTTGTTCACCTAGCTATAAAATTTTTTTCTTTTCTTTAATTAATGGATATTGATTAAAAAGTGACAAAACAAGACCTTATTTTAATATGATGACTATATTTTTAAAACACACTAGACCTTTGAACTATTTTTTTTAATTTTCTGACAGCTTTGTTGAGTTTTAAATTAATTTTAAATTTGTTTGAATTTAAGCTCTTGCTCGTTTAGCTGAAAACACTAATAAATTTGTTTTCTTAATCCTTTTAAAACTGCACACAGCATCACATTCCCGCTGACACTCACACACCCTCATACTCACATACCTCCAAAGCAGTGGCAATCTACTTTAAAAGCTTAATTATTGTTAATAGCTTTAGTCACTTAAACTGAGAAAGACTATAAAAACTCAACTTTATTATCCTTGAAAAGTGTCTTCAAAGGCGAATTTTAATGTATCCCCTGTAATACACAAAAAGTACTTTTATGGCAGACAGATAAGAGCGCAGTGCAAGTGGCACTGGCACTGGCACTGGCAACAACTGAAGTGCACATACGTATCTCTTCCACTCATACGTTCAATGGAATTAACATTATTGCAACAACAGCAAATTTTTACATTTCTAAAGCAAACAAAATCGTAAAAAAACCACGTAAAAAACACAGTTTGTTCGATTAAGCACAGGCAGGGGGAAAGTATAAAGCAATCAGGAACAAGATTTCTTGTTGTGGCGAACGAAGTAAGTGGGGCCAGGCAATGTGTGAAAGACAACATAAAAGTATTTTTTCCATGGGTTAGATGGCTGCTGGGGATAAGTCGCAAATAATCTTCTAATTTACCTTAATAGCTTCAAAAACAAACACTTGTGGGATTTGGCAAGCGACAAACATGGGTCGGCACAGTTTTACACACACACACACACACACATAAGATAACACATACATATAAGCTGCCTCAGTTCTCTTTGCCCACCACTAACAGCATTCGTATAAGAGGCGAAGAGAAAATTTAAATATTTTCTTGTGTGTGCCTGTAAGGAAACGTGTTAAATGGAAATAATATCACTGCCAGCATTGCCAGTCATCACTGAAACAACTATAACAATATTATGGTAAACTGAACAAGATAACAACGGATTATATATGGTTGTTGTAGAAGTTTATTACCGAAAAGTATGTGTGAATGTGAAATTCCAAATTGTTGACTCAATGTATTTGGTATTTGCTGGTTGTTGTATTTTTTATTTTTTCCTGGAAAAAAATTAAATGTATTTTTTATGTGCGTATGAGTTGGTTGGTTTTTTCTTTTCCTATTGTTTTCTTTTAATTTAACAAATGCAAAACAGCACACCCTCGAATACTTTGCACACACACACACACACACATATGAACACGCTTAAATGACTCTATATGTGTGTTGGTATTTGTTTCGTGCATATAATCTCTTCTAAGACACATTTGCATTGTTGTGTGTTTGGTCGAAGGACTGAACATGAACAAATTTAATGCTCCTGATACGGTTTAGTTTGCATGGATAGATTTCGATGAAGAAAAATTGTATTCAGGAGTCCAGCTCTATTAAAGATATCCTGAAGAGGATCAGCAAGAAAATAAGAAGAAGTTGTTGAGATAAAAATTTGTATATATGAATAAAAGTTTGGAAAAAAGCTGACAGAAAACGAATTAGAAGGTAAAGTTTAAGCATTAGTTTTAACTTTATAGTCGAATTATATGATTTGCAATTGTTAGCAATTGGGCTTTCTAGTTCAATTTTCACTTCCTCAAAGAAAGATGTTTTTTTAAAAGAAGACAAGAAAAGTAAAGCTGAAAACTTAATTTGTAAAAGTGGTTGGCTGGAATTTAGGAGCATTTTCGTACAGAAGTAAATGACCAATAAATGGTATTATCTAAGTCAGAAGCGAAGGAAACAAGCAAGAGTGGTCATGAAGAAACTAAAATCAAAGTCGATTTATGCCATCTGAAATCAATTTAGATACGCATACAATGCCCACAACTGCACTGTATGAGCTCCGATATTGTGCAATATTTTTAAAGATAATTGAACAAAAAGACTACCTAAAGAAGTGCATAAAGTGTTTTCCTCCAAAGTTATTGGCCTAGAAACAAAATACTCGACGCTCTAATTTAGGCTGGCACAGCAACTAAAATCAAAATATGTTTCTGTATTAAATATATATACACATATAGCATATTTTGAGCTAGTTTTGGTTGCAGTTGTTGCTACAATCTGGAATCTACGATAAACCGAGCACGAAGTGTACCATGTCGTACATCTGATTTTTCTAGAGTCTTTCTGGGGCTAATGGCGGAAAAAGGCTCCTCGAAGGAGAGTTTATTCAATGGAAATTTCGAACAAAGGAAATAAATTCGATTCTTTCCAAGAAACAATGGAGCTAGTACAGACGAAAATGATTTACAAAGATAAACATTTTTTTGTATATAATTCAACGATGCCAGGCATAATGGTTGGCCCCACATTTTACTTCACTTGAGCCAGCTCCACGGCAGTTATTAATTTATATTTTTATTTGGACTGCTGCTAAGGTGACAACCTTATTGCTATATGCAATACCTTGTGCCAAAACTGGAAGAAATGTTTATCGGGTGGACGAAATAATGAATCTTTCACGCAAACCTTCTCGCACTGTAAGTGACAGGAAGGGCGAACTATACGCCTAAGGAAATAACTCTCCCTTTAATACGTTTTGCGATTAATAGGTTAATTAACCATAAATTGGATGAGCTCTAGACGACGTACGCATATTGTGTTTTAAAACTGCGAGTTTTAGGAACAAGATCCCTGGTACCGTCAGAGCAGAAGCCATTATTGTAGCAATAAAATAGTGTGAGGAACTCCACGCTGTGATGGTTCTCCAGTAAGTCAGTAAAGTCAGATACTAGACCAAAGTCACTAACGAGCTTCTTTGCTGTCTTGTGCTCATGTTAGAGTAATCCCTATTAGATTTTGTGGTACCTACCCAAACATGAGAATAGTATTCCATTTCGGTAGAACAAAGATGTCATAAATAGTGAGGAGATCGCTAACAGCAGGAGATCTTACACAGCTTGAAAAAACCAATTCACTTAAATTCTTCTTTTCTAACGTGAAAACTGTTTTCAATCCCGCCAGCTTCGAGTCTGCTTGTATTGAAATCGACTCTGTTTCTATCCCCTATTTGGTATAGATTTTTTTAGAGTTGCGGAGTTCACTAAGTAAAATATGAAAATATTGGTAAAACAGTGCTGCCAAAGAAAAGTGTTTGCATGTAACATAAAATCGTGAATTCATAAACGGTTTTAAGGATCCAATATCGTATTAGTTTTAAATTTCAGATCATAAGTTTTTTCATAGTTATGTAAAACTTTTTCTTTGCAACCGGCCTTCGGTCGAGTGTACTGACTCCAAAAGCAATAAGTTATGATGTATTTTGTTAATGTTAATTAAATTTTTCTTCAACTTGTGATCGGATGCGTGACGACAGTGTAGTTTTATGGTATCGAGAATATTTTTGCAGGAAGTGACGATTCAGACTTCCTAAAAAGATTGTACATACCAAAAATGCGAGCTTTAATGTACATTCCACTATATTACTCCATGACTGCTTGGGTTTCAAATAGGCATATAAATTCGAATTGACATATTGGCATAGCCATTGCTCGGATACTTCTTTCTCCTCTACCTCAATTCGCTGTACATGATGACACCCAAGTATTTCGCTTGATCGGAATGAATACTACCTGATACTTTCTTAGGATACTTATTCTGTTCTCAGGCCATACTCCCATGTACTCCCCTCTACCTTGTTTGTTCTGGAAATGTTATGAAATATAAGACCACTGTGTTTTTCGTAAAATGCTTGACATTTTTATGGGCATATTTTACTTCCGAAATTATAGCTAATTGCCTAAAAATAAATGAAAAGATTTGAAATTTGTTTAAAAGTTTTGAAAGAAAATATTCAAAAAAACATTTTTACTCTATACAATTTTTAATTTAAATTCAAATCAAGAAGGATGTATGCAGCTACTTTTTTTTATTAGACCTTTTAAAACAGACAAAAAAGTAAATATTGAAAGATTGTTAGCTGGGGAACAAAATTTTAAATGAATAGAATTGGTTACTAAACTCTCTTTTAGTTTGAACCTCAGCTCCATTTTTGACAACTGTTAATTATTATAATATCCATACTGCTAGTTATAATATATATGTAGCTGAGTAGAGCTTTTGTTTTTTGATTTAAGTTGTAATAAAAAATAAGAAGGTCGTTTCACCTCTTTTGATATTACCGCAGTGTTCGAATCAATCATTTATGTGGTTGTGATCCATTACGTAACAAAATTTTTTCAAAAGGCATGCAGATTTAGCTCAGCGCCGTCCTTACCCTAAACAGTGTTGTGTGTTGCTTGATGAAATTTGCATTTTGTGGGATTTCCTTGTAATACTGTAAATGACTTTCATTTATTTTATTACTTTAACGAATGTAAATGAAACAATTTTAATTTGCTTATTTGTTTTTTATGCGTTTCTGTGAATGAGCAATAAGAAAACGTTTTCGCATTTCGCATTATTTGAAAATTGGTACTGTTTTGCAATAATAATAATAATGAAAAATTTTGCTGAAATTGTTTAAAGTTTCCGCTGATAAACTTTTATGCTCTTTGAAGAAAAGCAAAAGTTTTTAAGCTTTGCAATAAAATTTGTTAGTTACTTTAATGAGGGCCCTAGGCATGTTTGTAAATCCAAACACTTATAATCATAATAAATTGTTAATTATCCTAAAAATTGCAAAAGCTGACACTTTTAATTCGAAGAGAATTTCTTTTTCGTTTTCAAAAAATAAAACGATTGATTTCAAAATTAAGTATGTATGAGTATTTAAACCTTTTGGACAGTGGGCTTAAAAGCCATAACTTTTAGGCAGAATATGTGAAGAAAAAAACCTAAAAATAGCTACTTAAAAAAGGACGACTGGTGTTATTTAACAAGAAGTTTTTGCAATCAAGTTTACTTTAGGTAAGAGTATATTTTGCAGAGGTCAGATAGGAACCAAGTGGGCTAGTCTTATGTCTGGAAGCTCGCGAAGTCCCATACCAGGAGTTGCCTTTGTCTACCACTTGGATAGTAGTACGAAACTCTTACAGTGCGAGTCAGCCTCTTACTTGGCTCAATTTATTTTTATTTGTTTTGAAAATTAGACGAAATGAAAAAGGAACTTTTTAGTAACTGCGACATTCATAGCAAGCGTAAAGCGCGAAAAACTTGCAAATCCAAATGTTAAAATATGTTGCAAGTAAATTGTTCTAGCCCTTATTGCGAGTCACCCTCGCATAATTTAAGTTATTAAAAATTAGGTTATAAATTTGTTTTACTTAACTGCTGACTGGTAATTGTACACATTCGCTCCAGTTAGCAATTAATATAAAGTTGATATTGGTAAATTGGGTCATAAGCTTTGATTAGGTCAATATAATTAATTTTTTTATTTTTATTTTTATTTTATCAGGCTAAAGTTCTTTCTATATTATTTTTGCGATTGATAATAATTAAACAAGACAAAGAAGACATCAAAACCATTTAGCAGGAGGGACAACTAGTTGCTGACGAGAAAGTGTGGCGCCTTCGAAACAACTATTTGTCCACCCTGCTAAATGTCTTTGATGTCTCCTTTGTCTTATTTAATTAATATCAATCACAAAAATAATATAGGAAGAACTTAAGCCTGATAAACTTCATACAGTAATAATTATATAAGAAAAAGTTCGAATAATAGAAATTAATTAAATTCATTGTTCTATTTTAGTTTATTGTTTTTAGTAATAAATAGCTATAAGATTGTAGAATGAAGGGAATCGCTTACTTATTAGCAAGAAACGTGGATCATTTAATAAAACTGCCTGCGATCTCTACGGAGCACTCTAGGTAGTATAATAGAAAATAAAATTTAAACAAAACCCTAATACGCTATTGTACTCATTAAAAGTATTAAAAAATTTCAAAACCTGTTCCCAGAGGGTTTTTGCACTATGTGGATTTTTCAGGATTTTTCTGCAGTTGCACTTTCAGCAATATTATATTTTAAGATGTGGGTTTGCCTTTTGAGGATTCTCGTATCTAGAATATTCCACGGCAATGATGAATGCAATTAATATAAATATTCAATTATGCACTTAAATATTTATTTTCTTTAAGAGGCAATTGAAATGTATTACTTAAAGTCTATTTTTGCACCTGAATAAATACATTAAAGTATATATTAAAAACTATTTATTAAAAAGTTAAAAAGCTAATAATATTGATTGCAAATATATTTTGCACTCAATATTAATAAACAATCTTCTTCTCTCTTTTGCATTGTTATTTATTTTTGTGAAGACGGATTAACACTGTACTGCAGCACCACCAACTGCTAATTGAGTGAACTAGTTGTCAGGTGTGAATGGAAAATATGGAAATGCATTTTAAAGTCGTAATAATGACCCAATTAAATTAGTTTGCCTCAATTGGTTATTATAGTCATTTATTAATTTTTTATTTAAAAATTTTTCTGTTTTGCATAATTTATAACCTGACTGCCACTTTGAAAATCATTGAAAAGAAAATGAAACAATTAAAACACAATTCAACAGCTAACAATTTATTATTCACTCTTTCAGTGCTATCTCATAATTTTTGACACAAATTAATATCAACAATCTAAGTTTTTAATTTATCTTTAAAATTTTTATGAATACAAATAAGAAAAATGAAAAAACAAAAAAAAATAAATTTATCTAAACTCACTCTTAACGACAAATGACAACATGCACATTCAAAAAGGACTAAACATTTACATAAATTTAATGGTTAAGTGCTTCCCAAATGGCGTTGTTGACAAACGAGCTTTACTGTTTATCACATTTAAGAGCAGACACAGGCACACAAACGCAAACATACATGCATAGAAACAAATTTATATTTGGAAATTAGCAAACACTGTTCTTCCTAGAGGACAAATGGAAAAAAAAATTGTAAAAAAAATTATTTAACATTCAAAGTATCTCTATAATATTGAAATTAAAGTTGGTAGCAAATGATAGTCTAATCTAAAAATTAATTAAGCCAAAACTGTGCTTAATTAATTTTCTATGCTATAAGAGAAACATTTTCTGAACCCTGCTTCTAGTAGAGGAAATTAAAAAAAAAAAAAAGATGAGACTGCATCGATGTGAAAAGATATGACTGCTTAAATGTGAAACTTATTTTATGGCCGGTTTCGAGTTCCAGTCTTGTATAGTAGACCGTGTGGTACATTTTTGGCATTAAATCTGTTCAGAAAATTTATTCAGAGCTTTACAAATAGTATTTGGGTAGTGAACTAAGCTTCTAAATTGTCTGCCATGCGGTCTTTTTATTCAATTTTTGAGGAATTTATGAGATGACCTCTGAGACAAGAACGTAATAAGTTGACATGTTCAACGAAAATATTTGTTACAAGAATGTTGCTGTAGGTCTTCGAGCACTCACAAGCTTAAACTTAAATTCCCAACAGCAGCTAGTCAAAATCTAAAAGCTTTAAATAATACAAAATAAAATTGTTGCCTCCCGATGAATTTCAGAAGTCTATTATAATTTTTACTGAGTCTATAAATCCTCGTTGCTTGTCTCTGTCTTGACATCCTGATATCAAAGGAAATTTTATTCAGATTGCTTGGCACACTCTAGAGGGATACAGGGAGAATTTTCTAGAGTAAAAATAGTTTTTGTAGAGTTTAGCTTTATAGATTGCAATTTTTAATCATTTTATCGTTCTTTAGTTCATTTTAACTTCCTCAGAATTAAGAATAATGTTTTTGTAGTAAAATAATGATGAGTTGATTAGCATCAACGAAACATTGGCGTCATATAGACGGCTGAAAAAGACAGAGACCATTATATGTAGACCTAAAATAATACATTTCACTTGGCTGTTATAGTACATATAAAATTAAGTTCATTTTTTAATATTAAAAAAAACTTATTTTTGGGTCCTATCAAGAATAAAAGCCGTGGCAACCGATGATAACCCGTTGTAAGGAAGTGTTAAGAAAAGTAAAAGTGTTGCAAGAAGAAAAAAAATTTGTTTGAACATTTTTGATTCTCATTTTATTTATGAGAATTTTGGAATAAGTAGTTGGTGATTACCAACATTCTCTTCATTGTGACTTAGATGGCAAATCAACACACAGTAAGTTTCAGATGAGGATGGCTCCTCTACCCATAATCAGGCAGGCTGACCCCCAAGAATCTAAGGTACTGATCCCCACACTTCCAAACTGAACTACGGTAGAGGAACACATTAGGTACCGTAGCATACTCCACATTCCCTTAAGACTTGTCTTGTATTTTTGCCACCAAGGTAACGAAGACATCTGACAAATCTATACCCCGGCAAGTGCAGTACCAAGCTGTATAGAAACAGCAAGATATAAGTGGGCCAAAATATGTGTATAGCAAAATATTCGAACCTGAAACGTTTTTGAGTACGGGAGTTCAATACAGCCAGCAAAAGCTGACTTCGTGAGAGGCACTTGCTAAATTTCACTTCACAGGTTACCTGAAATGGGACTAGCTTGCTTTGGCATTTATTTTTCCCATTATGCAACTAATTAAGAATCAATTATTGGTAAGTTGTTAAGATAGATGCATCAGTTGTATTTAATTTTTGATATCAGAATTGGGATGAATCATCAGGTGCGGCTCTGGAGGAAGTATGCACCATAATGCGTAGTCCTTGAATTAAGTTATATACTTCTGTAACTGTCTTAATCGGGGTTTATAACTTAGAAGTTCAAGAAACTACGTTATACCTCCCGCAGAAGAAACTGTTGTTGCCCTTTTATATCTAAGGTGAGAGTAATTTATTCTAAATACAGCGATGCATGTCATGTTGACGATAATGAATAAAGGATTTAACTTCCAGGATATGTATTTTAAGTGCTTGCTCACTACTTGCATTAAAGGTAAATTTCGAATCCGGCAGTTTAAGAAGCTTTTTTTGTTAATTTATTGATATTAATGCTACTTTTTTGACCTTCTTGTGATAGATTCCTTAATCTTCTTAATTGAAATTGAGGTCACTTTTAGCTTTGGTTTTCAACACTTGTCATTTTATTTGATATTTCAACGCTACGCTTTTATTTACAAACATATTTTTTTGAAGAAAATAAACAACGAGGTATCGAAATACAACTGAAACAACAAGTATTAAAAAAAATACAAAAAGTGGCCTAAAGCTCAGTTTATAGAAACAAAAAGTTTAGATGCTATTTTATATGGAAAAGCAACATATGTATTCTGCTATTAACAGCGAAAACAAATACTTGAGGTTTATATGCATATATTTTTGAAGAAATAAAACCTCAACACAACATTTCATGTAAAGGATTTCGTTACTGATTTCGTCAAAACGCTGCAGGTAAAGCGATACAGAAGAAAAAATTTATGTTAACCACAGCAATATTTATGTTAACCTTTGAACACAATCAAAATCTTAAGCTTCTATGTATGCCCACGACGAGTAGTTTAATATTTTGCTTAGTAACCCAACGGTTTTCATAAATAATATTATTGCATCCAACTACGCTTCATCGGTTATAGCCGATAACAATGAAGTTGTGCGAATGTAAACAAGAACACATTTATGGTTGTTAAATTTGACTTCGCAACACAAGTGTAATCTACATTAATATAATTCTCAATAAGCTAAACTACAGAACAATCGCAATATTCACAATTTGATTTTTAGCTGGGTTTTGGAACAAGTCAGTTGGTGCAACACCGCCCAGCTTTTTGTTAATTGTGTCTAGCGAAGTTACATGGTATTTGCACAAGCAGTTAAAGACAACATGGCGTTGTGTTGGTTTTTAATTGTCTGCTTTTTGAGAGCCTGTTACAAAGTGTTGGTTCGCGTGTTCTAATACAAGAATTAAGTTAAATAGAAGCTGGTAAACAGTCTTAAGGGTATAATTATGACCATAAAAATTCAAAACCAAAATACTATCAGTATATATTATAAATGTTGAATAAGGCTTTGATAAGCAAAATGTCTTAAAACTTAATTGATTAATATAAAATGGCGAATATACTTTTCAACAACAATACCCTTAATAAGTTCAAATATTTGAAACATTATTTGCTAACAGGAATTTCTTTACGAATTTGAGACCTAAAAGCGTATGTTGCATATCAAAGTAAGGAGTAATTGTAAGTTTTGCATATTAAATTTCATTTCAGTTGGAAAAAGTTATTAAACTTGGCAAAAGCATAAAAAATTGGGAAAAAGTATATGAAAAAGTTTCGAAAAAATAACATAAATTAATCAGCTATTTTAGGGAAGTCGTGTCAAAACAAATACGTTTAAAATACCCCAAGGGCGTTCTTTCAAATTATTGTTTCTCTGAAAAAATTAATTATTTGTTTTTAGTAAATATTCTGTTTTTTATTATGGAAAATAAAAGTCTTATTATTAAACATCTTTCAAAAATAGTGATATGAATTGGACGGCGGCTTTTTATTAAAAAGCTTTTATCTTGTACTCGTTTTTTTTGCACAACCAGCTGCGAAATGAGTGGGCGTTGCCAGAACAGAAAATGAAATACTCATAGTTTTAATTATCTGCTCCTAGTCGTTTATGAATACAAAGTTTTAATGCACAACTATTAAGTTTCCAACGTTGCTTAACTAAACAGTTGATAACTAATTTAATAAGATTTTTCTATGAACTAGACGACATACTTTTAAGCCTTAATATAACTTTATAGTCGAACTATATGATTAAAATCGCTGGGCCCGACGAAAAGCTTGATACCATTGTTATTACTTTTGTTGGTCCAATTTTGGCTTCTTCAGCATTAAGAAAAAGTTTTTTGCGATAAAATTGTGGTGATGATTTTTTTTTAAGGAAGACACGAAAAGTAAAGTTGAAGTCTTATTGGCTGGGTATATAACATGACTGTGTCTAGTTCGCTACGACACTCATCAGCATCGAAATTACCTCAAAATCAGGTCACGACTAATTGCATACTGTTTTAAGGCAGTTGCATATAGAGATCCAAAGACCAGGACTAAAAACATATGAGCTTTAATACTATATAATCCTTTACCGGATGCCAAATATATGACCAACCCCCATTAACTTTTTTTTATCCTCAAATATTTGTATCGAGTGCACCTTGAGATAATGTTTTTGATACTTTTTAGTGGAACTTTTTCTCCTCATTCCAAAACCTATGGAAAAATCCTTGACACAATAACAATTGCTAAATCGACCGGCCTTTATACGTAACCTGTTCGTACCTTGGTTTCTACATACATATGTTACTATGGTCATTATTAACTGAGAACAAAAATCCATGGTTATCTACAAGCAGTCTTTTAAACAGCTGTACAAGTCAATAATCAAATTAAGATTAAAGTTATTTTGATTTTTAAATGTTTTTGCATTTTAAATTAATTGAACTCTTTGTTCCTGGAATAAACTACAGTCTGGTAGTGCAAAAATATTCTGAGTGTACGGTTCTCTATCTTGAGCCTCAAAAACTTTCAATTATTTTCTAGTAGTGAACGCCCATCACTTGTTCGCCGCTTTTGTAAGTTTCTACAAGGAGACTTTCGAGAAAAAGCATAGATAAAAAAAGTCTAATCGCTTACAAATTTTAACGGGCTTTATTTCAGCACATACCTTAATAAGCAAGTAACATATACAACTGGACATATAGCAAACCCATTTTATTTGTTCAATTTCTCTGCTGTCGCTAAAATCTGTTGTATGTTTCCTAAGCTGCCAATAATAAGAACATCCTGTGTAGGTCTTTATTATTACCATTGTGCTTAAGCTGTTGTAAGAGTAGTCGGAGTTCGACATACCGTAGAGTCCCTCCGCCCGGTCAAAGGCCGCTTATTCAAGGAATTATTGAAAGTGAAGCCAACATTATCGAAGTGAGCATTAACAGGTAGTTTTTCGAGGAAGGAAAAACATAAAAAAATTTTCTTTGCAATATATATTAAAATATAACCTTACAATTCTTTAACTAACACCAGAACATTGAACACCTTGAAATTTTTACTTTCTGTAAGTTCTGCTTTCTACCATTAAAATAGTTTTTTAACTACACAGTTAATATCAAACACCTCTAAATAATTTCAGTTTCCACTGAGCGTGTAGCGAAATAAAATCATTTATAAGTATGAAACTGATATATTCAGTGAATTTGATGGAAATTGCACCCATTTTTGTTAACGTTCTTTTTTCCAGTACATAAAATCCTTACAGCCCTAAATTTAACCCACAAACTTAATTGACACTCATGTGTATGTATGTGTGTTTGTAGACATGTATGCGAACGCCTACTAAAATATATCACATAAAACTAACAAACATTGTGAAATTATTAACATAAATCATGATGTATGATAATAATAAAGCAGATTAAAGTATTTAAAATTTTAATTATATTTATGACAAGGATTCCATTGTGATGATGCAGAATTATGTAAAAGTGAAAGAATACAGCCATTGGAATTATAATATCAAATCAATTTTAACTGCTGGATATCAAAGAGTAAAAACACTCGATGGTAATAAAATATTGTATAGAAATATTATTTATTTGAAAATCTGATGCGTACATTTTATTGGGATAAATACAATATACCGGGTGGTGAATTGTTTAGGTCAAGAAAAATGTTAAAATAAGCAGCTTTCCTATTGTCCTCGGACTTGCCGGCATTGTGTACATTATTATAAACTTAAACAGAAAATTGAAAATAAAAATGTGAGCTAATGAGTTATTGCAAATAATTGATACATCCAGCAAAAATTTACTAAAAATCAATCAAAACCATATTAACTGAATAAAAGGCATGACAGCTTATGGGGCGTAAGATTATAGGAAGTAAAGGTGGTATTTCTGATTGGGCAGAATGTGCTTCACAAATGTCATATTCATTTATGTACTGTTAAAAATTTGCGAATTCAGTTACTTTAGTTAGTCGAATGGAGTGATTTAGTAGAACTATCGCAAGCGAAATAATTTACATTAATACCTGATGTAAAATAAATAAAAAGCGCAGTCAAGTGATGGATTGGTTGGCCTAAAAGGTTCCCAAAAACTTCAACCTCAATCGTTTGGACGAATGCCGAAGGTTCTTGTCTTATAAATTTGTAGATTGGTTTCTCTATTGGCCGCTATAAAACGTTAGCGCCTAAGTCGATAGTACTAGCACCAGGTACTCTAGATGGTTCTCGACTTAGAAATCTCAAGAAGCTAAATTGAAGTATAAATAGTGGCATTTATTAGAGTTGAAGATATTATTGCTTTAACTGTGCCACAGACAACAATAAGCTTATAAAGTGAGTCTGGTTTTTAGAGACGTGTAGTAACAGTGTTGAAAGTGTTCAAGTAAAGCGTTTTTAACAGAGTAGAATAATTAAAAAAACGTTGAAGTATAAATTGATATAAGCTACTGAGCTGAGTGTGTTTTATTTTCATTGAAAATGAAAGAATCTTCAAAATTGTTTTGATTAAAGGGTCAACACCGAAAGCTTAGATTACACAAAGGAACAAAATTGAACTTTTTGAGTGTTGTTTGGAATTCTATAGCAATTTTTTCTTTTACTAATTTGAGGTCGCTGATTTTAAATCTAAACTCCATTTTTCTCCATCAGCTCGACATTTTGAGATATACCGTTATGTCTAAAATTAAGGCGCTTCCAGTACAAATATTTAAATAACTTGAAAACGGTTCACCATATTCAGTAAAAAAAAAATACCGAAATTCGTCAACAAAATTATCTTTAATCCGTGCCTACATTGTTTTTAATTTGAACCAGTAGTTTCAGAGATATCGTTGTAGTTTTGAAAAAAAATAACAATTTTATATAAAAAAAAAAAAAATCTTATTTAAAAATTCATAAAAAAAATAATGCAACTAAAGTCACAATGTTGGTCTTAAAGCATTTAGCTTAATATATTTTGAATCAAATGAGCTTTATTTCATTGAAATCGCTGCACAACTTTTGATTTTCTCATTGATTTATTGAGATAACTAAATTGACAAAAATCGCGATTTTCATATGTGTGTTTGTGTGTGTGCTGTTCTATTTATTTAATAAGTGTATGAAAATCGCGATTTTTGTCAATTTAGTTATCTCAGTAAATCGTTGAGAAAATCAAAAGTTGTGCACCGATTTCAATGAAATAAAGCTCATTTGATTCGAAATATATTAAGCTAAATGATTTAAGACCAACATTGTGACTTTTTAATGAATTTTTTTTTAATGAATTTTTAAATAAGAATCTTTTTTTTTTAATATAAAATTGTTATTTTTTTTCAAAACTACAACGATATCTCTGAAACTGCTCGTTCAAATTAAAAACAATGTAGAAACAAATTAAAGATAATTTTGTTGGCGAATTTCGGTTTTCCTTTTTAACTGAATATGGTGAACCGTTTTCAAGTTATTTAAATATTTGTACTGGAAGTGCCATAATTGTAGACATAACGGTATATCTCAAAAAGTCGAGCTGATACAAAAAAAAAAAAACAAGTGCAGATTTGGATTCAGCGTCCCAAATTACTTTTAAAACAACACTCAGTTCATAAACAACAAATACCTTGTTCCCTTGTGTTATCAGCTTGTTTTACCACAAGATCTGCCTGCGTTCCGGTGCCATAAGCTGTTGTGGACCGTGAGCTGTTGTATATGAAATATAATAAAATCAGTTTTTCGCTATATATCGCATAAACATGTATCGACCAATATCAGAAATTTTATTTTTGGCTCGTAATAACTTTCTTCTATTACTTAATTTCCCCAGAACCAGCTCACTGCTATATTATGTAAATCGACAGATATAGAAACGAATTGTGCGACTCTTAGTAACTATATCTTTTACAACCGAATCTTTGTTTTGTTTTAGAAGTTGTTACATCTTGCTCATCGGTATCCACTTTTAATATATAATTTTTCTCTATATGTCGGGTATATATGGACTAATATCGGAAAAACATTTTTTTTGCTATCAATAACCATCTCTAATCAGCACTAAACCATTTAGTTTGTAATATTAAATTTATCTAATTTTCTTTCTGAGAATATGCTTTAAAGTTATAAGAGCAATAAATATTCATAGCTGTAGTTTTGTTAAAAAAAAAGAAAACTAAATAATTTCAAAGTGAAATTTCCCTTAACTCTACCATTTCGAACTAAGTTGTGGATCTTTTTCTATTGCTGAAATATTTAATTAATAAAAAGTTTTATTTTAATTGTTGTGGACAATTTGCGTGACCAGGTGAGTAACCAGCCCAGGAAACAAAGAAACAAACAAAATGTTGATAAACTCAACAAAGCTGAAATGAAGATTGACTAAATTACACAGTTAAGCCGCATGTGATGGCATGTTGGAATAACAAAGATGACAGCATGAATGCGAAAACAGATCAACCTACTTATGTTTAACATCCAATAAATATAATGGAATAATTTAAATTGTATAGGAATGCTTTAATGCGGTATATTATATGTATATATTATCAGGGGCACCAAATTAATGATCTGAAAACCTTTTGTAAAAGCATTTAAAATGCAGTAAAACTGAAAATTTATAATATGATCCGTAAAGTTATGAAATACTTTGTAAAGAAATACAATAAAATATATAACATTGTATATAATTTCACATATTTCAGCCAACTAAAGTGAATCTGCAGTTACTGTTAAGATTTCCATGACTTTGTATTGCTCTCTGAAACTTTAGTACCGCTGAAGGAAAATTCCCTACCATCCCTGCAATTTTTAGGGTTCCGTACTCATCAGAGTGAAACGGAACTCTATTAACGAGACTACTACGTTTGTCCATCATAGCATCCATTCTTCGAAACGGTTGTGGTACCTTGGCGCTATAGCAACAAATCGAAAACTACCAGGTGTCCCCATACAACGAAAAGAAACAGTTAGCTATAACTCTCGAACCGTATTAGACAGAGAGCTGAAATTCGCACAGTGAACGTATTAATAGATATTCTACAACAACAAATTCTAAAAATAAAATCAAGTCGAAAACTACCAGGTGTCCCCATGCAACCTAAAGTAATAATTAGCAGTAACTGCTAAACTGTAAAAGACAGAGAGAGTATTTGCATGTGCCATACAACAGCAACTGCTAAAGACAGCAACATGTCGAAAACTACCAGGTGTCCATATACAATGTAAAGTAAAAACTAACTCCCAAACTGTAAGAGACAGAGAGATGAAATGTGCACAGTGTATGTTCTCACATATTTCCTACAATAACAAGTACTAAAAAGAACAACAAGTTGAAAACTACCAGGTATCCCTATGCAACGTAAAGTAACAATTAGCCGTTACTCTTGAACCGTGAGAGACAGAGGCATGAAATTTGCATAATATATGTATTCATATATGCTCCACAAAAACAAATGCTAATAACAATGACAACTGTAATACTACCAGGTGTCCCTTTACAATGTAAAGTAACAGCTACAACTCTCGAACCGTAAGGGAGAGAGAGAGAGAGAGCCGAAATTCAGCCAGATGCCCTGCAACAGTAAATGACAACAACAACAATTCGACTAGATTTCATCATACTCATCGAAGTTAAAATTATATTTTTTGCTATTTGTACGCCAGCGAACTAGAATAATTTACACAATGTAATCATCTTTGAATAAAATTGTTTAAGTAAATTATGTTCTCTTCACTTAAATACAATATAAAATCTTTAATGTTATGGTAAAGTAAACAGTTGTCCATATTGATTTAATTAAACTAGGCTTTTATACATCTTATTAATTGCCTTCAGCCCTCTACATGCCGCCGCCATTTCGCGATGCTATTCAACTCATCAGTAGCCTCGAAAAAACTTAAAAGAGCGTTTCGAACTTTACTAGTTATTATATTATTCACATAAATACAATAAGAACTACAAGCATTTAATACGGAAAGCAGTTTGATTGTTTAGCCGTACTTTGACTTTTTGCAACAACTTTTATATAACAATCATCCTTCATATAACGATCAACAGAACTACGATTTGTATTTTTGCCAGTATGCAAAAATAAGAGTTTTATTACTAAACATTATTTCACTTGCCCACGATGTCGTCTCGCTAGCATTGAAAAAATTATTTTATAGACTGTTGTGATGTAGTCTATCTCTCCAGTAGAGGTAGACTTTGCCTGACATGGTCGGTTTCCTTTATTTAAGCGAGCTGGTTTAATATAAGATAATGGTTCGTTTGATATGTCAACTTATGTTCTGCTGTTATTTATTAAGCAAACTATTCAAAAGTACCCGAACAAAAAGTAAAGTAAACAAATTTAAAAAACACTAAATATTGGTGTATAAAAAGTTTCTCCAAAAAGCATTGTTTACTCAAGTAAGTCGATGCCGTTATTGGTGATATATTTTAAAATATATGTAAATAATTTATCTGCAATCAATTTCATATCCAAAATATTAAATCGGTTTCCCTAATTACTGCAATAAACTAAACACATTTTAATGGTCTTATTGAAAATTGTCGCAAATTATGTAAACGTAAAGCAAATTCCATCTATTGATTGTCATTGTATTGGCAACCTCACGTACTCACTATAACTATTTGAAAACTTTTGTGAACTAAAAATTTGTGGCTTGTGCCAACAGTTTAGTTAAGCCAGTTAATATTTGGTAAATTGAAATTGGCCTCAGTGCCTTAAATTGTTATACATATACACACAATACAACTTTAAAACCTTAATTTTTGACCTCAAAAACCATAAAAAAGAACGTTCTGGTTGTCAATTAGAAAAACCAAAGTATTTTTTCTTTGCTACATTCTACTTCCCTTTTCCATTTTAATGGAAGATTTTTTCTATAAATTCAGTTTGAGCGTGGCAAATCCTCTTATCATGTCCACCTGTTAGACAGGAAGGGGAAAACAAAAAATAAAAAAATATAACGACAATATGAAAAAAAAGAACGCAAAATGAAAGGTGAATATAGAAGAAACCAACAACGTTAAGGAAATGATAAATGGTTTTTGTGCTGCCAGGTGCTTTAAGTCTCCAATAGTTAGTTGGGTTTGGCTGTCAGCTTGAACGTTTGGACACTTTGTTGGCTGGTTGCTCGGTCGTTTGCATACAACACTCACTGACTCTGATGCAATGCGACAAATGCACTTCTGCTATGGCAAACAATGTAACGATGCCATTGCAAATTTCTATACAGTTGCCTGTGGTTACCGACTTAACCTCGACTACGGTCATGTTGACTGCAGAAAAGCAAAAAAAAATCATCGAAAAACGGTACACAGCGAAATAAAAGTTCAGACAAATTTTATTCAGGGGCTCTCAAACATCCATCATCAAGTGCCAACTTTGGCGGAACACCGTTTAGTTCCTGTGAAAATCTGTTTTCTACACAAAAGGTGATGACCCACATTTGTCCGCGGTTGTGACACAATTTTGGAGTGCCAAAGGATTACCTTCACGCCAGTGTATAGACGAGTCTCAACAGAGACCTTATAAGTTCTATTAGGGATTAATCAACTAGATTTCAAAGAAGTTAATTTTTTTCTTTTGTACTGTTTGAATAAAGTTTGAATATATAGATTTGTTTCGAAAAAAGCGTTTTTTAACCATTAGACAATTTATTGACCTTGATTCGAAATTCCTCAGTATTGCACGATATTGAAAATGGGAAAAATCGGGTTCAAAACAACTGAAATATAGAAACAATGTGAGAATTTACCCTTTTTTTATTGTACTGCCTGTTCCTCAATGTCGCAAGAAAATCTAAGCGATCGAAATGTAGTCGCTCGATTTCGAGTCAATTTGGATTCCTCTATGTCGCCAGCTTGCGTTCGCATAGTCTTACGTCATGAAATTTTTGGCATTCACTTTACAGAGATGCCAGATCGGTAAATTAAAGTTTTAGTTGATTTTTTATTGCAGTATTGAAAAAAACTACTAAATTGTTCTGGTGTAAATACAACCCTTCATAAAACTGGTCAGCTGCATTTGACAAGCCAAAGCAAATACATACATACATAAATAACACAGAGTATTCTTTGCAGAGAACTCTGTGATAAAAAAAGCAAACATTTGAAAGTGCAGAAATAGTTTTTGTAGTGTTTTAAAATTTAAAAGTATTTTTTTGCATAGATATTTAATAAGTATTTTGACGCGATGAGCACTGGTATTCCTCGGGCAAACTCAGGATTTTCTTCCATCTAGCAAACAAGTGCACTGTTTAGGAAAACTACATGCATGCATGTAATAATTGTGTAATATATTTACTAAATAAAAATTAAAAATATGGGGGGTTTGTAGTTTTATTTTCCAGTTTTTTAACAAAAAACCAAAAATTTTTTCCATAAAAAATTCCACTCGACAACAAAACAGCAAGTGCTTGATTTTGACATTTGTGTTCGCAGTGCTGACGACATGATCGATATTGAGGAATCGGATTTTTTATGAAAACACTTACGTTTTTTCGACTTGTCGATCGAGTCATCGTTCGAATAAAAAAACTTCATAGAGGAACCCAAAACAATTTTCTTTCGCTTAGAAAGCGAACAATCGCACGACTGCGACATTGAGGAACAGGCAGGTAGAAATGAACTGAATTGAACTAAACACAATTCAAAAGTGGAGAAAAAGCAAATTCTGTTAGCGAATACAATTTTGAAGCACGTTGGTTTTTTTTCTGTGTGAATGCAAACATTTTTTGGTCTTTGCCAACTAATGAAAAGAAAAAATTTTTTTAAAACTCAACTTAAGCATGCAGTTAGTCTTATAATTTGCGTTACTTAAAGGTCAGGTATGCAAAAGTTAGTACAATTTAGAAGTCACGTATAGCTATATACCCTTACATGGCTTCTATAGCTTCTTAAATGCATTTTGGTATAAAAAGCTGTTAGCTGGCTCTGCATCATGTTGCTGTGGTTGAGTTTTTGAAGACTAACGACATGTTCCAGTAGATTATTAAGCCTTAAGGATGATATAGGTGGCTTAGCTGCGTAAGCATATCGATAGAAGGTGAAATATTTAATCTTAGCATAGTGTTGATATATGTTAGGTAAAGGAAACCTCACCGCGTCACCTAGGACTCTAGCTATGGTGTTATTTTGTTTAATTTTTCCTATCTTGGTGGTGAATTTGTACGGAGCAGCAACGGCTGCGAGACCTGCCCAGAACCTCTATAGCTGGTACTAGGAGATCCAGCAGCCCCCACAACTAGCTTCCTGCCGTATAGGGAGAGGCCGCTAAATGGGTAACGTAGTGTTGATTAGTGATGTCCCTTTTGTTAGAGGCTACAGTTGTTTTTGACACACTTTAAATTTCTAGGATGTGTTGAATTGTGTTCATCACAAGGTGGGGTCATAATGGTACGTACCCACGCAAATCTATTTCACATATGGTAATAGATATAATTCTACTACTGAAACGGATTGTTATAGTTTTTATTTATTATTATTAAAGAATTTGTTTCTTACTTTCTCCTTATTATTTTATTAAAGAATTTATTTCTTACTATTTTAGGCCTAAATAGATTGTCAATTACTTTCTGCCTTTTTCAGCCCGCTATACGCCGATGACATTTTTTAAGGCTGCGTAACTCGTCAATATATTTAAAAAATACCAATGAATGTTTATTACTTTACTATATATCCTATTACATCTGTGAACACGATGAAAATAGCAAATGCCCAAACAGACCTATAATACGGAAAATAATTTAATCGTTTTGCAACACTTTTAACACTTTTTTCTTAAAGGTTCATACAACCAGAAGCTCTTGGTTACTACGGCTTGTTCTCTTGAAAGTATGACAAAATTAAAATTGTTCCGAGTATAAGAAAGAATTAATATTATTATTTATTTAGTTTTATTTATTTACAAGAGCCAATTGAAATGTATTCAACCCTATCGTGAGTAAGATGTGAAATTTTTATTCCCATAAAACTTTCATTTCCCAAGTAGGGAAATTTCCTATCATGAATATTATTGGAACGTTTGGGAAGAAAAAAATATAAATACAAAGGAGTTTATTGAAAATTTGTGGGTAAGTAACGTAGAAAGTAATTAAATTTATGTTCTGTAACTAATAAACAGAAATTTCTAGTTTAAAAGGTAAGAAGGGTGAATAAATCGGAGTTTTCATGCCTGTTGAATATTTTAACAGATTCTCTGTCGGAAAAAAAAATCATTTGATATTCCGTCCATCGTAAAACTAAGCGCATGCTTACTAATTTTTTGCTTACTAATATTTTTTAATAGGAAGGCCAGCAATTTTTAGTTCTTCTGCAAGCGACACCACATCTTTAGAAACCTGTACAATACCACACGCAATGGGTCGGTTATTTTGCAACCTATTGAGAAGCATGTCATTATTTATTAATTTAGACCTAAAAATAGTTTTCAGCTGATTTATATACCCATTAAAATGTAGCAGCTACTTGCATTTTTTTCTAGTTCCCCAAAGAAAATAAAATGAACAAATTGATACAAATGTGTTTTAAATATCCATTCGCGATAAGTGAAAATTTCTAATGGGAACACATTTTATGAGAAAAGTTATTCATGATCGCACTTTTGGGAAATGGGAAAAAATTTTAGGGGAAAAAATGTTCATGGTAGGGGTGATTATTTAAGTCTCATATACTATGTCTTAATAATTGTTAATATGCTGCCGAAGAGTTGATGTGTCGACGGTCTATAGACGGTTTGAAAACGGAAAGCAGTTACAAGCAATAATGTTAAACTAGAACAAAATAATATATTTCAATTCGCTGTTCTGCAAATAAATAAATAAATATAACTCTCGTCCTAAAAGAAATATGTTAACAAATGACCAAGTTGCTGTGTGACCTTAGTCTAGACTCATTCACTTAACAAAACTTCATATTATTCAGTCTCTTATTTACCACTAAAACTTCAAACACTTCATTTCTGATAATATAAACAAAGAAACGACCTTTGCAAGCTTGATTCAAACTTAATTGAAGCACATTCTATATCCCTATTCTATATTTAGAAATTTTAGTGCATTGTGTAAACAGAACTGCAAATTTAGTGAGATTTCGTTCTGTAGGGGATCTAATGCAACTCATTTCATACATAAGAATCCCTGCGTAGTTTTGGTTTGTCACAGTGTCATGAGCATGTGTGTGTGAGAGTGTGAAAAAGAAATACTCCACTTTCTAAAAGTGTAGAAGTCCTTAATGTTGTGAGTTTTTAAATGCAGGTGTTGGACAGTAAAATGAAAAAACGATATGGGCAACAAGTTAATAGAGCCAATGTGACAAAGAAAAGGTAATAAATTTTTATACAACTTCTTGGAAAAACTTGTATTTTTGTTTTGGGAAATTAGATTTTTTTTTTTTTTTTGAACTAAAATAATAATAGCTTTATTGCTTGATTAAAGTGTGAAAAAGTTTATCTCTCTGATTATTGTAAGGCCACAAGAATGCATTTGAAATCATAATATTGCAAAAGAAAACAAATTGGAAAACAATTTTAGAATCATAGTATTGATCAAGTGTTAAGGTAACTTGTTATTAATCATATAATATTGCTTTTCACATGAAATTAAGAAATTATCAATTTTATGATATTTTCTGGGTGTTTTGATTTGTTTGAAAAAGGAAGGCAACACACACGTAGAAAAAGTATATGGAAGAGCAACAAACTATTTTTGAAATGTATGGCTGTAGAAAATCGTAAAAAAATATATGGTTGCAACTACTTTATATGGTTGCTGAAAACATATTATATGGTTGCAGTAACATAACTTATTTTTTGCAAAGTGTGTTATTAGTGAATATTATCGAATTCCGTATTTGTCAAATCGAAACGCAACTTTATGGAAACGAGTTATCTAGTATGTCTAGCTTAATAAACTAAATACATGGTTAGAATACAAAATATACATATTATGACATACTTCAATATGTGTATGTATTGAAAATACAAAATAAAACTACATTTGGTTTCATGTATACAAAATACAAAATAATGCATGCCAAGAGTAAATATTTGAAATACAAAATACAGTGTAACAAAAATATGTATTTAAGATAAAAATAATAAAATACTTTCAATCGGAAGCGCTTTTGTTTCCTTTCATAAACACCAGATTTTCAAATGTGGTATCAGACAAACAACCTCTTGATGGCGAATGAATACAACCAGCTGATGACAAAATCTCAATGACTTCTTGTTAGAAAACATTATTTTATTGAAAGGGAAATAATGAAATTAAGAAAGAAGTGACAATAAAAAAATGTTTGACCAAAGGCTATATAAAGTAATTTAAGAGAGTTGAGTTAGTTAATACTCTACATTCTCACTCTTATTGAGTTGGTAGATGGTGTTACTACCGTTCATTGATAACAGAATCATTCGTAAAAAATCTCAAATTATAAGTCACTGTTTCTGCATGTTAATTGAGTTTCATTAATGATCATTTCCCTCCCGACTTTGATCCAAGTAAAACTCTTTAACATTTGAGTTTTTACTCACCTTTATTGCAGTTATTAATAACTGTAGTAAATATTTCTTAAGCGTTTAACTTAGTTTTTTATAAATACATTGAGCACATATTCAATTATCCAAGATTCGTGTAATAAATTATAATTCCTTATAATTAATTTTAAAGGTGTCACAACTTTTATAATATCGGTATGAACACCAAACTTGTTAATTTGTTACTCGATAGTTTGTTAATTTGTTAAATTTAGCAACTGTCAACGACCCCCTTTTTCAAACTTTGTTAGTCTGGTAACTTTCATAGTAAACCAGCTGATTTATTGTTCCGACACAATTTATTATTCTGAAAAAATTAAACTTGCCACGAGAAACTGTAAAAAAAAAACAATTGTAAGCCATTTACTTACTCATGCTTTGACACAACTAACGTTTGCTGACGGTAAGTAGACAAGATTTATCAAAGTTTAATAGTTTAATTACAAATAATTTACTAATGTAGAAATTTTCCACGATAATGAATATGAAACCGAAAATGTACTGGATGAGCTGTATGAAGATTTACATGTTGACTTTCGCCACTCTTCAGCTTTAATACATCGCAGCATTTCGCATGTTGCGTCAATTTTGGTCTGGTCCAAACATTTTTGATAGTAGATTGTACTAATCGGTTTCTCAAAAAACATATATTTATGTCATTGGCATAATATTATAAACATATAGAAAATAGTGCGACATTACTTCAATGTCCACATTTTCCAACACAAAATCCAACAGCAATTTATGCTCCACTTCACTCCACTTTTTTGCAGTTTTTTTCGAATGAGCTTTTTCTTTTGGCTGTCCACTATAAGAACAGTTTATGATATATTAAAATAAAAAATCATTTAATTAATATACTAAATTGCCAAAACAAAAATATTTTTTTTTAGAAATGTATCAAAAATGACTTTCGTTATTTAGAAACTGCAGCAGAAGATTCTAAGTTGCTAGTTTATCAGGGATGTCGTGTCGTTAATTTGTTAAATGTTAATCCGGTAGTGCGATAAATATGCAAAAAACAAAATACGTGTAAAAGAGTAACTATTAACGATTAACAAACTAACAAGCTCGTTGTGAAAACCATGATTTAATAACGATTCATATTAGTTCATGTTCATTCAAATTTTATTTATTTGGGCTCTCAAGCCAGTTTTTGAGTATTTATAAATGAAAATTTAATTCTTATTTTATTTTTATATATTTATATTTATAGCCTTCAATTCACAAAAGAATTTAACTCCTGAATAATAACAATGACTCTTGTCCGGTCGACCGGTGCTAGCTGTCACTTAAACAAGCTACAAATATCGCAGAATAAACTATTATAACTAATATATAACCTTCCTTGGTTTTATTCAACAGCTCGCCTACATTCGCTTGCAGATATAGAATTAGTTAAAGATAGACTTTCAAGACTAAATGAAAATTTTAGTACCAGGTGCCGAAACTCATCTTATAATCATATTAATGAGCTAACTCATCTTACGTAGTTAAGGTTTAGAATAAGTGTTTTATAAAAATAAAGGTTTAAATAGGTTTTTGCTAAAGTTTTACCTCCAATACAATTTTGTTAATAAGTATGTATAATGTATGTAATCGAATATTATAATTAAGCTGAAAAAGATACTAATCTTAAACTCTTTACAACTAATTATATAAAATTGTGATGTAACATATTAAATATGAAATAAATTGAATTGAATTGAATGACTTCTGTGAAGTGCAAAACTTCACTCTGGAATAACAACGTTGACTTCTATGAATTATAACGCGCTGATTTGCTTTTCGATTCGAAGGAATTATACCAACTGGCCTGTTAGTAAATGGTAACTAAGCAAAAATAAAAATTCAATATTTTAGAGAAACCAAGAACTTCTCTCACTTCTTCTTTACGCTTACAAAAGAAAAACTATATGTGGGTATTTCCATGAAATGGTCCACCGTTAGTTAAAAAATCAAAACGCTCGCACAATTTTTTTAAGCACAGAAAATTGAAAAAAAAAACTATTGACATTTTATTATTTAAAAAAAAATTTTAACTTATAATAATTTTAAATTATGGTAAAAACTTCTGAAAATTTTTTTGAACAAATTTTTATAATATTCAAAACAATTAAACGTGTACAAATGTCACGTGCGTAACCATGAAAACACCCATATCTGGTATTGACCAGTAATGCTAAATTACCGAAATTTCTAGCTGATGATAATGCGTTGCCGAACGAATATTAACTTATATAAATTATATCCAAGTCAATATCTGATTGATGTTTTTTTCTTTTCTTGCCTTAGATCAAAATGCCAAACGCTGTTTTTTCCTTGTACTTTATTTTTTCACTGCTTCTGACAGCTTAGCGACTTTCTCAAAGTGTATGCACTCAATTGCGTTTAATTTACAGTATTGCCATTTTTGGGAAATAAAACAGTAGCAAAATTTTGCGCTTTTAGTTGATGTATGAATTAAATAATTTTTAGCGCATATTTTTTGGTATAAATTAAAATGTTCTGGATACTTATTTTTCGCCCTTTTTTTATTTAATTTTCTTTAGTTTATTAAATTGATCTTAAGGTCACTTTACATTCAATATATATACATATTATTTATTTATTGTTAAATTGTTCGATATTTCGATACGCCTTTGTGCATCCTCTTCAGAAAAATGTCTTTTCTAATAATTTATAAATTTTCATATAAACATTTTTATTATTTTTGTTTATATTTAAATATGAACTTAATTATTTATTTGCTCTAAGAGCCAATTGAATTGTATTAATTCAGGTTCAAAAAAGAACCTTTTCAAAATATTTGCTGTATTTTTCAGCTGTCTATATGCCGACGACATTTCGTTAGCGCTAATCCACTCATCATCCACTGATTCTCATTTTTTTCATGGGAATTATGGAATAAGTAGTTGAGTTTCAAACAAACTTTTTTAGAATTTTTCAAGTCTACTGATGAGTTGATTAGCACCAACGAAATGTCGTCGGCATATAGACAGCTGCAAAATACAGCAAATAGTTTTTGAAAAGGTTCATTTTTGGACCTGAATTAATTCAGGTCCAAAAATGAACCTTTTCAAAAAATATTTGCTGTATTTTCCAGCTGTCTATATGTCGACGACATTTCGTTGGTGCTAATCAACTCATCAGTAGAAATGTCGTCGGCATATAGACAGCTGGAAAATACAGCAAATATTTTTTGAAAAGATTCATTTTTGGACCTGAATTAATACATTTCAGTTGGCTCTTAAAGCAAATAAATAATTAAGATCATATTTATATTTATATAGATATTTTTTTTTCGTACGTTTTTTTTTTTTTTTTTTAGAAAAAGCATCTTTAATTCCCTTAAATTCCTATAGGTAAAAACGCCATTTTGGTTTTGATATCAAGCGAGTTAAAACGATGTTTTTTTTTTTTAATATTAATTGTATTTTGTTTATAAGTGCACATTTTCAGTTTCAAGTGAAGTGAGTAAAAGCAATTACTTTTTTAATTCATTGTGGACAATATTAAACGAAGTGTGAAAAATATTTATAATATTATGCAACGCAATAGTTTCGTTTACAAGAAATAGAAGGAAGAATTTACGCGATATTTAAATTTTACAGTCAATTTAACTTACAATTGTGTTCAAAAAAAAAGCACAAATTACTTTAGCGTGAACTCTGTATAACTAAATGACATTAAAAACTTTCCCTTGTCAAGGCTATTAATATTTGAAAAGTAGTAAAAAAAAGTAAATTGCACTGAAATATTTTAAACATTAATAAAGTTTAATTTTTGTTGGCAATTTATTAATGAAATGACATTATCATCATTCTGTTTGCCTTCATGCAAACATATAAACAATTGTTAAGTAAAATTAAGTGCCAAATTGCTGCCGAAACATTAGTGACACTTCATGTAACAATATGACAAAATGTTCGCAAGTGCGTATCGAAATTGTTGTTTGCACAAATGACGCAAGGAAAACAATAAGTCCGAAAAAAGATCCCAGCAATTTGTTAAGTAAATTCTCTGCTTGTTAAGTATTGACAAACTTTTGTTATCGCTGCTACAGGTGTAAGGGGGAGTAAAAAAAAACATGTTGAATGTTTTCCCTTTTTTTGCTTTGCTGTTACTTTTTACAACGGAAGGTCTGATTTTCTTTGTCGAAATGTCCGCAAAATAAACAAGTAATGGTCTGCTGACTTTTGTCACAAATAACAGTAAAATTTGTACAACTTTACAACTTAATTATTTTTTACTTCATTTCCTGGGGAAAATTCAATTAAATTAAAAAGTGCGTTTAGGACTTTCAACGATTTGAAGGGGGAATGGAAAGGCAAAATGATACACTCTTTTTTAATTTATTTATTTATTGGTTTTTTTTTTTTTTTTTTGTTGAAAACAGAGTAAGAAGTTCACGACAGAACAGCTTTTAAAAAGAAAATAATGCAAGAGGGGGATTTATGTTTATTTATGTTTATTCAGATTCAATAAAATTTGCTTTCATTTGGTTTTCACCTAGACTTAATGCTGCTGGAATTCCACAGAAAATAAACTACTAACTTTCAAAAATCTCTGCCACAGCAAGTATTTCAGCCATTTGTTGTTCAATCTAGTTGATATTTTCGAGCAAAAATGTATTTGAGAACGTATTAGAATTTTATAAGATTTTCATGCGTGTTTTTTTTTTACAAATAAAAACTAGAGCCTTAAATAAAGAAAAAAATTATTTTAATATGTATTATATTATAAGGAAGTGCTAACAAAAGTAAAGGTGTTGCAATACTTAAAATGTTTTCTATATAAAAAAATTGTTTGAACATTTCTAATTCTCAATTGGTTCATGAGAATTTTGGAACAAGTAGTTGGATTCGAACATTCTTTTTATATTTTTCATGTCTACTGATGAGTTGATTAGCATCAACGAAATGTCGGCGGCATATAGACTGAAAAAGACAGAAAATATTAAGGTCTATTTTAAGACCTAAAATAATACATTTCAATTGGCTTTCATAGCGAATAAATAATTGAGTTCATTTTGGAATATTCTTTTAAAATAATTTAGCAAAAAAGAAAAACAGTTCTAAAGCTTAGTAACTAGCTGTTTTGCGGTGGCTAAACGTCTCATCAGCAATGCTATAGACTTTGGACGTGTTAAATTTCGCAAGTGTCGAAGCACTTTCGCTACCCATGCGCTACTAATGCAGCAACAGCTTCTTCAGGTGTCGAAGAACGTTGACCTTACGGTGTGTTTTTACGAAAGAAAATAAAAAGAAGTCATTCAGGGCCGAGTCAGGACTATACTGCGGATGATGCACAAATCGATGTTTTGGGAGCTTAAACATGCTGTTGTGTGAGCCGATGTGTGAGAGCTTGCATTGTCGTGGTGAAGGGTTTTCCGTCATTATTTGCTTTTAAAAAGGTGTTCTGTCATGAACTTCTTAATCTGTTTTCAACAGAAAAAAACCAATAAATAAATAAATTAAGAGTGTATCATTTAGCATTTCCATTCCCCTTTTAAATCGTTGATTTTCGTAAAGATATCTGGCAAACTAATCTTGTGTATAAACTGGTTATTCTCCGTTCCTCTGTTGGTATAGTTGTGACATGTCCAGTTTTGCCGCAAAAAACAGGGCATCATTTGCTTGAAAGTGTTTCATTTTGCTCATATTGAAACACTAATACAGTCAACTGCTGCTTACTTTCGTGCTCATGCTCATAATGTGGGACCGCAACGGACAACAAGGAGTGGCAACACTTATTGAATGCGACTCTGACTGGACACAACCCTGACACTGGACGAACGACTTGACGAACGATTACGGACGATCTCGAAGCTTTCTTTTTTTAGTTTTAAAAAAGTGAACGAATGGAACGATATGTAAAAAAGCGTCCATCAAGACACCTGTACCAGATAAAATAAATTTGTCTTGTTAATAAATATTTTAAAAGTGTTCGTGTTTTGATTAACAAACTTACAATAAGTCAAAGATTCATCACCCGTCGCGATATCAAAGACGTGTTTCGACCAATCGACATAAGCATTTTTCCACAAATTGTGAGGCATCCAACGACACAACTAATTTTGGGACAGTCAAAGGTCAATGCAATATTGAATATATGCTTGCCATACGAATGCCTACGATGGCCTCAATCTCATGAAGATCTCTCAATATAAGTTCGCTCTCCACAATAACGGTTTTCGAAACAAAAACTGATTTAGGACGAGCAGGCAATGAAGCCAAAAATTTATATAACTTTATCCATGCGCTATTGCTGTAAAACTTAATCGCACAAAAATGTCGGGGCTTTATTCCGTTTTTGGGCCGAGATGAATTTTTTCAGTTGCTGTAAGTAACAGAAATAGCGGGTCGTGTGTCAAAAGGTTCTGAGCACGCATAACCTCAGAAATGTAAATTTTTGCGATAGAACTGCAAGTTGGCAGATTGCAGCACTAGGTTTGCCAAATCTCGAACTACACAAAAGGCGACCCTCATAATTCAATTAGAGTGACAAGAAAGCTGTTATAATTGGATGAAAAGTGTGCAGATTTTGAAGGGAAATATTTGAAAAAGAAATAAATTGATCTTTGCTAATTAATATTTGTTTTTGTACGCTAATTCCTCTCAATTCAGTGGACGTAAAATCCAACTCGAGTCCAGTAAAATAATTAATATTAGAGATTACATGTAGGATCAATACTGCTTAGGGTCAAATTGTATTTTCAGCGTGTTTGCACCACCATGATGCATCAGTTTTCTCCCTTATTTCAAGTTTTGGCCATCTAGAAAAGTAAAAATATCTAGTTTTCTTGCTTTCATTTACTTCTTAAAATACAAATTTTATACCATTGAGAACGTATCAGTTCTTCATTATCTTCTTGGACAATTTTACATTTACATACTTTTGTTTCATTAATATTCCATAACATCACCTTTATTCGTTAAATTACCAATAGTAATTTAATGCTTTGACTGGCGGACTGGTAGCTATTGCAGAAACAATGTTAGTTTATAATTAAAATTTAAATTAAATGTGAACCGGTTAATTTAACAATAATAAAGGCAACGTAGTTTAAACAGTTTCAAATAACTTTCACAAAAGTTTAATGACCAAATTGGAAATTAATAAAATAAACAAGAGCTCGAGTAATATATGAACAAAATGTAACAGGAAGCTTGGATGCCCATAATCGTATCACCCGGTAGAACGCTGAAGAAAAAATTGAGATTTAATAAAACTGTTTTATATAATTTTTCATACTTTAAAAGTCCCGTCTACTTCTTCATGGAAAGCTGGGGCCACTTAGAGAATTTGTGAATTACACTGTGCTAGTTGAAAAAACCAACAGACGGTACAGTCAGTTCAGTAGTGCTAACTGTTTTTTTAGGTTAGCCCTTGTTTTTGAATTATACCGTTATTTTAAAAATGATGGAGGTAGGACAACATATATTCCCTGACCTTGTCATATCTTTGAATTCTCTAACACATTCCATCATTTCCTGAAAATCTGCTTGCAGAACTGTGCAAGAATCGAGCAGATGTAGTAAAATTTCGGTATTTTTTTCTGTTTATAAATACCAACCACTGTTTTCCCCTTGCTGTTAATCCAACCATGTAGCAGTGTAACCTGTCGGGAGTTTGCTTCGCAGAACCAGTCCAACAGGAATGAATGTTGAGTATCCAGGTTTCGCAATTGGCATCTATTTTGGTCCTCGATATACGGTCTAACATCACAAAGTTCGGTACCAATCCGATTATGGCTGTAGAAATCCGTTGATGATGAGTTCCTGATCAATTCACCTACACATCACTTTTAGTCGTTTCGTTGTGATTGCTGCTTCGTATTTTTAACAAATTTTAACTAGCTCGACGGATTATATTACCTTCATAACAAATAAAGTAAAATAGCAGTGTAGTTCATAATCATTCTTATAATGCTACTACAAGCCAGTCTGTCATTTTTGGATTAGGCCTCTACGTTGCTGCTATTGCTCATTTACAAATTGACCAGGCGTACTCTTAAGTGACTTTTCGTTATGTGAAATATTTACTGCCTTTTCAAAGCAAAGCGCTGCATTGTCTGGAGCTAATTTTATCAAGTATGGAATATTTGTCAAATTACAATTTATACGCTAAAATTCTGACAAATCTGCAAATGCAGGTCGTTTTGTAGTCTTCTTCTTTAAATATCTCCGTTTTCAAATTTAGTTTACAGAAAATATTTTAGAAAATACAGTAGAAACAAGTTGTTCACCCCGGGGAGGGGGGTTTGAGCTCCTTCGGGGTTTACAATCCAGCCCATTTGTTGAGGCTATTTATATGAATGGATAAATGCCTTGATCTTCTCACAAATACGGTCCCGGTATCTTAGACGTCTTGCCAGATACTACGGGCCATATGCTGTGGGAAATTAATTAACGTTGTGAATTACGCGAAATTGTTGAAGACCTATGGTTCAAACTGTTTATGTGTAAGTCCACGGAGCGCACAACAAGCCTATACTGGTCTAAGTATATGTCGAAAGATATGGGCAAACATACCCCTCTAATTAAGCCAGCCTAATCTAAATAGCCTTTTAATAAAAATAACTGCTACCTTAACTATAAGTGTTAAAAGAAAACAACATACATACATATATTCTTGCTCATTTAAGACTGTTTAGCAATTACCAACTTGTGACAGAACTAGCGGGTTGTGACAACAAACAAGCATCCACAATATTTAATTATATATACAATACAATTTACATCTGCACACGTATAGTACTCGTTTGTATGTGGGTGTGTGTTTGGTTTCCATACAATTATGTGTGTTTAAGGTACTAGGGATCGTTTAATAATGTGTGCCAAAGGACATTTTCACTAAACGGACTCAAATAACGAGAGAAACGAAACGTATGAAACAAACACACACACACACCTACACGCTGGCAGTTTGTCGTAATAACATTATCTTTCTTCAGTAGATTTAAAACACACACATACACAAATACATATGCATAAACAAACTGCCATATATCCAATAACAGTTAAATTGTATTTATTTTTGCGAACACATACGATTATGTGTTAGAGATACAGCAGCATATCGGTGAAAAATATCTGCCGTAAAAACACATAGAAAATGAGAGAAAAATTGAGACCAATAGCAGCAGCTACAAGACCAACGGCTATTTAAACGAGAAATGAAAACAAAAATAACTACAGACCAAATATCAAATGAAAAATGTAGTTTAGACGCTTTGGGAATTTTTATTATGATTTTTAACTGTTTTTCACTGTTTTTGCTCGACTATTTTTAGTTTGTTGACTCATTTATTTTATATTCGTTTTGTTGACTTTTGCCAACGCAGACCCTTAAAAGTTGTGTATTTGGCTGTGTGTGTGTATTTTTGTAAAATCCCTACATAGTTCAAGTTTTTTGCAGTCGTATCCCACTGACATGGTCAATGGCTTGTAATAACAGCGACCAAAGCAACAAAACTCAAATTCCAATTCATCAAGATAATCGTATTTTAGAACTTTTTTTTCTATTTACATACACTCGTAGCAATTCGCAATGCAATGCACATATTTAAAACCACACACACACACATACAAAAACATTTACATAAACGAGATCTGTTTTGCTAAAATAACATTTTACATGAAACACAAATCCCCTGCCGAGTTTTTTTTTTGTTGTTCGCTCATGTGTTTTTTTTTTAATATGGTGGAAAAGCATTTTCGAGAAGCAAAGAAGTAGTTTGATTTACATCTGTCAGTGCGTGGCCAATATGAGACTGCCTTAACTTAATGGTCGTTTAAGTTGATGTCACGCTACTGCCCCAGATGAGTTGTTGTGTTTTTTTTTTAATATGGTGTGTTTTTTTTTTTAATATGGTGGAAAAGCATTTTCGAGAAGCAAAGAAGTAGTTTGATTTACATCTGTCAGTGCGTGGCCAATATGAGACTGCCTTAACTTAATGGTCGTTTAAGTTGATGTCACGCTACTGCCCCAGATGAGTTGTTGTTATAAAAGAGCGAAAGTAATTTATTAGCTACTTTGTCTTGGTTCATAGCTTAGCTCTTGGCTGACAGGCACGAGCTATCTAACTATATTTTCTTCTAGTACCAATCGCCACTAGGGTTCAAAGAGTAAGGCTGATGGTACAAGGTCCCTAGAGAGCTGCAGTCATTTTACCACTCTGTTGAGAAACAGCCCCTTGAGAAATTATAGCCTTAAAAACACTTTCTTAATTGTATTACTTTTAGGTTTTTTCTTTTCACAGGCGGTGTTTAAACAAGGATTAAAATAATTTTGTTAAACTATATTGACTAAACACTTGTAAGGACTAGTACTGTTTCTTGATAATTAAACTCGTGAGGGAAAAGGGTTGCACAATAGATCATTATTGGTCGCAGTGCAAAGGGCCATCCTGGACCAACCTAGTATTAATAATAATAAATAATAATATTGAGTAAAACCTACCAGCAGTTAAATAAATTTGTAATTTTATATATTTGTTACAGAATAGAACTCAATATTTCACTCCCTTTTATGATCCTAGTACTTGAGTCTCTCCTAAACCGTATGTTGGCACCTTACCTTGCCCTCAATGGAAGTCTTTACCTTTCAGGATATTAAAATTAACATCTTTTCTTCTCTCAATCTCGATGGTTCATTACTTTGGCTGATTCTATGGTAGGTATTGAGCGCCCCTTCTGTATAACACTTTCCCCCACCCAATAAAACGTATAAATATAAATATGTCAAACCAATACATTCACGAATATACATCCACTCATCATATGAGGTCATATTGCATATTTTTATATAAAAACAATACATATCTGTATCCACAGGGACTCTTTATTTAGTTTATATTCATCCTGTAATCCTTCCGTACACACGTATACATGTTCGATTGCTTGTGTATAATTTTCAAAAAGAAAAAAAAACATTTTTTAGTTATCTGCAAATATTTAAATTTATAAGAGTTTGAAAACAATTTTTTATCATTTTAAAGTTGTTCCAAAAACAAAAATATGCTTTTTGTTTAAACACTTGCTCTTTGTCCTTTCCATTTTTAGGAGTTTTAGAAGCAATTATTATTTATAACATAAATGTTGGGATTGTTGCTTTTATTTCTATCGATTTTTAGTGCACGTTATTTGCTTTTTTCTCTTAAATGTTCGTACATGAACTCTGTGGCAACAATTTATGTTTAAAAATTGTCTTTTGCAGACTTATTTCTTAAGCAAAAATCTGTGAAAACTTCTTCATTATTGTTGCGTAACTTTAATTTATGCATGCTGGCTATAACTAGAAACTGGGAAAGTTATAAAAAAGAAATTGAGTTGATTTATGATTAGTAAAAATATATGTATTGTTTAAAATCCAAAAATTTTTTTTAATTTTAGAGAACATGTTTTAGTTTCCTGAGTTTTAGCTCAAATATCAAAAGCTACTTAATTGTGAGTTCGTTTTTTTTTTTTTAATATAATAAGTTACTTAAAATCTTTCAATTGCCTAGAAAGAGACGAGTTAGGCTGTAAAATCAATTTCATTACGGAAGCTGTAATTTAGACCCTTGAAGAAACCCTGGATGACAGGGCCTATGGTGAATGAAGTCCTTCGACGATACGTTAGAGCAAAATGTAAGGAATCAAAATTATATTGGGAAGATTATCGAGATAGACTGAGAATGTATAAGAAGAAAATAAGAACAGCTAAACGTACATATTGAAAACTTTTTCACGAACAGTAGTGCTATTCTGCAACTTTTAACGATCCGACAATCGCAATTTTTTTCTAAACACTTCATCGCTTACAGTACCGATTATGTGATTCTGGTATGGTAAACAGCTGGATGGTAAACAGCTGTAGTTTTGCATACATTTGGAATAAAATGTTTTTAAATATTATTTATTTTCATAAGGCAAGTAAAATAAATTGTGTTTCTATTATTGTTTCGATATATGTTCTTCTATTTTAAGCACAAAATACACTTAAACGATTAAATAAACAAGAAGTAACTGTTGGTAGTGAAAATATTGATAATGGTCAGTAAAAGTGATAAATGATTTTAGACGATAGCGAGTATTATTACAAAATGTTACAGAATAGTAAATTCGATAAAATATGGTTAAACCAACTTGACCGAAGCGATTGTCGTTATAAAATATATATTATATTAAAGAATCCCACTATTGGTTTTAGCCAACAGCAACTAACGTTATAAAAATTTACTAAGTATAAAATTCTATGAATTATCGTTATATTTATTGTAATAAAAGTTATAGGATCCAGGTTTTGAATTGAAATTAAAATTAATTCCCTTCACATTTAAATATCCAGTAAAAAATTGGCTATGAGTTTATTGTAACGAGGTTGTGTTTTAATATACGGATTTTTATATTATGTGAAAACTTCACAGAAACTTTAGATAAAATCAAATCCTTAAATTAATTTTATGAAAAACAAGCTTCTTTGATTAATTTATTGCTGCAAGGCCTTGCAATCATTGTTAAGGACTTCATTTGTTATCAGAATATAAAGAGAATAAATAGTTTCAAACGATGCACTCCCTGCAGGTAGAATCTGTTACATTAGGCTTAACACATTGCGGTGGCCTTTGACTCCTGGCTGGTGGCATCTTTCAACTTTAGCCTTAGTTTCACATAAAACCCGGAACAATTCATTTAGTATGCAATGAAATATTAATTTCCTTAACTGTATATTTTATACTACTGTACGTATTCCAGTGTCTCAGTTAACGCGACTAAATTACTTACATCTCCGAATGTAAAACAATGTAGTTTGTGAAGTACTTGTGTTTTTAACCGTTCAGTGTCAGAACCTATCTAGTATGTATTCCAAAGTGGCTTAGGCATATGGAAATGCGTGAATACAGGAAAGCATTGCTTCCGAACACTTTGCCAACATTTTGTTGGCATCTTAAGGTGAACTTGGAAAATATTAAAACTTTTTTTAACAGACTATATATTTTTGGTAAAACCATAATCTTCATTCTGGAGCTGTTTTGTATGAAGAATATTTTTAATCTCCTACATTGAAAATATTGCTCATACGCTCCGATGTCCGACTTTGTTCACTACACCGAACAATAATATAAAATATTTTGTTAAAACCAAAATCTCCATTCCAGTGTTGGTTGTATGAAGAATATTATTAGCCACATATGTATATGGAAATATTGCTTATACGCTCCAATGTACGTCATTGTCACTACACGGAAAATTAAAACAAAATATTTATTTTTTTTAAACCATTATCTCAATTCTAGAGGTGCTTCGTATGAAGAATATTATTATACCCACGTATATTTAAAATATTGCTCATACGCTCCAGTGTCCATCATTTTTCACTTTACCGAACAATATTTAGCATTTGTTTAACACTACACACAAAATCTAAAAAGTGCCCTAAAATCTTATTTCGCCATAATAAGAATCTTATTTGTCATCACTAGTTTGTGCACTCTTGCACATGTACTTATTTTCTGGGGAACATACTACAGCTGCTTTACATTTGCCATTCAGGTCTTGAGTAATGACTACTTCGAGGTTAGCTTATAACTAAATAGAAATAGGATTCTGTTTCCACTCTATGAGTAAGCAACCCTAAAAACAAGTTCAAAATTAGAAAAAACGCACGAAAATTAAAATCGAAAGCTTATCGGCTGTGGTACATGCTTAAGGTGTCACCAATCAGCTGGAGACGATCAGAGGAAAGCTTAGATTGTATCAGTAAAGGATAGATAGAAAGCGTTGAATGAAAGAGAAGAAGTAAATACAACAACAAAAAACATAAAACTATTCGCATCACTCTCGTTTCTTATCAAATCTAGCCAACTACTGAGACTAATTTTATGGTTTTATTGTTTTACTCAGTTCTATCGTAGTTACTATTTTTACTAGAAATAAAGAAACAAAATATACTATATTTATTGGTATCACACAAACGCAAACATATGGAAGAGAGCATATTTAATAAAATCTTATTTTTTATGTTAAAACTTAAGAAACACAAACTTCTTGCTGTCTTGGTAACTTTTTTCATTTACTTGTTAGGTAATTGATGTATATTTTTATACCCTTCACAAAAATGTGTAAGGGTATATATAAGTTTGTGATTCCGTGTGTAACGCATTGAAATAACCATCCAAGACCCCATAGAGTATATATATTCTGGATCAAAATCAATAGAGATTACGATTAAGCGATGTCCGTCTGTAGTCGTTGAAATACCGTTTCTGGGAAAACGGTTTGAGATAGAAACCTCATTCTTTCGCTAAAATGTGTTAAATCCTGGTAGTGGGGCAGCTATCGCATTTCAGTAAGATCGGTTTCCGCTTAGTCGAGATATATCCAAAAAACCGGATTTTGAGGTGTATTTTTGGTAATTTTTTTGGTCAGATTTTTGAAAAAATTTGTTTTTCTAAAAAGTTAGCCATATCATTTCCTCTGCCCATTAGATCCCAAAAGTCGAAGAATTTTTAAAATCGCCCCATACATACCCGAGATAAAGCGCCTCCGATTTTTCAAGAAGTCGGCTTTATAAGCCATATAAAACAAGTTTTGGCACCAAAAATCAATCAGAATGGTACATATAGGCTATTTAGCGGCAAAACTGGAAAATGTTTTGACATGGCCCATTAAGACTTGAGGTAAAGCGCCTTCCGATAACACAAGAAGTCGGTCCTCGAAGCCAAACCAAACAATTTTCTTCACTAAAAATTTTTCAGAATGGTACATATAGGCTGTTCAGAGGCAAAATTAGAACATTTTTGGACATCGGTCCATATGCACCCCACATAACGCTCCTGCCGTTTTCTCAAGAAGTCTGCTCTACAAGGCAATCTTGCAAGAAATGGGATCTATAAGTCAAATAAAAAAACTTTTGGCACCAAAAATCAATCAGAATGGTATATATGTATATCATTATGAGTCGGCCCAGCCAAATAAAGCACTCTCTCTTGTGTAAAGTAAAAAGCTTATTAAATAATCATGTAGAATGCGTTTTGAATTTCAAAGAACATTTTGAAATAAAAACGAAGAGAATAAGAAAGTAAGCAACCTTCGTCACCTGGGTGAACCGGAGCCTGAAAATTTGTATACTAAGGAAACAGGACAGCAAGACATTCCTGATATATTTTTTTGTAATATAGAATCTTTTTCGTACTCACGTAAATAAAATTTTAATTATAAGGCTTATTAAATATTATCTAGCACCACCAAAACATGAGGGGTATAAGGTATATGTTGCTTACTGGTTGAGCGCTAAATAATTATGAATTTGAGAAAAAAAAAATGAGAAAAAGGCAAAAACTTGAGAGAATGCTTTATCCAGACTGCAACAAAATTTATCCGTTTGGGTAATACGAGTATTTATTCAGCATACTAACCAGAGATGGATAATTGGTGGCTTTTATACATCTCTGTTGCAAAAACTGAAATTCTATTACAAATTTCGTAGATTTCGTTGTTTATGTTTTTGCTAAAATAATCTCAAAATGAACTCTATAAAACGCATAAAAGCTGAAAATGTAAACGAATCCGTTTGTATGCTGCAAAAGTAAATCCTAATGACTTTTTGATTGGATTTTATTTTGTTTCAGTTTGCTAAATATTGCTTACGCACATGTCAACTAACACATGTGTTTCCATAAAGATGCTTATATTTGTCAGGCTGAGTACACAGAAAATCATGGTCATAAATTTAAAAATGAAATATGAACAAAATTTGAAGTTGTTGCCATTTTTGAAAATTTATACTTTGTGGGTGAAAGCACACCGAGACAAACTAACCGAATGTCTAAATTAAATTTATGCTCATTAAGGCTGAAACTTTTTAAAGTATCACTTAATATCAGCTTTTATGACAATTACTTTCATCAGTTTAGGATTGATAAAAACATAATACGTTAATCATTCAATCCCATTCATGACACATGGTTTTCTTCTCCTCTTACCTTATCATCTCTCAATCAGTATGCTCAGCTAAAGCATGATTTTTTGTTTCAGTTTTTACTTTTTGATAATTAATCGAATTTGAGTTTGACTAATGTGAAAGTTTTAGTGTGAACCAGATAATACACACATACGTCTAACACATACACATCAGCAAAGTCATCAACTGTACCAACCATCAATATTGATTTGTCCTTAATTATATGACATGCGATACTGGCAGTAATAAACATCTAAACTCACTCGTCTACCATTTATTTACTGAAGCAACAGCAAAGAGAGGAAACGTTTTACACATGGAATTAAATTTATACCGAAATCATTACAGCCGGTTCAAAGGAGGCAAAAAATAAAATATTTTACAAAATTTGTTTGGCAAGTATTTTGTTTTCTCCACAGAAGTTATTAAAAAAAAGGATGATGTATTTTGGTAATAAAATTGATTGATGTGTTTGTTGAAGGCAAAAATACTGAAAACTGCCAAAACACATTGTAGGGACTTAGCTTGTCATATTTAGAATAATCTAAAGGTATTTTAAAACTTGACAGCATACCTCCTGGCAACTGATGTGTTAATGCAATAGGCAAACAAATTTACGTTTTCAACCAAATATATACGTACTGGTTGACTGGTGACACTATGCAGCAATTTTGAAATTTTTTAATGTAAAGGGGTTTCAAGAATAGATTCTACACTCATAGAAAAACCATTATAGCTATGATGTATTTTAACATGAATACGATGACAAAAAACCTCGTTTTCGACCCCATGACACTTTTCATCACGGTGATGTGAAATTTTACATAAGGTGTTCTAATTGTTATTAGCGATAAATATAACAATTGTTACATCAATGCCATGTCCAGTGTCATCAATGTGATGTTTATGAAAAATTACTCCAATGATGGCAAATATACGTCAATATGATGCCATTTATTGAAAGCGTTTAGGAATACATTTAAACACAAAATGAATAAATTAAACCATAACCTTTTTTAAATATAATTATAATTAATAAAACTTAACACAGTTTTATTTCTTTCCTTTTGGTAAAACTTATAAAAGTTATTAACATTTTGCACCACAGAATTGATGTCACAGCAGTCTTCACATTGATGACACTCAATTTATGCCGAAATTCTCTATTGACTTTTGTCATCAGGTTAATATCAGGTTTTACATCTTTGATGTCGTTTGGCATAATAATATTGATGTTAAAATTTTTATGATACGCTGTCATCAGTATGAAAATACATTTTTCTATGAGTGTATAAATATGCTTAGGTGAGCGACAAGTCCAGGGACATAAAGCTCAAGTCGAAAACTGACAAAGTGCCCTTGCACACAGAATAAAACTGCTCTGCAAAATTAACATAATTAAATGCTGATTGAAAACTACAATGAGTTTGTACAAATATAATTACCAGAGTTAAAATAACCTTTTAACAGAAATTCTTGGTATGCAGTTAGTTCCAATTGTTTCGGAACACTGTGGCGTGCTTTCTCAAACCCCGTGGCAAACATAAGAAACTTGACAAAATTTTGTGAAATTTATGAAAACATCGCATAAAGACCAATTTAAAAATGTTGCTCAAAGTGAACAATTTTTTAGAAGGCTTAATAGAGGTGACTTTGAGTAAAAAAATTGCACTTGAGAATTGAGGTGTCAGAAGTATTGCTGTTGCATAATTTTTCTTTCTTTTTGGGCTTTTCTCAAAGGTGCGACTATTTTTTTTATTAAGAAATGTAACTAAATGTTCATTAGATGCACTACTTTTCTGGGCAGTTGCCGTTTTTCCGACACCATATATTTAGATGATTTTAAAAAATATAATAAAAATTACCAAAAATAGTACCACCCATAATTTCTGAACATATTTTTTGCAAAATAGTTTAACAAAATCGGACCACAAATAATGACAGGTTTTCGTAAAATTTTTAAAATGCTGCGACAATGTATTAGATTGCCAGTCTAGTCAGCGTTGCCACAACCACGTTATTTTTGGATTGGCAAAATTGGGAAAATAATTGAGGAGGCTGGAGCGGTTACAAATATTTTAAGGCCTGTGTATCAACGTTCCGCTGAAAATATCGCTGCTGTAAGTGCAGGTGTTGCCGAAGACCCAAATGTGTCGATTCCTCGTCGTTTTCAGGAATTGCGAATGTCTTATGGCACATTATGGCGTATGTTACATTAAGATCTACACTTACATCCATATGAAGTCCAGCTCACACAACAAATGAAGTCAGCTGACCACTCACACTGTTGTAGATACGTGGAATGGTTGTTTGAACCATTTGGCGGTGGACAGCGATTTTGCAAACAGAATTTTCTTCAGCGATGAAGCACATTCCTCACTGGGTGGGTATGTTAATTGAAGGTATGCAATATTTGTCAAATTACAACTTTCAGACGAACATTTTGACAAATCTGCAAAAGCAGGTCGGTTTGCAGTCTTCTTTTCTAAATATTTCCAGTGTCAAATTTTGTGCATACTGAATATCGAAGAGCTGCAATTACATCTAGAAAAAGTCACTGTTTGGTGCGCTCTTTGGTCCAAAGATGTGATTGGAACTTACTTCTTCGAAAACGACGATGGAACGACTGTCACCATCAATTCTTATCGTTATAGTCACATGATAACCGACATTTTTTGCCTGGTATTGAATAATACGACTTGAAGAGTATGTCGTTTCAACAAGACGGTACCTTATGCCACAGAACTTGAACGAATATGGCTTTATTGCAAGAGACATTTCCTGGCCTCGTAATTTTTCGTAATTGGCGATACCAACTGGCCACCAAGATCATGCGATTTGACACCTTTAAACCTTTTTTGTGGGGGTACGCAAACGACCGTGTTTATGCAGATAAACTTTTAACTCTTGGGCTCTTAAAAACCAACATTCGTCAAGTTATGGCTGAGATACCACCCAAAAAGTGATCGAAAATGACCTCAAAAAAATTAATACCTGCAACACATTGCGCTGCGGTCATTTAAACGATGTAGTGTTTCACACATATTATTAACGTTCGAACTTTATAATGAAAAAAAAAAAAAATATAGTGAAAAAAAATATTTTATGTGTTTTATTTACGTTTCTTTTTGAAACCGCAAAATTGATAAGCCGTTATTATATGCATCGCTAGATTTTACGCTAAGTTGGCTGTGAAATTTCTAAAAACACTCAGAGTCAATGCAGAATATCTCGAAGCTTTTTATTGCATCCAGCTTGTACATGTGTATCGAATACCCCAAAATAAGTAAAGTCACTCAATCTACCAATTTGTTCCTAATACAAGTAGATTTATACCTGATATTTAAGATTGTTGGATTTCCAATGTAGACTATTGAGCTGCACTTTGTATAAAAACGTGCACTTTGTTTTTTTATGTTGAAAAAATATATTTGATTATCTTAAGATAATTCCCTGCAATATTTTCAGACTTTTATTCCTACTCGCTGAATTGCAATTCTCATTATGTTTTCTTGTTTTAGAAAAAAAAATTACAATAAATGTTTTATTTAATACAGCGGGTTATATTTATTATATATAATTTTTTTTCTGCTCTTTAGAAATTGAATTCATATTTTTTAATGCTTCCATTCGTATGCTACAAGTAATTTCTTTAATTTTTTTTTCTATGTCTATGAGGGAGGAGGTAGTTGTTTTTTTTTTGTTTCCTTTTTCTTAGAGTTATAAATAAAAAGTCTTAAGCTCTGTCATCATATGCAGAGTTGTAAATCTAAAACTCCATGCTATGACTTTTATAACTCATAAAATCTCACACGAACATACAAATTCTTATTTAATATTTAAGTTGCCTCCTTTGCATGAGGAAATTGCTTTCCTGTTAACTTATTTGCTGTTTGTTTTTTTTTTCTCGCTTTGTTTCCTATTTTTTATGCCAACTTTTCTTTAACATCCGTTTTGCAACTGTAAGAGAGAATACGGAATACATATGTATATACATGTATGTTCAGCTTTGGTGCATACTCGTATGTGTGTATGTAGAGGCTATACATGAGCGTTCAAAATAGGAATGAGCAATATCGTGGTTTTCATGAAATGGGAATGTGATTTGCGGAGTAAGAAATGTGATTGCCGTTTTTTTACATCGTGTTCAAATGGATCAACTACTAAGCTTGCCAGCGATGGGTGAAAAGCAAAGCTGCTTGTATTGATCAACACGCTTCAGCTAGTGTAAATTTGCATGTGTAAATAAAGAGCTCAATTTAAAGAAATTGCTAGAATAAGAATAGGAAATTAGTTGAAACTATTTACTTTGCTTGGACACTCAAGCAAATTCAAAAGAGAATTGAAAAAATGTTGTTCAGAGAAACTTGATGTGAGAATCGTTGGTCAGCAATCGGTTCGTTGTTGTGGTAGAAACTTCGAAATACATGGACGATTTTATTTAACTTTCTCACTCTATATCGATAAACATGGCTGTTATAATTATTCATAATATATTTTTCTCCTAATTTTTAAGTTCTACCAGCTTATTTTTCCGGCTTATTCTTAAGGCCATATTCACCATAAATATTGTAAGTTTATTAAGCTCTTTTTTGACGTATTTCTACGGAATATTTGTCAAATAAACGTGTAATAAACCTTCAATAGTTTTTATGAATATGGGTGTTAGGCTTTACGGGTTACCATTTAATATGGTATTAAAAAAATTAAGAACATATCACTTAAATTCATAAGCCCAGCCGTATCATTTGCCGTGAAATTTGAAGAGAGACTTTCAAACACAAGAGCTTGAAATGATCAAATTATTTATTTTGAAGTTTAATATTTGTGTTTGAAATTGTCTCTCCAAATTCAGTGAATTTAGCTGACTGTGTGTTTTCGTTTGCTTTTCAATTCAATATTGATATATAAATAGGTTTGTTGTACTTTAGTTGGTACTGCAATGCCAACTGTTTTCATAAGAAATCAAAAAATCCTCATTTCTATCAAGTGTCGCTGGTGAAACATATGTTTTCACTTTGTCACTCTACTAAAATCTAACACCGGCATTCATAAAAAATAAAACATTGTTGAAACACATTATACAACAAATTTTTCATATAAAATTTGTTCTAAAATGTATTTGAGCAACATTTTATTTTTTATGAATACCGGTGTAAATATCTGCTTAGAATTTTGATGATGTGATATTTTGTTGACGACTGTCGAGCGTACCTTTTCAATAGCAGTAAATATACTCTCATCTCTAGTACAAAGTTAGTGCAAATACAGTTGCTGACACACGTTTTCGAGTTGAAATTTTCTTAGCATGCTTGTTTATTTATTTACTTATGTGTATTCAAGAAGTTTATTGAAGCAAGCTGCAGCAACTTATAAGACTTCATAAATTAAACTCATTTTAAAGAAATTGCACTGATTGTTATTTAGAGAAAAAAAAAAAGATTCTATCAAGGTTATAATGCTTTTCACTCGAAAATAGTTGAGACTCTTGTTTTTTTTCGCTTCACATTTTTTTTTGTCCTAAAATAAAAAGAGTCCTTATTCAAGAGGCCTTCAAATAAGCGACAAGCTTCTGTGCTATTGTGTATATTTTAGAACACTAAAAACAATTTGACAAAATCGTTTAAGAGCAATTCAGATTGTTACGCTGTGTATAACTACTTGTCAAAAAAGTCAAATAACACATTCAAGTGTGATAGTGTGAATGCAAATTTTTCAAAACTATAATACTTTTCATTGGATCAAGGTTGCGTTTTATAATAGCACACACACATAATAGCTTCACTGAGTCGATAGTTTTGCCGTCCATAGCGAGCCGTTGATCATAGTATTATTCTCCCCTATATATACAATGGATCAGAATTTGGGTTTTAGTAATAACATTAAATTACATTTCGTTCACGCCGTGTCTCACAGATAATGGCATTTTGCTAAAGCCATTTTCGACATCTTTACGATTACTTTAGCCGTCGAATGTTTCTAGTAGCAGGCACGAGTTTTGTCTACTTAAAATTACTCATACGCCACCGATAAATATTTTACCATGGCGTGTACCATTTTTAATTTTATTCACATGCAAATGTAATTTACGTTCGATTTTTTTACAGTCACAGGAAATATTTTTGGACTTTTGTCTCATAAAGTGCAATGAAAGTGTTAATACTTGTACAATAGTCTGAAACGCACTTTAAGCTTTACAAAATTAATTTCCAAAAAAGTACACAGCACAATAGAAGTAAACTCCATCAAGTACGAGACTGGCTCCCATAGTACAAGGGTTCTATATTACCGCGTAATAGCCCTATCTCATTTCACTTAGCAGACAAAGAACTGTTAGTGCAAAATTATTTCTATTTTGTCTAGAAGAAGGTTTTCGAAAGACAGGGAAACATCGACAAAACTACACAGAAGAAAATATTTAAAAAATATATATAATAAAAGGCTTTTAGACACAAAATACTAATACTAAATAAAATAATGGTCGAATAAAACCATATATTAGTAATGTTAAATATTTTTGGTAGATTATGACACTGCTAACAGTTAATAAAAATTTTCATTTTCATGACTACAGGAATGAGTTTCTCTGCAAGTACAAAATGTGAAATAATCACTATCTTATTGCACAGAACAAGTTACTGAAACTTGTTCTATTCAAACTTGTTCTATTCCTTGGTTCTATTCAACCCGCAGACTGCATACAATTTCGAATTCAGATCTTGTAGTTACCAGACTTAATAAACTGTCAGAAAAATTTTATACCAAATGCTCTTGGTCAATACATACTCATATTAATGATTTGTCATCAGCTTAAGGAGTTCGTAGGCTTTTAGTTAAGTTGGTTTTATTAAAATTTTCGAAAAATACATTCAAATAGGTTTTTTTTCTCTATAAATTTTTGCCTCCAATATACTTTTTTGCAAATATTGTATATGTATAATTTTCATATTTACTAAAATTTACTAAGTAGAAAAAGTAGGAAAAAATTGACTTGAACTATTGTAATATAAATTTAAGTTGTAATTGTAAACACATATGCTATATGAAGAACAATAAATTGAATTGAATTGAATCACTATCTTATACATTTTTCTATTGTACATATAAATATAAAGATAAATTTTTATTAAACACAAATAAGACTTTTCTGGACTGTTCAATAACCCTGGGTGGTTGATAGTCAATTGAATAAAAAATTTTCATAACTTACACGGTTTATATATTAAAACAGCTTAGAATTACTAAAATTTAATCATCTGGGATAATTTGTGCATTAAAATCGAAGAGGTAATTTTAAAGTTGCACACAGAAAAAAAACTCGTGTTTTAGTACTAAGCGTATTCGAAAATTTAAAAACTAATAACACACAAGTATACTCAAAACAAACCCAAAATTAAAGAAAAACAAGTTTTGCTTTATCATTAAATTGCTTTTTCTGGCTCTAGTTCAAACCTTGGTTGGTCACTTTTTTATCAATATAAATTATGTAAAGAAAAGAAAAAAATTTGTAACTAGGTAGACAAATGGCTGTTTCTGGGTAGCAAATACCCTTCATTAGCACCCTATGAACTGTGGACTTGTCAAATTTTAAAATTTTAACACAGCCGCTTTAACCACTCGGCAACCAAAGCTCACGCAATTTTAATTTCTTTTTTTTTTTTTCATTTTAGTTTTATTATTGAACATTGTTATTAACAACTTTTATCGGGCTTGAATTTGATTTTTATTCTTCGAAATTGAGAAAGGGTTTTTTTGTTAAAAATGTGAAGTGATCAATGTGTTTAAAGAATACAAGAATAGTTTTAGACTTTCTTGCTGTGGTACCCATGGCTGTTTCATTACCACCTCGTCGTTCATTAGCATCCAGCCAATATTTCTTCCACTTTACTTCTCTATTATTCTTTAAAGACACTGATCACTCCAGTTTTATTACAAAAAAAAAAAAATTTCGCAACTTTTAATTAGTAAAATCGAATGACCGATAAAATTAATGACAATTGTAAATCAATTAATGACAATTGTAAATCGACTATCAAGCTAAAAGGATGCTAAAAAAAATTGTTGGGCACCGCAAAAAGTGCGAATACGTTGTTATCTCTGATACAGTATTTTTCGGTTAATTGCACATAAAAATTTGCACAACTTTTTGTTCAATTAACCGGGGAACCAATTAGCCGATACCCGTTTAACTGAACAATTCGTTCAATTACAAGTACCCTATTAAATTGAACAGTTTGTTCCATTACAGAAATCACGCATAATTGAAACTATGTACTAATGAATTAAAAGAAATCGCATAAGTGCACTTTAAATTTTTCAAAATAATTTTTTTTACCTTAAACGAAAAAAAAAATGCAAGTAACAGCAAAAAATGTGCATATATGTGTATAGTAGAGATGCCACCCAGTGTTTTTCACAAATGATGTCAAATATGTATGTGCAAAAATGCCAGATTATTTTACAATGCAATTAACCGGGTAAAAGTAAGAGGAAATTTATTTTTGATATATCACAAAAAAAAATCTTTCTTGAGAAAGTAAAATCGAACTCAAGTGCGATAAAATGATTAACAATTGAAAAAATTATTTCTGCAAGTACTGCTATTTCTTCAAATGTATACAAAACTGTTGACTGTACTCATAGAAAACCCGTCACAGCTGTGAAGTACTCAAACTTGAATACAATGACAAAAACATTATTTTGAGCCCAGGACACTTTTTATCACGGAATTCAACATCTATATCTATCAGGTAATTGCAGTCAGTGTGATGACAAAATGTCGTCCAAACAATAACAAACTAACATCAGATTAACAACAACTTAGATTAATATCAAAACATGGCCAATGCTATGACATGCTTACATCAGATCAACTACAATTTAGATTCAATTTGATGTTAAAAAAGTAAAACCAATGAAACTTTTTTAATGTAGAGCTATTTAAACAAACAAAAAAAATACTAATAAAATTAATATTCGAAAAACTAACTAACTAAAATAATTATTTTAAAACAATGAGTTCATAAAATTCTTGTTGGATTTTTTTAAAATAAATTGCCACTTCCAAACTTAAATCACAGAGCATAAAAACCTGATTTGGTAATACATATAAAATTTTTAATATTATGTACCACAAAGAATTGATATCAGGGCACTCTTACCATTGATGAAACCAAAACTTTTTTTTACCACATTACATTGATATTAAAAATTTTTATTAAACCATTAATTTTGTTTAACTCATAATATTGAAGTCGAAATTACAATTTCGACTTCGATTGAAGATAACCAGCTTTTACCTGTGCTTCTATCTGTATTGAATTTTATTCAGGTCTTATGGCTCTGCACTCATAGAGTGAAAATGGAAACCTTTTACTGAGACTAGTGGTTGAATAGGTTCTACCACAAAAAAAAAAAAAAAATCAAAAACAGCAAAAAGTGAAGAGTTTAGGTCCCAGGTTCAAAGCAGCAAAAAGAAAAAATAATTTAAAAATAACTATTTAATTATTGAAGTAAAGTGCCTGCGTATGGCTCAAAACTATCGGACCAAGTGCATAACCGCACTCAAAACGCACATTTTAATTCGTCCAATCCTAAATCAAACCCAATCGATTTCGAAAATATGGTAAATACGGATGTTACTAGATCAAAACTGTCATGCTTGTTTTTGAGCACGGATTTCAGCCCAGTGCATTTCAAAAATGGGATTACATAAGGTTAAAATCAGTCTAAAATCCAATTGAATTTAACCAAAATAAGTATTAAAAGCTTGAATTATTCATTTTTAAAGCAAGCGCCACGCATTTGATGTAAGGAAACCTGTTCTGACACCGCTTGGGATTGATTTAAGTACAACTAGATTGAATTGTTCCTTCAGTGTAATAGCAACCAGAGTCCTGCAAAAATCCTAATGCTACAAAGGAAAAAACAATGTTTCCCTGAATTCTGAAAATAAAATGATTTGTGTCATCAGCAAGACACCCTGGGTAACAGCCTTTTTTTTCGCTGTTGCGCAGTGTGATTGTCTATACCATTGATAATTTCTTTAAGTGTATAAATGCCAACCTTAAAATAGGTCTACCAAAAATTATATCATTCATCTTCAGACATTAAGGAGTAAATAAAGCTGCCACACAAAATTCTAATTGCTGCAAGAAAACACAAACAAACCAAACAAATAAACATTCCAAAACCTTTTGGTTTAAGGATTCTGAAAATACCGAAAACAAAAAAAGGAATTCTTCGCATTTAATCTGCTCTTTTATACCAATTTTAGTTCTTGTTTTTAACTTTTATTTTGCACAGCTCGTCTCTATTCCCGCAGTAGTAATAAATTCATTTAAAAAATATTTTAGTTCGCTTGCGTGTGTATGTTTCTATAGGGAGTTTGGTGCGAATGTAATGGTATTTATTTCTTATTTGTATTTTTGTGTTGGTTTATCACTTCTGATCTTAATTCTTTTTGGCAATTTGTTGGCTGCTTTATTGCTGCAGTGTTTTATTTGTAGATATTTTTTTTTTTCATTTTCACGACATTTGAAATGGGTTAAATACGAAAAACACAAAACTAAACAAGATAAAGGGGCAGAGAGCGGGCTTTTGTTGTTAGTATTGTTCTCTATTCCTTCGCTGTTGTGCCATCAAATTAATACGATATAAAAATCTTTAATTTTCTGCTCTCAATTCTACATTCGAATTTCGGTTGTGTGTGTGTGCTCGAGATTTTTTTTTTTTTGGAAGAGCAGCGTGACTTCCGTTTTAAGTGTTCATCAACAAGATAATTTGTCACATTTATTGCCAATGAATGCTAAAAAGACCAACAACCATTTTCATACACTCAACTGCTTTTCTGCTTGCAGTCACAGAATTTTTTGTATTTCAAATAAAAAAATTTTTTGAAAAAAAATGCAAATTAAACGATTTTTATTTTGTACTGGCAATTTGTTTTTCATTATCACAAACATGTTTTTATTTAAATTACTAATGGAACACTGCACAACAAAATTGCATTGTTTTTTATAAATTATAATGTTTTCCCCACGAATGCTAAAAAAGGCAATCAAAATGGAAGCAAAGGTATAGTAGAGCTGTGAAGCTTTATGTTCATAGCTGTGAAATTCTCTTGCCAACAGCTTATGCTCACAGGTGGGCCGCAAAAAGATTTATTTACAAATCATTATTTGACGTCCTGTTCAAGCCGGTTTCACGATCGTTTGCAAAAATAAATTTACGACACACACATTATATTAATATTAGTTTTATATTTTAGTACACCAAAATGAACTTAATTATTTCTTTGCAAATTAAAATACATTAATTCAGTTCCAAAAATAGACTTTATGTTTTCTGTCTTTTTCAGCCGTCTACATGCCGCTGACATTTCATTGATGCCAGTCAACTCATCACTAGACTCGAAAAGTTCTTAAAGGAATGTTGGAGACTTATCTACTTATTTGCTTGAATATATCTGATCCTCATTTTGTTCGTTTAAAACTTAACTACTTATTTCGTAAAACATTTCTGAGGAAGCAAAAACTTACATAGGCAATTTACTAATGTGAAATTTCGTAAGTTTTTAGTTAAGTAACACTATTTTTTCATTGCAACCACGAGATTTAAAAATACGTGATTTGCATAACAGGCTCTAAGACCAAATATTTGTATATGCTTTAGATGTATTTTGCAAAGAACTCACTGGTGTCTAAGATTATCTGTTACCTTTATGACATATTGAAATAATGTACTGCTTTCATTAGTTCAATGAAGAAAATTCAAAGAAACAATTACATAGAAAGTGTTTCGTTCTGTTTAGTTATTATTTTTTTTTTTTAACAAACGAAAAAATAATGCAATTTTTTGTTTAAATTAATGTCGAAATTCATTAAAACTATGAACGAAATTGTTTCAGTGCACCCCTTCCACTCCCGAACCACAGTTCCATTTACCCAGCTTTCAAGCAGTCCCATCGTAATGGCAAGATCCTTATGTATTTATTATATTTAGGAGACAATTGTTCGTATGCACATGAATTTCAAGGAAGCAAAACCAAACTAAATCCAAATAAGTAGTTAAAATTTTTAAATCATAAAGATGGACTACAAATATGCTGTTCTATTTATAAATAGACTCTGTTAACGGGTTTTTTTTTTTTTTTTTTTTTGCAACAATGAATATATAGTTCGAGTGTTGATGATATTCAACTCGCTACTAGATTCGAAAAAAACTTGGAGGAATATTTGAAACTTTAATAGTTATTCCGTTATTTTCATAACCACAATGAGAGTCAAATATAAAGGGTTCTCACGCTGTTAGTGCAAACGAAGCAGATTTGAGCAAAATGGCTCTGCTTTTTTTCTCAAGCAACAACAAAATTTATGTATCTTTTTCTCATTTGCACCAAAAAAAAAATGAGAAAAATGAAATGTTCAAAAATATTCAGTTGAAAATAATAGAAAGCGGAACTATCTTTGGTTTCACCTTCTGGCAAATAATTTTAATACATATTCACGTGAATGAATAATAGGATTTTATTAAAAATTATATGAATAAACTTTGATTAGTTAATAATAAAAAATAAAATAAATCCCGTTTTAGTTTAAATTTATATGGAAAAATTTTTCCAAAAGCAAAATAAGATCGGCAGCGGCTGGTAACACAAAAATAAAGTCGGCTGCGGCTGCCTACCAACCTGACTCCGATCGACTTCGCTCTCCAGATAAATATTTTCCACATATAGCAGATTTGCACAAAAAGAAACACCGTGTGCTCACGATCAACCATAACATGTTCTGTAAAATCGCAAATTGCATATTTGCTTAGCTACCATCTCTTAGAGACTTCAGCTCTCAGCTGCTGTGGCACATACAATTTTCCTGTCCTTAAACATTTTGTATTATTTTGTTAAACCGTATTACTCATTAAAAGTTTGAAGCTTTCAAAGGATTTATTTAAAGCTACAACAATCCTTAGTGTTAGAGCAAAATATTTATCTTCAATTAGATTATCAAAAGAGAAATTGGCTGCTTTAGAATTTCAAAAATAAAATTAGTTGAACAGGATTAAATCCTTGAAATTACTGCTTAGTTGTGGTAAGAGAAAATTATAAGAAAACAAATAACTTGGTTTTTGGCAAATATACAAGCTGGTATAGAAAAATGTTTGCAGTGTTTAAATAAGTAGATGAAGACTGAAAGCAAAACAAGAGCTCAGCTGATAGCAAAGTTTAAGCACCACTACACAAACAGTATATTTTTACTATGAGCTTAAGTTTCGTAGAGTAGTGGGTGCTGTTAAGTAGTGTTGTACCCTAGCCAAAAAAAAATAAAAAATATTAGTCTTACCAATTAATTTAAATAAAACTTTACAGTGTTGCATTTCATATAACTACGAAGAAAAATAGAAAAGTACGTGGTTGTGGTTATATATTTCTATTATTTTGATTATTATTGAAACATTTGACGAAAGATTTGCCATTGATAATAAAAACCTAAGAAATCATATAAATCTAAATTTTAGCTTTCCATCTCCCATTTACTTATTTTATGGCAGTCTTTTTAGTCATTCACCGACAAACATTCTTTAATAATGTTGAGTAACTATTTTGTGTGGTTCATAGAAAAATCTTATCAAAATGATAATGAAGTCGTACTTATTTTGGCCACTAAAAATGTTTCGTTATTTTCTTTACATTCCTGGTTAACATTCATACATCCATGTCTTCCATTTGCCATCGTTGTCTGTTTATCTATTTGTAAGTATGATTTTTATACTTAACTAACGTGTCACGATAGAAACGTGACTAAAATTCTTAAAAAAATGTTATCTTAACTCTTTGTTCCTTTTACGACAGACAATAAATATAAAATACAGAAAATAACAAACCTTAACAGGGTACGCGCTCGTTACAGCGCCTTTTGAACTTTTTCTTCTTGTCTATTTGTGAAGACAATCAAACACCTACTTATTTGAGACACGTTCAACACATTATAACCTCTCGAATGCGATTGTGGGATTGTTTTCTTCAGTATATTTTATTGTTAGCTTGTGTTTTTCTGTCAGTGTTTCAATGTGTAGTCTGTATTGTTTTAAACTAAATAAGGAGCTTGGCTGTCGTCTTTTATTTTTACGCTTGTGACACTATTAAAACATTTATGAGTATAATGGCACTGCGATTATATTAAGGAGCAGCTCCCACGAAGGAGAAATACAATTAAAATGAAAGATAAAATAAAACTAAGTCATAAAAAAGCTAATAAAATAAATGATTTATAATTTTAAATCAAATAAAAGAGAAATGAGAACATTTAAAGGACATAAGAAAGAAAGAAAGAAAGAAAATTCATATTAAGGGAAAACTTGATTTGAAAGCGATGAAATGTCATCAGTCATTGAGCCGGGAGTTAAAGATTTTAGTTTTGTTTGACATATCAATCGATATGTAAAGTGTTATTTGAGGAAGTTTAGGGATGAGAGTACATCATGCATTTATAAATCACTCCTTATTTTCTTTGGCAAATTGTTTCAAAGCAATTGTCGCTCAATAAAACGCACAATGGATATTAACTGCATTAAAATAGTAATAAAAGACTAGCACTTTCACAAACCATAATTCTGCGTGAACTCAACTCACACTGGCAACGGCGACTCACTCGAGTGCGAAATAAAAATACCACTTCCCTTTAACCAGATCATTTTAACCCGTTGGCTTGAGACGTTATTTAGTTTTAGTTTAATATAATTGTTATGGTAAAGTGTTCATAAGCTTATAAAAATTTTATATAAATAAAATTTTGCTCATTTGTTAAGTGTCACTTAAATACAGGCAGAAGGTGTTACCCCCAATTTTTGACTTGCGATTTAAATATAAAATTAGTAAATTTTCCTTCAAATTTAAGTTGGATTTAAAATAGCTTTCTGTTTTACAGTCTAAAATTATTTTTGGTAATTAATTGTAATAAAAGTACGGCCGCATAATGTAAGTGTCAAAAACTTATCGATAACCCAGTAAAAAACAGCTGTTTAAACAAATTTGGAAGCAAGTGAAATTGTGAAAAGTTTAGAAAATAATAAATTCTTTTGTAAAAATTATTAAATTGAGTAGCCAAAGTGATAAAAAGACTCCCAAGTTCACTGCCACAGAAGTTGATTGCCTTCTGGAAATAATAAAAAATCAAATTGTGAAACAAAAAAAAAAAACATGTGCAATTTTCCTAATTTGCAGAACAAAACCAAACTGTCAAAATCATATGGCAGCACGAAAAACTTAAATCGATTTTAGATGGGCACGGCAGGCTGTTTAAGCTTGATTTAAATAGCAATTGTTTGACTCCATTTTGTATTTAAATCAAATTTAAATTGAAATGCCATTTAAAATCCGAGTCAAAAATTGAGGGTTAGAGAAGGAAATCAATAACTTAAATGTCAATAAAGCTCTGATCAGTGATCTGAGTTTTATGTAATTATATTCAAAAAAAATTAAAGTTGGGCATATGTGTGCCAAAAAAAGGAAGTCACATTGGAGTGACAGTCTCTTAGCCGCTGAGTCAGGCTTTGGGCGACTAAGAGGCTGCTTGAAATTCTACCGACTGCCCCCTACTATTCTTCTGCTAAGTTGAAATATTTTTGCGCACTATTTTTGGACTAGGGGAAAAATAAGCTACACTTTTATCTTTAAACAGATATTCGGAAGGCTTCTGTTTACCAATTTTTAATTCAATCAATTTTGATTTCCTTTTTTGAGACTTCATTTCAAAAGATCTTAATTTTGTTATCAAAATTTGTTTTGCAAGCCAATACAAAAATATGCTGCTCTCATGGAAAAGTACAAAATAAAGCGAACAGGAGCTACAATGAAGCTTTCAGATGCAGTCATAACATGGAGTGATTTTATTCCCAGAAAGTTCATAGACTTTGTTCTTGAGAAATTTTTAGAGATTTGAAATAATTTCAGTCTCAATTGACATGAGGAGATGAATGTACGGCATGTGGGGAGGAGAGCGAGATACTAGAGCACTATTTACAACAATGCCCCGCTGTCACACAAATGCGGTCTCGACATCTTGAGAGAGACATCTTACCAGACATAACCCAATTACGGAATATATGCTAGTGAAAATTAAAGAACTTTGTAACTGACACGGAGTTTCCATAGACCTGACCCATTAGGCAGGTTCATGGTTAAATTTACAGAGTGCGCAATAGGCATATACCTATCAACTTCTGCTAATCTAAAATTCTAGATTAACAAATAGTTGCTGTGATTTAATTGCAGTTTAAACTTGACTATAGTCATTGCTCTTAGAAATAGAAATTTGGCAACGTTGCAAAAAATGTCAAACAGCTAATATTTTGCACTGGTTGATGGCTGAATTTTAAACGTTAAATGTGCTTTAAGTATTCACGTATTTCAAGGTATACAACGGTATTCATAAAAAATAATATGTTCAAATTGTTAATATAAAAGTTGCTCTTAAATATATCTCAGCAACATGTTAATTTTCATGAATATCGGCAATACTATTTCAATGAAAAATTACTACCAGATCGAACATGAACTTACTCCGATTTTTTGGATATAAATGAAATAGCCTAAGCCCTTAGTACGGCCATATAGAGTACGCGCTGTTCAAGACAGTCTTGTAGTTTATTTAGCTAAACTTATTTAAATATGTCCATTGTGTGCTGTTACTACTTGTCACCTTTAAAGGGTTACTCATATACAGAATGTATATACTCATAACAAATCCAAAATGTATGTGAAAAACTCGCTTCAGCAATAATAATTCGTTTTATTACAACTTCCTTTGCTGATTTCTGAGCGCATACACATGTAGTGGGTTTCCTACAGGCAATTTCGGTTATTTAGTTGTGAGTATATCACAGTTGGTTTTGGTAAAAAGCCAGCGAAATACAAAAAGAAAAATACAAATGTTTCAAAATGTTAATATCTCGGTTGTTATAATTCCATAAACAGTGTGCGTTGCGGCAAAGTAACGCATGTGGAGTGAGTGATATGACAAGTGTTATTTGTAATTTTTTGTGTGGCTAGACGCATAAATATTCTGACTTTTTGCCAACCAGAATGAAAGAACAAACGAACAGTAATAAAACAAAAATGAAGTGAATGATGAAAGCAAGAAGAAAACGAAAGTTAAACCTTCCGGGCAGAGCAAAAACATGACATGTTTATAAATTTTGTGGTTGTTTAAAATTTTCAAAGGGAAGGGAAATATGAAAACTGCTTAAAGTTTCTAACACAGAATTAATTCCAAGTCATGTCTTTTAAGTTCTCGAACGAGGAGGGAGCAAAATTATTTACTTAAGAAGTTAAATGACGCTGAAGAAAAAATTCTTGGTACTTTGAATTTTAAAAGAATAAAAGAAAATTATTCATAATAATAAATCGTCATTTGTAAGATATTACAAAAAAAGTTATAAACCACGAAAATAATTTTATGTTCATTATAGTATGTAAGAGCGCTAGAAATTTTTTAAGCAGTACTGTTAACGCGACTCCTAAAGTTCTCATGATTGCCTTTTAGTCTGGCATCACTAATTTAATTTCGAAAAAAGTAGTTGCTAAAAAATCATGACAAATCTACCGAATCAACGAAAGTTGTATTGTCAAGAACGTCTTTCCGCCTTCGCCATTTTTGAAAGAATTTAATTGCCATTTTTGTAATAAGCCATTTTTATTCTAATTACAAAGCGGATCAGACGTGATAGTCCTTAGTGTCATAGTATTTTCCAGGAATTTGCATACCAAAAAATATGTAGAACTATTTATCTTTATTATGAATATTTGAATTTAATATAAATATGTGTGTATATTTTTTTAAAAAGGAATTTTAATAAAATTATATTGCGTAATAAATCAAGCCTTTTGTTATGTTTTGTAATTTATTCAAAATCCCATCGCCGATAGCCTTCTCAATAAGTACTAAGAATTACAGTGAGATTCAGTGTTAGCAGCCATCTTCTATATGGCTTTATCCCATGGCTACTAATGTTAAACGTCATTATCGAGCACGGCTTTATTGTTGTTCAATTAAACCAGCTACAGAATGGCTTAAGTGATAGATTTTGCTTCAAAAAGTTATTCACTTTGGGATTCCATTAGTTTTGTGCTTAACCTTTGTTTATTCAGAAAAAAATATCCTATTAATATTTTTATTCGGGTTTGTAATGCTACCATGACGCCAACATCGTACCAGGCTAGTTTAGGTTTACAGGAAGGGTATGACAACTTATGTGTGCCAACATACACACAAGCCAGACTAAGATTATTGTGCACTTCGTGCACTTAAGATTGAGCTTAATTTTTGACTCATAGTTCTCTAGGAATTCATTAAGGTGCCTGCCCCTTGTTACGCGAAAGATATAAATCTCTACCAAACACCTTGTTCAAACGTTCGTCTGATCAACCTATTTCTGAAATGCCCACCAGGAACACAGATACAAATTGAAAACCAAGTCGATGAATTTTTCAAAATGAAAAGAGGCGAGAGTTCAGTTGATTTGCCATTTTTTGGAGTTTAGTATTAAAACTCGAAATTAAATATCAAGCAAATCATTGAACATTGAAATGTTAGGAATTGTAGGAATTGCATAGAAATGCAACAAACAAACAAACATCATCGTACCTAAGTCGTTGAACAAAAGCGCCTTGCAACATTAGAACACAAAATATCAGAATGTATTTATAGTCCTCATAGTCTCTTCAAAGACATTTCCAAATAAGTTTGTCTGTTGCCATCAGTTTTCCAGCCCACTGAGCAAGATGGTGACAGAGGTCAACATACCCAGGAATATACGTAAGCGTATAAGGCGGACACAAGTACTTGTTTTAGGTGCAATTGTCTAGTATGTTTGCTTAAATATTATTAAATATATAATTGATGATTTAATGGTGTTCTTAGTGCTTGAATAGCAAATAATAAGCTTATTTATTTACAAATTAGTAAACATCATTATCTGCACTTCATGTTTATCGTCGAAAACAAGTAAAAATTGCTGAAGAAGCTCCTATTGAAATTAAGAATTTGCATTTCCATTTAATTTATGTTTAGATTCCTTTGCCATGATTTACATGCAGCCATATGGCGTAATAGTTATGGAGATCGCCTTTAAAAGTGCTCTGGAGTAAAATGCGTTATTTTTTTATTTAAGGCATTTACTAACAATTCCTGTAGAGTAAAAGAAATGTCAAAAATTCATAAACGAAATAAGTGAGTATATAAAATCTTATTAGTATCCAGGAAGAAAACTTTTAACTTTTTATTTTATTCCATTACACGATAATAATGAAATCAAGCACAAATTGTTCTCCTCAGTTGCCTTCAACAAAACGACAATTTAAGTAAGTAGTTCAAAAACTTAATTTCACTACACACATTTATGTAAACCTGAAATTCCATAAGATTGGGTTACCGTTCGACCTTTAAAGAATAACTCAATCTTAAATAATGTTTCAAGAAACTCATTTACAGTTTATTTTGTCACCTGAGTACATGTTTAATCTGCAAATTATCGGCTTTAATGCTGAAATGGTGTTCACATGTTTTGCTCTAATTTATTTATGAGCGTCTGTTAACTATTCAAGATATTTTTATCATTCATTTTTAACACATGAAAATAGAAACAAATGACTTGAAAACATACAAAAGGTTTTAATTATCTTTTTACTTCAACATGATTTTTCTTTTTCGGCATCTTCTTACGCATTTTTTTTTTTTTTTTTTTGCCTTCTGTTACAGTTTTTTCTTCCCCCCAAACAGACATGAACGACTTAAAAACATAATTAACTGGAACGGAAATAATTTTTCAACTTCCGTCATTTAGTCATTTAGAAGTCACAACAACTACAACCCAAACAAATTTACTAACACACTAAAGAGCACATTCACATTCACACCTACACACTTACATCCATTTCCCAGAGTAACTCATTTGAATGCCATTGAAGTTGAAAAACAAATTCCAACTTACAATGCTAGCAAAAGTGTAACGAATTATACAGGCAAAATGTGTAAGTTTATCTTAACGTTCACCTACTGACATTCAACATGACAATCAACGTCATAAAATGTAAGTGAGACATCAATGCCGATGCTGGTGGCGGCAACTTCCTTCTAAGATGCTAAAATAGTCGGTGGAAGAGAGCGAGAGTGATGGGTTGAGAGCGTTGAGGTTTCTTTTCTTGTCTGGATGTCTTGTTTTTGCCTTTTGTTTTAAGCTTAACATTTCTTTCAATATTTTTTTTTTATCTTGCCGTCAACAAACACACAAATACAATTTATTCCTGCTGCCAGCATTGTTGCCACCGCTGATGATGTTTTTTTTTTTTTGGTTTTTGCCTTGCAACCCATCTCCATTTCCTTTCCCCTATGAGCAATTAAATTCTTTCCTGGATTATTATTTAATTAAAGTAATGAATGTCAGTTAAAATCGCAGTTGGAAGAAGACAGTAAAAAACAGCAAAGTTCACTGTAGCAAATATTTGGTGTTAGCAGCTCAGGCTGTATGAAGGCATTTCCTTTATTTTATTAAAATCTTTGTTAGAGGGACAGCAAAATTTTGTGTTACTTAAAGGGTGGAAAAAAATCTGAGGCATAATTGGAAGGTACAAAAAGAGAAAAACTACTTAATTAAGGGGTAGAAAAACAGGCGAAGTTTGGAATCAAGAATCAGTGTCTTAAGGCTTTGTTTTTCTCCACAAAAACACTAACAAAAGCAGGGGGGTTTCAAAGCATCCTCGTGTACGCAGAAATAGTATCCAGCATATCCAACTAATTTTATTTGTCTTTTGTAATATCACTTATATTTTTAAACGAAATAAGACTCATAAGGTAACTCGTACAACCAATTACATATCGTTAATACTCACAAATATTGAATAAGAGAAATATTTTTTTTATAATTCGCTTTTGAAGAAACATTTATGAGTATCTACGAATGTAGCCCTTCCAAAAACGATGAATGGAAGCTAACACATGAATAAATTGTTTGCCTTCAAAGCAATTTTATAACTTTCATCGTTTCCATTACAATGATTTTCATAATATTTTGAAATATTTTAGTTATCAAAATAAAGCTTTTTTGTCCGTCTTTTTTGTCCGTCTTTAGGCCGCCGACATATCACTGATACTATTCAACTTATCAGTAGACTCGAAAAGCTTTAAAAAAAACCAAAATTAGAATGAGAAATACTTAAAGAAACCTTTAATACAAAAACCAGTTTTTTGTCTTGCAATTCCTTTGCTCTTCTTTGTCAAAAGTTTGTTTAAGCATTTCTGATTCCCATTTCATTCGTGGGAGTTATAGAATAAGTAGTTGGGTTTCAAACAATTTTTTGAGGATTTTCGAGTCTACTAATGAGTTGATCAGCGTCAACGAAATATCGACGGCATATAGACGACTGAAAAAGGCAAAAGGCATCAATAAGTTTTATTTTTAGACCCAAAATAATTCATTTCACATGGCTGTTATAGCATATAAATAATTAAGTTCATTCTCAATATTTTGATTTTCCCATATTAATTTCTTAATTTCATTTGGAATTGCGTTTATGCATCAATGTTTTGATAATTTCATTGGCCCCTTTTTTTAAGTCCTGCTGCAGAAGTTTTTTCCTACGAATTGGTTTTCTATACTGATTATTGTTCTTCTTTTAATTTCATCTAAATGTATCTCTAAAAAAGTTTATTCTATGCTCTTTATATTGTTTTTCGAAGTTTTACAATTCATACGTTTTCTAAAAACAAACATTTGCAAAAATTTTTTTATTTAACATTAAAAAATTTATAGCATTATAATAAACAATTTGGTGAGCATTTTGAAAAAAAAAACCAATTGAAACCATCACTTTGCTGAGATGGTAGCACTGGTTTGAAAGATAAGATTATTTTGGAGAAAACCTCTTTCATATACGAATGTTTACACAATTTTTCATTTAAGAAAATGATAGAATAGTAAAATGCATCATATGACCGTCATTGTGCTTGTTGGGTAGTACCTGGTTTTATGAAGCACCAAAATAAGTACAAAAGCAAAAGAATTCGGCAGAAATTGATCATACATCTCATGATTCTTATGCTAATACTCTACTCACTAAGTCCTTAACTCGTCTAATGTGCGTGGTGCTCTGTATGAAGTATAAATTAGAATAAAACTAAAAACCAAACAAAATCATCAACAAAAATCAAACAAACTTGCAAATGATTACCATAACTGAAAAAGCTTTTGCTTTTTTGGTTTTTACCAACGGCAATAAAACAAGTCAAGCCAGCACTATACGGCGGATAACTTATCAAATCTATGTTTTGGGTGTTCCAAAATGCAGTTGTTGGAACCGATGTGTGACAGCTCGCATTATCGTAGTGATCCGTCTTCGGCGGTTGGTTTTCCTGATTTCTTGGAAGAACTGGCAAATAAATTATTGTGTACTTAAAATAACTGCATTATTCTAGTCGCATGGGTGCGACATGTCCAGTTTTTCCGGCGACCATTTGCTTGCGAGTGCTTCATGCCCGAACAAATCTCATTGGATTTTGCCTATCTTGAAACACCCATATAGTCGCCTGCTGCTTAGTTTTGGGCTGAATTCGTAAATCTACAATTTTTTTTTACCTACCACGATGTTATAGATGTGTTGTGCAGCATCGCGATCGTATTTTTACCTTTTTTCTATTTGTTTTGACCAATCAACTTTTTTTTTAACAATTGATAAATTCTGTGTTATCCAATGCGAACAAATTTTTTTGACACTCAAATATATATGTAATATTGAATGTATGTAGGTTCAGCTAATGTCTGCGGTTGTCTTTATCTTACGATAGGCCACATCACGATCTTGACATATCAGTTCCCGAACAGCTTCAATGGTTTTCGGAACAACAACTGATTTTGGATGACCTTCGTGAAATTTGTCTTGGATGGAGCTACGACCACGATTGGATTCACCACACCATCGATAAATACTGGCGCTTGAAGCAGCCTCATCGCAAAAAATTGGACCAAGTTCCTCCCTGCAGTGTTCCAGAGTTAATTCAAGTCAAAGATTTTTATTCTATTTTTGAACCGAGATGAATCCCTTAATTTACTGTAAACAACAAATAGTGCTCGTATGTCAAAAAGTTCTGTGCATCTATAACCTCAAAAATGACCCACTTTACGACAGAGCTGTCCGTTGCCTGATTGCAATACTAGGGTTGGCAGGTTGAAATACTAGGTTTGCCAAATCCCGAAACATAAAAGGCAACCCTCGTATTTTCCAGACAACAGAGCAGCTGGATTACATGGCTGGGGTTTCACCTATCACTAACATGGAGTATAATGTTAAAAGAAAAAAAGAACACTGTACTCGGATAGGCCGAAACTAAAATACTCTTTTGAAAAGACGCTTTCGTTGACCTATATTACAGCGAGTCTGTTTTTAAATACAGCAATTTTTCGGGCTGTGCCAATAACTCTTCTACTAGATATTAAAAAAATAAAATTCGAGGCATTCGATTTACAATTTTTCTTCTGTTTGTTAGCCATCCCAGGCGGCGCAGCACAGGCTGCGTGTGCTGAAAAAAATATATTGGAGAGAAAAGATTATAGATCGTTGCTCTTACAATTGACTTCCACACTAACTCTGGGATTATTTTGTCCCAGTGCCGCGATATCGGAAAATACTTCTTCGAGTTCTTATTGCATCACCAAATCCAGTTTATGCGATAAAAATTGTTTTAGCTCGCTTATAAGTCAAATTTCATAAAAACGCTTGTTGCTGTATACCGTCGAAATTCGATTTCGAATTTCTTAATTTTTTTGGTATTTTCCATGTATTATGTTATATCTTAAAAGGAAAATATATTTGCTTATTTTTTTAATTTGTGTACTCCGTTTGAATTCATTAGCCCCACTCTTCAGAAATGTGCTTAAAAAATTATTGACAAAAATGTATTTGTCTTTTATAAACACCCTGTTCAAATCCTAAATCTTTCTGCACAACAATAGAGATAATGACAGAGATAAAATAGATGATGCAAAATAGTTGTGTTGGCATGGCTTTTAACAGACTCATTCTGACTGCTAATGGATTTCTTGACTGTTTGTGTCATTTTATTTTTACACAGTTAATTTCTTCTATTTTAGTCTCCATCCCACACAGTTTAGTTTTAATCTTGTGACTGACTTTGAAATTTACACCAACAAGTATTGAAATACTTTGTGTGCCGCTTTTGTAAAACAGAAAGTGTTGGAATATTTGACTATTTGCCGGCTTAGGCAGGCAAAGAAAACATTGTGATTTATTATGACAATTTGTTTAATGACAGGCATAAATTTTATATTTCGGCAATATTTTCTATTTGCTTTTTGGTCTCTTCAGTTCCTTTCGTCGTGTCTATAAATTTAGTTCTCCTGATTTCTACATTTAAATTCTGTGTTACATTTTTTTTTTCTTGGAAATGGGTTGAACTGATGATGACTCTCTCTTTTTTTTTTGTATAATTTTGCTTTTTCTGTTATTTGAAGGCTAAAAAAGTTTTTATAATAACGACTTAAATAAATTATTAAGTGGAAAGGGAAAATAATTAAAAAGATAAATTTTAAATATAACAATCCCTTCTAAAACCTGAAAACCCAAAGAGATTGCCTGCGAATTGTTTCTTAATAAAAGGATCTTCAAAGTACATGTTTTGAGAACTGAAATGTGAGATGGTATGCGTATATGAAAAACTATGTTAAGAAATTAATGTCTTGTTTTTGAAAAACGTGCATGCCATTCGGTCTCGGAATTCTAATTCAACAATAAAGATTTTCTGCCAGTTTATCAATTTCGATTTTGTTTGTATTTTTTTTAACTCTTATTTCCGATCCGATAAACGTTGCAAAAGGCTTTAGTAACCAAAATGCCTTAAGAGTTAATTCATTAACACCAAATAGCGAAGATTTCAATAAACACTTGCCAACGACAAGAGAACACATTATTGAGGGTTGCTCATTCATTTGTTTCCTCAACGGGCACCTTGCAACTTATAGTTGCCAATATTACAGGTTGCAAGTTGGCAAATATTTATGCAAAGTTGTATAACTTTTCATTAGCATTTCTCTAACGACTTATGACGCTTTATCGAAACTCCACAGATGCATGTAAGTGTGCATACAACACTGTATAGTATTATTATTTCTTAACTGCCAGTAAGACCTTTCAGAAACAAAAAAGACTCAAGCATAACTAATTTTTCCTTGAAACTCCTACACGAAACGCTACATGTCAAGAACAGAAAATCTCAAGAAAAATTTCCTAAAAACCAAAAAATATCCATGCCCTTTACACAATATACATATAAAGCCACAAAAAGTAAAGAGACAGACTTGAGGTACACGTATCTGAAAAGGAACGCTGTAAATGCAGGACAATTCATTATTGTTTCGAGTAAAAAACAAAACTTTAAAGGGATCCTTTCGCAGAACACAAAGACTGAAGCCACACGAGCAGCAAAAAGTTCACAATATGAATAACTTTTTTTTCTCTCTGTATTTTTGGATAATACATTATAATTTTTTATTTCAATATTGTATTGAACTGAATCGTTAGCAGCAGAACATGAGTCTTAAATTTATGAATTTTTTTTTTTATTACAACGTTCGTTGTAAGTTTAGTGGATGTTATTGAAACCTTGTAAATTTTTGGTTGTTGTCGAAGCTTCTATTGTTGTTTATACGTCTACAATTTTTCTTTTTCAGGAGCCCTCAAGATTTTCAGTTGACAGCAAAACTGACTCATTGTTCTTGCAAGACATACACAAAAACTAGCATACAGTAAAGGAAAAAGAAAAGTTAACAAGTACAAAGATTTTACGTAGCATTTTCATCATCACAGTCTTTTATACTGTCGCAGAAAACATAACTACGACTCCCAAAAATATAGTAGTAAATATAAAAAATGGTTGTAAAAACGACCACCAACTTACAACGCTTTTTATTCTGTATTTTTGTTTTGGTGCTTATCAACCATAAGAAACCATTGATTCCTGTTACACCAACATTTTAAATTTGTTTACATACAGTGGGCTGAAGGAAAGTATTTTTTTTTAATATATTTATCTTTTTTCTTTCTATATATTTATATCTTTTCTTGCTCAGGCTCAAGTTCAACCCTTGGTTGGTTACTTTTTTAGAAATATCAATTAAGTAAAGCAAAAAAAAAAAGTATTAGGAAAATATTTTTATAAACTAAATTTTAAGAATTTATTTTATCTGGGTGATGATATACAAGACAAGAAGAAACAAGGTTCCTGCTGACTTTTACCTATATGTTAATCCTACTGAAACATGTTATAATAAATTTTTATTTATATAACTTCTAATAAAGCTCTTGTTAAAACCTTACACGCAGAGAAAAATATAGTTGTTCATATTTGTCTAACATGATGTTTACGTTTAACAAGTTTATATGGTCATAATATAACGTGAATAACATTTTTCAATTCTCTATCACAATATTATATGGTGTTTTATACTTGAAAAGTTATTCTAATCCAGGTAAACATGTTAAATGATTAACGTTATTTCAGGCAGAAAACAGAACTAAGATATATGTATATTTACAAATTATTACAATTAGAGATACATACCTGCTTTAAATTGTCAATAAAATCAACGATTGCTTATAGATTTTTGCGATTTATGGCTCATTTTATTTCTTAGACATGTAAAATTTCTTTTTTCGTCATTAATTTCCGAATATCTTCGAAATTGTAAAAGATATAAACAAATTGTATGCCAGTGTTTGAAAATGAATTTCAAAGCGCATCTTTTGGTTTGCTCTTCACTAAAATTGGAGAAGGGTCTTCCAAGTTATGGTTAAATATATGGGTTTAACTCCATAACGTAGTGACTTGTAGAGACTTGGAGTGAACTACGACTACCAGGATTGAAAACTGGTCCCTAATAGGGATTAATCGCAAAAAATTTAAATAAATTCGTCTAGGAGAAGTTGCTAAATTAATTCACGTCAAAATTTGTGAAAAATAGTCGCAATAAAAGATTTACGGTTAAGTTGCATTTTTGAGCCCAGTTGAGTCTGTAAAGTTACTATAAACAACACGAATAGCGTTCGTATTGCAAAACGTTCTGAGTACGTATAACCCAAAAATTTCCAACTTTACCGTACGAGCTGTTAGTTGCCAGACTGCAATACTAAGGCAGCCAAATTCCAAAACATAAAATCTTGTACCAAAGTTGCTTAATTTTGGACATACGAAATTTCAAGCATCGGTAGCAATCGAAGAAAAATTAATACAAATGTAATTTCAATCATTTTATTGGACCCTAAAAGAAGTAACTCTCGTCGCTTTGTAAATGTGCTGTTTTAAAATGTATATAACAAACATCATGTAATGCAGAGTTTTGTTGGGGATGTCTTAAGTAAAAAATTTGATTAAATTCCTTAAAATATTTTTCTTGAAAAGGGCCAATATTTTTATCAAAGAAAATGTATTACCAAAAAACATTTTTTAAAAAAAAGTTAAAAGTCGTCATATTTAAAAAATGTAAAGGTATTTTCTGTTTGAATCTACTTACCAGGGGCATAGATGGACATTTTTCAGTACCAGTACTTTTTCAGTATTTTATTTTTTTTACTGATTACTGGAAAAAAAAAATCAGTATTCAGTAAATTTTACTGGTTACTGAAAAGAGAAATCAATATTCAGTAAATTTTACTGATTATTGAAAAAAAAAAAATTCAGTATTCAATAAACTTTACTGGTTATTGAAGAAAAAAACAGTATTCAGTAAATTTTACTGATTATTGAAAAAAAGTCCGTATTCAGTAAAAAGTACTGATTGCTGAAAATAAGATTTTAATAAAATAATGAACACCTTAAGTAAAGATAAAAGAGATGTTCATAAAAGATCTTTCAGCAGGTAAAATGAACAAAATTTTTGCCAGAAATTGTTTCGAGGTATATTTTACTATTATGCTTATAGATGTACTCAGATTTGGAACAAATGCAATAGACCGAAATCTGCGGAAATCATCAGTGGGGTTTTAAATGACAATTTATTGACTCCATGTATAACTAGGTGGAACTCTCTGTACGATTCCGTAAAAAGGTTGATGCAGCCGGAACTTTGCTACCGGCTTTCTATCCCCACCATTTTTGAGGACGAAATAGAGTACTTGCAGGAATTTCTTTTGGCAATGGAACCTATAGCAGAGGCAATTGACTATCTTCAGAGGCACTATTCATGTAAGTGAGCAATATCTACTATCAGTCATTTATAGATTACTGCATTTTTTACACAATCAGTAAAATTTACTGAATTCTGATCTTATTTTTTTTTTCAATAATCAGTAAAATTTACTGAATACTGCTTTTTTTCATTAACCAGTAAAGTTTACTGAATATTGACTTTTTTCTCAATAATCAGTAAAATTTACTGAATACTGTTTTTTTCTTCAGTAAGTTTACTGAATACTGAATTTTTTTTTTTCAATAATCAGTAAAATTTACTGAATATTGATTTCTCTTTTCAGTAAACAGTAAAATTTACTGAATACTGATTTTTTTCCAGTAATCAGTACTTGTTACTGATTACTGAAACACGTAATGCAGTAAAAAAGTAATGCAGTATGCCCATGTATGAACAGGGGCAACAAAATAGCGTAAAAATGCTCACAATGGCGTAGTGGTCATTACAGTTGGCAATGCTGTTTATGAGCTATTCACAAAAATTTGAATTTGAACGTGTTGTCTTTAAAAGTGTTGCCAGAAAAAGTAAAAATTTTAGATAGTAATTTTATGGATTTAATATTTCGTTATTTTGACCCCTTTTTTCTTTATATTTTATATATTTATTTGAGCTTAAGGCCTTTTGTAATTTGAGTATTTATTTTTGTCAATATTTCGCTCTCCTGCGGATAGCTTCTTCAGGACAATAATAATGAAAAATGTTTTGATTGGTTTTTTTCAAAAACAAACATAACGAAATATTGACAAAAATAAATACTCAAATTACAAAAGACTTTAAGCTCAAATAAATATATAAAATATAGTAATTTTATGCATAAATTTGACCTTACAGTCGAATTTGTAATTACTTAGAACACTTCTTGGACTTAGTTTGACTTTACTTCCCCAGAATTGAGAAAGGTTTTTTTGTGATTAAGCTTTAGTGATCTACATATTTAAAGCAGACAAAAAAAAAGCAAAATTGATGACTTATTGGCTGGGGTACATATAATGCTTATTTCACGTCCACCACTCGACGCTCATTAGCACCCAAATTGATTCATGAAAGTGAACAAAAACTTAAATTTCATGCCAAGCATTGTGAATTCCACATCGACTTTTTGGCATCTGTCCATTCTTGCTAAATGCGGAAGCAAAATAACGAGTTTAGTACTCTACTTTCTCTTTTAAAACCATCAGAAGCATAAGATTTATTTGTTGGCGACGGCCATACCACTGTGCGTTTGAGTGTATGCTAAAATATTCACTCCCCCTTAAATTACGTCTTATTATATCCTGCTGCTTTATATTGTTTTTGCATGTTTTATACCTTTTATTTTAACATTTTCTAAAGATTTCGTCAGACTTCTAATAATACATATGTTAAGAAGAAAAAAACAGGAAGCAGCTAAACATTTTTTCCCAGTAACGTAAATACAACAAAATAAATTGTTGTTTTTGAAGGGTCTTAGCAGTATTCAGAGGGTTTTTTTTTTGTCTTTGCTCAATACATAAAAAGGAAACATTCAGCTTTTATTTTGTTGACACACACATCTTATAAAATTATTTTTATAATACCAAGAAACACACATGATTATTAAGAGATAATCATTTGCTACGCTTTTCTTTTGTACTGCTACAAGAAATACTTTATACATCTATCTATCATTAATGTTTCCCTTAGCCTGCCCGCCTGCCAGCCTGTTTGCTTTTAATATTTTAATGATAACATACTGCTACTAGTGGGTGACCCACAACAAGAAATCATTGACAGCGCCATTGTTAACATCATCATCCATCCTTGTGGCTTTCCATATGGTGGAATTATGTCATTGTGAGTATTTGTATAAAATATTGTAAAAATATTTATGTTGCCATTATGTATGGGCAGCATTTGCTGTTTCATACATAAATCCATAAAATTGAAGTGCAAATAAAAATTTGTTATTTAAAATATTATCAAAGTTATTGATTTTTTTTTTTTTAAATATCTGTTTATGCAATAAAAGAAATAAAAATGCTGAGTTTATTCAACAAAATTTATTATTTAAAGTTCGGGATTAACTGGCAATATGTTCAAGGTTTTACATTTTACAGTAACCCATCGAAAAATATGTGAAGTACTTCCGCATGCACCACATTTTGAAGTACGTCAGACACATATAACGCATATTGTTAAATCTTAAAAATGGTTTTTTGAATTAAATTACTAGATGTCGTTCCAACCGCTGTTTTGTTTTTATATACAAACGTTTACAAGCGTTTGTGGTATTCAAACGGTATCACGTTGTGTCCTGTTAACTTTTTAGAATAAAGAAACAGGCTTTGAAAAAATTGAGTTTTATTGATTTGTGCGGGTTGGGAGGAGGGGCATATCGTGAACCTCTCAAAAAATTAAGTCAAAGTATACAGAAGGCTTCTAGTCTGTCGATAGTTTGATGTCAAGGGCGCAGAATTTACTAAGAGAAATATAAAAACATGCTGCCAGAGACATGTTCTTACACAGTGCGTAATATTGTGAATTCATAAAAGCGAATTACTAAAATAAAAGAAGAAAGAACTCTGGTATTTTTGACATTGTACCTCATATAGCCAGAGTAAGGGCGAAACAAAGTTTTAGCGAAACAAAGTTTCTAGTGAAGAAACTCTGCGTGTGCTAAAAATAAAAGATTGATTACAAGTCAATGTTACAATGAATGTTGTTTTAGAATGGCATAACGATACATACTTTCGCTATTTTTGTGAAAAGTATTTAAGATTTGGCCCAGGTTAATATAGCACTATAATTTGTTGTCCTTTAAATTATATGTAAACGCGCAACTAAACTAAGCAGTGAAGTTAAATTTTCTAGTGAAGTTAAATTTTCAATTATTTTCAGGTTTTGTGTAGTTTAAAGCCTTTGCGGAACATATATGTACATATGTATAATCTTATGTCCCGATAATGGCTTACACCATCTAAGTGTTGTGTATGTCAGTACAGTGTTGATTTTCATTTGTAGAGCATATTTCTGCAATTATTGCATACATGCAACAAACTGTAAGTAAAGCTACTCTACTCTACTACGTTGCTTTCATTATACAAACACAAGCGAAAAACGAAAAATTTTGACTTTTCTTTGTCAAGTTCTAGCATTAAAAGAGGTGGAGATTTCTCTGGTGTTATAATTTTTGCAATAGCGTCGTATCTACCGGGTAGAATTGATTTGATAAAAACTTGAAGAAGATAAAAAAAATTCTTTGTTAGAAAACTTAAATATCTTCATACGAAAGGATGATAACGCAGATCTTTAATGTAATAATTTAGGTCCAAAAATGAATCTTTTAAAAAATATTTTCTGTCTATTTCAGCTGCCTATATGCCGACGACAGCTGAAAAAGACACCAAATATTTTTTTAAAAGGTTTATTTTTGGACTTAAATTAATACATTTAAAATACCCAACTGTCCATTGTCGAAGTGGTTTTGTCATGGTTCCCTCAACTTTGTTGATATTTTTTTTTATTGTGTTAATTCACAGCTAAAAAAACAAACTACTGAAAGACAATAAAACTCAACAGAAGAGATATTGGATTATATACAGAGCACTTTAGGCTAAATTAGCATTAAAAAAACTGAAATCGGTAAGCAGTGATTCCTATAGACTATGGAATGAGGAGAAGGAAATGTTCCCTTGCAAACGTTCCACTGAGTATAGACGCAGCGCCGCATAACTGAGCGCTGGGTTTATATATCCCAAGGATATTGGTAAAATAAAACATACGGCCATAACGAGATTTGCCAATAGTATAGGTCTCGGTTTATACATTGACTAATCAATTCAATCCATATACTTAAATCAATCTCAAGCGATATCAGAAGTACGTTAAGTATGGATTTGCTTAAGACAAGTACTTGTTTTTGATGTTCGAATGCATCCTACGTTAAAAGGCTGCACAAGTGTTGAATTCATTGCTTTTGAGGGAATTTTTTAACACAAAGGTTCTTTCTAGGATTCAAGTCAGCCGGTCGTATGACCGGCGGCCCACGTAACATAACACGTACTTGTTTTAAGTACGGAATATTCAAACGCAAAATACTTTGTTTAAGACATACAATCTCAGTTGCAGACTGATTTCAGCCATATTCAATCCTGATTTCGGACTAAATATTTCTAAAATCTATACTTAAAAACAAGAATGCCGTACTTAATTTAAAAACATTCGTCTTATTATAATTTGGACACTAAATGACAAGTACGGCAGGATTTAATTTGTTTTGAGTGTGATGATTGGTTATGCACTTGATTCGATTTGTCTGAGCCGCATTTGATTTGAAATTCGTACATGAAGTAATCCATTGCACTTCCTTAATTAATTAATATAATTATAAATTATGTTGCCTTTCTTGCTGATTCGAACCTTTCTTTCTTTCGAGTCAACTGACGCGTTGAGTAGCATCAAAAAAAGGTCGGCGGCATAAAGACGGCTGAAAAAGACATAAGAAATATTTTTATACATAAAGTAATACATTTCCATTTCAGACCTTAAGTAATCCATTTCGGCTGGAAAATATATAATTAAATTGAGTTTTGAATAATAGATAATTGTGGTTGTATAGCCTGAGCTATTTTTAGTTGAAAGGTTTTAAGAGAGAAATTTGGAAATAAAAATAATTTAAAGGTAATTTAATATAAATGTAAAAATAATTTAAGTTTTTTGTTATTGTCTCTTCAAGTTCGATTTTTAATATTTTTAAGGTAAACTTTTAAATAATTCAATGTTTTTTCACACTCTACAAGCTTTCAAATTGAGGCAGCCGTTCCAACACTTTTATTTCGCTTTGTAACAGGAAAAATGCCTCTGGCTAAAATGCTGAAGCTTGTTTGAAATACTTTGCTCTTTGCAATTTTATATGAATGTCATTTATTAAAAATTAATTTTCCACTATGGTGTAGAGACCATTAAGCAGGCCTTTTAAAGGGCCTTTTTGTCGCTTAAACAAACATTTCATGTCCCAATTTATAGTACTGTGTTGTCTCCCGATGTTTCAAAAAAAATCAAGTTTTTTTGTACTTCTTTATCTTCAAAGAATTTTTTTTTGTTTTGCTTTACTTAAAAAAAAATAAAATTAAATTGCAATTGGCCAAAAAATAAGCAGCAATTAGCCAACTAAATCAAATAATGTAATGAAACACTAAGACATATTTTGAATTTTTTGCGTATATTGCCTTGTTGAGAATGTTTTTTGAAGGCCCGTTAAAGCTGCCCCTCCATCATACATAGAGAATACATTTATAAATTATTAATTTATTAACACAACAAGCACAACAACTAAATACAGAGTGGCCCAAAATTAACGATGGAGTTTGAATTGCTTATAACGTTTTTATTACAAATTTTTTTTCTAGTATTTTGTAAAGATGACAAACTGTGCACACTGATGACAATATTGAACAGAGGAGTATTCCCAAACATGGAGAAACGTCAACCAGGAGACGTTCGATACAATTTGGCCTCTCACGAGCGTCGCTGCAGAGAATTTTGCATACAATAGGAATGTCGCAGTACAATATTTAGCTTGTCAAAGAATTGAAACCGACAGACTACCAACAACGACTTGATTAGGCAGTCTTTTTCATACAAAAAGCAGAACAAAATGATTATTTTATTCATAATTTAATTATGAGCGGCTAAGCCCATTTCCAATTAGGTGGGTTCCTTAATAAGCAAAACTGCAGCATATGGGCTATGGGAAGTCCAAGAGTAGTTCAAAAGTGAGAATTACACCCACTTGAGTGTACGGTTTGGTGCGGTGTTTCCTCTCAAAGGATATTTGGGGCTTATTTTTCGGAAAATGAACACGTGGTCGCCGTTTTCGTCAATGGTGTCAGATATCGAACAATGTTGGGAAAATATTTAAGGCCAGCTGTGGAAAACCATGCACAAGTATGGTATCAACAAGATGGAGCCACAGCGCACACTGCAAGGGACACAATGGCTCATCTTTGGTGAACGAAATATTTCGCGCACCACTCATTTTAATTGGGCTCTAGGTTCACCGGGTTTAACCGCTGCTGACTGTTTTTTGAGGTTATTTGAAAGGAAAAGTCTACACTAATAATCCAAAAACTATTCCACAATTAAAAAGCAATATACGCGACGAAAAAAACAACATAACACTTAAGGTTTTGCGAAAGGTTATGGAATATGTGTTGCAAGGAGCACGAATACGCGAGGCAGCAAATGCGCACCACTTGCGAGATATTATTTTTCATAACTGAACTAAAAATATTCCCCATTTATATACTGTATTAAAAAAGAAAAACTTTAATAATTATGTTTTTAATAAGAAAGTTATAAACAACTCAAACTCTTTTGTTAATTTTGGGCAAACCTGTACTAGTTGATCATAAGTGTATGTGTATAGTTGTGTGTGTGTGAGTGCATGTGCGTGTCAGTACGTAATTACTGAATCATCAGTAATTAGTGCTATTTTACAAAAATGCCATAAAACTAATTGAATTTCTTTTTTCATTTTGACAAATTCTGGCCAATAAAACTGCAAAATATATGAACATATTCGTATGCTTGGTTTTTATTTTATTTTGCAATACCGTTTGTAGGTGAGTGGAAGTGAATGTATTCTTCCTGAAGCTGCTTCAGTTTTATTAATTTTATTTCGCACCCTGCGGTGATCATAATGAATATTATTATAACTAAGTACTTTGCACAGCAAAAGCTGTAGTTATTGCATCATATTTATTCAAGTTGGCTGTGCTGCACTTTGGCACCACAGCAACTTTAGTTCAAAAAGCTCTCAACTTGGACGAAATATGTGTGCAAGCCAGCCAGCCAGCCAGCCAGCTACTATGGGTGAATTAAATTATTTTTAAATAACAGAAACATAACGCATTACATAACATTTGGCATTAAAAAAACAAACAAATAAATTATACTTGTATGTGTAGATGAAAACAAAGGAACACAAAAGTTGACACTTTTAACATAAGAGCAAAATACTAATTTAGAATAGATTAACTTTTAGACAATTCACAAACTGTTTACACGGAGCCCACTCAACTCTGTGGAATAATGAAACTGTGAGACTGAGTAGAAATACCTGAATCCTATGGGGAGGTCCAGACGGCGAAAAAACCAAAACGTCGTTATGTTCAGCTGGATCTAACTACACAGCATAGGAATACCAAACTGCATTGAATTTCATTGACCTTCAGTGGCACTTAAATAAGAAAACTCTAGCATTAAAAAGAAAAATAAATAAAGAAATAAACTAAAATGTTACAACTAACGCGACAGCAATGCTACGTCGTCCTTTGTTCATCCGGAAAAACTTCTGGCTCAAAATTCCTTTTATAGACCTCTTTAACTTTACCATTGAAAATTACTATATATACCGGTATAATAATACATATACAATAAATGACTCAAAACTCATGGGGAAAGATTGTATTATACAAAAGAAAACAACAGGTTCAGACAACTAACTTGGCTGGTAGTGAGAGAAGCCGCCGAACTTTGGTTGCCGAGTGTTTAAAGCGGCAGTGTCAAAATTTTGAAATTTTCACACGTCCAAAATGTGTTGATGAAAAGTATTTGCTACCCGGAAACAGCCGGTTGTCCACCTAGCTATAAAATTTTACTTTTCTTCACTTAATTGGTGTTGATAAAAAAGTGACCAGCCAAGCGTTGGACTTGAGCCTGAAAAAGTATTACACCGGTATTCATAAAAAATAAAACGTTGCTCAAATATATTTTAGAACAAATTTTATATGAAACATTTGTTGCAAAATGTGTTTTAGCAATGTTTTATTTTTTATGAATACCGGCCTAGTTTATATTGATAAACCAGCTTAATTGTAGCTAGTTAAACTGGAAGTATGTAGCTGCTTTAAGCAGAAAAAACTTAAGATAAATGTCCTGCTAAAGCAATGATTAATGGAATAATTTGAAAAATCAACCGACATTAATATTGAGCAATTTATCATTGAAATCCAAATTGCTCTGGTCACATACCACTTACCTGCCAAAATCTATTGTCAGTTGGTAAATGTTATTTGCTCTGTTCCTAAGGACACTATATTCAAGTAACCAATAGCTTTTAACAAGTCCGTTGAAGCTAATTTATGGATGCTTCCTATTGACAAGTGTTGAACGAAGCATTTAAATAAATTTGATTAAGCAGTTTTTATGTACATATGTTCAAGTGTATTTTTTGTCTCTTGCTTTCTGCTTACATTTACAACTGCTAATTAAATCGCTTTTGATAAATGACCACAAAAATTCGTCATTAGTTAATTAAAAAGAATTGTAATTTTGATTTATTTTTCCTTTGCAGGGGATACAATTTTTGCGGCAGTATGTGCGCATGATACTCACTTACATCTTCTAATCTCTGCCTCGTAGAGAGATTTAAGTTCCAAAATGTATTAGATGCACACACAAATGCATGCATAGATTTGTGTGTATGTCTGTGCATGTTTGGCTAAGGTGATCAATAAACTGAACAGTGTGAAGAACAAGAGAACTATTTTGAGTACATAATTAAGAATGGCATTTTTTATATAAGCAGAGACATTTTTTAATTTAGCATTTAATTTATGTCTCAATAGAAAACCCAAAGTATTTTAATGAATTTGATATTCATAAGTAGAAGTAATATAATGACACGTACATTAACCAATTATTCAAGTAATTATAGAGAAGGAGAATAATTTAAAAGCTAAAAAGTTATAAAAATGGAGATTAATATATTCCTTTATATTTTGCACAATTGTACAATTTGTTCCCCACAAATTGCTAGATAAATAAAATAAAATTCTGTTCTACTTCAAAATGGCCCTACAAAAAAAATAAACTTTTTAAAATTTTAAAAAGATCAACAAAACTATACTAGTCAAAAAATCTGTTACGCGCACTGTTTGGACACGAATACCATTTTTACCGATCGTAGCGAATCAGGGCCTTAACTATTGAGTACAGTTGTATATATCCTGGCCTAGAACTTCTCAAATACTTTGATGAAAGAAAATTCCTACGTAAAAGAGCAGGATAGACCACGACCATTCTTAAACGTTGTTATCAACGAAACGTCTTGTTTCTTTGAAAGAATTGAGAATAATTTCTCTAATACAAGAAATTTGTGGAAAAACAGCATGCTATAAAATAATTTTTATTCCAAATATTTATTTCTTTATTTATTTTTTATTTATCATATAATTACAAATTTTAAGATAAAAAGAAAAGCAATAACATCTAAGGCCTTGGGTTTTAGTATTTAAACAATTTTTATTAAATCAAAAATTAATATATTAATAACTACATGTTTTGATGGCAATCTGAAGTTAATGGAAACTTGACTTAAAAAAATATCTTTAAAGATATTTCAAAAAATTGTGCAATGGCTTGAAGTAATAAAGAAGCTATCATTAAATAACACAAGCCCATAGCACCAGAAAAATAGCTTGAAAACTTTAAGTTATTCAGACTCAGAAAAATTAACCAAATGCTTAAAATTTTTGTTTTGGTGCAGTGTATTTTACTATTTTTTCAGCTTTTCTTTGGTGTTGTGAGTAACTTGTTGTCTTTATTTTAACCAAAACGGTTTTCCACTATTAAAATACTTTTGCAAAACTAAAGTCAAAATTGAGCTAATACCGAACAAAATAAAAACATATAAAGTTAATATACTTTGTAGCAATTTCTTTGTTAACTACTTGGCAGTTGGTGTAAAATATAAACGTGTAAACAAATATATATTTGCAGACTTATTAATATGTTCACTGTATTTTTATTTGCTATAATATAGATTGGGCTTCGGCACTAGCTTAAAACTTTGTACTGTTTTTCAGGATGCGTTTTTTTTGAAGTGAAGTCATGTTTAAGAAATTAAGACATCCAAACTCTTCGAATTCTTGGAACTTAGTAAAGCTGCAGAAAAATGTTACATATGGGTTGAGAAGCCTACCAAAACGGAGTTAATTTTTAATTTTCCTTGAAAAATTTACAAAGTCGGTAATAAAATAAAATGGTTGGCTATATCACTTTCTAAATTATATACTTCTTGCGTTTTCTCCTATAATTTTTATTCAGTGTAATTTAGGTATCTTCTAATTTAATTTCACGATGTACATCAATAAAGTTCAACCAAATATCTCCTTTTAATTGATAGTAAATTTTTTGAAGAATCGAAACTTTAATGTAAATCGTTGTTACTATTTGTTTAGGTGCAGAATCATTTAAAATTTTCAATTTCCCAGCACTGGTGTGGAGATCAATGACGGCCGTATGAGTAATATTTTGAATAGTTGTGCTTTTTAACATTAATCATACGTTAAAACAGTTTTATGTATATAAGTTTGTGTGGCTTTAGGGGCAGCATAATGCATGAATTTTTGATTTGAATACGCTGTAACCCTTTCTATTGTAGGGCTTGACAAAAAAAAGAGCAAGAAAATGAGAACAATGGGAAACTACTGCCCGCGAACCTTTTGTAAAGACAAGCTTTTGACGCATACTGAAAACCCGAACTCTCGTAACTTCTTAATGCTGCTAATCAACAGCATTAGAGGTGAGAAAAGCTACTCACTGCTTTCATGAGCAACTGCAATTACACTGTGATCTCCCAAACCATTGTCATCAGTAGCGCTGCAATATTGATTGAATTTAATATTCCTATTTAAGGTACTTAAAATCATATAAATATATACACATATATGCTTTTCAATTTTATCGTTTATTAAATAATAAAATTTTATTTATAACCTTCTTTTCATCAACAAATATATGTATGTTTGTATATCAATTATATTTGAGCATCTTGTTGCAAATATATTTATTTAACATTCAGCATCTTTAAATAAACACAAACGCATTAATAATAAGAAAACATCTTAATGAATACTTTGCTTTTTTTTGTTTTTGTATGAGGACTTTTTGCTTTTATAAGTGTGTACAATGAATGAATAAATGTTTAAATTTCTGCATTTTTAACTCTCTATAAATTATGCGTACGAAAGAAAACTCTTAAGAAAACCTTTTGAAAAACATTTTGCCTTTTAGTATTCATAAATCAGTTACTGATTCAATTCACAAACGTACTTTATGACTTCACAAGTTGATGTTGATCTTCATCATTAAATACGAAATGAAAATGCTGATATGAAATGTATGATATAATCTTAAGCAGAGGAAAATGTACTTACGGCTGGTTGCTCTGTGAAAAGACAGCAATTAAAATGAAAAACAACAGTTTAAACGCCAAGTATTCAAAAGATTTGCTTTCATAAAAAACAAAGTTTATGTATTATTAAATAATATACATATAATAAAGCAAAAATAATTCCAATGGTCTTAAAGTGTTACCAAATTTCAAGCGGTGCTTGGAAATATCTTGTTCCGAATAAGTATACCATGTGGTTCTGTTATATTAGCATATTTTTGTTGAAATCAAATCAGAGATGAACAACTGGATTTTAACTTCTCCATCACTCTCTTTCTGTTTCCCTTGGTATTTAAAGCTTTATGTGTTTTATGCAAACAACGAAAAAATCCTGAAATTAAGACTCTGCTCTTATTTCCCATTTTGCATGTAATTCTGCAAATTTTAATTTGTGGAGTTTGACTGAAATGTGAATGACGTCTCAGTAAGAGTCTTTTATAAGACAATTTAAATTGTAGTCACATGAATGGGTTTGTGATTCTCAATTATAAATCGATTAAGTGTCAGAAATCAAATGCACAATGTGAAAGTAGCACAGTTTTTTGTTGCGTAAATGCGGCACATTAGACATTAAAAGAATACCATTCTTTTAACAACTTAAAAATAATATAAAAAAATTTTGCCTGCCTAACAAATATTTCAAAAAAAAAAGTTTTATGGACTAAATAATAAGTTCAAACTTTCAAAGCACAAAATTTTGTCCTCTTATTTTTGATGATAAGATTCCTTTTCATAACTGATTTGTATTTCAGGGATTTTTATGGACATTGCATAGTTTATGATTGCAGATTAAATGTCTGTATGAAATAAAGATGAAGCATCTGCAATCATCAACAGCAACACCACTCACAAGCAACTTCGGATAGTACGTGCATGCACGTGCATGCATGTTAAACAAATTTGAATTAATTTGAGCACATACATGATTACTTCTGTACACGCAAAAAAATAATGAAAAGTATAAATGTTCTGATATAAACACATAAGTAATATGAAGGCTCTTGAAAACCATTTTATTAATAGACTTCCAAATTTAAAGATGTGAGGGAATATATCTATTTTCCAAAATGGAAATGGTCCAACTTATTAGAAAGAGTTTGCTTGGAAGTTCAAATATGTAAATATACACATGTTCGCGGAAATGTATGCGTTAAGAAAATTTCGAGTAAATTTGTACAAAATTCCTTAATTTTTTTTTTTAGAAAAAGAATGTGGGACTCTTTTTTTCGACTTTATTTTTTTGGTTGGAAAACGTTCTATAATATGCCAGCCTTCTGCAAACAATCTTTAAATATTCATACCGAACAATTTGCACAACAACTGTTTCCGTACTCAGTTTTCGTTTTTGTAAGAGAAATATTTTTGTTCTTCGTGCACGAAACAGCCGAAACTTTTCGTCTTGCTGGCTGGGGAAAATAGTTAAACAAGTAGCTAGTGCCAAAAGTAAGCAATAAAAACGAAAAGTGTAACTGAATCAACCAACATAGCGACAATGGAAATGGTTTTCAACTTGCATTTCACATAAAATAAGCTGCAACGCACCTCAGAAAACAAAAACGTGCAAAAACTATTTCGTGTCCCCAATATGCACGTTCCAATTTTAATTACAGCACCAAAATATGCCAAATGTAATTTTTTGTGGCAAAAGTGTCACATTTGGTATGTCCGTACTTTCCCTGCTTTTCTGTATATTATTGGGAGAATTCCATGACTGCTCATTTTATCGAACTTTGCCCAAAAAGTTGGGAGCGAACTCATAATATTTAATTTTTTTTCTTTCTTCCATTTTCTTCTGAAAAAATGGTGTATGCTTTTAGACCAAATTTCAGTTTGACCATAAACAAATATAAATAAATTAAATTTAAAAAACGAAAAAACAAGGTTAGTTTCATCTTATTCGGTGGTGTTTTCGAATCACGGGCCTTTTGTTTTAGGTTAGTTTGATTTTGTAATTAAAATTATGTTTTTGTCTAATTTAATTGCATTCTCATTATATCCTGATTCTTTATAACGGGTTTTTTATTTTGCAGTAAACGTAAACAGGACATACATATATAAAATATTTTTTTGCACGATATTTTTTGTTATTATAAAGACTGAACGTTGACATTATGTGCGATATGTTGCAAGCATTAATTCTTTTGAGGTAATTTTCGAACAGTTTTTGACATATATTGGGCGGTATCTCAGCCATAACTTGACGAATGTTGAGTTAAAAGTTTATCTGCATAAACACAGTCTTTCGCGTAGTCCTACAAGAAAAATTCTAATGGTGTCAAATCGCATGATCTTGGTGGCCAGTTGATATCGCCACGACGAGAAATTACGCGGCCAGGAAATGTTTCTTGCCATAAAGCCATAGTATAACAACTTAGTCTGACAGATGTCGAATTCGAGTCCTATATTTTTGAAACCATGAAATGGATAACCCGTTATATTTCGTTTGCTCTACTATTATCTTACCGCAAAGTCTTTCGCTACCTTAAAAATGTCAAGCCCATGCATTGAAAACTCCACCATCTTACAAGTTGACAGCATCTGATAATTAACCTATAATTATAAAGACTAATGTAAAGTAATGAAAGGATAACTAACAATGAATTGTTTGGAAGAAGCCTGATATTGGTTTTGTTGGCCACATTATTGGACGGAAGTTGTAAACTCACTCGATATGTGCAAACATTCTTAGTTGTAAGTAGTTTTATCAAGTTTGAGTTAAATTTACCTCAAAATTAAGAAAGTTTTTTTTTGTGGTACAGTTGATGAGAGATTATAAAAACTATATTCCAGTCAATAGAACGCACAGTGGTTAAATAGAAAATGGCTCAAAAAGATTAAGTTAAGACAGTCAGTAATGAAGAGCTTAGGTAGTAAAATGGCTAAGTGTTTCTGCTTAGAAGCAGCCAAAAATTAGTTTTGACCATGGTTCAAAGCAATTTGGGTGCTGATGAGAGACGTGGCGGTGATAAAACAGCCATGACATGTTTTTACTTTTCTTGTCTTCTAACAAAATATTGATCACTCCAACTTTATCACATAAAAATCTTTCTCAATTTCAGCAAAATAAAATCGAACTCATACCCGATAAAATTGGTAACACTTTTAAATCATATAGTTTGACTATAAGGTCAAAGTTAATGCTGAAATTTTATACTTTCATAGGACATGCAGTACTTAGCCAATTTCCTTAAGACATACATTTATTTAAATCTATTAAAACATTTCTTCTATTGTGGAAACATTAATACTCGTATCTTTATAGCAGTGAGATAATTTTGCTCCATGTGTATATCTACGTAAATTAAACTATACAAAAGAACTTTGCTGTATGCAAATTTTGCACTAGATTTAAAAAGATTTTTGCACTATAGCTAACTACACTCGTGATAATATTTATTGACAGTTGCATTACAATTTGGTTATTATGTATGAAAAGTCCTGTTGCACATTCATATTCGATGCCATCAAACTTTCTGCTCATACAAATGTACGAACGTAATTGCAAAAGGAAACCTAAAATGTTCATTCGCAATGGCACACAACAAAACTTTAAATGTGTTGTTGAAAGGTGTTGGATTGTGTGTGTATGGAAATAAGGAAGTAATAGAAAAAAAAATATTTTCTAAATTTTTATGTAAATTTGAGTGAAATGGGTTTTACACGTATTCACATGTCATTGAGGCAGGTGTACGTAGAGACAAAAGTGACCATGTTCAGGTTTGAAAAACTCATCAAATGTTCGCAACAAAATTGTATTAACAAATCATAGAACATAACACCAGAAATTCCAGGAAAACTTGTTACTTTTAAAGGCTTACAAAAGGACAAACGGTTTCTGGTTGTGTGATAATTGTTGTTTGCCTGGCTGTGTGGCTGCGTGTCAATTTCGTCACATTTTTTTCGAAATGTGCGTGTTCACATACGTATGCATATTACTTGCCAACCATTCAAACATTATTCATAGTCATTGAAATTCGAAAACTTTTTTTCTATCGAAAAATATTCTTGGCAATCATATAAGCAATTCTTACCGTGATTTTTCTAAGCCTTGTTGGAATTTTTTTAGCAAATATAAATTTACATGTATGTATATATTTGCCTTAGTTTTAATAATATATATATATATATATATATATATATATATATATATATATATATATATATATATATATATATATATATATATATATATATATATATATATATATATATATATATATATATATATATATATATATATATATATATATATATATATATATATATATATATATATATATATATATATATATATAAAATTAATAATGACCATGGCAAGTTTGTGTTAAAACATGCGAATTTTTGTGCCAGTTTTGCCATTTAAATTTTTTATTAAAAATCCAATTTTAACCAGCGTTAACATTAAATTCCACTCTGCCAATCTGAAAAGATTACTTAAATTTCTTTCTTGCCAGAATCACACTTCTGATTATGGTAATATTAATATGTTTAATCAGCCTGTTGGTATCGAACAATATCGTTTTGCCTCCTCAACGATTTGTATTTGTCAGGTGGTTGCAGACATTTAAATTTTTATTAAAAAGTCCATGAGTGTAACGAAAATAATTATTTTTTACTGTCCCGTTCTTATCGCAACTGTCACACCTGACAATAAAAAATTGAATTCAATTCCTAGGCTGCTTGTTATCTTAAATGTCTACCAATATTATGAAGATTAAAAATTCCCATCTTGCGTGTACATAATTTAAAAAAAAAGAATTAAAAATCATCTTTAATCTGTATTGGAGAAGGACTTGACTGATTTGTGTAATTTTTTATCTAGATATTTGTCATGAGCCTCCAAATTTTTAGAGGTAAACAAATCTACCACTCCCAACTTTACGTTCCTTGTTAGGGTTCCGTACTCAAAGATAACAAACGGTACCCTATTACAGAAGATTCTACACCCATCTAACCATCGCAAGGCTTATTCACCCAGCGCCAAGAGCTAGAAAGCTTAAATTTTCACAGTACATGTGCTTTTCCGGTGGGTACACCAACATATGTAAACCAAAACAACAAAAATTTTAACACTAGAGGGGGTCTCTATACAAAAAACTGTAAAAATTAAATTAAACTGTCTATAACTTGTTAAACATAAAAGCTAGAGAGCTGAAATTTTCACACGAAATGTGATTACATAGGCCCTACATCAACAAAAATGCCAAAAGAAAAACGAAAAATTAAGAACTAAATAAACTAAGTTTATTGTATGGGATAAACTTAAATTAACTGTAACTTTTGAACCCTAGTAGATAGGGACTAGAATTTTGCCCAACATTACCAGGTCTTCACAACAGCAAATGCCAAAAATAGCAAGAAGTAAAAAATTCAAATGTTGGCTTATGGGCACACTTTTTGGTTTGAAGACTGACTTTAGTTTTTGAACTGTAAAAGGTAGAGAGTTGACGTTTTCACGGTATGTGTAGTTTGCAGGGATCTAAAGCAAGAAAAACCAAAAATATCAACAATTAAAAATTTAGTTAATTTTTAACCACTTTTGTTTGAAAACTTTAGTTTGAAAACCAACTATAACTTTTGAATCGTAAGAACCACTGGCCCATAACTATAGACATCCAAAAAGTATGATTTAAGCAATTTTAAGTCACTGCTAAATAAAAGTAAGCTTTTTCTCTACTATAGACAAGAGAAAGCCGACTTTGCGGGCAAAAGTTTGCTCTAAACTTAAGACCAGCATAAGTTGTCTTTAACTTATTTAGCAACAGCTTTGCGCAAAGAAATGTCACTTGTAGGTGTAAAACCTTTTAATGTACATTTATTAAAATTAAATAATTAAATTAAACATTTTTGAATAACTATTATTATTTAGAATTTTTTTAAAATCTGACTTTTATTCAATTCGCTTTGATGTTTTTTGTTTACTTACTAATCCCATTTTAGATTTATGTAGGTGTGTGTTTACATGTATAAATAATTTTTGAGAGTCATCTCATTAGAGATGGGATTTTACTTAAATGTGCGAGAGCTTGTGTGATAAATAACTTGGCATTTTCGATAAATAATATGGCACCCATTTAAAGCTGATTCAGCTGAAAGTCAACATTAATTTTGACTACAGTTAGAAAAAAGTTAGCAATATGTTTTAAAATTTAAGTTGTTTCTAAAAAGAACCGACTTTAGTGTTTGACTATAGCTAAGGCCCACTGTGTATGTAGTTGCCTGGCCAGAAATTAAAATAGAGATGCATTGTTCATGTGCTTACAAACATCCATCACCGTGTTTTTTGTTTGTTTGGAATACATTTTGTTGGTAAGAGACAACATCCAATAAAGTAAAAAAGGAAAATAAAATTAAGTGAGCTTTGGTAATTTCATTTCGGTGCTGGTGACAAGCGTGGCGGCTTACAAATATTCCATTGTGCTAAAATTTATTTTACCTTTAATTAAAGCCCGTGTAAGTGATTTAAAAATGAGAATATTTTATAGAATAGTTTAATGAAATAAATACGAAAATTTATTTTTTTGACTTATTTCTTCAAAAACTATTTATACACATTTACTATAGGGTCAGTCTTTGGTATGTAGGCATCTTCTACTGCCAGTCAACAAGTGTCGATTTATGTCAGATATGACGCCAATTTCCATATCCTGATAATTTTTTTTTTCTGTCGTCTCCACGCTACATACTTTTAATAATGTGTGTTCAGTGTATATGTATGTGGGTATGTGAGATTGGAAATGAAGTTGTTAAAGAAAATACACTCTTAGAAAAGCAATTCAGTTTAAATAAAAAGTTAATTAATTATTTACACCCGTATTCATAAAAACTATTGAAGTTTTATTAAACGTTTATTTGACAAATATTCCGTAGAAATTCGTCAAATAAGAGCTTAATAAACTTACAGTAATTATTCTGAATATGGCCTTTAGGCTCTTCGATATGTTTTGTTTTAATTATTTAGGCCACAGATATTTTTTATTAATTTTTATTGCTAAAACTTTTTTTCCTTATTATTTTGTATTACGTTTATGCATATAAATAAAAACCCAGTAAGGATATCATATTCGGTTGTGCGAAATCTTATATACCCTTTACCAAAGTGTAACTAGAAGCTTTTCCATATAAATGGGTAGTATCATTTTATACTAGTATATTGGAAAACAGGCACTACGCTGCTTAGGGCCGAGGCCACGCAATGAGCGGTAGAACGGTGAGCGGCAAAAAATTAAAACATATGGAATACTACTGAAGTGGCCACGCAATGAGCGGCATTTCTGAGCAGCTAAGCGGCGCCGCTCAGGAATAGAATTTTGTTCTAATTTTTAGTTGATTTCTGAGCGGCAAAGTATAAACATGGCAAAAGTGAATGCGGAGCTTATAATTTCATCTGTACAAAGCCGACCGCTATTATATGGCAAGATAGATTACCAAATTTTAAAAATAAAAATTAAACCGATAAATTATGGAGTGAAGTTGGTGAAATTTGTGGTTGCACAAGTAAAGTTTTATTTAATTTATATATTTATTTAATACATTTTATTTAGGTTCTAATAATACATGTATATTTATTATAATTATGTTATTTTTTATTTCTAGGAGAGACAGCGAAAGCAAAATGGAAAAATTTACAAGACACATTCCACACATCTGGCTCCAGAGCTCATACAAACAAAATAAGATGGCAATATTTTGATATGATGACTTTCATCAAAGACACTGTTGCTGCGGATCCCACCGAAGGAAATCTGAAGGAGCCAGATACTGCAGGCACTGAAATAAATGCTGTTATTGAGGATCTTCTGAGTGAGGAGGATATTATTGTGGTAAAGAATACGGCTATCAGCAGCAGTACTGAAGAACTAACATTGATTAATAATAATATGCTCAGCACTAGCAATACATCGTCTCTCTGCCGCTCATTGCGTGGCCTCGGCCTAAGCCAGGTAAAACAAACAGTCAGCACTTTTTTTTTAATTTCGTTCTAATAAATCTGCTGCGGAATCACAGTAATTTCAAATCATTACGGAGATGATTTCTAGGTGTTCTATGAATCACTGATTTTAAATTTTTTGCAGTGCTTTTTTATATCAAGCCAGCTAACACCTATGTATTTGTGAACAGAGTCAAACAGCTGGTTGGTAAAAAGCAGTCACGTTAGTCACGAAGCCAGCTAAAAAAGAGTATTTTTCACATTAATAGAAATATGCCTTTAATCATTTCTCAACTTTCAAAATTCTTTGCATAAATAAGTAAAATTCTTTTGCATAAATAAATAAATAAAAAAAATTCTGCAAATTACTAGAATTATTTCTTTTTTTTATTTTATTTTATTTTATTTAAGTCGGTAGTAGCTAAGCTGTCTGGTTTCAAACAGCGAAAATACTAAGGTTTTTTTGTGAGCAGGAGACCACTTCAGTAATTCAGATCACTTTCATGAAAATTGATTTTCAGAACGCTCCTGTATATCCACATTTTGACAGAAACTCAGCTAATTTAATCAGTCACCTTCAAAGGCAGCAACTTCATTCCCTCCCTGACAGTTCATTCTTCATAAGACATGGCTATAGTTTCCCCACAATTCTAATTTTTAATGCGATTACTTCATTTCTCTACAAATCGACTATTACTCCATGTTCGGTGGAAACAAACTTTTTGCATACCACATAAACTTTTTAATTTTCTAATGATTTAAAATCCAACCCTCGTAAATGTGTATTTTCAAATGGATTGGGTTTCTGTTAAAAATCTTGTTAATTTTCAACAACATCAGTGCTTTCCATTATTTCATTCTGTACAAGCAGGCAGTGCACTTGTTTTACATCATTACAATCCTGATTATTTGCATTCTGTAAACTCTTAATTGTCATCGTTACCTTTTGTTTCGACTCCCATGACATTCAGTTAAGCTGTTCCATTTCAATGCAGGACTTATGCTCATCATGCTGATGCTGCTGTTGTGTCTGTTGTGTCTGTTAATGTTGTTTATAATTTGTTCGACTTTTCATTGGAAGGATGTAAAATTTGTTTGGCCAATTCCTGAAATACCATTTTCCCACTTCCATAAATATTAATTGCAAAAAAAGGAGGAAACCAATATTGAAGCAACATCATTTACCTGTTCGTCGTTACTGAGTGTTAAAATGCGGATGCGGACACTTTTGGGCGTCTGAGTTCCTTTTTTACACAGTTATCAGATACTAATATGATTTGTTAAGGGCTTTTGTGCTTTTTGTGCAGTACCTTTTTGATGAATCTATTAATTCAGTCTCGATTCGATTAGGGGTTTTGTGTAAAATGATTTACTTATGACGATTTTAATAGTCGAATAAGAAAAAGAAGAATTAATTATGAAGTTACACTGGATTAGTATATAAAGCAGCAGAGAAATTTCTTATTGGTAATATTTTATTTATGCTCTGCAAACTACTATCATATTGAATTTGATAATTAATCAGCTGAAAGTTTTATATATTGTAATAAATAGAGCAGAACGTATCAATATATATGTATGTATGTTTTTTATATACCATACAACATAAAGTAAAAGGTTTGGTGTGCCATGCAAAATGTTTGCTATATCTAAATATGTTTCCTCCAGCAATGGTATGTTGGATTTGGCGTTGGAAATAAAATCTACACCTGAACCATTACGCATTATTTCCGGATGATTCGTGCCATAACCACAAGCAATCATCTCATCTGGCTAACCGTGTAGATTTCCTATCAATTGCTAAGTCGTTATTTACAATATCTTAGTACTACAACAAGCCAGCGGAATTCGGTGGGAGACATTTTCACCACCATGTCATGTGGTGTTAATGTAGCTCTTAGTGTCCCCAGTAGTTCTGTTTCTATTTCCCTATGTTTGCAGACACAAAAAAAGTGCTCACTACTATCCTAATTATGTTCCAACTGATAAAAGTAGTAAAGAATCCTGCTCCTAATCTAGTGAAGTTACGTCCCAAAACAGTCATGGCACTAGGGCTTCGTGGTATTAGTATACCTGGCCCTGATTTCTTTCTGTACCATTGCTAATAATAAGCGGCCGCTTTAATATTCTTTTTCTGCTGATAAAAGCATTTCTTTGCGCCTCCAAACTTTCAGCTACTGTTGTTAAGACCTTTTATTTCTTCAAGCGCAGATTAAGCTTCTCTCCAGCTTTATGATGAGGATTATGCCAGCAATACAGTCTACTGACAGATCTTAAACTCAGCGATATGCTTACAAACAAACGTGGTAGTTCATTGTATTTATCATTGGAAAAGTTTTTTCTCCTTGCTTCTCTGTTAGAACTTCTGTCTTTATCTTGCTTCAATATATCTACATATGTTGCTGAAATTTCCATGGCTTAAAAACAACAGTAGACTCCAACCACTTGCTACGAGGTAAGCGTTACCCTGCTCGGTCCCGAATAGATATTTTTACTATTTAGCTGAGAATTTATTTGCTATATTTTGTTGGCTTGTAACCTTATCACTTTAAAAAGTAATTCGACTCACCTTAAGATTCCTGCAGTATAACTCACAATGTTTTAAAGACACATTTGGTAGTGCGAGAGCGCAAAGTAGCATCAGGACTTTAACTAGCCTGGTTAGTTCAGCAAATCTTGTTCCAAGCAAAAAATTGTCAGTCTGCTTTTTCATTTAGAGTGATCATAAATAAAATATAACCTTAGCTAGTTAAAATCTACAACAAAACTTTATGAATTTTGCATAAGAATAAAGTTTTTATAACAATAAAAACTAAGCTTTGAAACGTTTTCGCTCTGTATTTTAACACTAGTAAACAATGTCTTTGATAAAAATCTTCTTTCACCAGAATTTGGATATTGAAATCGCTTTTTTTCTCTTGCAATTTTCCCACATAAGAAAATACTACTTTTTCACTTTAATGCGTTTAACTCAAATTTGCATCTTTTTCGAATCATCAAGTAAAAGTCAAAGAAACTAAGAAGTGCATGATGGAAGATGAAAGAAAATTTTAATGAAACACAAAAATAGATAAAACATACACAAAGTCTTAGTCAAAAATAAAACCCTTGTTACACTCACTTACAAATATGAAACTCTATTACATAATCTGTAATTCTATAGAGAAAATTAACTGCGTTCATGCGAAAAATTTTATTTTCGTATAAAAGGAGGTTGAACAAGTTTTCACATTGTGTGCGTGCGTCTGTGTAGCTGTGTAATTGTGTTGCAACATTTGCATTGTCCTAGAGACAAACAAACTTATGTTCATAGAAGAACAGAAACTTAATTAAACCGACAAAGGTTTGAAATATCAAAGAAAATTATTATAATGTATGAATGAAAGTAGTTACAAACGGATACACGCACATGCACACAGACTCATTCACTAACAAGCACTAATGCTCGTAAATTAAAACATTTGTACTTAATTTAGATTTAGGTCCTGCAGCTTACAAGATTTTCTTTTTCAGATACAATAATAAATTAACGTGAGAGCAAACACTGCTGTTTTCGCACTAACAGAGAGTCAATTAAAACTATTGTAATTTTGCATACACGATTATGAGAAAACGGAAAATTTTAACAATTTCTGGGAAAGTGTACTTTTTTTTCTAGAAATACATTTTTGGAAACAATTTATCGACAAACACATACGTATATAAAAGAAATACACACAGTTCATTCGCATTTTTTATTAGTAAAAGCAAGTTTTTAAAAATTTATATTTTAAAGAAAAGCACATTTGACAAAAGCAGATTACAAAACTAACCCCCTAATTCATAAAAATTATAACAGGCTTATAAGACTGCTATCTGACATATTTGCATGGAAAATCTATCAAATAAGAACTGTATAAACCTGTTATAATTTTTATGAATTAGACGGTAAGTCTTTAAAAAAGTATTCTTTGGTTTAGTACACTGAGCTTGAGGTCAATTTAGTTTTAACAAATATATTTTCTATTATTAAAACTTTCAATATTTCGATACCACTTCGGAAAAATGTGGTAAATAAATTTGGAAAAACTGGTATCCACAACACCTTTCAAGAAGTTTATTAAATAATGGCCATGCAAATTTATTTAACTGTCTTACAAAATTGTTAATAAATTGTTCTATTGTAAAACCGACTTTTAAAATCTTGCCTTTTAAGAAAGTATCCTCTAGAAAGTAATTCTGAAAGTATTTTCTGTTGAAAATTTTGCTCTGAAGAATAAAGTCCTAAAATAAATCCTTTTGAGAAAAGCTGTTTAAGAAAAGGCAAAGTGCAATTACATACATACATTTTTTTTTTATTTAAAAAAAAGCAGAGCATTTTTGCTAATATTTTCTTCGTTTGCACAGTTTGCCCATCGTGATAACCCTTAATAATGTAGCATCTTACAAAGGTCTGTACTGAGCTTAAAGCAAAAGTGCAGACGTGCGAATAATATGGCTGCAATAAAACTAGCAAGACCTTTGATTTTGCTTCAAACAGAGCTGATCGCGTGCACGTGTAGCCGAACAAGCACGACCGCATTCACACAAGCAAACAATGTGACGAGCTTGTAGCACGTCTCCTTTAAAAATAGGGGTAAGGCACCTATTATAAAGTGTGCGTCATCTAACTTTTTTGCTTTCAACTAGTGCTTATTTCATGGAAGGTAACACTTAGCTCATGTCTGATTTGACAGACAATTAGTTTTATCCTTCCGCTGAAGGAATATGGTTGTGTATACGCTTCAATAACGCTGGGAAATATTGCGACATTACATTGAAAATCATGCTAATGTTGCAAAATGTGTGCGAAAATTGCGTACGGATTTTGGAAGAAGAGAAGTACCATCAGCTCTGCATGTTTGTTATCTTATGAAAAAAGTGAAAGAAACTGGTCTCCTCATTGAACAAATAAAGCGTGAAAAACCAAAAACTGCTGCTGTAGCAGAAAGTGTGCTTGAAGCGCCATCAACATCAATTCACCGTCGTTTTCAGCAATTGAACATTGCGGAGACATCATTAAGACGAATTTTGCATAAATAAAATAAAAAAAAAATTTTTTTTGAAAATATTCAGTAGTTTTTTTAAAGCATTAAAAAAGAGTTATTTGGCATACCATTTATTTAAAGCCTGCACAATTATAGGATGTTTTAATTTTTATCTCTTCAAGATATATATTTTGGAACGAAAATTACTTGTTACTGCTATTAAATATTTTGTTCAAATTTTCCTTCTGCAACATATTTAATTCTCATGCGGTCCCACTTTAAAAATAATCCCCAACTTTAAAAATTACTAAAAACTACTCAAGAAAGTTGCCTCTTCTAACTGCTACTGCAGCACCTTTAATATTTTTCGCAAGCATTTTACAATTAAGTTTTAATCATGCGAACAAGTTCTTTAAAATTAATTGTTTTAACTTAATCATCAACCAAGTTTGAATTGGTGTCAGCGCTGTGTTGTTTTTGTTTTACAAAAATTATTCAAACATTTTGCTGTTGAAGTTACTCCTGTGTAGCACATCTGTGTAGCAGTGGATGGTGAAAAAATGCGTGGGTATGATAAACAATTTCAACAAGTTTAAGAAAAATATTTATTTGATTAAACTTTTATTGTATCGTTTTGAAGGGGTTTGAAGTCATTGGTGTCCTTTTGTTCATTTTCTTTGCCACAGCTTTTTGTTGTATGTCCTTTTTGGTTTCTAGCAAGAACTGCTTAGTTTTTTATTTGAATCATTTTTTACCCATCAGGTGGTCCTTGGCTTTTTTAATTAAGAAATGTTGTTTGATTGTTGTTTTTAATTAAATTAAATACCACAAAAAATGAGAAAAAAATATGGGCAAAAAGCAAGACAAAAAAAAACGTTGTTGAAGGAGAAAAAACCAAACATAAAAAGAGGACAATAAAAGAAATTACACGTTTCTTAAGTGTAAATAATGGTTCCACTTAATTACTATGATTACTTTTTCTTTGTTGTTGCTGTAAGTAGTGAGCGAAAGTGCGAGTAAGAAAGAGAAGAGCGTGTTACACCATGGGTAATTTAAGAACGTTAAAGCGACTTGTACTGGAATTTTAGGAAATGAACTCATTCTCATTAATGTGCAGCTTATTTAATTAACAACTCACATTTTTTAAATGCCAACATTTTTCCTGTTAAACAGTCATGGTTTTATTGACCCCATAACAAAAGTAGCGTGTAATTGAAAAAAACACCATTTTTGATGACACTCATTTGACTGTAATCGAGTATTTCTGAGCTACAAATCACCATTTTTATATTACTGAAAACAAAAGTTCATTTGTTTGTAAGTTAAACAAGGCCATGCTGGTCATCCATGTTGAGAAAAAAAGTATGTTTTTAAGGATTCTTAGACGGAGCAGTAGAACCACTAACACTGACAAAATATAACGAAAATAATGGTGGCATGCAGGGAATGAAGCTCGTAGGTGTATAATAAGCTTTATTTTACATACATTTTTATTCTTTTAAATGTTTTTAAACAAAAAGCATTAAGCAGTAGCTTAACTTTATAGTCAACCTCTATGATTGAGATATGTTTGTTACTTTAGCGAACTTTAGTTCGAGCTTGCTTCCTCAGAATTGAAAAAGATTTTTTGTGGTAAAATTGTAGTGATAAACATTTTTAATGTAGACAAGAAAAGAAAAGTTGAAGACTTATTGGCTGAGGGACATAGGGACATTGGATGAGGGACATGGAATTTAAATTTGTTATTTGCTGTAACTATTGTTGTTCATGTTAATTCCCTGCAAGAAATGGCTGATGGAAACTAACACAGTAACAGCTTATTTACAAACACATGCAAAGCAATTTTATAGGTTTCAGCGTTGCCATTACAATGATTTTTTTAATATTTTGATTTTCCCGTATTAGTTTGGTAATTTCATTTGGAACTACGTTTATGCATTAATGTTTTTGTAGGTTCATTTGGTTTGTGTTCTTTGAAAATACATAGTGCTGTGGATGTTTTTTCCATATGATTCAGTTTTCTATTGTTAAAACTGCTACTGACTACTGTATTTCTCTTAATTTTACCTAAATATGTCTAAAATAGTTTATTCTGCTCTCCTAGTATATTTTTTTTTTTAATTTTTCGAACAAAAACTTTTTTTTAATTAGTAATAAAGAAACAAATAGCGTTGCATGTAATTTTGTGGGCATTTTGAAAAATAGATTTCGAATGATCGCTTTGCTGAGGTGGTAACGCTGGCTAAAAAAATAACTCACACGTACACAAATGTTTACATCAGTTTTTTCGTTTTGCCCTTAAGAAAATGATAGAAACCCTGATGTATGAATCCATCAGCAGTGTCGGTCATATGATGGATCATATGACCGACACTGTTCTTGCAGGGTTGTTATTTCATGTATGTATGTTTGTTGATATAATTTTGTAAAGAGGATGTTCTGACACTATTTGGATAATTTTATGTATGTGTGTAAGAAAGAAGAATAATTTCCTTTTTTAAATTTTGTGAAATACACAAGAGGAAAATATTTTTCTTTCAAATATGTTTGTTATTAGGATTGATTTTTGAAAAAAAACCAATCAAAACTTTTTTCATTATTATTGTCCTGAAGAAGCTATCCGCAGGAGAGCGAAATATCAACAAAAATAATTAAATATTTTCATAAAAAAAGACCTTTGTTTTTGACAAAAAATGCAGAAATATTTCTTTCTTTCCCCACATAGGATCACTCCGTCCTCTAAGTCATGGCAAACGATTTCATTTGTGGTGAAAATAGCCAACGCTTTTGAGTTATTGCATAGGTAAAAAATTGCTAGAAGAGGTTAAAAAAATCCCTAGACCTTTACTTTGTGATTTGTCGAGTCTTAACTTTTACTTGCTTTGCCAACTAAGTGAAGTTTTGGTAGTGTATAAAGCAACAAAAATTACTGTGCTGCACTTGATATTCCAGCACTTTGAAAAAGCAAGTTCCAACTTAAATTGCTTTAATAACTTTTACCACAGTCAACTGTTTACTGCAATAACAAAAACTCACAACTTTTTGGTTTTCTTTCTAAAACCCCTTTGAACTTCATTCTCCTCCTAAAAACCAGCCTCAAATTAACTCATAAAAATTCATGGCACACAAAACAGAAAACAAACTAAAAAAGAAATCAACAAAAAAAGGGTTCATTGTAAAATGGTTAAGAGCAAAAATGACCAAAATCACAAAACACTCGTACTACAGCAACAAAGACAAAGACAATAAATATCTATCCTGCTGAGATTTTATCTAAATTTTTGTGTTTCATTTTTTATTTTCAGTAAGGCATCCTTTCGCATTGGCACGTAGTCATGACACCCTCGCACCATGGCACTGCCAACAACAAAAGCTCCAATAAAAGGTAAGATAATTTTTCATTTCATTTAGAAAATGTTTTAAATTAATTTATAGCATTTTTCCACCACACTACAGAATGTGTCCATTGTGGATGAATGAAATCAGCATTTAAATCTCTTCGAATGAAAATTTGTGGTTCAAAGTAACAATACAACGCTTGTGTTCTTATTAAACGGATATAGAATAAGTTTGTCTGCTGTGTGTGTTTGGGCGGGTGTGAGTGAGTGCGTGTGTGTGTGTGTGTGTGTGGAAGCTCGTATGCAAATTGAACATTTATTTATATTTACTTGAGTCAAATATTGTATATCTCAGTTACGTGGTGGCTTAAATTTAAAATTTCATTGCTCCTGAAATATGAGATGAAGATGTGTTCAATAATGTATTAGCTCTGCACTGCATAACTGTAGATGTGTGGCTGTGTGTGCGTTTTTACGTTTTAGTGTTCAAATAATGGCTTGTGAATTCTCTCAGTATTCGAGCCTGTCAGTTAAATGTCAAATTTATACCCTTTCATTTGACACAACATGCAACGCAGTTGACCCAATTGATGTCAATAAATTATACACAAGTCATTACAATTAAATGTAACACAAACTTACGTTCATTCACTCTCTCGGAATAATTTGCATTAAAATTAAGATTGACTGTGTAATAGAACACATTTCGTTTTCAACTAAATTGGCATTAAACGTACTTAAGCTCAAAGTATGTGATAAGATTTTAAACAAAAATCGTCTCACAATGGAGTGATGCCTGACAATGAATAGTATTAAATTTAAGATATTTGTAGAAAGTAATAAGAGGTATAATATACATATGTACATATATTATAATAGACAACATACAACTAATTCCAGCAGCCACTACTTTACGTTTCAGGGGACTGTTTAGGTATATTAAGGCACTGATTATGGTTTAAAGCAGTTGTTAGCTTAATGTTGTATTTTTCGCGATTGCTGTAGGAAGTGCTGTTGGCAACTTCCAACACGCAATTAGAAAAGTTACCTTTTTTGTTTCGAAATTAGACAACAAATGAAAGGCTATTAATCACCAAAAATCACTTTATTATTTTTCAAAATGTTTCCCATAAACATCTATACACTTCTGCATGTTTTTGAACCAATTGTCGAACTATTTTTGCCACTCTGATTGAGGTATATCCAAGAGATGCATTCTGAATGCAGCAACCGCCTCTTCAGGTGGCTAAAAATGTTGAACTCTCAGCTTGTTTTTTTTTTGTAAGGGAATACAAATAAGTCATTCAATACCAAGTCAGGACTATACGGCGAATGACTCATTAGGTCAATGTTTGTGTGAGGAAGAATGAAGCTTCTTGAGCCGGTGTGTAAAAGCTCACTGCTAAATAGCGCGTGGCGTACCACTCAGAATTGATTGTTCTGAGTTGTTCTTATGGCCTTCGTGCACGATCAACTTTTATTGGATTTTGTTCATATGAAACGTCTATACATTCGCCTGTTCTTTACTTTCGGGCTAATGGGTGTAATTCCATGATTTACAACCTGTCGCACTGTAATAGACGTGTCTCGAAGCTCCGCGATCGTATTTTTAAAGCCTTTCTTAAGACCAATCAACACGAAACTTTTCTTGAGCGATTGACAAATTGCATGAGATCCAACGTGGACAAACACTATTTGTTTATAACTTCAGCTACATTTTTTGATCTAATTTCCAATAACTAAAAAAATTTTTAAAAATGATTTGTATTGAAATACCAAAACTATTTGTAATGTTTTAGGTCTAAAAATATACTTTAATGTTTTCTGTCTTTTTCAGCCGTTTATATGCCGCCGACATTTCGTTGTTGCTAAACAACTCATCAGTAGAGACTCGAAAAATGTAAAAAGAATGTTTGAAGTACAACTACTTATTCCAAAGTAGTTCATGAGAATTTTGGAATAAGTAGTTGGGCTTCGAATATTCGTTTTAAATTTTTCGAGACTACTGATGAGTTGTTTAGCAACAACGAAATGTTGGCGGCATATAAACGGCTGAAAAATACAGAAAACATTGTGGTAAATTTTTAGACCTAAAATAATACAAATAGTTTTGGTATTTCGATACAAATTTTTTTAAAGTAAAGTAAATTTAAAAATTTTTAACATATTTTTATGCAGCTGAAAGAAATTTCTTTTATAATCCAATTTTAAAAAATTATATACTGGATCATATTTTTTGGGCCATTGACCACTTGCAAGAAAACCATTTGTTAGCCGAAAAGAAAAAAACAAAATATTGACTAAATTTGCTCTTTATTGCAACAATACAAAATTCAGAAAAATAAGTCATTAATTTTATTTCCATTTTTTCACACTTTGTTTAGTTTAGCAACACCATTGAGGGCAACATTTTGTAAGCTGTCAACATTTTTTATCTTCTCACTCTTCAAGCAAAAGTCTGTTCACTCACTGTCTCTTTTCGTTATGTACCGAAAATGCTTGCAAAAGAAATAAATCAAGTTTCGCCTGCATAAATACTATATGTTCATGCAAACGGTTGGTTTACGACCAAAACGAAGGAATCATTCAAAATTGTAAAGATAAATTGAAAAACAACTTTTCCCTGGGTAAACAATGAATTTGCACAACTGCTTTTTTGGGGGGAGGGAAAAAGTGAAAACTTGCACAGAAATTTATGCAGACACACAAAAAAAAAAAACAAACAAAAATAATAATATAAGAAAAACCATCAACAATGAACTTTACATGAAATGCACTCCCACTTTGGAATCTACGGTAGTATATGGGTGTACTAGAGTGAACGGCTGGGTTTTTTAATTGCAGCTGAGTCGTTAGTTTTTCCGCCGTTAGCATAAAATTATAGCATAAAATTATATTTCTGTCAAGTCATGTCTTATAGAGAGTAGGATTTTGGTATGGAAATTTGTGTACTCTTATACACAACGATTGCTTTAGTTGTTGAATATATCTAGGGGGCGGCATGACTTTCGTGGCATGAGTGTTAGTTTGGAAGCATCAGCAACTTGTTTCAAGGACGAGTACTGACTGGAAATGTAGTTGCTGCGAAACAGCGAGTTGTAACCCAGCTAAGCGACTTGATCTTTGCTTTTTACTATTTAGTTATTGTCAATTATTATAAAACCATAGAATTAACTTAAACGTATTAAGCGTAACACAAAATATCAATATTTAGACTCGTGAAAATGTGGTTGAATTTTTTTTGTGACCTGCGTACTCATAACTTTTATTTTGCACGTTTTTGTAATAAAACAAAATGTGGTTAAACTACCGAACACTTTCGGGGCAACAAAACATTTTAAAATTGGGGTAAAAGTAGTCAATATAGAGAGTAATAAATTTTTAAAATCTCAGAAACCAGTCATAGATTTGCTAAACATATTTTGAATTTATAAAGCAGGGGCCAAATTGTCGCATTCGCTATAGTATGAATTCCGTTAGGCATGGCTATTCTATTTATTTATTTTTTGTTTTAATTTTATTTTGCCTTGAGAGTTTATTATATCAAGAATTTATGTACATATTGTTGTTTGTAAGTTAATGTATAGTATTTTCTATACATTTTATACACAATAACTTACCAACGACGATGTGTAGGTATAGGCCTAACTCCCATCTCCATTTTATAATTCTAATGCCCTATAAAATTATTGGAGTGAATATATATCCTGTAGCATTTTATTCTAAGTCGATTACAAATAATTATTTTTATAGTCAATAAACAACCTCCAGAAGCGTTTTGAATCAGTATTCTTCTGAAATTAAAATTCCAAGAATAAGTTTTCGACAGTTTCAAGTTTTTAGTATTCTAAAACCGGTTTTTGAAATATGCTAGCCTTCGGATTACCCTATGTCATATACATACATATTAAACTCGCTCATGGTGGTGTTTGCACGTAGTAGGTAATGTTCTTAAAGAATTTAATATTTATCTTTAAGTTGCTTATTAAATTTATTATTTTAAAGAAATAATTAGCATGTGCCCACTTATTGCACTTTTAGTCGTATTGCATGATGTATTTCAGAATACTCCAACACGTCGCTTTAAAGTCAAACCTGTAAACTCCGAGAAATTGGGCAATATATTTTTAGCATATTTGGGTTCGAGTCATAAGATTCCCTCTTCGTGGATATTTATGCAAAACAAATGAAAACGGCCGTATGAGTATTTTAATCTCATACAGCTCCTACAATTTGCATATTAATCATACGTAATAATTTTTCAACTGGCAATACACTTGAGGTTATTATGATTATTTCCTAAAAATCATCAGTATTTAAAAGGCTGTTCTAGCAAAACGTTTATTTTACTTACATTCAGTTTAAACTTTGCGACAATAAATAGATTTACCATATATTATTCAAGCTTTTTAAAACAGTGCAGCAAAATGAAATTACACATGTATTTGCTGTGTATTTATAACCCAAATAACACATGGAATTTTCTTCGTTCAATAGTTGTTTAATTATTTGCTGGTTCATAAAATTACCAACATAAAAATTTTTTGTACTTAAATGAGAGTTTTTTTTTTTTGGGGGGGGGGGGGGGGGTAATAGCAAAATTTGGATTATTATTTCTTAATATGAGGAAATGCGAATGCAAGTACTTTAGTTAATATTCGCAGATTATTAACGAGAGTACGAATAAGCAAACTGAAATTGAGTGCCACTCAATATTGTAAGCTTGATTGTTAAAAGTAAGGTTAACTATTAGATTCTTAAAGCCACTTCCACGTTCTGTGACTTCGATACGTAAAACTTGCTTTACAATGCACACTTACTTGGAAAATGCATGCTGTTGAGCACACCAGAGTTTGAGTTAAAGAAAACCTTGTACGTTTTCTACAATATGTTGCAAGAGTTACATTATTCTGATAAGCTGAGCTGAACAACCGCACCCACTATGTGTATCAAACAAGCATCTTATCCAAAGTTCAGAGATTTGCCGATTTTTTATTTTGACCACCTTACAATGAAAATTTTAAAACCTTTTTTCACTACTCAAAGATCAAACTGTGAGGGAGTCTATGGAAACCACTGTACTTAAAGTGGTAACAATACCAAGTCTTATCTGGTAAATATGTTCTTTTTTGGGGTACTTTTTTTCTATAATATTTTTATTAATGAAATAAAAAGAACATTTACAAACAAAATAACTATGAAACTTTGTTTAGAAAGCGTAATTTATTTTAATGCTGGTGTTGTCATTTTTGTTGCCATTTCTAAACCGCCCTTTGCATTTGCCCTGCTACCATTATGATTGATTGTGATTTCACATAAAGGTCTGTCCAGTATTACTGTTCTTCTCTTCAACATTTTAGTACTTTTTCTTTCCTTAAAAAATAAACAGATACATACAAAGCAATAGTAATAAGAGCACTACTTTTTGCCGTTGTGCTTGTAAAAATTTTCGCAAAGCCTTTGATTCTAGGATTCCTATTCGCAGAAAAAACTGGGGAATTTGTGGGAAAAACAAGAAATTTTGTGAACTATTAAATAATACGATAATATTTCTTTTTACCACATTTTTAAATTAAACTTTACTAGACTCCAAAATAACTCTTCTTATAGACTGGGACCAGTACTTAGGGGATGGCCTCTATGTATACTTTGCATTGTACTGGAACTAGGAAGATAGCAAAGAGGAATTGGTGGGTGAAGAAACGAAAACGGGGAGCTCAACTTAACGTATTTTAAGAAAAGAACATTTATTTTTGCAGAGCTAAGTAAGTCAGGATTAGCTGTCACTAATTTGTCTACATAGCTTGCCAAATAAACGTTTAATAAACATGGAATACTTTTTACATGAGCCAATAAAAAAAAGCACGAGTTCACTTATTACGACTACACATCAGGAAAACCACCTCCGATCTGATCAAAAGTTCACTAACAAGTTTTGGAATAAGCAAAGATAATATTTGCTTATGCACAAAATAATATGCAAAATTTATTGAAAAATAGAGGAGAAAAAGGTGGACAAATTTTTTCTGGTTTCTATTTGTTTATGCAGTAGATAATTGCATTTGTTACGGAATCTGATCTCTTTAAAACGTTGCTTGGACATTGAGACCAACATGACATGGTGGCTATGATTTACTCAGTTTTGAAGACAAGAATTTCTAAAAGAAAAATTTTACATTTTTGTAATTATCGATGCACTGGAGATGTCAGTGGATGTTCTAAGTCCCATCAGACGCTGAAAAATCTGAGATTTTTAAAATCTTTTATTAAAATGTTTTAATGTATGTAACGAAAAATTTATTAATTTGATAATTCCTTAATGTATTTCTGTTGATTGTGATTACTTTTTTAATTAAAGTTAAAAGAAAACTCAAAAACTTGGAAAAAAAAATTTTTCTGTATTAAAGGATTGTTTGCACATTTCTAATTCTCGTTTTGTTCATGGAAAATATGTTATAGGTATTTAAGTTTCAAGCATTCTTTTAAGAAAGTCTTAAATTTACTGTGAGTAGATTCGGCGGCATGTATTCGGCTGAAAAAGGCTAAAAAGGCGGAAAACATAAATGAGGTATATTTTAAGACCCAAATTAATTCACTTAAAAGTAACTTAAAAGCAATAAAAAATTTTCGTTGACAAAAAAACATTAATTAAACATTTCCTACGCTATAATAATTTCACTTTTTGAACAACATTTGTTAATAGAACCATTATTTTCTTATGCAAGTTTTTATTTAATTTGCCATCCAATGAGTTGTTAGTTATTTACCAAAAAGCTGCTATTTTTTTATCCCCATTATACGTTTTCCTCTTTTTGGTCTTCGGTTTTGTATTGTCCTGCGTTTCAAACCAGTCCCTTACTTATTTTTATTTCCCTTCTCTACGTTTAGCTTTAACTTTAAGGAGTTTATATTTAATGCTACTGGCATTACTTACCCCACTAACTGCTGAACTAAATCTGCTTAGGATTTATTCACACAGGAAATATAAAATATAAACTCAAACTATTTATGTAAAATATGGCAACCGAAAGACGAGAAGTAACAATTTATTTTGACATAGATCAGCAAGGATGCTTTAGCTATGTGGTTGGCTTTTAGATGCTGCTGAAATTTGTATAATAAAAAATCTTAAAGCTGTCCGTAATTATTAGAAATGAATATAATGTTGAATGTTTTGATATGAAAATATGTTTTTAAGGAAATTTTGTACAAGAAACTGCGAAAATGTCTTCGCCAGAGGCACTAGAGATCACACTTGTCAATTACACTGTGCCAGTTGAAAAAACCGACAGAAGGGGCACCCAGTGACTAAACCTAACTCGGGTGCGCTAACTTCAGTGGTGATAACCTCTTTTTAAGCTAGCTCTTGTTTTTGAGATATACCGTTATTTTAAAAATGGAGGAGAATGGACAACATATATTCCCTTAACTCAAAAACGATTTGAAGTCTTGAAAAAAATACAAAAACCGAAATTCGGCAATAAAATTACCCTTAACTAACTGTCATTTAGTCTTTTTAATCGGCTTAGTAGTTTAGAAAATAGAATTTTTTTCGATGAAAAAGATTAAATTTTTTTCAAAAGTTTGTTTCATTTTGTTCATGGGAGGTACGGAATAAGTAATTAAGTTTCAAACAAACTTTTAAGAATTTTTCAAGTCTACTGATGAGTTGATTAGCACAAACGAAATGTCGTCGGCATATAGACAGCTGAAAAAGACAGCAAATATTTTTTTTAAAAAGATAAATTCATATTTGAATATTCAAAAACCTTTTACTTCTTGATACTTATAAAAAATACAAATCGTAGTAACCAATGGACAAACAGACAGCTGAAAAAAACAACAAATGTTTTTTAAAAGGGTTAATTTTTGGACCTAAATTAATACATCATACAAAAATATTAATAATGCCAAGTGCAATATAAAAATCAAAAACTTTCTTAGCTTAACGTCTACATTTGACAAAATTTTGTTTTGAGACATACCTCAAACTCTGTATGAACAAATAAAAACAAAAAACCAAACACAAAGGCAAACGTAATTACATTTGTATATGTAGAGCCTGGTGTGTTCATAACAAATTTTGTCAATTGGAGATGTCACGTAATGAAGTTTTGGTAGCAACTTTGTAGTAGCAATGCAGTTTTTTTTTTACATTTTACTAAAATATTAACTACATTAAACTATGGTGCTGTAATACATTTGTATTAACTGATTTTTAATGGGCTCAAGTTCAACCCTTGGATAAAGTTTTTTAGCTATGTGGACAACCGGAAATTTTTGGGTAATAAATATCTTCAGCAACACGCTATGAACTTTGGCTGCTTTAAAAAAAAATTTACTTTTCTTTACTTAATTGATATTGATAAAAAAAAGGTGATCAACCAAGAGTTGAAATTGATCCAGTTAAAAGTCATTTAATATAATTTTTTTATTTCAGTAACTTTCGCTTGAGTCTGACTGAATTTGGCAATATCGGCTGAAGTCTGGGAGAGGTAGCGAACACTGATTCGTTAAAGTGTCATTGAATCAATTCTTGGAAAATCATTATTTGTTATTTTTGTCTCTGGGAAGAAAGCAGCGGGATCAGTTGTCTATGTCTATTTGGCTTCAGTTCCGCATTCATTTGAGTTTCGTGCAGATGTGCCAGACCGAATGCAGCAAAATTTGTCAAGCTGTGATCTGTTGAACAATAAGGGTTTTACATAAATAAATAAAATAGTTTAAAATTTTTTTTTTTTTTTTTTGGTAAAATCGTAAATGTTAATCATCGATTGATATTCGTAATATGCTGAACACATTCATTACGTCAAACTATTAACTACAATCTAGTGTAATGTGTATGTGACATAATTATCACAGACATTATGATAACACAGCTGCATTATTGCCCGTAGTAACGATTATTTTCTAAAAATCTATTAATGTCTCTTTAAAAAATTCTAACCAACCCAACTGTAATATTTTGGTAAGGAATTCATTCCGATTGTTATTAAAATTTTGGCAGTGAAATACTACCGACATTTTTATATAAAATGATTGACACGATTTTGCAATGATATAATGAAAACGTAACAAAAATCTAATAAAAACGCAACAGATTTCAAGACTCCAAGTTTCTATATAATACAATCCGTTCAATGAGTTCTAAGTTCCTATAACATGAATGAAATACCACGTGTTTAATCGCTTTTGTTTTTACCACACAAAAAAGGAATCCTTTTCTATCACCTTTAAGATTGCAAATAACTGACATTTTTATAGAACGAAGAAAGTTTTTGCAACAGATATCAAAATGTTTTAACCAATATTTTCTTTTTATTTACTCATGCATTTGTAAATAGTAGTTTTAACTGTTAAAAACGCTTTCTTTATTCCTTCTTATATTTTCATTCTCTTTTATACATATATATATATTTTTTTTTTGCAAGTTGCTGTTCAAAACGATTTTTATCGTATAAATTATTATGAAGCGAGTGGCAACTTGGCGAGAAAATCTTATTTTACTTCTTACGCTTCCGCGCTTAATGTTGTCTCCTTTTATAAATGGTAGCAAAAACAAAATAGCAAAAATAAAAGAAAACCAGCAAATGGCAAATGAAAAATACAAGCTTAAAATATAAGATACAATAAACAAAAAAAAAAAATTGTGATAAAAATTATATTAAATTGGATGTTTGTATTCCCGGGTGCAGTCATCTTGGATTTTATTCATAATTTATTATACCGCTAATGTTGTAACGAAGAATCCTTTGTTTCAAAGCGATTTTTTTTTATTTATTTAATTTTATTAGTTTATTTTTTATCTCTTCATTTATCTACTTTTCTATGTTTTTTCTTGATTCAACTTCAATTCGAAGTGGTATGTGAAGTAACACACAAGCGTAGCTGCAGTTGTATTCTGGGGGAGAGGTAAAGGCGACCTGTTCAAAAGAAACATATAATACTACTAACAAACACTTTTTATGATCAAATAATAGCACAGGCACACAAAACCAGCAACTGTTACATCTATATGCTAAGCAGCTGGAATTCGTTTCTATAACTATTTTGAGTTGCCACAATTTCAACAGTGGGCCTAATGCTACGTGTTATGGCGTCGTATTTTCAACGAACTAAATTTTAAAATTGGGAACAAATAGGCGCAATCTCCCCTCATCCACGCCCATGAAGTATTAGTCTTCATCTTGAGTCAATGTGTGCGTGTGGCGACCAAATTATATTTATACTTGTTTTAATTTCTCATAATTCCAGAAAATTGAAAAAGTTGCTGGCATTATCAAGGGATAGCGAAAGTTTACGAGTATTTGATTTCAAAGAGAATAAAATGTTAGTTAAATGTAGCTGTTGAATTTTTTTATATTTTATTATTTGAGGAATGAGTGGCTTTCTTGTGAACTACAACGAAGAATACATAATTATGCAGTACATATTGATGTGTATATATGTATTATGAATTATGAAATTAAGGCATGCAAACTTCGAAGGCTTTCAAAGCTAGTTTTGCTTACATTTACGATATATTATGATCTGTAAGCAATAAAGAAATTGATCTACCAAATTTGTTAAAATACATTTGCTGCTCTTTGAATATATCGCCGCTGCTTAGGACCTACATAAGTTTCAGGACCCTAGGATCTGTCCAGTTGTTGACAGTATACATAAGGACAGGTAGATTTAGTAACCGGTATGTGTCATCAATTTTTCGATAGATTTTGTCATGAATTCCAGTACCACATATTAAAAAAAAAAAAAAGACATTTTAGAGGCGTGCTATTTTCATTTATTAGCATTTTTGTATTGGACGCCACTCTAAAGAGGAGCAACGCGGGATGGGTAGGTTCAAAAGAAATATTATAGATCTCGCTGGAACTGTTTTCGACTAAACCTTTTAAGTCTTATGTTTTCAGTCTTGATATCCCCCCATCACAGTAATTAGTCCCAGGTGGCCCGTAGGGAAATGAAATGTATAACTAACCACCAATAGTTTGTTCTCTCTGCAACATATTTTTTGAACACATCCATACAAAAATGCACAAAATTTAAAAACCGATTATATATGGCGTAGTAGACTTTCTCTTGCACATGCCTAAAGCTATCCAAAAATTGCAATATCGATCAAGTTTTTTTCTCATAAATCTTAACACTCTACTCGTACATCTAATATTTTTTTAACTCAAGTATCCGCAGCAGCAGTATGAGTATGTACTCTACAGGAGTGTGTTGAAAAACATCACAGAGGGCAACAACAGGATTAGGTGTATTATTTAGTAAGGTTGTTTTTGGGTCCTCTTTTATTTTAAATCAATCAAAAGTAGAGCAGATTTCAATGAACTGTATAACACAGTTACATTGCTTATACAATTTACAACTTTACGTTTAAATCTCTTGACAACCAGGTCAAATATTGATTAAATTTCGTCTGACATATTAGCAAACACTCATTTAAAGCTCACTAAATATATTTTAAATGGAAACTTATTAGACTGTTTTAATTATTGATAAAATAGTTTTACAAAAAATATCACAAAAAAATGTTTTATGCAATATAGAATTATGTATATGATTAAATAACAAAATCTAAGATTATTTTAAATTTTACTACTAAGCGAAGTAAGTTATAGGAATCCGATTTAATTTAACAACATATTTCACTTCATTGTCGTGTGTCCATATTCAACATGCCAGAAAACTATTATATTTCTTGCTTAAATCCGATTATAGCAACAATAATCAAAAGTCACATGTTTTAAGCACATGCTTTATGTTACAATAACCCAACAAACAACTTCGATTGATATGAAATTGAAAACAAAGTGTCATACATATTTTCAACATAACTTGTGTTCAATCGGAAAACTGAATTCAAGCTGTACACTTTTCTAGTTTGATTTTGTACATTATTTCATTTCTCATGAAACTGTTCATTTTTGTTTTTACCGCCAGCCGAATTATTGTTTAACGGCTTAGCACGTAGTTCAAATAACCAGAAACTCAATATGCAAAAGTTTTTAACAATGGTTCTTTTTTCATATGTTTTTTATGATACCTGTCAACAAGTGGACAATAAACAACTGATTCTACTTAGTTGCGGTGTTAATTATCTTATCAATACTTGAGATAGATTATGTTAAAAAAAATGTTATATACATATATATATAAATCATTTTTTACACAGCAACTTGACCCTTCTAGTAACGGTCGACTAGTTCCGATGGTGAATACCGCATAAGTCTTTTGGATGCCAGGGTTTCGATCCCGCCATCTATCTGAGTTCTTTGTTGGAATGATGAATTAAACGAGTTGTGTGTTTAAGATTATAATTGTGTTGTATGTGGGGAGTCTGTTTTGAATTGACAGCTTGGACTCACTCCCTAGCAGCCAATATTAAGGCAAAATAGGAAAGAAATATTAAAATTTCCAATTAATAATCATTCTATCAGGCTTGAGTTCGATTGAGAAAGAATCTTGTCATGATCAAATTGTAGTGATCAGCATTTATAAAGAAGACAGCGAAACTAAAGCTGTAGGCTTATCGGCTGCGGTACTTACCATGGCTGTGTCACGTTTCCAAATTACTGCGAAGTTAGAGATAATTATACCCTTCACATAAATGTGTAAGGGTATATATAAGTTTGTGATTCCGTTTGTAACGCATTGAAATATCCATCTAAGACCCCATAAAGTATATATATTCTGGATCAGCATCAATAGCGATTACGATTGAGCGATGTCCGTCTGTCCGTCTGTCCGTCTGTCCGTCGGTCCGTCTGTCCGTCTGTCCGTCTGTCCGTCTGTCCGTCTGTCCGTCTGTAGTCGTTGAAATACCGTTTCTGAGAAAACGGTTTGAGATAGAAACCTCATTCTTTCGCTAAAACGTGTGAAACCCCGGTAGTGGGTCTGCTATTGAAATTCAGTAAGATAGGTCCACGTATAGCCGAGATATATTCAAAAAACCGGGTTTTGAGGGATATTTTGTGTAATTTTTGTATTCAGATTTTTGAAAAAAAATTTTTCTTAAAAACTAAACCATATCATTTTTTGTGCTCATTAAATCCTAGAAATGAAGGAATTTTTGAAATCGGCCCATATATATCCGAGATATAGCGTCTCCCGATTTTTAAAGAAATCGGCTTTATTAGCCAAATAAGACAACTTTTGGCACCGAAGATCAATCAAGATGGTATATATAGGCTATTTAGAGGCAAAAGTGGAAAATTTTTCCACATCGGCCCATATACACTCGAGATATAGCGCCTCCCGTTTTCTCAAGAAGTTGGCTCTAAAAGCCAAATAAAACAACTTTTGGTATCAAAAATCGATTAGAATGGAACATATAAGGTGTTTAAAAACAAAATTGGAAAATTTTTGAAATCGGTCCATATATATCTGAGATATAGCGACTCCAGATTTTTCAAGAAATCCGCTCTTTAAGCCAAATAAAGCAATTTTTGGCACTAAAAATCAATCAGAATGGTACATATAGACTATTTAGAGGCAAACGTGGAAAATTTTGGACATCGGCCCATATACACTCGAGATATAGCGCCTCAAGTTTTCTCAAGAAGTCGGCTCTAAAAGCCAAATAAAACAACTTTTGGTACCAAAAATCGATCAGAATGGTACATATAAGGTGTTTAAAAGCAAAATTTGAAAATGTCTGCAATCGGTCTATATATACCTGAGATATAGCGTCTCCCGATTTTTCAAGAAATCGGCTCTATAAGCTAAATAAAACAACTTTTGGCACCAAAAATCAATCAGAATGATACATATAGGTTAGTCAGAAGCAAAACTGGAAATCTTTTTGTCATCGGCCCATATATGTTCGAGAAATAGCGCCTACCGATATCTCAAGAAGTCGGGCCTGGAAGCTAAACGAAACAGTTTTTTGCACTAAAAATTTGTCGGAATGGTACATACAGGCTGTTTAGGGGCAAAATTAGAAAATTTTTGGACATCGGCCCATATGCACCCAACTCTTGGTACCAAAAATCAATCATAATGGTACATACATATGTATATAATATTATATACATATGTATATAATATTTGCGATCATGTATGAATGTATGTATGTATGTATGTATGTATGTATGTATGTATGTATGTATGTATGTATGTATGTATGTATGTATGTATGTATGTATGTATGTATGTATGTATGTATGTATGTATGTATGTATGTATGTATATATGTATGTATGTATGTATGTATGTATGAATATATGAATGTATGTATGTATGTATGTATGTATGTATGTATGTATGTATGTATGTATGTATGTATGTATGTATGTATGTATGTATGTATGTATGTATGTATGTATGTATGTATGTATGTAGATACGTTTGTATGTATGTAGGTATGTATGTATCTACATATGTATGTATGCATGCAAGTATGTTAGCATAAACAATTTTTTTGCTTTGGTGTAAAAATGTGTATGTATGTACATACATATGTATACACGAGCTTGAAAATGAAAGTGATATAAAGAATTGTTGAAAAAAGGGTACGCAATGAAATTCTTTTGAACAATTGCGTCTTCAAATTCATTCACACAAAAAATCATTTTGGGTTTCCCTACGTACTTACATATGTACATACACACACACATGTGTATGATGATACGCAATAGATCATCAACAACGTGCACAAGAAAAAAATAATTTTGTAAAAGCAAGCAATGTAAATATGTATGTATGTATATATGTATGTATATAATCATTGTTTTATGGAACACACTGAAAATATTCAATAACAAAAAATTTATTTTAGAGTTTTCTATTATAGGTATGTACATACATACATACGTATGCATGTACCCACATACGTAAGTAAATTGAAAAGCAAATCACACTTAATGGCAATGTTTAACATTATAATTCAAAAATAATGCAATTATATGCAATTTTTTGTTAAATAAATTTTACTATAAAGTTAACTGATAAATAATTAAGAAATACATTTTGCTTTTCTTTATTTCATTGATATTAAAAAGAATTGGTGTCACCTAGTGGTTGAACTTGAGCATATTAAGAATTATTTTAATAAAAGTTTTGCAGCCTGTGTTAAATCCCGGTAGTGGATCTGATATTGAAATTCAGAAAAAATCGGTCCATTTAAAAGCCAAATAAAACAACTTATCGCACCAAAAACCAATCAGAATGTATGTACCATTGTGAAGGGTATTTAAGATTCGGCCCAGCCGAATATAGCACTCTTACTTGTTTTTATACTGTTTTTAAGCAGCAGCCATTAAACATTCCTGAGCTCTTCATTATGGACCATATAGAATAATTCTTGTTGACAAATTTTTAAATTTTATCACTGTTTTTTTTTTTTAATTTTTTTATTGGATTATGTATTATTATAAAAAAAATATTACTATAAAGAATATACCAACTTTGATGATTATTATAAAATATGAATCATTTGTTCTATCAAACTCCACTTCTGCCTGTTCGTTGGGTCAGTATTCATAATATACTTTTAAATATGTACATACGCATGAGCTTATGTATATATAGTTGTATGGAATGTATGTTCATGTAGATATCTATTTGTAAACACATAATGTGCTATGACACGTGATAAGATTTTAGATTAAAAATTAATCTAAAAAATTATTATCATTTCATATGACACTCGCATCTCTGTGGCATGTGTGAGTGTGTGCGTGTATGTTCATGTTTGAATGTGAATTTAAATATGCATAAATTTCATAAGAATTCATAATTTTATCAGCATATCTACAAAAATAAAAATACCAAAATCTTTAACGACAACAAAAGATACAACAGCAGAAGAACAACCTATTTTTACAAGTGTTAGCCAGTGTTTTCTAAATTTTTTTTCTTCTTATTTGGTTTGCTTGTTTCAATATGTATATAATTTATATAATATGAAAATATTTTTGCTTTTTTTGAGTCTAGATTTGTTAGTTCTATTTCACCCCTGCTTGCTAAGTAAAAAAAAAAAGAATGAATTTTATTTCTTCTGTTAAAACATGTATAAAAATTATGTAAATTTTTATTAGAAACTCTTGTGGAAATGTAACAAAATTTTCAAGTTGTTAACGAATTTGAACAGGAAGCACATCTCCTGTCTTTTATTTTGCCGCTTTCGTTTTTTTTTGTGTGTTAATATTTAATAAATTCAAAAAATGTAATTTCAACTCTAAAAAATCAGTGTTGAAATTCTTCCCAAAAGTGAAGAAATATGCTCCAAAATTTTGGAATGTTGCAAGTGGGTGGTTAAAAGGAATTTCGTGGTTGTGTTATGCCTGCACGTATGTGTTTATGCTGGGTGTTGAGGGTTGATTTCGTGTTTTAATTTCCTTTCCACACCAACAAGGGTTGTAGAAATTGAATAAATTATAACAATTTTCCATAGTTAAATATTAATAATTAAATTTTATTTTATAATTTAAAAGAACTGCTAAAAATCAGAGCAATTATAATAAAACTAAACCGGAATAAAGACTGCAAAAAGTGCTACGAAAAATTACATTACCGTGAAAGTTTGGAGGAAAAGACCTGCTAATGGGTACTAATGAAAAAATGTGAAAATCTTACATTATCCTTCCTTGCTCTTGAGAATAAACTGTAGGATGTGGCTACTTAACGCCAAAAGCGGCGATTTTGGAACCCGCTTGATACATACATATTTATCTTCGCAATGATTATGTTTTAGTGAATTACATATATTACAAATTATACTATACATACTTTGAAAAAACTATTTATTACAGCTTCAGATCGTTTTTTATATAAACAAATTTTTATTTACAATATTATTCAATATTTCGATAACAATTTGTTATCATCTTCAGGATAATAATTGTAATTAAATTGAAAATGTTGAAAAATTTTTGATTTAAAAAATTCAAAAAATTTAAAAATAAAAACAATATAAATAACAGTAAAAAATAACACAAGTAGAAATAAACTAATTCTATGTCTAACATTTGCTATGTTAACATTCCCAACATGTTGCATTGCAACGTTATGTTAACACAGCAAACATTACCCATAGACTAACAATAATAACATTTTAATATAATAATAAATATTAAAAAACATTCAAGTTCCTAATCTTTTATTAACTAAATATCTATAATTCTGCGCTAAATTCTCTGTGTCTACTCTAAAGTTCATCCTTGAAGCTGTAATAAATAGTTTTTTTCAAATAATTAAGAAGATCAAATAAATATTATATATATACTATACATACTTAAAATCAGTTGACTTATTCAAATCCCTGCTAAAATTGATGTTCATATTAAATAATAAATATATCTAAAATAATACATTTCAATTGACTTATTTTCAAAATATGTTTAGTTTTTGATGTTTGCAGTACAGATCGCAGTAACCAATGGTAACTCATCATATGAGGGTTGTATAAAGGTGTTGCAAAAATTTGTAATTCTCATTGTGTTCATGATGGGATAAATAGTAGGTTTTAAGTTCTTTCGAGTCTATTGAAGAGGTGAGTAGCATCAACAAAATGTCGGTATAGTAGATAGGGCTGAAAGACAGAGAAAACATAAATAAAATATATTTTGACTAAAGATGGCCGGGTCCGTGAAAATGATCGCGATTAAAGTTCAGAAAACTCACGAGTGAGTGTGTAAGCTTGATTTGAAATTGCAATTTCGTGCGTGAGTACCATTTTAAGGCAGTTCACGAAATTTCACAAAAAAGTTAATACACTAACTTATTTTGGCTTACAAAACAACCTTCACTCATTTGCTCTTGAACAATTTTTCCATGCAGATCATTTGAGCTAAATATATACTTCACATGTAAAGTACATTAGCCTGGGTCGATTTCTATGGAAGGAAGGTGGCTACTTGCCACACAACTTACGAAACGATGGCTCTTTTACGCATTAAAGTTAATGGACGTGTTATCTCACGTGGTGGCGATGTCAATAGGTCGTCAAGATCATGCGATTTGACACAATTAGACGTCTTTCCTTGAGATTATTTAAAAGTAAAGGTGTACGTCGATAAGATAAAAATAATTCAAGAGCTAAAGAATACTATAATAATTCATTAATAATGTCAATTATAGTATTCATTTGAACTAGTAACTTGCCTTCAAATACAGTAGCATTTGACTTGGCGATTCTTTTGGCTCTTTTTCAATATTTTTAACATTTTAAATTATTAATTACGTTATCGGGCCTTAGTGCAATTTTTACTTCATCAGAACTAAGAGACATTAGTTTGTAGTAAAATTGTTTTGACCAACATTTTTTAAAGAAGACAAGAAACCATTATAACATAAGATTTCCTTTATCTGTATGATGGTGATTTAAAAACAGGTGATTTAAAAACATGATATGGAAAATGACTCGCTTAAAAAATTTGAATAGGCATTGAGCTGTTGCTTATTTGGGGTGATATAACGCTAATGCCAAGCTTTTCATACAAAAAATGCAATAATGGTCATCCAGTTTGATATATGCATCGCGTTTTTAACTACCAAAAAATAGAGAATTTTACTCTATGACAGCGAAATACTTGTCGCCCAGTTTCCCTTCTACCATTCATAAGCGATATATTTCTATATGAGTATGGGCTCTAAAAAGAAAATCTTTGCGAGTTTCTCGGCAAGGATCAGAAATTTTACGCTAACTATGTAAAAGATAGGAATGATTTGGCCAATTGTAATTTGATCAAAAAATATTTGGCTTAACAAATCTATAGCTTCTTGCATTTTATGCCATATTGCGCGCCATCTTGCTGTTATTACTTCTTCACTTCTCCACGCCAAGTAATTGTAGTGCCTGTGTACGTGTGTATAAGATTTTGTAAGTGTCACGCTCTGCCTGAATTACCAATGAGAAAATTAATACTCCAACAAAATACAGACTGATGCTTTCACATCTAATAAACGAAATCGTATTTTGTTTTCAGAATTAACAAGCTTTTAGAGTATATAATCTGCCACAGAAAATGCTATAAATACTCTTTAATGAAAGAACGCCCTTATTTTTCTTGCCATCATCAACAAAACTAAAGTGGCAATGATTGTATTAAGAATAATCAAATACATATTATTTCAACTAAATGCAATACAAATCATGTAACATAAAAACACACTGTTCCATTAACTATGTACATGTATACATACATTGTATGTACATGTGTATGTAAGCATGAATGTACATATAACCAATAAACTATACTTTATTAACTCCAAATCAATGTCTGTACAGCACATGAAACAGGAGGGATACAAAAACGGAGGTGGAACTGAGCCAACAGCCATAACAAAATATAATGTAAAAAAAAAGAAAAAAAATTAAGAAAACAGAAATATATATTTTTTTGTATAACATAAACATACCAATTTATTTTTTAGTTCACGTAGTAATCCTGCAGCAAAACTTACAACTGGACTAGATGTATATGTAGGTAAATATTTTGTAAAAAACATGACCACTACTTCTTGCTGACCTTTGTAGTGGACAAATACTTGCCTGTAAATAAATAGAAAAACCGTACACACTAACAGATACTAAAGGAAGGGTATAAAAACCATAAATGTAATTTAAGGTTATGTTGGCTCAATGAGAAAATAAGAAATTTACGAGGAACAATTGCTAGATCTAATAAAAAAATTTGCAAAAAAAAACTTTCTTCTAATGACATGCTAAGGTGCAATTCAGAACCTTTTCCCAGAAATTGGAAATGATTCATTAAATAAAGTTTTTGTATTTCTCTTCATGTTTTTCCTCACATTTTCCCCTTTTTAGCAGGGATATCAATTAATGAAGAACATTTTTTTTTATAGTGAGAGCAACTATATTCTGCAGGTTATTTGCTCATTTACATATTCCTGCGCTATTAAGGTATTTTATATAACTTCATTTTATATAACTTTATTTCACCATTATGGGCGGTATTTGTTCACCTACAATGTATTTTTATTTTACTCTGCGATAAAACTCAAGACTGTTTTCTGTCTTATGGTTTGAGCAGTCTATATGTTCCCAACATTTCGTCAGTAGTTTTGAAAATACTTGTGAAAATCTGTGCAAAAATTTCTGCCCCACATTTAGTTATTTGTACAGAATTTACGAGAACTGCAAAAGTGGAAGGACACAACTCCAAACAGCAGAATATAACTTAATTGTATAGCTCACTCTCTTTTTGCTTTTTTTAGCAGCTTTCATACAACGAGTTTTCATCTGATCCTACGATTTGTATATTTCAAAGTAACAGCAATAACATTTATTTATTACTCGAAGAATATTTTATTATTTGCTATCAAAACCAGAGTAAATTATAAAAAAACTCAAAAAGTTTACAGCTGTTATTAAATTATAAATTTACAAATCGTGGTATCTAACGAAAACTTGGTGTATGAGAATTGCTAAGGAAAGTAAAGTAAAGTACATGCAACATGATCGAACTGTGTTCTGTTTTCTGAAGTAGTATCCTTCCACTTTTAGAATCCTGATTAATTGTTTCCAAGTAACATAACATGACTTGTAATATCTCAGCATAGTTTCATATGTATTTTCAAGTCCACTAATGAGTTCCTTGGCGCCAATGAAATGTTGTGGAGAAAAAGACTTGCAGGAAACTTAAGACAAAAAAGTTTTGGTCTGTTTAAATTTTCCAAAATTTCCTCTGACTTTGACAGTAAGTAATAAAATATTATTAAACTTGTTTACAATAAATTATTTGTTTTAAGAATTTTTGTCAGGAACATTTAACTCCGGTGGAAATGGTGGCCGGCTAAAATCGCTTTTACGGTATATAGCTCACTCACCAAAGATGTTGAGTAACGGATCAATTGTTTTCCTCTCAGTGCATGCTGTGCCCTTCTTCTGTAGAAACTATACTTCCTGATGAGTTTTCACTGCTGCCTTGAAAACATTTTATTATATTGTCTGATATCAAGCCCCTGCAATGGATACGATGCGACTGCATTAATTTTCAAAAATTGTTTGTGTTTTAAATAAAATCAGGCTTCGAATCAAAGCAACCATGAATGCATAATACGTAGAAAATATTAAGTCAAACTTCCTGTAAGTAAACGGTGGTTAAACTTTAAGAGCAGAAATTGATTTTGAGATTATTTTTGGAAATTTTGTCATTTCTATTTAGTTTTGTAATATTGGTATGGTGCAATTATGTACGAAATAAATATAAGCAAAATCGCGGCCGTGAATTCGACGGCACACCTCCATCCGATGGTCCAAATTTTCGATGACGCTGAGACATAATTGAAGTTCTATGTCGTTAAGGTGCCGAATTATCTCATCCATTAACTCTTGAATTGTTGCTGACTGCGAAAAAAGAAGTCCAGCGGTGTCAAACCACATGGTCTTGGTCATTGAATTTATCGCGCTAAAGAGCCGTATGGCAATTGACACTGTCGAGTTAACACCACATATCGTCTGCAGCAATACCTTCCGAATCAGCCCATTAAAAGTTCGCTTTTATCTAACGATAGCGAACAACATTCACAGTAACTGCCTGACTAGCCTCATTTGAGAAAATATGGGGCCCGATAATGCCGCTATACCATAAATACGTGCATGGATTTTTCGGCAATCACTCTTGGATTACTATTCGCCCAAATGCGGAAATCCTGTTATTGACGAATGCACTGAGGTGAAAATGTGCCTCATCACGACGAAAGTGTCAAATGAAATAACGAAAACGCTGGAAGCTCAATTGCTAATTATTAACTAATCTGTCTGCTATAGCAATCTAATAGTCTAGCCGGTAGCTCTATGTACAAAAGTCAACAGCATTTAGTATATTCCTAAGCCCAGTTTATCTGCAGGGATATTTGCCATACACACACACACACACACACACACAAAGCCATATGCATGTTTGTCTCTAGCACACTTTTCAAAGTTTACATTAAACCTGTGCCTTGTTGCTGTGTTAACCTCTGCCAGAGCCTTTGCCGTTTAATGTCCTTTATTGCAAAACACCGGATAGACAGAAATAAAAATTGAGTCATTGCATGAAAAACAAATCACTAGAGACAAATTGAACGACTAACTAACTAACACTAATGTAATGCCGAACTAATTTGACAAAACAAAAATATCTGATTGAACACAATTACAAAAGAGCTACACAGCACCAGAAACAGCAACAGCAACAAAAAGAAATACTACAGTGTCAATATATCGAGCATTCTTGATGTTGAATGAAAATGTTTTTCATTATTTTTTTTTGTTTGCTGTTGCTTTCGCTAGGTATGTGATATTGCCAGTACTGACTGACATTGTCGTTTACTTAATAAAAATGTATTATAATTTGAGAGCAATGAACAGTATAGAAGTTTTGGGTGGGAAAAAACTAGGTTGGTACATTGATAACGTTTTAAATTGCATGCCAAATACGAGGGTTATACGTGAGATTAACATAAATAAAATTACTTCAATTATTGTTTTGAGTAAGGAGTAACCGATACCACAAGGTCACCGATACTTTTACTCGATGCATTGTCGGTTATTTAATATCGACCTCTAACGAAAATTCACTTTACCTCCCAGTATTAGTCAATTATGTCATATTAAAAAAGAGTGAATTTCTTAATATGTTTGATGCATATTGTGCTGTCATAACCTTAGTGCTCTCGACGTAACTTACCCGTAATGTTAATGGATGTAACCTTTCAATAACTCGTGCCCCAATGCATGTTATATTACCATCGCAGTTGATAATTCTCAGAGCAACAAGGAGGAATCTTTAACTTACATGAATATGACACTAAAACTATTTTCACCTGAGGTACTTGTACCTGCCTAGTACAAGTGCTTCAAATGACTACTTACCATTAATAATAAATAAAAAAAAATTCAGTCAAGTACGAGTCTGGCTCGCACACTAGGGTTCCGTACGTATGTGTAATGTTCGTACGGAATGGCATATGTGAATACATATATTGTATAAATTTCATCTCTCTGTCTCTTACAGCTTGAGACTTACGTTTAATTGCTACTTTATGTTGTATGGGGAAACCTAGTAGTTTTCGACTTGTTGTCGTTGTGGTCATTTGTTGTTCTAAGGCATCTGGGAATACATACACTGTGCGAATTCGAGAGTTATAGCTGTTGCTCTGCGTTGTAAAGGGACACCTGGTAATATTACATTTGTTGTTGTTTTTAGCATTTGTTTTTGTGGAGCATATGTGAATACATATATTACGCAAATTTCATCCCCCTGTCTCTCACGGTTCGAGAGTAACGGCTAATTGTTACTTTACGTTGTATAGGGACACCTGGTAGTTTTTAACTTGTTGCTATTTTTAGCATTTGTTATTGGAGGTCATATGTGAGTACATATATTGTGTACATTTCATCTCTCTGTCTCTTACAGTTTGGGATTTACGACTAATTTTTTACTCTACGTTGTATAGGGACACCTGGTAGTTTTCGACATTTTGTTGTTTTTAGTATTTGTTGATGTAGAGCATATGTAAATACTTATATTGTTCAACTTTTAGCACTCTGTCTTTTACAGTTTGGCAGCTACGGCTAATTGTTACTTTAGGTTGTATAGAGACACCTGGTAGTTTTCGCTTTGTTGTTGATTTTAGTATTTTTTGTTGTAGCGGCAAGATTTAACAACATCCTGTGAAATTTTCAGCTCTTTAGCTTTTACTGTTTCGGAGAATGGACGCTGTGACGGACGGACGGGCGTAGTTGGTTCGGTAACAGGGTTCCGTTTCACTCTGATGAGTACGGAACCCTAAAAATTGTAAAAAACAGATGTATTAATTTTGTTGATGAAGAACTAACTGTTTCAAGGCCATTATGCTTCCCATCAGTAGCATATAGTTTAGAAAATTGTATACTTGTTAATACATGTATGTATATGGGTGTATATAATAGAACAGATACTCAGTAGTAAATTTAGCTTTGTGTTTATTATATAAAAAAAAATACAGCTAAAACCCAAGAAAAATATGAGTGGATATGTTTTGTATCCAATATAATAATAAAGAGAAAATATTAAAAAATGAAAGTAATAAATTTATGACCAAAAATGAGAAGCGTAGCGTCATCGAAACTGCCAGTTCCTAGCTAGAGCCATAAAATTGCTTTTTACTATTTATTATTATGTTCCTTACTGATTTTTAAGGCCAATTTAAATAATATTTTTAGCTATTATCTGCACATACAATAAAACTCGTAATATGTATAGTTCGCTAAAACAAAATTTTATTTCAATTGAGCCACTTGAACGTTTGCACATACACTACATTCATTCCTCTTTTTTTTTTTTGCAACTCAACAACGTCATCTGTTCTAAAAACTAAGAATTCAATTGCTATAAGGTGCTTGCTCTTTGTTCGCAATTGCCAAAAAAAAACCAAAGTCAGAAGTAGAAAGAAAAACTTCTCAATCACAAATAAAGTAAAAACAAAATGTTTTTATGCTGATGTTTTTCGTTCCACAGGGAGATATGCCATCAAGATAATCAATGACTTTTCGATATCAAATATAGACATAGACGACGATATAGTGAAACAGCAAACACAGACATGGACTAACAAATACTCAATTACACACACTCACCAACTATACACTGACATTAAAAACCTGCAAAAACTCTTCAAGTTAACGTTACAGTGAAATACAAAGTCATCCCCAATTAAAAGGTGATTTTCAGTGGCTTTCATGTGTTTGTACCATAAACCTTTCATCGTTGAATGTATTTGGTTGCTTGTTATTGCAATTATAATTTTGTGTATGCGTGTGTGTTTCTGCATGAGCGTGTTTCTGTCAGCAGTACTGTTAGCAGGACCCAAGAGGTCAATCGGTGTTACTTTGTGTGCATACAATCATGATCAATACACAGTGGCAGTTATTTACGAGTGTCATATTGTGTTAATGTAATGTAGCACAGAGTCTTTGGCATTTTAGCAAATAGTCCTTTGGCGTATGGCTGTGTATGAGTAATTTTTATCACACACAACAGCACTTTGATAGTATTCAAATGACAAGTGTGTTTCGTTTTAGCCAAGTAGCATCGTTTGCATGCAAAAAGGACATTGTACTCCAATGACATAGAAAATAAAAGCTCTAAGTATATTGCATGTGAAATAAGTTACGAAGATAAAATACTAGAATATGTTCACGGGTAACCGCAAGTAACGAGACTTTCATTACTGGTGACGGAAAATAATTCATTTTATCTGACGTCAACGACACAAAAGCTATTTTAAATAATGACAGTATGCTTTTGATGATAATATATTGAGTCGTGTATATGTAGGCCATTTCTTTGAGTTACAATAATAACTTATCTTAAGTATTCATGAATCGATAATAGTTAATCTTAATAGGATTTTGTTGGTAGCTTCCTTGCCACTTTAATTAAGGGTGGTCCAGCAACAGTGCACGATATTAATTATGAGACACATAGGATTGTTTGAAAATTTTTAATTCTTACTTTGTTCATGGGAATTTTGGAATAAGTAGTTGGGTTTCGAACATTCCTTTAAATCAAATCATCGTCGGCGGGCTATAGGCGGCTCAAATAGACCGAAAACATTACTGAGATCTATTCTTAGACCTAAAAAAATTATTTTTATATTATTTTAAGTGTGATAGCATGAAGGCCAACTGTAACTTGCGCTAGCTTCTTTACAACTATATGGTTCTTTAAAAATCAATAAGAACACCTTATAACAATTATAAGTGACCTTCTTGATTTTTTCAATAACTTTTCCTTTATCAAACTAATAAGTCTTCAAATTTGGGGAAAAAACAGTGATGATATCTTATTAATTTTGTTCTAATTGAACGGGTTATTGTTACGCACTGTTTTCTCTGTGTACACGATATATAATTCGTATTTCCTTTTTTTGCAAACAATTCAGCTTTTATTACAAAATTTAGCTCAGATGTTCATGAAAAGTCTCTTTCAGACTTTATGTGTTGTGTAGTGGTTCTTTGAACTTTAGGTTGCATCAGTAACTGCGCATTTCTGTCAAAATTAACATTTACAGACAGCTTGTTTTTTTTTTTTTGCTTTTGTACGTTGGTTTCTGGTTTCATCTGACATAACCAGGTGGCTATAACAGCCACGCCACAGCTTTCATTGTATTCTAATTAAATAAAATCACAAACGAATTGAGTTATATACATATATTTCGGCACCATCGACAAATAGCAGATATAAAGCGTTCTTACAATTGGAAATACATCGCATACAGTGACCAAGAGTGACTTAACTCGAAATTTTAACGTTTTCGCATTATATGCTTAAATTATGCTTAATTCACTTTTTACAAAAATTTAAAAGAAAAAACGTTTTACACCAAAATTTATGTACATCTTTTTTATTAAATGGTCTGTTTTACCTCTTTGCTCTTTGGTTTAAATCAAAAACTGTTTTTTTTTTCGGAAAAAATTTTTACATCAAGTCAAAACAGCTTGAATTAAAGAAAGTGACTTGAAAAGGCATATTGTTGTACTGTGCAAGAAGAATTTTTAAAATAAAGAAATGCTTAAAAAATATGTGATATCTGTTTCGGGTAAGTTTCATTTTACCCGGATTATAACACATATAATTCCAGAAACAATTTAGAAAACAATTTTTGGCACTGAATACGTAAAGGAAGAATATTTCTAAGGCAACCGCATTCTAAGAAAAACATGTTTTTGTTGAAAAATATAGTTACAGGATAAAAATATTATTTACTAAACAAAACATTCGCTTTGTTACTGATTCCACTTTTGGTGATTAGGTTATTGTGACCATTAATCATGTTATTGCTATATTCAGTCTTAATTTTGTTACGTTTGAACATACTATTATCACACTATTTTCATATTTCAGGTTACACATGACAATCTTGACAGCACTCAACAAAAGCATGGTTCCTCACGACAATATTATGATTGAATTTGACAATTTAATATAAATGTATTAGAATATGAGTACCCTTAACATTTTTGTATTATATATTAGAATATGGCAATGGTATGGTTGGAAGTAACAATATAGTCATTGAAAATGAAAACAGTATGGCCAATAATGGCAATATTAAGATGAAATACAACAACAACGTGTCTACTGGCCCCAATAGCCTTATCAATTAGAGTATTTACAGAATACAAATAAATATTTACACATACATACACATCCATATGCCATCCATACACAATAAAAACAGCTTATTTTATATTCCATAATTTGTATTGCACGATTGTCTTATTTTGGTTTTAAAAACTGCGGTTTTATTTTATTTTAATTTAATAATTTTTTTTTTCTTACTTTAAATAAAAGAAAACTATTCAGAACACTTATAATTCCAATCACAACATAAATATTGGAGAAAAATTATCTGTCAATGGCAACAACAAAACCTTTGTTGGGGACAATAATTTTTTTTTTTTTTCTTATTTGGTTATGTTATGTTTCGTGGGCCTACTTGGGTCCTAGAAAGGTCCCATTGTAATACCCGAGGGAGCTGTAGGGAGATAGCTCTACATACTTCGCGCCGGTTCCGAACTGAACCAGCCCGATGAACGGATAAACGAGTCCACCCTCTCCAAGAAGCATTTCGACACTTCCGGTAGCCCATTTAGTGTCGGTCTGCCCAAGCAATTTGCTCTCTTGTTAGAGACAGCTGGGCATCGACGGAGAAAGTGTTCGACACTCTCCTCCTCTTCGTCATCTCTGCAACATCTGCAGAAATCATTATATGAAAGATTTAGTATTCTCGCATGTACTCCGATGTGACAATGTCCCGTTAGAAGAGCCACAAGGGTGTGAAGCTTATGCCTAGAAAAGTTCAACAAGACCACAGTTCTCCTTTACGCATAACTGGGCCATGTGAGCCCCGATATTCGACAGGTGATCTCGTTCGACCACCTTTCCTGCGCAGTTCTAAGCAGCGGCCGTTGTATTAGCTGCTTGCAACTCTTGAGGGGAACACCAACGAATTCGTCCATATCCTCCTGCTGTAGGCGAGAACCAGATCATCCGTTACCATTGTTCATTGGTTACCATTTGATGGATTAAGAATACTATTTTTGTCCCAAATAAACCTTGTTGAAATGTTCATTACAAAATAGTTATACATCCTGTCTTTCTCCAATGAATATAACCATATTCTAAGTTTCATGGATGGTCACAACGAAATTATCAAACTGTAACAAAAACTATGTTTATGGTATTTTAAATAAAAATATCTTGTTTTCCAGAACCTTTCGCATCGTTATAGAAAACGAAACAATATTGAAAGTACTAAAAAATTATAGTCTCCAAAACTCACATTTTCCGAAGTTGTTGTTTTAAAAACTATCTCTTTAAACGAATATAAAACGTTTAGAATATCTATAAGAATTGTGTAAAATAGTAGTTACAATTAAAAAAAAATTCGTTCATTTAGTTTATGCACTAAACCGTGTACTGCTGTTTATTAATTTTTAGCTTAAAATTCATATTCGGTTCAAACCATAAAGTTGATTACGTTCTAATTAGAATCATCAGCAGTTTCACAGCAGTGCACATAAATTAATTTTATGGTATGATGATAATTTTCTTCATTCACAAAATGTTTCTGAATATTAAGATATTACTCGCGCAAGCAGTGAAACGGTTACGGTTGAAGACGTATTTAATGAAATTTAATACTTGTGGGAGTGTGCTGCACAATAAAGTTGGCTTTAAATACACTTTAGTTTTCTTTTATCACTGTTCTTGTTGTTGCTGTTATTGCTGCTTCTATCAGCAACATAGCAACCATCCAAAACTTGTTGTGCTTTTTATGAAAACTATTTAAAGCAGACTGTAAGGATACTGTAAGCATGCCAGTATACAAACAAACATTGAGATAAATTCGTTGGCTTCTTAACACTTAAAATAATGTATATACCTTACTTTTGCCAGGATATCTCCGTAAGCCATGGTGTGAGTAAATATGCATCACGGTTATTGGATATAAAATTAATTGTCACAGTTTCTTCGTTAAAATTAATCAAAAGATACTTTTCCACAAATTGCCAACCTTTAATGTTGCCTCATTTTAAACGCAAAAAAATATATAAAAAAAGGAGATACAACCACACATGCCTCTGTTTGCCAAAAGATACCTAAGGAGAACGGTGTTACACATAGATTGTAAGAGTTATGGAAGACATATTTTGGCAGAAAAGTAAGATCTTCGAGGACAATTTAATGGCAAACACTATTTATATAGCTCTAGCAAAATTAATTCTCAGATTGACTTTGTTTTAATATGAATTTTATTTATCTTTTTTAAGTCATTCTTTAGACTTAAACGAAGAGTTATACTGGAGACAAGTTATAAAAAATATTTGCCAGCCCTTTATATGATGCCACCATTAGTCAAATCTGTGTTCTTTTGATAGAAGGGAGCCGCAGCTCAGCTGATCAACACGTCAAAGACCCACTGTTCGTATGCCAGCTGCTCCCAACATTAAACATTTTTTGTGGCATGTTGTTGCTTATTTCTATCCACCATGATTATTGCAAATAAATAATGGGTAAATTAAATTAATTAAATAAATAGACTACAAACGGCTTCGCCATTGGATCTATTCACTTAAGAATGAACAGCACTACAACACTGCCTCAAGTATGCAATGTGAAGCATTATTGGTAATGAAGTTGTTCATTTATTCTTTCATCACCTATCCAATTCTATAGAATTCCTTTCCAGAGAAAGTATTGCACTTTTCAATAGTGCAAAAATATTCTTCATTCCTTGCAATCTTGTCTCTATTTGGTCTCTAACCAAAAAAAAATTTTTTGGTTACCTTGAGAAAGTTTTTTTTTTTTGCAGTGATGAACATTTTTAAAGAATACAAAAAAAGTAAACTTGAAGTTTTGTTGGCTGGAGAAGACATCATGGCTGTTACACGTCTACCACAAGAATAACTAGCACCCAAATTGCTTCGAACCGAGCTCAAAGTTAGTTTCATTTCATTTTTTTAAGCAGCAGCGCCTTTCTATCCAACTACCTGATTCCTTCATTACCGACTGTCTATTAAATATAGATCAACTTTGAATATTATCGCTGTGCTGTTCTGTTGATTGGATTATATTTTAAATTTTCCCACTAACATCTAATTGATTTCGGTGATTAGTGCTATGGTAGCAGTGAGGACAATGCTCTCAAACTTTGTGCCAGGCATAGTAGTTTTTAAATATACCGGTGGCCATTCTAACAGGACATTGGCAAAATGATACACATACCCATACAAAAAACAAATTAAATCAGAATTTTTCCTCTCTTGCTGCAAGCTATAAAAAATCGATGGCACAATATCGACATAGACATTGATCCCGCCCCAGGTACACATTTCTTGCTTAAAATTCGAATTGAGGAAAATTCCATTTGTAAGAAATACTGTCCCATATGGCATGTTCAGTATATGTGGACATCTTGTATTCAATAGTGTTCAATTAAATTGACTACAAATGTCGTTAAGCCCTCGAATCGTCCTGATTTATAACAGCATTAATCTGTACCAACAATTTTAAAGGGTAAAAATAGGATTGCTGAGTTTCAGTGTTTTCGTTATGTTCACCCATACAAGTTTTAGAGTCTACAAATACCTAAAACAAAACTATTCGTGGAATGAAATTTAAAATGTATCAAATAGCTCTAGGGCCTACCATCCCCATTATTCAAAATAAATTAATAAAATCTTCATACATCTTCTTTAGTTTAAATTTTCCCAAAAAAAATTTTTAGTCTAAAATAGAAAATCCTTCTTCAAATTCTGCTATTATTTAAGGAACAAAGTTTTTATGTAGACCCAGGAAATAGTTTCTTTTATTAGTTCAATATATTTTGAAAATTTTACAGGACATTAACTTTTATTTAGTTTTCTGTGATATTTTTGCAATAATATATAAAATAAGATTAAGTAGAATTGCTGACTTCACCAGCTTTTATTACATTATTTGCAGAAATTCGATACATGTGTGTAATTATATGATTTTGCTGTCAAAGGACATACTATTAAATATAAGTTTTTCTACGCATATTCATGAGAGATGGCACAATGATTATCATTAATATGAAAAAAATACTCAAGTGAATGTGTAGTAATGTGCTATGGGTGCCATAGAATATTTTAAGTATAAAAAATTAAACTCAATTCTTGAACTAAGCTACGTTAATAAGCAGCTCCAAAAAATACACACACTTACAACACCTACGCATTGTTTTACTCGTATGGTTTGTTTGGTATAAAGTTTTTTCATATAAATATTTTTTTACATGGAAAAAAAATACAATTGCTAATTACTTTATTGAGCCTTAGTTCGATTTTGCTGCCTCAGAAATAGGAATTTTGCTTTTGTGGCAAAATTGTAGTGATCAACTTTTTTGAAGAAGGCAAAGAAAAAGTTGAAGGCAAATCTGGGCAGTTTCGCGCCCTGAAAAATAAATTGTTGCAAACAAATATAGTCTAAATTTTGATATTACTGCAATAATTGCAATGCTTAGTGTGGTTTTTAAACGTATTAAAATAACATAAACAATCTAAATGATAAAGTATTCACGAAAATTCTACTCACTTGCACACCCGATCCGTCATGCATGCATACTCACGTGAGTGAAACGAACAATTATTTCATGTCAGCAGTGGCCGTCACACGTTGCCATAAAATCATTGCTGCTTGTGTCGAATCAAATGAATACTTACGTGAGACATTCTTTGTAGGATCCTACTAAATCTTTAGTTAAGTACCCGTTGGCATTAAGTTAAATATGTAAGAGATTCTAAATAATGGAATGTTTGTGTTTTGCTTTAGTTCGCCTTATACAGCTGACATAAAGTTGCCATTTCAATATGCTCTTTTATTATTATGTTGCTTTTTTCTGTTTCAGTTTACTCCCTAGCACAAATACATGAATGATATTTTGTGGTTCTTTTTATATTCGGAAAGCAAGTATAAAACAAGTACATATTTATTTATTATAGTCATTGTTTATGTGATGTTAAGCCATCCTTGACAGTAATCGTGTCCTTGTATTATGTCGCATACTTACGCAAATAAATAACGGTTGAAACATAATTTTTCTACTTGAATCCAAGTGAATGAAGAAAAAAAATACAAATAAACAACACCAACGTTTATCTCTTTCTTTGAAAACGCTTTCTTGTTTCTTTCTTGCATTCGTGTAGCAAATTGAAACAACAAGGACCTTGAAGCAACCAAGTATGGAAAATTTATTCGTTGCTATATTTTTTTAACTTGTTTTATGTGTTTCTCTCGTTTTGAGTGTAGTTTTGTTTAGCTTTCAAAATAAACAACAATAATTGATAAGCGTGGAAAGTAAATTCTTGTTAGAAGAAGAATGAATACGTAGTATATTGTGGAAGACTTTTTATGGTTTTTGCCCTTGCAAGTCGGTAGAAAATTTAAGTCCAAGTTTAGTTATTTTATTTTTATAGCTCTGTAATTAAATCCAATATCAGTTATGATATTATAGTGAAGATAGCTATATATTATAAAAAAAAAAACTTGTGTTTTTACTACTAAGGGTTAGTACCTTGCACATTACTACATATATTGTAAGTGGCAGCAAATAAACTGCTGACAAGTTTAAGTTTTTAGCATATCGATATGACATTACCTCATTGGTGTCAAACAACTTGTCAGTAGACAAAATGTTGGCGGTATATGTGACGCGAAAAATAGAAATGAACCCAAGGGTAAAAACCGACTTTGTTCAGAAGAGCCATATTGGTGTACCATCACTTTCATCAAACGCGCATATCTTTGGTAGTGAACGCTTGTAGGGCATGGCATCGGTCTCATTCGATGCTCAGATGTTGTCCACATCAAAAACAAAAGTGAAAATTAATTTGTTTACCCTTTCTCTATGCGCTGTCACATATAGACGTGCTAAAACTTAAAGACAGAAAATAGCTCGAAGCTTGTTAGATTCTTAAATATAATCCTAATAATAATAATTACTCTAACAACTTTTACCTTCTTTGTGTATTAAACACTGTCAAAAGGGGATAGTATTACTCAGTTGAAATCTGCTGATCGCAATCAAGGTTGTATTGTTAAAAGATATATTATTTTTAAGAAGTAGTGAAGTAGTATCTTACACCATTTCACATTTGTTTTCAATCAGCAAACTTTATACAAATGCCCTCAATACGTTTATCCTTCATGAGAGAAAGTATAACAGCGTCTGTGGACATGCCGCTGCATGTCAACAAACAGCTTAACCTTATAAAACCTCTAGAATTACTTCTACTCGAAGACTGAGTTTACATCCTAATTAGTTGTGTAAGTCACGTTGTACATACTGACACCAATCCCTAATTGCCCCAGCTTAAAAATAAAATTAGAAAATTCGTAAGTAGATAATTATTAAGAAAGCTGAAGAGTAGAGTAGGAGAGAGCAATTGGTTTTCAGTAATTGTGGAATAATCTCAAACAAAAACTCGTGTAGTGATATCTTCAGGAAAACTAGTTCAAAATACCGGAAAAATGTCTTGCATACCATATGCATTCAGTGGAGACAAAAAAAAAACACCATGGCTCACTGTAAAAATATAGAAAAAAATTGCTCTATAAAAAATTTCTCGTACATCGTTGTTTTCACAGCTTGGTTTGTTAGATTGATAATCATAATATTACTAGTATATAACTTCATAAACTTGTCACTTGAAGTAGAACTGATAAAAAGGATTATATTGTTTTATATATTTTTACACTTACAGTGGAGCACACTTATTTCGCTTACAGTTTTCCTTAATTTTAAAAATATTTTGCCTTTTAGCAGTGAAAATAAATTTTATTAATAATTTATTTCAAAGTGCACTCCTATAGTTATTACCATTATCATAGATTTTCCCAACTGGCCTACCGATACAAGTGCTGACCTCAAAGCTTTTACTCCTGCCTTTTTGTTCTGTTATAGATTTGTTTATGTCAAGTGCTTGTTTTGTCCTTGCCACTGATATTGAATGTAATCCTTTACCAGAGTATTGTAATGTATCGTATTGGTTTTATACATAAAACAAAAAATAAATAAATAAAAACAAATTAAGAATAGGACAAACAGGAAAGACAACAAAACACGACTCTTGACACAAACTGAATGCAAAAATTAAACAAAACAAAAAAGGAAAAAATAGAAAAGGCAAAAAGCAATAAATATTTTCAAATGTTAAAGCTTAAAAAACTACTTTGACTATGGTCTGTAAAATCGAGACCCACTCATACACACAACGACATCCCTTATCATATACATACATACAAATAATGTGGTTTTATAATGCTTAGTGCTGGTTGTCTGTGCATGTGTGTTTGTAGAGATGTGTTGTTGGCCTTTTGTGGTCGCCAAGTGCCAAAGCATGTCAAGTTTAACTCGTTTACTTTGTTTTTTCATATTACGTATTTTGTTCCACGGTTTGAAGATTTTTCAGTCGGAGTGGGAGTGCTTTGTTCTTTTTATTTTTATTGCTGGTTTTATTTGCGAAAACATTGCAGAATCAAGTCAACAATTCTTTTCTTAAGTGCTGGCTTTGAGCTCACTTTTTGCTACTATCCGCATTTTTTATTTTTCTCTGTTGTAATATATATTTTTTTCAGTTTTCCTTCGTAATTCATGACATAAGAAGCTCTGTATCTTCTATCTAATTTTACACTTTTTGATTTCTTTAATTTAAATCTTGATTTACAACCAAAGAGGAAAAAAATTTTTAAAATATTTTATTTTATCCAAGAGGAATCACATCTATTTAGCTTTTATATAAAAATAATAACAGCTATTAAATTAAACTTGCTTTCTACAATATATTCAGAAGGGTATGCGTAGAATAAACTGCTTTGAAAATATTATTGAGAACGCGATTACTAATAACATATACAAGGCAAGTGGGGTTGCGTTACCATCAGCGCACTGAAAAGAACTAGCTGTGCTGAGGGACCTGTCCAAACCTTCCACCAAAGGGTACTTCGGCAGCCCGGAGATCGCTATCCCAGGATGTTTCTCGATGCTCTTCTTGAGAAGCTTTCCTTATCTGAATCATACTGGCTGTGGTTGGTGCCATGAGTTTGCATGGAACACTGGTAGTCAACCTGATCATATGGCCTTCGGGTCTATGTTTTGCTGCTGTTAAGTGACAGAGGCTGCTTTGTAAGAAACTGGAAAAAGTCAGGGCTGGTTAAGATCTGTTGTTGCTAGGAACTTCGGGCTACCAACCGTAGTCGTATTTTCGTATTTCGTATGCAGGGAGTTGCACTGCTGAAGAGATCAGATAACTCCCCAGCGAGGGTTTTTCTTATGGCCCAAAAACAGTAGGAAATAAATTGCCACTTGGGCAGAATTGCCGCCTGTTCGCGGACGCTAGTATAACATCAGAATTATACCAGTTGGTATGATCACCAACAGGTTAGAGCTTATAGCCAGGTACTGACTTAAATCACTCCACATCTGTACTGAGTGTGCCCTTGGAGGCAATGAGTGCATCTTTCTGATCGTATCGAGCTTGATGCTGTGTTGCCAGGGAAAAATTTTGCAGGATTAACTTGATCAATGAAATAAGGTGGGAGGGGGAGAGCGGTTATGTGCACCGTCTACCAATGAATAATCAGTATTATGCTGTCTCATCATAGATTGAGGCTGAAATGCAATAGCTTATCACCAAAAATCGCTTGGCAGATAAAAATATATAAAAGCGCTGTTGCCCATGTATAATGTCAACCTTATATTCTCAATTGCAATGCTGCAAACGTTTTTTTTTTCCTAGCATTTCTTTGTGACCATGTTAAAGAGCCAACGTAAGTTCCTACATTAGTGAACTTAATTATTTATTTGCCATAAAAGCTAATTGAAATCTATTGATTGAACATCTCTACTTCTAATTTTGTTTATGGGTATTTTGGAATAAGTTGTTGGGTTTCAAAGGTCCCTTTAAGATTTTTCAAGTCTACTGATGAGTTGATTAGCATCAACGAAATGTCGGCGGCATATAGACAGCTGTAAAATACAGAAAACATTAATTAGGTCTACTTTTAGGCCTAAAACAATACATTCCTACGTTATTTTATCTTTGTAGTCGAACTTAAATTTTTAGTTACGTTCTTGGGCAAATCGCAAAATCCTTTTGCGATTCTGAGGATATAAAAATGAAACTGAGATGCCATAAATGTTGTAATTAGATGTAATTAATAAAGATGTAATTAATAATTGATGTAATTAATAATTGTAAATAATAAAGTTCAGCTATAAAGTTAAATTCTGAAAGCGTTGTCACCACTTGATACTATAGCAACAAACACAGAAATGGAAATCAACTGATGTTGGTGAGAGAATAAAAAAGATATGTCAATCAACAGAGAGGCAAAGTGATAAAACTTAAAGTTGATCAATAGTGTTATATATAGACAGTCAGTGTTGAAGAGCGCTAGGCGCTACTGCACACAAACAATATGCCATTACTTATAACCTGGTTTCGAAATCATTTGGGTACTGATGGTGAACATAAAACAGCTATACTATAATTTCCCACCAACCAGCCTCCAGCTAAACTTTTCTTTTCTAATTTAAGAAATCTTCATTAATAAAATTTGACCACAAAAAAATTTCTTGCACAATTTTGAGGAACTAGAAATCAAACTAAAGCCCAAAAAAAAAATAATTGAAAATTCCTACAGTCTACATACATAATTTTCAAAATTACAAATTCATATTTATCCAAGTGCAAGTTAGACATTTAACTATTGACATAATAGCATTGGAATTTTACTATTCCGTTTGCTTCTTAACTATTCTTTAACTTTCACCTTGACAAGTAAACGTTTTGATTAAAAACTTAAACTCTTTTATGCCCGTAGTTTTCTATACTCTAAATCTGCAAAGTTTTTAAGCGTTGTTTCAGTTTTTAATTTTACACAATTTATTTAATTGTCATCAACTCTTGCAATTTCCTAACGCCATTAATTTGCATTTGCTTTGTGCAGGCGGAAGTGCACTTGTTCATTGTTTGTGTTTGCATGTGTGTGTGTGTGTGTGTGAGTGTATTTCCTTTTCTGAAGCCAGCTTTTATAGAGTGAACTCATAACCACTTTTTTGATTGTACTTTTAGATTTTTTTCTTGTTGTTTTTTCCTTTAATGGCAATGCCAACAAAATCTGTAAAGTCTGCCAAAGTGGCAGACTCCAGACAAAAAAAAACTTTTTTATAGCAAATGTTTGATGACATTAGATAAAAATTAGAAAGAAAAAAAGTCAAGAGACTGTTATATTTTTAGCTCTTATTTTTTGCCTCAATATTTACCACTTTGAAGTGGGTCTATTTATGAATGTACGTAGGTGGCATTAGAAGCACAATCTCGTTGCAACTATAGATATTTTAATATTACAAAAACAAGGATATTGATTGGCTGGCGCCTTTCATTGCCCCACTGAACACATTAGCCAACAAACAGCTCGCAGGAGGAAGGAACATAACCAATTTGTTGCTTTTACTTCCGGCTTAAAAAACAAAGTTACTGAGTGCTTAAGTGTTCGGGTGGTGGAATTAGTTTGCTAGTTTGTTTCCTGAATATTATTTCTAACTGATAGAAAAAAAAAATTTATGAACACGTAGTTGTCTTTTAGAATTGTTTATACAACATTAATGTTTGCCAAAAGTGTTTGTCTTTCATTGCGGTGACAAAAGTTGTTTTTTCAACATTTGAAATATGATAACGTTGCAAAAGTTTGGTAAGTTTTTTTTTCGTTTCGTTAAATTAAATTATAAAAATATTCTGGTGTTTACCGAGACAAGTAACTTGCTTTTATCACCGACAGTGGCAGTGAAACACAGTTTTACGGTTTTGAGTTGTTATCGAAGTAACTTTTGTATCAACAGCATTTCAAACATATTTGTTTTCTTTTAGTTTCTTTTTTCTTATCTCTTAAAGCAAAACGGCGTAGTGTTTGAAATATTTTTTGTGTTCAAAAAAATGTGTAAACACTTTTTAACTTCTACTAAAGTATTTAGTTGACTGTTGTTAAGTTTGTCTGTTTGTCTTGCAACAGTGTTTAGAAAAGTTGTTTGTTTTCGCTGGTTGATTGTTGGATATATTCGTTGTTGGCTCATGCATTTTATCCTTGATACTTTCGTCAATATAACTTTTTCAATTTTATTTGCAGATAGATATTTTTTGTTTTTACTTTGGCAACGTTAAGTGGCTTCATCGACATCATCCCTATTGAAGTCTTTGTTGATTTTCAGATGTCTTTTTTTTTTTTTTTTTTTGTTATTCTGTTTTCTCTCATGGAAAGTGCACATTATTACAACGTCTTTTGTCTGCGAAGCTGAACAGTGGTGCTTTATATTCTACATTAAATATATGAGAAGCTGTTCTTCATGATAAATTACATGTTATATTTTTAGAAAACTTTCTAGGCAATTACAAATTTCTGAGCTCTGAAAACTTTTGTGCCATAAGTGGCACACTTTTAGTGGAAACTTTTCTAAATACGTCGCCATAAAATTATGTTGACAAATTCATGAATTTAAATCTTCTCTAACTTGATCGAAAGTAGTTGATTTTAATATAACAAGAATCAAAGAATCCGCGTACGGCATGAAAACTGTCTTAAATTTTATAGCCCAAGCTGATGACGTGATTCAACACAAAACATAATATTTCAAAAAACCAAATGGTTTAAAGCTGTTTTCAGCATGTCTATATACTGCCGATTTTCCGTTGGAGCCAACCAACTCATGGTGCCAACTCATTCTAAAAGGTTAATCAGCGCTCTAAAAATGTAAGAACACGCTTTCGCAGAAAAACAGAATACAGGCCAATCGTACTGCTGCATACATATAATTTTCTACGAAATTGTGCTCTTTCATCTTACGACTTTTCATCAATTGTTTACAAATATGGGGGTTGCATTTTATGTGTCGCTGCTGGAGAAGAAAAACAAATAATAATCATTGTTAAAAATAATTTAAGAAAATGTTGACGATTTAATTCCATTTTTGGGCCGAGGTGAATCGTTTAAGTTACTGCAAACAACACAAATAGCGGTCGTGTGCCAATACGTTTTGAGTGCGCACAACCTCAAAAATGTCCAACTTTATGACAGAGCTGTCACTTGCCAGATTACAATACTAGGGTTGCCAAATTGCGAAACATGAAATGTAACGCTCGCAGTAGAATATGAAGTAGTAGAATCTTTGAACACATTTTCATAAATGTTTTTGGTATACTGGCGAAATATTGGCAGCATAGAGACATGCTTGAAACCTAACGACAGAAAATAGGTCTAAAATGTTTGGCTTAATGGTTTTTTTTAGAACTGCTTATGGATTTTGTGAGCACCTAAAGTGATAATTATATTTTTTTACCCGTTTGCCTAATTAAAATCCCTTGCAATGATTTTGTTGACAAATTTATTGTTTCGTTCAGTTTTCCAAAAGAGCTGAATTTTTACAATTAAAATTTTTACAATTAAAGATTTCCATATTAAAAAATTTTCCACCACAAATTTGCCTTGTATATTACGGGGGTGTCGATTTACATAGACAAAAATGTTAAATCTAAAAATGTTAAAATCTATCAAAAAGTCAAAAGTACAAAACCTACTTTTGACTTTTTGATAGATTTTAACATAACAAAAAATATTTCCACCACGAAATATGAAAAAAATCATTTTATATGCTTCCGATTTAAAATCCCTGGTACGTGATCGGTGTGTTCAAGGAAAATATTGAAGAGAAGATATTATTGTATGTCGGTCATATACTTGACTCCTCTGTACACACCGTGGGCCAAGTTAGTGCTATGGGGAGAAGACTTCGTTTCGAGGTGCCCAAATACGGGCCTCTGGGACTAATCAGTCTCAGAGTGCCTGTAGAGGCATCATATATATGAACATCCCTAAACCTTATTTTCACGCCAATACTTCTTCTAACATAGCAGCCCCGTGACATGCTTCCTTAGCGTAAAAAAATAAAAATAAAAAATTAAATTCGAATGCCTACAGAATGATTTTCTTTTTTGGAAAGGATTTTTTTTATCTTCGTACCCGAAACTATTGAAAGTCGATAGCATAATATCAAACACTAAATTGACCCACCTACTGCACAATCCTAAGTAATAAAGCTATTATATATTTGATTTAATTGGCAACATTTTAGAAGTTTTGAAAGAATTTGTTATTTTCATAACTCTAAAGCCATGCTTTATATATTTAGAAGCTGCCACATAAATTTTATAAAGCGAGAAATTTTTCTTCAGAATTTTAGTTAAACCCTGGTAGATAAATGTATAAAAAAATTTATTGGCCTTTTCATTTAATAAGAGATTTTGTAAACTCACTAAGTTTTGTCACTCGCTTATTGGAATAGATGTATGTTAACATGCTTTTATCTTCAAAAAAATAAGTTCCGATTATAATTTTACATACCTATTCATTTAGCGACCTTAAAAAAATTTATTTGTGCAGAAACTAGATTAGCCATAGAACCAGATTGCACCTATCAATGCAATAATATAAAAGGCGCTAACTTAGATTTGTCAAAGTCGAAATGTTATCTCAAAAGTGATGATATATGAAATTGATATCAATTGTTAATAATTTTAGAGGATTTCAGTTCGACTTTTCACTGCCTAAAAATTGAGAATAATTTTTTTTATGAAATTGTAGTGAACAACATTTTTATAGAAAACCAGGAAAGTAAAGTTGAAGACTTACTGGATGGGGCACAGACCACGGTTGTTTCACTACCACTACTTTGTTCTTCAGCACCCAATTTTGCTACGAACCCAGGCCATGACTAATTGTATACTGTTTTAATCTTGTTGATCAACTTTCTATTTTATGGTTGTGGTGGTCGTGAAGCAGCCATGGTATACACCCCATCCAGTAAGTTTTCAACATTACTTTTCTTGTCTTATTTAAAAATGTTGATCACTCCAATTTTATCACAAAAAAATCTTTCTCAATTTCGAGGAAGTACATCGAACTCAAACGCGATACAGTTATTAACAATTGCAAATCACTTAGTTCGACTATAAATTTAAAATTAATGCCTAAAATCAATGCCACTGAATTTTTTATCAACATCATATACCGATCTCTGTTATCTATTCTATCCCCAACATACACATACCAACGTTTGAATATTCGTATACCACAAATTATTGTGAATTGAAAATAATTTTTTAGTCACTTAGCCCACAGTTTCTTTATTTACGACAGAGAATAATAATAATAATAATATCGCTGTTTCTAAAACCAACATTTATTTCAATAATTCTCTTCATTGCTTTCCAGCGTTTATTTATTTTTGGAAAACTCTTCTATATAATTTTTGCTATTTTGCGGTTGTTTTTATAGTAAACATTATTATTTGCATTCAATTTTGCACAATGTTTTCGCACAAATAGAACCAACATAAAAATTTACAAAAAAGAAAAAAACTTTAACCAAAACAACTGCAGTAGCAAAAAACCGACTGTAACTCGTAGAATTTCAATTATCTCAACAATTCTATTTAAATTCATAAACAATTTGTAAAATTAACATGGTAATCAAAATTAATTAACTGCTACAACTATTTTCTAACCTGTCAAATAGAATGAATTTTAAATTTAATTTTGTTTTTACGATAGCAAACGTTTAAAGACACTTCCTTTACCACCCCCCACCCCAACGGCCATGTCCTTAAGCGCGCCATTTTATATGCATTTTATTTTTTGTTTTCAAATTTTTGGTGAAGAAAATAATGTAACACAACGTCCGCTTTGTATTCAATAAATTTGCTGCTTTAATCAAAAATTCTTAGCTTGATTTTTTCGAAGTGGTAAAAAATAAACGACACACGCTTCAGGCAAGAAAAATATCCTGGGGTGTTAATTTTTTTATTTATCGACATCCTGATGGGCAGTTCCCTTCGTTAAGCTCCTGCTATTATATTTAAACTGAAGTTGAAAACTTCATTATCAGTGGCATCATAATCATCTGTCCACCACGTGCTAAAATAAAGTTTTTATTTTATCTCTGGAGACTCGAAATAATATTGTCACCCTTAAAATATACATGCATATGTATGTGTTTTGGCTGATGTACGAACAGGTCGGCCTCGATTGACGTCGATTGTATGACAATACACAAATTATGTGAATATTGAATTTGCTGCAAATACTGTTTGCTATCGATACAAAATCTTTTTCTTTTAGGACCAGTATTTCAGCATGGTTTACATCAATGTGTGATACGAATGCGAAATTTAATTTTGGAATCTAGAAATTTCGTTAAATCGAAGACACATATATCTTTTAATTTTTTAACATATTTAAAGCAAGTTATTTTATCTTCAATAGTTAGCTTAAAGTTTGCTGTTAAGGATAAGTGAAATTGGTAATTTTAGGATAAAAGGAACTATTTAATTCTTCAAAAAATTATCAAGGTTTTTCAAGTCTAATGACTAGTTGGGTTACATCAGCAAAAGCTCGGCTCTTTGGTTTTGTTTTATGTAAAAAACCTTAAAAAAGATTAAGGAATTTTTACAGAAAATGTAATGGAAAAAGGAAAAGAAACAGTAATCAAGCCTAATTAGAGACTTTATATAGTTATTTTATAAATTTTTATAGAAATTATAATCAGGGGCCAAATCGTAGCATTCGATATCGAACGCATTCCGTCACTTATGCTGTGTGTTTGTTGTTTATTTTGCTTTTGTTTTACATTATTTTTGTTCGATAGTTCATTCGATATCGAATGCGACGGCTGTGCCCCAGGGCTAGTAAGAGACCTTAAAGAATAAATTTATTGTTTTAGAATTTGTTTATTGTACAACAACGAACCAACTTGATTTTTGCTTGGCAAATTATCTTTAGTTTTTCCAATGAATAAAATAAAAAACGAGCAATGATTATTGAACTATCTCGAAGAGCATCGATACAAGAAAATGAAAGAATCCATTATATAATAAATGATCTTGGCAACACCAACGGCCTTGCTGGTGTTCCTCTATTGTCCTAGAGCTTTCAATTTTAATTTCTCTGACCCCATTCTATACCCCGTAAATACTCCACAGTGCAATTTATTCAAATATGACAAAATCTCGCCTTTAATAATCATGAGTTAGGCTCTTTTTATATTAAAGCATCGATATGTGCGATTTTAAATAAAATATTCATGAAGCATATCGTTATTCAAGGCAATAGATTTCCATATTCATCCACATAAAAGCAATAACGCGTAAATCGGGACTTACCTGTACGTGTGTTTGTAGCCAGTAACACACTGCCGTGCTGGCCCACCATTATTGGTCAAGTGGTGGCGTTTGAAATGTTCTGTTTGTCAGTCATTTGTACATTTTCTGATTTCGCCATATGGAATTTCTTTTTTCTTTCATTAACATTTGATTGACAATTTATGTGCATATGTATAGGAAAGCAGCCTGGAGGTTTGATTTAGTTTTAACATTTTGTGTGGCAGCAAAAAGCTGCCAAAGCAAAACTAATGTAATTGGATTGAAACGTTTCAAACTAAATGTAAGGAATATTTTTTTACTTGAAACCATCAGACCTTTAGTAGTTTAAATAGTGAAAGTCTCAAATCAAAATCAGTTCCCTGATTCGGGAAACCCCTCAGGAATTGTTCCTTCAATGGAAAAATAAAATTAATGTTGGAGTTTCCGTACATTTCTACATATTCCTAAAGTTCGTTCAACCCTTGGTTGGTCATTTTTTCATCAATATCAATTAAGTATAGAAAAGTAAAATTTTATAACTAGGTGGACCACCGGCTCTTTCTGGTTAGCAAACACACTTCATCTCCACCCCATGAACTTTGGACGATTTTTACACTGCCGCAATTTTTAACACTGCTGCTTAAACTACTCTACAATCAAAGCTCACACAATTTTACTTTCTATTTATGTACTTAACTAACATTAACCAAAGTAGTGATATTTTTTGTAATCTATTTAATGGCTGATTTTTAGGGTTCCGTACTCATCAGAGTGAAACGGAACCCTATTACGGAGGCAAGTACGTCCGTCCGTCCGTCCGTCACAGCGTCCATTCTCCGAAACGGTAAGAGCTAGAGAGCTGAAATTTTCACAGGATGTTGTTGTACCCTGCCGCTACAACAACAAATACAAAAAACAACAACAAGTCGAAAACTACCAGGTGTCCCCATACAACGAAAAGTTGCAATTAGCTATAACTCTCGAACCGTAAGAGATAGAGAGCTGATATTTACATAGTGTATGTATTTATAGATGTTCAATAACAACAAATACTAAAAACAACAGCAAGTCGAAAACTACCAGGTGTCCCTATACAACGTAAAGTAACAACCAGCCGTTACTCTCGATCCGTGAGAGACAGAGGGATGAAATTTGCACAATATGTGTATTCACATATGCTCCACAGCACCACTTGCTAAAAACAACAACAACTGTAAAACTACCAGGTGTCCCTTTACAACGTAGAGTAATAGCTATAACTCTCGAACCGTAAGAGATAGAGAGTCGAAATTCGCACAGTGTATGTATTCCCAGATGCCTTACAACAACAAATTACAACAACAACAACTGGAAAATTACTAGGTATCCCCATACAGCATAAAGTTGCTTTAAAAACAGAGACATGACATTTATAAAATATACATACATATGTATTCACATACGCCATTCCATACATACATTACACATACATACGTACGGAGCCCTAAGAGTGCGAGCCAGCCTCGTACTTGACTTAATTTATTTGTTATCACAGAAGTCTGTTACTTGCTCTTTTCTTCGAGAAATTTAGCATGTCCAAAGTTCACAGGACGAAGATGAAGGGTGTTTGCTAACCAGAAACAGCCGGCTATCCACCTAGCTATAAAATTTTACTTTTCTATTCTTAATTGATACTGATAAAAATGTAATAATTTTGCTAGCTTTTCTCAAAACACAAAAATCCATTGGAAATCTATTGGATATTGGTGAGAGAGTATAAACTATATTCCAATCAACAGAAAAACACAGTGATAAAATGAAAAGTTTATTAATAAGTTAAAATATAAACAGTCGGTAATGAAGAGCTCAGGTGGTAGAATGGCTATGCGCTGCTGCTCAAAAACTAATTATGTAAGTCATAGCCTGAGTGCGCAGTTGGTGAACGACACTACAGCGTTCATGAAACAGCCATGACATGTACGCTAGTTAGTAAGTCTTCAAATTTACTTTTCTTGGCTTTCTTAAAAATGTTGATCACCCCAGTTTTATCACAAACAATCTATGTATCTCAATTGTAAGGAATTAAAAATTGAACTAAAAAGCCTGATAAAATTATTAACAATGGGACTTTGACTGAGTGAAACGCAACGCCAACATTGAAATTCATAGGATTTATATACATACGTCTTTTAGTGTAATGAAATTCAACCCTGCAAGAAATAGCTGATGGAAACTAACACATTAACAACTTAATTACTAACACATGCAAAGCAATTTTATAGCTTTCAGCGTTGCCATTACAATGATTTTTTTAATATTTTGATTTTCCCCTATTGGTTGGGTAATTCATTTGGAACTGTGTTTCTGCACTAATGTTTTCATAAGTTCATTTGTACTTTTTCTTTTTCAAAAATGGTGCTGCGGAAGTTTTTTCACATGATTCAATTTTCTTATGTTAAAACTGCTACCGTTGTTTGCTTAATTTTCTCTAAATGTATCTCCAAAACAGTTTACACTATTTATTTATTTATAATATTTTTATTGTTTTTTGAAATTTTTCGAAAAACTCGTTTTTTATTTAATAATTAAGAAATTAATAACATTATCAGCCTAATCATGAATATTTTCAAGGAATTTTATTCCTAAGGGAAATACGTTTCTCGAGAAAAAATTAACTCAATCATAAATTACCTGAGTAACAAAAAAATAAAAGTTGGTAATATCGACATTTTTTATAGGAAAAAACAAAAAAAAACATATTTTTTTAAAATACCTATTTTTGCCTCCTCCGACTATTTTTTTTTTTTTTTTACAAACACAAAACTGCGAAGCTTTTTGCAGAAACACCCAGAGCCTTCGGCAGGAATCGAACCTGCGACCTCAAAGATTCTTGGTAGAGCACTCTACCAATTCATCCATCGAGGCGCTCGCCATTCGATGTGGCTAAAACAGGGAAGCTTAAAAAAATGTTCCTAAAGAATTTATCAACATAAGATAAGAGGAATGGGAAAAGAGAGAAAACTCTCACGGAATTGTCATTCATGATTGGGCTGTATGTATAATTTTGTAGAAATTTTGAAAAATGGATTTCGTATGATCGCTTTACTGAGGTGGTAACACTGGTTTAAAAAAGAAATCACACGTACACGAATGCTTACATCAGTTTTTCATTTTGCCCTTAAGAAAATGATAGAAAACCTGATGTATGAACCCATCAGCAGTGTCGGTCATATGATTCATCAAATGACCGACACTGTTCTTGCTGGGAAGTAATCATCGGTCTTATAATGATTTTACGGAGACAGCGTATCAATTCTGAGCTCAGTTTATGGCTGGCGTGGAGAGTGCGCAAGTGCGGTGACGCTTTCTGGTCCATTGAATGAATGTGATGCGTCCAATTTAATTTAGTTCAGAGAAGCCTGCTAGATACAATATGCGATAGTGCAGCTCACCGAATGAAGCTTTTTCTGAATTCCAACTCAATCCTGTGGGTCAGACTGAGTTTATATCGACACAAGTGCCTCCTTGGTGCAGCTAATGACTTCGCACATCAGACTGTACAGAACATAGTTCTATTAATTGCACATTAGAGTGGGTCGACTTAGCAATCGGTATGGTGCCTACGATTTTTTATAGCCTTTGGCATGAGGAAAAAAACTTACAGGGCGAGTCGCCCGAGTTTCAGTTTTTTGTTTGTTTCTATTTCTATATATGTAAGAGTTATCCTAAAAAGGCGTGGCACAAGGTAAGTGTGCTTTAAATAAGCGTAACGAGAGCAAAAGTAATTGAAGAAGTGAAATTTTTCTCATCATATTAACTTGCCCCAAGTTTCCCAGAGATAAATCAACTGTATGTCCAACGACCAATAATTTATTCTTTCCATTACTTCTTTTGAACATACCAAGACCGTACTACGCCTCCATACTGGGGTTCCCACACAGAAATAATAAAACTAAAAAATTACTCTTTTGACACGTCGTAGTGGATTTTTTTCTGATGCCAAAAACTAATGAGAAATCGATCGACAAATTTTTGTCCATATAAATTGACCCGGCCCATTTCACATAGTACTTATGTTTGTTAAGTTCTTTATTACCTTTGGATCATTCTCCTGTTTCTTACTTTCCTCTCAAAAACTATTTCAGAATTGTGTAGAGAAAACAAATATGTATACTTTTATTTATTGTTAACATTTATTAATTCATTTTTCTATTTATTCATTCATTTATTTATTTAGAGTTTTTGTTTTTAGCTTAATTTACAATTATTTTCATTTGTCTTGTGGTTGTTGCTTTGTTAAATTTCTCTGTTTGTTTTAGGGGATCTCTATTAGGTAAATTTTCGAACATAATACTTAAATAAATATATGTATGTATGTTTGTGTATATTTTTATTTTAATTAAACTTCAAAATAATAATTACTTTTTAATTTGTATAATTAAACATATTACACTTACAGACGCTTGATTGTTTGAGTATTTTTCAAACTTTTACTTTTTTCTGCTTTTTAGTGGCTGTTGGAAACTCTAATTATCTATTGTTTTATATTTTTTCATTGTACAATACATAATAGATTTGAATAATATTTTATAAATAAATACAAAATATCACATTTTAAGCCTTTTTGCATAAAACTATTAATTATTTTAGCCATTTGAGTTAGACAACTTTTTAAATGCAGTCAAATATTTTGTAGAGCAAAATGCAACAAAATAATAGAAAATTAAATTTAAATGAATTTTAACTTTGTTTTATAATGTTAAGTTATTATTATTTATAATATATATATATATTCTGAAGTATTTTTTTATATTATTAATTAAGTCTTATCTTTTGTTTTTGTATGTAAATTAGTGAAAACACATTTATTTATTTAGTATGGACATTTATTGTGTTAGTTAACAAAGTACATTTTTTGTTTTATTTATTTATTTTTTTTTTCTATTAAGAGTAATTTGTGCTTTTTTATATAAAAATGTTTTATTATATAATTGATGTCTTGTTTGAATTTTACATATAGTTTTAAGATTTTTCTAAGCATGAATAGTGTTTAAAAAATATTGCTTGTGATAACATAATGTTGAGAAAAACGTGTTATATCGTTGCAAAATAAGCCAGCGAAAAGGAAAACATTTTTAGCAAAAAAAGGAACTTGAAAAAACAGGGTTCAACTGAAGCTCAGAGATTGTATAAAATTATTGAGAAACTCATAGCAATTTTCTAATATAATCATGTCTTGCTATGTTGCGACAAATCTGTTTGCTGGACAATCGAAATGCTAAAGAACTTTACACTCACACAAAAGCAGCCAAAGCGCTGACGTGTTTTGATGTTCGTACAATGACAAATCGACATCTCATTACTGTTTATGCCCACACGACTAAAAAATTATTAATATGCCATTGTTGAGTCTATAACCTGCTTTACAAGTTCTTCTTATTTTCCCAGATATTAAGGAATGTTTTGTTTCATATCAACTGTTTTTGGGATGGACTCATATTATTTTGCTGTATACTCCACTGCTTTGCTTCATGTTAGTAGGAAAGCCAAGTCAACAAGCCTGTTGCGAATACCTAATTTTTCCTAGCATTTTGTTCTCAAATGATAATTAGATTAATTTCAATGCATTTTAGTTAAAGCGATATCCATAAAAATATCTCTCGATAATTCCTGCTGCATCTTCATAATAAAAATAATTTCTAAATTGAAATTTAGCTTGACAAATAAAATTTTCTTATTTCTGTCGCTTGTCGAAAACCCCACTTCAATCCGCTCTGGCAACTCTGCTCTTGATATATGGTTTTAGCCGAAATCTCGCCAATTTCATGTTCATAGACTATGAAGGTGGGTGTCTTCGCTTACGATCTCATGAGATACAAATATAATACTTCCCTGGCATAGGCAATAGTTTCTTTTATTATATACTTGGTTTTAAAACGTTGTTGAGACAATTTCGCCTAGAATAAATAATGTGTTACTTAAACGAAAATTAAGTTTGTTGTCCAATTTCGAAACTTAATATGCCAAATAAACCAGTAATTAAAATAAAATAATTTTAATTATGAATATGGCATGTAATGTCTGTGAATTTGTATGAAATGAAAGAATTTGCAAGCATAAAAAATTAATTGAAACATGATTGCTCTCTGTGGAAACTGAGGCAATTTTAAAAGAGAATTGACAAGAGTTTCTTCAACAAAGGCTGATCTGTCTGAACTGAGAGTACATTGAAAAAATGTTAACTTTTAATACAACTGAAGTATTTGAAAAAAAAAAATTCCAAATATAAGTCGTGTAGGAAGAACATGCACAAAGATGTTGTTAATTCCAGCGGATTTTTTAAAAATGTTATAAATGATAAATTTCAGCAAAGTGATTCTGGGAATAGAAACCCATTTGAATACGACGAAACCTTTCTCAAGTTGGAAAAATGGTATTTTAAGACAAAGCTGGCAAAAAATTGCTACAAATCTTGAATGAAATGCCAAAACTTCCACAAAATTACATACAAGTGTGCTATAAAAAACTTGCCCTACTATTGAGTAATTCAAAATAATTATATGTATATGCTTGTGACACACACACAGCCTCGCCTTGCTTATTTTGCTTAAACTTTTGATTTTATCGGATCCCACAGATGATTTCAGTATAGAGTTGACGATGAAAATGCAAAGCAACATAAATGATTTTTATACTTTTTCACTAAAATTGTAATCGACTCGGCATTCACTAGTTTTAATCTTTTGCAGAAAAGGCTGTAAATTTACTTATAGTTAAAAAAAAATAAAAATATCATAAGTTTTCAGCTTATTTTTTAAAGTCTTACACTACTTTTTCGTTTTGTATGCGTGCGTTTGTGCTTCCTTATTCAACGGGCAGTTACAAATTTCAGGTTTTTTTTGCTCAGTTATTTTTTGTTTTTATTGTATTGAAATGTAAATTTAATCTTTCTTTTGGTGCTCTTATGGTGCCAAAATACAGTTAAGTAAATATTTATTTAGTAGACTGGATTTGTTGGTGCTGCTTTTTTAACTACTTATTTGTATTATTTAAAGTATTTTAGATGTTACTTAACTATTGAGAAGGACGTTTGCTTATTTGTTTTCAATACAGAATTTCAGTAGTACAAAATAGAAACCGCCATCAATCTGAAAAAAAGGAAAATATTTTATTCAATTGCCATTGCTATTAGTATTTATTAGTTGTCGTTTTTTAGATCCTAATTTACAACTCCTACTTAAGCTATCTACAGACATTTGCAAGATCCTAATATATTGTCAGAAAATGTATAGAATATTTTTGACCAATCATGAGAACATACAACTTTTTAATAACAATACTGAAACAAAAAGCCGTTGTATAGAATATTTTTAACCAATCATGAAAAGTTACAATTTCATTCTGATAATACGGAGAGAAAAAGCCGTTGGCAAACTACTACCTAAAAATTAACTATCAACTAACTAGCAATCATTTGAATACTCTGGTTTTGCAGTTTTCAGTGCATTGTTAAGTGCCCAGGACACGTTTAATAAAATCGTCACTCGTTTCTTAATGCATACATATGAATGATTTATGACAATTCAGTTCTACAACTGACTGTTCTACTACTGACAGTTCTACTACTGACAATTCCGGATAATAATATTTACCATAAAAATTTTAATTGGGGGTGTTATGCAATATCGACTATAAACGTGTTAATAACAAAAATGTAGATACCTTGTTCCATGGACAATTCATTACAATATTAGACAAAAGAGGTGACTTACTTCCTGCTGCAATATAGATAAACGTAAATGACGAGTTTATTGAGCGTCTCTTGGCCTAAAGCATTGTCATTTTGTTAGATGCATGATTTGTGAACACCTCGCAATGGCGTCATTGTCAAAGCAATAACAAAGAATACTAAAGGAAAATAAAAAAGTTGTCTGTTGCTGACAATTTTTCATTTCCAATAGATTGCCAGCATGTTGATAGATCTTAGGGCACGGTCAGACTTGATAACTGTAAAGAAAAAAATTGTGGTCCCGTTTATTTAGGCAAAAATATACAAAAGCTTAAGTGTGACCGTACCTTTACAATATTGTAAGGTCCAACAACCGTCTGTATGTAGCATTGACTAATGGTAAATTAATACTATAACTATTTTTTTTACTAAAACCTCACGCACTGAAAGAGTTTTGTTTATGAACTTAATGAATTGCAAAATTAATCGAATGAAAAAATCATTCATTTTTAGCAAACGTGGGGACTCATTGGATCAATAAATTCTGATTGATTAACCTTACACACTGTTTACACGACTCGCGTATGTGCTTCGATTTGACTTTTGCTTTTAATAAGCCAACATAAATGTTCCGCTAATATCGTGAAGCAAATTTTTCCAAATGGACAAAGTAAAAGTAAGTGAAAGTGTTGTTGCAAAAAAAAAACCACATTCATATCTTCGGAGTTGGCATTGCAGAGCATTAAATACAACCCAGAACTTAACTTTTATTTTTATAGGACAATTACGTTTTCTTTGTTTGTTTTTTTTTTTTTGCAATATATGATTTTGACAGACAGTGCAGGTAAATTTGCGATATAAATCAGAGAAGACAGGTATTTTTCGTGCTTCGCATGTAGCTTCTATATGAAGCAACTTCATTCGCTCTCAAGATTTTGTATGGCAAAGCAGACTGCTTTGCTCCTGATTATGGTGTTAAGCACTAATAGAGAGTGAAGCGCATGTCGTGGAAACATGCTATTACACTAATGATCACTTCATTAAACATATGAATATTGGCTATTGAACTAATGAAAACGAAGTGATTCATTAAATAAATGAATTTTTTCATTGGGTTAAGGAAAGAACAAGATTATTTTTATGATGTATATATAATTTAGGTAGCGGATAACAGATAAAACAGGTATTCACCACTGCAAAAAAATATATAATAATATAATATCAAACTAAATAAATCGAGATACTTAGGGCCACTCGCAAGTAGACTTGAAAATCTTTGCTATACATTTAAGATAATTAACACCCCAGCTTAGGACACCCAATTGCTTATTGTCAATCAGGTCAGCAAATAGCTGTAATAAAAATTGGTGAAAAAAGAACTATGCATTCAATTTTTTTTATCAAATCAGATTACAATTGAAAGGTAAATGAACGACTTCATTGACTTAAGGAAATTCATCATTGATTTAACAAAATTTTTCCACAAATCCAATGATATTTTTTCAACAAAATTATAAAAACTAATGAAGAGTTTTAAATGAAACTAATTCTTCAGAAATTATTTTATTGCGGAAAAATTTCATTGGCTTATATCCTGTTCATACATGCAGCAATATTCAAATTATAACAATTAAAGCCATTATTGAGACAAAATTTTCATATAAAAATTACAATTAGCTTATTGGCAATTAAGAGATAATTGTTTCAATAATGAGTAAAATTTATAATGCAACACTGTTAGATTTGTATTAACAGTACCAAATGAACAAGCTTTTACAATAACAGTACATATTGAACACTCCTTGTGAAAATTTTACTAATCAAATGTCAACAAAATAAATAAACAAAAAAAAATTTTTTTTTTAATTTTTTATGATAAGGGGTGTTTTTTTTTCGATGTATACAATTTTAAGTTGCAATAAAACAACGATGGATTATTTGATTGGCATGAATTTTACTTATCCGAAAGATAATCTTGTGGCATTACACTTTAAATATGTATGACTTCTGGCATATGACCGCCACGGCTGGCGCGGATGTAGTCCAATCTGGACTTCCAATTTTCGATGACTTTTTCCAACATTTCTGGCCGTATATCGGCAATAACACGGCGAATGTTGTCTTCCAAATTGTCAAGCGTTTGTGGCACAAGCATGTTGCGCAGTCTTGTTGAAATCACATCTCCTGGACATCATGGTTATTCAATTCAGGAATGAAAATGTAAGTAATCATGGCTCTATATCGATCACCATTGACTGTAACTTTCTGGCCATCATCGTTTTTGAAGAAGTACGGACCAATGATTCCACCAGCCCATAAAGCTCACCAAACAGTCAGTTTTTGTGGATGTAACGGTGTTTCGACATGCACTTGAGGAGTAGCTTCACTCCAAATGCGCCAGTTTTGTTTGTTGACGTTGCCATTCAACCAGAAGTATGCTTCATCGCTCAACAAAATTGTGCGCGATACGTACTCTGCACAGCACCATTATTTTCGAAATAAAATTGCACTATTTGCAAGCCCTGTTCACGCGTGAGTTTATTCATGATGTACATATTGCCAAACCAAACTGAGAATAGATCACTTGACACCTGTTAAATTGGTCGCCATCTTGAATAGTAATGCCAACTTATAGTTCTATACATCGAAAAAACACCCTTTACAAAATAACCGAATGTAAACAATAACTTTTTCACCTGCCAAATGCTAATTGTCGTAGCAATATTAAGTATGTATGAACACCAAAACGATATTGCCAATTAACTGAATATTGTTTCAATTAAAAAGGCATATGTGAACAGCATATTATTGAAAAAAAATATACGAAATAAATTCATTAGAAATAAAAACCAAAATTCTTTCAGTGTATTTAAAATGTGTTATTGAACTGAGTTGTTCAATATGAGCAAGCAATAGAATCTAATCCAATCTTATAAGTTTCAACATTCGTAACACTAGTATAGGCAATGTTTTTTGATTCCCAACCTCCATATATTTTTATAGCACAGAAAAATAATCCGTACATCTGTCTGTAGGTTTGTTTCTAAATAACATATTCTCTCTAAAACTTACATACCAAAATGTTCATGAAAAATAGGACGCCGGCATTCATCCACTACTTTAAGCAGACTGTAACAGCTTGATGATGATAAAATGTAGTTTGCACATTTCCTATAGTGTATTATGTGGCATGAGGCAGTCTTTGCATTGTATTCCTAAAAAAAAAAAAAAATAATTTTAAAAGTAATAAAAAAATGGCAAATAAGCTTTAAATAAAGTAGTTTTTCGTGTGATCAAATATTATTGGATAAAAAGTGTTAGCTAACGTATGCTAAATGAACGTTTGTTTATATTCAATATTTCTATTGTTTTTAGCTCCAAGCAAAAAACGTAGTTTTAAATTTAATAACCCAGTTTGTTAATTAGTTAGAAACACACAATAATCTCTATTAGACTATTTAATTTACCATAATTCGTTTGGGAGTTTTCTATACATTACTGCATAATTTATGTATAGATATACGAATATACATCTACTGATCTGAGAACAATAATAATATTAATACATGTAAAAATTTTTTAAATTAAACTAACAATTTGTAAAGTAAAACTAACACTAGCAGAAAAAAGAAAATTATATTCAAAAATTAATGTAATTATTTATTTGATATAAGAGCCAATTGAATTTTATTATGTTTGCTCTAGGCAGCTTATTAATTGTTTTCTGAAACGGAAAGGCTGAAAACACTTTTATAAGTTTATTCGAGTATTCTGAGGAGTTGCGTAGTATCAACGAAATATAGGCGGCATATAGACGACTAGAAAAGATAGAACACAATTATTAAAGTCTATTCTAATACCTAAAATAATGCTTGGATTATAAAGATATGACTTATAAAGCTATGACTATGACAATTTTGTAACAATCTTGTTGCTATATTTTTTTATTGCACCACTTTCTTGGCTACAAAAATAAATATAGAATAATAACATCTGATTTTTAGCATAATAATTATTTTAAGTTGAGGCACAGGTCCTGGTAAATCGGTTTTCGTTATATCTCAGCAATATATGGGTCAATGTCATACATTTTTGTTGTGTTTTCCCTTTAGTAAGTTTATTTTATTATTATATCAACTTCTTGATGTCAGGAATCATTTCAACTGGTGCTCAATTCCTTTTGAAAGGGTTTCGCTATATCTCGGCAATATACGAACCGATTTAAAAAAATAAATTTTTTTGTTTGGCCTTTAAGCAAGTTCATTTTATTTCCACATCTCTCTTCTATCACCAAAATCAAGTTCACTTACAATCTTAACTTCTTGAGTAATCGATTTTCATAACTATATTTTATTATATTAATTCAGGTCCAGAAATTAACCTTTTCAAAAAGCTTACTGTCTTTTTCAGCTGTCATTGTAAATCATTAATAAGAGGAATGGTTCTCAGAGGAGAAAGCAAAATGACATACAGCTTGCGAGATCATTACGTTGCTAAGACATATGTTTGGCAACCGAATTGTCACAAGAAAGAAGTTATTGAATTCACCAGTTCGTTCGTGTGACTTAATGCCTTTAAAGCCCGTGATACACTATTCTATTGAGTCGTACGATCTGTTAAAAAGTACATGTGTGTCCAAAAAGTGTGATAGTCTGGACTAAAAGTGTGTGCGTGTGAAAGACTTTTTGACAAGTCTGTCCGATTTGTTAATCTTTTGAACATTTTCAAAAACTATCTTTTTCTATGCGATCAGAGTTGCCTTTTCGAAGTTGTTTACAAAAGTATAATAGTTTGGCCCTTTTCAAAATATAACAGAATTCTTTTAGATTTAGCTAGCAATTTTCAGTGAATAAACTGAGTAGGTTAGTGAATCACGGCCTTAAACTAGTTTTTGTGGTGATGTCTGATCATTTTAGCTTATATATCCGAATTATTTAATTGTAAATGTTGTGTGTTTTATTTTACCACTTTGTGACTGGTATTGCCATAGTTTTACCTATAGGCATATCTGTAAATCTAAAACACACCCTATAGCTTTGAACTGAAAATAAATTTATTATATTTTATATACCATAACCCTCAGGATTTTTGGATGAACAACAGGTGTGGGAATGAATGTCTATTAAGTTCTCCTTTTTAATCAGACTCATTTTATTTCTATTGTATACAGGCAAGTGCAAATGCAAGTGTTTGAACATGTCCAAGACAGTAGTTATGTATGTATATTTGTTTTTATTAAAAACATAGAGCAGCATATAAAGCCTTTGTTTCACTGCACACATTTCTTTAAACTCTTCACCCCCAAAAAAAAGAACAAAAAATTAACGAATATATATTGTATTTCCTTTGTTCTACTCAGCAATTATTTGTTGTGTGCAATAGTTGCATAAATAATTGCCACAGAATGTCAAAATAAACTACCTTCTTTATATGTTTAGGTATCATAGCAAATATTTGTAAGAATTTGTCTATTTCGTTTATTTACGAACACAAACCCCAAATTGAAACAACCACATGGAAGCATAAATTTATGTTTGTCTCTTAATGGCTTTTACACTTTATTATTTAAATAGTGAGAAAGTGAGGATTCTTCCAACTTCATTTCCGTATATATCAGTGTTTTACATGTTTATGATGTTTAAAATGAAAAACACCTACACACACACACGCACACACACACACACACAAAGTTGTGGCAAAAAGACACAAGTGCTTAAATTGAGTTAAGCTAAAATTGGGATTATGACTTTCCAATTTAGAAGTGGTTTTCAGCAGAGTTCTGTTAATTGTTGCAATTTTTCGGGCAGTATTAACCAAATCAATTTTAGCTCAAGTTTTGTTTAATAAACAACCCCTTGTGTTTTGCATTTATTTTCGTACAAGCATATTTGCATCATGTGTGGAATTGGGTTTTTAAATGGTCTTTCATTAAGTGCTTCCTAAACTAAAAATTAAGTGTGTGGAATATTATCAACTTTTTTATTAACTTCATATGATAACACTGTGCTCGAATTTGAAACTTTTTTTCCGACAGACGCGACACCCAGTGGGTAAATCTAATTCGGGTGCGCTGAATTCATTGGTGTTAAACGTTTTTTCTTAGGTTAGCTCTTGGTTTTGAGATATAGCATTATTAATTCAGGTCCAAAAATGAACCTTTTCAAAAAAAATTTTAGACCTGAATTAATACATTTCAATTGGCTCTTAAAGCAAATAAATAATTAAGTTCATATTTGGATATAGTATTATTTTAAAAATGTAGAAAGTAGGACAACATATATTCTCTTAACTCAAAATAGGCTTAAAAGTAAAGAAACATTGATAAAGCGAAATTCGGCAACAAAATTGCCTTTCAACAACTGTCAAAATATTTTTGATCGGCTTAGTATTTTCGAAATTCGATGAAAAAAAGTTAATTTTTGGCAAAAGTTCCAAATTTTTTTTTGTTTTTTAAAACAGCATAAAAATCTAAAAATAAAGGTTATGCTGATGAATTTTGATGCATTCCTAAGAAATAAAGTTTCTAACAAACAAAGCTATAAATGGCTAAAATCGGTTGAAAACTTTGGAATTTATTCACAAAAAATCAAAAATTGCAGTTTCAACCGGTCACCAGACGAAGCCTCAAAAATATAAAAATAAAAAATTTTTTTGAAATGAAAGTAGTATGGAGATAACATTTTGTTTGCTTATCAAAATAAAGCAATTTTAAGTGACGGAAATAAAAAAAAAACTTACATATCGATACCCAAAAGGCGAAATTCCGTAACTAACAAATTGTACAACATTGACTTTTCTATAGTTTGGTGTTTCTATATATGAAATTATCCCAAAGCCAGCACCGAATAATATTCGTGACCTAAGCGCGTCAAACCAATTACACATGGTGCTAATTTGCTACACAGTTAAATCAAGGACAAGATGGGGAAAAAGCGACTTAGTAGTAATGTAGTATTTACTAATAAGGAACTGTTATTCTATCTGCTAGATTATTGTGCAGTCCTGAAGGTGGAAGTTAAAATGTAAAGGAATGTATTAGGGAAGTCAACAGACCAAGATCCATGAATATATTTGCGAACCGTGAGATTGCCATCACAATGAACTTAGCTGAAGGGATTATGTCAAGGAGAGCTTGAGACTGAGTAAAATTATGTTAATATTAACGTAACGCACTTTGAACTGCGCATCCAGTGGGTGGCGCAGTTCAGTGGACAGTGGCGCTCGTGAAACCATTCAATAGAGTTAAATGTAAGCTAAGCCGTTGTACACAGAGCCCATACGTCTCTTTGTAATAATGAAACCACGAGATTCAGTTGCAGGAACTCCATAGAGAGCTCCTGGCGATAAAAAAAACGGAGGGACTGTTAGGACTCAGCAAAAACGAACTGAATTGAATAATGTAAGTATATTTAAACCATATGGGAATAGGTGGAAATAAACGATGAATATAGAGCACGTAGGGAAGATATCGAGGTATTTAAACATAATTTATGCCAATACCCCTCCTTTTGGGAAATACGGTATCGCTCCCATAGAAGAGCTACCTTACCAATTATAGCCTGTCTATGGCGTATATACTGGAGGAAACTAAGCAACTTCATGTATTTCACCGAATCACTATATAACTAAGGGACAAAACTAGCACTCCTGCAACCATCCTCCTGCTTTCAGCCTGACTTAATCGCTTTGCCACAAACAACTCCAGAAAAAAACTACTTGTTGTTTGAACATTCAAAACCCCGTTAAAAGTATTGAGTACCTGAGCGAAAAGAGTTGGGTATAATTGTGTAATGAAAACTGGTAGAATTTACCAGCCCTAATGGTGGATAGCCGTGAGATTGCGCTTCGAATCTCGTCAGAGCCAGTATGAAAACTAAAATTAACGAAGCATAGAAAGGCAACAAATAAGAAATAAATACAATTTAATTACATAAAAAGACAAAACCAATCTTAAAATAATAGTACTCAAAACGTGTCAATTGCCCGACCGTTGACCAATTTTATCGGCTATAGCTACTAATGGCTTGATGGTAGCAATTAAAAGTATAGTGATCAAGGTGGCTATCGACTCTTCTACGTTCACTCTGTGAGTGAATAGTATTAAAGCGCCTCACTCATATTTTCGTCATTCTTGATTTTTCTCGCATCACACTAGTCAGTGTCCCAGGGTGCCTGTAGAAGAGTGAAATGTATGACAGACCACCCAATAAGTTTTTCTCTCCAATATTTTTTTGAGCACACTAACTGCGTGTCTCGCCTTCTTAGGGGTACTCCAACACAAAATTTGGGCTCCTGGAAAATCATTTTTTTTTTTTTGAAATGTCATAGTGGAACTAACTGTCCTAATGCCAAATCTGTCGAAAAATCGACGGCCCATTAACTACAAAAGTTTGTCCTTATACTTTAATAGTTCCACCTACGAAAAATTTTGTTGTTGCACAAGCATTATTGTGCGATTGGCAATAAAGTCTCTTTTCACAAAAAAATTTCTGTGTACCTAATCAAAATTTCCAATAAAAAACACTTTTTTTAAATCTAGTTTTCCTTGCGGCCTAAAAATGAGCACCCGTTACTTCACTTATTCTTTTTAATCCAATTTAAAGATTTTATGTTTCTGTTGCATTTAACAATTGTTTTTAGTAAAATGTTTATTGCTCACACATGCACATATACCTATGTATGTGTTTATGTGTATTGTTAGTCCGCAGTTGCAAAAGTGGTGTATGGACAATTTGTTGCTGATGTTGCTGTTGCTTTAACCATTATATGCTTGTATGTATGACCATTAAGTTGTTATAGCAGCCTTTGTGCCATTTGGTGTTTATGGTTAGAAATGCTGTTATTTAGCAGACACAGACAAATTTATTGTTTAAATAAACTTGAAACTTTATATGAATCTGCTGCATGCAAATGTGTACAAATGTAATATACAATTTTGGTTTCTGTCTGCTTGCAAGTTTATCGAATTCTCTCCCCCCAAAAAACCTCAACAAAAATATTATCAAACATGAATTTTAAATTGTGCAAAATGAACTCCCCATCCTCTTGTTTCATACCTCCTGCTCTTATGCACAAAAATGTTGCAAAGACATGGCAACGAATGCATTTGCCAAATAATTTTAGAAATTGTATTTAGTCTAGTAGTGGGTGAAGAATTACAACCAGTTAAAGTTTATAAAATCAAATGACTACCAAAGAGTTGGCACATTTGGTTAAATTTTTTGCTTCCAAAAGCCTTTTTTCCTCATTTCTCATGCAGGCTGTTTATTGTTGAATGGTTTGTCTGGTTAAAATGGCAAAAAGCGAAAGAAAAAAAAAACAATGTATGTTTTCGTACATTTCTGTAGTTGTGGGTGTCTAATAGACTGCGACACTTTTTTTCTAATTTAAAGTAATTGTTTGTGGGCAAGACATGAATTAATTACTACAACATGTGACACCATAATATTTAGATAGATATTGAAATGATAACAACAATACATATTTTTCATTTGTCGATCGTTTGTGATTTTCGTTTAAAATAAATGTATCTCGAAAAGGTGTGCCAAGCTCTGGGTAACTCGTGTGCACAATTTGATATGACACATTAATAAACTGTAGCCAATTTCTTTTTAATTACATTGGGGAATATTAGGGGGTTTCACTTTCAAAAGAAGTCCGGGCTAACTGGGAATCTACGTAGAGAGAGAGAGAAAGTAAGAAAGCGTAAAAACAAGTTGATTGATAAACTTTGGCATTGCCCTGAAAACGCATTTTTCCAACTAAAACAACTTTGATTCCTGTTGATTTAAGATGAAAACACAGTCAGCAATAAATAAAGACTTAAACATTTTTTTTCGTGTTTTATTTTGTGTATTATTTAATTGTATTCCTATATTATTTATTTACTTTTTGGATCTCGTTTCTAGGGTTACGTACTCACATAGTGAAAACGGATCACTATTGCTGGGACTTTGCTGTTCTTTTATCTCTCCGTCCGTCTAACATTTATTTCTTCCAAAACAACAAAATCTAGAGAATTGATATGTTGACGGTATATAAGGTAAAAAGAAAAAGTTGAAATCTTAAGGGTTTTCCCTTTTAACTTTCGATCCAAAAATGATATTGACCTGAAATTTTCAGAGGATATGAAGTATTCCAGCCACTACAACATAAAATATAAAAAAACAAAAAGTTAAAAATTAAAGGGTATCGCCATACCAGAAACTGTGAAAATTAGCTATAAATTTAAGAGCCATAACAAATAGAGAATTGAAACTACGGTTAAATTTGTTTTACAGCAGCAAATACTTAAAACAAAAAAACGTCGAAATTTAAAGGGTGTTCCCATAAAAGAAGTTTCGAAAATATCCTGTGACTGTTGAACCGTAAGAGATAAATACTTAGCTAGGGTATGTAAATACCTGTCCTCTACAACATAAAATAACAAAAATAGCAAATAGTTCAGTTAGAATATTGGATGTAGATTTTGAACCGTAAAGGATAGGAGTTTCAAATCTTCATATTATGTTATGGCCTCTATAACTTAAAGTAACAACAATAGGAAAAAATTTGAACTTAAATGGTGTAAAATACAAGGATCACCCTTTGATTGGAAAATTAGCTATAGCATCTGAACTGTAAGAGCTAGAGAAATGTTCAGAGTATATCTATTGACCTGGTTTTTACAACAGAAAATAAAAATAAATAACAAAGAGATAAAATTGCAAAGTTTTGAGCTGTGAGAGATAAACTTGAAATTTTTACAGAACGTCATTTAAGAACAAAGTTAGTTTGAAACCAAATGGGCAGGACCATGCAAGAACTGCTAATTCACATTTGTTTAAGAACATTTCCTACTAATTTTTATGAAATTATAAACATGAACAGTTAATTCGTCCGCTGTGTGAAGTGGGTTAAGCCACTTGCACGGCAGTAAGAAACCTTGCTGCTCAGCATTTATTTTTCATTATTTTCATACGACAAAATCGTTCGTCCAAAAGTAATACGACCGCAACTCCATCCAATATCGCACCAGTGGGAATGACAGCAATTTATATTGCTGTTGTACAGAGTAAATTCTAAATTATTTACTTGTTTCTGTAAAACACAACATTCATTTTGATCAAAATTCTTGTTAATTTTACGCTATAGTTTTTTTTATATTAAATTTAAAGTAACCATTGCCCGATCTTTTTAAATTTCAGATTTTATACAATTTTTGAAATTAAACAGTTAAAAATTTTCTAGCAAAAAATTCGTGGAATTGCTTGTTTATTTAGAAACTTAATTGCAAAGAACCGAAACCACCTTACAGGATCAATAACATTTTCTCTATAAAACGTTGACAGGTAGAGGGTTATCCCAGCAGATGAAATGAAGATCTTTCAAGAGGGTTCCTCATTATTTTCATGTGATAAGTCCTAGAGAAAACTTCTGCTTCATATAATGCTTCGATTTCGAGCTTGAGGTCCTTGTTTATTCTTTTTATTTTCAACATATTATTTTCCTTTCAAAATAATGGGCAAGCTTGAAATCGAAGAAATTAAAAAGTGAAGAGGTCGAAGCAAACAAGATACAGAAATAAACTTGCTATACACATTTATTTACTCAGTATCCACTATTTTTTGCATCCAAAAACAAACAAAAAAACAAATTCGTAGAGAAAAACTTATTGATTCTATTAAATTTTCTTGTAAATTATATACAAGAAGGATTTCTTATTGCTTTCCTTATTCATTTTTTCGAAAACTACTCCTAACTGATTTCATTAGGTTTCTAATAATCATCTGCACAACATATTTATTGTGTTAACACTCTTATGTATTGTGTTATCTTATAAATTGTATACAATAAGGCTTTCTTAATAGCTTCAAAAACTCATGTGCTGATCATATGAATGTATTGTAGTTGACTACATTTCTGGCTAAGTTGGTAGATTAGCTTACCGACATCGATGGTTTCGAATCCACCAAGAACAAGCTTTTTTTCAAAAATCAATAGGAATATCTAATAGCAATTTTGAGTTTCCTTCTTGGTTCTTTCAATAAAGTGTTCTTACAAAAGCAATAAGACTTCCTTCTAAACTTTTATTCCAATTTATTAGGTGTTTATTAAACACTTTTTTCACTGCCTATAAATAAATCCACATTTTTTTGCACTTTTAAGGTATTTTAGTATTTTTATACTAATTTATTTTTCTCCACCCACAAGAGTTTGTAGTACATTTATAGATTTAAATGCAAAAGCCACCTATTTTATACTTATCTCTACAAAGGTTCAAATGCACATCGGTTCTTCCGTTTGCGAAAATCCAATATTACCTTAACAAACATTCGCAGACTAATATTATTTTAATAGGGCGCTGAGTTCAGTATTTTTAATTCCTCCACATTACTCGTATTTTTATACATCATAAAAATTTTTCTAAACAGAATATTTAGCACCGCCCTAATGCATATTTTATCACCGTCATACCATCTTTAGCCATAATAGGATTTGTCACTTTTGTCTACAAATATTTAAAAAAAAATGCCTTTATTTTGTATTTTCTTTCTCACTTTTTTCTCGTTTGTCTGGGCTGCTTTTGTTCTGAGTTAATGGTCATAAAGGACAAGTATGTTTGTTAAAAAAAAAGAACTTTCTGAACTCAAATATTAACTTTGATGATGATAATACAGCTTAAGGGTAAAAAGTTTATTTATTTTAAAATATTTTTGCACTAACGGTTTACCTCAAATTATGGTCATTCATACCTTGTTTGTGGTAGCAAACAAATTTATGGCAAAAAGGAGAAGAAAACAAAAACAAATTCGATGGTTTTAGTCATTAACTATAAAAACCGGAAAAGATAATAACTCTTACAGTGTTTGCCAAAGTGTTTTTATATTTTTGGTAAGTTTATATATTAACCTTCGAAATTTCCTTGTTGAGATACAAGCATATATGCGTGGTAAGAAAAACTAGATTGAGCCACTTACGAGACTAGTGCTCATAGAAAGGGGCTCATGCTAACCGTGTAATAGGCTTAACCGATTTCGTTTGGGGGACGAAAACTGTTCGCATTCAAAATTGTATATAAATCAGTAAAAAATGTTTGGTTTTGAGTTAACTTAGACCTTATTACTTCAGAACATATTATCACGGACAGATACGTGATCCGTAAAATTTTCAAGTCTATATCTCTTCAAAAATTAGAGCTCTCTGTTACTTGCATGGGAGCAACTTTTCTTAAAGTTCCTGGGCTAGCCTGTATATATGTATAATGTGAACATTTTAGGTCTCTATATCTTACGTTTATAAGCTATAGCACATTTTAATGCTCTTTAAGGGCAATTTAGACTATGATACTGTGTATTAATACCTGCCAAAAATTCAGATAATACGTGCAAGTGTGATGGTGTGAATGCAATGTGTTATGAAAACGAGAAATAATACGATAAAAAATTGACATCCCATAAGACTTCACCGTTTTTTGAAAATTTTCTGAACGATAATACATTTCATTCGATCAGGGTTGTTTTTTTTAGCACAAGCAGCTGTTGAAAAATTTACCAGCCAGTTGTTTCACAGCCGATGGCGTGCCGTCACTGATGGTATTTGATTTCGTTATACAAGGGTTCGAATTTTGGAATTTGGTTCTGTTTTACATAACTATTATTTTAGCTGCTGAATATTTTTTAGCGCCGGCACGTCCACCGCCAACATGAAATTGCTCTTCTGCCGCCGCACAGTGGGGGATTTTGCAAAAAAATTGGAAATAATTCTGCCGTTTCTAAACGGATGGCTCGATTGCAATGAAATTTTAGACAGGCATAAAAGAGGTGTATTCAAGCTTAAGTTTTGAGATTGGACTATATAGCGTTTAAGTGGGCGTGTCCACGCGCCCCCAAAGTGGGCCACCTGGGGTATGTGAAAAATTAAAAACGATCTAATTTTTTCATTTCCAATTCTTTTGCAAATATTTTTTATTTTTAAATTCTTCTAGTCAAGGCCTACAAAAAATGTCGCGACACGTATATATTATCTCTTAAAGTTTTCGAGATATTAAAGTTTTAAAAATTAAATTTTCGTGTTTTTACCAACCCTGGTCCAGTATTTTCACATTTTTGAGCTCAAATCCTAACCGATTTTTCAAAAATAAGTTTTATTAGCTTGCCAGTATTTTTTTCAATACTATAAAAAAAATTTGAGCAAAAAATCTTTTATAAAGAAAAAGTTATATTCAACACAATTTAAAAATTCAAAAAAAGTCAGTTTTTAGCATATTTTTAGGGCAAAAAGTAACTTTATTGTTTTTTATTTCTGGACGAACTTTCCAAAGTAAAGTATATGTTGTTTATATTTTTTTAAAAGCTTATTGTTAAGAAAATATTTTAAAGAAAAAAAAATTTGAAAATTATGTCCTGTTGCGTAAGGGTAGCATCCTAAAATTAACCCATTTGTTTAGACAAAACCGACTTTAGCCCAAAATTTCTAAAATCGCACGCCTCTAACCTAAATATTTTTACTTGTTTTTTATAGTTATAAGTATTTTTTAGTTTTATGCAAATGGAATTTGTCGCCCCAGGATATTTGCTGGAATGACAGCAAAAAAACTAAAAAATCCCATTTTTGGGAATTTTTGAAAGTTTTTTGGGAATTTCGGGATTGGTATTATTTTTTCCCTACATTTTGCAAATAATTTTTATTTCTTTTATAAATTCCTATATTTTTGCAAAATTTTGTAAAAAAATATAAATAAATGAAAATTTTATAGGCATTTCAAAAAATTTTATTTCTCAAAAACTTTTATTGAAGGACGTTTTTTTCTGTATTTTTGCAAAAATTGTTTTAAAAAGTTTTAAATTTCTAAAAAATTTAATAATATATAAACTAGAGGTAATTACCTAACTAATGATATATAATATGAAACCCCCTTTCATTTTAAGGGTATGAAATTAATGGGCTACAACTAACCTATTTGCAATGAAAATTTCCAAAAATTAGTACAGATTCAGCGTTTGGGAATACGAAAGTCAATCAATCAATCAAATATACAATTACGTTAACTTTACAAAATAATCCGTATCAAATTCTTCTAGATCTAGCAGATACATCAAATCTTTGAATTCATTACTGCAATCAAATGTCAAATTTCTGTAGCAGATCCATCTCCTTCTCATAAGTGATAAGACGGGATCTGAGGACAAAATAAGGTTCTGAAATATGTCCTGACTTTGAGATTGTCTGGAGCACTTTCTGGAGCTAAATTGATGGATATATTTAAAATTACGGTTTCTAGACTCTTGAGGTTCTTCTGTGAGCTCTCCGAGTAGTAGTATATGATGTTCCATTATTATTTTTCCATGACACAAAACCTTGTGTACTGTTGGTGAGAAATCTTTCCAGGGGTATAATTTAAGAAGCAGTCTCGAAACGCCTGCACAGTACTCGCCGAACTTATCTGCATTTATTTTATGTTTACTGTTTATTGCTGTTCAAATTATATTAACTTTTTGCAATAATTCCATATTAATTCCGGTAATCTGTGGGGTTATTTCAAAATTGCTAAAAAATCGTCTAGCCGTGTTTCCATCATTTGTACTCCCATATCCCCCTAGTGGCTTATCAATATTTAATCCGGTATGTTGCTTAAACTCCTCCTGAATTCTTTGCTTTTCGTTAGCTCTCATTATCTTTAGCTCGTCGTTTTTAATTACTGATTTATTTACATTTTCAAGGCTACTTCTGTATTTCAAATCATAAGCTATATGTGGAAAATGTTCCAGAAAACGTATGCGAGCATGTAGAGGAGATATTCCATATTTAAGAACGTCTTCATTAACCTTTGTAGTTGATGACATATTTGAGAATTGACTTTTCGTTTTTCCACATAAAGAACAACTCCAAGTAGATGACGTTTTTGTTAAAGCATTGCTAACTTTACCATCAATCATCGTTAATCTCATATCAAACGATACATTGAAAGAGTAGTCCTCTATTTCGATCAAAATGGGCTGCATTAATTTAATTTCCGATTCAATATGATGTACAAGTTCTTGAGTTGCAATCTTTGTCTCCTTAGTATACTCGAAAGTAATTGGTCTACAAAATGATTTAGATCCAGGAGTTGAATTTATGCAAATGTCTTCTTCGAAACTAGTTGATGGAGAGTCCTTGTCAGCATATTTTCGAAGCCGTAATGGAACCATTGATGCCATAAGTACGCCTTTGTAATCAGATAATAAGTGACCTTCAGTGGGCTGCTTGTATTCTGAAAGTAACGACGATCCATCACATCCCCATTTACATATTAGTTTCACTTCGCTGTGGTTAATTTTATTTAGCTGCTCTGCAGTAAGTGTTGAAACTATCCTTGATGCTGTGTTTTCTAGAAGAGATGAGATTCCAACAGTAACTTTTCGGTCAGAAACTGTAATACCAGTGGGTATAACGCTCTTCTTCCTTTCTTGCAGAGCATCATATGATGGCAAAACCTCAACTCCTTTTTCTTTCAATGCTTTTCTCAATATTATATATTTATCACGACTAAGTTGAAGCTGCAACATAAGAGCAATGGCTTCTTCTTCTGTGAAAGCTGAATTAAACGATGGTGTTGGAATGCTCTTAACAATACGATTAAGCCTTTTAGGTGATGCATTCGGAAGAACATTTGCAATTTTCACAGCATCCATGGGTTGATCTTTCTTTTTTAGCATCGCATTAAATGTGTCTGTAACTTCTTCGGTAGACATGGTTGTAAGATTTGTTGTTAAGCGTGCTTGCTTTGACTTCGGGCCTAAGTCTTCATATTCCTTACATTTAGCGCCAGGAGTAGATAAGGAAATTGGGAATTGTATAGATACCTCCAACCAATCAGAAAATTTTGTTCTAAATTTTGCATTAGAGCTGTTGACAGCTTTCCATTTTTTTTCGAATGCCTTAACAAAATTCTCAATTTTGCAAATATCCTTTTTGTCTACTTTAATTGTATATGTTTCTTCAATATAATCAAGTAGAAATTTGACTTTTTTCTGTTGCTGTAAGTTTGCACTTTTGTATAAAACTGAATATAAATCGATGTGTTTTAGTGTGATGGCCATGATCGTCAACTTTTTAATGATGCCAACTATTAATTGCGAGATATTTTATACCATGCGCCAACTGTCTCGCTAACTATTTTTAAAGATTAATTTATCTCTAAAGGTTGACTTTGTTTTTAGTTTCCCCGCCTACACATACATGTATAATAACCATCGAAATTGTATTCAGGTATACAAAATATTTACATATGATCACTAAATATAAGCATAAGTTCAGGTAGTACTGCGTATTAAAGCGAAACAGGTAGATCAATAAAGGAAACATGCGAAGGTGGTATTAACACTCTAATTACTTAGTGGCTGTTCAGACTATTGTGTCAGTTGTACTTCAATTTTCGAAAATGCAAACATGATATTATTATTACTTAAACGTTTTTGAAAAACAATAACAATTGAATACATCAGCCCTTAATTACCATAAATTCAGGTATGTTTAGCTGAAATGTCTAGCCTTTAATAATAAATAAATAGGGATAAAAAGAAATGTACCCTTCGTATTAGTTGCAGGTAATACTACCTATTAAAGCAAACCAGGTAAAGCAATAAAACAAATATTCAAAGATTATACTAACGTAATAAGGCTACTGCGTAATAGAAAATACTGCGTAAAATAAACAGTGCCTCACCCCTTGTATTCCCAAACGCTGAATCAGTACTAATTTTTGGAAATTTTCATTGCAAATAGGTTAGTTGTAGCCCATTAATTTCATACCCTTAAAATGAAAGGGGGTTTCATATTATATATCATTAGTTAGGTAATTACCTCTAGTTTATATATTATTAAATTTTTTAGAAATTTAAAACTTTTTAAAACAATTTTTGCAAAAATACAGAAAAAAACGTCCTTCAATAAAAGTTTTTGAGAAATAAAATTTTTTGAAATGCCTATAAAATTTTCATTTATTTATATTTTTTTACAAAATTTTGCAAAAATATAGGAATTTATAAAAGAAATAAAAATTATTTGCAAAATGTAGGGAAAAAATAATACCAATCCCGAAATTCCCAAAAAACTTTCAAAAATTCCCAAAAATGGGATTTTTTAGTTTTTTTGCTGTCATTCCAGCAAATATCCTGGGGCGACAAATTCCATTTGCATAAAACTAAAAAATACTTATAACTATAAAAAACAAGTAAAAATATTTAGGTTAGAGGCGTGCGATTTTAGAAATTTTGGGCTAAAGTCGGTTTTGTCTAAACAAATGGGTTAATTTTAGGATGCTACCCTTACGCAACAGGACATAATTTTCAAATTTTTTTTTCTTTAAAATATTTTCTTAACAATAAGCTTTTAAAAAAATATAAACAACATATACTTTACTTTGGAAAGTTCGTCCAGAAATAAAAAACAATAAAGTTACTTTTTGCCCTAAAAATATGCTAAAAACTGACTTTTTTTGAATTTTTAAATTGTGTTGAATATAACTTTTTCTTTATAAAAGATTTTTTGCTCAAATTTTTTTTATAGTATTGAAAAAAATACTGGCAAGCTAATAAAACTTATTTTTGAAAAATCGGTTAGGATTTGAGCTCAAAAATGTGAAAATACTGGACCAGGGTTGGTAAAAACACGAAAATTTAATTTTTAAAACTTTAATATCTCGAAAACTTTAAGAGATAATATATACGTGTCGCGACATTTTTTGTAGGCCTTGACTAGAAGAATTTAAAAATAAAAAATATTTGCAAAAGAATTGGAAATGAAAAAATTAGATCGTTTTTAATTTTTCACATACCCCAGGTGGCCCACTTTGGGGGCGCGTGGACACGCCCACTTAAACGCTATATAGTCCAATCTCAAAACTTAAGCTTGAATACACCTCTTTTATGCCTGTCTGAAATTTCATTGCAATCGAGCCATCCGTTTAGAAACGGCAGAATTATTTCCAATTTTTTTGCAAAATCCCCCACTGTGCGCCGTGTAAAACTTTATGTTGGCACGTATATTCTGTGATTAAACGTATGTATGATTAACGTATGTACATACATATGCAACAGCTGTTTTCTTTTCCACTCACATTTTTTTTTTTATTTGAAGTGTGATGGTGTGAATGTAAAATGTAATTTACGTGAGACTTTTTGACAGTCGCAAGAAATCTAATTATACTTTCATCTTACAAAACTCGATAAAAGTATTTATACTTGTATAATAGTCTGAATTTCACTTTAATAGGGACACTGTATAGTTGCCAACTTTTTGTTTATTTAAAAACAGGCAATTCATACCCTCTCTATATCTTATGGTTCAGGAGTTACAGAGAATTTTCGCTGTCCTGTGAGGAGGCTACCTTTAGCTTTTAACTATTTTCTGTCTTTTGTCTATTTTAGTCTATTAGTATGGATATCTAAAACAATGAACATATATTGAAAAGGCATATTAAAATACATTTCTGTGTGTATAAAATGGATTCTTTAAGCAGTCGAAACGGATTTTTCGGTAGCTCTTGGCATGAGGAAAAAGGTACATCAAAGAAGTCATTTTCGAAGCTTCCGAATTTAAATATTTTTCTATTTTTGTATGGGAAAGGCGCACTACGGGGTCAGTGTGTCCGAAAAAAAAAATATTTTGAAGAAAACATTATTGGAAGGGACTCCTCTACGGGCACCTTGGGACTGATGGCTGTGATTATGTGGTTGGAATATGAATTAGAACCTTAACCAATAATCAGCCCCAGGTTGCTGGTAAAGTAAGTAAATGTATTTTTTCTCCTCAAATTGTTTTCGAATACAACAGCCCCGTACCCAGAATTCTTCAGGGGACTTCCTAACAAAAAATATGAGAAATTTAACACCTCGACAATGATTTGATCGATATGTCGCAATAAAACCTTTTCTCCTTATTGAAAAAACAAACAAAAAAATCGATGACATTTTTTATTGGTAGCATCAATCCAATAGTCGGTACAGGCGATAAAGGTGGTCAACTATCTGGTATTTACAATTCTATGTTTAGTTTTATTTTAAAAATTCTTTTGTCCTTTTTTCAAATTAACTGTCTTTCTTATTTTTTTTTCTTTCCTTTCTTCATTCAATTTTTCATTCCGACTCTGACAAGATTCGAACCGAAAACTCGCCGCTGTTGAGCAGCCACCACATCCACTCATCCATAGCAACAATTAGAATGAATGGTTTTAGAAGCATTTTAAATTATATCACCAAATAAATAGTAACAATGAAAATGGTTGATATTACATTACCAATTGTAATGTGAACCTTTCATGCAAAACCTTAACATATAAATTTTCTGTGTTCTTCTGAACTATGGCAATGAAATCAACCATTAGTTAGCTACAATAACATAACTACATTTTACTTTTCGCTAGCTATTTAGTCTTAAAATCAGATAAAAATTGTGATTGCTTCAGTAGTTGCTACTAAAATCCGATGCCGAATATTTTATTCGAAAAAGTGATGACGAAGGCAGACAGACAATCAGTTGATTTAATCAATTTAAAAAATTTTGGAAGCCTGCATTTATTTTATTTATGCGATATCGAATGAATTCGATAATGGTAAATATTAGTTAATTTTAGGAACTCTTATACAAAGCTTTTATTTCAAAAACCAAAAAAAGCTTGTACGCCGCAATTGAACACTAGTTAAAAAAAAAGCTGTCAACTTCATTCAAAAAATATATTTATGTATATCAATATACTTTGTGTCTTGCTCAACAATTATATCAATCAGGTCTATAAGAAAACAGTTATAAATAATTTTTCCAAATTGCCTTTCACTGTAGCCACTAAATTTTCGTTCACCCGCAAGGAATATCATATTCCCTAGACGCAAACACTCAAATAAAGTTCTTTTTTCGATATCCATGTAAAGTACCTGTAATAACATAAATTCATTTATTTTTGTTGCTTTCACTTTTTATGCAGCAGTAGTATTGATAACATCAAAATTATGTTAACTTCCATTTTGACTTTTAACCTTTTCTTATTTAAAAAGCAGAATCAGAGGCATTCGCCCAACTTGTGTTAACGTCAGGCAGTCAGCCAGCTGCGGAAGCCAGACAGTCGGTGTCTGATGAGTTTTATGAGCCAGACAAAGGTGTTGGTTCCTTTGTGTTATTTGTAACGGTGGCCACCATTTAAATTAAGCTGCCTCCAACACCACTAAAAACAACAAAAGTTAAAACAAAAACGAAAACAAAACTGCAACTTTATCACTCTATGTATCGTTGTTTACATTGGTCGCCACATCGCCATTCTGGCTCCCACATTTAACGTGGGAGGCTAGAACGAGCCCATGGTAAATGCTCATTCATGCTTGTGTTACAGGTAACAGTCAAAATTAAAAATATTAAAAGTAGGCAATAAAATTATTAGTAGAAATTTACAAGTGCATATAAAATATTTAAGAGACTTAAGCTTGCTAGCCAAATTTTAATATTTTCCTTTGGCTCCTTTGCTTACTCTGCTCTCAGAAGCAAATAGTACAGTAGAAACACGATTCTCTAGCATTATCGCGGTCACAATTGTTAATGAATTATTTAAATGAGTTCGATTTTACTTTCTCAGAATTGAAAAAGATTTTTTGTGGTGAGCAACGTTTTTAAAAAAGACAAAAAACTAAAGTTGAAGACTTACTAGTTGGGGATATTTTACTTCCACCAAGTGGCTCATCAGCATCCAAATTGCTTCATAAATCATGTAGTTCAACTATAATTGTGTCATTACATTGTGAAGCATGTGCATAAATATGCCGGTAAACAGATCGGCATCGCTATCGATTGCATCCACAACTCTACGACTTCACTTTCATGTGTTAGGTGTCCGTTGACATCGCGGCCGAGCACTATATTTATATTTGAGCTTTTATGCTGTACAATTGTTAATTATTTATCTAGCTTTTAGTTCAGAAAGATTTTTTTTTTTTGGAAAAAGGTTAGTAATCGGCGTTTTCAAAGAAGATAAGAACGGTAAAGTTTAGTACGTACAAGCTGGGGAGTATGCCATGTTTCATGACCATCACGATGCTCATCAGACAAAATTGGTCATGGCCTGGGTTCGAAGCCAATATGCCTTCAATTTTTTTTTTTCTTTTAAAATTTTGATCACTTCAAATTTATCACAAAATATCTTTCTCAATTTTGTGGAAGTAAACTCGAACTCAAGTCTGTTAAAATTATCAACAATTATTAGTTTTTCTTTATAGTCCAACTTTTTACAAATTTATAATTGTTAATTTGTTGCCGTCGAACTGAAAACCAGATAAGTGACTAAGAATTATAAACTTTTGACTGCCATGTGGTAAAATGGTTCACTGGGTCACGACCACGTACCTTTGATCGTCTCTTTAATTTAATCGCAATATTAAATTAAGTCTGATTGATGTGTACAAGTATCTAGAGGTAACGATGATGAGTACAAAATACATATGTAGTATTAAAAACGATTTTTTGAACATTTTTGATGTCGGGTTTGGTAAAATAGGACCTATTATCACTCCTACTGAAGGTTTCTGAAAAACCAGGTGGCAGCAAGCAGAATGGACCCGGACTTCAGTTATATTAAACGACCAGGAAGATTTTTGTGAATTGTAAATTCTAAAATAAATTAACCTTACCAAATAAAGTATCAACTCCATCAACCAAATATATTGATAACTTAATTTTTGTAGCTGTCTTTGCTGGAAAAAAATTGTGCATTTCTTTTGCACTTTTTTCTTAAAGTGAGAGTTTAAGGTGCAAGGAAAATGCCATCGAAGCGTGAATTATAGTCTACTTCAATATTGAAGTTGTTTTAATAAACATATTGTGAGTTTTACTGTATTTGTTTTATTTTGTATTTTGGTTTGATAGCGAATGTTTGCAATGCTCTCACAAAGAGAAATATCTGAGAAAAATTTGAAGTTACTACCATGGATATAAAATAGAATAGCAAAAACCCAAGAAATCGCTTTCAGGTAGGACGTGGACTGCAGGCCGTTCTTACTTAGTGTAAAAGCTATATATTACGGAAAAAAAAAATAAATACTTTAAAATGGCTTTATCTCTTTCATTCCATTCACTCCAGGGACAATTTTAGGAGCATCATACTGATTGAGGATGCCTTGTCTTAGCCATTTGGCCTTCGGGCTATAAGATCGGAAAGCTCGTATGTACTCAATCGGCACTATGCGGATCAGTAACCTAAGGTGGCTCCTTGGGGATAGTCTGGACGGCAGAAGATTATGATTGACAGCAAAATATCGCTCGCGATGCTTGGTGTAAATATGTCAGATTGCTGTGGCCTTGCAATAATTTCTGTATTGTAGTGAACTACTCTTAGTTTAAACCATTGGATTGGCGTAAAGGCCTGACGCTCACTAGAGAACACTTTATGCTGCCCACTTGTATGATGTGTGCCTTTTAGGGAAGGGAGCTTCAATACAGCACAGTAAGATGGTATGAACATTTTCAGCAAGGGCCATTATATTAAAAAAGATATCATTTGCGCTATGTCATCCAGCGTTATGTGATTGCGTTTGAGTCAGCATGGTAAAAACTGATGTAAATTCAATCACAACCTTTCAGATATAATCTGCACCAAATACATCCTGATTTTAAATCTTTGCAAAACAAAAAGAGATATACAGTTAAACATGGCACTCGATCAGCTATAGAACAATCGATTGGTCAATTCATTTAGTATTTGCTTTTCTGAAAAGCACCTCTGATCAAACGAATATTCTTTTCGTTGAATGCTTTTAATGAGGATGTCGTGCAACATATTATTTTGGTAATACACATGAAAGTGAGCACCACATTTTAAATGAGCTTTTGGCCAGTATAATTGAAAACTATAATAGTCTGAAACTACCTTAAGCACTATTCCTTATTGAATGCTTTCTCATTATCCGATATCTAGAACAATGCAAAGCATTTGTAGGATGCTTAGTCTCTGTCATAAGAAAAATAATTAGATGGTAGATTTAGCGAAATACTGCCGGCACAGAGTACACAGAGTACAGGTGAAACAAGTGATTATGGAAAATCCCCAAAAACCAGCTGATCGGACACTTGTTAATCAGAGATAGTTATTCTAGCATTGGATACTCTTGCTTACCTCATAAAAACCTGTAATAAACGTCTTTACTTTGGTTTTATTACTACATGTTTTAAGGCATGTTCAGAAGCGAGATGCACAGAGTTTGCGCTGATGTTGTATCTCGTTTTGGCTGCCTTTTATCTCTGCATACTTTGTGATGTTGATATAAATCTCAGCAAATGTCTCTATTATCCTTTTGATTGTGACAAACTTGCAAGTTGTCAACTTTGAAATAGTCAACACTGTTAAATGTTGTTCTACACATGTAGCAACGCTATGGTAGCATATAGAAAAGACCTAACTGGCATGTTTTTCAATCTCGGTATTTTTACATACTTCAATATTGAATCGTTCAATTGATCAAAATGTTCAAAAAAAACTAGAGATGTAAAAAATCCGAGTTAGGGCCTTTCTGCATGAGGCCAACGGCACACAAATGGTTACATTCATACATATGGGTACATCAGTAGAAGTTCCTTCTATTTTTATGGCGGCAGTAGAGCCACCTTTAGTGGTATAGGTGCTGGTTAACTTTTCATAGATTGACGAACGATTCCTACTATTTTTTTTTTATTTTTTATTTTCATCCTTATTGGCAAACATTGTGTTTAAAATGGAAAAAAGTTGATTTTTAATTAAAATTACAGTGGCAAATATTTACCAAAAGGTTAAATGTTGACAATAAACATACATACATATTGACTTTTGTATTTGCTGCTGTTTGTTGTTGCTACTGCCCGCCCAAACGTGTTGTTATTCAACTTCAGCCATTCATGACTGATAAAATGCCTGAATGACTGAGCAAGTGACTGAGTAGCTCCAATTATGTTACACAAAACCAAAAAAAAAAAAGCATTTTAATTAAAAACTTCAATGTGAATTATGAAAATCAATTATAATGTTTTAATGTTGAATATAGTATTTTAAAATAAAACTGAACTTTATGCCAGGTTATTTGTATACGTTAATTGATGTTTATAAAAATCAATTTAAATGTTTTATTTTGCAAAAATAAAAGCTCACAGAATAAAGATAAAATCAAGTGTTTGCCGGGCACAATTATAATGTATAAAAGGACACAAAAGTGCTGTATCTTTAATTTTTTGCCAATTATCTGTTTGTTTTAATGGAATATTAAACTAAATTAATATAAAGGTCTATATGGCAGATTTCGTAATATTTCATGTGTTTTCAAATTTTATTTGCACAATAATACAATTTCATATTCATGATTTTGTAACTCACAACGCAACTCCAAATTGGAAATTATTTACAAATCTTTTGAAAGTCAGATAAAAGCAGTGATAGAATTGCAATTCGAGGAATACATTATCATTATGATCAGGTAGTAAAATTGTCAATAACTGCTGCAGTATGCAATTTTGGTTGTGTTTCGGGGTCCAAATCAAAACAAGGAACAATTCAAATACTTCGCTTGAGTTTGAAAATTTCTTACAATTTTTGAACCGTAAGGTGTAGAGACTTGAAATTGCACATGTATTGTACAACAGCAACTATCAAAAACAGTAAAATGCTAATATATAGAATGTGAGTAACGTATGGGTTCACCCTTTACTTTGAAAATTAGCTGTAACTCTTGAGCCGTAAAATATAGACACTAGAAATGTCCACACTATATGAGGTTGTGTGGCCTCTCCAACAACAAATTCCAAAAACAGCGAAAAATTAAAACGTAGGTGGTCTGTAGTGCATGATGGCACTCTTTACTTTAATAATTAGCTGTAACTTTTGAGCCGCAAGAGATAGTGACTTGAAATTCGCAGAGTATACCCAAATGTCTGGCCTCCATAACAATAAAACCCAAAAAGTGCATAATACATGGGGACGCCATTTAATTTAAAAATTAGGTCTGACTGTCGAGCCGTAAGAGATAAAGAACTTAAATTTACAATAGAGATGTAATGGCCTGGCCGCTAAATACTAAAACACCAAAAAACTTTATATGTAATGAATACCCCATAAGGGCCACAATACGTCTTCTCAGTGTGCTACCGTCAGGCACTCTGACGGTAGCACAGAACCGTTGGTGTAAAGGCCGTGTCAGATAAAACTTTTGCTTCGCGTTGCGTTACATACACGCTTTGACATTTAAGATAAATGTACGTTTGTTTATAAAAATAAGTACATATGTATATAAAATATTTCATATATTCAATATTTTATTGATAAACAAACAATGCGCGGGTCTTGTCAAAGTTTTTAATGTGACATACACTTTTTGTTTTACGCTTTCATTTCAAAGTTATAAGCGGCACGCAAAGCAACAAAGTTTTATCGGACACGGCCTTAAGAGTCAGCCTCGCACTTGCCAGAATTTATTGTTGACTGTTGTAATCCTTAGGCAACTTTTCTTTTTTTTTTTTGGCTTGGACCAGTGCTCAGGGGACGACCTCTATTTATGCATGCGCATCGTACCGGAACTAGGAAAATAGGTTTTGGCACTGTTCAAGTTTTGGAGATCAGTGTAAATATAATCTAATGTGGAAATATTTAAGTGCAAAGAGTAAAATCATATTAATATAAATACAAAATTGTCAATGCCTTTGCCAGTGCTCTAGACAGATAATGAAGACAAGTCTACAAAAAATAAATAAATAAAATGTTTTCAACTTAACAGACTAATACTCGCATCTATCATAAAATTTTTTTTACTATGACTTTAAATCGCAAGATTACTATAAGAATACTTATAGGTCAGTTCATTACTTCGCCAACTGACCTATACAATTAGGTTTCTCTCTCTTTGTATAACAACTACTTAATTTTGTTGCAATTCTATTGGAAAAATATATTTCAATGAATTGCGATTTTGCTTAATAAATAATTTTTTGTTTTGAATATATGTACACATGTATACATAGATATTTTTTCCTCAGTAAAAAACAAACCTTTTCAACTGGAAACCTTATCTTATTGTTTAAACTTTTTCTTTAAATAAATTGCTGATCAATATTATAAGGAATTCCCATCAAAATCGTAAAATATTCTTTGGTTTGGATAATTTTTCGTTTCTATTGTTTTGTGTGAAAACATGTAAAGCACAGCACATCTAAAAATAACTCTGGCGTTTTAGCAAAATCCCGATCCTATATCCCTTCTTTCGAATCCTGACACCCAGAACTGCACCCAAATCTTAGCATTTTTAAATGAAACCAATTTAAGATCATAATGTAAAGCAAAATTAATGAGCCTAAGGCCTCAAGGCCATGGCATCATAATCAATGAAGAATATATGATAAATACTCTGAAAGCTGGGTTTGTACCACTAGAGGCATTTTCATGTTTCTCGATAAAATTAAATTTATCCAAAATGAAAATGCAGTCCCAATATTTGATTAAAATTTTAGAAGGGCAAATATTAAAGCTGTAGATTGCAGTATAGAACAGGTATAAAAAAAGTATTTCTAAAAATGATAGATATCTTTTTCCAAGACAAAATATCAACAAATTTTGGTGGCTAAGCACTGAATAAGCACTGTTTTCTTGCTTTCGTTCTTTTGTTTTTACCTTTAATTTACCTTTTTTTAAATCAAAATATTTGGTTGTTTCTAGCAATTGCTGTCTCTTTCTATCAATGTAGTAGCAATCATGATACAACTAATAAGAAAGCCTCATCGGCGAAACCGTTAGCCATCTGACTACTTAACACTGTCAAGAGAATTCATAGATGAGAGGCAGCCAAAACCAGTCAGTAAATCATCGTAAAGTCTTAAATGTAGAAGTGGCGTAAAAACCAAATGCATGTTATTTTTTACTGAAGTTGATCTTATTGTAGGGAAATGATTACTTTAGTAGTTGTATCATGGTAGGCATCAGTGCAAGAAAAATTTATTATCACACGGGCTCCATGACTTACAGTAGTCAGTAAAATAACAAATATTTAGGAGTCACCAAATAATAAATGTATCAAAAGTATGTAATTCTGTTATGACTTTTAAGCCGTTTTCGTGTTAATTATCACTGTGATGCATGTCAAACAGCCGTGGTATGTTCCCCGGCTAATAATAAAACTTTAATATTCTTGCCTTCTTTAAAAATATTGATCAGTACACCACTACCAGCACACTAGCTTACCCCAGGATGTCCATAGAAGAGGCAAACCCTCATAATATTTTCTCTGCAATATTTGCCTTCGAACACACCCACATCATACTATGCCTCTTTATGGTCTCCAATAAAAAAATAAAAAATAAAAAAACATTGAAAAAGGGATACCTGGAAGATGTATCGTTGTTTTTTGCATGCCAAAGCTATTGAAAAAACGATGGCACGACATCGACAAATTTTTTTATCGTACAAATCGACCCGGCCTAATGTAGATATATACTCGTATACCCATAGCATAGTAAATATGCTACTACATACAATTAAGTTTAAAATTCAGTTTTATCCATTGTTCTTAAAGAAAAGGGATTAAAAACTGATGAGACTGAAATTGCTAATTGGTTTTAAATCGAAACCACATACATACTTATAAGCTTTATACACACATACATACATACACATCTATTCATGCCGTGCAGCTCATTGCATTATTAAAATGTAAAGAAATGAAAAAACAACGTTATGTTTTCTCCGCCCTTCTCAACAATATCGTATGTTTGAAACATTTCTAAATTTCATATTGCAACATATTACATATAACCAAAATACACACATGACGAATAATTGAACGGAGGGCCGGAATAAAGATTTACCAAAATTGATTAACTCTCAATCAAACTCTCGAAAGTTCACACAAAATTATGTCTGGAAACTTATTTGTTTCCAAGAAAAAAACTTCCAAATAATATCAATTTTGATAAATGTTTGCTTAGATACGATTAGGAAAGCCTTTAAGAAAATAATTTGGACTGAAACAAACGCACGTACGTGCGTGAAAGCACATAAACACATAGTCGTACATGCATTAGATGCATGTCTTCTCAAATACAAGCAAACAGATTTTTTCAAGAATAGTAAAAGAAAGAAGAAAACAACTTTCGAAAAAAGTAGTTTGAATAAATGAAAAATAGTTTGTGTGTGGGCAAGGCGCCAATAAGTTGTTCAACTAAGTCCCATTTTATGTCCTCATTGTTAGAAAGCATGAATGGACGGATAATCTTGTAGGCTGTAAAGTTTGCCAATAACGCTATTGTTGAATGAAAGTTAAAAAGAATGTTTGTTTGTCCACAAACGAGAAGGGTAGTTGGATGTTTATTTGAAGAATTACTTTACAAGTGAATAGATATTTAAATAGAGTGGAGGGTCTTTCAATAAGAAAATTTATTGTGATGAGTAAAAAAAATTATATTTTTAATCAAAAAGATGGGACGTTTAAATAGGTATGACAATGAGATAAATGAAAATTCTTTGCAAAAAGTTTCGAAACGCTAAATTAAAGCTTACCACCATTATTTTATCTGTGTAATATTTTTTAGATGGGCAACTAACCCTCTATTATCACTTATCTTAAGGAGGCTGGCCTGCAAAACGACTCTACAAAAATTGATCCCTCATTCTCATATAGAGCCCGGAAGACCCTAGTGTAACCAAATGTATGACCTACTCTCATTGACTAACATACGAAAACGCGTTTTAAACTTTGAAGCCCTTGTCCGGTTCAAAATGGCCTTAGAAGCAGCTTGAGTTCAAATACCAAACTTTTTTTAATTGGACAAGCATATTTGAATGAACTGACATATAGCGGTCATATAGCATATCCAATACAAAAACGGTTTTTATAATTTTCAAGCAGAGGCATGACTAAATATTTGACGCCAAAAGCTCTACACTGTGCCACTCACAGCCAGTTTACACTATTATACAAGCGTTAATACTTTTTTCAGATTTTTTATGCTGCTGTACATTTCTTGTGTAACATAAATTATATTTTGCAATTGGATATAATACTACTTAATATTTATGGATTAAGTCCACCCTTGAAGAAAATATATTTTTAAATATTAACTATTTGTTGCTATATTATAAAGCCAAGCAGATTTTTTAGCTGCCTGCCAATTTTTAAACACTAAAGCTCCTCAAATTTAATCACTTCATTTAACTGCTATTAAGCCAAAACTATAAATTTCCTTTGAACAAAACTATTCCAGTTACGTTTCTGTTCACAACACTCGCCTCATAAACAATATCTTACTTACTCTTCAACTAAAAACTAAATTAATAATTTTCTTTGATTAAAAGTATTTTGTTTGATTTCTTTCGTTTCTTTGTATGACACACGAACGCTCTCTTCACAGTTCTAAAATATATGAAGCACATGCGGTTGCTTGATGCTGTAAATCACCCTTATGGCCTCATTTTAATGAAACCAACAAAGAATTATTTTATTTAAGCTTTTGAGCAAAAGAAAAATTAAGTACAAAATCTGCACCTGCTCCTCTATTGACACAAAAAATATTTTTTTTCGTAGGAAATTTTTTGGAAAATTGGCAAATAATTTCAATAAGAATGCCTTCTTTCATGAAATGTTAAATGAATTTTTGACTAAGATTGCTTTATTGCTAGGAAAATAAAGTCAATGATTCATCTTCAATAAAAAAATTCACTTATATAATAAGTAAATGATGCAAAGACCAGTATGGAAATCTTAAGAAAATTTAAATTTGAAAGATAACAATTATCTTCACAAGGTAAAATAATTGTGTAGATTTATATGTAGAAGTTTGTTTGAAATGACAAATCAATTTCTTCATCTTGTAAGCATTTTCCATAGAGGTCTTTATCCGTTTTAAAAATTTTATTGAACAGCAAAAAACTAGATTTCGAAAGTTCTGCAACCAACTAACACCGGTATTCATAAAAAATAAAACATTGTTGAAACACATTTTACGACAATTTTTCATATAAAATTTTCTCTAAAATGTATTTGAGTAACGTTTTTTTTTTTATGAATACCAGTGTAAATGTATAAACATTAATTTTTGTTAGAGGTGACGGCAAAAAATTTGCACAAATAGTTGAAAAATGATGAGAGAGGTTTGGGGTGGATCGATTTACCAATCAATTTTGTGCTTTCGATTTTTCAAAAACATTTCCCGAGCCAGGGTGCCAAAAAGAAGTCTAGTGTATGACCAATCCCCATTGCTTTTTGCTTTCCAATACTTTTTTGAAACACACTGACGCCGTACCGCGCCTCCTCAGGACGACTCCTATATAAAATTACACAAATACAAAAAACTAAATTTGAGAGCCTCAAAAATAAGTGTTTAGATACATATGTAGTAGCTAGAACTTTTTTCTTCAAGGTAAAAGCTATCAATAAATTGGTAAGATCGACAAAATTTCCTTCTTGAAAACTCACCACTCTACTCTCGTGTAAGCTTGGCTTACACGAAAGCAAAGGCGAAAAGTTAAAACTATAGGCAGCATGTACTGAGCCGGAAAGCGAGGTACTGGTGTGTAAGATTTCGCTTAAGCAAATACAGCTTTGACTATTTTGTTAGTTTATCATTTTCTTCCTATGATACAATGATGAAAAACGAGGAAAATGTTGTTTGTGTTTTAAAGGCAGCTTATAAAACTTGATATCTTTTACCAACTAGATGTAAAGCAGCACAAGTATATTGCTAAATATAAATTTTATGTAATTTAATACTTGGTTTTATTTGACCCTTTATTATTTAAAATTATTATTTTTTATATTTATTCGAATTTTTTTTGTCGATATTTTGCTTTCCTTCGGACTATAATATTTTATATTATATTTAATATTATACATATAAAATATTTTTTCATTGCTTTTTGTCAAAAAACAATAATTACAAAAACCATTTCTGAAAGAAAAATATTTTCTTTTCCTGTCTTTCACATTTCATTTTATATATGTATGTATGTAACTTATTTTAAAAAATATTTAAGACGAATGCGGCCGTTTTTCATTACTACCTCGAGGGCTTTACATGTAGTCTTTTTATTTTATAGCCAGGGTAAGTTTGCAATGGCACGAATAATGCTTCAAATTTACTGACAAAATGGCACGAAAAAATCGAACAAGTTGGCACGTGACAAAATATAAAATATGTTGAACATCGAAAAAGTATGCTTTAAGCATTGTTGAGTCACTGCTCAATAAAATTGAGCTTTTTGTCTACTATAGATGGTAGTAATAAGACGACTTTACCTGCGAAATTCTGTTCTAAACTTAAAACCAGCAAAAGGGATTTTAATAACAGGTGGACAGAAGAAGTCATACGTTGTTGTTTGGCTTTCATAATATCGGTTGTGGCTCGTGTACTATGTGCCGTTGCTCCGTGCTGTTGGAACCACATGGCCTCCAGACCGAATTCGTTCAATTGCGGCAAAAAACAAAACTCGGTTAACGAGGCCCTATAGCGCGGTGTCGTTTGACCAGCAGGGTGCTTGAAAAAAAAAATTTCCCAATGACTCCTCTAGCATGAACAGCGGTCCATGCAGTCACTCTGAGTAGGTGTAATGGCTCCTCGCCCATCACTCGTAGGAATCACGTAGATTTTCGGTGCCCCAGAGGTGATAGTTTTACTTACTCACGCTGAGGTGGAAATGAGCCTCATCCCACATTATGATTTTGTTAGAAAAATTGTCCACTTCGTCATAGAAACGACTACTCTGCATTATTGGGGAGTGTATCGCTCCATGGCTTGTACATTTAGCGAGAGATTTGATCAAAGCAATATCACTTTTGAAGGTAAACGCTTTTCTTGTTGTTTTTTGCTTTAATAAATACTTTTCAGCAGAATTTTCTTTAAAATTGTACTTTTATTGAATTCGCTTTTATGTTTTCCGTTTACTTACTAATGTTACGCAGGCCGCCGATCCTGAGACCGTCTCACTTGGATCCTAAAAAGGTCCCGTTGTGTTACACTTCCTAATACAATCTCACATTTAAATTATATCTAATTTCTAAGAGGCATCTCAAGAGACATGGAATTTTACTTAAATTTTTATGTGACTGTATGTAAACCATTTAAAAATGGTTTCACTTAAAAATAACTTTATTTCTTACTATATTTGAAAAAATTCCATAGCAGATTCTAAACATTTATTTGTTTTTTAAAAAGAGTTGGCTTTGTCCAAGGTTATAGAACAATCAATTATGAATTTAATTATTTATTTGCTTTAAGATAAAAATTTAAATGTATTAATTCAGGTCCAAAAATAGACCCTAAAAATATTATCTGTGTTTTTAAGCCGTCTATATGTCGCCGACATTTCGCTGATGCTAATCAGCTCATCTGTAGACTCGAAAAACAAGTTATCAAATAGAAATAATGTTAATTAAAAATTTGAAAAACTATTTAATTTATTTATTTGTAATTAATATTTTTCAATTTAATTCCAAATATTATCGTGAAGATGATAACAAATTGTTATCGAAATATTGAATAATATTGTTAATAAAATTTTTATATAAAAACGATCTGAAGCTGTATTAAATAGTTTTTCAAATAATTAAAAAGATCAAATAAATATTATATAGTTAATTAAAAATAGTACGAATTAGAAATTTTTGCTGGGTGAGAGAAAAAAATTCGATATTCTCGAGCTTTTTCTAGGTCACCGAAATGGCACACCCAATTAAAAGTTCCTCTTAATACAAACTTGTTAAAAACTGGCGAAAAGCCGTATGCCATAATAAACTTGCCATGATTATAAAATTTGATGTACAAGCTTGTAGATCCTGCAATTTACATAATAAGAAATAAAATACCTCAAACATCGATTTTCAGGTAATTTTTTAAAGCCTTTTTAAGAGAATGTATTATGTCTCAAAATGGTGTTTCCGTAACCCAGAGAAGTTTTCTTATTTCCCAGAACCCAGTTTCATTGTTGAATAAACCAGTTATATATTATAGTGGATTCCCCGCACTGCAAAAAATTTCCCTCACAAAAGTATTCCCCCGTGCAACTTTGCACAAAAAGCTGTATTATATTTTAAAATTGCAACAAGTAGTTTTAATTGCTGAACTTACGTAATTTAATTTTTTTTTAAAAAGAGTTGATTCCTTCAATGCTCTTGGCCTTGTTATTGTTTTCTCCGTCTACGGCTCTATCTTAAACTCCCTTCAAATCGTTCGTCAATAAATAAGTTTTTCTTTTGTTCGCTTCACTTTTTTTTTTTTCTTACCATGAAATACATATTGTAGAAAGATTTAAGGGCCCCAATAAAGACGCCAGAATATTTTGTAAGCCCAAAAAAAAGTTAACATATCAAGATTAATTTCTACAAGATAATAAATTAGTTTCACAGTGAAGGACACTTTGTGCGGGAGTCAAAAGCAGCACAAGAAAAACAAAACTTACAAATAGAACAAAGACAAAAATAAAAAAATGCTTTCGGTAAAAAAAAAAACCAAGCAAATTGTAAAATAAAAAGTTTAAACGTGATCTGATTTAAATAAAATATTGAAATGGTCCATAATAAATTGTTTGTAAACAAAGATAATGGCATAAAACGAGATTAACAGGCTGAATATAAAACGGAGATGCAAATTGAACAAGATTTCAATTTTTTGAAATTTGTGGTGGTAAAAAGGGGTGGGTTTTTTTTATCGTTTTTCTTTCATCAAAAAAAAAAAAACAATTATTTTAATTATGAATAAACTACGTTATACATTCATGGTTCATTGATTTATGGCTCTTTTTGAAAACTAGACAATGAAACGAATGCTTTTCTTTTAGAACTGAAGGTTAAAAAAATCGTATAATATTTCCTTCTTTATCATAAATAAGAAGATAAATTGAATTTAAGCCCAATTAAGAAATTTTAGTAGTTAATATGGATTTCAGCTTTGCTGTTTACTTGAATTTTTCAGTTCAATTTCTATTGGTGCCTCAAAAACAAAATAATTATTATGTATAATAATAAACTTAACGTTTCATTCAAGACATAATTATTATCCCCTTTGCTAAAGGGGTACATATAAAGATTTGTTCCGCACAAAACATAATTTTTGATGCCATTAGGCAATTTATTGAACTTAATTTTGAAATACTCAAGTGTATAACTATGTTTTCTGGCTTGATTTTCAAAACAGGCAAAATGGGGTAGATAAAAAATCAGATATAGAAAAAAATCAGTTACTGCTAAATATGGGTTTTTATTGTAAGAATTTACCTTTTTTAGGGTTCTGTACTCAGGGAGTAAAAACGGAACGGAAATTATAGCGACTTTTACGTTCATCCGTACGTCACAGGCCCCATTCTGGAAAACGGTAAGAGCTAGAAAGCTGAAATTTTCACAATATGTGTGGTTACTCGGCTTAGTACAACATCCACTATTAAGTACAACAAAAAATGTAGAACTGAAGGGTGCTTCCATACAATAAACTGTGAAAATTAACTAAAATTAGCTGTAACTTTTGAACCATGAAATTTTTACAGGAAATCCGATTGCACAGGCTGCAACCCAACAAGTGCCCAAAACAATAAAAAGTTGATAGCTAAAGGGTACTCCCATACAGGAAACATTGAAAATAAGCTAAATTTAGCTGTAACTTTTGAACCTAAAGAGCTGGAGAGTTGAAACTTATGCAGTATATGTGGTTTCATAGGCTCTAAACCAAGAAAAACCCTAAACCACGGAGTGCTAAGAACTAATGATCAACATTTTTAAAGAACACAAGAAAAGTAAAGTTGAAGACTTATTGGCTGGGACACATGCCACGGCTGTTTCATGAACATCAAGTCAGTACTAAAATTTGCTACGAACCCAGGCCATGACTAATTGTATACTGTTGTTAAACAGCCGCATAGCAATCCCACTATCAGAGCTCTTTATTACTGACTGTCTAGATGTAATCTTATTGATCAACTTTCCTCCATATCATTGTGTTTTTCTGCTGATTGGAATATATTTTTAAACATATTCTCTCACCAATATCCAATTGATTTTCAATTGATTTTTGTGCTTGTTGCTATTGCATGAGTGATAACAATGGTTCCAAAATTTTTTTCCGGGCCCAGCGATTTTTGAGCATTAATTTTTACTTCCTAGTTGAAATATACGATTTACAATTGTTAATAATTTTATCGGGCTTTCCAGTTCGATTTTTTACTTTTTCAAAACTGAGAAAGATTTTTTTTTTACTGAAAATTTTAATTTCATTGAACTTCTGTATTGTAATACATTTTTATTAAATTACTTAAATTCAACCCTAGGCTTGTCACTACTTTAGTTAATATCAATCAAGTAAAGAGAAGTAAAATTTAATAGCCAGGTGGACAACCGGCTGTTTCTGGGTAGCAAAGACCCTTCATCAGCACCCTATGAACTTTGGACGTGTCAAATTTCACAATATTGGCACAGCCGCTTTAACCACTCGGCAACCAGATTTTTTGTGATTTTTTTTTTTTTTGCTTGCTTGTGCTTTGCAAATATTTTTTAGATCAGGGAGGACAGTTAAGGCCGTGTCAGATAAAACTTTGTTGCTTTGCGTGCCGCTTATAACTTTGAAATGAAAGCGTAAAACAAAAAGTGTATGTCACAATAAAAACTTTGACAAGACCCGCGCATTGTTTGTTTATCAATAAAATATTGAATATATAAAATATTTTATATACATACTGTTGGCGAGGTATCTGCCTTGGTGGCTTCCACTATAGATTACAAACGCGCAAGTCTAATTTAGTTACAATTCTTTATTTCAATTTTCATTCAATTTAAATGGCCTTGTGACTTTATTAAAAAATTAGATACTTATGCGTTTATAATCTATAGTGGAAGCCACCAAGGCAGATACCTCGCCAACAATCTTAAAATTCTTTTTGGTGTGGTCACCGCTTTAGTTTGGCAGGATAACTCAGCTAAAAATGGCTGATTTCCAACCCTTTTATCTGTACGTCAATCAGAAATCCGCGTGGAATTCTTTTGGATTTTATGATCGCGTAATAAAATATAAAGTCACTCAACCAATACAAACATATAACTTGACATTTAGTAGAGCTGTGTTTACAGAGCAAATTATGTACGTGAAGCTAACAATCTTTTGATAAAGCAGTAGTGGCGGTAACACATACATATGTACTTATTTGTAGTTTTGTTTATTATATTTTTCAAATTAATTTATTCATTAAATTTATAAAATTTATTTATTTATTTGGAATTTTTTTTTTATTTCTGTTGACGCCAAGAAAAAAGAAAAGAAAATGAAAGCAGCTAATTGTCAAAGCATGCAAAAAGATGAAAGATTCCCAACTTTTTGCTTTGCTTTGCGTCAAATAAAATTTATGTGACAAGTGCCATATAAACATGTACATTTAATTTAAATGTCAAAGCGTGTATGTAACGCAACGCGAAGCAAAAGTTTTATCTAACACGGCCTTTAGATAGCCTTGAATAAAAGAGAATAAATATATAATACATCAACAAAAACATAAAATTGTTACTGAGACTAATTTTATTTATTTTTTTCAACTTTAATTGCTTTGCTTAGGGTTGCCGTTTTTACTATTTATACCAGAAACATAAAATACAATAGGCTTTCTTTGTGGGCAGTAGTACGAGAGTGAAGACGCTATCACCCAAACACGTGTATGTGGCATACAGCATATTTGTTAAAATTTGTATGTAAAAGTTCTGGTTTCTTTATTGTGGTAATTCTTTTTAGATATTAGTTGATCAATTTGTATACATTTCTTAAGTCAAAAATCAGTTTAATAAAAAGTGTGCGAAATGCTTCTGGGGATCATAAAAAGCACTTGGTAGGAAAATGTTTGTCTTCATAGATTTCGAAATAAGCGCAAAGAGAAGAGGACACTACCTGAAAAACTTCGTAACCTGACTGAACCGTTGCCTCCCAATATTGTATACCAACAAGTAATTTCCGGATTATCTATTTACCTACAGATATGGCTCTTTGATCTCATTTGATTACGGAATAAAAGTTTGTTTTTTTCAGAATATGGTTTTTGTGTTTTGTTTTTTTAGCGCTTAAGATTTTGAGAACTTCTACAATTTTTTTTTTTTTTTTAATTTACGTAAATAATTAAAAAAAAAGTTCAATTCATAAATGCGATTAGGAAATTTCTTTTGAAATCAGTAACAATTCTACTTTTGCTTCGCAGTATTTTTAACATGAATTAATTAACGAAAAAAATTGCTTGCTTAGTGACGGCTGTTTCTGGTGGGTATCGATTTCCACATTTGCCCTCTACTTGATGAAACGCACAGAAGGCAAAAAAAAAAACAATAACACAATTGTTAACATTCGCTTATTAAGCAATATTAAAACCATCAAACAAACAATTTTATTACACACTCTCTTGTTCTTATCGTGATTAATTCAAGCAGACACTTGTGTTTAACAAGGCTTTTCCGTTTCCGCTAAACTCACATGCTGTCTAAACAGCTCATAAATGCTGCTCATGAATAGTTATTAATCCAGCAAAGTATTCCCATGATAATAAACCGAGTGATGACTTCAATGCGAATTTTTATAATGAAAAGCAATTGTATTTTGAAACATTAACCGGTCAGCGATAAAATAGGGAAGAAGAAAAAAACCAACCAAAAAGGAAAACAGAGCGTGTCAAATGAATCAATTAAAATTTATTGAAATCTTAAGCAACCCCAATTTCATTGCTGTACATACATACCTTTTTATATCTATTTTTACAGCATGGTTTTGTTTTATAAGGAACAGAGATTTATTTGCAGACACTGAATTAAAAATCCTCTATAAATAAAGATTTACACACAACACAAAGACTCGTAATAGTGGTAGCAACGACTTCAGAATGTTGCATGCTTGAATAACACTTTTGTGCATCAATTGATGTAATGAAAATCTCTCTTACCCAATTTTCCTCTCCCTCAGAACATTGTTCTAAGTTGTGTAACAACAACAACGACAGCAGCGACTACATGCATATAACTTCATTATTGTTCTGCTAGAAACTATAAATTCTACTTAAAATCAACACATATGCCCTTATTTGACTTAAATCTGAAATCGCCCCTTCTCGCTCAATACTTAATCTCAATCAAATTGAATCACTGTATTTTACAATAGAAGTAAAATACAAAAAAAAAAAAACTTAAGCTTCTGTCTTTCTGGTTGAATTGCATTTTACAAAGACGACAATCGTGGCATGCAACACGCACCCATAACCAAAATATTTACTTGCTTTCTTAATGGTGTCTCAGAGAACGAAAATTCGTGGTATTTCCCATAAACAAGATTAAGGGAAATTTTAAAACGGGGAAAAACTAATAAATAACTGCTTGCCTGAAGTCCTTGACATAAAGTTTAAATATCAAATAAATGCACACAAATTCCATTCAAAGTAATTGAGACAGTTGTTGGAGTGGACAGATTTGGAAAATAGCAAGAAATAAAAAACATAATCGATCGTTAAAGATTATAATGATGAAATAATGATGTTTTAACTAAAAAGATGTGACTTTGAAAGATTATGAAATGGTGAGGATGCAAGTATGGATACGAGTTTTCACTACACTACTGAAAGCATATAGTATCCGGGGGGGCATCAGTATGATGTCGATTCCTGAATTCCATATCCAACAGACTTCAAAACAAGTCACTGATACTATGACCTGGTTGACGACTAGAGCAACGAGCAACTTCATTTGAACATTTTTTCAGCATTGGTTAGGCCGTTTTTATTTCTAGATAAAGTGCAACATTTAGAATATTGTTTTTCACAAAAAATATTGATGAGCATGGTTTTAATTCAGTTTTTTTTTTATTCATAGTTTCGAAAACCCCCTTCTTGTGAATTTAGTGTAGCTAAACTTTTAAAATCCGCATTTTTAGAAAAAGGTGCAAAATAAATGCACACTTTTTTCGAGAAAAGAAATCATCATTAATTAAATTTTTTTCCGGACGATTCACCATTATCAAAGTTTTCATGCAACATGAAGGTATACTTGTAATTATGTTTTTTTTCCTGTCATCTGTTGGCTGTTTCAATAACCGGCGGCTTGGGCCTGATTTTTTCTTAAATTTCATTTGTGAAAAAGTTTAAAATTTAAACAAAATTAAATTGAATAAAAAATCACACGTCAACTGTTTGACTTCAGCCAACATTTTATCTCAGTTAAAAGCAAATTTCTAATACAGCTACTGTTCATCTGCGTTTATTTTAATAAACTTGCAACAATATACATACATATTCCATCTCTAGACACAAACATTTAAAACTTCAACACTTGTTCTTAGTAGACTCAGGCAACAAATTGTGTGTGTGTGTGTGTGTGTGCAAACAAGAATATTTAACTGCACACAAGCCATCACACTTTTAAAAAATAACTGATACAGAATGAGTGTGTGCCAACAATAAGATAATATTCTCTGGAAATTCAAGACTTGAATCCTCTCCAGTGCACATGTGTGTTTGCACACACATAAACACTCACACCCGCACAAACCACTCGTATGTATCATCTACTGATTCTTAAATACATGCACACTTTGGCATTATGATTGCATTAAGTTTTGGTGTTAAAATGCTCTATTTGCTTTCATAAATTGCAAGAAAACTCCTTTATTTTCTAAACAAAACCATTAAATTGGGGGATGATGATATCCATACACAAACACACTTACAGTCATATCGTATCAGTTCATCTTTATGCTGTGTATACTGCATAGAATATGTACAGTGTGTTTTATGTTGTTAGTACGTCTTTTGATTTACGTTTAATTTATAGCATGTTTCCATTACGAGTTGAATCACCCGCTTCGCTCTCTCAATCATATTTATGAATTACACTGTTTACACGACTCGTCCATGTGCTTCGATTTGACTTTTGTTTTTGATATGCCAGCATAAATTTTCCATTAGTTTTCGTAAAGAAAATTTGTCTAAATGAGCAAAAAAAAAGTGAGTGAAAGTGGTGTTGCAAAAAAACCACATGCATATGGAAATGTCTTCGGCCTCCGCATTGCAGGGCATTAATTACAGCCCAGAACTTAACTTTTATTTTTATGGGAGAATTAAATTTTCTTTGCTTTTTATTTATTCATTTATTTATTTATTTATATATTTATTTATTTATTTATTTATTTATTTATTTATTTTTTTTTATGTATTTATTTATTTATTTATTTATTTATTTATTTATTTATTTTTGCTTATAATATATAATTTTGACAGATAGTGCAGATACATTTGCGATATAAATTAGAGAAGATAGGAGTTTTTCGTGCTTCGCATGTAGCTTCAACATAAAGCAACTTCATTCGCTTTCAAAGTTTTGTATGGCGAAGTAGGTTGCTTCGCTCCTGATTGGGGTGTTAAGCACAAATAGAGAGCGAAGCATATGTCGTGGAAACATGCTGTTAGTGTCACGTCTAGTACTGTTAAATAGGACTATAGCCTGGTCGCCGGCTTGGGTAGGAACAACTAGGACCCAAGTGAGCTTCCCTTAGCTCCAGATACATAACATCACATATCATACCACTGCTATCGATCTAACCTAATATAATTTTATTTTGTAGCGAAAATTTTTTATAGTTTATGACTGGTAATTATTTATCTTTCTTGTTACATTGGAAAGTGGAAAAAAACATTTACTGATTACAAATAATATTTTTGGTTAACAAACTGGAGAAATGCTTTCAAACAACATGAAGTCAAATAGTTTCTTTCACAATACCCATTTATAGCAATAACAAACAATAGCAGGTTTGGTAACAAAGAATGCCCCCATACTTTTGTGGCAATTAATGAGATTATGTGACAGTAAAATATAAAAAGAAATTCTCGGATTCAATTTCTGAAGCCAGTAAGCGCCAACACTGCGGCTGTAAATATGAAACGCACTTTAAGTGCATGCTTTTATTGTGTGTAGACTTTGTTTGTAGTTGGCATTGTTTGCTTGAAAATAGTGGCTGCAATTCATTGCATACTCTTAGGGAGATCCAAGCTAATCCCATTATTAAGTCTGTGTGTGTATGCTGCTATGATTCTCTACTCAAGAGGGTAATTCTTTGTTAGTTGGGGGTAAATAAAACGTCGCAAGACTTAAGGGTTCTTTTGCGATTGATTTTAATAGCAAATTTTTCTGAGCTTCTTTGTTGAGTTGGAATAAAAATGCAAAATTAAAAGCCCAACAGTTAAATCGTTCTGGCAAAGGTTACTTTACATACATACGTATTACTTCTTGCATTTGAAAGATAGGGTCCGAATTTGTTAATATAAATTAAACACCTTGTTGAGTGTATAACAAACTTTTTGATAGAAACATATTTTTAAGCATAAAAAAAGAAAAGAACAAAAAGTTTAAGTCTAGCATAATAAACGTCTAATTGCTTTATGTCCCAACCAGTTTCGTTTGTCTCTTTTCTTTGTCGCAAAACTTTTAAAAGTCAAAAAGTTTATGAAATCATCCCCATTCAATCCATTTTGTGTAACATAATCTACTTAGACGTTTTAAAAAGATTGCCTGCCATAAATTTATCTGTCTCTTGGTGTAATGCCAGCCAAACACAGGCTGGCAGTCAGGCAGGCCAAACGCTTGTGTGGTTGCAATTATTTCACAACATCAAATTATTCTCTTATGCTGGTTTGTAATTCCGAATAATATCCATTTTTCATTCTTACAGAAAGCTGATAAGATTCTAGTCGGAATATTGTTTGTATTGCATGATTAGTGCTGTTTGAACATTATTTATACGCATAATAGTTTGGCACATGATTCTCGGCACATCTTGGACGCGCGTGTGTGTGTGTGTGTGTACGAGCCAACGAATTGTGGTTAAATTAAGGGTGGTGTTTGCCTCATGTCTCTCGAAACTATATTCTGTTTATGGTTTTTTCTGAATTTTCTTCTTTATTTGGCAGTTTAATATACATACATGTGTTTGCTGCGTTGCAGTCTATCACTTGGAGCAGCTTTGCATTTTGGCTTCAGCTTGGGCTGAATGCGATGTAAAATATATGTCGAGCTTATTCTGGATTATTGATTTCTTAGTTATTTCATTTGCTCTTTGTGCAGGAGGCAAAAATAAGAAAAGCAAAGTAGCAGCGACATTGCACAGAATAAAATCTTAAACAATTATTTAGTTTTTAATTCAAAAGCAGCTAAAAGTATGCAAGCAAATCAGTTGGAAAAGGGGTTGCGTGTGAAATGAAATAGCGTTTCCTCTAATGCAATTTTTTTCTCTTGCATTTTGGATTTGCTTTAACCCTAACAATTATTTATGTGCAAAGTGAGAAGTGAGGCAATGGTATTGCATGATGATACACAACCCATCCTATACGAGCCTGCTTCGTTATTGATTTAATTTATTCCTAGTTGTATTTGTTATTATTAGGAAGAAGTTATGTGAGTCTTTTAAATAAATCTCAAATCTATGAACATACCATTGACCTCAAACGCAAAGAACACATAGTTTTGTAAATCAGTATGCAATGCAAACAGTCCAAAAAAAGGAGAGAATCAATTTCCGGTACGAGCTGGAAAACGCCGACACACGTTCATATTTTTTTCGACCCATTTTGAAGAAGTTCGACATTGTAGTACAGTGTTACTGATGCAATTATAGGATTTTATAAGCTTGCTAGTCTTAAAATAAAAAAGACTATTCTATATAAGCCATTATTGATATACGGATATATACATACATATTGATGTAAATGCAAACGAAAAAATCAATTATAGGACTACAGTAGTAGTCAAACGAAGGCCTTCTTAAGTCTTCAACCTGCTTTTTATTTTTCTTATTTCTGAGATTTTCGGAATTCACCTTACGATTTCGAAAATTGTCAAGATTTTAGCAATGTTAGAATTTGGCGATTTTTTCAAATTTCAATTTTTTTTATATTTTCTAATATCAAAGCGGCAGCAAATTTTACGGATCAAAAATTTTAATTATTTATCAATTTGGAAATTTCTGAAATCTTTGCATATTTTGAAGTGGCCGATTTTTCCAATACCAAAATCTCGGCTTTTTATGCAATTCCTAAGCCCTGGACATGTTCAAATTTTGTATGCTTCAAATTTTTACAGACGGTTGCAAATTTCCACATTTTTGCAGTTTTTGGAATTTAAAATTTTATAGGTTCTTCTAAATTTAATAATTTTGGCGATTTTTTAAATTTTGAAAAAATTGGCGATTATGCATTTTTTAAAATTTCAGAAGTTTCAGAAATATTGGCTAAGCGATTTCTATGAATTTAAAACAGTTCACATAAGCAGTTTTCAAGATTGTAGCAATATTTGCAAACATTTTTAATACCAAATATTCTGGCGATTTTTGCAGTATGAAAATCTTGGCTATTTTTACAAACTTAAATTTCTAAAAAAATTTTAGCAATTTTGTAGTTTTTTTTGGAAACTTTAAGATCTTAGTGAGTTTTTTAATCTCAATATTTAAACGATTTTACAATTTGTAACTTGTGTTTTACAAAATTTTAGTAATACAAAATTTTGCAAGTTTTGTGAATTTCGAATGCATTTATATTATGTGTGATTCTTAACCGGCTCAAGTTCAACCCTTAATTTGTCACTATATTATTAATCTCAATAAGGCAAATTATATTTTTTATGACGATTTTACAAATTGAAAAATTTTTAGCGATTTCTACGTCATTTCCAAATTTTTACATTTGCAATTTTTAAAATTGTACCCATATTTGCAAATGCCTACATTTCGGCAATTCTAAATTAAATTTAAATTTTTTAGAGATTTTTAATCATTTCTATAATTTGTCTATTTTGGAACATAGAAAATCTTAAAGATTTTGTCGAGCTCAGAGTTTTGACGATATTTATGGAGCAAATTAGAAATTTTCGGGATTTAAGAATTTTTTAAAACCTAATGATTTTGCTCATATTATAAACTGTATGGAATTTTCGCTAAACTTAACCTTTTAGTGATTTTACCCAATGTAAAAATTTGAGCGTTTTTGCAAATTTTAAAATTTTGTCGTTTTATGCAACTTGTAAATCGTGGCTATTTTTGCCATATATAAATTCAAAATTTTTTTGAATTTCTGCCGATTTTTGCAGACTTGTCGATCTTATAACTTTTATAAATTTAATTAAATTTTAACCGATTTTCTATGTATTAGTTTTAGTAATTTTTTTGAAACCAGACTACTTTCCAAAAAAAATTAGGTAAAATTTGAAAATTTTTGCACATTCAAAATTCTAGCAATTGGTGCAATTTTTTTATATATGGCAAATTTAAACCTTAAGCGATCTTATATCTTGGAAATGTAGCGATTTGGCGATTTTATATGTTTGCCGATTTCGCAATTTTTAAAATTTTGTGGATCTACGCAAAATTAGAACTTTGACGACCTTCAGGAATTTTGAAATCTTCGCGATATTTACAATTTTCAACATTGTAGTCATATTTGTGAATTCCAAAATATTTCAACCTTTAAATTTTTGGCGTTCTTGGCAAATTATACAAATTTTGCGATTTTTTTAAATATTAAATTTTTTACGATATTTACAATAAAAAATTTTATTTATATATAATTTTCTCCACTGCGGGGAGATATTTAGCCGTGATTACCGTTTTCAAAATTTTATTGATTTTGCAATTTTTTTTGCAAATTTTGCAATTAAAATTTTAGCGATTGTTATTGTGCAAAAAATTTCAGCAATTTTATAACACTAAAATTTTTACCGACCTTACTATTTATTTTTAGTTGTGGGCGATTTTTTTTTTGCAAATTTCGCAATTGAAAATTTGATGGTTTTGAATGCCTCGCAATCTTATTTTTAGTTTTCTCAGATGAAACCTTTCAAATGAAAAATTTTGTGACCGAAACAAATAATAACGATAATTCTGCCAATTATATAAATAAAAGTTGTTTAACTCACCGAAAGAAAAAATGAAAATGAAAACTGCAATGAATTTTGTTTAACTCAAAAAATTCAATAAATTTATTATTCACATTTGTTTTAAAGATTTCATATTTTTTTCAGTTAAGTTCCTTTTTTTCGTTTTCTTTTGTTTAATTTAAATTAACAAATACATGTATGCTTAGTTTAACTAAAAATGCATTTCATTGTTTAATAATATAATAATAATTATAGAATAATTATTAGAAATAAAATAATATAATAATTTTGTAGTGTATGTGTTTTGTTTTGCTTGTTTTTTTTTTTTTTTTTTTTTTTTTTTTTTTTGTAAGATTTATATTTTTGTAACAAATACATCACTTGTTGTTGCAAATGCTTAACTTAAGAATAACTTACCACCACTATACTCCATTTTTTGTAGAGTTTACGTATAGCCCTTTTATAGCATCACGGTTTTATTTTCCAAAAGTTTTTTTTCGGTTTCGCACCCGTCGCAGAGGAATCAGAGGCCGAACGGCCAGAGGCACGTTGCGTATCAGAACAACGGCGGGCATAGTTGAATGGCGACGCTAGTAAATTGCCATTTGCTGGCGAGGTAGCTGGATTGCCGCAGCCACCCACAGAGGTCATCATGCCAATGCCTTGATCCTCAGCTGAAACCATACTACTTTTGGAGGTTGAAGTACCGGATGCGGTTGAGGAACGACAACTACGCATATTGTGGGGTAAAGTGGTGGGTTGTATGAGATGGTGATGACCGGCCTGCTGCTGCTGCTGCTGCTGATGCAGTTGATGCTGTTGTGTGTGGTGATTGTGATGCTGATGGCTGGGCGTGGGCCCGGTTTTATAATAGCGCAGACTTTCATTGTAACTGGCACCACTACTGCTGCCACTGCCGCTGAAGCCACTGTCGAGATCACCCTCATCAAACTCAGGATTTATACACGAACTATGGGTGTGATCTTTCAGTTCAATAGAATTGAGAGTTGAAGAAAGGTTTTCTAGGCTGGCGTGAGATAAGGTACGCTGCTGTGAAGAAGACACTGTGGATGAAGAGGAGGAGGCTGCTCCTCCCAGCAAACCTCCTCGACGAGGACCCCTATGGGAACTCGTCGATGCAGAGGCAACAGATGGTGCAGATCCCGCCACCGCCGCCGCAGCTGCTGCCGCACTAGTGGAAGGACCCTCCTCTTCTTCCACCTGATTGGGGCTGGTATCGGGTGGCGTTTCAGGCATAATCAAGGCTTCCAAAGACAAATTCAATTCATCCAATACCCTAAAGTGATTGTGTTGAACTCTTCTCAGTTCTTCCTTGACATTTGTAGTCGCTATGCGATTATCGGACAAAACTTTGCGTATCTTCTGATCATTAACCTCTTCGTAAAGATTTTCGGTTGTACCATAACGGGTGGTGTACGTATGCCGTTCATCTGTGCCGTTGGGCGAGGATGAGGTTGACTGGCCACTGTTCGATTTGGAACGAAAACTTTTGGCCAGCAGTGCTCTTATGGAATTGCGGGGTGGACTTTTCGAAGGTGGTGCCGCACTAACCAACGGTGCTGGCACTATGGCTGAGGCTTCGTCCTTTTGCGGTACATTTGTGTGGCATTTGGCTGCACCTGGTTCATAATACGCATACGAGTACACGTGATTGTAGGGTGCTGAACCTGAAGGCCCTGGTGCGTTTGCTGATGCCGCCGCAGCACCGGCCGCCGCAGCACCACCGTGATACGTTTGCGAAGCAGCAGGTGAAATTTGCTGCTGTGAGTGGTGAGACGGTGTCGAAGAAGGTGTTACAACACCAGCAGCAAAACCGTATTCCAGCGATGATGTTGACGACGAGGAATGATGTTGCGTGGGCTCAAAACGCTCCATGGTAGCAGCAATATTCTTACGAGACCATTTAACCTAAAACGAAATTAGAGGAAGAAAAATTAGAATTAGAAAACGAATTTAATTGCAGGGATATACTAAGAAAAACGTAAAAAACTAATCCCTTTATTAGTGCGAAGATAAATATTCAGTATATTTAATATAGTTTTGCAATGCCATGAGGCCATAACGCAAGGAAATGTTTAGCTTGGAAAATGTTTTGTATGGAAGACGTAAGATGACATGTTCCGCCTGATTTTTACCATTTAAATTTAAATAGCTGAGTAAATCGGAGAATATTATTATTTTTTTGAGCTGAAGGTTTTTGTTTTGTTATAAGTCTATATATTTTTATCTACCTCCTTCTGGTAACTTCTTCAGGACAATGAAAAGCCAACAATAACTGACGCATAGCGCATAAAAGTTATTTTATAAAATACATAAGATAAAACTATCTTCACTATTAATATAGAAAATAATAAAATTAATATAATTTAAATGTATGTAATAAAATAATGTATTTTCTTCAATAAAAAAAAAGAAACATCACATTGTCCTAAAGAAGCTTTCAGAAGGAGAGTGAAATATCGACAAGAATATTCAAATAAATAAAAACATATATAAACTAGCAATATTAAACTTAAAAAAAGGTGGCGATCAGTAAATGATCAGTAAATCAGAGAACTTAAATTCAAAATTGGTGGAACGTTTTATAAATGACGATTAATTTTTTCAGTTAGTTCTCTGAGTGTAGTTGCAATAACTTCGTCTCTCTGGTATTCTTTCAAACACACCGATTGCGTAGCACACCTCCTCAGGGGAGCTCCCATGTAAAAATACAAAAAGTTAAAATTCATACACATCGTAATTTATTTTCTTCAATATGTTCCACAGGTACTTTTCTCATGCCAAGGGCTATAAAAACATTGACCAGCCCTATTATACATACATACATATATAGATAAAATGCACATAATTTTTTTAAATAACATTAATTGAATTTTTTTTATCAGTTTTTATTTATTGAAACAATTTTTAGTATTTTTGAAATCCTTCTGAAGATATCAACGAAATTTTGACAAAATATCAAGAATGAGTTTAAAATTGTTCTTATTACAATAAAATAAAAAATGCTACTTAATAATATATAAAACGATCTACTACGAGGGTTGCCTTTTACATTTTAGTATTAGAGAACAAGAAAAAATATTAATCACCGAGTGTCCTTTGATTGTTTTCCAAAATATTCCCCATGAACACTTTTGCATGCGTTTGAACCAGTTGTCAAAGCAGTTTTGCCACTCTGATTGAGTGCTTCATGGCCGAACAACTCTTGTCAGATTTTGCCTAGCTTGAAGCACCCATATAGTCGACTGCTGCTTAGTTTTGGACTCATACTTGTAATTCCACAATTTATTACATGCCACCATGTTAAAAACGTGTTGTGCAGCATCGTGATCGATTTTTCTTTCATCAATCAACTGTAGCAACTTTGCCACACCTGACCATGCAAAACAAAACTATAATAAGAATATATCAACTCTTGCACTAAAATTTATATTTTGAAGCAATTTATTTTTTCTATATCTCAGCAGTTTTGATCACAAGTGCGCCAATTTTCAACACCAGTCTTTTTGGCATTCAAAATTATGGTCAATAAATTGTGTAATGACCTCAAAAATGGTATTCAAAAAAAAGGCTTATATAAAAAACAAATATTTGTAGAAAAGTGTTTTTCAAGTTCAAGCTTCACCCACCTGCTGTTCCACATCCATTTTGTGATTGCTACGCCTACTGTGGCCTCTTCTTCGTCGCTCTGTGAAGGCTTCGCCCGTACACAGACCATTTTTGCCATGCACTAAAAGCATTTCACTGCTGACGCCATGACCCATGCCATTCGAGGGTGCTGGCGCTGGAGGCATGCAGAATTCTATGCTGTCTACGTCATCGGGAAATATTAGATCGCCGCGATGATGACCTAAACTACCGCCACTCGACATGGCAGCCAGCATACCGCCAGTCACGGTATTAGAATTGACCATATGATGATTGGACGAAGAGGAGGAGCGAGATTTTACGCTGCCGCCTGTATTTATAGCTTTACCGGGATGACGCATAGACATGCCTGGCGGTGGGTATTGTTGTTGGGGCATATGCATCTGTTGCATTTGCTGTTGCTGCTGTTGTTGTTGCTGTTGTGGATGATGTAAATGTACTGTAGCTTGAGCCTGGACATGGGGATATTCGGAGGGTGGCGAAAAGCTGGCAAATTGTGGCGAAGTTGGTCTGGTTTGGAATTTCGTTGCCGCCGTTCCCGAAAACATGGTATTTTGATGCATAGCCATATGAGCCAGTTTGATAGAATTTGATATTTTTTTGCCTCTGACACTCTTGTCCTTTTATGAGCAGATAAATAATTTAAATAAATAACGTTACACTATATTACAATTTGTTAATTTACGCCTGCTTTTTCTTCAGATGGCTCTAAAACTTGATGATTATTTTGTTGCCATCATTGAAAACATTGTCGAATATATGTATATTTTTGCTTGCTGCTTTCGTATTCAAAGTTTCACTGCAAAGAAAAGAAAATAATTTTTTTCTCATAAATTTTATTTTAATAAGATTAAAATTTGCTTATAAATGAATAATTCAATTAAAAAAAAAATAGGATTCTTTACTTGAAGATTGTACAAACATTATACTGTTACGGTTTTCAAAAGCATTTAAGGTGTCTTGGTGTCCCTTGCATGTCGTAGTATGACATTTAAAGGATTTTGTTATGAAATTTTAATAACTTTATTACAACACCCAACACTTACTCTCAGCACACACATGCAAATTGTGTTCGACCATAGATAACTAGCCATAATAAAACTCTTGTTGACCAATTTACTTTAGTTTGCAGCTTAAACGAAATTGAAAACTAGAGAGATAAAGTTACACACAACTTTGAAAAAGTTTACTTCATTTTTAATACGGATAGATATCTGATGGCATTTAAAGTTCTTCTGAGTGATTTATTATGAGACGGGTTTTTATTATTTGAGCATAATATTATGTTATTTGAACTGGGTAAACATTACAGAAAACTAGAGCAATCAACGCTATTGAGCCTTCTTATGTTTGCAAATTGTATAACAAATAAATACACGCAAAGAAAAAATTTGCGTTGATTTGACAATATCGTTATTATACTATTATATGGTTGCTGCTCGTAATTATTATTTTAGGGTACCACAATGATAAGGCTAGTTGTAAAATGGTATAGTTGAATCCAAATATCGCATGGTCAACCAAATAAATTATAATTGATGGAGATAATAATACCGTAGGCATGACATGGTACTCTTGATGTATGGCGAATAGAATAAATATTTATCAATCGAGTTTCGTGAATAAGAGGCATCTTTACAACTAGAATATTAAACACATATCCCTTAATATTTTTTGTAGATATACATAGATATCGGATGGCATTAAAGTTTTTAAAAAAAAAAATATTTGTCACTTGTACCTTAATAACTCTTGAAGTTATAAAACTCATAAAAAAAATTATTTTTTTTTCAGAATAGTTACCAGCTGGCACAATTTGCAATTTTTCCAAAAAAAATTTTATACTAAAATCGAGCACATGCTCAAACCCCCACAGAAAATTATTCTTTACCTGTCGGAAATAAATTCAACTTAAAATTTACTTAAGGCCATCTATTTTACCGTTCTGCCTTTACAATTTAAGCATTCAACTATTTTGACATTGCCATGTCTTAGACAGTAGGCAATTATCGGACCTTGCATTACTTTTCATATAATTAAAAGCAAGCTAATTAAAATTTTGGTGCCCACAAAAAAAATTAAAAAGGAAGACTGGTTTTATCCAACTCGGAGGTGATATTAAATATTTTTAAGTTTTATTCTAGCTAAGACAGTATCGAGGTAGATCAATCAAGCAACTTTATAATGATCATTACGGATGAATCAAAGTCAGAAATAGGAATTAGAGGGGGTATCTACCTTTCCCGTCTTACTGGGAACCAGTTTCAGAGTACGTAATCAATGTAGCGCTACTCAGGCTCAAGTTGTGTCGATAAAGAGGGCGGGGAACGGTATGTGGTACTACAGGATATACTGCGTCCAAGTCTGTGCTGATAGCCAGGTCCGAAAGGCACAAGCTGGTGTCTTAAGGACTTCTTAATTTGTTCATGAGCGCTAGATGTATCTGAATGTGATACATTTAGAACCGGAGCTCCTCTGGGTACCGCAGCATAATGGTGTGTCTGGAAACGTAACTGCGGACGCACTGGCTAGATCTAGAACCCAACTGACACTGTCAAGGACACGCACGAGTAATCCATTTAGCAACTGTAAGCAGCAGCTGCTAATAATTCCACAAAACAGATGATTCAAGGACATTAGCTGTCGAATATCGGGACTCCCATGACGAGTTATTTATTATTATGAATTGCAGGCACCTCGACCAAAAAGAGCATTTGTGCAGCCCTTATTCCCTATAGACCGAGACCTAGACTGCTAGCAAATCTCGTTACAGCCGTAGGTTTGATGGTACCTAGGTCGTTTGGGTCCAATAACCCAGCGCCCAAGTATGTGGTTCTGCGTCTATAAGCAGAGGGACATTTGCAGAGTATGTATTCGTTCATTTCTTTCTCCTTTTTTGAGATGGTAATTTAGCTCACAAAGCACCTAATAGCCCTGTATATGGTCTAAAATATCATTTATGCCGGGATTCGCAAAACATTTGGAATACACTCTACCAGGAACTATTAGCATTTTTGCTTAGCGCATGATCTTAAGGGCTCTCCAGTAGTTAGTCAGTAAAGCCATCCTCTTCCAAGTTTCGTAGAATGCTGCCCTTAAAACTGTTGTGAACCCAGCAGAATGGTTGAAGACCTCGAAAGGACTTTACGGCGCCCCTTTTGGCCAAACAGTCCACCATTTAATTGCCCTCATGAAAGGGTGGAGAAATATTCTATTCCACAATGATAAGCCCTGAAGAAGTTCGTAACATTCCCAAAACTAGACTTGACTGGAATGAGTAAAATGTTAGTGCTGCTTGACTTTCGGAGAGTATGCATAAGTCGGCTCTGGATATATTCCCTCGTGAGCATTCCCTATCACATATCACTATGGCGTGGACCTCCACCTAGCAAACTGTGGCTAGATTCCCAATTGCAACCGGCTTCTGAAAGTCAGGTCCAACTATTCCAGCTTCTGCCCTGCACTCCTTCACTTTGTAACCTGTAAACTCTGGTTTACAGGTTAGGAGCCTTGCCAAACAGGACGTTATCATTTCTCTAGAATACGAGCTCACTGACTCACTACTTCTAGACTCCTAGAGAACAATAGCATTTTACTCATTCTCTCTGAAAACTTAAGACTCGGCATATCTTAAACAATTTTCAGGATACAAAAGTGTTGCGTAAGACTACTTTGCCCTAATGTGAGCAGATCATATAGTCTAAGAGCTGCCCTATTTGCCACTATCTTTACAAAAATGTGAAGAAGAGTCTGTCCTGTTATCACTTTCATGACAGCTGTTGGGCAAACAAACGAATCTGGTTATTTTGCAGGGCATCAATTGAGTTTTGACCTGGTCCACTTTTTGGATGGTACAAAATAGAACCAATGGGTGGCCTTACTGCCTCTCAGGGCAACACAATGCTACCAATTTAGGTCCACAAACAATTTCCAAAATTATTCAATATTTATATTGCGCTTCTTTAACTTCTTGTTGTTGCGCTTCTTTAATTTCTTATTATTGCCACCATAATCATAAGATAAGAACGAATGTGACCACAAGCACCATAAGTAAAGATTTAACCCTGTATGTGTCTACGTCATTATTTGACGGCTTATTTGCCGTCCATAAAAAATTATACTAGTTTAACTTGAAGATAGTGCATAAAAGATAGCTTACACTTAACTATTTGAATAGTCACTCAATGAAATGCCTATTAGTTCTTACGTACTTTGGGTCTTATTCATAATAAATATTTTAGGTTTACTAAACTCTTATTTGACAGATTTTCCATACAAATTCGTCAAATAAGAGTCTTATAAGCCTGAAATAATTTTTATGAATTAGGGGATTTATCTTTAATAAAATAAAATATTTGTTCATCAACTTTCATAATGGTGGCTGATTTTATATTTGTAATATGCAGATTTATAAGGAAGTAATAAAACGAGGAAGTATTTGTTATTCTTTGTGAATTTTTTATATAGTAAATTTTTCTAAAATAAAACAATATTTTTACCATTTTTTTCTCAATAGCTCCAAAAATAAAGGTTATACCAAAAATTCTACTAAAACGGCATAATTTGAGATTCAAATATTTTCTTTTTTCTGGGTGCAGTTAATGGGGCATAATGCACAAAAAACAGGTAGCGGTAATTGTTTCTTTTTTATTTTTAAAATAATTTTTCTAGTTTTAACTCAACAACTTTCTGTTCCCATTTATTAAAAAAAAAAATGTATCAACTAAAGTCTTATAAATTACTGTCAAAATTATTACATCTACTTTTATTTCCTTAAAAAAACAAAAAAAAAGTTCCACATAATTATTTCCCCTTTGGCTATTTTATCCTTGCAGCTTCAAATATTTTTTAGTAACGTATTGCAGGGTTTGTTATAAAATGTTACATTTTAATTGACTTAAAGCTTTTTGTTTATTTTAATTTTTTGAGCAAAATAAATTTGCATAAAATATAATAAAGTTTTATTTTTGTTCCATGTGCTGTTTGTTTGCATAGTCGAAAGGTTTTTAACATAAAATGAAGCATTTTGTTTTTTGCAACACATTTTTTTACATTTTATATTCATATGAATAAATTTGTTTGAATCTTAATTGGAAAAAAGACTGTGAGATTCTTGTAAAAACAAAGTGTTAAATAGAGATATAATTTTTTGGGATTTCTTTTTGTTGTACATATATAAATTTAATAAACCTTAATCAAATTTTTTTTTATGAAATATAAAAAGTAAAGACTTTTTAATACATTAAATTGAAATAAAACGAATGAAAGCAAATTTCTCTGGCAGTAGAATAAACAATTTTTTAAAGCTCACAAAGGACATGTCAATGCTCAAAGATTGACAGAATAAAATTGAGGTTTTTTGTAGATTTTTTTTTGTAGAAAACATGATTTTATGGTGCGAGCAGAAGAGCCAATAAAATACAAAATAATAGAGTAACTTTGATGTTTGTTTTTGGAAATGCGGTAGACTTTAATGCGACATAAAAATAATTGACTGGAATATTAAATATAAATAAAGCGAATAGTTTGTTGGGTTACGGAAAGTTATTAGCATAGGGGAACTATCAAAGAAAGTTCCCAAGCACGAAATGAAGTTGGAGGACTTGTTCCCTTGAAATAAAACCTAAAAATTTAAGCGCATGAAGGCTCCAAAAAATTGCGCAGTTTTCAAAAGAACACAGGAACAACTATTATCATTATAAATATATTTTTCTACATTGAAAAGAATGCAGTTTAGAATACACCTTTCAATTTGAGTTGAAAATGGAATAAAGTTAATCTTTTCACTATTGTTACAATTCTGAGCAATTGATATAATCAATTTGGTAACAGCTGCAAAATTGATCACGTTTGTTAATAATTTTATGGGGCTTGAGTTCAGTTTTTATATCCTCAAAGTTGAAAGATTTTTTTGATCAAATTGGAGTGATTAGCATTTTTAAAGAAGACAAGTAAAGTAAAGCTTAAGAGTTACTGGCTGGGGTACATAACATGTCGCTTATTAGCAACTAAATAAAAATCACTGGGCAAGGTCTAAAGTTGCTATCACTGATACAATAGCACCAAACACAAAAATTGACTGGAAATCAACTGGATGTGGGCAACATAGTACAATATATATTCAAATCAACGTAAATAAACAGTGATAAAATGGAAAGCTAGTTAATAAGACAGTCAGTAATGAGAGCTTAGAGGTGGTAGGATGACAATGCAAAACAAAGAAAAATATTTAATTTAGCGACAAAACGCTGAAGTATTTAGTTATTGTAAAAATAAGTTGTTGAAAAAATAAACATAAATTAAGTGCATAAGTGCATACATACACATATATATATATATATATAAATTGAAATTGTGCTAAAAGCTGGATAAGCTGGCAGACAATTCGACAAGTCGCATTCAACTTCGAGGAGGTAATGTCTTTTATATGCTCATCACCGAAATGTGAGAAGATTGTTCTTCTATGCAATAGCCGAAAATCATTTATGCTGCGCGACACGACACCATGAGCGGCAGAGTCCGTCTTGTTGTCTTGCACGATTTTTGTTGCTCTTGTCTGAAAAAGTGGCCAAGGACTTGCACTGCCTCTCCCTGATTTTTCTTCTAGCATTTAACATTACCGTGCACACATCACCAATGATGTCTTGAAGACGGTGTCAACTGGGTGTGGCGTTTATGAGTTTTATGCCTTCCCATGAATGAGAGTACATCTGGGTGCAATATATTATTTGCTATAATAACTATCAAAAATGTAAATTTTGTGAATAAATGCAAAGTTATAAGCTTGGCGCTTGCAAAACGAAATATAGAATAATCAGCAAGAAAGAAATGTGCTGTAGCCGGACAAAAGTATACGGAGTTTTGTGACTTTCTAGATAACTGATATTCCCGACAAAGGAGGTTTTCTAGCACAGTCTCAAATTTCTTAAGACTGGCGCTCTTTTTGCTCATTAAGCTTGACTTAATCAAGTTGAAAAAAAAGTTGTTGATTTATCCCGATTACTTTACTGGTAAAAAGTGTTTCTTAAATTGAAAAATTTGAAACATGCATAACGTCAACTGAAATCCAAAAGTTCGTAAATGGCAAAAAAAAAATTAAAATACTACTTTTTGATATATTCTGATTTATTTCGGTTGGCTAGCTAAGAATTAATCAAGAAGTCGATTTTGAATTTTTGTCTCTTACGGGTTTTTTAATTTTAGGTGACGATTTGAGCGTACGATTAATTATATATTCAACATCTTAATTTTAAAGCCAATAAATCTAAATACATATGTAATTGCATTTGCAAGCTGCTCCATTATTTATCAACGACACAGGTCAGGGCTTTAGCAGAACGATGTTTAACAAATATGATGATAGCACTAAATATTCAATCATTTTAATTGCAGAAAAGCTCTGGAGGTCACTGTTTGCAATTACCAAAAACTTTTCAACTTTCATTCATTCATTCATTCGCTCAGGTAAATAAAATGAAAAAGTCTCTGCACAAAATATATGTATGTGCACTGCAATAAAAACGTAAAAACTTCTAACGTTTGTAAAAATCCAATGCTAAAATTCACAAAATATTTAAAATAAAAAACTTGTGAATATAAAAACTTTTGCAGCTTTGATTTCCTAAAAAAGAATTTATTTCTTTTATTTGTTTAGCCTGCCTGAATATCAAGTCAATGTTGTTTAGTGCCCATATTCATCATAGATGCGATGCTGTGCCTCAAAAGAGCAGAGGCAGATAAGAGCCATTTTATGCAATTTCCATTTGTGAATTTGTTTACTTCAATAAAAGGAAAATAAAAACACTAAAAAGATATATGAACATATCTGTTTGGATGCATACACATTTTCCGTTTGTTGAGAAAACTTTATATTTGTTGTTCATTTAAAGTTTTGATGGGTCAGTGTGTGTGTTTAAGTGGGATGCATACAAAATAAAAAAAAAAAACAAAAAAACTCAGCCTTGAATAAACACATTGTGTTTGTACAGCAGCTATTTGGGCTGAATTTAGTATTGTTAACTGCCTAAGTGTAGGCAACGGTTATAAATCATTACACAACTAACACATTTATTTAACAAAAACACACAGTTTTTGAAGCAAAAATGCATTTAGATGAAAAAAACTCTTGTGTACAAAAATATTTCTAAAATGCTGGTAATGTAAGTGGATTGTATGTGCATTAACATACATATCACTTTTTGCAAAATTCTAAGGCCGTTCGTTTTCAGAAATGAAAATAATAATTTCATGCATTCAGTTAATGCCAGTACTGTGATTTAAGAATTTATAAAAACAACTAAACATTGTTGCCTAAAAGCTAAGTGAACAATATTCCCTTGGTGTTATGGAGTAAATGAACAGAAATAACTCATGACTTTTATCCGTTAAACAAAACTCGGTCGCCAAAAGTGGCTTCGAAGAGCCAAATAGATAAAAATATCATAAATCAACAATTGAAGCCCCCGTAACACAAAAAAGAAAGTGAGGCATCTCCGAAAAAAGCCTGGTCCAGAAAGAACTGATAATTTCAGTTTGTTGTAACACAGGGCACGCTCACTATCCTTCTCCATTGCAAGAACTTTTTGATTATACAAAACGAAACAAATTTACATTAAATAATTAATTGAAAATAATGAAAAAGAGTAAAAAAAATAACAAATAATTTAGATTGCGTTAGTAATTGAAGATCTCTGGAATGTGTGAACCGATTTTATTTCTGCTTTATATGAAAGGTTTTTATATATAAACAGTCTCTGTATGTGTACTGCTTCATGAGTTATAGCCATGTCATAGAATTCGTTTTGTTTCGATATTGAAAGACGGGCAAATCTTTCGGCATCGAATGCAAAGCAAAAATAGGCATACGATACTATTATGCTAGCTGTCAATAGTGAAGCCGGTGGATTTTATTTCCTGGAAGGCACCGGAAAAACGTTTTTAATTTTATTGCTGTTGGCAACGATACCTTCCCAGAATAAAATTGCATTGTCATTGGCGTCTTGTGGCATTGCAGCCACTTTGTTAGATGGTGATCGGACATTCTGCTTTGAACTTGTAATTGAATTGTCAAGTTAATGGAACTGCCATATGTAGCTCTAAACACACAGACGACAGCAGACTGCAAATGCTGCCTACTTCAAGTGCAGCCAACTTCAAATGTTGCTCTGAAGTCGGCTTCATAATTATTTTGAAGACAGCAAGAACATAATAATCAGCTGGTGAAAAATTAAGGAAAAAGATGAAGAACACTTTTTCAAAGCAACCAGGATGAAAATTAAATAAAGTATCACAAAAAATTAGCTCAAACGAAAAAAATTGTTTTGATATTGAAAATGAACAGCTGTGTATTTTAGCAATGCTAATTTCAGGGATGCCGTATTTCTTATTTCATAATGAATAAAATTGAAAATATTGATGAAAAATGTAATAATATCACGAAAAAACTATAAAAACACATACATTTATTTGTTTATTGCATTTTTGCAATGTTCTTTTGTGTTTAATATTAAAAAAAAAGTTTTTGTTCTAATTTGTCCAATTTATATATATAATGGCAACACTATATTTGCTTATTTGCTGCCCGTCAAAATAGAAAATAGCCTAAGTTGGCAGCAGCAGCAAATGCTGTTGTGCAGTCGTGCTGCCCTGCTGCCGTCAAAATAATCGATTTCATTTAAACACATGCATTTTATTTTTGACATATTGCTGCTTGCTGTCTGCTGTCGTCTATGTGTTTAGAGCTTGTAACGTTTCAAAAACAAAAATTATTGAAACGTTCCGGTATCATTATTTGGTATGAATGCACTATGGCGAATAAGAAATCTGTTTAAAAGTTTGGAAACAACAATGAAAGATCTACGAGATAATTCAGAGTTGTATGGCGATGCGTTGATTTTATTGTCAGGTGATTTTAGGCAAAACATTGCCCATCATTGCTAGATCGACAGCTGCCGATAAAATTAACGCTGCCTTAAAATCTTCATATTTATGCACATTGAAACTCACTACCAACGTTCGTGTTCAGTAGCAAAAGGATCACTCTGCTGATAAGTTCTCTAAGCAATTGCTGAATATTGGGAATGGTGTAATGCATATTGATGACATGAAAAGAGTAATTGATTGCATGTGTTTTCCATAACATGGTAACCACAATATACAGGCCATGCTTGGTTGAGTGACAGAGCAATTTTTGGCGGCATAGAACAAAGATGTTGCTGAATTAAACATGGCTATACAATCAAAGATTCGTGGCGAATTGGTGTCGTATAAGTCTCTGGATACTGTCACCAAAGCAGAAGATGTTTTCAATTATCCAACAGAATTTTTGAATTCATTGGACTTACCAGGATTGCCTCCGTATAATCTAAAAATGAAAGTAGCATATTGCTTCGCAATATCAAGCAACCCCGTACAAGACTTGCTATTGAAAGTTTGATGTCTTATGTAATCGAAGGCGAAGATGTATTCATTCCACGCATCCCAATAATTCTTTCTGAATATGCCATTTGAAATCCAACAACTTCAGTTTCCTATTCGCCTTGCGTTAGCGGTTGCCATTAATAAGGCGCAAGAACAATCTTAAGGAATTTGTGAAGTGAATTTAGAGTATAGCCTGTTCGCGCGTGGGCAAACCATCGGTTTTGCATATTTACACAGAAAATGGAAAAACAATAACCCCTTAATTCATAAATATTATAACAGGCTTACAAGACTGTTATTTGACATATTTGTATGGAAAATCTGTCAAATAAGAGCTTTATAAACCTGTTATAATTTTTATGAATTAGACGGTAAATGTTGTTTACCACAAAGCATTACAATAAAAACAATTTATCGCTGTTTTTTTTTATTTTCTTTTTTGCACTATGAAGTGTGCAGGGGGAGCACCAGTAATTTATAAATTATTTTGTCGCTTTACCGATTTGAACCTAAAACTTAAATACCGCCATTCCAGTTACTCTACCAATTCTGCTATTGTATCAATTAAAATATGAAACAAAATTCAAAATTAGTGCTGGTTACCAAATCACCCAAGAATTGCGTGCTCATTGTAAGCCTTAACAGGATTGATTCTCTTTAATTATCCCTAGTCGGCTTGTTTTCTTTTTTTTGTGTGTTATCCTTACTTAGATTTTCAAGTACGTTTCGTACTAAAATTGTATAAAAAAAAAAAACTTATATTAAGAACGAATGTCAAATAAAAAACTCAACTTAATTCATAAAATTAAGCCATTGAAACAAAGTTCGAATATTTCGAATTAAAGTTGAAGTGAATTATTTAAAGAAAATTTTCAATATTAACTTTGTAACTACACATTTGGGTGTATGATAAATTTTTTTTTTTTTTTTTTTTTTTACAACTTTAGATAATACATTAATGTATATTCTAAAAGGAAATGTAGCTATAGCAAAGAAGCCTTAAGCTAACTTATAATTAAACTAATTTTATAGTGTGATTATAATTAAATGTCATTATACAAATTAGTAGCTCTTAAATATTGTGTTATGGTCTTAATTGAGGAGAAGGACGGAGAGATCAACAAGGACATAGGATTGGTTTCTGCAAAAATTTGTTTTCTCTGGTTCACATATTTAGTGCACTCTACAAGCAGGTGATGAATATTTATCTGAGTACTATTATCACATTCGCATATTGGAGGATTTTCATTTGCTATAATATGACTATGCGTAATTTTTGTATGTCCCAATCTTAGCCTCAGAAACTTAATCAAGTCTCTACGGCTTATTTTATAAGCATCACTGTTCCATGAAAAAATACTGGTTCTGTTTAAATTCATTGTTTTATACCAGTTGCTTGTCTTATCCCAATTATTTAAATTATTATCATAATTTTCTATATTAATTGCCTTTCTTATGTCTGAGAAATTTAAATTATTTATCATAACTAAGGGTGATTTGTCTGCGATCCTAGCTGAGGAATCCGCATATTCATTCCCTTCTATAAGAGAGTGTCCTGGTATCCAAATTAAAATAATGTTAGGAAAATTAACTAATGTTTCCCTGATACTTGATGCATAATAGTTATTGTTAGAAACATTTTTAATGGCATAAATTGCAGAAAGGGAGTCAGTACATATAGCAAATTTACCTTTCCCTTGACAGTATTTAATGGCAAGTTCTATTGCTATTATTTCTGCGGAAAATACTGAGCTAAAGTCAGGTAGTAGAGATGTTTTAATGACTGTATCGGTAGTGGTTACAGCTAACGATACTATGCCATTACATTTAGAACCATCCGTATAGATAAATGTATGATAAATTAAACAAATATATTTCAAGCTCGCACCACAATTAAATGTTAGAGAATGAATTCAACAATTCCCAGTAACTGCCACAATTTTAAAATGCCATTTCCTTGTAAAAGTTAATGTGTGCAATATTCATTTTAAATGCAAATTTCCATAAATCCTGTCAATTTTTCATGCATACAAGCATGTGTATGTGTGTACTTTTCCACAAAAATACAGATTTTTATGGATGATTATCCTAAGCATAACACTTCTTAAGCTTTATGTATTTTTTGAAATATTTTTATTTTCATTTTTTGAAATGAATTTTTTGTGTTTAAGCCAGTGTCAGTAATATATCTGTCTCGACATGACAATTTGTACAAGTAACAAATGCAAAGCAAGTGCTTAAACAACAATTCTTAAAAGCAGACAACGCAGACAGACGCATCCCAAACAACCAGATAGATAATGACAAACATCACTTCATCTGCTATGCCGTGTAGTAGATAAATGAATAAATGTGCTGTGCTGTGGTAGACTTTATAGGGCCTTCGCAAAGCAGACCTTCCTTACCATCTAAATGCAAATTGCACATTCGTAATTTCTAATAGAGTCATTAAAATTTTCCACTACATATCCAAGTGTCACATCTCAAGATTTTTCACTATTCTCCATAATCAGATGTGCCATAGAAATGGCATTCCTTCTTAAAATATGTGAAAGTAGTTACCAAATGTGCATGTACGTGAAAGATGTTTTGACATGTCTGTCCGATTAATTAATTTGTAATAAAAAAATTTAAAAGAAATATTTTTTTCTCTCTGCCAATGGAGTTGATCTTTGAGAGTTTGTGAAAACAAAAAAATAAAATTAGAAAAGCAAAGCTTAATATTAGGGCCGATAGTATCCAGTATCAGGTTTTCCAGTAAACAAATCGTACGGTTGTATATAATAGTGAATAATGATCCTTAATGAAATTTTGATTGTATAATTTTTAATGAAATACTACTGGTTAAGTTTTATATTTTCCCTATTTCTTGCAAGAGTGAAGTTTGAATTGTAAATTTCTTGCAAGGACGAATTGCTCTCCAGAAATATGTGGCAATAAATTGGAGATTCAAGTGTAAAATACTTATTTGGACTTTAGATCTACTTTACCCCATCAAAAGTATTTAGAGACTGTATTGGCTTGACTAGCAAAACAAATATTGTATGTATCAAAAAATGTTTTATATTAACTCAATTTAATTTAATCCACAACATATCCAAAGTACATATCACCAAAATTACGTCCGTTTTCATAAAACGTTCCAAAACATAATTTGTTAGAAATATTTATCTCTTTTTGATGCTAATTTTTCGACCTTTATTGTTTAGTATTTTAATTGTTCGAGCCTTAAGGTCACTTGTTTTTTTTTTTATAAGTGTTTATTAAATTCGATATTTCGATATCACAATTGATATCTTCTTCAGGAATGTTTTGATGTTTTTTCAAAAAAAATTTTCTTAACAATTTCAAAATAAAATAAATAAAAAAGATAAATTGTTTTTGTTTTTGAAATTGTTAAAAAAATTTTTTTGAAAAAACATCAAAACATTCCTAAAGAAGATATATAGAAATATCGAATTTAATAAACACTTATAAAAAAAAAACAAGTGACCTTAAGGCTCGAACAATTAAAATAATATTTATCTCTACAATTCTGCCGCAGAACGATATGAAAGCCCATAAAGTAATTAACAATTGTAAATCATAAAGTTCAACTACAAAGTTTAATTTATGAGTGAGATTATTTTTAGCAATTCGTGTTCTGGATAAATCAAGCCCTCGCCAAGGCCTATCTAATCCTCCTTTCAACCGTAGGATATGTTCGAAACACAAATTTTTAGACGCTTTAGTGTATTTGTGCTCGCATATATCTACTCTCAATACTTTCTCGTTGGCAGCAACTGACATAAAACTATCTGTTTGTTTAAGTTTGCTTGAGTATATCTGTTTAAAATCCCCATATTAACGACCCGCCTGTCAGAGAATAAACAATGACGCCACCACACCAATCCACTGGAAGTGAGTGCGTGTGTGTGTGTGTGTTTCAACATGCTGAAGTGTCATTTACAGCAAAAACAAAACGCAAAACAGAACAAAAAATAGAATGACAAATACTTTAAAGTAGTTTTTACACACAAACTGACTGACATACACATTTAGTAGCACATAAGCATCTTGAAATAAGCATATATTATATGCACGTATTTATCTAACCAACAAATGATTTTGAAAAGCTTACAAAAACCAACAGCATCAACAGCATAATGATAAAATACATAATTTTGATGTTGGTTGTATGCATATGTGCGAGAGCGAGAGGGAGAGAGAGTAGAACAATGTCATAAGTTATGATTGATTTATACCCATATAAAACTTAAAGATAATTTTCCATGGCATAGATAAAGCAACAACAACCAACAACAATATTGCCAACATCAGAATGGTCCAATAAACAATTTTTGGCAATTTTGACCAGAATATAGAAACAAACAAAGACAGTTAACATAAGTTGGTGAGTTCGCAAACAGATGTACATACATACACACTTATGTAGGTCGTATAACATACGCATCGGTATTAATGGCCCATCAAGCAGTAAGAGAAAGCATTATAATGTACGTGCATATGTATATGATAGGCCGGGTCGATTTGCTTGCACAAAAGTTTGTCGATAGTATAGGGGAAAAACAAAATTTCACTACAACAATCGAGGCGGTTGATTTTATTTGTTTTGTGTGTTTTTGCAGAGAACTCGAACAGGCTTGGTATTGGGTCGATGTATTGAAAAAAAAAATATTGGAGCAAAAAAGATTATTACATGTGACACGACTACGGGCACCTTGGGACTCCAAATACAGACCCCTGGGGTCTCAAAAAAAATGTTTCCTCAAGGGTGCCCATATATAATCACTGACAATTTTTTCTCCAGAAAATTGTCTCCAATACACCGATCTCCTAATCTGTAGTCCTAAGAAAAAAACAAATAAATACAAATTTAAGCTCCCATACTTCGAAAATACATTTTTTGATATGTTGAAGTGCAACTTCTTTTTCCTTATGCTAAAATCTAGTGCAAAAGCGATGGCACAGTATGGACACATTCTTGTTTATACTCATCGACCCGGCTTAGTGTATGTATATTGACCAGAAATAATGGCAGAAAATGAAAGGAAAGAAAGCAGGGGTGAATTGTGGCTGCTTTTATTTTCTATTATGATATATTATTTTTGGCAAACTATTTACTTTCACATACATATTTTTAAGTGGCCCCAAAAACGTATTAATAAAGTCTTCAAGTGAAATAATAATGTAAATTAACTCTTTTACTTTCAATTGAGCTGGTATAGAATCCTAGCATCAGTGATTACATCGACAATCACTCTGAAGAATGTTGTAAGTATATTTTAGTTGCTTTTACGCACAACTCACGTTGTTGTGCGTGTAATTCTAAGTACATACACGAATACATATTTTTTATACCTCTCTAGTTCTACTTAGTTTGAACAAAAAAAAAAATGTTGCCATCATTTAAAACTTACAGCGAATTTTAATTGTCAGCAGACAGTACAACTGTGATTTGTACAACATGTAACTAAGAGTGAGGTGACCCATTGTGTACAAACTTATCAGCTTATTTGGACAAGTGAGTTGTTGAATCCAATATATAGGCATGGTGAAAATTTAAAGACGGAAAACAGATCTAAGCTTTGTAAATTTTTGATAATTTTATTTAACTTATTTGGACTCAAGTTCAATTCATCAACCAGATGGAGAAGTAAAATGAATTATTGAAGCCACGAACGAGACAGCTGACTCGAGGTTTTAACATCGGCAGCCATACGATGTCGAACTAAAGCATGTGGTTTGGTGTTTGATAATTATTTGATTTATATGAAAATTAATTTTTTTTTGCTAGCGATTTCATGATTGCTTCAGCATAGCTACATATGCATGTTCTTTTCGGGTTGAATTTTTGCATTTGGAAAAAATTTGTTTTTTCGAATTTTGTCACACATCTAAATTTCGCAAAATAGAGTACTGCAAGTATTCACTATTTAAGGACTGATTGAAGTCCTCATGAAATTAGTATAGCTTCGTTAGCATAGATCCAAATAAGTGAAATTCAATTGGCATCCTACAACGATATTGAGAGCAACATGTATTAGAAGTGGTTGCAGAGCAAAATTAACAGTTTTACTATTTTCATTCACTCTTGATCCAATTGCCGATGACTTCAATAGTTATATTAAGTCTCTATATAAATTTGGTGTCTGCTGACAAATTTGAAGTAACAAACTGAAGTTAAACAAAAAAAAAAAAAAAACTGCTTTAAAGAATTTGCTGCTTTTTAGCTTTTTTTTGCTTATTTACTTCTTGTATGTTGTATCAGAGATGCCAATGTTAGATCATATATGGTTCTTTAGTGCCATTTGGACATTTAGAAAACTGCTATTTGGGTTGAAATGATACTACTGATATACTGTGGAAATCAGCTATGGTTTGGCTGCTCAAAATTTGTCAGATGATTTCATTCTCAATGATTGCCTTTTATTGATATTAGTTATAAAGCTGAAGCTGAGCGACTCTTGTTGCATGTCGTCAATCCGAAATCTTCAAGCCAAGCCCTCAGATGCCAGGGGATTCCCCGTTTGTTGGCATCCTTTTCAAAAATTAGACAGTGATGAACAGCAGACGTGAAAACCGGCATGTCTAACTTATGCCGCACAACAGATCATCTATGGTCGCAGTGCAAAGGGCCATTCTGGACCAACCTAGTAATAATACAATACTATTTATGCCGCGGCGCTCTGTTATATTAGAATGATTTCCTAACATTTTTTTTTAACAGCTAAAAAAGGAATTGAAAAACATTTTGTTTTAACTTCAAAGTTTTATATCAAAAAATGCACTTAAAGTTCTCTAATTGTAGACTTTGCTATAGGAATGTAATGAAAATGATTTAGGATAATTGCGATTTGATCTGAAATTGGGAAAAGTTTTTTATGAAGCAAAGTATTTATAAGAGAACACTCTTTTTTAGCACACAGTGGACGCTCGGCATAATAAATACTCATTATAACGTATTCACGATATCAAAAATGAATTGTTTTCAAAAGATAAATAGCTTATATAAATAATGTTTTAATATTTTTACGATCATTAACTGAAAATATAAATCAGAAAATATGGTTATGTGTTTTTAAGGAGCAGGAGCAAAGCGAAGAAAGAAGAATATTAGTGAGTACACTGATCTATTTGATTTTTCGATCATCACTTTTAAAATAAAAATTTTATAGTTATGTAGTTTGCCCTGCGATGACAGCATTCTATATACATATATTTTTCTTGTATTAAAACACTTTCTAAGTTGCAACAAAGAGTATATATTTTCAAGGAATATTGAAGTGCATTTATACCCAGTACATGCATGTATTTGAGGTATGTATAATTTTAACGCTAATAGTAAATTTCACCTGCTAAGAGAACAGCTGTGCCAACATCTACATCCCTGACACCAAATGTAAACATTTGTAGAAAAATTACATACAATTGAATATTTGATGTGATTTTATGAACAGATTTTGTGTGTGACTGCAGAGAATTTGCGATCAATTCAGTCGACTTGCGATAAATTTATTAAGCACAATAAAAATTGGGTATAATTAAGGATCGTGTGATTTTTGTTTAAATCTGATTTTTGTTTAAATCTGCAGAACACAAGGAGATTTTATTTTTCTCTTCCACCCTAATATGTTCATTAGGATATTTAATAACTTGTGCCAAATGTTGTGCGCAAAATGTGAGTTGCTTTTAGAACTTTGCTAGAAGAGTTTATTTTTAAGTTGTTTCTTTTTTTAATATTGTAATATTCTATACTCCTTTTAGCATGGCAAAGTCATCACATCAAATATGATAGAATTTGATAAGTGCTCATGAAATAACAACAAAACCAACTCAGCATCAGTGTGAGCAACGAAACGACGAGTGACACAATAGGAAAAGTTATAGAGTGTACTAAAGCAATCAATGCAAAAAAAAAAAAAAACTAAAAAGTTTAAAAATATAAAAGTTTTCTCAACAAAAAATATCATAAATCATATAAAATTTAGCAGACGTTTTTTTTTTGTCATGCACAAACATGTTTAAAATTTTTGGTAAAAGAGAGGGGCTGGCAAATTTATTTAAGCAATTCCCTGTATGCAGTTTTCAAACATATACATAAATAAAAATTAATGATTTATAACAACAACAAAAAGTTAAGAGTAAACCATGCGTTTGTTATTTTATCGCAAGTCATTGCTTCTTGTAGTGCTTTTTATTAAATTAAACTTTTTGCCAGCAATTTTGTTATAAATTTTCAGTTTAGCATTTTGCGTTGTGGAAAAGAAATAAGGATAACACAAGTGTGACTGTATGTTTAAGCTGTTTTTTTAAGCTCCATATAAAACTCCCATAATCTTGGTTATATTAAGCGACGTTGTCATCCTGATATCATTAGCATTACAACTGATGTAGATGCTATGCTCTTCTTGGTTTACTGCTGCTGTTAGCGGCAACAATGTCATGTTTATCACAAAGAAACAACGCTTCATTTAACTTGTTTTTTACAATCTTCATGTTCAGTGCACAAACCTATTCTTATGTGCATATGTATGTATAAAAAAAAAACAGAAGAGCAGCACAAGTCCTTAAAGTTGAGAAAACAAGGACTACACAGCCGTACACATTTACATACAGATATGGCAAAATGTGCTGTGTGCTTCGAATATTGAAAGCGTAAGCAAGCAAAAGAAAACGATTATAGAATTTTTAAAAACCTTCATCGAAACATCTGCACGATTTCTCTTTGTTGCAAATGATTTAAAATGTTGATTGAAATTACAGACAATTAGTTGACAAAAAAAAAATAAAATAAACAAAGCTAAAGATGCCTTACAAAAGCCCTGCAAGAAATTAATGTGTGTCTTTTTTTTTCTTAATTCTGTATTCAGCATAACAAAAGATCTGTAGCATAATCAGTTAATATGATTGGAATCTAACAAACATAAGCAATTAAGTAATAAATAAAAGTATTAAATAGGGTAAAATTTATATTATGATGGAGGCAGACATGAACGAACATGCGCGAAATATGAGCACAGAAAACGCAGACTTGAAAAGAAAATATTCTAAGATTTTGCCTCTACTTTGTGGCACTATGAAAGATTTGAGACAAAAAAAGCAAAATTTATTCGGTTTTTTACAATATTGCCTATCTCTTAGCTCCAAAACGCTGAAGAATTTCCGCAGCTCGATATGAGTTGGCACTATTTTCGTCAAATGTTTTTCCTAAGTTGTAGGTAAAATCCCATCAATATGGGGTCTTATTTGAAGTAATTAACCTGCAAAATTTCGTTCAAATCAGATCACAAACCTGAACTGGGAGTGCCTCAGAGCACAAAAGATTTATATGCACTTTTTTCAAAGTCGTGTTTCACATGGAATTAGAGCTGTGAAAGTGCTTTGCATCAGTTCTTGCCACCATGGTCTAGTAAGAGCTTTGCCGCCCCTAAAAATAGAAAATCTACACACACTAATGGATACTAAACATCCAAGTGGCCACAATATTCACCCATAATCATATAGATGATCATAAATTGACCCTTGCGTACACAGAGAAAAAAGCACCTAATAACGTAGAACAAAATCAATAAGATATCTCTATGGTTTTTTTCAAGAAGGATTCCTTATTATTTTAAATGGGAAAACCTTTTTGAAAAAACAACAATTAATGAAATTAAAAAGATGATTTACGTGTGTTTATATAGGAAACTAATAAAACCAATAGGGAAAAATTAATAGGATAACCTAATAAAATCAATAAGAAATCCTTATTGTATACAATTTACAAGAAAACCTAATAGAATCAAAAAGTTTTTCTCTATAGAATTTTTTTTGGTACCATACAAATCGGAAACTGGGAAAAAACAAACGTGAGTAACAGGTTTTCTTCTTGGTTTTATGTGTTTTTCTTGTTGAGACAATTAATAAGATTTGCAACATGGAAATAAAAAGAAATACCCATAGAAAAATCTTCTTTTCTCTCTGCTGGGATACCCCTCAGCCTAAAAACGTTTCAAAGAGAAAATCTTATTGAATCTATTAGGAAGTTTTCTCTCTGTGTAGCATGTTTTTGAGCCATATTGTCGGCAATTCCCAAAACAGCAGGAGAATATTGCACAATTAACCAGACTCGGCCCATATTACCGATAACTAAGCTCTTTACAAAGCAAGTCTGTTGATTTGAAGAAATACACTACAAAGGCTCACATCAAATCTTTAATAACGACGCCAATCTCTGCAATAGTAACTAAGGCTTAAGATGACGATGCCAAAGCTCCATAATCATGCATGTAACGATTGTATTTTCCGCTTAAACACCAAGCAGCCTTCACGTTTCAGCCAAGGAAGACCTCTCATGCAACGTCTAGTAAGTGATATCTGAGGATTTGCTCCTGGTCACGATCCCTGTGGTGCTCTTTTAAATTTTTCAAGTAAGAGTTCGTCGATGAGCAATCTTTTAGGATAAATTCTAAATATCTTATTTTGCTAAAATTTTGATGAACATTTTTTTGATACTCCCCAAACTTCCCAGCAAAAATGTCGGTTCACCAGGAAGCAGGTTCGTAAGTGAGAGATTATGTGCTACCGCTTACTAATCTATTGGCACCCCACATCATTTGTATTCACAATATCCCACTTGGCGCGTATCTTAGCTTCGCTAATTATTGGCTTAGTTCAAACTGCCTTAGAAGTATAAATAGAAGTATAATTAGAAGTGTATATGGATATTATGATACATTTATAATAGTGTATCTATCGCTTACAAAGGAGTGATGGCTAGCAATTCTTTTGCCTACAAAATTTGTTTTTGCAGGAAAACGCTCAATCGCTGAAGCAGTTGAAGCCTCGTAATCGAAGAAGGATGCACTGTGTAGCTTGATAAAATATATATGGTATATGGTTTCCCTGATTAGCAGTTTTCTAAGGCGTGAACATTTTTTATTGCTTGCTAATGTGAAACGTATTTTTGATGGGCTTATATGCACCTCTAGTAGAAAGACAAGACCTGGATGCTACTGAAGACCCAAACTAAAAATGGAGGAAAGTACATTGAAGAATAGTTGTCAAAAATTGAAGGGATGAGAGAAAACTGGGACATTTAATGGAAAAAATAGGAAAAAAATTAACCAAAAAAAAAAAAAAAGTTTCAACAATAAAAAAGTTATTTTTCGCCAAACTTAATTTTGAGCTATTACTGTTCATATCAATATGCGGGGCGCATGCTATATATGCAAGCGAGCTCTTTAAGAGCTTTTGTCAGTAGGCAACGCAATTGAGGCGACAACGCCACAGCGATGGCTCTAATGAGCTGTCAAACAAAATTTCTGGCCAAATAAGATTTTATTAGAAAAATCATTTGACTTCTGTAATTTTTCTACAATTATGTGCGTAGTATTATGCAATATATGTTTGAAGGGTTATTGACGAGAATTTCTTATGAAAGTTAGCCAGTTTCACAATGTCCCTCGACATCACTCGCTCGCTTAAATACATGCAAAACAATAACTAATTAAATTTTTGTTGTTGTTATTTTCAATGTTCTCATGCAAGTGAGCAATGTTGAGTGACATTGTAAAACTGGCGGTAGATTTGAAGTTGGTATTCATTTTTTTTAGAGCCCATGAGAATTCATTAAAATAATTGAAGTTTTGTGTGAGACATTAGCGACAGTGTTCATAAAGAAAATTGTTTATCGAACTTCATGCCATATTTCCTCTATCAGAACTTATGTATATACAAAAAACTTAACATGTAGATAGTTACCAAATTGTTTTATATTATAAATAAAATTCAATAAAATATTAATGCAATAAAATAATACCAGGTAGTCTTACAAGCCCAGCTGACTACTGCGTTAAGCTTGTAGAACTGTCAAAATACACAACACAAACACACATACGCGAACAAATGGGTGACAGTAGTTCATGATTTCTACCAATAGAAATACATGAAGTATTTGTTGTTGTTGTATTTGTTGTAGTTATGCGACTACTTGGTATCGAGCTGCCTTGATCAATATTATAAGACAGGTCATTCAAAAATGCTACCTCATATTGGAGTAGAATTTCAACAAAAGCAATTTCTATAGACAACAAATTTTTGCGAACATGTATCTTAAACAATCAAAATATCCTGAACCGATTTTGATTGTATTAATTTGGCAAACAAACCATAAAACTCCCCAATGTAGGTACTTCATACAGCCACAAAGAAAATGATTGCTGGGGCTCTATTAAGAACAATGTGTTTATAAACTTTTTTATTAACAATTTTTGAACAAAACCCTAACAGCCTCCTGACTTATCCACTTACACATGTTTGTGCATTAAAAGCCGAATGAAAAAGGCCAAACAATTTTTTTGGTTGTTTTGATTTCGCACACGAGGGCATACCTTCAAACAATTCAAAATATACCGACACACAAGTTCATACACCATTGAAGCAATTTTTCATATGACTTTTATATTCGAATGTATTATTTCCACACGTCTGCTTCTGATTTTTTTCATACACCCACAACGCAATGTTTATAGAACAGCCACATACACAAAATTTTGTCTTGTTACATCAAATTCCTTGTTGATTTTTTGCATTCGATGTAACACGTCACAACCACCACAGAACTTTTTAAAAATTTTCTTTTTTTTATATCTATTTTGCTCTTTCCGCCACCATTAAAAATTTTTTACGATTATCTGAGGACTGAGAAATATATTTTGATATTTTGCTGAATTAAATGAAAGTCGTAAGAAGATTGTCTACTGTTTGGTGCTCTGAATAGGAACGAAGTTTTCTTTTGCATATTCATAATGTTTTCAATACAAATATGCGAAAAAATTTCGTTCGTCACTAAAGAGATTTAAAGCATTAATATCACAGTAATTGATATGATTATTATGCACACATTAATTTGCGTAGAATACATTTCTGGGCTTCTGCAAATGGTCTGAACTTGAGTTCAAATAAATCAGTCGCCTTAGTCATCACTAGGTCAAAAAATCAGAATACTTGCATCTCATTAATAAAAGTCAACAGCACAATTAAAAATTTTGTAGATTTCGGAAACAATCTTGCCGTGATTTTTAATAAGGAGTTAAACTGGAAAAACCATATAAACACAAATTGTGGAAAAACATTTGCCGTGCTTAGGGATATCTGGTTATCGCAATGTTTCATACCATTACATATTCGCATACTACTAACAAAGATTTATTCTTTATAGCTGAGAGCTATTTGCTAAATGCAAAGCTACAACCAGCAGAAGACTGATTGCAGCATATAATGCTATTGCCAGATAATTTTTTTTTGGGACCAGAAGAAGAAGAAAAATACAACATTACATTGGACAACTTACTGAAGTGCCGAACAATAATATAATTGCATAAAATCATACACAATAGGCAGCCGCTTTAACAACCCATCAGGTAAGGATGTTTGCTTTAGCCTGCCAATGATTTAAAAAAGTGGATTTGCCTAACTACTAAATTATTTTTTAGTCTACAATCAGTTTCCGGAAAACACTTTTTACGAATGTAAAATGAAAGCGCAAGAAAGGGGTGATGCACAAAAATTTTCAAGAGTTGAACCCAGCCAGCTAAGTAGCTGGCAGTTTAAGATCACTTTCTTATTCTGTCCCTCGTTTTCTTTAGTTTCTTCATTACTAAAGCTTCGTATAGACGGTTGTCAGATCTTACAATATTGTATGGCCTAACAACGTGCTGACAATCTACTGGAAATACAAAATTGTCAGCATTAAGAAAATTAACAGCTCAGACAATTGCAATTAAATCTTACAATTTAATTGCCTGACAATAAATATAGCTACCAACGAAAATTGTTAGCTTAAGTGGATGTAAGATTTTCTACGTATCAAAAATTGTCAGCCAATTGTCATTATCAAAATACACACACACATGCCATTATTCATTCTTTATTTTTATCGCTCAATAATCATGTTTTTTATTTTTTTATTCTCTTTTCTGCAACTTTTTATCTCTCGCACTCACATTCTCACTATTCTCTTGTTTTTTCTCTACCTTTCGTACACACACATTTTTCTTTAATATTCTTTGTCATTACTCCGACAATGCCGCCATTGTAAGGTATTTAGAATTTATGCATCTTACAATATGACAATGCACTGGCAATGATGAGGCCAAAGTGTTCAGACGATTGACAGTTAACTGTTAATTAATTGTTAGGTAGGGGGCCTGCCAATGCTTTTGCTTACAATATTGTCAGGAAGAAATTGTAAGTTCTCACGATTGGTTAAAAATATTCTATACATTTTCTGACAATATTGTAAGATCTCAGAATCAAGATATTCTCCGACAGCCAGTCGGTACTCAAGGCCCTGAGTAGCTTTATGTTCACATCCAGGACAATACTGGAATGTCACGATGGCTTCAATAAGCTTCTCCTCAGGGGGGAGATCAGGAAATGGACAGCATCCATCACAGGAAAACTGTGGAACGACACTAGGGGTCTGGAACACTCGAAGAAATTTCTTAGCTTTGATGCCAAGAGGGCGGACCTCGCTCTAAAATTAAACAGAAGAAATCTAAGGACACTGTGTGGGGCGCTAACAGGACACTATACCTGCATGAAGCATCTACACAGAATGGGACTATCCAGCACGGCAACCTGCAGATTTTGCGGAGAAGAAGAGGAGACAATGGAACACTTGATTATTGAATGTGTGGCACTTGGCCACAGAAGATACAGGCTGTTGCAGGCCTATACATTGGGTTCACAGGATTTGCAAGAGCTTCCACAGAAGGAGCTAGTACTGTTTCTTGATGTATTAAACTCGTGAGAGAAAAGGGTTGCACAATAGATCATTCATGGTCGCAGTGCGAAGGGCCATTCTGGACCGACCTAGCAATAATAATAATAATAAGATCTCATAATCGTCTATGCCTAGCTTAATGCATTTTTTTCATTGACTGGCATTTAGTCGTTCTTTAGCCTCTTCTGGCAATATTTAACAGTTTTTTAATCAATCCTCTGGTAACACTGTCAACAGCACTCCTTTGTATTATTAAGAAGGCTGGAACCATTTTAAGTGTCAAACTTAACGGCATATGTCTCAATGTTTCTGTAATTATAATACATTCGTATGTCCAAATTGGGCACACACATGCAACTTTACATTCTCCATCTCATATTATTTTGAATTTTTTTTGTTTTCAGAAAAGATTTATGTTTAAACCAAACTTTATGCTCTAATCTTAAACAAATTTCTCTATTTTAATTTATTACAGTCCTCACATAATTCATCTTGGCACAATGATTTGTAAATCATTGAAATTTGCTGCCACCATTGAACTCTGAATACGTAGAGTGGAGTGTACAAGAGCCATGCACATATGGAATGTGCATGTGTGTATGTTTGTGTATGGAATGGCATACTACACATCTTCATTAACGAATAAATTCATTTCCATTTAGTTACACATGTGCGTGAGTTTGTTAAATTGTTTGCTCTGTGGTTATTTTAATGATGTGCCATAAGTGACGCATTTCATTGTTTGATATGAATACAATATTTGAATCTTCTTTTATTGCAGGGAATAGAAGCAGCACTCATACGCACGCAGCCAGGCATACTTATGTATGTATGTATGCACATGTGTAGAAATATGAGTAACTGCGGGGTTAAAAATGTAATGTGCTCCCTTTTTGAAAGAAAGAAGAAAAACAGAAAAGTGTTTGCTTTATATCAAATGTAATGATTGTTAGCTTAAGTTTGAAAAATCTTTTCCTTTTAAAAATGCTAGATGGATCCACGAGTGAGTTTCCTCACCTTTTAATACAAATATGCACAAGGATTCATATGACATAATGACATACACACATGTGCATGTTACCACCTTCTGAGCTCGTTATATTTGCAAAACAAACGCAACATAACAAAACACGCAACATGCATCTTAATGAGCCTCATGGTAAGAAAAAAAAAAAAAACAAAAATTGAAAGAAAACCTTACATATGGGGCGTGTACCCAAGTGCAGTATGTGCCCAACCAGCCAACCAACAATCTCTGTTTCAGCCTGTCTGTCTGTCCGTTCGAAGTATACGTTTTATTTGGCGCTTTGCTGCCCGTTTGTAAATTACTCACATGTCTCAGGCAGATGTCAATACAATTTAAACAATTTTTCTATAGCTATAAATATTAAAGGTTTTGACGTTACAATAGACATACATATAACAAGCGAGAAAATATTTACAATTTTCATATAGGGGGCGCTGGTTGAGTGAAATTTTATAAGGAGTGCCTGCCGTTGAAGGCGAAGAGTAAAAAAAAAATCCCCAATCAAACTTACAATGAAATCACGAATCTTGTTCAAATACGTTAAAAGAAAATTTCATGTTCAAATTTAATTAATGAAGACTTCCACGATGTATTTATTTACATGTCAAGAGCACAAGGTATCGAAATAATAATCAAGAACGTTTTGATTAACAGAGAACGAACTAAACTTCTTTCATTATTTAAGACATACGACAAGAAAAATAAGGAATCAGTATATGCTGAAAGCTTTCATTGGCTGCACTTATGGTGCAAATGTGCATTAAGTGCCAAATTTGAAATCTCAAACACTCCCAGAAAACTTTTCAGGTTAAAACTGAAAATATCTTTTCGATTTATTTTTTATAAGAACAATATTTTTGTCATCACTTGATGAAATAGGTATAGCAAAAAAAATCAATAGGAAATCAATGGGATAAAGATGAGAGAAAATAAAATATATTCCAAAAACACATGGAAAAAAAAATAAAAGCTGATCAATGCAGTGATAAACTTAGAAAACTTTTCAGGTCAAACTACCAACCAACAATATATTTACGATAAATTTTATAGTAAGAATAAAATTTCTGTTGTCATCACTTGATACAATAGCGTATACACAGAGAAAAAATTAAAAGTTGTTCAATTAATTAAATATAGCCTGCAGCGGTGAACCCAGGTAGTACGATGGTTAAGCGCCGCAGCTCTAAAACTAGTATGCATTTGGTCACGACCTGAGTTGGAAGCAATTTGGGGGCGATGTGGTGCATATGAAACAGGTTAACTGTTTGCGTAATTGAACTATATGTATGTTATATATACATGTGTGCTAGTATGATGCTATTTTATTTCAATACAAACTGCATTGATAGTGATAGTTTTTTTGTTGGATTTTCATGAAATTTTGTGAGTAAAAGAAGTTCACGCGTGAGAATGCGTGATTGAAAGAATCTTGCTCGTGAGCCCAGAAAACACCAACGGGCACATCTTTTGTTTATAGCTCACACTCGTTAAATATACCTTCAGCGAAAGTCAACTTTATGGGGAAAGTCTTAAAAATGGCCCTTTTTTATCTTTGTAAAACAATTTATTTAATTCTGTAAATTACGCTGTTGAAGTACACCAACTAAGTTTTTCTTGTTTGAGTTTTAATTTTCCTGATTTATTGTTATTTTTCTTTTTAGTATTACTTTAAATTTAAATTGACTTAAGTTCTTTACATGGTTACTTTTTTTTAATAATTTTAATGAATAGTTTTTCTTTTATTATCATTGATATAAGTAAATGTTTTCAGTTTTTTTTGCTCAACAATTTAGTACACAACTTATAATGCTTTTCAATGAACAATTTTAGTTCTCTTCCAAACAAAAAAAGAAAACATGATGAAAAAATAAATTACTCCACATAATTAGCATGTGAACTCATTAAAAACTTGTTGCAAGTTCATAAAAAAATATGCAAAAAATATATATAAAAGTTTAACTAAAACATTTTAATAAAAAACTAAATTTTGTATACAAATTCTGCACATTTTCAACAGACATACATACGCACTCACACACACACACACCCATTAAGCCATTAAAATCATAATGAAGAATTTAATATGAAAACGTAATTAAAAGAGTGCTTGTGCGAGGAGAGAGGAGCAAAACGAGAACTGTGTAGAAGGAAGTGAGACTTTACGCCTCATATGCTGTCAATCGTTTGTGCTTCAAAGCGTTTAAATGCTGTTGATGCACACACCTTTTCCAAAAGGAAGACTTGCAAAAGTTATCTGCAAAATCTTGATGCAAACTCGTGCAGTTGTTTGTATGCAGGCGCGAGTGTGGCAAACAAAAAACCGGCAGCTGTTTATTTGTTTGCTTGTTGGTTAGACAACTAAAAAAACACACACACACAGCCATTAAAAGAAAAATTTCACACAACTGTTTCATAACTTGGTTTAATTACAAAACATTTGTGAGTGTGTGTGTTTGGAATTCTTGAGTATTTTTTATTTTTTGTTATTGCAGCCAGATATTATTTTGTTCTTATGATAAAATACTTAGACGAATGCTTAATTTGTGTTTCACATACATTTTTGACTAACACAGCAGCAGCAAAGAAATCAAAATCCAACAAAAGTACTTGTGTTCTGTAAGCCTATTTATTTAAATTTAATGGCGTTAATGATGAGTAATAGCTATTTAATATTTAATGGTTATGGCTTCTTCACAAGTTTTCTCTTTTTGATTTTGTTTAAGTAACACTGCTTTGAAAGTGGTAAATGCACTTAAACTGTAAATCATTATAAATTTTTGTTGTTGTACAAATATGGATTTATAGTTTTAGTTTTGTTAGTGCAACAACATAGTTAAAAACGGTGAATAAAAGAATTAAGCTTACATAATTCAACAATAAACAGCTGATTATAAATCAAGCGTAAGCCGGATTTAAGGTACTCAAGATGTTTTGTGCATACAAAATATTCTTTGGAAACGTGAAAATATGCAATTGAAATAAATTCCAGTTAGTCGCTACAAGAAATTGACAAAAACTATTTTGAAAAAATCGATGAACGTTTGAATTTCTTCGCTATTTGGAGACATTGAAAAACTTATGAAAACTAATCAACATAACAAAAAAAAAATATTGTATATGTATATACAACTGTAGAAGAAAAAGTTCGAATAATAAAAAACCAACTAGATTCGCAAGTTATGTTAGTAGATCACAGCGATAAAAGTAATTGCTCTGCAGGGTTGTCTATTGTCGTTATTTAAATCGAATTTATGATTTTTTCAGTGGTCTGCAAGTTTTTGTGTGACGTGTTTCGTCCTATTGCCATTTTTCCCATTTCGTTTTTTGTATGTAAGCCTACTGATAATTATTTTTCAATGCATTAAGCATTTTTTTTTCCATAAATCATCAAAATTAAATCATTCTACCATTTTAGCACAATATAAATTGTATAAAGTCAGGATTAACTGTGGATAATTTGCATATTTAGTGTCCAGTGTATATACCTCCGACACTATCCAGTTAACAACATTTAGCGAAAGCTTTTCAGTATTGCAAAACCTTGGCTACGCATAACAAAAAAAAAAAAAAAACAACACAATAACCACGATAGGACCTATTACGAATAGATACATTGACGGACTTATATTTAGAAAACATATCAGGTTTATTAAGATCTCATTTACCAAATACCTATACATAATTTGCCAAATAAACGTTTAATAAACATGAAATATTTTTTTTTTTTTAATTAGCCAGTAAAAACAAAAAGCACGCACTACAAAAAACCACGTCCGCTCTGAACAACAGTTCACAGACTTTGAAGTCACTTGGCTGCTGATGATCGTCCGTCCACCAGCACGAAGAAACTGTCCTAGCAAATAATTTTCTTTCTTAATTCGAAGGAAATAAAGTAAATAACAACTTTTACTAAAAATTTTCAAAAATAGGTGTGCGACTTCTATTTTCCAAAGCTTCATAGAATCTCCGAAGTGGTTCATTTAGTTCAGGGTTGCCAAAAACCAAGCACTTTCCTCCCATGATATGCTAATGTAAAGTTCAGTACTTCTCCTCAAAATTTTAAGTGCCTGGTTCAATTAGTTGCCGCGATTTTTCTACTTCTTTTTCCTTACTTTTCTTATTGGGTAATAATATCTAATGCATTAAATTAAATTTTTTGCTAAATTTATTAGTTATTTTTTTTTAAGCAGGCCAAGCGTATTTAATCCGATATATACTATTTAGTTTTAATTAAATTTTAGTGAAAGAAAAAAACCAGCTGGGGCTTTAAATGAACGTTAATGTAAACATGCCATTTAAATATTTTTTTTTTGCACATAACATATTTAGTATTATTTAAATTTTGGTAAAAAAAAAAACAGTTGGGACTTCAAATGAATTTTTATGTAATAATGTTATTTAAACAATTTTTTTATTCAGTTTTTTATTCATTCAATTATTTTAAAATCAGCTTCTAAAAATTACTTTGACAAAAATAAAACAATTTTCTGCTTTAAATCCATTAACTTGTCTGCATTTTCATTTCATTTTGTCTAAACTACAGGAGCTGACTGTTGAAATTCGTATTTTCCAGTCAAGTATTCATTTGCATTTGATTGCTGGTCTTGCAGAGAATCTTGCTGTGTGTCACTGATATAAAAGTTATGTAAAATGTGGCAGCATGTGTGTGTGTGTGTGTGTGTGCGAATTTACATGAACATATATTTTGTAAGTGTTGCACCTGTCCATGTGTCTAAAATATCAACCCATAAACATTTAAAATGGTACTTTGTTAAATTAAATTTAAAATAAAAAAAAGAAATGTTTGTTTGCTGCTGATTTGCATTCGAAAACACAAACAGCTTTTAAATTTTAGCACTCAAGTGTTAGAGAATTTTTATATATATATTTTTTTAGTTTAATGGATAACACATGAATTGATAATACCTTGAGGTGTTAAGATTTTGGCATTCTTAAAGGCAAATTGCCAGCAATACCTTTGGCATTTAAGATATTGTGTGTTTTCGGACACACCACAAGAACTGTAAGGCGGTAAAATTTATCAGGTGCGACACTTTCCAGCTTACAAAATAATGCGACGTATTTTTTGCTTAATATGCACTAAATTCCATTTCAAGCTTAAATATCGCATTATTATTTGATATTTAAGACTACGAACTACAGTGTAGTTCAGCCTGTAATTCTACAGTTGCTTGTTGAATGGCGTTCACGGTTGTCTGAGTTGGCTGCTCTGGACTTCGTTTTGAGAGAATATACAAAAAGCAAGGCTTATGCGAACAAACCGGAAATTCAGGAGCAACTCAAACAAAATAATCGTTATGAAATTAATGAAATACCGCATGAAATGTGTAAGAACGTAATGAAACAGAATTCACTGATTGAATAGGGTTAAAACTTATTGAATTTGTTAACTACTTTACTGTGTTTCAATTTAGAAGAATTCAAAAAAATGAACAATTGCAATTTATAACGTTCGACTATAACGTCAAATAATTGAGTATTTTTTCATTGAATTACCCCCAATTTTTGACTTGGATTTTAAATGTCATTTCAATTTAAATTTGATTTAAATACAAAATTGAGTCAAACAGTTGCTATTTAAATCAAACTTAAACGGCCTGCTGCCTTGACCATTTAAAATCGATTTAAGTTTTTCGTACTGCCATATGATTTTGACAGTTTTTGGTTTTGTTCTGCAAATGAAGAAAATTGCAGATGGTTATTTTTGTTTCATAATTTGATTTTTTATTATTTCCAGAAGGTAGTCAACTTCTGTGGCAGTGAAATTGGGGGTCCTTTTATCACTTTTGCTACTCAATTTAATAATTTTTACAAAACAATTTATTATTTTCTAAGCTTTTTACAATTTCACTTGCTTCCAAATGTGTTTAAACAGCTGTTTTTGATTGAGTTATCGATAGTTTTTTGACACTTGCATTGTGCTACCGTACTTTTATTACAATTATTTACCAAAAATAATTTTAGACTGTAAAACAAAAAGCTATTTTAAATCCAACTTAAATTTTAAGGAAAATTTTCTAATTTTGCAATTAAATCTTAAGTTAAAAATCGGGGGTTAATGTCACAGTTCATAAGATATATGAACATAATTCTTTCAGTGTACAACAGCTGGTTTCTCTGCTGTGAAGAGCATCATAATGTGTACTTATTATTAATTAGCCATTAATAAAATAAAAATTATTGTAAACTTACATTTTCCAAGAAGCAGTGAAATGTAATGCAATTAATGATCTGGAAATAAATATAAAATAAAATAATAATTTAGTGTTGATACAGAATAATTAATAAAACATTAAATTGAAACATAACCGAAGGATTTTATGATATAATTGGAGCCAATGAATATGTCAACTTTTTTTTATAAATCCATCTCAAATAACTGAATATTTTTTAATGTTCAATCAAAAAAATATTTTATGATGCAAACCAAATGTAAAATAAAATCATTCGCATATTTGTCCATTACCAATTGTCGCATAAAAATTTGTTAAAATAAATAAACAAAAGAATTTAATTTAAATCTTTTCCACCATCAGATTTTTTATTAGTTCTGTTTTTATTTCTTTATTTTATTAAAAACAACTAAGCCCATTTTACAATATTAAGCAATAAATATACGGAACGTTTGCTTCAAAACAGTCATAACTTTTTAAAAATATATTTTGAAAAAGCAAACTTATTTTTACGGCCAATTCAAGCGGAATTACACTGTGATACACTAAAATTATTAAGGGGTTCTCGCATACCAATTCTGTTTTGTTGGAGTCCATAGAGAAAAAAAAATAGTTTTTTAGGTCAGTTGAAAAATGAATTTTATAAGGGTAAATGCAGTGAATAACGGGATTTGTTGCATTTTCGCATTTACGTTGCTTCTCAACTCAATTTCTATAAATTTTTTTAGAGCCCGAGGAAAAAATATTTTTTTGGGAAAAATTTTCATTTTTTTTTTTTTAACATTTCAACCACTATAAGTTAGCTATTTAATACGGGACTTACAACAACTATGCCTCGTTTGGAAGGTAATGTAGAGCTCTTGAGAAAAATCAAAATCATGGAAATCCGTTGAAAAACAACCAAGATATGACTCTTTCAATTCAAAAATGCAACAAATCTCGTTATTCACTACATTTACTGCTATAAAATTGCTTCTCGAGGTGACCTAAGATAACTTCAGTAAATTTTGTTCTGTATGGGCTCCAACAAAATAGCATTGGTACATGAGAACCACTGAATTTTTTTTTTTCTCAACTTTTGTATCACCGTGTTATTTTTACAGGTATTTGAAGAATTCCCACTGGAACGGCTTCCACCGCGTTTAATTTTAGGTCTATAGATTATTGTACATTTAAATTTTGAAATATAAGTCTGTGGTAAATTTTCAAAACGCTGAAGATTAATCTTACCGGTATGTGTTTGTGAGCCAGATTTTGCCGTTTAAGTATAAATATAACAACGAACATTTTTGACACTTAAAGTAAAACCGAAGTTCTTGACTTTTATTTCCAATACTTAAATTTTGCTATTTTTAAAGATATACATATAACTTATCCAGCGCTCAAAAGAATTGATTAAACCTAAATAATTTTATTTTTACAGAAAATTTTAATTTCATTTAACTTCTGTACTGTAATACATTTATATTAAATAACTTTTTCAGGCTTAACTTCAACCCTTGGTTTGTCACTATTTTGATTAATATCAATCAAGTAAAGAAAAATAAAATTTAATAGCCAGGTGGACAACCGGCTGTTTCTGGGTAGCAAACACCCTTCATCAGCACCCTATGAACTTTGGACGTGTCAAATTTCACAATTTTGGTACAGCCGCTTTAACCACTCGGCAACCAAAGCTCACGCAATTTTACTTTCTGTTTATATACTTTACTAACATTAACCAAAGCAATGATATTTTTGCAGTCTTGGACGATATTTTATCATCTCAGAAGACTGTTATCTTTTGACCTCTGTTTATATGAAAGCTTTTTTCTACATGTTCTGTTTTTGCATCATTGAGATCTAGATGCTCTTTTATTGATACAATTTGAACATTTACGCCATGCCCTGCGTTATTATAATTTTATTTGCATGAAGGATTCATAAGTCAATGATTACGACACCTGGAATTGGGGGGGGGTCGTTATATAATTGTGTGAAACGGAGAAATAGAAAAAGAATACAGAATAGGCAATTAAATAACTGAAAAGGCAATTCAATCCATTTGTACTTAAATCAATACCAAGCTGTGTCAGTATCGTACGGTAAATAAGAATTTCCTTACGTGGTGCCTGTTACAGGTTTTTTCAAGCACTATATACTTACTTCTATCTATATTTCAGCCTAGTTTTGGATAGATTTTAGCCATATCCAATTCTGGTTTCGGATTGAATATAGCTTCAATTCGAGGTTAGAAATAAGAACTCCGTACTTGATTTGAGAACATTGTTACTTACCACACTTTTGGCATTGCTTTTGGGATTGCTTTAAGTACGGAAGGTTTAAATTTGTGTTGAGTGTGATGATCGATTATGCATTTGATTCGATATTTCTGAAGTCTATTTAATCTCAAATCCGCAGCTGAAATATTCCGAACTACTCCATAAATTTAATACTAATTTAGAAATTATTTTGTGTCTTTGCCTATTTGAGCCTGGAACCTAACTACTGCCAGGCCAGCCACCCTAACAATTCAGCCATCATAGCAATTAAAAAATTCCAATAAAATGCAATACTTTTACAAGCACACACAAGTGTTGGTTACAAATACATTCAATAATTTCGTACTCATTTTAAACTAAGAGAGGATTGATTGCCTTTAGTAATCTCTATTCAGCTTGTTTTAAGTACACTTGTGTGTAATGCGTACTTAAATTTTCAAGTACGCTTCCTAATAAAATCAAGTAGAAGAAAATTAAATCTAGAACCACCTTTTTCTTTCTGTGTAAATGTAGATCACTTTATTCAAACTAGGAAATAATTGTCTTCGTTGCTGTTAAATTCTATTACAAGCACCTTATGTTCACGTGTAGACCGCAAGAACATTTAGTTCCAAATACATTGTGAAATAGTGTTCACCGTATTGTCAAGAAAATATGTTGAATATAAACTGTCAAATTTTTTTGATAATTTCTGAGATGCATATGTAATTTTTTGTAGAAAAATTGAAATAATTGTTAAAACGAAATAAATTATAGTGTTTAGAAGAAATAAATTATTAAAGAAAGTATAAATTGCTAAAAAATAAAAGAATGTATTTTATTTATGTTCGATATCCCATAATATGAAATGAACGATGAACATGTCTCTACTGTTATACTGCTGACGTTATTGCTTATATTCGTGGAACCGTGCAGCAATCAGAGTGAATTCATTTCCTCTTCAATCAACGATTTCTGTAATATGACTGTTTTGCAGCCAAGGCCCCGGTGAATAATTTTTATAGATTTTTAGTGGATTGTAAATTTTAAACCAACCATAAAAACGCAAGAATAACATTCATATTTATGTTTTTATAACATATAACGTTTTATATTGTACTTATTTCTGTTGGTTTTCACAAAATCATAAAAATTTATACAATACAAATATTTACAATGTCTGTAAATATGTGCATGTGTATGTGTGAGAATAAAGTATGTAAATTTTTATTTCGGAAGCTGGTGCAAGAGAAAGTAACAAAATGTGGGTGAAAATAATTTTTGAAAGAAACCTTAAAAATAATAATAAAAAAATATTTTATAAGTGAATGCAGAAAGATTTCATGCGGTTCAGCGGAAGTCTACATTAAGCCCTTAACGTTTGCTGTTAAGACTTAAATGCCGACATATGTAGATAGCGCAGATGTCTAGTGTTTCTGTGTTTCATGATGGGCTTGAATTGAATTGAATTTAGAAAAAATTTCAAAAATTTTAATATTATTTCAGGTAAAAATTTACTTTCTTAAAATTAAAAAATAAATTACTTTTTTTTTATTAAATAAGGTCCAATAAAATTTTGAGAGAATATGTGAGCGAAGTATTATTATTTTATTTTTCAATTTTAGCCAAAAGGGCATACGATTTTTATTTTAGTGTTCTAAATTCATTAAGAACACTTTTCTGAGCATGTCTACGTGTTTGGAAAAGTATTTGTGACTGCAGATGATGGTGAGAAAAATCGACAACAACAAATATTATAGCAACACATTTTTTTATAACACATCTGCTGGAACTTATTCTCACATTGTTTTGTAGTTATTAATGTATTTCCATTAAAATATTGTTAATGACTTTAATTTCATTAAACATTTTTTTTCTTTGTACACTAGAATTATGAACACATATAAAACAATAATAAAAACATAAGAGAGCAACACGAAAGCACAAGTCGCAGACGTCAAATTATATATATAGTGGGCTTAAGGTGACATTAAAAAAAAAAAAAATATTATTTACTATTAAATGTAGAGTGAGTTTGCAAAATAAAACTAGAAAACGTAGAATTGTGTTTTGTGTTTTAATTTTCAGCATGTTTACATGCCACCGGCATTTCATCGGTGACGAGTACTTAGTTGGCACCAATGAAATGTCGGCGGCACATAGACAAAGTGAAAACTTAAAAACAAAAAACAGCTCTAAACTTTTTGGTTTTCTAAAACATCGGTATTTTTAGAGATAAAACGTCCAAGGGAACAAAAAAATGTGATTGCTTTCTGCCTTTTTTCAAAGACAAATTTTCAGTGCCGTGCCACACAACCTTGAAGTAGTCCTCCTCATACAACCATATTTGTACATATGTACGACTAGACCTAATTGGTCGTGTCTTAAAGATATCCCAAATGATGTTTGCAATGCAATAACAAAATCGCAGAACAAGTGGTCACGAATGCCATGCCCTATAAGCGATAGTGTCACCCATCTTGTCGTCGACCGTTTGTTTTTTTATTTCAAGAGCATGATTTCAAATAAGATGCATACTAAATTTACATTAGGCCAGGTCACTTTGTATGGATGCAATTTTATCGATAAAGTGTCATCAAATTTTTGCTTTTCCTTTAACAAAATCATTTTCGAGGCACCCGAATTAAAATTTTAGTTTTTTGAATTTTTGTATGGCAGCCTACCATATGTGGTAAGGCAGCAGATCGTTGTATACGAAAAAAGTATTAAAGGGACTGGAAGCTGGTCATACATTTGCCTTCTACAAAGGGTAAGTGACTACGATGGGGAAAAAACTTAGTTTTCAAGCAGCTAAAGTATGGGCCCCTGGGCCTGATTAGAAGAGCCAAATGTAATAATTTTGTTTCTCACCGATATGTTTTTCTAACACACACCAACCCAAACGTCATGTTGGCGGGGCCTCCATACAAAATTAAAAAGAAAAGAAATTAAAAATCGGCCGTCCTGAAAATTATTTTTTTGACATGTGTTAGTCGAACTTTATTATGAAAAATTAACGGCACAGTACCGACTACTACATCCGCATGTATATCCATAACCGAAATTGTATATGTGAACAGAGCCAAAATTAGGCTGAGGAGTAGAAGGTACCGCAGCAGAAGCAAGCAAGAATGTCTCCGTAGGAATTAGTTTTTATTTATATGCGGTGAATATTGTTAATTTAGTCAATAAGAAGAAAACATCAAATCATGGGGAGAAACTGTTATTCACATTTTTTACTCAGTGAAAATCCACAGTGAAAAAGTCATTGATTCCATTAGGATTTTGATATAAGTTGTTTCCTTTTTAATATTTTCAAAACGTTTATCCTTTTTGATTTTATTCAATTTCAAATCATGTTTAGTGTTGGCTTGAACTTCCTTGAAACTCCAAAAGGGTGAGCAGCCGAGTCGCAATTACGAAAATATGGGTTTTAATCTAATAAAAACAACTAAAGGTTTCGTTCCTGATACCGGTTTCTTCATTACAGCAATAGTGTATGTTTTGGGCGTTATTGTTAGAGTAAAAATTCTAATTTAGCACAACCTTTTCATAATTTAATTTCAGTTTAAGCTTGCGTGAAGTAAATCAGAGAACCATTATAATTGATTATTTTTTGAAATAGAATTTAGGCAACGTTGCTAAAAATGTCAAAGAGCTGACGTTTCGCACTGTATGATGACTGAAGTTTAAGCTTTACATTTTTTTGTTTGAATGTATTCACTGATTTAATGATTTACTAGTTACAGCATAAAATAAAACCAAACTCGATGATGAACTTGCACAAGTTTTGTTGACATAATACTTAATCTAAAAAAAAAAACATACTGATATCTTATTAGCTTTGTTTTAATATATTTAGTGTTAACTAGGCCCAGCTTTTGCTGTGTATTTATTCAGTTCAGCTATTTCATACTATCTCTTAACTGCTCTATTGTTTTACATGCGCTACTAGATTGAAGACATTGTCACCCACCTTGTTGCCGAGGTCTCTAGAAAACCTCAATAGGAGAGGACAACTCCTCCTCCATACATCGTCGAAGTCTGTGTAGTCTATGAAAATTTTTCCAACTATAAAATAAGTTGATATGCTTTCAATTATTAACTTTCACTTGTTAACCACAGACAATTTGGCACAAAACAAATACGCAAGTGTGCTATTAGTTTCAACACTACTGTGGTTTTTTTATTTTATTTAAATGAATTTCGAACTCTTTTAGCAAAACCTTTAACACAAGTAACCTTAAACTTGTTCCTTTTTACACATTTTAATGTTGTTGATATACGAGTGTATTTTATTGAGGTACTGTTTTATGAGTTACGGGCTGTTGCTGCTTTTAATGCTTACTTGCCAAAGTGTTTACAGCTAAACAACCGACACGACCAGATCTAACTCTCTTGGAAGAGTTTTATGGAAAACTGTTTTCGTTTTGTTGTTTTTCATTTCGTTTCGTGTGCTTTTAGCGACTTCCTCTTCTTCCTCTGGTCGTTATTGGTGAAACCCATGGATGTTGCTTTTCTAGTTGTTGATGATGATGGCAGTCATAAAATTCAATAAAAGCATCATATTTGATAGGACACCATTATATCAACATTATTATATGGTTCAACACAATCAACCAAACATTCATTCCAATCAACTCTCATGCCTGCATCCAACAAACTTTATTCGTATATGCTAGTGATGTTGCCAATATTCTCAATCGACTTGCCAAATATTCATCTATTGTAAAATATTCACATTGGCCAAATTTAAGAGAATACTTCACGGATATAAGAAATAATACTCAATAAAAAAAACTCTATGCAATAATACAAAAATAACTATTACTAATGTGTATTAAAAGAAGAAGAAAAGAATGATTTTATATAATAGGAATATGAAAGCATGATTTACTATTTTACATAAGCCTACAATTCAGTGCCGGAATAATCTAATACCAGTCAAGTTATTTGGGTTTTATGTGATCAGATCTATTATTTAAGAAGTTGATGGCATATATTTTGATGATTATACTTTTTTACTTTCTTACCACCAACTTCTAAAAAAGCGGTTCCATCACATCAAACAATTTATTTTATGAACATTTTCTAGAGATTAGTAAATTGAACAGACTTCTCAAAAAAAAAAAAAAAAAAAAAGAAATGCGGTCGGGGGACCCCCGTTAGGAACGAAGTTCCTTACGTTTTTTTTTCATCTTTGAATGTAATACAAGGTGAAATGTGTATGTTTTATTTTGTGTTGTTTTTGAAATTTTGAAATTTTATGATTCTTTAAATTTTTGGAACGTTTTCCAACTTATTAATATTTTTTGGTATGGGTCTCCGCTGCTGTCAGTGGAGACATCGCCAATCATACACAATAGCTTTTCGACAGTACACCAATACATATAAACAGCTCACACGCTTTCGTGACGATTTCTACTAATTTCCACTACCAGCAAACCGCGTTAAGGAACTTCGTTCCAAAAAAAAAAAAACATCTGTTCAAACTATCACTTCTTTTTTTTATACACCTGCCGGATTTGACAGATTAAGTATGGTTGCAGAATGAATCACAGCCTCAGCTATCAAGTGATATACTGAAACGGGTTAAAATTTTTGTTCTGTAAACTCTGTAAACAATTTGTAAGTTATGATGAATCGTTCAACTCACGAATAACGTATACAAATTGTGGAAGTTTATAAAATAAGTCTGAACATAAAATTGATATTTTACGTCTCGTTAAACGGCGACCTCCATAAGTAAAGCTGCCATATTTAAAGCGGAAAAACCTCCAAGCAGTTAAATAATCACCCATAAGATTATTAAAAATTTTCTAGCTGCAGACATATTCTGTCTATATTTCCCTAGAAATGAGCAAGCTGTTGACGACACGGTGAATTGAGATTGATGTCATGCTGACTACAGTTTTGTTTTCAAAGACTAATCAGCTAAATGCTAACACCGGTATTCATAAAAAATAAAATATTAATATACTAAATGAGCTGAAATTAAATACCGGGTTAGAACGATACCACACACTTGAATTTTTGCTGATCCAACTTTGAGTTTGTAGCAGAATAATGAAAGAGGAATAGTTAGCAGCCTGCACTCGCTTCAACTCCATCGAAATTATGTCTTTGAAAAGTTGAAATAAGCGACTTAGACTTAGCATAAGAATATAAAAACTAAGCCACTTTAAAAGACAACTGAAGAGAGTTTATTCAACACAAGTTGAGTTGCAACATAAAATCCTATTCAACAATATTTCTCTAGTGTGTTATCACTTTAAATTCTAAAGTTCTCAAGAACCCAGCTTAAAGGTAAGAATACATTAAATATACGCAGCCTGCAGTAAAAGTCAGTGACAAAAATGCGCTGATGCAAACTTCACCAATTTTAAATCATAATTGCTAAGCTTATTTGCTTTGTGATCGTACAATTTCGGGAAAATCATTGTGCACATTGAGACCGTGATTCACTGTTCCACACGATCTTACAATTAGCAAAAAATGTCATATTTAAAAATGAGATCGAATGGAATAAAATTGTATGTTCTAGAGAGATTGTTTTAGGAGCAGATCCAATTCACTAAAATATTTAAAAATGCCATGCGATTAAAGTTGCCTTTCCCAAGTTGAGGGCAAAAGTGTAATAACTGACCCCAGCAACGTTTTTTGCAGTGTTTGTTTTTTGTGTATGATTATATAGTGTGTATGATTATATAGTAATATCCAGTAAATATATAGTACAGTAAATATATTATACAGAATAGCGATACAGGCTCCTAGCGAAGACAGAAACCCTAGTTGCTTTAGAAATAACTAGATGCTGTTATATTTCTCAACTAAGGGAAATTTTTTTATCGGCAAAATTTTAACGCCAGTCAAAAGTCAACAGACATCTGGTAGGTTTGCGCTATATAATTCTTTTCCTACCAATGTGTTTAAGCTCAAACTAAAGATTGTTTTATGATGGCGCAAGAGTTATATTTTTTTGAATACTTGCTGTGCTAAAACTATAGTTCAAATTTTAAATTAAATTAAATTGTAATACTCAAAGTCCCTGCAATTTCATATATGTAGGTAGGTAAATATCGTATGTTTGTCATTAAAAATGTATTACTGTAGTTCAGTAGTTCTTCTCACTAGGTAAATATTCTGAGACTAACTGCAGGCATTAGGCTTAGAGGTTGACTAGAGCTTTTAGAACTCGCAAGAATCAAGTGTTAAATAAAGGATCTCATATTTAGTCATTGGAGTGCCGGAGTAATTGCAATTAACTACAGTATTTAGTCTGAGATATTTGTATTTTTTCCCAATAAATTCTCAAGTTTTGAGTAAATTTATATGTCAAATTAAATATTTGTATCAACACAGATATTCATATTCGAAAATATGTTCAATTGATAATTGTACAGCACTAGTACATACTAGATAAAAGTGTTTGTGCTTAGACACGAGTTGTTACAAGATGTTGGCCAGTTTTTTGTTGATGTTTGATAAAACCTCACGTTTTATGGCAAATGTGAGTAAAATAAGACGTGTTATTGAAGAGCAGTGTTTATATCTCATGTGGGTTGAAAACATGTTGTAAATAATTTAAGTATTAGATACTTTTTACTACTTTCTCATTTCTGTTGTTTGCTCAATGCCCGACGTGAAAAACTCAGTTTTTTTTTCAAATTTTATTTCAGCCATAAAAACTGCTTTGGATTAAAAGGAAGCAAACGAATGAGCAAATGTATATTTTCTTTGAAATTTTTCACCCAACACATTGTTTGACCATTTTGTTACATTTTGGTGGAACATGTGTTTGGATGTATTTATGGTTTGTAAATACTTAAACGTGCTTACGTTTTAAATTATATAAATTATATTAAAAATAATGCTCAGAAAAAACCAAAGATTTTTTTAAAAAACTTTTTTTTCAAGTTTTTTGACTAAGATTTCTATTGAGTAACTTTCCACTTTATTGCAGAGTAGAATTTGTGAAATCGCTCAATTGACCTTCACATTAAAAAACAAAAGTAATAAGATATGTTTTAAAACTTACAATGCAATTTTAGGGCATTAAACAGTAATTTTTAGCATGTTTCATAGCGTCCAAAAGGATAACTGCTACTGATTACTGATGGGCAACAATTATGATGGCACATGGTAGCTCAACAATCACTATTTGCATGCTGAAACTTTATGTATTCTCGCTAACTTATTACGATAGATCGATTTGCATGGACAAAACTCGGTGAACAAAAAAAAAAAAACTCTACTGCGATAAATCGAAAGAATAATTCTCATGACGCCGGACTCACTTTTTGTATTGGACACCCATTAGGTGTAAAAGGTGATACGGGTCGTTATATTTAAAAAAATCTTCGGGGAAAAAATTATCGAAGGTTGGTCATACATTTGACTTTTCCACGGATATTCTAGGGCAAGTCAATGTGATGAGGATAAAATTCAATTTTTGAGACGCTCAAATACGGACTTCGTACGTGTCTATGGAGGAATCTAAAATATGACCAACTTAAGGCTTTTATAAAAAAATACAAAAAAAAAATCAAATAATTAAACTCATACAGGGAAAAAGCAGTTTTACTAGAGCACTTTTTGATTTATACTCAAATAAATAAAGTTTAAACATTGTTTGACATATTTGCATGCATATTAATACTCAATCAATTATATTGAATGCATAACACATAATCTCATCTTAACATGTACATGTGTTTACTATATTTTAATCAACTTTGTTTTTACGGTTTTTAAGTTCGCTTGTTATTGTAAACTAACTAGGTATTTTTAGAATTAGAATATAAATAGATGTATTTTTTTTTATTGTTTTCATGTTATATTTTCTTTATGTCCTATGTGTGAATAACAATATTTAAGAACTATAAAATAACTATAAGAACTATATTCTTAAGAGTTCATGTTTCAAAATAAAATAAATAAATAAAATAAAAAATAAATATTATTTTATCTATAATTTTTGACCTTTATTGTTAAAATTAATAAAACTATTTTTTAAAGCTTAAGGTCTTTTATTTATCTTTATTAATTTTTTCCGATATTTCGCTAACAATTTGTTAGCATCGTCAGGGATCTTTGATTGTTTTTAAATTTGGGGGCCTTGAAAATGATTTGTTTGATATGTCGTAATAATTTTTTTTTTCAATTTCTAATTTAATGACTTGTTGTTTTCCACCTCCAATTACAGTGTAAACTAATTAAAAGATTTTATCAATTACCACCTAGTGTAATTAGGAACTGAAAAATATCAATTAACAGTTCCATGTTTGTAATGCTTAACGAGGTAATTTCAAGTGATTGACAAAACTGTAATTATTATTACACTAACTGTGATTACCATTTGAGTAATTAAGCCTTTAGAGCTCTTGGTTGAAACGTTGGAAATAACTTGGAAATTTCTCTCTCTCTCTCTCTCACTCATTTCTTTTTCGCTCTGTATTACAGTAATAATATTTTAATTCGTTTCTATATTCTAAGTAAACAAATATTGCACAGAAATGGCTTTGCCTTATATCTTAAATATTAGTAATAGGTTTAAAAATAGAAAAAGAGTTAAATGTATTTATCAATAATCTTAATTTTGAAGGAAAACTATTAGAAAAAACCTTCAATACAAAGAAGAGAAAGAAAAAATCAAAAAAGTGTATACATATACAAATAACAAAAAAAAAAAAAAAAAACGTTATAAACAATATTTGTAACAATGAATACTAATGATCTAGCAATAAATAAAAATTAGTGAAGAGCATTAATAAGTGAATTATCAGAAAATTCACATTTATTTTTTTCAAAACAATACTTGAAAATCTCAATACCTTCTGAAGCGCTGTTGGTGTTACTTATCAGATGTAATCTTACGGTAGAGAAATGCCACGGTAAATTTAAAGCTATTTTTAAGATTTTGCTTTGCGCTATTTCAAGGCGTTTAATATGGGTTTTACAACAGTTATCCCACACTGGGCAACTATAAAATAGTATAGCCGGAAATATTGTTTTGATAATCACAATTTTATTGCTCTAAATAAAGTGGAATTTCTACTAATAACTGGGAATAACTCTGTATTATTATTATTTTTTTTTATTAACATATTTACACATTTCGTTTTATTTATATATGTATGTATGTGTAAAACAAATTGACATAAAAGGCCAATTTATATCAGATTAGATCTCACGGCCACATATCACAGAGTATTTCAAACCAATTTGAATGGCCAACATGATCCTCTGTTTTAAAAAAGCTAATTTTTTTAAAACAAAAATATTTTAATTTTTGTTATTTATTTTCATCAATTATTACTTCCTTAGTATAAATAAATTAGACAAAATTCAAACATTTGCATCAAACGCAATTATCTAAAATTGTTTCATTACAATCATACAACTCAAAAATAATATGATGCCTGGAAACTACTGTCATCTTAGCCATATCAATAAATATCACTTAATAAAGTGGAGGAAATTTATTTTATATCAATATATAAAATTATCAAAGATGTTTAGAATGGGAAAAGAAAACTTTTTTCAATAATTCTGGATAATGGCTAAGGACTAGCCTCTTATAAGATACTAAAATGTTTGCCATAATTTTGTTAGCAATAAACGTTGTATTTTCGCTAAATTTAGCAAACAGAAAAGAGCGTATTTTATACTTTAAATATGTTCATAAATATAAACTCCTTGATATTCAAGTGTGTGTGTGTGCTGTGTGGAGGGCATGTTAAGGAAAAATTGCGTATTATTATTTATTTTCCACAAGTGTATAAGATTATTTGCATAAGAAATTTGCTTTAGATTTCCCATCCAGATACTCATATCTTCTTACAACGCAAAATATACAGCCAAGTTTGTTTAGCAAAATGTAAATAGACAAATATTGTTTTAAACATGAATGATTTTATGATTTTTCGGAGCAGAGAATATTTTCATGTTTTTCAAAAATATATTCAGCATAAATTTGCATGTTATATGTATGTATGAATGTATTTATGTATATGGTTGCATACCACAGGGTGAGTGGTGTTGATTTTTACAGAAAACGTATTACAAAGAATCTGTATAAACATGCGTTTGCATTTTATTGGAGTTTAAAATTTTAAAGCAAAAATTAAATTTTATGTTGAAGACAGTGCTGAGGTATTGTTAAGCTATAAATATAGAAATCTCGTCTCACGATTGATTTTAAAGAAATTTTGCAAAGATATGTTAAGTATATCCAGCTTAAAATATAGGCTATTTTTTATACGTATCACAAATCGAATAGATTGTGCGTTCATTAACTTCTTATCATATAATTTTTTTTGAAATTAATATTTGTTCGATGCTGAAAAAAATGATTTTTTAATAATTTGTTTTACTTTTTAAGAGTATTGTTATTGAAATAATCATATAAAGTTTTTTTTTGAAGTCAAGTACCAAATCCACATTTTTTAAAATCGAAAAAGTAGTTTTTTAAATAACTCGGTCAGAAACCGGTTTTCCAAATTTTCTATATTTATTGAAAGCATTTGTCCATAAATTAAGTATATTAATTTTTTCGTACTCGAATTCGAAAATATACTTTTTCAATAACTCTGATATTCACAAGCTAAATTAGAATTTTATTTTTGCTTTTTAATGACATTGTAATTAAAATGAAAACACTTACAGCCCTGTTATAAATTTCGAGTGAATATCACTCGTATTCGGAACTCCCCATCACGAATTCGTGCAAAATGTCATTATAAATTCCGACAGAATCAAAGTTAGTGCTGCCAGCTACGTGAATCAAGTTCGAATTAGTGTAACCAAGTTTTTAAATAAAACGCAGAAGTATTGGCAATAACGCATTTGGTGCTGTTTTTTCGCACACAACACAAACAGTAGCATTCTCCGGACGAAATTCATAATAAGCCTGTTTTTTTTTTAAATTGATTATAAAATTGACGTAGAAAAAAAACTTTTTTTTTTAATTTTTTGAAATTTAAATTTTAACTTCATTATTGTTAAAAATCAACTTAATTATTTATTTGCTTTAAGAGTCAATTGAAATGTATTAATTTAGGTCCCAAAATAGAACGTTGCAAAGAAAAGCAAAAGAGTTGCAAAACGAAAAAAAAAAAATATTTACTGTGTTAAAGGTTTGTTTGAACATTTCTGATTATTATTTTTTTCATGCGAATTATGGAATAAGTAGTTAAGTCAAAGTCTACTTATGAGTTGATTAACATTAACGAAATAACGGCGGCATATAGACGGCTGGAGAAGACAGAAGACATTTGTAGGGTCTATTTTTGGACCTGAATTAAGTAATTATTGTTATTTAAAATTGAAAAATAAACTTAATTATTTATTTTCTATAAGAGAAAATTGAAATGTATTATTTTAGGTCTAAAAATATACGTTATTAGCTATGGAAGAAGTAGATGGTTTTCATACATTCATCGAGTCTATTGATGACTCGATTAGTATTAGCGAAATGTAGGCGACATATAGATGGCCGATAAAGACAGAAACCATTAATAAGGTCTATTTGTAGACCTAAAATAATACTTATTTAAAATGACTACAAGAGCCATAGCATTTCTGTGATATTTTATTCTAAAAATATTTCTATACTAATCAAAAATTAACTATAAGAGTGCTATTTTAGTTGGAAGACAAAGCTTCACCATTACTTTAGGCTATGAAATTTACAAATATAAAACCGCAATACAATACTATAACTCTAATAAGAGATGACTCATAAAACAAAACAAAATCAACCTTAGAAAGGTGACCCAACATTTTCTAATATGGCTTACGATCCCGTTTCTTTAACACTCGTCAACATTATGAGCATCAGAAAACTGATGGATTGCGAGTTATTAAAGTGGTCTTATCACCTTATGTTAGATTTGATTAAAGCGAGTGAACTTGACGAAAGTAACATCAAAAACCGACTGTAAAGCTATTATTCGGACTTTATTTTCTTGGCCAACGTCAAGGCATACAATATCAAGAAAAATTAGCTGTTATACAATAAGTTAATTTCAAACTTTTTTTCAAAATATCGAATTTCTAAATAGGCCCTCTAACTTAGAGGACAAAAAAATATGAAAGCTTTGCAGACCAAATTAAATTTTCTGCAAATAAAATTGAACACTTTACAAAGCCAACTGAAATGCTTACAATTCAAATTGAATCCTGATTCCTATCTTCAAAAAAATGTTTAATAACTCTTTAAGCAATTAAAAAAAAAATTTTTTTTCTATGATTACAACTTTGTGAGGTATTGTTCCCTCTGGGCTCATGGCCACAATCAAGAAATCAGTACGTCCGTAATGCACGAGCTTGTATATTTATCATTCTAGAATAATATTTTTCCTCTAGATTTCAGGGCTGACAACAAAAAGTGCACAACGTATATCTTTCGTCAATCGTTCATGGAGTACAAATAACGTTAGTCAGGATTTCAGGCGCCACTTTTTAATATTATTCTTAATCCTTTCAATCGATTTGATGGCACATGTATTTTAATTACAATAAGCTTCTAGCGCATATTTTATTTTATTTTATTTTATTTTTTGGTTTTTGTTAAGTAGGGATTTTCCGCTACAATGAGTTTAATTTTTTCAATATTTTTTCAGTTAGCTTCACAAGTTTTTTAACAGCTAGCTTTTTTTTAAGCTTCGTTAGCTTACTAGTTTTATTATATTTAGTAGTCCGGTCAGTTCTGCAAACCGAACGTTTTTCAAAAATGCGAAATTTTTACAAACAAGCAAATAATTATTTAAGTTCACTAAAGCTTAAAGTGGGCATTAAATTCAGTTTGAAGACAACAAATGAACAAAAGGACACATAAGACCATAATAATAAAATATATTTATTTATCGTGAATTTAAAAAAAAATTTGTTAAAAACATACTTTACTATAATTATTTTTGTATTGAGTTTCTTACGCTCAAATACTTTCTATACTATTTTTGTGATTGATGTGAATTAAATAAGACAAAAAAAAAAAAAATTATCAAATACATTTAGCAGGGTGGTCAATTAGTTGTTTCGAAGCCGCCACACTTTCGCGTCAGCACCCGTCCTTGAACACAGGGGCTAAATGTCTTTGATGTTTTCTTTGTCTTATTTAATTAATAACAATCGCAAAAATAATATAGAAAGAACTTGAGCCTGATAAATTTAATACAAAAATAATTATACAAGAAAAAGTTCGAATAATAAAAAATGAATTGATAATTTACTATAATACATTAACCTCTTAATATTTTTTTTAATCAGGAATTTTGTTTTTTTTTTTTTTTTTGTTCAATACAAATGTTGTGATAGTTTTTTGCTGAACATTTTGTAGAGAATTTTATGAGTTCTTGTTATGCAATCTTATGAAATAAATTCCATCTTGATTATTGAAAAAGAACATGAAATAGTTTTACTTTTTTTCCACATCTTTCCGACCAACAACATGCCAACGCTTGAAATAGTCTTACACATGGTACATTTTTCTTTTGATTTGTTAATATCTATGGAAGGTTGAAAGATAGTTTTTAAATACATACACATGCATTTCTGTTCATCTTTTAAGACTATAAACCTTCAACCATGAAATGTATACATAACGTGTCATTAAAATAAAATTCACTTAATTCATCACCTTAACTGACTGACATGCACATGCATGTCGTGTGTCATATAGATTTTTTTTTTTTTACTTTGTTGCTTGACTGTTTCTATTCAGACTCGCAGAGATATGAATTTAATATGAACGGATGGCAAAAACTACATCAATGAGCAGATGCAAAAAAACTAAATTATAATGATAATGCTGATGAAGATGATGTTGCAAAATTGAAATAAAACTAAATTGTTTCAATAGAAGCTTTCTTAACAAAAAATAACATGATGGCATAAGCAAAAAAAAAAAAAAAAAACACAGCTCTATACACATATTTATTTAACTAAAAGTAGTAATATTTTGTTATAATGGCGCATAAAATTCAAGGTTTACTGCCATTGGAGAGATTGTGGTGGTAATATTCACATCTTGTAAACACAAAAGAGAATAGATTGAACTCAAAACTTACGAGACTTTATATGGCGCCAAGAACATTTTAGTTGAAAATCAAAGCTTAATTTTTTGTATAGAGTTTTAAAAATGGCAAACATTTTTCAAAAATGTTTACGAAATCAGAAATTCTAGATTTTGCACTAGACTTTTATATGTTAAATTGAATGTTTCATGTTGAGATTTTCGGTAACAGCTGATTTAATTTTTATTTTCTGGCACAAAGCGTTCAACTTTTTCTGGTGTAACTACTTCCATATTGCAGGCAACCCCTGTCCATGGACTGCACGCCTGGTTAGAAACTAGAATTAAGTTTGAAAACAAACCTCTTCTAGCAATAGAAAATGTTTGCTGGATTGCCATGCCGTAACTTACACAAGTGCATAACACTACTTGTAACACATGTGTTGCAGATAATAAACGCCAATAATATGAGAAAAAAGAACAACTTTTCATACTTTCAAATTATCATTATCATGGTTATTCTTGTGTAAGATTTTGTTTTACTCAGTCAGTTTTGTTTAATTTTTCTTTCGTAGTTTTTTTTTAACTCAAGGTGCTGGCTGACGTTTTAATATCCAGTGCAGGTTTAACAGACGCTGCTGGCTTGTGTAAAACAAAACCTTAAACAAACCGTGTAACACTTGAATATTTCACTTTCAAAAACTTCAACTTAAAGCCACAACAACCAAAAGGACTACGATAAATTGATACTTTAGCTGATATTTATTTGCTATAATTTTTTATCTTTTCGAAAAGATGCTGGTTTACAGCATCAACGACGGCCACGGCAGCAGCAGTTGCATTAAGAAGTTTTATAAATTGGTATTATAAAATTAAAAACAACAACAGCGGCAAATGCGCTTTTAAAAAGTTGCTGCATTGCCAGGCAGCTTAAATGCGTATTTGCCCAGATCAAACAACTCGTATAATAATTAAACAATGTTTGCAACTTGTTCAAATGTATGAAAACGTTTAAAACAAATAAATTATTAAAAAATAAAGTGCTATAACAATGCGGGTGGGTATAAGATGAAAGAAAATCTTGGGGTAGGTTGTGGGTTTGTCAAAGCAGCTCTAAAATATAACTCTTACGTCTTACAATGAAAGAATAGAGAATAGTAGACTTCTCGCAAAAATCGCAAAAGAAAGGGATAATAAAATGCTTACGCATTTTTCAAAGCAAACCTTTAAGCTGTAAGGCAGTTAGACTGGTTTAAAATTTTCTAGATAAGAAGCTGATGTCAGGGTACCGAGTGAGTAAATGAAATATATGACTGAATCTTCTGCGACTAGCCTGGGTCCTCGAAAATGTGACCCTCCCTCACAGTAACTTGTGCCATGATGATTGTGGATGTATCAAATACTTTCTGTTTTTATAGTGTTACATTCAATTGCTATAGCTTCCGGCTTGTTTCTAGAGCAAATATTTTCGCCAACTCAATAGTTCGACGAAGAAAAAAAAATAGCTATGAAAAATTTAAATTGTTTAAAACCAAAAGTTTTTTTGTGTAAAATTAAATAAATGTCAATGTCGCTTCAGCAAAAAGTACAAAAGTAAAAAAAAAAAAATAAACCAAAAACTGCTCATTGTCTTAACAATAAAATGACAGTCATCAGCCAGTCAGTAGTGTGCGGCAAAAAGTACTATGGCAACAATAAAAGTGAACTTAGCAAAACCAGTAACCAATAACCACACTGAATGACTGTCTGAGAGATGATCTACCGACAAGCAGACAAATAGATTGCAATTGCAACCACTTGACACATGCTGTACGAAACGAAAAATTGCACATACAGGCAACATGATTTTGTGGCTACAGCCAAAAGCAGAGCAGAAAAATAGAAATAAGACTGCAGAGGCTAGAAGCCCTTGCAAGACACATATACACACTCGCTCGCACACTCTCGCTACACTACACTCTACTGCAGCAGCAGCAATTTAAAGTGGTGGTGTTGTAAAATAAAATACAAAGACCGCAATATAGATTTCTACAAATATGTTTTTTTTTTTCGTACTGGTTTTAAGGTGTAAATTAAAAACGAAATAAGAAGAAATGTGTACTTCTTCAGCCTTCAGTTGAAAAGAATACCATAAAGAAAACCAAGAGTGAGTGACTTAAAGAAAGAAAACAAAATCAAATAAAAAAATAAACACGAACTGGCTTTGAAATGTATACAGGTTTCTGCATTCTATCTAGAAATTTTTCCAATATCATGATGATGTTTTATTAACTAATTTGTGTTAAATAAACGAGAAAAAATATCATGTTTGGGGGGCTGTTACGTGTGCATTTAATTTTTTTGTGTTTTCATAAGAATTTCCTACAACAAGTATGTACTCGTATGTTTTTAAGTGCTCAAACGCAACGCTTGCAATGCGTTTCCAGCACAAGCAACAAACTACAAGTAGAAACATTTTAAATAGGTCTATTTATTTAAGTGTCCACACATTTAGTGTGGAGTTGCGGCAGCGGCTTCAGCTCCAACTCCAGCTCTAGCTCTAGCAAACAGCTGCAAAAGTGTTAATTACTTCAATGAGAGAATAAGACCTTGCAGCAAATAGTTATAAACGCAGCATGAAGTCAATAAATGCTTGCCAGCACAAATTCATGCATAGTTGCATGAATGCCTGCTGCCAATCGCCAGTGTAAAATTAAACAAAATGCAACTTTTTTCCTTCTTCATTTTTCGCTAAACAACATTCAATATCTGTGGCATGACATAAAACTCTGGCAAAAGCATTATTGCTTTAAAGTGGTAATTTTTTGTACAATTAACACGCCTCATCAGCATTGAAGACAGTGGCAGTGGCAGTTGTAGTATTTTAACTCGGCTTTTATATGCAAAAAGCTTAAAAAACGTACAGACACACACACACACACACACACACACACACCATCTTCATGTGGAAGCAATACAGAATTCCTGCTGTGTTGTAGTTTTTATATCAAATTTAATCACTGACATGTTGGCTGCTACTATCAGAGCATTTTCTTTTCACCTCTTTGAATTTTGTAATTTTGCAATATGACATTCCATGTTCATACGTGTCTCTCGTGAATTTAACTCTAAGGCATATTGCAGAAATGCATGAATGACAAAAAAAAAAAAAAGGAAAAAGAAGAGAAAATTGTTTTATATACATATGTATGTATATTTAATAGGACTATGATTTATATTCACAGGCTTCCTGCTTGCCGTTCATACAAACATGTTAAAACTTGTCTGCAGACTGTTGATGAATTAAATATATTAGAGATGATAACAAAAAAAATAAATTAAAAATTTTTTTTATTGAATAGAAAAATAAAATAAAAATTGGTATTTATTGCCTACTTGAATAATCGTCTAAGACAGTCGGGTACGGAAATTGTCTGCCAAGTTCTTCAAAAGCTCAAATATTCAAATTGTTAGACCACAACTGCTTTTTGCCTGCACAAAATTCGTTAAAGAACCACTAAACACAATTTTAAACATTTGTGTTTACGTTAAGGTCCAATTTTATGATTTACAATTGTAATTTATTTAATTGAGTCTCAGTTCGAATTGAGGAAGATTTCTCTTGCAGTAGAATTGTAGTGATTAACATTTTTTTTTAAGGGGACAAGAAAAGTAAAGCCAAGACTTACTTTGCTGCTGGAGAACATATCATGAATGTCTCACATACGCCACAAGAATCGTCAGCACCGTAATTGCTTCGAAATTGCCTACTGTTTTTCAGCAGCAGTGCTTAGCCTTCCTGCCACCGAAGCTCCTCATTATGGACTGTTTATACACTGCAGGAAATTCGGTCATATACCCAATGAACTTAGACTTTAAATTAATCAAAATAATAGTAATTAGTTCTCAACGAACGTTGGGAGGGATTGCATCGGTGTGTTCTTCTGCACTAACTCCCGGATTTTGTAAAACACACACAAATTTTCATTCGTGAGCTTATATTTAAAACAACAACAAAATATGAAAACTTGATTTTGTTTTTAAAGCAAATACGCGAAACAAAATTAATGTACGTTTTAGAAAAACCGGCTGTAAATTTATATTAATGAGCGTTTTATTAAATATATAAATTCAGTGACAAAACACCAATAGCTAAATATATAAATTTATGCATTGATCTAATGCAAACCAAACATTATTTTTCTGAAGTACATCATACAGGTTACCAATAATCTTAATAACAGATACACTCCAGACAAGCAACTAAAATGTTGTTTTATGTGTGCAGGACTGAGCAGTATTTGAAATACATGTATTTGAAAAACGTATTTAATATACAAATATGTACGTATTTTGTATTTGTATTTTAAATACGTCTCACGAATGTATTTGTATTTTGTATTTTAAATAATAAGCGCTTGAGTATTTTATATTTTGTGTTTCAAATACTTGTGCCCTCAAAATACATTTTTAATTTATTTTACTGAAAGTAATTTAATATAATATAAGAAAAGTAAAGTTGAAGACTCATTGGCTGGGATGCACACTATGCCTGTTGCATGTCCGCACGACGCTGTTCAACACTCAAATTCCATACTGCTCCTAAAGGGCAATTTAGACTATGATACTGTGTATTAATACCTGCCAAAAATTCAAATAATACGTGCAAGTGTGATGGTGTGAATGCAATGTGTTATGAAAACGAGAAATAATACGATAAAAAATTGACATCCCATAAGACTTCACCGTTTTTTGAAAATTTTCTGAACGATAACATGATACAACTAACAAGGTAGCCTTTTCGCTACAATAAGAACAACTTCAACAAAAATAACATGCATTTTGTTTTTGTACAACTTATGCAAACTGTCAAAAAGACGCCACTTCTACATTTACAGAAGAGAGATGCACTGAGCTTACGCGGACTAGCTATCTCGTTTCGGCTGCCTTTCATCTCTGCAATCTCTTGACAACCTAAAGTAGTCAGTTGATTAACGGTTTAGCTGACGAGGCTACCTTGTTAATTGTATCATGAACGATAATACATTTCATTCGATCAGGGTTGTTTTTTTAGCACAAGTAGCTGTTGAAAAATTTACTAGGCAGTTGTTTCACAGCCGATGGCGTGCCGTCACTGGTATTTGATTTCGTTATACAACGGTTTGGAATTTGGTTACCGTATATTTAGAAGATAAAATATTTTTATGTTATTCAATTTGGTTCTGTTTTTATTATTCTTTTTTACTATTATTTTAGCTGCTGAATATTTTTAGCGCCGGTGATTAAACGTATGTATGATTATCTAACGTATGTACATATACATATGCAACAGCTGTTTTCTTTTCCACTCAAATTTTTTATTTTATTTGAAGTGTGATGGTGTGAATGTAAAATGTAATTTACGTTAGACTTTTTGACAGTCGCAAGAAATCTAATTATACTTTCATCTCACAAAAATCGATAAAAGTATTTATACTTGTATAATAGTCTGAATTGCCCTTAAGCAATGGTGCTGAGCCATCCCACTACCCAGACGCTTTATTTAATCTATTGTGTTTATTTAGTTCATTGATCAACTTTCAATTTTATCAATGTGCTTTTCTATTGATTGGAATATGTATATTTATATTTTAGACTCTCACCAACATTCTTTGAATTTCGAATTTTATTCTCAATGAAAGTGACATCGTTACAAATTCCAATGTGCCTCTTCTCATCTCATCTAATTAACAAGAAAGTTACATGGTGTGGCGGAACTTGTCCCCATTTTTTGTAATTTTTTTTTTTTATTTTTTTCTTTTACTTCATTTTATTATAATGTATTTCTTAATTTTTTAATAATGGCTTTTTGCATTGTTTGTCCTCAAATCTGAGATTTAGGAATTTTATTTTAAAACCTTTATCTTGCATAAATCACATACAGTTCCAAGAAAATGGAAACAACAACCGAAATGCCACAAATTTAACTCGAACATTTTATGTCATTTGAATAGCTACAAAAACAAGAAGAAGCAGAAAAAAAAGAACGAAAGGAAACGAAATAAAATACCAGTGGCAATTTAAAACTTACTTAAATCAAAACAAACAAATTCGTAAATTGTATGTAGTATGTGGTCTGTGTGTCAAGCCGTATCGTAAACCATTCATCTTTTTTATTTAAATCATCTTAAAAACTCCAACAATAAACAAATTTTTATTTCTTTCATTTTCAAGCCCTTTTGGGAAAAACGGTCATGTATTGGATCTTTTCTTTCTTTATTTTCTCTGTCATGTTGTGTTTTTCTTTTCTTTTTATTTTTATTCAAACAGTAACTTTTAAAAGCAATAAAAAAACTCATAAATTGTTTTTCGATTGTATTGAATTTAAAGTTGCAAGATTATCAATTCAAATAAAATTTATACCAAATTCCGCTTCAACAATGACAGCGATGCTGGCGATGTTGATGTCGATAATAAACAGAACATTAACAGATAATTCGTTAAAAAGTGAACTAAAGAAAAAGCGTAGAATCCAGTTAAATTTCTGTGTTGAGCACTTAAAATTCTTCTGTTGATTTGATTTGTTTGTGACGTTTTTTGGACTTTCCAAATTTTGTTTGTCAATAAAATACGAGTAGTATATTAGATTACATTTGTGAGTTGGAATTTTTTCATTGTTTGCTTTATTTTTGATACGAACGACTTAAGTTTCATCAACTAGGCTAAAGAGATTGACCACTATGGTTTAACGAAATACAGATTATATTTTTGCTTTGGAATTTTTAATTTTTGGTTATTTTTTCATCTACACCTAGCTGTGTTTAAATAAATTAAAATACATTTATTTTCAACAATGTACGTAGATATTTACAGTAAAATACGGGATCTTGTAGAAGACACTTCCCTAATTTGACGGTTTATAACAAATTTTTTTTTTTTTTGAGCCCGATTATGTCGAATGGCTTATCATGTCACAGGATTCGTATACAGAGTGCTCACCAACATGTAAAAGCGACAAAATTATTTCGTTCTCTGCAGGAGATTATGGGATAATATTGTCAAAGCTGCTAGTACTATTGTTAGCACTAGTTCGGAAGCTATTAGAGGTTTTACAGAAAAAATCTAGTTTGTCAAGTAGAACATATGTGAATTGATTTGGGATTCACTTTTTTTAATGATGTTTCGTTGCGAATTAGTGATTCCCCATTTACGTTTTTTTTTAATACATGCGATTTGGAAAGTTATAGTTTAGAACAAAATACAGTATTCTGTGTTCATTTTCGTTATGTATCCGTCTAAAAGGACTTCAGTGTTATTTATTCTTGCATTAAATTAAATTTTGCTTGTAAACTTTTGATCAGAGAGGACGTGTCTTTTGTGATGCGAAGTCGTAATAGGTGAACGCTTGTTTTTTTTTAATGACTTATTTAAATAAATATTCCATGCTTATTAAACGTTTATTTGGCAAATTATGTATAGATATTTGCCAAATGAGATCTTAACAAACATGATACATACAAGTATTTAAAAAAAAGTCCGCCAAGGTGGACATTCGTAATAGGTGTTGTCGTGGTTATTTTTTTTAAGTTTCTTTTTTTGTTTTTTTCTTTTTTTTGTATAGTCGAATGGTTTGCAATACTGAAAAGGTGTCGTTAAAAGTTGTTAACTGGATAGTGTCGAAGGTATATACACTGGACACTAAACAGACAAATTAGCAACATTTAATCCTGACTTGTTTAGATTTGCAAAAATATATGATCTGTTTTTATGTTATAGTTTTTGTGCTTGCTCAAACGTTCACAAGCACTCCCCATTTTCGTTTTTCCACCCACCAATCTCTTTTTCCTATTTCCCCAGTTCCAGTACAATGCAATGTAAGGGATCATCCCTTGAGTACTGGTCCCAGTCTAAAACAAAAATGTATTTTAAAAAATATTAAAGGCTGATTATAAAATTGTTTTAAAATAAATCAAACAGATGTTTTAAAATAAAATCAAGCAACCAGTGTTGCGTATATAAAAGTGATGTGTCCTCAAAATCGAGCAACATCAATAGCTATCAGTATTATGTATGTATGTATGCTTGGGAAAAAATATGTTTTGAAAAACTCTATTAAATAATTCAATAAGATTAACAGACTATTCTTGGAAAGTAATATTAAACTAAAGCCAAACAAAAAAAAAATCGTTGTCATTTCTGACACACGGAGGCATTGATGTTCTGTTATCTGCAGAAGGGCTGCTGGAAGAAACGTGCAAAATACAGTATTTATCGGATATAAGAAACTTGAAAAATCCACGAAAAAAGTTTCTTATAAGCGTTTCTTTCTTATATACAATTATTTTATATAAGAAACTTATTTCTTATATAAGTAGCTATGGCCATAAGGCATTTGTTTCTTATATGAATATACGAGCTTTTTTACCTTTTTATGTATATACGTAGATGTATGTATGTAAATAAAAAAATAAAACAAATCAAATTTTATTTTATTAACCCCTTTAGTAAATAGATATAAAAAACTAGACAACTTCAATTTGAAAAAAAAAATATATGTAGTAAATACATGTACATACATACATAATTCATTTTGTACTATTTATTTATTTATTTACGAGGCAAGAAACAAAAACTTCTCATGAGCACTAAAAGTAAAAAAACGTTGTTGTTGTTGTAAAACTGTCAGAAAACAGAGTTGTCCATGCAAACTACATAAATTCAGTGTTGCCCTTGAAAGTTTCTTATATAAATTCTTTTTCTATACATTTTGTGGTTTTGGTGTTCAAAAAAAATGTTCTTTTATCAGTTTTTTTCTTATAAGCGTTTTTTGTTATATAAAACTTTTTTTGTTAGAAAAAACACTGAAAAGATATGGTGTTTTTGCAAATGTTTCTTATAAGCGTTTTGTTCTTATATGAGATGTTCTTATATCCGATAAATACTGTAATAACATTGCCCCCAGGCAGCGTTTACTATTTAGGAATAGAAAATCTGCTTAAAAATGAGGACAGTATTGTTAGTAATTTTTACTTAATTGTCTTAAAATAAATGTGGATGGCATACCACCGAAATTCCAAAATATCGAAACTATTAGTATTATGCCCTGCATAATCTTTTTTGATAGTACCACCTTCTGAATTATAGGTAATGTTGATTTTCATACGTAAGTTAAGATATGATATGATATCACTAGTATTTTGCACACTTGAAAGCTGAGATCTTAGCTACCATGTGCAGAGGGCTTTAAGCCAAACAGATCTCATTCCATGGCTTAAATTGGGTATGAGCGTCAGAGCTATAGAAAATCGCACGTTTAAGATTGATGCCATGGGAGGCAGCAGCGCACTAAAGGCTAAAACGCATTTCTTTAAAAGCTTTCAATGTCATAATATAGAAATAATCAAAAGCATACGCTCACAACTTATAATGTTAATTGGAAAAATTACTTGGTTGTGATTGGTTCCTATTGGCACATACATTTGACCGATTAATAAAATTTAAATATTCCTGCCAGAGGCCAAGAAAAGTTTTGCACTTCAAATTTTGTCACTTAACGCTACTTAAATTTTATTTATTTTATATAAATTGAATAAAAACTATACTTATAAAAATTATCCTTCGCTTATGGAAACCCAGTGTTAAAAATAAATTCCTTTTTCAATTTTCTTTGCTCACTGTATGTATGTTTTTGGTTGAAGTTTATTTTTCTATTCATAATCAAACAATTTGCTCACAATCAAGTTTTATTCAGAAATTTATTAAGAGAATCGAAAAAGCCTTTCTCTTTTCTATTACAGTACTTTGTCCTTTGTTATTAAAAGGAAATAAAAAGAACAACATCTAAAAGGACAAACTTTTTGTTCGGTTTTGCTGAATGGAGAATATTTTGATTGATATTTGCTTTAATGGATTTGAAATTGATTAAATTTTGTTAAGCAATTTTGGAAAACAAATTCGTTTAGAATGTCAAAAGAACAAATGCTCTAAGCAATTTCTTTTTTCAAATACATTGCTTGTTTTTTTTATTAATGTTTTAAAACGATTGAAATAATATTACTTTATGGTTTGTTTATTTTAGTAATAAAACTTAATTTGAACCATTAAACATATACAGCATTTAAAACTCTTCAGCTTCAAAGAAAATGACTAAATGGATTTGATAAAGATTGTAATATTAGTTTTCCAGGAAAGCACTATAAAAGCAAAAAAAAATGTTATATATTCTAATGAGCTAGCTATTACTCTCAACTGGCAACTATATGTGCGCATAGCTGTTACAAAAAAAATTTATGATATATTTTGACGTATGAGCTTTTAAATTTTATCCAAATGAGTTTCCTCCAATGTTGTTAATTTTCAAAACTTCCTATTAGATTTCAGATAGAACCACAAACTATTAAATTAGTAAAGAGTTTTGATCCGTATATAATGGAAATACAGTCGAACTTCCTCATAATGAATTTCTATACAATGAAGTTCTCCTTATTATGAACTAAAATCAAGTACACAGCTTTTTCGTTCCACTTTCAATGTATTTTGATCGCCGTATAATGAATTTCCATACAATGAATCTTTCTGCACAATGAACAAAATTTTGGAAACAAAAATACATTTTAAGTGTGTTTTTGTCTCACTATATAGTGAACTATTTTTAGCAGCTTTATTTTACATTTGTTAGCAACACTATTTATAAAGAAAATAAATTATTAATGAAAACAAAAAAGTTTATGATTTGACTTTTAACATCACTTTTAACATTGACCGAGTTCAGTGAACGGAAATGATGCACCGGAGTAATATTTCTTATGAAAAAAAGTTATTAGTAATTTATAAAGTTGAAGAAGGGATATCAAAGAAAGAAGATATAGCTAAAGAGTTTGGAATTCTTCGCAGTACTTTATCAAACATTTTAAAAAACAAGTCAGTTATTTAGTTATTAAGGGTAAGAGACTTCTTACTTGTCTTTTCGAAGACATTGACGAAGCAATACTTAACTGGGTTACGGCCGCTCGTTCTAAGAATCCTCCCGTATTTGGAGTATTATTGATAGAGATTTAATAAAATCATATCTATTCAATTGATAAAGCAAAAAGGTAGTTCAAGCAAAAATACCTGATTATTTAAAATAAATAAAAAATTAAAAATAAATAATTCTGTATAATGAAGTTTCTATATAGTGAAACAATTTTCTGTCCCCGTAGAGATTCACTATAGGGAAGTTCGACTGTACTTGTTATTTCATTACTAACAAATAAAGCAAAAGTAAATAATATTTTATTCATAATTTAATGTGCATAAAAGTTATGCACGTAGAGAAAAAAAAATCAGGACAACATAATCTGAACCATACTTGCTAGTTGAGCAAACATAACCTCAAAAAATATACCATTATTGTTTTTACTGTTTTTCTAGTTATTTCATTTAGTGGTGCTTGTTGAAGTATCCATATGTGTGTTTATGCATTTCTACTTATATGTGTTTATGAATTTGGCCAAAACTAAGATCCACAAAAGAGTAGTGGTGCTGCTATTTGACAGATAATATTTACCCATTTGTACCTTAAGGGTGGCATAAACGTTGAACAATTGTGGTTTTCCAATTTTGGGAAAACTAGTGACTGTCGTCATTTGAAGCTTGTGTAAGCTACAATTTTACAATCAGACCAATTAGGACCAAATCAAACGCAGGCAAGCTGCGAAACGTAATATACCACAACAGTGCAGCATATAAATGTTAAGCATATTCCATTTCAGTGGTAGATTTAAAACCTTTAGTACTTGTAAGACCTTATAAGGTACTACAGACTCAAGCGTGAAGAAATATTTAAAATACGTGACTAGTACTTTTTTGTTGTTATTGACGTTAGTCCAATACAGGCATATAAAAATCTGAATTTATGTACATTTGCATACATGGATACACGACAAACAATAACAAAACGAAAAAATAAGAGAAAAAATCGTAAATATATTAGACTTCAATAGAGCGTATTTTAAGGTTATGTATGCTCAACAATCAAGTACAAATGGAGAAGTTTTCCTTTAACATTTGCAATCTTTATTTTGTCAAACTTATTTGTAAAATATTTGTATCTTTAAGTCTTTAATACATAATTAATAAAGCAAAGTTTTCAACAGTCCACAAGAGACAATAACACAGTTGTTTTGGGGCTCAGAAACATAGAGATATCCACCGCGCTAAAATTTAGTGCTAATGAATTTATTACTGCTCAATTAATTTTCAAGTTTATTCGACGAATTTTCTTAGTTCAACTTTAGGTTTTTCGAGCTATAGATTCTTCTATATATTTATTTATTTGCTAATATTTTGCTCTACTTCAGATGGATTTTTCTATACTTCACAGGATCAATATTCAAAAAAATTTTTTAAGTGTTCAATATTAACCAAAATAGCACCGTTTTGGTAAAAACTTAAATATCGTAAAAAAGATTTAGAAATAATTTCTCACAGTACATTTTGTTTTGCTTGTTGGACAAACATAACCTTAAATTTGTTCCTTTGAACTTTAATGTTTTCACTTTTTTCCATGTTTTTTCCTTACTTTGGATTAACTGTTTTGTGTGTATTTGTATGTGGATGCACTTAATCAATAGTATGATGACTTATATCACATTGTATGATTACATATATTTGCCAATGTGACAGTATCTTAAGAATATCATTATTTTGATTATCAAAAGGTTTTGAAAACACTACTGCACATACTTCATAAAGTAAGACTTGCAAGACTTCTCTCATATCAAATTGTTATTACATTTAATTAATATTAATGAAACCTTTTGGAATTTTAATCAGTTTATAGCTTGCATAATTAAACCAACATAACAACACATTTTACTTGCAATCAAATAATTTGAGAGGGATTTAATTGTATGAACAAACTGAAGCCTTTAATACTATAATAACGCTCTTAGTTATCAAATTCATTATTATGATATTTTTATAAAAATGTACATGTGTGTGTGTGTGTATTCGAGTATCCCAAAAACATCTTACAGACCTAATTTCCTATTTTGAAGAGGTTACTTCTATCCAGCTTTACTTAATAAAATTTAATGCCAAGTAATGGCACTTAAGAAGTTCTATAAATATTTAGTAAGAAAAAGTACATATAAATACACATACAGACATATTAAGAGAAAAAACAGAACCGACTTTCTTACTTTAACATCTTAAGTGGCCACTTGAATTTAGATCTTTACGCACATACATATATACGTTCGTTTTTTTAAGAGTCATGGCATCTACGTAGCCATATACACTTGCCACAACAAACACTCTAGAGCGGCAGGGGTGGAAAGCTGTTTCGGGTAATAATGGAAAAAGGACTTTTAGACGAAATGCTGAAATGGCGAAAACAGTGAGAAGTGTCTATTTTTAAGATCAACTCAAATGATAGCCATTAAAAAGTCAAATGAGAAGAAATAGCACAATAAAAGCTAGAAAACCCTGCGCACATGCGTTTATATATCACTACTCAGCGGCAGAGAGAAGGAAAAGGCAGGCCTTTTGGAAGCCCCAGTTTCGTAGCAGGAAGGCCTTGCCATCTATTATCCGGCCTTTTAGTAGACGCGTTCAAAAAGGCAGTGTGCAAGGTCGTCGTAGTGGTTTAGGCAGTGTACGAGGTCTTTATTGACTTATTGCACTTACGAGCATGGCTTGTTGTTGTTAGCTATAAAAAGCAGGAAACAAAATTTCAAAGATTTGTTGAAAGGATTTTTGACACTGAATAAGCTGCTGAAGCGTCTTGGTTATAGTGCTTTGACCGCGCATTAGGTGGTCTGGATTTCAAAATGTATAATAAAGCCTTGAAATATACCTGCGTTTGGAGGACTTACGAAAGATCGATGGTGCTTATCTTAATACAAGATCATTCGATTGATAACACTGTGCTTGAATTTGGAACTTTTTTTTGCCGACAAACGGGGCACCCAGTGACTAAACCTAATTCGGGTACGCTGAATTCAGTGGTGCTATCCATTTTTCTAGGTAAGCTCGCGTTTTTGAGATTTACCGTTATTTTAAAAATGGAGGAGGTTGCACTACATGTATTGAACTAACTAAAAAAAATTTTCGTTTATTGAACTTTAGTTAAAAACCGAAATTCCGCAATACAATAACCTTTAATCTGATATATAATTCTTAAAAAAAAAATTTAAGTTTTTGGAATTCTTGAAATTTTGTGATCTTTAAAACTGCATAAAAAATTGAAAAATTAAACTATGCCAACAAATTTTCCCGTGTATATAAAAAATTATGTTTAAAACAAAACGAGCTTAAAATGACCAAAATCTGTGGGCAACTTTTGATTTTATTCACAAAAGATGAAAAATTGCAGTTTCAACCTGTTACCAGACGAAGCGTCAAAAATTGAAAAAAATATTTTCTTGTTATTTACAATACATTTCTGCATGTTCATACGAAAAGTTTTTATATGAACATGCTGTGTAAATTACTCGTATGAAGCACAATAACGCCGAAAAACAAAAACATTTGTTATAATTGATAAAGTTGTTTATCGTTTGTTGATGGGGTGACCATATTAAAAAAATTGGTTGCTAAAAAATTTAGCATTACCAAAAACAAAAAATTAAATCTACAAACATGTTTTATAATCTAATATGATGGCTTTTTATATTAAATGCAAAAAGTCAAAGCTTAGAACTTCAAATAAAACTAGTAAAGCAAAAGTTAACTGTTTTTACTAAAACAATTGAAAACTAAAAGCAAAATGGCCACATGGTACTGATTTCTTCGTCGTTCGCCGGCGTAAGAAATAGAAATAAATCTATTTCAAGTTCGCCGCGTACAACGAATTTCGACCGACGCTGTGACTGTATGCATTTTTATATCCACCAATGTGTTTTCTTTTTGACGGCGAGTATTCACGGCGAAAAATTCGTCATTCGTACCAGTTGTGTTCCTAGCATAAAAGAAAAAACAACGCTTCCTCGACCAGCAAGTGGTTTTTCTCTCAATTGAGTCACGAAGTGATTGAAAATGTTTGATAAGAAATTAAGTGTTCTAAGTCCACTCAAGGCAAAATATTTTTAAGAAATCCTGACGAATCCAGTATATATTTCGTGAAGTGCTTATTACGCATTCTACTGAAAGTTAGTGTGCGTTATTTGGTACCATACGTTCGAAAAAAAACTATAACTAAACTTATTTTTTTTTTATTTTATATAAAATCTACCTACTGCGACACAGTTGTCACCATCTAAAACGCATCTTACAACTCCAACGCAAAACGGCAGTGATGTTACACCGGCATAGATACAGTCCAATTTTCGTTTCTACTACTACATTCATACGAGACTTAGTGTCTTATGCTATAAATTGGGATCCAGAAACGTATAGTAGACTTTCTGATAAATGTTAATTTTTGCCATTTGCCAGAAAATCTTCTATCCATTTCAACTACCACTTTTATCAGTTTCCTTGCCCTTACGAAAATACCCAAAATGTTTGAGAACTTGCAATACTAGAAAAGATCACTTTCAGAAAAATATCGTCCCTTCAGTCGTAATTTAGCCTTTAAATTACTTAGATTAGATACTACACGATCAGTATTAGTTCTTTCGCCATCCTTTTGTTTTCATGGGTAAAAAATCGTTGCTGTAATCCATTTAGAATCCTTTATTTTAAGGTTATTTTTGATTATTAAAAAAATACCAATATATTTCTGTAACTGCCTGTTTTTTTTTTAATTCTTGTGAAAGTAGAAAAAAAAATCTGCTATTCCCTTTAGAAAATCATTTATAACTGATTGAAAACGATTTTTATTTGTGTAGGTTGTAGCCACAATTCATGATTATCATAAAATAAACTAACTATATTTATAGATTTACTTTCAAGAGGAAATATAGAAGAAGTCTTTTAACTATTCTGCAAAATAAACTGAAAAGAAGTTAACAGGTTTGCATATTAAGTCGACAGTATAGTAAACTGTAGCATATTTTCCATCCCTGACATTCATCCACTTGTACGAACGAATAATGTAATAATCATAATAATAAAATTTATTTAATTGTATGTATACATTGCATAAGTACTTTTACAAGTTCACAGGGTCACACGGTCTTTGTCGGAGGAAAAGTGTTTTAAGTGCTCACACACACACACGCACATATCCATCTACACACATCCACACAAAAAAATTCATACACATTGTATCTGCATACTGACTTGTATGCTTTCATATTCAAAGAGCTCTAATCATATCAAATCATTGTTGTAGTATTCATAATTTATTTTATTTAAAGTATTTCCTCGATTGCAAAGGAAGTAAATTTTGATATTCCACTTGTGTCATGCAAACGGCAGAAAAAATGTAAATTTCATGTAATAATTCAAAAGAGACCCAATTTAATGTGTGTGAGTGCGTATTACATAAATTATTTATTCGTATAAAGAAATGTATATAAAAATAGGATGAATTAAAGCAAAGAAATAAGAATTGCCAATTCATATGCCACATACCACACCAAACAAACACACACACACACATACACACATACATGCTTGTAGTTGTTGTGACACATGCCAGTGAGGCAAACTAGCTAACGAATCCTGCCTGTATTTGTTAACCCATTTCTATTTTTCGACACCCGCTACCTTTTTACTCCTTGGAGAATTGTCAAGTTTTTAGGCAAAAATTAGAATTTCTACTTTTGCCTGCTCTTTAATGGGGGTTTTCAAAGCATGATGATAAACATGCATGAATGACTGAATGTTCGTACAATTTACCAACTTAAATATGTACATTAAAGTGTGTGACTTAACAAAAATGCTTGTAAAGCAGCCGAAAAATAAATACATTTATGCATACCAACATACATATATTTACCTAGAGATAAATAAATTAATGTTTTTGTATGTGAACAATATTGATTAAAGTTCTTGGGGATTTTGCAGCCAAGGGAGCCTTATAAATCACTGCATTGAAAAAGAAGTCTTGTCGAAAAATAAGTTCGCATCAAAAAAAGCAAATAATGGATTTAATTTTTTTACTGTTTTATTTCAAATAACAACAAAAATATTTTGCTCCACAAAGTGAGTTTATTTATGGGTTTTAAGGCAGTCTTCAAGTCAAGAACGTAAATTGTTTAGGATAATTTTTCAGTTTTCCGAGCCACGTATGTCTGATTGCGACAAACCCAGTTGAGGATCAACAACCACAAATGCTTTCGGCATTGAGATTATGTGGCCGGTGTTAACGTTTTAAGCGAATGTGTTATTATTGTGCAATACAGCCGTATGTGGCATTCCAAATTTATAGATATATCTCAAAATATCTCATGTTTAAAAACAAACAATTTTTTAAAGTCTATCTAGAGAATCTGAAATTTTGGTAGTTGGGGACCATAATTTATTACAAAAAAAAAACCTGGTGGATGTAGATGGTTTTTTGGCGGTTGCATAGAGTAACTAATGAATGTGATTGGTGTAATTCCCCTTGGTATAAATGAAATTATTTTTTGTGAAGATATAGAATATGAAGGAAATAAAAGAATTAATGCCCTTAGCTTGGCTCCCAGAAAACAATCTATTTTTGAGAGATTGCCGAAAAGAGTGTAATATGAGGTACGAGAGATAGAAAAAAAAAACTTAAATATAATTGATTTTAACAAAACCTACGGAATTTATTCTTGCATCAAAATAAAGTACCCACTTTGGTACTTTCTGGCGTTTATGTACTCATTATTTCGCATCACTGAACGGCTATAATAAAGGGGTTAATCAAACTGTCCCAAAATGTACATACATAATAAGTTAGTTTCTCTGACATGAGAAGATAATGTTATTACCTCACGTAAACCACCGCTATCATGTATGTCTTTCTACAGGGTAAACTACATGAAACGTGAGACAGACATAGTTATCTGGTATAAACTCTTCTAAAACTCTAAGAAACAAAGTGAGAATTGAGACAAAAAGGGGATAAGAAGAATCGTTGAGCATTGATGGTTCTTTCCTAATTTGATCGCTGTTGTGTGGACAACAGAAATTGTAAGCCTTAAAATTTAGAAAAAAAAAGAAGAAAGACAACAAAATTTAAATTAAATTCTCAGAAAAGAGAAAAAAGCACTTGAGGAAAACGTGGTTCATAATTGGAACGCATAAAACAGCAGGAATAGTGTTATTAGAACATTTGTTTCTTAACGTGTTGAAAGGAAGAAATAGAACTGTAAAATCTAACAACCCTGCACAGTCCACAAGAGGATTCCACTTGAAGTTGCTCCGGGGTTGTATTTCTTTTCCCGGGCACAGGCCCAGGTGCTATTGCATCCCCTGGATATAACGAATGAATGGCCCTCGTTGAACCAATTTCGTTAGCAATTCATTCCTCTAATTAAGTGACCGCATCCTAAAGTACCATCTCCTCAACAAAGCCTCCCCAACAAGCTGCAAAACAAAAAAGACCAAGTATTCAACTAGGAGTGGATTCGATTAGTCTCCAACAGAGGGAAACATATGTAGGTGCATTTTCTGGCAATTACATACAACTTTACCAACATCTACTACCTAACCTAACTTAAAATTACCAAGTTTCAGTGTTGGGCAAACAAAAGAAACATTTTTTTTTTTTGAAAAAAAAAACCCATTTTTTTCAACCTGACCTACATTGGTTAACCCTAGGTTAATTTGTCGTGCACATATCTACATATGTGCATACATATTTTTTTTCGCGCCTAACATCAAGATTTCTAAACTTTGACTTAACAGAAAAAAAAAAGAAAAAAAAAACGAACAGAATTTTTTTTTATGTATAGTAACATATAAATGTAAATATTAAAAATAACTCATATCAGTAAGTTCTTTGAAACCAACATTAACGTACAATACCTGAATTATTTTATCTAAGCTTCGACTTAACTTAGCTACTTTGTTAACATAAGAAAAAAAGAAACCTACATACATACATAATTAACATTAACTAGCAATATTCATAATATTTGTCGTCTTTAAAAGTGTTACCTCGAGAATGCAGAAGGCCTTCAGCACCGATGGAACTAGATAAAAGCAATTTGCCGTAAGTCCCTTTATAAATTTTTTTCATTCATAAATACATATATATATATAGTTTTTTGTTACAAATGTATGTATGTAACGCATTATTAAATTAGCATTATTACATACATACTATTGCATATTAAAGCTGTCATCAACAACCAAGAACTTTTAATAACATTGTGACAATTGCATCTCCAACCTCTCATCTTCTGTGAGAATCAAATAAGAGGTATGCGAAATTTATGTTAAGAGTTCTTTGTTGTGTAGTGAAAAGAAGAAAAAAAAAACCTCATATAGAATGTACATACGTATGTGCTTACGTACAAAAATATTTTTACATGCGTGAATATCATTTTTTTTAATAGTATTTATCTGAGAGAAACAAAAAAAAAAAAAAAAAAAAAGAATATGTAATTGTTGAATATCGCTCTATTTCTCATCTTAATATCTGGTTGAATGTGTTTACATATGAATATTTTTTTCTTTAAATATAATTGAATTGTCTAAAATGATTTGATTTGTTCTTTGTGATAAAGCTTCAGGGACGTAGGTAAGAAATTTTGTTAGGGGGTTTTCATAAATTATCTTGGCCGCCGGAAACCCAGGAGGGGAGGGATAGTTGGCCGCAGCAACTCCATCATGCTGCTGATTATATTCCAGAAGAGTCAGTGTAAGTGAAATCCGTAAGTTGGCGACACGCTTGAGAGATGATTTTTTTTTATTGTTTTGGGGCAAATTTAACGCACGTAAATTTTTTGTGTTTGTAATCTGATCCCGAGACGAAACAAAGAACCCAGCCCACATCTCCCAAATTAGCTAGTTTGCAATTACGTGCGTGACGTTTCGAATCAAGATCAATCTATCGTTTGCCTTTGAAGTGTTTCTTTTTTGCAAAGGCCCACCGCATCATTTGGCGGACGGGGAAAGAAAAAGAAAATAGATAGATTCAAAATTACATTACAGAATGGCGCCCAACGTGGGGCCCGACCAGTCAACAAATAACATAATATTTATTCAGGCGCTTAGCGCACAACAATAACACCGTACTTAAGGATATGTAAATTGCATATGTTTAAAACGAAATTGATTGATTGGTTGCGGTTTCATACTTGTATTAACACCTTAAACAGCTACATACATGAAAACAACATGTCTCTTGGGAAACCTACTTTCAACGGAAAGAGGGTATTTTGAATAAATATTTCACTAAATGTTTTGTCCTAATGGCCTTTGGTCAAGAATATAAGAACTACGGGTTACTGATGGAAATATTGTTATAAAAAATCCGCTAGTATTTTTTTTTCAATCCACTGTAAACTGGTAGTGTATTTATTCCTGTATGTAAGTGAGATATTGACTTAAAATATTTCTTAGGGTAATGTTAGGCAATTATTGTAGTTCATGACTAATTTTGAACAAGGGAGCTTGGAATTACGCTTTTGTCGTATTGTGAAATGTACGCAAATCGTCCACTCTTATTAGTTTATCGTTTGACCTGGCTTATAGTATTTTGTTTAAGTATCACCCAAATTTTTATTTACACTCACTTCCTGGATTTTTTTTTCGTAATATACAATTAACTCTTACCGAAAACCCAACGAAGTTTTATTATTGCAAATATAAGTATATTTCTTTTGATTGTTCGTTGTTGAATACGATTTTTTTTTTCTTTTCAAAATGTCAGTTGTTCATAGCAACGAAAATTTAGTATCCTTAGAGGACCCCAATAAAATATCACCATGTTCCATTTGTATGGTGGATTACGATATCGATGATGTTGTAGTTGCCACTCCATGTCATCATGTTTTTCATAAGGACTGTATAGTTAGGGTTTTGAAAGAGACACAGGCTTGCAGTATTTGTGGTAAAGCTTGTCGTCAAACGAAGCTAAGGCCATACAATGTTTTGTTAGGGGCACAGGGCCAGAAATTTCCAGCGCCGGTCCATACACAAAACGATGATGCTCGGGGAGCTATCCCGAAAAATACATATCACGACTCAAATGCCGATATATTAACTGGACACCCCTCGAATACAGTTCGGCAAACACCCAAACGTTTCTCTAACAATGTAGACCCAGTAGTATCTAATTCACTACGTAACTGGAGCCCGCAGAACACTCATGATAGTGTGGAAAGGCCGGTCGTGGACGAAAATACTTTACATTTTCTTATCGACGAGGCAGTGAGTAATCAACTAGCCTCCATAAGTCTAAACCCACACTCGAACTACAGACTTAGCAATGGTAATGCTCACCCGTTTTCTTCGAATCGAAATTTTCGTAATGCCAGTGTTCGAAATAACATTCCGCGGGTAGCTAACAATGAAAGAAATTTCACTGGCAGAAATAATTTCAGTCGACCACCTGTAAACAGACAAAATAATTTTTACAATAATGAACTGTCGGTCGACAAAATTTCAAATATTATGTCAGGTTGGCACCTCAAATTTAGCGGTCAGGAAGAGGAAGGTTTATCCATTGATAATTTCATTTACAGGGTACAGGCTCTTACTTCTCAAAGCTTGCGTGGGGACTTTGAATTATTATGTAAAAATATACATTTGCTATTCTGCGGAAAGGCTATGGATTGGTTCTGGCGTTTCCATAGAACCACGCGAAATTTCACTTGGGATGCATTATGCTCCGAGCTCCGTAATCAGTTTCGTGATCGTCGTACTGACTTTGATCTAAGAGAACAAATAAGAAGCCGAAAACAAAGAGTGGGAGAAAAATTCGATTCATTTTACGAATCAGTTTTGCATATTGCCGATAGATTACAAACGCCAATTTCCGATTTTGAGTTTATAGAGATTTTGAAGCGCAATTTGAACCGAGAACTTAGAAAGGAGTTATTGCATCTTAATATAAATTCTATCTCGCAATTACGCGAGTTTGCCCACAAACATGAAATCCTTGAGGAAGAGCTTGAGGATCGCCGTCCAACTAGACAATTCGTTCCTCACAAAAGGGTTTCTGAAATTGACACAGCTTATGCCAGTGCAGAAGCGCCAACCGACACGGAGGAGTTAAGCGAACTATGCTGTTGGAACTGCACAGAGGTTGGGCATCGATACAAAGAGTGCTTGGGAGAGCGGACTATATTCTGTTTCGGTTGTGGCACACCAAACGTGTACAAACCCAACTGTGTAAATTGTAATAAGGCTTCAAAAAACTACAAACTCAAACCCCAAAAATTTCAATCCAAGTCAACCCAAATATAAAATCTATTTCAATTCAAACTGAGCCAGACGATTCAAGTGCCAGTTTTATACGTTCCCAACCAAATATAAGTTTTAACCCCATTAAACCCTACCACATTCGCCTGCAAGAGTACAATCGAATTAGAGAAAGAATTTTTAGTGAGGAGTTAGTTGTGGATGCGCCTAGTCGAAAGCCGCGAAGAAATACAAGACGATTAAGAACATTTTGGAGGAAAGTCATACAGCGGCGTAGGGAGTGTTGTTCCGCTATAATTTCGGATGCAGGAAGTTTGGATATAAGACCATTTACCACCGTCCAGATTTTTGATGAAAATGTAGTGGGAATGATCGATACTGGGGCTACCATATCGGTTTTTGGATCGGATTATGCCACTAATTTTATCGCTGATAACAAGCATCAATTTAAACGATACAATGTACCACTTAGAACTGCTGATGGTACTAAACATTTAGCTTTGGGCAACGTTACCACAGATGTCACTTTTAGGGGGGTGATAAAGCCAATTACCTTCCTAATAATTCCTAACTTAAAGCAGAATTTGTATTTAGGCTCAGACTTCGTCATCGCATTTAACCTAGCAAGGGATTTATTTTTGGAGAACGCCGTAACAATGGAAAATTCAGAGCTAAGCGACACAGTTAGGAACAATAATGTACATGCATTAACCCCTCAGCAACAGGCGAAACTCAATTCTGCAATTAATTCATTTCCATCTTATTCCAAGGAAGGTCTTGGCAGAACTTCAATAGTTAGTCACTCTATCGATACCGGCAACAACAAACCAATTAAACAGCGACATTTTCCGGTTTCTCCGGCAATTGAAAAATTGTTGGCCGCTGAGATTGATCGCATGATTCTATTAGGGGTTATAGAGGAATCTCAAAGCCCTTGGTCATCGCCTGTGACGCTTGTGCAGAAGCCGGGGAAAATACGACTGTGCTTGGACGCTCGTAAGTTAAATAGTGTCACGGTGAAAGATGCGTATCCCTTGCCTCTGATCGATGGGATCCTCAGTAGGCTTCCAAAGGCCAGATTTATTACGAGTTTGGACCTTAAGGACGCCTTCTGGCAGATTCCATTAGATCATAGTGCAAGGGAGAAGACAGCTTTTACTGTGCCAGGGCGTCCATTGTACCAGTTCGTTACTATGCCATTCGGCCTGTGCAACGCGCCACAGACGATGTCCAGGCTAATGGACAAAGTTATACCACCTAATTTGCGGGCACAAGTCTTCGTATATTTGGACGACCTTCTTTTGATGACCGAAACATTTGAGGAGCATGTATTGCTTCTACACGAAGTGGCATTGTGTGTGAGGAAGGCAGGCCTAACCATAAATATCGAAAAAAGTAAATTTGTACTCAAGTCGGTGAAATACTTAGGACACATAATAGGCCACGGGATAATCACTACTGACCCGGAGAAGGTACAGGCAATTCAAACGTTTCCTCTGCCGAAGTCTGTCCGGCAATTGCGTAGATTTTTGGGAATCTGTGGATGGTATAGGCGCTTCGTTAAAAACTTTGCGTCGGTAACAGCACCGCTTACCGATATGCTGAAAAAAACAAATAAATTTAAATGGTCGAAAGAATCTGAAAGCTCGTTTAATGAGCTGAAAAGAGCACTTTCGTCTGCTCCTGTGTTGCATAATCCAGATTTTTCGCGCCCATTTTCTATACAATGTGATGCTAGTAAATACGGCATTGGAGCGGTTTTGGCTCAACGGGATGATTCCTTGGATGAAGTGCCTATAGCCTTTATGAGCCACAAATTTTCTACTGCTCAATCCAATTATTCGGTATCGGAGCAAGAATGTCTTGCTGCCGTAATGGCAGTAAAAAAATTCCGGCCGTATGTGGAAGGTCAGGAATTTGAAATTATCACCGATCATGCTTCTTTAAAATGGTTGATGAGCCAAACTGATTTGCATGGTCGTTTGGCCAGGTGGGCGTTAAAATTGCAGGGCTTTAGTTTCACAATCAAGCATAGAAAAGGAAGCCAAAACATAGTACCGGATTCGCTTTCACGCATGTATTCACTTAATACTGATGAGTTGAACTTAATACACTGTAATGGTTATTTTATAGATGAGTTAAATACCACTGTCGAAATCGATTTAGATTCTGCTGAATTTAGATCTACCGAATATTTGTCACTAATAGAAAAGTTGAATAAAAAATTGGATCAGTTGCCAGATATCAGGATCATTGACGGTTTTGTATATAGGCGATGTGAGTATGCATCAGGTGAGAAGTTACAGGAGGGGCGGTCCTGGAAACTGTGGGTACCCACAGCCTTGATTGAAAACCTTATAAGACGCGCTCATGATCACCCACTATGTGCTCACGGAGGAGTAGGGAAGACTTTGTATAGACTTAAACAGTTTTACTATTGGCCTAAAATGTCAAAGCATGTGTTTGAATATGTTAAATCTTGTGAAACCTGTAAGCAGACTAAAGCACCCAATAAATCGTTAAAACCTCCAATGGGGAATTTTACAGCCATCAACAGAGTTTTTCAGAAATTATACATTGACCTATTGGGGCCATACCCCCGCTCATCGAAAGGAAATATTGGAATATTAATAGTGGTAGACCACCTTTCCAAGTTCTGTTTCTTAGAACCAATAAGGAAATTTACGGCAAATCTCATTGTGGAGTTTTTGGAGAAAAGGATTTTTCATGTTTTTGGCGTACCAGAATCTGTAACTACAGATAACGGAGTCCAGTTTAAATCGATTCACTTTAAAGAGTTGTTGGAAAAATATGGGGTTTTTCATAATCTCACAGCCCTATATTCGCCTCAGGCAAACGCTAGTGAGCGTGCAAACCGTTCGGTGTTGGCCGCAATTAGAGCCTACATAAAACCATCTCAAAAAGACTGGGATGAAAAGCTTTCTGAGATCTGTTGTGCTTTTCGATCTGCTATTCATACCAGCATTGGGTATTCTCCATATTATCTTTTATTTGGCCAAAATATGCTTACCAATGGAAGGTCGTATTCCCTATTACGAAACGTTGGTTTGTTAGATGATGCTGGTATGGAATTGAAGGCCGAGGACCGACTGCAAATTTTGCGTGAAAAAGCTAAAGAAAATTTGAAGAAATCTTACGAAAGAAATGTCAGAACGTATAATTTACGATGCCGCCCAGCAAGTTATGAAGTTGGACAAATTGTTTATAGGAGAAATTTCGCTCAATCAAAAGCCATAGACCATTTTAATAGTAAATTGGCCAATCAGTTTGAAAGGGCCAAAGTAGTAGCTAAGCGGGGTACCTGTCTTTATGAGTTAGAGGATATGTCTGGCAAATATTTAGGCAAATTTCATGCCAAAGACTTACGCACTTAAAATGGCAAAGCGAAAGAATATGCACGTATGGCATGATGCTTTCCAGCCAAATTGTACATTATTACATACTTCTAAACACGTCGTTTGTAACCAAGTTCTTGCTAAAGTAGACCAAAAATTTTTTTTTTATTTATTTATTTTTTCTCGTGCAGCAAAAGCGATATTTGACTGTCTTCAGACTGCGTTTCAGGGATTAAACCCATCACCACAATCTGTTTTGTAATATGAGGTACGAGAGATAGAAAAAAAAAACTTAAATATAATTGATTTTAACAAAACCTACGGAATTTATTCTTGCATCAAAATAAAGTACCCACTTTGGTACTTTCTGGCGTTTATGTACTCATTATTTCGCATCACTGAACGGCTATAATAAAGGGGTTAATCAAACTGTCCCAAAATGTACATACATAATAAGTTAGTTTCTCTGACATGAGAAGATAATGTTATTACCTCACGTAAACCACCGCTATCATGTATGTCTTTCTACAGGGTAAACTACATGAAACGTGAGACAGACATAGTTATCTGGTATAAACTCTTCTAAAACTCTAAGAAACAAAGTGAGAATTGAGACAAAAAGGGGATAAGAAGAATCGTTGAGCATTGATGGTTCTTTCCTAATTTGATCGCTGTTGTGTGGACAACAGAAATTGTAAGCCTTAAAATTTAGAAAAAAAAAGAAGAAAGACAACAAAATTTAAATTAAATTCTCAGAAAAGAGAAAAAAGCACTTGAGGAAAACGTGGTTCATAATTGGAACGCATAAAACAGCAGGAATAGTGTTATTAGAACATTTGTTTCTTAACGTGTTGAAAGGAAGAAATAGAACTGTAAAATCTAACAACCCTGCACAGTCCACAAGAGGATTCCACTTGAAGTTGCTCCGGGGTTGTATTTCTTTTCCCGGGCACAGGCCCAGGTGCTATTGCATCCCCTGGATATAACGAATGAATGGCCCTCGTTGAACCAATTTCGTTAGCAATTCATTCCTCTAATTAAGTGACCGCATCCTAAAGTACCATCTCCTCAACAAAGCCTCCCCAACAAGCTGCAAAACAAAAAAGACCAAGTATTCAACTAGGAGTGGATTCGATTAGTCTCCAACAGAGGGAAACATATGTAGGTGCATTTTCTGGCAATTACATACAACTTTACCAACATCTACTACCTAACCTAACTTAAAATTACCAAGTTTCAGTGTTGGGCAAACAAAAGAAACATTTTTTTTTTTTGAAAAAAAAAACCCATTTTTTTCAACCTGACCTACATTGGTTAACCCTAGGTTAATTTGTCGTGCACATATCTACATATGTGCATACATATTTTTTTTCGCGCCTAACATCAAGATTTCTAAACTTTGACTTAACAGAAAAAAAAAAGAAAAAAAAAAACGAACAGAATTTTTTTTTATGTATAGTAACATATAAATGTAAATATTAAAAATAACTCATATCAGTAAGTTCTTTGAAACCAACATTAACGTACAATACCTGAATTATTTTATCTAAGCTTCGACTTAACTTAGCTACTTTGTTAACATAAGAAAAAAAGAAACCTACATACATACATAATTAACATTAACTAGCAATATTCATAATATTTGTCGTCTTTAAAAGTGTTACCTCGAGAATGCAGAAGGCCTTCAGCACCGATGGAACTAGATAAAAGCAATTTGCCGTAAGTCCCTTTATAAATTTTTTTCATTCATAAATACATATATATATATAGTTTTTTGTTACAAATGTATGTATGTAACGCATTATTAAATTAGCATTATTACATACATACTATTGCATATTAAAGCTGTCATCAACAACCAAGAACTTTTAATAACATTGTGACAATTGCATCTCCAACCTCTCATCTTCTGTGAGAATCAAATAAGAGGTATGCGAAATTTATGTTAAGAGTTCTTTGTTGTGTAGTGAAAAGAAGAAAAAAAAAACCTCATATAGAATGTACATACGTATGTGCTTACGTACAAAAATATTTTTACATGCGTGAATATCATTTTTTTTAATAGTATTTATCTGAGAGAAACAAAAAAAAAAAAAAAAAAAAGAATATGTAATTGTTGAATATCGCTCTATTTCTCATCTTAATATCTGGTTGAATGTGTTTACATATGAATATTTTTTTCTTTAAATATAATTGAATTGTCTAAAATGATTTGATTTGTTCTTTGTGATAAAGCTTCAGGGACGTAGGTAAGAAATTTTGTTAGGGGGTTTTCATAAATTATCTTGGCCGCCGGAAACCCAGGAGGGGAGGGATAGTTGGCCGCAGCAACTCCATCATGCTGCTGATTATATTCCAGAAGAGTCAGTGTAAGTGAAATCCGTAAGTTGGCGACACGCTTGAGAGATGATTTTTTTTTATTGTTTTGGGGCAAATTTAACGCACGTAAATTTTTTGTGTTTGTAATCTGATCCCGAGACGAAACAAAGAACCCAGCCCACATCTCCCAAATTAGCTAGTTTGCAATTACGTGCGTGACGTTTCGAATCAAGATCAATCTATCGTTTGCCTTTGAAGTGTTTCTTTTTTGCAAAGGCCCACCGCATCATTTGGCGGACGGGGAAAGAAAAAGAAAATAGATAGATTCAAAATTACATTACAAGAGTTTGCCCAATAACATTACACAACAACTTTCCTGGGTAAAATAATCACAGTCGAAACAAAAATGAACCAAACTGCTCCAAAGATTCAAGCCGTGCCTACTAAGAACCGACTACAAATTGAAAGTAAAAAAGTCACTTCCTCATGCACATATGTACATACATAAACATATCAGTTATACGCTTTAGAAGAAATATTAAGAAATTCAAAATATTTCACTATTCTTTTATTAATTAATTTATAATCAAAATTTTATATAAATGTATGCATATTTTTGTTATTGTTATAAAAATCGATTAAATGCTTCGTATTCATTTAATCTCTGAAGCACCTCACTTTCCTTAACGTCGTTCTTGGCCAAAAGCAATTGCGTAAATTATTATCCCGTATAAGTATTCATAAACAGAGATGTAATAAATTGATTGTATGCAACTTCGATTTACAAAAGTGAAAATCTATTGCAAATTTATTTGAATATACTTTCTAGTGATTAGAAGCCACACACACACGCACACTGAACGAAGCCTATAGTCTAATTTAAATATATGACTTCAGGTCATGGTGAAATTTAAAGAAAAGATTTGACGAATCCTTAAGATTATTGTCCATAATGTGATGCATTTGGGATAAAAGCACGTTTAAGTTTTCTGAAACACTAAGGCAACATAAATATGGAATATAATCATTTTGACTAGGTTCATTAAATAATTACATAATTGCATGGCCTGCAGATTACAAAAGTGGGAAAAATTATTAATGTTATTAAATAAATTTAGTTAAATATTTTGGGAATATAATTGGTTATGTTTTTAATGTTTTCTTTTAAGTACTTGCAAGGCTAATAACCTTTACGTTCTAACTAATAAACTCTTATTTATAAATACCAAAAAGAGAAGATCGAGGTGTAAGCATTTACTAAAATAAAATATTTGAAACTCAAAACTCGTTATGAATTTGATAAATACGATGATGAAGCCTTATACCTTCTCTACTTTCACACATTAAATTTTATTTCACATAGTTGAAAAAAGCTATTAAACTTTGCAAAAGTAGCTAAACATCTAACTAGAGAAGAGAGCACGAAAAATATCGTAAATAAAATATACTCAATACCCGCTGATCGATTAAACTATTAGTTCAGCTTCAGAAGATGTAATTACACTTTGTTAAATGGCATACGAAACTTTCGTTTTTGTGGCCCTTTGCTTAAAACGTAAAACAAAAAAATAATATTATTAATTATTTTTCGGAGACATAAATATTGATTACAATTCATAAAATTATTTTATTTTCATGACTACACGAGTTCATTTCTGCTCACTTTTTTTTGCATAGCCAGCTGCTTGATTATATTTTTTTTAGTATGTTTATGAACAGAAATTTTCATTAAACAAAACTATGTAAATCTTTTGTGGTCATTTTACTAAATAATAATTAATTGGATGCAAAATGTTTGTGAATTAGACGGTCTACTGTCTATCAAAAATAATAGCGAATAAAAAGTATTGCGTATCCAGAAAAAGCAGCCAATGCAAACGCATATGTTATAAAATAGGAAATTAGATTTGGGATACACAAACCAACTGGTTTTGAGGGGGTTATGTTCAGGTCATCAAATCAGGCAGTTGCTGTAGCTGTCTGTTACGAATGTTTCGGTAAAGGTAGAATACCATTAACTAAATTTTTGACTGCGATTTTCAATCGATTGATCATTAGCTTATATATAGACTGTTAGTAATGAAAGGCCCGGCTAGTAAATTGTCTAAGCGCTGCTGCTTAAAAATCAATTTGGCTGATGATGAGCTTCGCTTGGGACGTGAAAGAGCCCTGGTATGTACCCCAGCCACTAAGTCTTCTACTTTACTTTTCTTCTCTTTTTTAAAAATGTTAATCACTAGGATTTTATTGAACAAGAAAAAATTCTCACTTCTGAAGAAGTAAAATTCAACTCAAACCAAATAAAATAACTACCAATTGTAAATCATCTAGTTCGACTATAGAGTTACATTAATGATTGAACAAATTTGTTCAATAATATTAAAGCAATATGCATGCAATTTAGTTATGAGCTATGCTAAAAATTCGCGGCAGGATAAACTATCTAGGACTCATCCCCAACCGGAAACTGGAATAGAAACATGATATAGATGCAAGTTCATTTATATTAGTCACTCTGAAAGACCCCATTTTGTGTCTATATGGGGGATTAATCCAAAAATGAAAAACTGCCTTTAGCATTAATAGCGTTACAAGGCCGATTATGAGCTAAGTTGTTATTGTATGGTGAATGTCAATGGAATATAAGTGCAACATAAAAACCTCATGTCGACACAAAACGTTCAGCGATTATGCTGCCTTCGTATTAGTGGAGCTTGTGAAGCAACACCAACAAAAGCAATGCAGGCAATATTATCCGTGGAGCCAAATGAAATTCGTACAAGGCATAAAGAGCCTGCAGCAAAACAACGAAAACAGTAAACGTGATGGGCGAAAGGATCTATCAGGGTCACGAATCGCATCATCAGTGGATTCTTATGCCCAGAGACGGATTCACACCGGACAATGGGATATCAGACCGCATATCCGAGACCAGACTAGAGGCCAATTGCGAAACATTGGCTTCCGATACTCAATCCTGGCTTACAGACTCTTTGAGCCAGATACCCATGGGGCTACGCTACTACACCAAAGGATCCAGGGCTACGTATTTATCTAGACATTACCAATACCAGAACTAATATTTTGTCTGCCAGACTATTGCACAATTCTTGATGTGGAAGTTTGGGCAATAACAGAATGTATTAGAGAACTCACAGTAAAGCAATCTCAGCTGAGCAGATTAAATCAAGGACAGTTTGCACTAACGCAATTAAAAGTAAATCGACGTATAGTGAGCTTTGCATAATATGCTTGCCGGGACGCAAGGGAAAAACTGAAAATGAGAAGCCCAATTGACTTTCTTTAGGAGCCGAAGATTTAAGTTACACAAGTCTGGAACTTGGGAAAAACTTCCCACCAGTTAAATCAACTCTCTGGAATAATTAAACGGAGGAACTCAATACATGTATTATATGAGAAGCCTTAAAACGCCGGGGCTACTAAGACTTAACAAGCTCGAATCGAGTAGAATAAAGAAAGTGATAATAGATCGCTCACAACTACTGGCACACACACGTCTATGCCGCATGAGAATAGCGGGAGTAGATGAATACATAGTATTTGGGGATTAATCATTTAAAAACAAAATCTTTTATTAGGCGGCAGTACTAATAGTTATAGTAAAATTTGGGAAGTGTAAAGTACTTAGGGGTACAGAAGAATGGCATGGTGACCTCGAAACATCTGAGCAAAATTTACTTTTATTTACGTAACTAAAATGGCCAGAGGTTAAATCTGAGAATATTATGAATTATATAAATAAAATATTGTGCAGAATAGGCTAATATAATCAAAACAAAGGTAAACTTGAGTATGTCTGCCCTCGTGGCTATACAGCGAAATAGTTTTAAGTTTTTGAATCGTAAATTAAATATTCATATTATATCCATTAGCACAATGGGACCTCGTAGGAGCCAAGTGGACCGATCTCACGACTGGCAGCCAGTGGAACATAATCTATTTCACATAATATTTGCTCGTAAAGATAGAGTAAATTTTCGAAAAACTAAAAAGCTTGGAACTGTTTTTGATGGCTTAAAGTAATCAGCATGTCAATATGCCACCGACATGTCGTTAGTGCCAATCAACTCGTCAGCAAACTTAAAAATACTTATGAAAATATTTTCAAGCAGTCTACTTTATTCTACTGTTGAGCGTAACATTCATCATTAAGAGCTTGCAATTAATAGAATAAGAAGCAGAATAACTAAACATATTTTCATGATAATTTTCAAGTCTAGCGACGAGTTGGTTGGCATCAACGAAATATCGTTGGAATACAGGCATGCCGCAAGGCATATATCTTATATCTGGAAAACATACCAACACAAAAGTGGTCATACAATGCAAGTCCGCGGTTATTTCTAAAGTGTTTTTCTAAAGGACTATCAGTGAAAAAACATCTTTCATGCACATGTATTGGTTTGTGAATCAATTAAGTTGTTCGTACGTTGTTGGGGACCGCAACAGGAGAATTTATTTTGTATACATATGCATATATGAGTGCTAAAACCTGTTATAGAGCCTGCAATTAAATAAAAAAAAAATTATATTGCCATTTATTACAGACCTGTGCAAATGAAAATCGAACATTTTTGAGGGGATTTTTAATACTAGTTATAAGATATTTCACAAACTCATAAAACAATGCTTTAATCACTTAGTTCCAAATGTGTTCACCGTTTTTGTTTTTTCATAATCCATCCAACATGGTGCAGAGTAGATTGCTCGCAATTTTATTTTTTGTTCGGTAGATTTAATGTTACGCTTTGTTGGTGTGTGCTGATCGCCTCTTCAGCCCACTAAAACTATAGCAATTCAACATTTAACTTAAATTTATGCTTAAAAAGAAATAAAAAAAAGAATGTTTAAACTTTTAAAGTTTAATCGCTTTCGAGATAATTACAGAGCTGAAAAACAAAATCTTTTTATATAATTGTAGCTCAAACACTAGAAGCGACAGCAAGTGCGATGAGAAAGAGGAAAGAAAAAGCAAAAACGCAGAAAATGTTTGCAATTAACAGAAAGGCGTTAATCAATAAATTTTCTTTGCGCTGTTTTAATCTCCAATAACTCATACTGCAGCAGAGGAACAAAGTCAAGTAAATCACTGGAGTAAAATAGGCAAAATAAAGACCTGTAATTTAGCAACGATTTGTAATTACAATTTTATTGAAAAGTTATAAAATTAAGCGATTGTGTGTAATTTGTTTGCAAAAAAAAAAAAACAACAACAACAACAACAAAAATATAACAGGATTGCAACTTAAGTTGTTATTATTTTCATGGGATTTTCTAGAGAATTAACTAACTGTGAAATTGTTCATTATCCGTAAAGAAAGTTACTCCTAGTGCGATTATAGAAACAAATATGTAGATATGTTCAAATCTGTTAAGAAATTGCTTCTTAGAGTGAAGATATCTGAAAGTGCAACGCCTTCATACAAAAATATTAAATGTTGAGTTTAAAGGAAATAGAAATTTACAGAAAAATGCATTGGCAAAGCGAATCTAGTGGCAGCAGTGGTTTTTCTACAACGTAATGATAATAATTATCTTTTACAATAAGCCATTGGAAGAAGTCTTTTAGACAACATTAAGTGTATAACAGTGCCTTGATTTATAATTTCTGAAAACTAAAACTCGAAAGATGCTTAAATTTTGCAATGTCATGTCAATGTTCTTAGCAACTTGATTAATTTTGTAATGGCTTACATTTTCAGTCGTAATATTGTTTCTTTCAGTTGGCAATGGTGCAATTGAGACTTAAAAAAAGTTTAAGTAACTGATAAAAAAAATTCAAAGGGCGCAAAGTGTATTATTTACAGCACTTAGCTATCGGGGATTAGAGAAAAATTGCTGCAGATTTTGTACTAGATTTGTTACCCATTGATTATATTGCAATAAAATTTTAAGTGAAATAAAGTCTAATCAAAAAACTCAAATCAAATGAAAGTTGATCAATGAGAATAAATACAGACAGTCAGCAATGAAGCGCTCAGGCATTCGGAATGCTAAGCGATGCTGTTTAAAAACAGTACACAATTATGCTCTAAACACATAGACGACAGCAAAACTTCAAATGCTGCTCTGAAGTCGGCTTCATAATTATTTTGAAGACAGCAACAACATAATAATCAGCTGATGTGTAAATCAATTTCAAGTTTTTATTCAAAGTTTAAAAATATAAAAAATGAGCGAAGAAAATTTAGTGAATTTCATCACAACAATTGCTAAAATAGCCTAGACTACAGCTGAAGTGTATTAAGCACATGAGACGAATAGTACAGGAAACCATGATACAATTAACAAGGTAACCTTTTCGCTACAATAAGAACATCTTCAATAAAAATAACATGCATTTTGTTTTTATACAACTTATGCAAACTGTCAAAAAGACGGCACTTCTACATTTACAGAGGAGAGATGCGCTGAGCTTATGCGGATTAGCTATCTCGTTTTGGCTGCCTTTCATCTCTGCAATCTCTTGACAACCTAAAGTAGTCAGATGATTAACGGTTTAGCTGACGAGGCTACCTTGTTAATTGTATCATGCAATAAACCGAAGATGGTGGGTTCGCCCAAAACAGCTGTGTATTTTAGCAATGCAGATTTCAGGGATGCCACATTTTTTATTTCATAATGAATAAAATTTAAGTTATTGATGAAAAATGTAATAATATCACGAAAAAACTATAAAAACACATACATTTATTTATTTATTGTATTTTTGCAATGTTCTTTTGTGTTTAATATTAAAAAAAAAGTTTTTGTTCTAATTTGTCCAATTTATATATATAATGGCAACACTATATTTGCTTATTTGCTGCCCGTCAAAATAGAAAATAGCCTAAGTTGGCAGCAGCAGCAAATGCTGTTGTGCAGTCGTGCTGCTCTGCTGCCGTCAAAATAATCGATTTCATTTAAACACATGCATTTTATTTTTGACGTATTGCTGCTTGCTGTCTGCTGTCGTCTGCTGTTGTGCTTAGAGCATTAGTCATAATCTGGGTTCGAAGAAATTTGGATGCTGATAAATGTCGGGGTGGATGCGAAACAGCCATGGTATATACTCCAGCTTTACGTTTCTAATCTTCTTTAAACGTGTTAATCAACACAATTTTATCATAAAAAAATCTTTATCAATTCTGAGGAAGAAAAATCGAGCTCCAGCCTAATAAAATATTTAACAATTAATTGCACAATTATAATAAAAAATGTAATCAAAAGTTTTCACTTTTATTTAATTTGTAGGGCCTAACAATTTTCTATCCCTAGTAAATATGTATGTACATACATACAATTCAACTTGGTGCTGCAGTTTTTGCTAATGCTGCAAATTAATGTAAAATGTTTGCAAGATTTTTTGGAGCAGAAGTATTTCAAATTTATTTTGTTTATTACTCTTATGCTGCTGTTGATTGTGCATACAACTAATGCCCAATACTGCACATTCAATTCTAAAGTGACTCAACTCAAAATGTTACACTATGGCTGAATTATGAGCTTAATACAATTTACGGAGATCGTCTACCGAGTAGCCTGTTTTTAATTTTTAGCTATTTTTATTTAGAGACAGCATGTCTATATGGCGCTGACATGTCGTTGGTAAGTAGACTTGAAAACACTTATGACAACATTCCCAAACTTATATGGAGATTCATCCATTTAAGAAGACAGTTTAAAAGAAACTTTTTGGCTTCTTGAAACTGTGCTCTGGGTTTGATAGCAAATAGTAAACCATAATTGGTATAAATTTGAAAAACTGTTTTTTTTTTTTAAGTAAAAGACGAAAGATCTATTCGACAACTGCAAAGCTGCTTTTACCATACCCTTTCGAAGTTTTTTTTTTATTAGTAGACCTTTTTCCTTCTCTGATGTTATTTTACTTCAGTTCATTTGCGTGCTTACAAGCTCTCCAGCAAAAATAGTGTCGGTCATATGATACATCATATGGTGCACACTGCAGATGGTCTCATACACTATAGTTTCTATCACTTTCTTAAAGGAAAAATTAAAAAAAATTATGTAAACATTTGTTTAAGAGTGATTTCTTTTTTCAACCAATGTTACCACCTCAGCAAAGTGATCATTCAAAATCGTTTTTTCAAAATGGCTACAAAATTCCATACAAGGCAATAAATTTCCTTATTATTAAATTAAAAAAAAGAGTTTTTCGAAATATTTCGATAAACAACACAAAGAAAATAGAATAAACTATTTGAGAGATACATGTAGACACAATTAAAAGAAAAACAGCAGTCAGTAGCCGTTTCGATAATAGCAAACTAGATTATATGAAAAAAACTTCCGCAGAACCATTTGTTTAAAAGAAAAAAGGACAAATGTACACATAAAAACAATAATGCATAAACGTGAATTAAAGTGAAAACATCAAATTATTACGGGAAATTCAAAATATTGAGAAAATCATTGTGATGGCAACGCTGGAAGCTATAAAATTGGTTTTGCATGTGTTAATAATTAAGTTTTTAATGGGTTAGTTTTCATCAGTCATTTCTTGTATAATGGAATTTGCTGCTATAGATAGTAAGTTAAATTTAATCATCTCTTTAGATTACTATTACTACTTCATAGGATTTTGTTTTGTTTCCATGCACAGATAACATATAAATATTTTTTCCAAATTCATGCCTTTACTTAGTTGTGAATAAAAGCAAAACGCGTTCATCGATTTTTATGATTTATGTCTGATTTTGTTCATAGGTTATGCGACTTTACGTGAAAGTAATAGGACTTGACACTTTTTTAATGTTTTTAATTTTTTTATTAACTAAAAATTTAAAAAATCCAATTTTTAGGCAAAAAATATTTTTTTTCTTCATACATTTATTTATAACATTATATATTATACATTTATTTAGAACTGAATTATGAACAGATTAAAGGAATTGTAGTTCTTGACTTTTTTAAATTTTTTTCAGCTTATTCGGACTAGCGGTTCTCGAGTTATGACAAACAAAAGCGCCTAAAACGTGACAAACTCCCCTACACGATACTTACTAACTTCAAATTAATTTTTAAATTATTATTTGCGGTACCAAGACCAAACGAATGATGAAGAAGTTCTTCTTTTTAGGGCTACTTTCATAAACAATTATCAGAATTGAGTCCCGAATTAATCACCTGAAAAATGTTGTACTGCATTATTATTACTATTTCATAGGATTTAAATAAATTTTTAATTAATAAATTTAATTTTAAGGCTTAAGATCTTTTTATAAAAATGTTTGTAACAAAACAAATATGTATATTTATTTATTTCAATATTTCGCCCACAATTTGTTGGCTTCTTCAGGAATATTTTTTATATTATTTCAAAAATAATAACAATGAAAAAAGTTTTGAGTTATAAAAATTCAAAATTCAAAAATTTTAAACTCAAAGAAAAATGTTTTTTTAAAAATATTTACACCTTAATGAAAAACTCATACATATTCAAACCAAATAATAATAATTCTACGACTAACATTTGTTATTATTTTTGAAATAATATAAAAAATATTCCTGAAGAAGCCAACAAATTGTGGGCGAAATATTGAAATAAATAAATATATTTGTTTTGTTACAAACATTTTTATAAAAAGATCTTAAGCCTTAAAATTAAATTTATTATTAAAATAAAAGATCAAATAAACTATACGTTAAATTTTTAATTTTTAAATACAAAAAGAATAATTAAACAAAAAAGTTTTTTTTTTCGTTTTTTGAAAATTTTTAATTTTTAGTTGAGTCACTTTTGAACTGGTTGTACGATATGTATGTATGTATGAATGCTTATTTAAAAATAAAAAATTGTGTACAACACTGAAACAACAAACCGAAAAATGCTGAACAAACCAATCAATTGGAAAATTGTTTTAATTAAAAAACTTTGATTTTGTTTTAGAACTTCCAAAACTCTTTAAAACTGTTTATAAATAAATGTACATTTGGTTGAGCTGCAAAATAAAATGCCAATAGACCAAGCAGCGGAAACCTTAATATGTATTAGTTGTTATTGTTAAAACTCGTCAGCTAAAATTTCAAAATCGTGAAATTTTAGAAAATAAAAAATATGTTTTGGACTTCTTGTGTGTTAGCAGATTTATTTTTAAACGTCTTACATGCACATTCTTAGCACATACGAGGTCTGATCAGTAAATAACCGTAATTTTCAAACTTCGTGAGCGACGTATATTCGATTATTTTTTTTTTTTCTGTTATGTTATGCCCTTTGTATATATTGGCAACACCAGCCGTTTTGGATTTGGTTAGTCGTGTTTTGGTGCGCTCTTCGATTTTTTACTATTCAAAAAAATGGATCAATTAAAATGTATTAAGTTTTGTGTAAAAATAAAATTCAATGTGAAAGTTCAATTGTATTATAACGATACCCGTCCTGGTCTCCCGACCATGTCGTCAACAATCGATGAAAACATTGAAGCAGCGAAGAAAATAATTTTGGATAATCATCGAATCACTGTCAGAGAGGTTTCGGATGATGTTGGCATATCGTTCGGCTCATGCCAAGCAATTTTTACGGCTGTTTTAGGCATTAAACGTGTGGCAGCGAAAATTGTTAAATTTTGAGCAAAAACAACGTCGCTCACGAGCTGTTGAACATCGTCAACGACAATCCAGATATCCTCCAAAAAGTCCTAGCTGATGACAAATGTCTATGACATTAAAACCAAGACGAGGCATCTCAATAGAAGCGTCCAGAACAGCCAAAACTTAAAGTCAAGTTCGGTCAAATGTAAAGGTTTTGCTTACTGTTTTCTTCGACTGCAATGACGTGGTGCATCATGAATTCTTGCCACAAGATCGCACGGTCAATAAGGAATAATACCTTGAAGTTATGCGCCGTTTGCAATTCGTCAGAAATCCACAGAATTGTGGAAAAAATAATCATGGATTTTGCACCATAATAACGCACCAGCTCACACATCGATGCTTATGAGTGAGTTTTTTTGAAAATAAAAAACTATTATCATTCCTCAGCCACCGAGTTCCCACGACCTGTTCCCCGCTGATTTTTTCCTCTTGCCAAAACTGAAGACACTGATGAAAGGAAAGCGTTTTGCTACAATTGAGGAGATAAAAATAGAACAGTGGAAACATGAGCTATTAGCGATACCGAAACGCACATTTCAAAAGTGTTTCGAGAATTGGAATGCTGGCATAAGTGTATTATATTTAAGGGGGATTACTTTGAAGGGGACAAGATAGTTATTGCTGAATAAATAAATACTTTTTGAAAAAATTGAAAATAACGATTATTTTTCGATCAGATCTCGTAAACGCGAAGTAGAGAAGATTTAATAAACATTGCTATATGAGCGACCCCATCATAAGCATATAAAAGCGAATTTTCATTCAGCCAACCCACTGTGCACTGAGTAGGGTAACAATAAAAAATATGCATGCACCCAGGCACATGCGTGCGTACATTCTATTTGAAGTTTAACGCTGAAACATAATTGTTTAGATAATTATGAAGCTGTTGTATACATGAATTCTACACAATCAATTGTTATTTTAATTAATGTTTCTTTTTATATTTGTAAGACATGCACGTAACTAAGTGTGTTTGTGCTTTCAGTAGCATTTATGTTAGTTCAGTTGAAGCGTAGAAGGATCACGATTATTGGAGGTAATTATTTTCAAAAAAAAAAATTGGTGATCTTCAAGAAACTTGAGGATGATTGTTCTACAATAATTGTTTAATCTAAATTTCGGGAGATCAAAAATTAAATTGGGCAAAAGAAGCAGAGAGTAACATTGCCGCTGTTTACACCAATGTAGTTTAAGCAAGGCTACAGTGGCGCGTAAACACAGATCTAGGTCAGTAAAGTGTTCCAGTAAAGATTTTTTATTTAAACGTAACAATATAAAAAATTAATTAATCCAACTGAGAAATTCCAAAACATTTGAGATTAATTAATAAAAGTAAAGATATGATTAAATTAAACCTGTACTATTGTCTATTTACGACTCAAAAAAGCTAGTTGTCCATACCTAGCTAAAGGTCCTTGATGTTTTATTTGTTTTATTTAATTAAAATCCATGATGAAAATAATATATAATGAGCTTGAACCTAATAAGCGTAATACAGAATAATAATTTTTTTAAGACATAAAATTTAACGATTTTGCCACCCTCGTTAGAGTCACCACATCAGGGATATCACAGTTGTAGCTTAGGTTATGTTAGATTGAGCCATGTTTGCTCATATAGTTTCGCATACAGTTAAGCCATTCTAGGCCGGTTGTGCACTCTGTGGAGCTGCTGTGGCTTAAAATCAGACTTTTGTAGTGCTGCTACATGATTGTAAAAGATACCATACAATTCCATACAATGAACTAGTCTGTGGCTGCATTACATAGGAGTAGTCTAGTCCAAACAACTACTCATTTAGACCATGTAAACCAATAATTGTTATACAATATTGTTCTTGAAGTAGACGGTGAGTATGATTGGTTTCAATGTATTTGTGCGATCGAACGGAACGGTGATTAAAAAACACATACATACTGTCTTGCACATAATGTCATTTTGTTATCCTTCGTCAATGCTTTAAGTTAATCAAAAAGTCATCTAATCACGAATGCAATATTGAGAATAACAAAAGTAATTGGGCACAGAGAGTTTATAAGCAGTTCAAAAAATATACTGTTGGTGAACGCCAGTTGAACGTTAGATAATCAATTATATATGCAATTATATTTTTGTTTAATTATTCACTATTTATTGCGTTTCATTTACATTTATTCGGTGTGATTTCCTTTTCCCAGTGAACTATAGAACTCAACAATGTGAATTTCCATGACTCTGCATGCAACGTTCTGTGACTGAATGCAAAAATTAATCCCTATAATCAAACAAATTATTTTACGTCGCTCTTTATTATAAATTCATCATCATTCTTCATTGGCGAATTCTCCCATAAATTTGTGACCACATTAACAAATATGTATGTAATTACGTAAGGACTCAAATTTTTATTAAATTATACTTACCGAACTTTATGAAAAGCTCCTTTGTCATTCATTGTATGCGACGTACGAATGAATACACAAACATTTGTACTTTCTATGCAGCAACGTAGTACGTATTTTCATGTATTAAACTCAAGAGAAAGTGTATTATTATCATATTAAAAGGGTATTACATGCTTGAAAGCTTTTCAATAGTTCAACTTAATAACTGGAATTAAATTTTCCAAACATGTACACAAATAGATAAACATGTACAAATGAAAATCTTTGAGAGTCAATACAATGATGTATGGCAATACTAGTAATATAATTCACATGTCTGAATGTTTAAGCAAGTGTATGTGTATGTGCAATAAGTACCACAAACTGGCAAGTATTTCGAGAATTTCAGTTGGGTTTTTTGGCAGAAGATGAAAATATACAATAGATACATATGTAAATACCAAACAAATTGGACGTTTCTGAAGAGCTTCAATATTATGTTTAACATTTAAGTGAAGCACATCAAAAGAAAATATAAGATGGTTTTTAATTAGAAACTTTATTATACCAATTAAAAAACTGTTTGAATTTGCTTCGGAAAATTGACTGATAAAATATTGTTTAAATTTTTTAATGCAGTTTCAATAAAATAGTGTTTACAAAAAAATTACTGCGAACAATAATTCATTCATATTTGTAATTTGAATTGAACTTTTAACTATGTTAAATAAGTATAAATTGCATTATTATACTTCTAGTCAGATCAAAAAGTCCCTGTTAGCCAAACCAGCAGCTAGGGGACCACAATTTTAGATTGTGAAGAGGGGGCCCTTAACAAAAACCTATTTTCAGTAGGTTTTCAACATTGACTTTCTTGTCTTATTTAAAAAAATGTTGATCACTTCAGTTTTATCAAAAATCAATTTTGAGGAAGTAAAAGTCGAACTCAAGTCTGTTAAGAAATTTTTAACAAGGCAGATTTAATAGGTACAAGCACTAGCAGAACATAAAAAAATACACGAGAGTTGTTGGTAGAAAAATATCTGTCGACTGTCAAATTATTCTCTCATTTGTTTTGTTAAACTGATTTGTGAGTGTATGCAAAAAAAGAAATTATACAAATTGCATAAAATAAATTTATTTAAACCACTAAAAAATTATTACTTTACATTTTTATTGAATAAAAACAGCAAAATCACTGGCTTATTTTATTTTTTCTTCAACAATAGCTACAAAATCACTTGCACATTTCTTAGAAATCAGAGCACGTTAAACGGCTTGTAAACAAACTTTTGACACTAAACAGATAATAAACAACGAGCAGCTGTTTTAGTGATTTTACCTGTTTTTATCTGCTCGGCTATAAAGTTAAAACGGATGTTTAAAAACCACTGGGCTTGGCCAAAACTACACTAAACATTAGGTGCCGATGAGCGACCTGATGGTCGTCAAACAGCCATGGTGTGTACCCCAGCCAGTAAGTATTCAACTTAATTTTTTTTTTTTCTTCTTTAAAAACCTTTCTCAATTTTGAGAAAGTAAACATCGAACTCAAGCCTGATAAAATTATAAAATTTTTAACAAGAAACTGCTCGCATACATAATTTTGTGAGCTTTTTATTTCGCCAACGAGATCTTTAATTGTAGCACTATACCCAGTAGAAAAATAGATCTGCTTTATGTGCTCCAAAACAGTTTTTTATGTTAGAAATGTTAGCGAACGTTAGCGAAATGACATCGCGACCCAGGCTGCAATTACATATAGCTAAGGAATACTAACATTGAGTTGTTTGATGTCGAAAATATTCTCTTTTTCGCAAAACTACATTTAAAATAAATTTTACAAGATTGTTTTTCTTATAAGTATATTCCGGAGTACGAATGATCTGGTTCGATACCGACGAACTAAATACATACTCCCAGTTCGGATTGCGATATGAGTTTATGAGTGATAAACAAAACAACCTCGCTTGAAGATTTTGTATATTGCTCTGTAGTGATTTAATGTTTTGCTAACGGTTTTTCAAATTAAAACCGAATTTGTTGAGCTACTTCGTGAAATTCGAGATACACATTTTCTTTGCTAAGCCATCGATGTGTTTATTTAATAAGTATGATTCCGTTTTTGCGCTCATTTTTATACCCTTCACATAAATGTGTAAGGGTATATATAAGTTTGTGATTCCGTTTGTAACGCATTGAAATATCCATCTAAGACCCCATAAAGTATATATATTCTGGATCAGCATCAATAGCGATTACGATTGAGCGATGTCCGTCTGTCCGTCTGTCCGTCTGTCCGTCTGTCCGTCTGTCCGTCTGTCCGTCGGTCCGTCTGTCCGTCTGTCCGTCTGTCCGTCTGTCCGTCTGTCCGTCTGTAGTCGTTGAAATACCGTTTCTGAGAAAACGGTTTGAGATAGAAACCTCATTCTTTCGCTAAAACGTGTGAAACCTCGGTAGTGGGTCTGCTATTGAAATTCAGTAAGATAGGTCCACGCATAGCCGAGATATATTCAAAAAACCGGGTTTTGAGGGATATTTTGTGTAATTTTTGTATTCAGATTTTTGAAAAAAATTTTTTCTTAAAAACTAAACCATATCATTTTTAGTGCTCATTAAATCCTAGAAATGAAGGAATTTTTGAAATCGGCCCATATATATCCGAGATATAGCGTCTCCCGATTTTTAAAGAAATCGGCTTTATTAGCCAAATAAGACAACTTTTGGCACCGAAGATCAATCAAGATGGTATATATAGGCTATTTAGAGGCAAAAGTGGGAAATTTTTCCACATCGGCCCATATACACTCGAGATATAGCGCATCCCGTTTTCTCAAGAAGTCGGCTCTAAAAGCCAAATAAAACAACTTTTGGTATCAAAAATCGATTAGAATGGAACATATAAGGTGTTTAAAAGCAAAATTGGAAAATTTTTGAAATCGGTCCATATATATCTGAGATATAGCGACTCCTGATTTTTCAAGAAATCCGCTCTTTAAGCCAAATAAAGCAATTTTTGGCACTAAAAATCAATCAGAATGGTACATATAGACTATTTAGAGGCAAACGTGGAAAATTTTGGACATCGGCCCATATACACTCGAGATATAGCGCCTCAAGTTTTCTCAAGAAGTCGGCTCTAAAAGCCAAATAAAACAACTTTTGGTACCAAAAATCGATCAGAATGGTACATATAAGGTGTTTAAAAGCAAAATTTGAAAATGTCTGCAATCGGTCTATATATACCTGAGATATAGCGTCTCCCGATTTTTCAAGAAATCGGCTCTATAAGCTAAATAAAACAACTTTTGGCACCAAAAATCAATCAGAATGATACATATAGGTTAGTCAGAAGCAAAACTGGAAATCTTTTTGTCATCGGCCCATATATGTTCGAGATATAGCGCCTCCCGATATCTCAAGAAGTCGGGCCTGGAAGCTAAACGAAACAGTTTTTTGCACTAAATATTTGTCGGAATGGTACATACAGGCCGTTTAGGGGCAAAATTAGAAAATTTTTGGACATCGGCCCATATGCACCCAACTTTTGGTACCAAAAATCAATCATAATGGTACATACATATGTATATAATATTATATACATATGTATATAATATTTGCGATCATGTATGAATGTATGTATGTATGTATGTATGTATGTATGTATGTATGTATGTATGTATGTATGTATGTATGTATGTATGTATGTATGTATGTATGTATGTATGTATGTATGTATGTATGTAGATACGTTTGTATATATGTAGGTATGTATGTATCTACATATGTATGTATGCATGCAAGTATGTTAGCATAAACAATTTTTTTGCTTTGGTGTAAAAATGTGTATGTATGTACATACATATGTATACACGAGCTTGAAAATGAAAGTGATATAAAGAATTGTTGAAAAAAGGGTACGCAATGAAATTCTTTTAAACAATTGCGTCTTCAAATTCATTCACACAAAAAATCATTTTGGGTTTCCCTACGTACTTACATATGTACATACACACACACAAGTGTATGATGATACGCAATAGATCATCAGCAACGTGCACAAGAAAAAAATAATTTTGTAAAAGCAAGCAATGTAAATATGTATGTATGTATATATGTATGTATATAATCATTGTTTTATGGAACACACTGAAAATATTCAATAATAAAGAATTTATTTTAGAGTTTTCTATTATAGATACATACATACGTATGCATGTACCCACATACGTAAGTAAATTGAAAAGAAAATCACACTTAATGGCAATGTTTAGCATTATAATTCAAAAATAATGCAATTATATGCAATTTTTTGTTAAATAAATTTTACTATAAAGTTAACTGATAAATAATTAAGAAATACATTTTTCTTTTCTTTATTTCATTGATATTAAAAAGAATTGGTGTCACCCAGTGGTTGAACTTGAGCATATTAGGAATTATTTAAATAAAAGTTTTGCAGCCTGTGTTAAATCCCGGTAGTGGATCTGATATTGAAATTCAGAAAAAATCGGCCCATTTAAAAGCCAAATAAAACAACTTTTCGCACCAAAAATGAATCGGAATGTATGTACCATTGTGAAGGGTATTTAAGATTCGGCCCAGCCGAATATAGCACTCTTACTTGTTTAGATTATAATCATAAACCACAAATGAACATAAATTATACTCCGGCATGCAGACACATGTAAATAAATACATGAATGCCCACCTGACCATGAGCTCACCACTCATTGTTGTTCCATGCCAAAGCCAATATACTGCACTATATCTTTTTGTGTAAACTTGGAGAAAAGTGCAAATCTAATCTAATATACCATGTGTAACGAGTTCAGCTATATTACTATTTATATCATACGATCAGCACTTTAAGCGATGTTATCCATTAAAAATTAAGCTATGCTAAGAAATGTTAAATGTTTTTATCTTTTTTTCGTGTTGAATTTCAAACATAACCAATATCAACAGAGAGCTTCATGATAAATATACAATAATGTGCTGTGTGAAACATAAAATTCTCACTTGTCTCATACAAGCCATTTTGATTGAAATAACATACTATTATATATTGCGGAGTGCCAAATGCCAACAGTGCGGCCAACTGGGTATTTGTATCCACATGTTCTATATGCATATCTGGCACATTTATCCATTTCTATCGCTCTGCCTTCCTCTTTTCATAAGTCCTGGCCACACAACTTTTATGATTAAAAATATTAAGTACCAGATTGAATTTCATTTCAACTTTTATACTTGTTTTGGGGTATAAAAGAAATATGTTGTATGTTTTTTTCTCCGTTTAGGTTTTTGGGTTTATTAGAAATCGACTTAAGAAGCCAAGAAGCCAACTAATAATATAAGAAATCATTGAATATTATTTGTTTTCCAGAGTTGTGCGTGTGTGTAGGTATTGTGTCCTAAATATTTAATTCAGTTTTGGGTTACTGAAGTCGGAAGAAAAAGTTTATGAAGGGTTGTATAAGTTACTCAAAGTTCGTATAGATAATTTGATAGGAAAAGAATTTCAAAATGTTTGTTTCATTACACACAAACTTCGTTTAAGAAAAAAGTTTTCATATTAAAGTATTAAAGATTAAAACAAACAATATAAAAAAAAGAATATTAAAAAATTTAAATATTAATAGAATGCCAAGCATTCCAAAGTATTTCGCTTCAAATGGTAATCTCTGGTCGTAAGAGATTTTTCTAGTTTCTTCGTATTACATTTCAGTGGCAGCAGAATTGCTTTAATTTAAAAAATATTCATTGCAGGCGCCTTCAAAAACTTCTTCTTTCACTCACTTTAGCAAATGCCAAACATTTAAAATTTCAAAGAACTGCCAAAAAATTCTCTCATGTTTTTAAATTAAAATATAATCCTCTGTGTACAGGATTCATTTTAAACTCAATATAAAACAAAAAATTAAACCAACTTCAATATCGATAAAAAAAAAAATACTTGAACATTTTAATCACTTACACAACTTTCGCCTAAACCACAGACATGTTTTTGATTTGTTTTATTGCAAAATCTTGACATATTTTCTAACAAAACGTAAAATGAAAATAGGAAGAAAAATAAATAATTTTTTATTCAGTAGACAGTTTTTGGCTGCCAAAAATAACAAACAACTTCAAAGAAAAACTTTTGTTAGAGGGACGTGAAAAGACCAGACCCACCAACCAGCAGATGTCTACGAATGTGTGTGTGTGTGCGTGAGTGTGTGGGAGACAGTAGAATAAAGTGCAAAAAAATACTTACCGTCTAATTCATAAAAATTATAACAGGTTTATAAAGCTCTTATTTGACAGATTTTCCATACAAATATGTCAAATAACAGTCTTATAAGCTTGTAATAATTTTTATGAATTAGGGAGTTAGTTTTTAACATTGGGAACACTTAAAAACAAACAGACACGCTTTAGTGAGGATGTGAAGTAGCGTAATTGAAAAAAAGATACGATATTGATAAAAAATTCAAGAGCTTATTATACATGCTTTTGATTCCTATGCGGCACCAAGACACTTTTGAGCTCAACCTAAAAAAAACATTGGTGGGAAAATGGTTAGATCCACAAAATATTAGCTCAACTCAGACCACCAATTTCCAGCAACTCTAAATAACAAGTTATCTTTGTTACCACAAGATCATGATTGTAATAAATATCTGATACTAAAAATGCTCAAGTTGGTTACAGCAACCGATTCCCTAAATAAGGAGTGTGGTGAACACAGCGTAAACATTACGAATAGGAAAATCTTTTTTAGTACAATTTTTCTCAATTCTGAGAAAGTAACATCGAAATAAAAACCAATAAAGTAATTACGTTAGGTTGGGTTGATTGGAGAGGTTTGTTTGCCCATGTCTTGTAACATACACCTAAGCCAGTATAGACTGGCTGTGAGCTCCATGGATTTAACCGTGCGACCGGTTGACTCATAGGTCTATAGGAACTTCTTCTCATTCACAAAGTTCCTTAGTTCTGGTAAGAACATAACACTAAAATAATTAACTAATCATACAGTTCGACTCTAAGGTTAAATTAATGATTAAAAATCATTTGGTCCGGAGAAAGGTTTGAAAGCAACAAACCTAAAAAAGTCAATTGAATATGAAAGAATATAAAGTACACTCCAATGAACCTTAGTAATAAAATTGAAAGTTGCTCTATTGATCAAGTACAGACAGCCAGTAATGAAGGAGCTTAGGTAGTGGCTAACTGAGTGCTGCTGCTTAAAACCAGTATGAAATTAATTATGACCTAGATTCGAATCAAGTGGGAAGTTGATGAATAAGATTAAATATAGATAGTCAGTAGTGCAGAGCCCAGGTGGTAGGATGGCTATGTTCTTATACAATTACCCATCGCCTGGATTGGAATCAATTTGGCTGCTGATGAGCGTAGTGGTGGACTTGAAACAACCGTAGTATGCACCCCAGCCCATAAGTCATCAGCATTACCTTTCTTGTCGGCTGTGAAAATGTTGAACACTAGAATTTTAGCATAAAGCAATATTTTTGAGTTCTGACGATGTAAAATCGACCTAAAGCCCTATAAAAAATACGAATTCGTATCTATATTAATTCCCAGCGAAGTCGGAAGTACGGCAAGTACGGATTTCCTCAAATCAAGTACGTTGCACTTGTTTTAAGTACGGATTATGCAAGCGCTAAATACTTAACCCCATTCAACCCCAGTTTAGGATTGATTTAAGCCATACACAATACTGATTTCCGTTTAAATATATATCTACAAGCCGTGCTTAAAAAGAGCACGCTGCACTTAATCTAAGAACATTTGTACTTATCACACTTTTAACATAGATTGGGTTTACTTTAGGTACGCAAGGATTAAATTTATTCTTAGAGTGACGATTATGTACATGCTGCAATGTTTCTGAAGCCTATGGAACCCCAAATTTGTACCTGAAATATTCCGCACTACCTCGTAGTTCCATAATAAGGCACAAATTATTGTGTTTCTTTGATGATTTGAACATGGCGCCTAACTAGAGCCTATCCTGCCACTATATTTCTTGCTTCAGTAGAAGTAGTTGCAAAAGAAGTAGAAGTGTTGCAAAACGAAAAAAGAAATGTTTGCTGTTAAAGGTTTGTTTGAACATTTCTGATTCTCATTCTGTTCATGGGAATTATGTAATAAGTAGTTAAGTTTCAAACAAACTTTTAAGAATTTTTCAAGTCTACTGATGAGTTGATTAGTACCAACGAAATGTCGTCGGCATATAGACAGCTGAAGAATACAGCAAATATTTTTTGAAAAGGTTCATTTTTGGACCTGAATTTATACATTAAAAGAATTATTTCATCGGTAGTTGGATTCAATTAGTGGTTGATTTGATAATCGTAGTGGATGCTAACAAATCAAAGTTCACATGCCAATTATTCCTAAATAGATAAATAGTGCTTTTCTTTTAGTCATGCTAAACATTAATTTGTTAAAATTAATTGTGGTTAAGATGCTGACTATATCATATTGTCGGGATAATTGAATGCGTTTCGTAGCTGACCACTACATACTCCATTTGGGCTTTTCAACCACCAAGCCCTCTTTTCTAATTATCTGAGTCGTGGTCTCAGTTCAAAAAAATAAATACACCATTTGAGCGTGTTGTTCAATTGTGTACTGTTCCATTTGCAAGTATTCCTTAAAAACTATTGCCAAGAAATAGAAGTAAATTAATAAAAAAAAAATCATAAAGAACTCAAAATCTTTCAGCAAATTCGGTGCCCCCTGTATATAGTTATATCTGTATCTGTGCTGGCATTTGAACTTGTTTGCTCGTTAAATTTCTGGGTTTATAGTAATTTCCTTGCGGGCCAAAGAACCCTGACTTTTTCCCCATCATAACTTAAATTAAAAATAGCACTTTGTTGTTTCCTTTTAACCACCAACTGAACACTTTCAGTTTTAATAATCTTTCTTAAACCGTCAAAAGCAGAAAGAAAAGAAAAACCAAGACTTTAACTATTGCAAAAGAGATGGTTTCTGGTTAAAAGGAAAAAGTAAAACTTTATGTGATTTCCTTAACGCAACTGCAGACAGGAAATTTAAACCTTATTTTGCAACCATCTTCTTATGCTTCAGATTTCATACAATAATTTTTTATTGTTTAGTTTTTCGTTTTATGTATTTTTCTTTTTCTTTTTCAAAGTAAAAATGCCCATATTGCTACCAAATAAAGTGGTAAACGGATAAAAGAAAAAGTTTATTACAGACAACAGCCACCAGAAGAGAAAAACTAAAAAAGGAAATATTTTAAGGAAGAGTTTTTTATACAGACACATTTTTTGTGTATTGCATTTTGGCAATAGTGCTTTAGGAAAATTGATTTTCGAATTTCTCTATTCAATTTAGACATAAAATTAAAGTGTCTGTCTTTGAAGGACGCTTCTCGAAAAGACCGATACACTAAAAATATTTTGATTAAAATTTTTGATTAGGTAGACTAATTTAAACTGGTTATAGTTACAACTAGTACTAAACATCTATTTGAAATACTATTTAGTACAGCTTCAGATCGTTTTTTATCTAAAAATTTTTATTTACAATATTATTCAATATTTCGATAACAATCTGTTATCATCTTCAGGATAATATTTTAAATTAATATTTGAATTTAATTACAAATATTATCCTGAAGATGATAACAAATTGTTATCGAAATATTGAATAATATTGTAAATAAACATTTTTATATAAAAAACGATCTTAAGCTGTACTAAATAGTATTTCAAATACATAATTAAAAAAAGATCAAATAAATATTATATATTTACTAAACATCTATAAATAACTTCCCAATTTAAATTTTCGTTACTCCAGAACAGCGTATGTCAGCGTCAATTTCTTTATATTCCTACCGAAGCAGGTTTCGTTTTGTTAGGTTGGGTTCCGTTGATTGGAGGTTTACATTTGCCCATGTCGCTTGACATATACTTAAGCCAGTATAGGCTTGTTATGCGCTCCGTGGACTTGGCCATAAACAGTTTGACTTATAGGTCAAGGAACTAGATGTGATTGACAAAGTTCTTTAATTTCTTCCAGCATATGCCCCGTAATACGGTTATGTTTAGTAAAATGTAGCTCCCACAATATCGGAACAGTTGGCATAATTAGTACTTCAACCTCTCGCTCTGCTTCCCACATGCTCTACAATCATCTCCTCCCGCTGTGACAATGCAGCTAAAATGTGGCAGTAGATCAGAGTGACCTGCCACAACTCACAGTATAATTCGGGCTTGCTAACTCTTTTAAATCTATTGCAGAGAAAGTATACTCCAATGACCTGTTTACTAAAATATGTTTAATGGGTTACAAAAAATCCAGCATAATATCAGCAAGGATATTACCTTCCTAAGCGCACTGTTTTAAGGAATACTTGACTCATATTTTTCTTCGAAGAAAGAAGACGGTTTCGCCATTGGCCACACGACGTGTTCGACATCGAACAATGTAAGACATTTTTTTAGAGCCACCCGTAGAAAATCAACCTTAAGTAGCATTTAAATAAGATAAAGCCACAGCATGTCAAATCCTTTTGGCAATTTAGGTTTATACTGCTTTCATATAACAGGTGGGTTAGAAGAAGCCATCGAATGTTAGTGGGCTTTCAGAATATCGGTTGTACCTCGGGCAGTGTGTGTTGTTGCTCCGTCTTGCCGAAATCATATGCCCTCCAGACGGCGTGAAAAACTCGGTTAACATGGCTCGATATCGCGATGTCATTTAAACAGCGACGTCCTCGCCCAATGACTCCTTCAGCATGAACAACGCAACATGCAGTCACTTAGAGAGAGTGTAAGGCGATAGTTTTGCTTATCCATGTACCCGCTGAGGTGGAAATGGGCCTCATCTCTCATTGTTATTTTGGTCGAAAAATCGTCCACGTCGTCATAAGCAGGATTATTCCGCAGTTTTTGGGGAGTGTAGCGGTACATGGCTTATTCACTTGTTTTCTATAGCTGTCTAGTTCACAAATGTAAAAAGAGTTTTGACATTGGCCGCCATTTGCAAAAATAAGAGCAACTTCGAATAGGGTGATATCGTTTGGACCACCCTGTACAGTCACCCGGAGAGCACTAATATTACTTCAATATTAAGTATTTTGTAAATTATTTCTCTTTGAAAACGCTTTGTGAGAAAAATGTTCCATTCCATACAACTTAAAATACTTTTTAGTTTAAGAAACAAAAATTTAAAAAACACATATTTAACTCTAATATTAATTTAATTTTTATTAAAAACATTTACCAGGAGCACACAATAAATCTGTGCTTTGAACAACACTATAAAAAAAAAAATATTCAACTCTGTTGTTGTCGTCGTAGTCGTCTTTTGGCAAAAACTGCATTGTTATTATGACAGACATAATACTCACACACAACTAAACTAAACTAACACCAACACCAACAAAAATAACAATGCATTTTACTACAATGCCACATGACAGTTTACTATGTTTTATTATAACTTTTATTATTATCATTTCTTTTCAAGGATTTTAATATTGTTTTCAATGTCTGGAAATAAGGAAAACAAATAAATAAAAAAACAAAAATCTTTTTATAAGAAATGAAACAAAGAATTAAATAAAACTTAAACCACAAATGTCATGCTCCAGGTATGGTATTTTATGCTTCCTTTTAGCTTTAACTTTGAGACTAGACTTAATACCATATAACTGGCAAAACGAACATAAGTCGCAGTTTAAGAAAACTTTAATAATGTTTTGGCCACAAGAGTGTAGACGCAAGAGGAACGAACGAACTACACAGATGAAGACGGCATGACTTGCGATGCAACAACACACAGGAGTATGAGTTAAATCCACAGGAATATAATCATAACAAGGTACTTAAAAGTGAACATCAACCAACTACTATGCTTACTACTTCTTACTGTGAAAATAAAAACTTCAACAGTAAAGAAGAAAAAAGAAAAGGTTATAATAATAACAAAAGCTGAAACTTAATATTTGGCGCCAGATGACGCGTCGTCATCTTGAACGTTTTATTGTTCCAAAATTCAAGGAAATACTTAAAAGCATATGGGAGTTTCCGTGTCATTGTACGTGACCTTTAAACGTCTATAGATTTTAATAGATTTCAAGACAAGAGATGGTCTTAAGGATTCTATATGTAAAATGAAAGTGAGTTTAAATTGATTATTATTGTTAGTCAAACAGCCAAGCAAAAGTAGGTCATAAAGCGTCTGGCATAGAATGGGCATAATTGAAAAATACGAGGTTCGCTCGTAAGAAAAGCTGCAGCGGTTGATGTTTTTTTTTTTAGAAAATACGCTTGGAGCAAAACTCAAGAATCGAAGTAGCTAATTTTTTTTTTCTTCATAGAGGAAATATTCGTGGAAATGGCCAAATAATACTACATACATATATGTATATATCTTAAGTTACACAGTAAAACAAGAAAAAAAATTACGAGGTTCCGAGGATTGATACTGGTAAAGGAGACGAAAAAAATGTCAACACATCTTCTCCAAAATTACGGCGTTCCCACGATTTATACTGATGGAGGAGACAAAAAGAAATGACAGCATGTCATCGCTGTTAGAGATAGTATTTGAGTGTTTCCCAGCTTTGGCCTGTTCTGGCAGCATATTCTTTCTATCTGAGATCAAAGGTGCATTCAGCAGCTGTGTAGAGAATATTAATAAAATATTTTTCTGGTATATATTGACCTTCCTACTAACCCTACTAAAACGGCATTTTTGACTTTCTTTAAACGTTGACCATAAAATGTTACTACATAGAAGACACTAAAGCCCTAAACATAACACAAATACAAAAAATCAATTAAATTGAAGTTGGCCTACTATGGGTTAATTTATTTGAGTTTGATTGATTTTTGGTTTTTGTAGTAAGTTTTGGATGCTGTTGTAATCTGACATATGAAGTAAAATTTTATGGCCAATTGTTTTCTGAAATATTTCGTCCTGGCTTTTCTCCTTTTTCGGATATCTGTTACGATTTGTTAGAAGAACGTCAAGAAATTACGTTACGATGGGGAATTAGAGCGTTAATATATTCCAAAAAAATATATGCTTAAATATTCTTCACCAAGCTGCTGAATGCAATATCGACCTCAGATGTAAAGAGAACATAATTTTATATACCGACATGCAGCCACAACAGGCCAAGGCAGGTAAACCTTAACAAGCTTCAAAATAGTATTCCGTGTAATATTTCATAACGCTGTTATACGTTTATTATTTTTTTGCATCTCCTCTACCAGCATCTTTCTTTATTGAAACAGCGCTAAATTGGCGAAAATTTCAAATTGTTGCACAGTGTTATGGCACTTTTTGGTTTCTTTAATAGCGAGCATACTTTATTACAAACAAGATTGTTAAAGCAAAAACAAAGTATTTACAGGATATATAAGAGTTCAGTAGCAAGCCTAAAGTGGATGATTGACAGTTCTAAGGCAAATTAGATATATAATTCTTCGGGCTACTCTACACTTCTTTGACCTATATCAGAGCAGCACTAAAAAATATAATGAAAAAAAAAAACGGATTAGAGGATAAGTCATTAGTGGATAGTCATCCTCAAATTTCCAAATTATTTCTTTTTAATTAAGGAAGAATAGGTGAAATTTTAGCTGGGGGACAACAAACTGTTTTGAAGCCGCTATGCTTCCTATCAGCACCTATTGTAAAGTTTCAATCGTGCTGAATTTCATAAGCCACTCCGTTCAAACCAATCGGCAAGAGCTTTGGCTTGCAAGTTAACTTTTTACTCACACATTTTATTACTTTGTATTGATCAGAGCTATCGTACTAGAAAAATATCGGTCTACCCAGAAGCAAATTACACACTGGCTGACGAGGATGCATGTATTTCAGCGAGTATTTTTTTGTTTTTTTGAGATGCAAAAATTAACTTATTTATTTGCTTTAAGAGCCAATTGAAATGTACTATTTTAGGTCTATCAATGGACCTTTAAAATTGTTTCTGTCTATTTTCAGCCATCTACGTGCCGCCGCCATTTCGTTGATGCTAATCAACTCATCAGTAAACTCGAATAATCTTAAAATAATGTTTAAAACCCAACTACTTATTCCGAAGAGTCCACAAACAAAATTAGAATCAGAAATGTTCAAACAGCACAACAGAAAACATTTCTTCGTCTTGCAACACTTTTACTGTTCTTATTAACTTCTATACTACGAGTTACCATCGCTTACTACTATTTATATTTTTGAAAGTATCAAAAAATAAAAGTATATATCCTTTCCATGTTTAGCATCCAGGGATGGTTTTGTAAGGCGTTAAATTTACTTATTGCTTAAGAATGTGAAACGCAGTTTTCTTATGATTTGTATATTTTTTTTTTCAGATAAAAACTTTTTAAAGTATCATAATTGAGTGCTTTTTTCGCAGCTCGGAAACTCCTAGAAGCGTTCTGAACAACTAAATTTGCAACCTCGAGACTACTTTTGTCGAATTTGCTACAAACTCATCTTTAACACTTCAATATTATGGTTTATTGTGCAAATTTTTTAACAATTCTTTCTGCTGGCGTAGAAACTTGATAACTTTTATGTTCAATCAAATGCTATAAAACTGTAAGGCGTTTGGTATATTTTTTGTTTTTTTGACACTTCAAACAGGCTCTTGCCATAACAATCGTAATAATGTCTATTTTAGTCACATAACATCGTGTGAAAGGAAAGATTAATCTCTTTCAAAATTTTAAAGGCACTATTATTAGTGTATGTTTGTTAAATAAATATTATTGCTTGCACTGAAGATTTTATTTACTGGTCATAAAATTAAGCTGTTTACACACACACACTTATTTATGTCGAAACAGGCGCTCAATTAAATGGTTCATAAAATTTTTGATAACACTTTTTATAGTTATGTATTTAATTTTACGACCTTATATTCTTAAAGTAATAAAAATTCAAAGCGTTACAAATATTTATGTTTGTTATTAATAAGATTATTCCTCATTTATAGCAAAGCTATTAAGAAGTTTCTATCTTTCAAGCTACGCTAATAAATGCGATACATTTTCATACTTATTCCTTTGAACGATTGATAACTGGGAAATTGAGTGAATGAGGGGGGGGGGTTGGGAAGTAATAAACAAACCGACAAAACTTTCGAAAAGTATGGGGTGGTAGAAGTATTTGCTTTATCAAAGAAATTCTTTGTGTTAATTAAAAAAGTTTCAAACAAGTTCCTAACTGGCCAGGAAAACGTTCTAATGCTTTATTAGGCGTGTTTGGCGTAAAAATACTACAATTTAAACAACTTTTTCGCATGTTTTAGTAAGTAAATAAACTAACGTCCCAGTTAAAAGCGATTTTGATATTATTGAATGTACATTCCCAGAGAGATTTTTAAGCGCAGCTGATTGATGAAATATATGTATGTGAGTACAGAAAATTACTAAAATAAAATTGGATGGTTTAAAAACAATGTTTCTAAGTGTATTAAATACTAAAAAGGTCCATCGACACAAGGCATTGTGATACTGGACATTATAACAAGGTATCGGCGGTTTAATACAGATGGCTTAGTGGGTAGGGTTGCTGCTCAAGAAACGTGAGGATTTCGGTTCGAGCCCGTCTCAAGTAAACAAATAATTTTGTTGAAAAACATATTAAATAAATTTTAAAAGAAAATAGATATATACGATCAAATAAAATAAAAGTTAAAACGAATATCGTATTTAGTTTTCTTGTAAACAAAATCAGGTGGAATTAAAACGAAAGCCGTATGGTGCAAAATTTCCACCGAAAAACATGAAATCAACCTTGTTTTTTACGTTATCTTTTTTGGTTTGCAGAAGAGTGTTGAATGGGTTGTTGGGAAATAGTCCCGAATGGAGTCGACAAAAAGCTGATGGCTGAATTTGGACTTTAGTTACACAACACTCTAAGTTTAAGTTTTATCGTATTTGATAACTCATACCAAGTACGACATGCAAAACCAGCACAAGAGCCACAAGGTGCATGTTCGATTCCTGTTAAATTCTTTTATTATTTTTTTTTTTTATCTTTTGTATCCGTGAAACCAATTACCATATGACGTAAATACTTGCATATCTAATTAATTTTTTCGTAATACCATTTAATTTTTTAAATAAAATATTACCTATTGCTAATTGGATATGCAATTTAATTTTCTCTGTATGATTAAAATTAGTCAGTAAGTAATGATAGTGCAAGTAAAAAAATTTATGAAATTACGCTTGGCCATTTGCAAGTCTTTGCAAAAAATGATACTGCAACACAGAGTCATAGATGGAGTTGACGCAATCCTCAGTTACAGACTACATATTGAATTTAAAAACTGGTCTTGTGCCAATTGTTGCTTACCCATCCCACCACAGAAATGACCAAGTGTGGTGAATAATATAAATATGAACTGGGCATAACAATAAGCAGTTTAAGCTTTTGAGCTCTAGAGAATTTGTAGAGCAATTGGGTGATGCAACGTCATTATTTCAAACTGGGTTATCCTCCTTCATTACAATGGCGATTCACGATTTTATTTTCGAGTACCATGCCCAATTAGAAGGCGTGTTTTGGGGTCAGTGTCATTGGGGTAAAAAACATATTGGGGAGAAAAAGTTATTGGTGGTTGGACTCGTCTATTGGACTCATCTATGGGCACCCTGTGACTCATTGGCGATAAAGGCCTATATTTGGATGTCTGTTAAATGAAATTGTTCCTCTTCAAATGTGTGAACAACCCTCGACTTTGCTCCCACAATAGTTTTTCTAACCCAACAACCTCAAACCGCGCCTTCTAAGAGGTGCTGCTTTACAAAAAAAAAAAAAAAAATTTCAAATCTGACTCCATCAAAAACAAATTTTTTTTGAAATGTCGTAGTGGAACTCTTGTACTAATTTTAAAAGCTGTCGAAAAATCGATGGCTCTACGTATGAAGAAAATAACAAAAATGCACTTAATTATTTATTTGCTTTAAGAGCCAATTGAAATGTATTATTTTAGGTCTAAAAATGGATTTTATTAATGTTTTCTGTCTTTTTCGGCCGTTCGTTGATGCTACTCAACTCATCAATAGACTCGAAACATCTTAAAAGAATCTTCGAAACTTAAACTACTTATTTCGAAATTCCCATGAACAAAACAAGAATCGGAAATGTTAAAAAAAGGAATTAAAACAGAAAACATTTTTTTGCCTTGCAACGGGTTAATCGGTTAATACGATTTGTATTTTTGAAAGTATCACAATAAAATAAAAAAAAAAATTTCAATTAACAAATAAATAATTAAGAGCACTTTTAAACATTCAAAAAACTTTTTTGAATATTTTCAAAAAATATTCAATTTTCAAGAAATATTCAAAAAACTTTTTGATAATTTCAAAAATACAAATCGTAGTAACCGGTGGTAACTCTTTTTGTATAAAAGTTGTTTAAAAAAAAGTAAAAGTGTTGCAAGACAAAAAATTTCTTTCTTTATTTGAGGTTTGTTTAAACATTTCTAGTTATCATTTTGCTCATGGGAATTATGGAATAAGTAGTTAAGTTTGAAACATTCTTTTAAGAAGTCTTCAAGTCTACTGACAAGTCGGTTAGCATCAGGAAAATGTCAGCTGCTGAAATAATATAGACGGCTGAAGAAGACACAAAACATTAATAATATTTACTTTTAGACCTAAAGTAATAAATTTGAATAAACTAACTTAATAAACTTTTTACTAGTTACAATACAAATTTCTCGCCTTAGCAGGGTTATGGCTATCATGTGTCAAAGTTCGATGCTCTGTGTTAGAAGAATTTTTACTTTAGAAGTAATAAATGGAAACGAAAAATTTTGTGGGGGAGTTGAGAGCCCAATTTCGTATATACTACATCAGCATTAGTATGCGATAATTTCTTAAAAATGTTTTTGCAGTTTTTCTGTAAATATTCACAGCTTAAGATTATTTTTGAACCATTTTTTTTAAGTATCATAGAACTGACCGGAAAACATAAAACAGAAATAACTTAATTTGTTCTCATTTTGTACTTTAAGCGTGCGTGAGCTTTTTCCAAACAAAACTATTTTTTTTTTTTGTATTTCAAACACCAACAATATTTGAAATATTTTGGTATGGTTAATAAATTTTGTATAATTCTCTTTTATTTTTATTTTATTTTTTGTTTTCCAAAACTCTATTAATTGTGTGTGTTGTGTGGGAACATTTTGCAGTAGCTTTATTACTCCAGTGAAGCTAAATGCGTCTTTTAATAATTTCATGGTTTATGATTTTATGCTGGTTGAACAATATCGAAATAACAAAATGTTGCATGGTGCTGCGTCAGCACATGATTTTGTGCTTTCAACAATAAATTTATTTTAAAATGTTTTTTCTTTTTTCTTGAACTAGAAAAATAAAATCATTAAGAATGGAAAAACTGATTACCAGCACGAACATGGTGGACAGACACTTTATTTTTATGAGCTGGATTTTGGGATCGTGGTCATTGGTACCAAAATATCATAAATAATAAAAACATATTTTGTAGCCGCAAATCTTGTTTGCCGAGTATATAAAGTTATAAAGTGAATTCATATGAATATATGTTGTTTGTAAGTTTGCTCTACAAATTATTTTTAGAATAAAAGTTTTCAGCATAACTTATTTTCTTGTTAATAGGTTGCTTATGTTTTTTAATATTATTAAAATCTTACCACTTTGAAGCAGCATAAACATTTACCTGCAAAGACATGAATAGCAAAAGAAATTAGTGTCTTAAATTTAAATAAATTAAAACTATACATAATAAATTAACAAAACACATTTAGTTAAGTCTTTATGAATATGATAATGACACAAGTTTCCGAGTTAAATAATTTTCCTAATCACCTTAAGAAAATCATGATTATTTATTTACTAGCTAAAAGACGCCCCAGTTGCTCCATATGAGGAGAGATGCTACGAACAAATAATCGTTACTAAATTGCTTGCACACACATATAAACAAAATGGTAGTATTATTTTTAACATTCCTTCAACAGCTGCTGCTTAGTTAGTCCATAAAATGTTTACAAATCTTACTGCCGAACTTAAAGACTTTGCAGGCCACTAATGAGTGGAAATTATAGAAACATGTCCCTAAACCTTTAATTAATTATTTAAAAAAAATATTTAACTTTCCAAAACAGCAAAAATCCTCCATCACTCCTCCATGTCAAAAACGAAACGGTAAGCAAAATGTAACAACAGCTCATTAATATAATTTTTTTTTTTTTTTTCATTTGGTCATTTATGCCTTCTTCACGTTTAAACTTAAAAAAGTATATAATTTCAGAGGAGTGTTTATAAAGTATTATTTACCTCATTAACAAAAATAAGAATAAGAAGAAGAAAAAAAAACTATGCAAAATTAATACGTATGGCACACGTACCTTAATTTCATCTACACCTTCAGTAAACGTAACCAAAAGTAAGAAAATGAAAACAACTGGTAGTATTTTACGCCACCCCGGCGTGCATGTACTTCAAAATTGTATTAAAACTTCCCTGCCACAACTTGTTGAACAAAGTTGACAAAGCAAAAAAAAATGAAAAGGGAATATAATACAACAGACATGACACAACAAATACAGTTTTTTTTTTTTTTAATTTAAGGTGTTGCTGGAAAATGAATTAAATGTTTGTAGACGTGTGACTACGTGTAGTAAATACTAGGTAAAAAGGAATGTATATAAAGTATTCTGAAGGTGGCAAACACGTCGCCACCTTGTATACTAAAGCAATGAACTGAGACAAATGCTTTTTTGTGTGTTGATTTAACCCAGAAAATGAAAGAAGGTTAAATAAATATACATATATTTATAATGAGTGATAAATTTACAACTTTTTCTCTACAGCACATGGTCATAAATCTCGCGTAATTAGTGTAACGCTGTAATTTTTAAATTTTGTAAATATTGTCTGGCAATTCTTTAGAAAATTGAAATTCATTCACTTCATCTAAATTCAACGATTTATTTCAGACGGAATCTTATAACTCCGCACCACATGGCTAACATCAATATCAGCGCGACCCCTGGTATGACTTTGGCAAATTGCGCTCTGCAAAATAATATATAATCTTAAATATGCAGTAGTAGAGCATATGAGTGATAGATTTTGTCAACTGACTCGGTAGAGTGTTAAAAAATATATGTACTTGATTCGCTTTTCTGCTTGACTCAAACCTATAAAACCAAACAGAAAACACAACTCTATTTGGACTTCAGCAAATTAACTATATATAATAATAACAAACACAAAATATACATATTTGATTAGATTTTATTGTTGCCTCAAAAGTAACAAATTCAACTTAAAGCAACAAAAAAAAATTTTTACTCAATAATTCAAAATTAATTTAATTATTTAAGCCCATATGATACTACATTTTTCTTGCAGTGTTTGAGTTTTGGAGAAGAGTACAAATGTAATGTAATAGTAGAATTTAGTGTGTGCAAAGAGCTCAGCTATATTAAGATAAATTCCAAACTGTCAACATTTTTGTTGAAGATATCGCTAAACAATCAGGTTATGTCAAAGAAAAAATGTAAAATTTGTTGACTTAAAATTGACATTTCAAACTTAAATGTTGCTGTTTTTGCGATTTCACGCTTCATATTTATTTGCTCGCGCTTTCTTAAAAACAAAAAGAATACAACACTTAAAAAAAGATGCCAGTTTTGTTGACGTTTTGTATATTTGGTTCTTTCTAGCAATTGCTGTTTCCTTCTATCAATCCTTTCTATAAATTCTATCAATTTTAGCAATTAGTGAAAGAAAACTGAAGTATCATACGGGCTTTATTTGCTTAATTATTTATTTCAATTGGCTCTCAAAGCAAATAAATAATTAATACATCTTTGAATATTCAAAAGAACTTTTATTTTACTTCTTGATACTTTCAAGAATACAAATCGTAGTAACCAATGGTAACTCATTGTATAGAAGTTGTTAAGAAAAGTAATTAACATTCTGTATTGAAATTTTTTTGAACATTGGTTTTTCTCCTTTTGTTCAAGGAAATTTCGGAATGAGTGGTTGTGTTTCGAATATTGCTTTAAGGTTTTCCGAGTCTGCTGATGAGTTGAAAAAGGCTGAAAACATTAATCAGGTATATTATTAGATCTAAACTAGTAAATTTATTTCTGATGACTAAAAAATCGTTTGGGCCTCTGGGCGGACATAAAGATGACGGCATAAGCCAGTTGGTCTAAGAGATGGATGGACTAACCCGATCCTACCAACAACATAAGCATAATAAACAAAAATAAGCACAGACAAAAAATGTTTACCAAGAGGCCAGCGTTCTAGGCTGATTGGCTGCTCATGTTAATAATAAACCAAAATATATGTTGGAGGGGCAAATAGTTTTCACTTTATTTATTTTAATTTATCGAACTTTGGGTTTACTTCCTCATAATTGAGGATGTGAGGAAGAAGACAAGTAAAGTACAGTTAAAGATTTGTTAGCTGGGGAATATACCATAACAGTTTCCCGTCCACCACGCCGATCATCAGCGCTTTCAAGAAATTCTCAGAAAGTAGAATCAAACTTAAAGTACGGTAAAGTAAAAAAAACCAATTGTAAATTGTTCGATTACAAAGTTAAATTAATGCTTTAAATGAATGTTATCATAAAATAAGTGGCAATCTGCAGGTATTAATCTTTTCTGATCTGTAATAAAGTAGTTGTTTTTGACATTTGGACTGAAAAAATTTATGAGAACATGTATTTCGATTTGCTCTACCGTAATCAGTAAAAACCCCCATTTTTTTTTTTTTTTTTTTTTTTTTTTTTTTTGTTGTTACCCACTTTTGCATTTCACAATTTCTTGAATGTTTCCAAAAATTCTTGTACAAATATTTTCAAATGTGACAAAAAAAAATTAATAATCAAAACGGAAATGTCATTTTACTTTAGACTTAAAGTAGGGGTCTGCATACTTTAAATTTTCAGCATTTAATACACCGTTAAAGGCAACAAATTAAACTAATAATCGTTTGTGAATAATACTTTAAGCAATTTTCGTTATTATTGGATAGTAAACCTATATTAATTATTTCTAAATAACACTGTTAGTTTTTTTCTTTACCATATTGGGTTGCATCTTTGCTGGATCAAAGTGAAATGGTTAATTAATTGGAAAAAGTTTTCTGAAAAAAAAAAAAAAATTGTTTTTGGAACGAAGTTCCTTAACGCGGCTTGCTGGTAGTCCAAATCAGTAGAAAGCGTGTGAGCTGTTTATATGTATTGGTGTGCCGCTGTGTAGGTGTCTCCGCTGCTGTCAGTTGTTAATTAGTTGTGAAAATGGACACTATTTCAATTTTAAAAAATTTTCTTCGTTTTGTAGCAGATTGATAAAAAAAAAATACTGCATGTATCAAAAATAAAAAAATAAAACGTTCCAAAAATTTTAAGAAGCATATAAATTTTAAAAATTTCAAAAACAACACAAAATAAAACATAAAAATTTCACCATGTATTACATTCGAAGATGAAGAAAAAAACGTAAGAAATTTCGTTCCTAACGGGGGTCCCCCGACCGCATTTCTTTTTTCATCTATTTCAGACTTGCATTTACTCTTCCTCCAGGTTATAATGAAAACCTTTTACCGGCCAGTTTATCGTTCAGGTTAGCTAAGAGTATCTTAAATAGCCTTTAGCTAATGCTAATCTTATCGCCAAGATTTTATAATGAGCCTTAGAAACATGCTAAAGACTGATCTTATTATTAAAATAAATATTCCAGTATTCAACTAGACTTAACACTTAAAAGAAAATCAAATATTTCTTACATGATTTAAAGAAAATTTTGATATAGAGAAGACATATTACATTCTTATTTGAAGAACCAATTTGTGAACTTACTTAAGTTTAGCTAAGACTGCGGAACAGGCATACACTATGCAAGAAACCAAATATAAGTTATAATAATTCAGACGACAATAGACAGCTGCAACTCCAAATGGATGTGCTTCAAATTCAATTATAATCTATCCATAGAAATGAGAATATTCATGCAAAAAATAAACTGATTTTGGTTGAACAATTTGATTTCAGATTTATTTCATTTGTTTGTGCAATTTCGTTTATATTTATTTTTTTTTTCAATTTTCCTTCCATTTAACGCGGGTTAAATGAACAACATTTGTTTTGTTGCATGAATATATTAAGAAATAAAATTGTGTGTTGTTCTTTTTTCCGTTTTATTTATTTTTTTTCCTTTCTGTACACGGCAAAGTATACATTACAGAATGTAATGCAAAAAGAGCTTATCAAAAGTTCGCTTAAATTGAATGCAATGTAGTGCAAAAATATGTTCTGTATTACAGGGATAAAAAAAGCAAAAAAAAAAAAAAAAAAAACAATCTCTGAGAAATGGACTGTGATTTGAAAAAAGAAACAAAAAGGAAAAAATGATACAAAACATCATTTAAGTACACACCATCATCCAACGTGGCATTTGTATTGAAACAAACATGCAACATACAGAAGCAATAACAGCAAAATTACATTCAACAAGAGCGAAAAAATAAAACAATAATAACAATGATATAACTACAAAACATGTAACACTATTAAACTGGTGCTGCATATAACATGATATTAGAGATGCAACCAGCAAACAATTTGGAGGAGTATGATGTGCATGAATTAAAGTTGGCTCTTCTTACATCAACATAATATATATAGAAAAAATCTATGGACACTTGAAATATGCAGCTAAAAATAAAGCAATAAGAAACACAAAAATCGATTGAGAGTCAATGAGATGTTGCTGAAAAAATATGCCAATAAACTATAGGGTCTGCCATATTATTTTTTTTTTCAAAACGGCGCAAAACATCGAGTGTAGTTTCGGCTGCATGGCACGTAGCGCCATCCTGTTGAAACCAAATGTTGCCAATATCCTCCTTTTCAATTTTTGTGAATAGATATTAGTTCAGCATTGCCCGTAATGGCCACTCCTTGCTCATTTTCGAAGAAAAATGGCTCAATTATGCCTCTGGACCAAAATCCACACCAAACAGCGACTCGTTTTGGGTTTTCAATGTATGCGTGCAGGTTTTCTCTGCCCCAAATGCGACAAGTTTGCTTGTTTACATGCCGCCAAGATCAAAATGAGCTTCATCTAAAATATAATTTTTTTTTTGCAAAATCGGCATCTTCAATAAGTTGATCGCCGGTCCACTTAGCGAAGCGTATATACAACCATGTTCGTTCAGCGGCAGGATACAACTAATTATCTGTCAAATCAGACGTGACCTAAGAGTTAAGTACTATTTGAAAAAAAAAATTGTTAGATGGCGTACCCTTTATATAGAAAATAATCTAGGGACAGTTGAAATATGCAGCTAAAAATAAATCAAACAAAAGTTTGAGAACATTGCCATCACAGTAATAAAATAGCAACAAATACAAAAATCGATTCAGAGTCAATTAGATGTTGCTGAATCGGACTGAAATAGTGATAAAATTTAAAGTTGATTACTGGGTTGAATATAGATATTCAGTAATGAAAGTAATTAAAAAAAAAATGCTGCTTAAAAACCATATTAACTTATTTTGTACTCATATTAATTAATTAATCTATTTTTTTTGAATACACACAAAAACCTTCAGGGCCTATTGTTTGCTGGGTGATGTCTTGTACATTTAATGGTGTACATGCTACTAGTATCATTTCTATATGGTTTAAGTTAAAATCTAGTTTTGTGGCTTAATGTTCCTGAATAACCAACCAAGCAACCAACAGTCTACTCGAAACGAAATTGTACACCCAATATTTTCCAATCACATCATGGGAATCATGTGAATCATACAGCATTACTGACTGAACATAAAACGGTCAGTTCAAATAAACTATAACGAAATTCTATTAAAATTGTTACACATTTTGTTTTTCTTTGGCAACATTTATATCCTTGATTGTGATTAGTTGTGGGATTGATTGGAAAAGAAGAAAAAACAAGAGAGCTAAATATAAAGAACACGAAATTGCCAATGGATTTAAATTGTGAATAGAAGTGGAGTGAAAAAAAGACGCAAATAATCCGATACAAAAAATTTACAATTTTCCAATATTTTTCTGCTTTGTTTCCTCGCTTTTGCATTGAAATCAATTCAATTTGTGGCGAATATGAGTGCATATGGGTTTTTGTTTTAATTTAAAAGGGAAGTATGGATCATTATATTTAGGTCATATTTGTATTAATATGCCATGTATTCAAATAAACCAATTTAAAAAAAAAAAATTACATAAATAAATGAAAAAAGTCAATAAAAAGTTTTGTAATATAAAACTGCTGGGGATTTTATTTTATTAATATTATTATGCCATTTATTTGACCACAAAGCGAACAAATATGTGTGGAACAAAAAATAAAAATAAATAAAAAACCAAACAACAGATATAAATTATTTAAAACTAGTTTTTTTATTTGATTACTAAAACGTATGTTTGTAAGCTGTGTCGCGAATTCATCTGCACATGATTGAAAAAAAGTACAATGTTAATGTTTTTTATTCTATTCACTATTTAAAAAAAATAATTAGTGCATACAATTTTATGGCAGCTATTTAAATAAATTGTATTAATAAATAAATTAAACGGTCTATAACGAGTTAGTGGAAAGTATTTTAATTGGTGTTGGCTTTCACATGTTTGCGATGAATTGCAGCCCCTAAAAGTCTACAGGGATTTATTGTAAATGTTTAATGCGGGGTGAATTAAAAAAAAAAATATGTTTAAATAACGGAATTGCAAACCTCATGTGTAATGATTGCGATACTTTCGAATAGAAAAGTTTAGAGCTAAGACATTCTGTCTAATATTTAAAAACCTTTTCTCTTGAAGCATACACTAAAAAAATGTTTTAATAGAAAAACCAACTAGCAAATTTTTTTATTGGTTAAAATTTACTTTTTAAAAATATTGTTTCAATTCAGCTTCAGTCTGGACAAGAGCGAGATCTCAGCTGAGTGGATTAAACTACAAATAGTTTGGGATTTCAAAAGCGTTAGTAACGGTTAGTTGACTTGTGGTGAACAGCGTAGCATATGGCAATAATTGAAAATGAGAGAGCAAACTGATTTGCTTCAAGAGCAAGAGAGTTAAGCAACATAAGCTTAGTATGCACGAAACCTTTCGTTGCAGTTGAATCTGAGATAAAAAATTGGGCTCACATCGTCCATTTTATGGATATGATACAACGAAACCGCGGGAATTAATGTGAGAAGTATATGGTGGGATCCAGACGGGGGCAATGCTAAGACTTAGCAAGCCCAAATTAAGTAGAATAATGGGAACTGTAACAGCTCACCCTCAACTACTTAACAGCATAATAATAACAGGATGAAGTGAATGAAGAGCATATGGAGAGGAGAGCGAGACACTAGAGCACTATTTGTGTGCCGCGCCTTCACGCAAATGCGGTCCCGATATTACGGCAGAGACACCCTACCAGACAAAGCCTAATTACGAGGCATGTACTGGAGAAAATTAAGAAATTTTGTGAAGTGTGGTCTGTTTTGTGCAAAAATCAAAAAGAAGAATATTTATCTCTCAAAAACGCACTCACTTGCAGTACGGAAAAAGTTTTCGTGCAAATTGGGAAACAATGCTGAGCTCTTGATCAAACTTATTAATATACTTTATTAGGAAAGAAAAAGCAAAACAGAGTAAGTCCTGTTTTCATTTTAACAAACACAAAACTGCGATGCTTTTCGCTTGTCTGCAGAAACATTCAAAGCCTTCGGCAGGAATCGAACCTGCAACCTCGAGGATTCTTGGTAGGAAACTCTACTAATTCATCCATGGTTGATGTGTGTGAAACGAAAGTTATATTCATGGACTACTGCTTCAGTTTTTTTTTAGTAAAAACTGAAATATTGATCTGAAATTATCAAATCGTATACGATCAAAGAATTACGCTCATACTTTTGATTCCAACAAGTTGATTGAAATTTTTGCAGATTATTAATTATGGGCAGGGAAATTTGGCAGGAGAAAGAAGCTTGACAGTTATGAATTTTTTTCCCGATTGCAAAACTGGCATTCTATTGCAAAGTAAGTATGATATTTTAATGAAAAATTATAAAAATTGCATAAGCCATAAAATACTTGCCCTGCTAATAGCCATATGTTTTTGTTTGGTTTCATATGATATTGCCACATTTAACTAGCAGCATTGCCATATTTAACGATTAATATGGTCACTCTTAAAAATAATAAAACTTAATTTTGTTGAAATGAAGTAAAACGATCGAAGATTGCAAACGGTCTAGCAAAATTGAATAAAATTGAAAATTTTCAATCGAAACCATGCCGAATAATATACGCGAAGGGCTTGATAGGCTCGCGGGACTTACACAGAAACAGGATTTTCTTATTTCAATTTTATTGAGTTTTTAAGCACTTCTGTGCAATTCAGTAGTGCAATTCAGTAGCTCTTAAAGATAATGCACATCTGTAGTTGGTCTTCATAAGCTGGCATATTCAATATAGTTCGAAATAAACAATCAAGGGGCATCTTTTTCAAAAAAAAAAAAAAAAAAAAAAAAAAAAATGCTGAACCAAATTCAGCACTAATAATTTTGTAATAATTAAGCAGTCGCTCCCTAGTCTAGTCGCTCCTTCGACTAGACTAAATTATCGAACTACATGCTTGTAGCTACACTAGAATATTTCAAAATTTCATGATCAAAATAGACAGCAATCAAGTTCTAGAGTGGTTAAGCTAGCACCACTACTGAATCAGAAAATCATATATTATAGAATTCAATATTTCTAGCACTAAATTTATCTGCAAAATAAGTTAGTGAATTGCACTAGTTTTGTTGCTTCTTTCGTTTTGAGAGAGAACTGGCCTGAGTGAAGTGGCAATAAAAGTCGCTATGATTTTATATATTTCATAAACAAATTATGTATTTATGCTCCTTAAAAGATGCTTTTTGAAAAAACCAGCTTTAGCAACTCAAACGCAAATTCAACACTTTGAGAACTTTAAAACCACTTTTAGAAATACTTTTTTATATCTGCACACATTATTTCTTTTTTAATAAAATAAATGCATGAAGCATAAAAAGGAAATGTTTTTAGTGGATGTGTGAGTAACTTTTACGAATTCCATATTTATTTAAATTTTTCTTGTGAAAATATGTTTCCACAGTTTTATTTTCGCGTTTCGGACATGGAACGTGATTCAGTATATTAAAATGTGCCATAGTTTGTAGCAGTAGACATGCTGTTTGCATTTGCATTCGCCCAAAAATACAACAAAAAAAAAAAAAAAAAGCGGGACAAAAGCCCACAGGAAAAAAGATAACAGCAATATACATACATCATCAACCAAACTTAAAGTTTTTCAATAGCTGCTTGGTGGCGTAGTTTTGACCTGTTAACCTCGTGCATACAGAACAGGATTTTGTTGTAAGTTTTCACTTAAAATATTTTGGTTTTTCATCTTCTGTTTCATTTGATTTTTAACTTTGTTAGTTTTGTCAGTGGAAGTGTTTGTTGAAACGAGAAATACATCGACAAAAAAAAAAAGAAGAAAAAAACTGTAGCTACGTGCTAGCAGGCAGTGAGCGAGTTTATAGCTTTTCGTTTTATTTCTTTTGCATTTTACAGTGTCTCAAAGTGACAAAGTTTTATAATTTTTATTCAGTTAAATTGGTTTTTTCTGCGGTTCGTGATGAAATTTTTGCAAGATTTTTATTATGAAAATGAATTTTTGTATAATACATACTACTATGAAAACTGTTGGTACATAAATTTCAGTTTAACCCAGATATTTGCTTTGGTTGCTGCTTCAACGGACTATTCATTTCCGAAGAGATGATAAGTTTTACAAAAAAAAAACAACAACAACAAAAATGTTAAAACGAATATTATTAATATTTCTAAAAGGACAGGTTTCTTTAAATTTTTTTTTTAATTTCCCTTAAAAGTTTTATAAATATTAAAAGCATTGCTTGTGCAAGCTTCTTTGTGGAATCCCTTCAAAGTTTTTTTTAATTAAAAACTTTTTACTCAGCATTTTCTGTTAACACATCATTAAAAGAATTTAATTTATGGTTAAGTTTTACATGTGCATCAGTACCTGGTAAAGCAACAAAATCAACAAATATTTAGAACACTTAAGTGCAACTCAATTATTTGCTAAAGATATACTTAACAATCAATATTCGTATTTGTAGAGTTTCCTAACAAAATTCTCATCATAATTCAATGAAAGGATATATTTTGAAATTTAAATCTTCATGTCTGCATGGACATTGCCACTTGTGCAATATATTCATGCAAGCATGCACAACAGAGTAGGTATGTATGTATGTGTGTATGTATTTATGCATATTTGCATATTTGAATACATAAATATTGAAGTGTGTAGATATATAAATAAACAAAATAGGATTTGTTAGGTAATACTATTTAATATTTGAAAAATCCTTAAGTCATCATATTTACTACATTGAGAACATGCTCACTGGAGATTGAGGGCAGACCCAGCAAACATTTTTTTTCTCTTTTCTTGCTGTTCACTTAAAAATAGATAAATAGAGAGTTGATTCTAAAATTAAATTCGGTTTTAGATTTTCCTGTGATAAATTGTAGTGATCAACATTTTTAAGGAAATGAGAAAATTTCTTTAGAGCTAAAAAATATATATTCATTGTTTTCTGCCTTTTTCTGCTGTCTATATGCCGGCGACATTTCACTGATACTTCTCAACTCCTCCGTAGACTCGCAAAAGGCAGAAAACACATCATAAGGTCTATTTTGAAACCTAAAATAATACATTTCACTTTGCTATAATACACATAAATAATTAAATACATTTTTTAATACTCAAAGAAAATGAGAAGAGTTGATTTGAAGACTTATTAGCAGCCACACAACCTAGCTCTTGTATTTCTCATTAGAATCTATTGAAAATCTGTCTATGTTTAATAAACTTAAAACATTTTTAGTTTTCTTGTATTACTAAATAAATTCAGGGGATAATTTTTGTGCTTCGCAGGTCGGAAATGTTCTTAAGATCCAAAATAGAGACATTAATTGTTTTCTGTTTTTTACATAACTATATGCCGGCGACATTTCGCTGATCCTTCTCTGCTCGTCAGTAGACTCGCAAAAGATAGAAAACATTTCACAAGGTGTACTTTGAATCCTAAAGTAATAGATTTAAATTAACTGTTATAGGGCGTAAATAATTACATTCATTTTTCAATAACCAAATAAAACGAGAAGAGCTGATTTGGGGACTTATTACCTGCAACATAACTTACTTTTAGACTAGCCTTGGCGCCTTGTGGGAAACTCTTTACGCACGTGTCTCGAGGGCTTTAGCTAAAATACTTTTTCAACTACGTTTTGATCTTTATTTTCCAAACAACTAATATATACGTTCTCAGCAAACATCTATTTTGACGACCATATAACTATTTGTTCACTGGGTTGCCTCAATTATGAGATGTAAGAACATTTTGTGATTATGTTGTATCAGAAACAAAAGTGCCAAAATGTTAATTTCAAACTATTAAATTATTTATATTATATCCAAATGTACATACACACTGCTTCTTTTTGTTTTTTGTTTTGCAGAGCGAATAAATTGTAATCATTTGTGCGTAGAAAAGCAAACATAACGACACGCAGAGGCCTAGAAAACTTTCACCAAAAATTAACACAATTTGAATGTAGAATTTCACATGAATTTAATAATTCAGTACAGGTAGAAAAAAAAAACTATTATACTTTCTATGTTTAAAAATGCAACGTTTGAACATTTATCTGAATAAAAATAAATTTATAATATTTGCATATAATTTCCGCAACGATTTGGTTTCATTGAAAGGAAATTGAATACTAGATACCAATTAGTAAAGCTTGCTAAAATGGAAAAAATGAATTTACGGTTTAAAATTAAAATCGTACTTGTAATATTAAAAAGAAAAAACACAAACAATACTATTTGTATATAATAAGAAAAGCAGGAATGAAGTGACCGATTAAATGGGAAATAAAATAATTCGCTGTCAGGGGAATACATATATTTCTGCGAAAATTAAAAAAATGTTAGCTTGCAAAGCTGAGTAACACAAAATGCCACTAACGCATATTATTACCATGACCAATAAGAAGGTCATGCAGCTCCAAAGCCATAAAATTAATATGCCCAATCAATGTTTTGATATTTTTCGTGTTAAAGTAGAGGCGTAGAGAAGTTCGGACAGATTTAATACATTCTCCAAAATGTAGGCCTGGTTTTTCGTTCTATAGCATTAGCTATAGAAACGAAGTTTTTTAGCAATATTTTTCTAAAGCATCTTGACCACTCCAAGCTTCGTCAATGGCCGGAATAGTGGCAAGAAATGACAATGGCAGATGCTTAGTTTTCGAAGAAAATCATCTTCATTGATGAGGGAAATTTTTACCTCAGTGAATCCGCCAATAAACAGAGTTGCCGCATTTGTGCGAATGATAAGCCGAGGATGATTGCCGAAAAACCATTGCACCCACAAAGAGTGACTGTTTGATGCAGTTTATGGGGTGGCGGCATCCTTGGTTCATATTTTTCCCCTAATGAGCCCGGTCAGGCAGTTACTGCTTATATAAGTTCGCTATCGTGAGATGATAGCGAACTTATTATAGATCGAAATGGAAGATATGGACGATATGTGGTTTCAACAAAACAGTTGCCACACAGCTAACGAATTTGTGGAGCTCTGTTGCTCGGTTTTCTCAAACTTTTATTTTCGTTCCTGTTCATACATTTTTAGCTGTCTGTATTGGCCAGACCATAATAATAGTGGTCCCATTATTTGACGGCTAAATATTTGATAATCTGGCCATACCTGTAGAGTTAAAACTCTAGTTTAACAAAACTTCTCTATGGTAGCGTAAGCTGGAATTGATTGCTTTTAGAAATAGAAATTTGGCAACGTTGCAAAAAAATGTCAAGCAGCTGATGTTTTGCACTGTTTGATGACTGAAGCTTAAGGGCTTAAGTTTCTTCATTTAAATGAGATTTAGGAATTCACTGATTCAACGATTTACTAGTTTATACATAATTTAAGCCAAACTCAAAAAGACTCGCATTGATTTTCGGGCAAATAAGAGTCCCGAGAGTAGCAGGTTCGGTTCGTGCCCCGAAGGCTTTTGAGAGTTTCTGCAGACAAGCTGTTTCTCTTAAAAAAAATAGCAATAAAAAGTAGTAATATTATTGTGTGTTTTCATGATGAAATTGTCATAACCTATACAGGGTCTATTAACACACAAATAAAATACAAGCAGTTTTTATCTTTAGGTAGAATTGCACTGATCTGATTAACAGGCCTTGAATAAAACTAGAGATTATACCCCCTGCCAAACATATCGTGAATTTATATGCACATAGTTATGTAAAACACAAAAAATGACAAACTATGCTAGACTATTTCAGTTTGTTGCTGCCAACCTAAGCCGTCGTACTTCCTTTTCAATGTTACAATTTAATAAAATTTTGTTATAGAAAACATTTTATGTGCATGTTGTTATCACAGCTCTTGTTTCATCACGGCCAAGACTGAAAAAGTTCAAAACCACAACCATAATCACATGCTGTTTTAATTGTGTTTTGCTGCCTCCCAATGACGGAAGTATTAGTTGACTTGCAGGAAGTTTTTTTTTCTGCTTTATCACTAAATACCAAGACCACCAGCGAAAGTCTGGAAAACATCTGTTTATTGTAGAGTATTGCTTATTTACTAGTTTACTTTAAAGTAATTTGCCATAATTATATCACTTGCTGAACATTCCAGTGATGTGCTTGATTGAGTTTAAAGACGAGTTGTATGCCAACCAGGTTTGAGGTCTATTAAGAGTTAAAAAAGAACAAAATGCCAGCAGAATATTGCACACAAACCCATTCCCATTCATTTTTGTGGCCTTTAAATGTTCCCATAAATACTTTTATCTCCCTTGTCAAATTTTATTTTTATTTTAGTTACAAAAAAAAATACACTACTTTTAAAATTGCTCCATATGACTCATTTTACATTTCAGTTCAGCATTATAGTCTTAAAGCTGTCATTTCATGACATGACATTTAACATTTCAATTATATTGTTGATTATATTTAATTGCGAAATGCTATCAAATTATATAATTATGTGCTATAATTTGAACCGAACTCCACTCACAACTCTATTCAACTCAATAATAATTCCCATGTTTCATCTTGTGATTAAGAGTAATTTTTGTTAAGCTGTTTGCAGTTTGTTTTCAGTTTGAGTGCAGGTGCAGGTGTTTTTGAAATGTGTCAAAAAAAAAACACAGAATGAAAGAGTTTAAATACTCCTTTCATTAAGTTGGAATTGTACAAAAACAACAAAGTCGAAATATTATAAAACGAACGTTGTAACGTTTTCTTTTTGCCGTAATTAAATTTATAATTTTTGTTGTTTGTTCAATTTCGATGTAAAAACACCTTAATCTGCAAGTCATGCTCTTGGGATTTCTAAAATTATTATTATTATTAATTTTTTTTCTACTATTTTTTTTTTTTTTTTTTTAGCAGTTGAAGGTTGGCTTTGTTTTGTAATGAAATACGCCCACATTCTCGACGAAAAATAAAACTTGAAGATGTCAAGAACTTATCAAAATAAATCTGTGATAAATGTAAAAGCATAAAATTTAAAGGAATTTTAATATTTTCACTTTATAACTGAGTCAAAGTATTTGATGGGTGGCTAAAAAAGAAACTGTTCAAGAAAACTGTTTTATTCTTTAGCACAACATGAGGCAACTTCGTAGGTTATTACTTGCCTCAGAAGTTTTCTTATCCACTGAATAATAAGAAGTAATTGCGCCTTAGGGCTTGATTCGGTAGTGGTGAAGAATAAGCTTCAAATATTTTCGATATTTGATAATATAATAAAGAATTAATGAAGAACTAACTAATTTTGCCTGGCGCCAGTACACCTCAAAAAAACTTTGCCCCTAAAAATAACTGAAAACGTTCTTTAAAATAAATTAAGCTTCACTTAAAACCCGTTCTATATATTTCTCACTCAAATTTAGTAAACACTTCAATTGAATTGGAATCCAATTGGTCGAAATAATGATGTTTCCTTTCATTTAAGTGGCAAATAATAAATACATAATAAACTGGTAGAAAAACTTTATTTCTGCTAATATTAATTATTTTTGTTTACCAACAAATTAAACATCAAGCAATTTGATCAGAGAGTAGCATATATACAAATGTATGTAAGATAAAAATATGTTATTAATAGCTACGTATGTAACATACGCCACTACCACAGACTACACAGAGATGTTAAAAATGACATTTGAAAATGACTCAAATCAACTTCTAGACAGATTGTGTATAGTATGCATTTTTTACGAAAAACAAATGTAAATAAAACAAAAAAGAAAAAACACGATTTTATGAACAACCACCACCGAAACAGCAAAAATTTAATAATTTAAAGTAAATTAAAAGTAAAAAATTGGTAAAAAGCGGTCAACTAAAAATCCTCTTTGACTTAGGATTTGATAATACATGTATTTTTTCCTCATAAAACCACCACTACAAAGTAAAATAAAATCACTGTGCTTAAAGTCACGAAATAAAACATAATTATATGTTGTTTAGTACATTTTAAACAGTGAATACTTTAAAGTTTTATATTATAAAAAGGCATTTAATATAATTTTTAAACATCCATAAAGTTATAATAAAAAAACCACCACTTTTTCTGTAGAAAATGCTTTTTGTTTTGTTTTGATTACAAGTTCTCGAGCGATTGTGAAAACGAGACGTACAGAGCTTGGCACTGACGTGCTACCTCGTTCTGGTCGCGTTTCATCTCTGTGTACTTTGTGGCCACTACTGTCCTTATTACAACTTAATATCCATATAAATCTTTTATATATTTATATGTCCGTATTAATCTTTTATATATTTATTTTCTTGAGCTAAAGGTCTTTTTTATTAAAAATATTTAATTATTTTTGTCGATATTTCGCTCTCCTTCTGCTGGCATCTTCAGGACAATAATAATGAAAAAAGTTTTGATTGGTTCTTTCAAAGAGCAATCGAAAAAAAGCCGTATTAATCTACAACTGAAATCTCTTTGATTTTAAAATTTTTATTCACTTAAAAATGGCTGCACTCAGAAAATTTTAACTGCAGCCAGTTACTGCAGAAAAGCTCTAAATGTTTGATCCCCAACATTGGCGAGAGCAAAATGGTGGCTATAGATACTGCTGAAGTGTTTGCCAGGACCATGCCAGCTTTACAATTAAAACGCATTGCTTTTAGTGTCAGTGATGACTTCTATCGATTTATGTCGAGTTTCAGAGACCGCACTATACGATTTGTTATAGGTAGGGTGTCATCAAACGAGTTCAAGATCAACTCACTACATCCCTTCTAAACCTTCCAACCCTGTCCATTCTGTTGCACATGATAGCAGAATTTGTCATTCTTGTTCATTGAAGCATTGGCCTGGACCAGCAGCTATTGGTGCCGAAAGAAAAAAACTGAACGTTACACTCAGTAACGATCTTCTACTATTCGTAGTACGTAGTACGAATGTGTTTGTAAACACATCGTAAATTTTAATCTCTGTAAGAGACCCAATGCTGTTTGTTAATGCAGGCCGCCGATACTCTTTCATCTGTACTAGTGGATGGTATAAACATTGATTAATCGGAAGCTCTTAATTTTCTTGGAATAAAAACAATAATATGCCCTGCTATGTGACTTGCACATTTTTCATGCCGCAAAAGCAGCATTTAAGTTCCTAAGCGTTTTGAAACGGTATAAGCTATACTTCACTCCAACCAATCTAATTAATATCTATAACACATATATCCTGCCGAAAATGGTATACAACTCTCATGTTTACGCCGCTGCCTCAAAGTCTACTTTGAGGTTAGTCGACCATGTGCTGGGGAGAGGGAAAAAACTCATTGGTGACATTAGAGTGTCCAATCCTGTGGACTCACTGGAGCATCGTTGTTGCGTAGAATGCGCTACAATGTTTTATCGTTACTTCAATGGATTTCACTCTGCAGAGATTAAGTGATCTCGTTCCCGAAGCCCACCTCTTTTTACGCAATACATGTGCATCATACAGAGCTCATCCATAAGTGGTCGATTGGACAGTGAATCGCACAACACACTACAGAGCAAATTCGTTCTTCAGCCGTAGACTGAGTCTGTGAAACAAATTACCTGCACACGTATTTGTTTCCAAATGAAATGTAAGAAAATTTAAATGAAATGTGCACAAACACTACTCAAACTTTCATCCTGCTGGAAAGCTATATAATCCCAGTTTCAGATCATCCCCCATGTACTGTTCGTACTAATAAAACCACAACTTCAACTTGGCCCAAACAGAGGTTAACTCGGAAAGAGCGATCAGGTTATTTGTTGGCCAATGTAGTCCATACCAGGAGTAGATTTTTAACTTGGACATACCACTTCAATTGTGGTACGCTTCTAAAAAAATATTTCAGAAAATTTTACCATACTGCCATGAGTACAAAAAATATAATTTTATTTGGGAATACAAGGAATGTCCAAGAGGTATTTTTCAAGTTTTCTGAAGTGGGTTATATATTTTTCAAATCATGTGTTTAGTATAATTGAAATCTATTACTTTTACACTAAACTGCTAATGACTCGAAAAACACGTTCTGCCGCAGAATAACGATCTAAGGGTTACAATGATTTTTTTTAGCGAATGTTCGGAATTTTGGGGGCAATAAGAAGTTACTTTGTGGATTTTTGACAAGAACAAATTGGAAATTGGGGACAAAACTTTTAAAAAACCTGGTAAGACTGGGCACTCATATCGTTGTTGAGATTCGACTACTTTGGCGATTGTCATGGTGTTCAAGGTATTGTTCATATTAAGATATAACAAAAGTTAAAGCCTATATGAAGCCTGACAATATATATTAAAGTTGGATCCAATTTCCATTAAAATTGGATGCATTGAAGAACATGCAAAACGTGGCACAATTTGGACACCTACGAAAAACGTATATTCAACGAAACCTGGTTTTGTACTGTATTTCAATTAATTGCAGAATCTTCTTCCTTTTTTCCCTCATTCACAATGCTAAAGTAGCGGCAAACGTCCCTTGGAGAACACTTTCAATAATTTCCTTTAAATATTTAATTAGCAATGTTTATTGAAAAATTAATCAACAACATTTTGAATTGAATTGTCAAATTAACTTCATTTAAAATATTCCACATTACATTTCCCAGCACAAATCTCAATTGCTACAATCAAATTGAAGTTATTTTTTCTGCACAGAGAATTTTAAAATCCATGCATAGTTTACATACATACTTACATATGTACAGGCAGGCATATAAACATGTGTATGTTGGCAAATAGAATATGCTGTGATGTTTTATAATTCTATTCATATTGGCCCACATACAAATCTTCTTCTATAAATTGCAATTTTGCTCCAGTTTTGCGCCAAAGAAATGTTATTAGATCCCATTGAAAAATTCCTATTAAGATAAATAACAAAAAATAAAAAAAATGTGCACTAACGACAACGATGCACAGTGCTTTGCCTTCCATAGGCAAAACTAAAAGTAAATAAAAAAAAAGGCTTAGAAAATTTATGCAATTTTTATTGTTGTAAAAGTCACACATTGCCTTGAATCGATATGCAATAGGCAGGTAGCATCTTTAGTTCTTGTAAGCAGTGGAGCACACTTAAGACATACGGTCTAAGTCATAAACGTTGCATAAGGCTTAAAAGTTAATTCATGAACACAAAATAGCAAAGATTTTAATGAACACTTATCAAAGCAAGGACCCCCTTCTTTTAAGCGCTTACGGCTGTGTTCATAATAATATCTCAATAAGCATTTTAACAACTTTTTAGTTAAAATGATTTTATCTCGTACAGATTTTGTCGCGTACAAAGTGTTGGTTTTACTTTAGAAGAGAAAATGCTGGTTGTCAAGAATAAGTTTTATATATGTACCAGTGAAAAAATTTATAAACAAAAACTAAAAAAAAAAAAAATTTTAATGCTTGAAATCGTTTACGAATTCGCGATTTTACATTCTGTACAAAAACTCTTCTTCGGCAGGACTCTTTTACCAATATTTTCTTATTTTCCTTAGAAAATTCCTCTATTTCACCAACGAATTATTAGCAAGCTACAAGGCTCTGACAGTCCTTGACTTCAGTTTTGGGAATATAATGATCCCATCTACAAACCTACAAACCTCATTCATTTCAACGCCTGGCTGCTTGTTCTAAAACACAGAATACAATAAGTAAAAAAATGCCATATCTGTGTTCAAAAGCTTCCCCTCACAAAATTCTTAGTATAACTTTTTTAATTTTCAGCGCACTGTAAAGAAAAACACAGTCAAAACTAAGTTTTTGTAAAAAATTATACATGAGAGGTGGGCATGTTCATGCATCAAATTAAAAAACATTTGCTGCAAACGTAGACTGCAAACTAGCAACACCTAAAAACTTTGAGATTCCAATTTGGCCGCTTTTCTATGTAGCAACGAAGCACTGTGCGACGGCAGCACAATAAAGAAAAATGTAAAAAAAAACTGCATACATATTTTAATACCAGAGAGTATTAAACTCATTCTATTACAGAAAAAGAAAAAAGAAAATAGTAAAGAAAGAGTCATTGTATTTATACAATAAGTTCGCATGTTGTGTGTACACAACAATAATTCAATGTTATGTGAAAATGTTGCGACATGTTGCAACATTGCATAAGAAGAAAGCAATATACAAATGAATAAAAGTAAAAGCATGTGCAGCAACAACAGCAACTAGAAAAAAAAGCACAAGTACTATTGAAAATCCACTAGAGAAAATATATAAAATATATTAACAACAAAAAAAAAGAGAGAAATTCTGTACATAAATGAAAGTTGCATGCAGCAAAACACAAAGATAAAGCCAGCGACAGAAGAGCGTGAAAGAAAAAAACAAAATCTAGAGCTTGTTTGCAAACGTTGTAAAGTACTTCAATGACATTTCATTTTTATTGTATGAAAGCAAAACTAATTTATATTTGTGGCAAAAGATATTAAAGCAAATTCTAATGGGTACTAAAAGCTGTTTGTCTAAACAGCACAGTCACGCACTTGCAATAAGACCATAAAAGCAAGCTAATTTCGTTGTAGCAAATTTCTAAAAATTCTCAAAGCATAAATATTTATTTCACCTCAATTTGCATTGGCCAACTGAATAACGCAGCCCATGATTGATTGTTTGCTTCTTTTTTTTTGTGTTTCGTAAAGCATTTGAATAATTGATTTTAATTTTAAAGCCATCATATTTGGTTTGCCTCGGTGTACTTTTATGTTTTGTGAAGTGTGTTCTTGACTACAGAAACAGGCACCCCTTATTGTTGGCGCACTCACAGCCATTGGAAATATTTAATTTATTTATTAAATTGCCCAATAAAATATAATTGTTGCATGCTTGTCAAGCGTTAAAATAAATTTGTTTTTATTTATTGTCTAACAATGGCGGTTTTTTTTTGTTCTTTAATTTTTGGCAACGCGTCAGATCACAAAACACACTCATCCCTTCACTTGCTCACACACTCGCTCACTCACTCTTGTTGACATTTTGCTAATCCATGACAAATGGTTACGCTTTGTAAATTCCGAAAAATCTGCACACGTTATGTGAATTATTTCCCCTTTGGAATAAAAAAATTCAATCATTCAATGCTATTATTGGGTGGGGGCAAACGGTGTTTCTGGCACAATTATTCGACTAACACTTATAAAGCAAAACAGAAAAGGCACAAGCTCAAACAGTTGAAAAGCCTAACCACTTTTTTCACCACTAAACAAATAAAAATGAAAAAACCCCAACTTTTTCATAAAACCATTATTTGAAATTCAAACATTCAATTAATTTCAATATCTATTGTCATTACATTAAACAGAAAAATGGCAAAATATCATACATACGAGCAACAACAACAATAACAAGGCCAGTAATGAAAAGCATACAATAAAGGAAAAAAAAAATCATCTCATGAAAAACATGTGAAAATTTCTCCATGTCAACAGCGTTAATTTAATATATTGATTGGCTGTTGCAAGTCTAAACTTGCCTCACATTAAGGGTAGCACAACGAATGCTACGTTCACATGGTTCTGTAACAGACACATCAAACATTTAACATTGCAAAGTCTTCGCTATGTATTCAGTACAAAAGAAAAAAAGAAAACTCACAAAAGATGCCATCATTTATAATCATTGGTTTCAGCACCACCAGAGCAGGGGTAAAAAAATTAACATTTAAAATTTTAAAAAACGTGCAAGTAAGTATCTAAAGGGTGTTTTTTTCGATGTATAGAGCTGTAAGCTGCCATAAAACAACGATGTATTATGCGATTGACATGAATTTTATTTATCCGAAAGATAATCTTGCGGCATTACATTTTAAATATGATTTCTGGCATATGACCGCCGCGGCTGGCGCGGATTCAATGACTTTTTTGTGGCCGTATATCGGCAATAACACGGCGAATGTTATCTTCCATATGGTCAAGCGCTTGTGGCTTATCCGCATAGACCAATGACTTTACATACCTCTACAGAAAGTAGTCTAGCGGGGTTAAATCACAAGATCTTGGATGCCAACTTAAAGTTCTATGCATCGAAAAAAACACCCTTTACTTGTATCAATGTACGCTGCCTTATATTATGCCTTAGCATTTCTAATGAAATTTTAATAAAATGAAATATTGTTATTTTTTTTTTTTTTGAGTTATGGATGCCTCTATTTATTTGTCGATATTTTGCTCTTCTTCGGATAGCTTCTTCAGGAATTTTAAAAGAGTGAAACATCCATAGGGACCCATAGATCGAAAAAATAAAACATAACACTGCAAAGACGGTTGAATACACTTAATTATTAATTCAAAAAAGAACTTATTCATTTGCTTTAAGAGCCCATTGAATTGTATTGTTTTAGGTCTCAAACAATAGGACTTAATGTTTTGTGTCTTTTTCAGCCATCTATATGCCGCCGATATTTCGTTGATGTTAGGCAACTTATCAGTTTCAAATACTCTTTTAAGAATTTTTCGAGTCTACTGATAAGTTGATTAGCATCAACAAAACGTCGGCGGCATAAATGCGGCTGAAAAAGGCAGAAAACATTAAGGTCTATTTTTAGACTAAAAATAATACATCTTAATTAATAAAATAATATTAAAAAAGTATAATTCTTATTGCTTTTAAATTTCACAAAAAGTGTTTAGGGTGTTAATCAATTTGTGATTATGTTTGCAACTTTTACAAAATTCATTCCGACCTGTATGGAAAAGGCAATAAAGCAACGTCCATTAGTCTGCTTTGCTCATGGCTCAGGTTGTATACAGTCGAGATATAGTGCGAAATGTTTTTCCGTTTACTCTATGAACTAAGTAAAAAAAATTATATATAATATAAAGTGTAGGATCTATACTATATACTAATGTACACTATACTCTACACTAGAGTGGTTCGGTTCCCATAAAAAAAAACCCCGTAATTTCAGAATAAGTAGTTGGCTTGCAAACATTATTTTAAGACTTTTTGAGTCTGATGATGAGTTGATTAGCATCAACGAAAAGTCGCTGGCATATGGATGGCTGAAAAAGACTGATAAAGTGTATTTTATACTTATTTTAGGCTTCCATTGGCTCTTAAAGCGAATAAATAATTAAGTTCATTTCTAATTTAACGAGTAATAAAATTTAATTTTATTACTTTTGATTAGTAATTGACATCATTTGGATTAGTCATTCTCACAATAATAAGGTCTATTTTCAGACCTAAACTAATACGCTAACCATAAAATTTTACCATGTATGATAGAACACACTAAAACTTAAAACGTGATACAACCACTAAAAACTAATCAAGTTCAAGTTTTGTATTGATTTTTCGATGTCTTTTAGCATTAAACATGAAGAGCTTCACCATAACCTTAAAAAAAAAAAAAGATTATTTTAGAGGCACCCAAATTTAAATTTGTCGTGTTTTTGTACGGAAGTGCGCCTAAGGAAACGTGGCACGTGTTACAGTGCGTTTCCCGTATAAATAAGCCTTGTGGCTTATTAGTGTGTTGGGTGGAAATTTTTTTTTTCATATGCTTTTTAAGGCCAAAACCAGTTAAAAAATCAAGAGCACAATTTTGACAAATTTTTGTCCTCACTTTATGGAATATTAAGGGTAAATGTAAGAAAGTCTCCTGAGATAGCAAGTTACATACAATATAAAATGTATATAAAAATGCTTATCACTTTCGGTTTGAAAACGGCAAAGAGGTGTTTGGAGCAACTTAAACTTTTCAGACTGCCAGTATATACTTAGGAAATGAGGAATATTCTTTACATAAGCTGCATTCTTAACAAAAATGAAACACAATTTACATCTTATACATAATACATATTTGCATTTAAGGAACTGAAGAAAATTTAATTTTTAATAAGCAACTGCCATGTAACACTGTTCTTTGAGTTTGCATTGAATTAGAAACATTCCTTAGTGTTTTATCCAAACGACAATTGATTGTAGATTTCCTAAAGCCAATGTAAAAAGTAAGAATACTGTCTATTTTTTAAGTTGAAATCTAGTTTCATATTAAAACCTTTTATGTTAAAACATCTATCTTTATTGCTCGAATATAGCTTTGAAAAATAGCAAACGCCCAGCAATTTGTAATGATTTTGGGAGAGTAGAAAACGCACTTCTACAACATGGATCATGAGTTGCAAAGACACTTACTGCCTGTTCCTCAATGTCGCAAGAAAATCTAAGCGATCGAAATGTAGTCGCTCGATTTCGAGTCCATTTTGGATTCCTCTATGTCGCCAGCTTGCGTTCGCATTGTCTTACGTCATGAAATTTTTGGCATTTACTTTACAGAGATGCCAGATCGGTAATTTAAAGTTTTAGTTGATTTTTTATTGCAGTATTGAAAAAAACTACTAAATTGTTGTCGTGTAAGTACAACCCTTCATAAAACTGGCCAGCTGCATTTGACAAGCCAAAGCAAATACATACATAAATAACACAGAGTCTTCTGTGCAGAGTACTCTGTGATAAAAAAAGCAAACATTTTGAAAGTACGGAAATAGTTTTTGTGGTGTTTTAAAATGTAAAAGTGTTTTTTTGCATAGACATTTTATAAGTATTTTGATGCGATGAGCACTGGTATACCTCTGGCAAACTCAGGATTTTCTTCCATCCAACAAACAAGTGGACTGTTTAGAAAAACTACATGCATGCAGGTAATAATCGTTTAATATATTTTCTAAATAAAATAAAAATTAAAAATATGTGGGGTTTGTTGTTTTATTTTCCAGTTTTTTAACAAAAAAAACTAAAACTTTTTCTATAAAAACTCCCACTCGATAGCCAAACAGCAAGTGCTTGATTTTGACATTTGTGTTCGCAGTGCTGACGACATGATCGATATTGAGGAATCGGATTTTGTATGAAAACACTTACGTTTTTTCGACTTGTCGATCGAGTCATCGTTCGAGTAAAAGAACTTCATAGAGGAACTCAAAACAATTTTCTTTCGCTTAGAAAGCGAATAATCGCACGACTGCGACATTGAGGAACAGTCAGTTAATTTAACATAAATCAGAAACTTACCTCTTATAGTTTGAATTCAAATAAAAGTTTTATTTAGATTACAATATGGGACATCTGCTGCAAAGAAAAAAAAGAGATAAATACATTAAAAACATTTTAAGAAGACGCTTTTTTCAAGTATTTTTCTTTGACAGGGTAGTGCAGACTGGCAAGAACTTGAAGCCGGTGCAACACAAAGCTTTTACTTGATAAATTCCGATTAAAATTTGGTCAAACTTAACTATCACGCACGTTTAGACATGCATGAGAATTAAGCAATTAAAAAACTTACTCTGTTTAGTATTTAGCTTAGCTCAATTTATCTAAAAATAATTTATCGTTTTTAAAAATGTTACAGTAATCACCACAATTTTGTCACACGAAAAAAATTTATATCAAAACTGAGAAAGCAAAAGCGAGCTAAAGCACGATAAATTAATTAATAATTAAGTTAACTAACGGAGCAATCAACACCAAAATTCATCATATATTTAGCAGATTTATAATTTGGCTGTGATCACATGAGAACCATCGACACAGTTAACAGTTCTGTTCAGTGGTCAGTCATCATGAATCGTTTAATGGCAGAGAAAGCTTTGCAGATTGTCGAAGCTTGCTTTGATAAGAATATTTGGAGTGAAGATAAACGTCAAGAAGCTAAAAATGATCACTAGACCCGTGAACGGCTACTGTGAAGCATTATTGGTCTCTATGTCTTTCGAATAGAGAAAACTGCACGCTACAGTCACGGCAAATGGTGAGCGCTATTGGGCCACCCTGACTGAACATTTGTCTTCAACAGTTAATCAGTTAAATATTAGCTAAGTTTGCTTTGAAAAAAAAATGATGCGCTTTGAAATTCAGTGCGTTTTTAACAATCGTTTTATTGCAAATATTAGCAGCGTTTTTCTTCGCAAAAGCAGATCATTTTTCGCCACCTCTCACCACCCACTTCTGCACTCTAGTGATTTTACGAATCTGGACTATATTTCATGGGGCTATTTTAATCCAGATAGTCTGGAAGCATTACAAGCAGACACCCTACGGCCGCATTTATTTAAAAAACAAGTGGAAAATTTAAGAAACGTCATTGACCCGAAAGACATTTTTTTGAAAAACGAATGATATAAACTCATTAAGCAGATTATAATAACATAAATTTATCACGAAGAAGATATGTGTCAGGTATTGTAATTTTAATTTATCAAACTCTTAACTCAAGCCTGTAGCAACAAACTCCAGCAACCAACAACTAATCAAAATTAACAAAAACTATGCTTTAGAACATTCAATAATTTTTTGTATCTGGTAATAAAGTTCGAATTCTGCTTAAATGAAAAATGTTTACAATCATATTTTTCACACCAGTTTTCAGTAAATTAATGGTTTAGTTTGGTGTCATATTTCGCAAAAAGACCGCAGACTAAAAACCAAAAAAAAAAAAAAAAGAAAAAAAAAAAAAAAGGCATTGGAAATAAATATTTAATCTGCACAAGAAAAATTATTCTAATGCACTCTACGTACTTGCATATATTTGCGGTTTCGTTGGTTTGGTTGAAATAAAAGTATCACAGTTTAAAACAAAACAATAAATATCACTCACAAATTCATTTTCGGCAATTAATTCATTACGTATCTTTTTTGTAGCATTTTTTGTCACCCAACAATTGAAACTTATTCATTGCTTTGCACAATAAATGCTTGTTATATTAGTTTACAGGGTTACCAGGTTTTGTTTGAACTTTTTTCCACAAACATACATAACATTTTCCATATCATTACAATAATCTTGTGTGATTAGTAGACGGCCGCCTTTAAATTGATAATAAATTTGTTGGCATGAATACCACTTCCTATACAAAAGTAATAATTAATAATAAATTTTGGACCAATCCAGGGCACCGATGCCTGTGCTTCCGCATTGCCTTCGATGGAGGGTTTTAGCAGGTCCCTCAAGATGTGCCGCAGGCGCTTAGGACCTGTCTAAGATTTTTGGTCTCCATGACAAATAATTCGTGATTCGTTAGAAACAGCCAAAAAAATTATTTGCTAATTATTTAAGTCGAGACGTCGCCAAATCGATCCAGTTTCCAAATTGCCTCTTTTACCTAAAACTGACCTCTGACGAAAACCCTGACTGCTCTCGTTTGCATACACATTGTATCTACAAGTACAACCATACATTTTATTGCAAAATTTCTATTTAAAAATTCAAACAATATTTATGCTGAAACTTAAAACAATTTTATGAACTGAAATAAAGCAAAAAAAAAAAGTGTTTAAAAATTGCAAGTTTTAATTGACCTGAATGTGAAGTAAGAATTAAAAAAATCTACACAAGAATAAAATAAAATTAAATTATTCTCTTCTATTAAATGTTTAAATTTATTCTGTGAATATACTTGATTGATCCAAATTATTATAAATTGTTATTTAATATTCAAAGATTGTTATCGAATACAAACATATTTATAAATCATATAGAATTACTTTAATAAATAAAATAGATTATTTTATTTATTTTAAATATAATTGACACAGTTTGAAAAAGCAGAATCACTAATATCTATATTGATATTCACTCAAATTCACGGATATTGTTTCGTGGAGTGCAAAACTTATATGTTTATTCTATTGTACCGCTCGTAGGCTTTCCATAGCTTTTCTTCTTTTCATGGTTCTTGTTATGAGATCCCAGTTTATAACTGTCGTCATCGTAATTCCAAATACGTCTTCAGGTGACAGATTGCGCTTAAATTGCGATTGCGCTCTGCAGCTTTTTCCCGAAAACATGCTGCCATATGAACACCGCATGTTCCGTGTCTTTTTGTATATTCTGGTATGATGGGCACCTTGGGAAGCTGTTGAGACCATGACACAAATCACCTCTACAACTGTCATGTCCTGTTATTAAGAATTATGTGCTGGTAATTCACTTCTCCATGTTCCTGGTTAAGCCATCGCTAAACATTGCGAATCAGCCGGCACATCCATCGCCTTACAGGTCAATTATCCCATCTTTCTTGGCAATTTTCTGAAGACTTGGTATTAAAATTTGGAATGATCCACTAATTTATGTTCTTTGCTTTGGCACGAGTTTTTGCTCTTTCGAATCACCCTACCTAAGATGTATCTTTAAGCGAACTATTGCAAAGTTCAGCTCAGGCTTAATGAGCTATTTTCGATAACCGCAAATTAAAGCGTAGCTACGGCATTGGGTCAAACCATAAGACAATCCAACGAGATAAAATCGTCAGATCTTAATTGGCTTGCTTCGTTACATGGAGAAAAATAATTTTTTTTTCTCCCCCACTCTTCATCTTCCCAACGGAATAGGCAATCAATACAAAACGGGAAAATTTTAGCCGTTGAATAACCACAGTAGTGCAATTAAATACAAGACGGCGAAATATGAAAAACATTGATATTAAACCCTGTTTCTATACACATGGCACACGATTAACGTTATACTCTTTAAAACCTTTACAACAATAAAAACTATAAATTCATTTTGCAGTCAACAAAATTGGTATAAGCCTTAACAGCTTTTCAGGACACTAAAATTATATTACTTTTATTTTAAATACACAAAATATATTTTAGCAAAGTACAATAATTGGGCAACGGCCTCTGCTTCCAGCCGTTTAATATATAGAATATTTTACAACACTAAAAAATAAAATTATCTCTTCCATTAAACCATTTTAATATTTAATAACAAAATGGCGTCTAAACAAACAATTAGTTACAAAAAAATGTATACCCGAGTGAGAGATTCCGTGGGTAAATTAAAAATCAAACACACATTTTTACCATTAAAGAACTATGTATGTTCAACCCGCATGTAACACTCATACAATCAACGCAGTTTTACTCTACGGTTATGCACGTTATACATAAGAATCATAAAAAAGCGGAGCTTAAGGGGACTAAAAAATTTCTGATTACAGTGGCAAACGGATTATGCGCGAAGTATTTCAAAGTCCTTGCCTCTGTCTCGCAGCCAATCGGCTCTGGCTCGGATTCCACATCAACGCAGCCATCACAATAATTAGATACAATACAAGCACTTTAAGCAGAGCTAATTTCAGTTTGAATTGTTTGCTCAGTGAATTAATCGTTCATTTAAAATTGAAGAACACTAATCCTACTGGACTGATTGTTGATTCCATATCGTATTATTGAACGAAAATTTAAAATTTTGCTATACTGACTTAGTGAATTATAATCACGTTAGAAAGAAATATTGGTGAGGTAACCATATTCAAAGAGAAATATGAGTTGGTGGAAATTTATGGTTACAAACGAGCAACATTAACCATGGCCGTGTAAACTGTCCTTAAACAGTTTACATGGTGATATTTTATATAACATGTCAAAAATTATGTATATTGGTCAAAATCGTATCGTATAAAAGTAAAATATATGAAGTAAGACAGAACACGGAGAATACGAAATTTAGCAAGCGGTCGGTAAATCTTCATTTTCTAAACCATTTTAAAAGCTTATGTACTCTCATCACATCAGAGATGAATACTAAGTACAAAATTGGCAACACCCACATTATATGTTGAAGGTGTTAATAGATAGAACTTGGTAAAATAAATATATGGAAGAAATGAAGATCTGCTAATATTGCGTGAATGTGTGTAAGTAAGAAATTTTTTTTTGTCATATTTATGGATATGCACATACATATGTATGTACTTATGTATAAAAATTTGTTGGCATTTTGTTGTTTGAAAATAAAATGCTTGGAAGCTATAATTTTTTTTTCTACGTAAGTTGTTACCTTTTGTGGTATGAACGCTGGCCAAAACATTCTCTTCTCTTGTCTCCTATGGGAAATTCAACTGGTTGGCGATACTTCGGGCCGATTCAAAGCGTAACCGTGGCAAGATTCAGGTTGAAAATGGTAAGGTAGGAGTAGGCAATAGTGTTGTTGGACATCACAAGACAGTAATATAGTTCCCGTTCATGTTATGTTTAATAACTAATGCTAGGAACACAACTAGGACGAACGACGAATTTTTTGCCGCGAATATTCGCCGTCAAAACTAAAACACATTGGAGTATATGAAAATGCACACAGCGTCGGTAGAAATTCGTTGTACGCGGCGAACTTGAAATAGATTTATTTCTATTTCTTACGCCGGCGAACGACGAACAACTCAGTACCATGTGACCATTTTGGTTTTAGTTTTCAAGCGTTTTAGTAAAAACAGTTAATTTTTACTTTAATAGTTTTTACTTTAAGTGCTAAGCTTTTTGCATTTAAAATAAAAAGCCAACATATTAGATTACAAAACATGCTTGTAGTGTTTAATTTTTTTGTTTTTGGTAATGCTAAATTCTTTAGCAACCAATTTCTTTAATATTTTCATCCCATCAGCTGTTCAACGATAATGAGATAAAATTGAAAAACTGATAAAATGGATATAAGTGAAATTATAATTGAAAATGTTAAACTTCTTGAATGTTTATATAATCTGGCATCATGTTTAGTATTTTAATTTTTTCTACAAAATTTTAAATCCTTTGATTCATTTAATTTTTTTTATCTTTGAACAAACCATAAGCAACTTCATCAAATACAACAGATGTTTTTGTTTTTCGTCGTTATTGTGTTTCATATGACGAATTTACACAGCGAATTTTAACCGGCGTATTTGTCGTGTTGGGCGAAATTCGTTGTTCGTCCCAGTTGTGTTCCAAGCATAATATTGTTAGACTGTAACCATATATTTCAACAGCAATAATATGTTTCTCTTCGAATATAGTTATATCAACCATATATTTTTCTTACGTGTATGCTTGGTTTTATTAGAAGAAATTCCAAAGAGTTTAAAACCGCTTATTTATTCCCCTAAATCATTATATGTTTCTTTGGTTCGAAGTAATTTGGAATGTTGTTCTATTGTTTGGAATTCGAGTCATTTGGCTATATCTGGTCGCGTTGAACCGATTCAAAATATATTTACTAAGACTGCTTTAAAGTTAAAGTTAGTTAACAATGGGCCTTGTAATTAGTGACCAGGCTATTTGATCATCAGATTTAAAAATTGAATCAATACAGCAGAGCTTCCAACAACTTCAGTATTTACCGTGCTTGAGACACAATATAATGAAGCTTTATAGTTAGATCAGCAATATTGCAGTAACAATTTTTGAAAACTATTGAGAAATATTCTCCAAGCGAACTCCTGGTATCATAACTTAACATATTTATAGCCTCAGCCACATCACCCATAGTTAAATGAAATCAATCTCAATGGAACTGGAAGTAGAAAGTGGGACTTGAAGTAGAAAATAATTTTTTTCCACTCTGATCCCGTAGCACGCTCTTATATAAAAAGGAAGTAATTTGATAAATCTTAGTGGAATTGTTTCTTCATGCTAAAAGCTTTCTACAAATAGACGACATAATATTGAAAAGTTATTGTACATTATTATTCGCTGGAGTAACAAATGATTTATATGATTTTTTTCTAAATTCTGCTTGAACACCGTGTTTGGAGTTTTTTTTATATTACTTTAAATTAGTACTGTTTCAAAAGTGGATTTTTGTTTTTTTTTATATATACCGTTATTTTATATTTAACTACCATAGCAACTGTATTTAGCTTTTAGTTGGAAATAAAAAAGTCCTTGATGGCATTAAATGCAAATTTGGTAACTCATATATGTGAACGCACCGGCAAACACCAACGACAAGTTACAATAAAAAAAAAAACTTAATTAATGAAAACAACAACACTTTAGTGGTTTCAGACAAAATATACTGGTAAATTATTGATGCATAAAACTTTGAGCTCGGTGGTAAAAATTGTTGGTTAAAATGGTTGCAATTAACTATTTGATTTGGGAATGATATGCAAAGTTTTAGAAGCAAATCATTTTCACGACACGTCGACTGAGCCCGTCTTCGGAAGGTCACATAATTTCTAAGGTATTTTTAGTTTGGAAAGATCACTGTAGCACTGACTGGCCACATTAGAAGGTCCTGGCATTCCCACATAATTGAGTTCACAAGTTGAAATCAGTATATTCAAGTTTTTTAATAAAATACTTATGTTATTTACTTACATATTTCATATTGAGACAAAAAATATTTTTTCCCTAAGCCAATGACGAAAATTACATGTTCTTGATGTTAATTCTTCGACCTTCGTTCTTCAGTATTCTAATTGTTCGAGTGACCTAAGGCTCGAACAATTAGAATACTGACGAAAATTACATTTAAAATATTAAAAAAAAGAATATTGAAAGACAATTATAAACTTTTTTTTTTAAATAAATCAAATAAATATTTTAAAATAATATAAGAAGAAAAATAAGTGAATATAAAAGTAAAGATATTTAAGCTGAAAATCGAAGAAAAAAATTAAAATTTGTATGCTTGGAAGAAGAAATGTGAGGATGAGAAAATGTTGTTGAATAAAGTAATAGAATTTTAAATATGAACTTAATTATTTATTTGCTTCACCAGACAAGCGAAATGTATTAATTCAGGTCCAAAAATAGACCTATCAAATGTTTCCGTCTTTTTTAACTATATGCCGCTGACAATTTGTTGGTGCTAGCCAACTCATCAGTAGACTTGAAAAATTCTTAAAAGGATGTTCGAAACTTAATCAATATTCAATCAATCAATATTCGATCAATTGATAGGTCTCTTTTTGGACCTGAATTAGTAATAGAATTACGAAATTATTCTTTGAGAGAAAATTTGAAGAATTGTTTTAATCAGCATAAGGCCAGAAGAGATTGCGTTGAAAACTTGTTGTCAATTTTGTCTCAGGAATGTATGAATCAAGGTGAATTAAATTAGCTGAAGTTGGCACTTCAGCTAGTGCCAGCCTCCTGCTTTTTTATTCTTGCTATGCCGAAATTTGCATTATTCGCTTTTCTGATGTGAGAGTGATTGAGCAGAGCTGTCAAGGCGAACTCAAGACATAATAAGAAGAACAAAATATAAAGGATTTTTAAATACAAGCACTGAGTTTGATTTGCCTTGACTGGGCAGCGAAGTGCAGTGTCAAATGACAGTTACAGATGAGTATTAAAGTTATTAGTTCCCCACACTTCTTCAAGCCAATGTATTTTTACAAATTTTCTTAGTAATCCAGTTCGTGCTTAGCAAAGCTAGAACAAATGCAAATACATTTTGAATTTAACAATGATTCTGGTTCATTACAGATAAAAATTGTGGCAAATAAAAATAAATTTTGAGCCTAAATGAAGCCGTTTAACGGAAACTATTTTCACCACTGGGTAGAGGAAGCCTGTATTAATGTATGAAAACTAATTTTCAAATTTTTGTATACCCCCACTTTATTCTTCTCCTGGAACGTTCTTTTAATGTATGTACTTGGTTTTATAAAGAACAATGCTTAATTTTATTGTTGGTAGCACAATTTGAATAGTATAATATTTAGAATGCACATTGGGCCCATGAATACAAATATTACAGGAAATGTTTGTAAAAAAATTTTATAAAAACATTTTACCACGGTATTATTAGTTTTTACGCAAAAAATTCATAAAAATTTGCACTTCAAAGAGTTTATTTATTGTTTTTTTTTAAATACCTTGAAAACCTTTTTTTTAAATACATTCATAACCAACAAGAAAATTTAGAGAACTTTTCAGCTCGGACCAGTGATGCCACCTTGTGCATAATTGCGTAAAGTTTGTGCTATAAAACATTTCTTTTATAATTATTGTATCTAATTTTTTTTTTTTTTTTTGTATAATTTATGTACATATGTGGTTACCGTACCCCGTGTGATTACATTTTATGTTACTGTGGAATAGATTGTATTATTTGTTAGCCAAATAATCTAAATCTTCATTGAGTTTCTCTACATGAGAAAATATTTTTCTAGAGAATAAATTTATCAATAACATGAAACAATAACATCAAACGAGTTTTTTTTTTTTGCTGACATTCAACTGCCTAATTTTAAGTATTTTCTTAATTATTAAGCTCGTTTTCAATTATTATATGCTACCTAACATTTTTAGTAATAATGGGTATATTGTTTTAGCCGCTAATTAACAAAATACTTTTTGTTATTAATTTGCGTGTTTTTACAATTTTAAAAGTGCATTTTTCGTTATTTCCTATATGAAAAGTTAACGAAGGAATTATGCTTAAAAAAATTATTGCTAAAAAATTTTTTTTGAAAAAACATCAAAACATTCCTGAAGAAGATATCCATTGTGATATCGAAATATCGAATTTAATAAACACTTGTAAAAAAAAACAAGTGACCTTAAGGCTCGAATAATTAAAATACTAAACAACAAAGGTCGCAAAATTAGCATCAAAAATAAATGATGCTGTTTGATCACTTATAATAATAAATTATACAGTTATATAAATAATTCTTAAAAAAGACATTTTTATTTATAATAGAAGGAATGGCAAACGGGATAGAACTCTCAAGGAATTTTCGTTTAGAATCGAGCTGATAGAAATATGTTCAAAAATGAGGTTAAGGAAATAAAAAATTTTCTTCTAGAGGAAATTCTGCACTGTTTCGTTTGATTTTGTTTAATTTCAAGCCAACTGTTGCATAATTCTGTAAATCGCCGGTGGCATCACTAACTGGGACACAAGTATTTGTATGGTTGTCGCTACACTACTCATCACACCCACTGGTGTACGAACTCAGGTGCCTGTTTAACCAGCTCGGTTAACTTTTAAACGGCCCATTATGGTCGGAAGTTTCAAACCTATAAATATTCGTAAAATGCGATATATTTTTATTAATTATTCAATAATTTCTATTATTTGAACTTTTTCTTATATAATTATTTCTGTATTAAGTCTTTGTCGGTTGCTGACGAGAGAGTGTGGCGGCTTCGAAACAACTAGCTGTCCACCCTGCTAAATGTCTTTCATGTTTTCTTTGTCTAATTTAATTAATATCAATCACAAAAATAATATAGAAAGAACTTGAGCCTGATAAACTCAATACGGAAATAATTTATTAATTATTGCTGTAAATAAGCTTAAGTCAAGAAAGATGCTAGAGAAAAACTGCACGTTTTATTCCGTATTATTGAAGACACGAAAAATAGTAGCTAAAGCTCTCTACCAGCATGCTGCAGTTAAAATAAATTTACATTTGCCCAAAGTATGTTTTGAAATTCTGATCCATAGTGCATTAGCTTCATATGAAAACACACAAATGCTCATACGCTGAAAAAGCCAAACAGGATCCGTGCATAAAATAAACCCAATTTAAACTCTGTTGTAAATTGTAAAAGTTGATTGTTTTGTTGTAAGTGAAAATCACACAGCATCAGTAGATGTAGAACAACCTCAACCAATTTCCAAAACAAATTTAAAGCTTTGTAGGTATTTTCAATTGAAAGTTTTTCCTTTGTTTACAATTTTATGTACTCGAAGTTGGAGTTGGATGTAAAAACTCGTTGGCACTATAAAAGGAATATTTTTGGGATTTTTGGGATAAAAATTCCAACACCAATATGTATGTTAGTGAATATATGTACATGATGAGAGTTGAAGAAATAATTTTTTAGGTTTCGCTCAATTTTCACTTCAGTGCAGGGCAGCATAGGTTAAGTAGGCAGGCTGCTGGGAAGTGAAATGGAAAGATGTACAGATCACGTGGCTCGGTCTATCGCACGCCGGACATTTTATGGTTAGATAAAGAGATAGTGATAGAAACGAAGAGAAGGAAGCAGGGGGGAAAACTTTTAAAAATTAGAAGCTCAGATAAACAAAGCAACGCAGAGGGGGAGAAGAGAAACGGAGTATAGCGTTGACTAGCGTATTATAACGGATTCAGCCAACCGTCGCTCTTAACAAAAGAGGGTCACGAATCCAAGAGTGTCGCTGAAGTTACCGAGAGGCGCCTCAAGCTCCTTCTACACAAAAATCTTTGATTCAAGTACGTGAATTTTTATTTAATCATAATTTCATTCCGATTTAAAAAAGGCATGCAAAAGTTTTGTGTAATTTGAGATTTCTTAATAATTAGAATGTACACAAGATTCACTCAATTTGTAAGGACAAATATTTGTTGATATTGTGCCATCAAATTGTCAGTAGCTTTTGGTATGGAGAAAAAAAAAATTCCCCTACGACATTTAAAAAAAATCATCCGAATTTCAATTTCTTGTATTTTTGCGTCGGAGTCCCCCCAATGAGGCATGACACGGAGTCAGTGTGTTCAAAAGAATATTAGAGAGAAAAACTTATTGGAGTATGGTCATACATTTGACTTTTCTATGGGCACCCTCAGACTGATTAGTGTGATGGGGGAAATATCAATATTGAAGAAAATGAGACTTAATGCCTTCAGTAGTAATCAGTCACCATTTGCTTATACTGAAGACAAATATATGACCAATCTCGAATAATTTTTGATTTCCAATATTTCAATCGAGTCTACTGCTACTTACAAGTCTTCCATTATAAAAAAAATAAATAAAATCGGAAGTCTTTTGTAAAACTTCCTCATGCTAAAAGCTATTGAAAAACCAATGGTACAATATCGATTGGTAGATCGACCCATCCTCAATGACACATAAATATTTTTTATTTATTTTTCTGGTACTTTGTATTCATAAATTCACTTCATAATAGTGTGGAAATGAAACATCGCAACGGAAATGAAACATCACAAACTGCATACCTTGTGTAGTGATGATCTTGAAAGCGATTACAGAGTTGCATTCTGCTTATTGACCCATCACAACTTGAGTTTGCTTCCATGGCTTAAGAGCTGTAGAGTTTATGATGTCCACTATATTTACAGGCAGTTTCATCAGGGTTGTAGCTAGTCCAAGCTTACTAGCTGAGAATGCACGCAAATTACATTGCTGCTACATAGGAATGATCAGCATCAAGTTGGAATTTGGGGGCCGCTCTGGCTGATCATTAGTAAACGAGCCTTCTTTGGCTGAAACTTTGTAGCTGTGGTTTAAACTAAACACTAGCCACATAGAAGAGAAGTATGGTAATTCTTGCTTATATTTGCAAGGCTCGTGATCGAGAGCCCGAGGGTATCCCTATTGCCCAGGAGAACCTGGCTTCAAACTTTTCGCCAGCTTTTTGGCGAATAATATGTGGAGCTTAGGCTTAATGGTATTTAATACATTTCGGGATATTAGTCGTAGCCTTTGTATCACAAGCACACTGCAGGAGTGGTTAGAAAGCAATTGGTTGTGTTATGGATTGAGACAAAGTAGCAACTGCTGTCACCCCAGCAGTTGTAACCTTCTGTTTGGGGTCGTAGGTGTATATTACTATCTGTTTGATCCATCAATTAGCTCACATTACAGGGATATAAATGTAGATCATTCTATATCAACTATATTAATAAATCATTCTTAATTGCATCATCGGACTTCTAGTTCGATTTCACTTCGCCTGCATTGAGAAATATTTGTTGGGTAAAATTTTTAAATAAACATAAGAGTTAAGTTGAAGACTTATTGGCTGTTTTACGTCCACTACGATCTTCATTAGCACCCAAATTGCTTTGAACCCAGGTACATACAAATTTTTTATGGTATTCAATGTTTTATATCCGCTTCCGTTATTTGGCAAATTTTTTGTGCATAAATTTTAATCTGTTTTTGTGCAACTCTTCCACCGGGATGAGTTGCCAATTCTTAAGTGGGATGATGAAAGAGCGAAATTAGATGAAATCTAAAATGTTTAAATAGCAGTAAAAGAGTTTTAGTTTTAAGGCAATAACAAGATATAAATAAAAAAAAAATAAAGATAAAAATAAAAAAATGAAGCAAATAGGAATAACATATTTTTGTTTATTGTGGGTTGGTTTTACAAAAACATTAAAGTGTAATACGTTTCACACTGTACTCAGTATTAAGAAAACATGTCATAAATTAAAACGGTGGCGCCACAAATGTGCTTGCATGTTGATGTAAACATATTTAGCATAAATAGTGGCAATAACTTTACATAAACATTGACACCCAACTCTTTTTTAACTTGTTGAAAATGCTGCTTGGTATACCGTGACAAGAAAATCAAATAATCTCAAGATTTCAAAGCTGCACAAAAATATGCACAACTTTCCCTTTTAAACAATTTAATGAAACGTATATATTTTACATTGATTTAACTTTATAGTCATACTATACCATGTACAATTGCTTTATCAAGACTTTATTCGTTTTTACTTCCGAAAAATTTTGAAAAAAATTTTTGTGATAAAATGTAGTGATCAGATATGAAAAGTAAAGTTCTTGACTTATTGGCTGGGGTACATACTATGGCTGTTTCACGTAAGGTCTATGAAACTTCATTGCCTCAAAAAAAAATTTTCATTTGATTAAAGAAAAAATGGTAATGAAATAAAATCATTCGAACTACCAACGAAAATTTTCAAAGCAATTAAAATATTCTAAGCAGGTCTATCCTTAAAATGGTAACACCAGGGCTCATTTAGGTAACTTTAGACCGAAATACTAAATGAAAAAATGAAGTCATGTATATTTTTTAAGCTTAAAAAAGAAGCAAAATATAAAAAAAAAATAAATAATATTTTCACGCCGTGTTGTGACTTTTGGCCAACTCTGCATTATTTAGGAATCATTTTCTTTTGGGCACCTTGATTATTAAAAATGAAGTAAAGAAAAGAGGCGCGCAATAAAAGGGCTTAATGTACTTTCAAATAAATCAACAGATTAAGTACAACTTCAACTAAAAATTTTTAACAATAATTGTGACAAAACTTGAATGGCCAAGTGAAAGCATTATGATTTCATAAATCATTGAGTGTGCGTTTTCTTAAAGATTTACAAATGGATTTATTTTGCACTAATGAATGACAGGGTAAAAAATATGCATGAATATGTTTGGCAAAAACCGCCAGTGGGATGTTGGGGAAATAAATGTTTAGTAAAATAATAATAAAATTTTAAATGATTACATTGGAATATTCTAATGAGCCAAGGCATGTCCTCTTAAAACAAGACTAGAGAACAAAATTTGCGATATCGAAAAATAGCATAAACAAATGAGACTGATTTATGAATTATGGGACTAACACTTCAACGCTTTGAGAGGAGTGAAGGGTAGAAAAAAAACATTGAATAAATAAAAATCCCTAAGGGTAAAAATAGCATACCCAAAAAATAGGATTATTGCTTTCCTATCCGATTTTTAACTTTTTTAAGCCTTAAATATAATCTTCAAATCAGTTTCTTGATAAAATCTCAAATTTCAAAAAAAAAAAAAAAATAAGCCAAAAAGTAAAAAAAAAATGCCCTTGTAAAAATGATTTTTAGTCAATTATGTTACTTTTGCGGTACTAGCTAGACATACAGGGTCCGCCATCTAATTTTTTTTTTCAACTAGTGCTTATTTCGTGAGTGGTAACACATAGCTCATATCTGATTTGACAGATAATTAGTTTTATCATTCCGCTGAACGAATATGGTTGTGCATACGCTTCGCTAAGTGGACCTGCGATCAATTTACAAAAGACGCCGATTTTGCAAAAAAAATAAATCACCTTTTCTTTTTTATATAAACAAGCAAACTTGTTGAATTTGGGGCACAGGAAACCCGCACGCATACATTGAAAAGCCGACGCACCCAAAACGAGTCACTGTTTGGTGCGGATTTTGGTGCAGAAGGATAATTGGGCCATTTTTCTTTGAAAATGAGCAGGGAGTGGCCGTTACAGTTAATGGCGATCATTATTGGGCCATGTTGAACAAATTTTTGTTCACAAAAATTGAAGAGGAGGATGTTGGCAACATTTGGTTTCAACAGAACGGCGCTACGTGCCACACAGCCGAAACTATAGTCGATGTTTTGCGCCGTTTTCAAAAAAAAAAAAGTAAATTGGCAGACCCTTTGTATGTATATTTGTTAGTGTATATTTATTAGTGTATTGACCAACTCACAAAGATGTTTAATGGCACGAGGAAAATGTTAAGCAATCGCCTAGGCAAAGCAAAATTAACTAAACTCAACCTTAATCAGTGTGCTTGTGTGTGTACTGTTTCTTGATCTTTTAGGAGGGCTGTTTTGATAAGGTCATCATATAAAAATTAATCCTTTAAATTATACATAATCTTCTATAAAGTTAAGAAGCTGTGTGACCAGCTTTGATTTTCTGTAACCACATATTTCTTATACGTATGATGACTGCTTTTTCTTGCTAATCATCTTTCCACAGCGATTTATTATAAAATTCTATGCAATATAAAAAGTATAAAAGCATTGGTGCTTTGTTTATTTTTAGAATAAATCAGCTGTTAGAGGTTTTATATATTAATTCCGGTCATTTTTGGATCTCTTCAAAATATTCACTGTATTTTTCAGCTGTCTATATGCCCACGACATTTCGTTAGTGCTACTCAACTCATCAGTAGACTTGAAAAATTCTTAAATGTTTGTTTGAAATTAACTACTTATTCTATAATTCCCATGAATAAAATAAAAATCAGAAATGTTCAAACAAATTTCAATTGGCTCTTAGAGCAAATAAATACTTACACCGGTATTCATAAAAAATAAAAATTTTAGAAAAAATTTTATATGAAATATTTTTGGTTGTAAAATGTGTTTCAACAATGTTTTATTTTTTATGAATACCGGTGTTAAGATTTTATATATTTTTAAAAATTATTCGCCACTACAATTATTGGAACTACATGACTGTTAATTGATAATTTGGTGACCAATTGAGGCAGCGGTATTTATTTGTTTGCATATCGTGCACTAAACTAGAAATTAGTTCACAAAAATGTTTGTTCCATCTTAAGCACAACATTTATTTCCATAACTCCGCTGTTCTTTGCTGCAGATCTACTTGAAAATTTTAGCAACTTTTTTTTTCCTTCTTACATGCAATTTTAAGATTGTTTTATGATTTATTTGTGTAGTAAAAATCCTTTTAAACCATATTAAAACGACTGTCGTTACAAAAGTTCAAATGTTTGTGCAACAAAAGTATAATGTACATCATGTATATTTCACGTGGCAAGCAACTGCCTACACAAACTCATGTTCTTACATGAGAGCTCGATTGTGGCAAGGTAAATTTTAAATGTTTATTTGGCATGTCTTACAACCATTGCTGAAGCGTTTTTAACACAAATTCAAGACAATTTATAATATTTCTGAAATTTATACAGATAGACATTTATTTTAACACGTACAAATTACTTATCGCTGTATGCCAGGGAAAAATTGTAAAACACATTTTTTCTAATTGTGTAATTTATAATATTTAACATTAAGGGATAAGTGCATAACGAATAATATATATATTTTAATTGAGTTTAAGGAAAAGTTTTAAACGGACTTTTTGAAATAAAAGTGAAACTAATTTAAGTTCATAAAATAATTAGAAATTGTAATTCATATAGATCGACTGTAAAGCTAAATTAATGCTCAAATTAATGATGGGAGCAGCGCAAAGTTCTCATCACTGAAACAGTAGCAACAAAGACAAGAGCGGATAAAATATATTCCAATCAACAAAAATACACAGTGATAAAATTGAAAGTTGTTGAAAAAGAGTAAATATAGACAGCAGTAAAGAGATTTGAAAGTCGGATGGCTAAGCACTGCTGCTCAAAAAACAATCTGTATTTAGTCGTGACCTGGGCTTGAAGCGGTTTGGGTGCTGATGAGCGTAGTGGTGGGCGTATGGTATATACCCCAACCGATAAGCCTTCCACATTACTTTTTGTGTCTTACTTAAAAATGTTGATCACTACAATTTTAACACACAAAACATCTGTCTCATTTATAAGGAAGTGCAGACGAACTCAAGCCCAATAACAGAATTAACAATTGTAGTTTAAATTCATTTTGATTTCTACAAACTTGTCCTGAAAGTTTTAAAGTTTTTAAGTATATACAAATAAATGTACTTAAAAAAAACGAATTGGAAAACAATTTTTTAAACAAAAACCCCAGATTTAAATTAATTTGTTCAATTACACACCAGACAACAAAAAAAGCAGACGACTTTGATATTTAGTGCTCATAATAAAATTATAATGCTTGCAATAATTGCGACTCAAAGGAACGAAAACTAAACCAAAGAAAGAAACGTACAAAATTTAAGTTGTTTATGAAAAACTAATAAGATTTTCCCTGTGAATTCATTCAAAAAAAAAAAAATTTTAATGTTTGACAAATTATATTTTTCATTCTCCCTGCTCCTGCTGCTCCAGCAAAGTTTAAAGGTTTTTTGCTCATCAGAGGGTATGATATAAATTAATTTTTAATTAACCTTTGCTAATTTGAAAATAAATACGCCAACACAGAGAGCTAGAAAAAGGTTGAATTTTGAGAGGCAAAACAAAGAAACAAAATCGAGGAGGAACTGAATTGACCCGAAATAATTTAATTACGTTTTATTAAATCAGTTTTCAAAATAAAGGCAAAACCAGACAGGCCAAAAAAAAGCAGCATTTTTAAGTAGAACATTTTTAAATGACCTTAAACACCTCATCATTATCTGCCAAACAGCTTCCATTAGAAGTTGGAATAAAAAAAAAACCCAGATTTTTAAAAGCAAATTTTAAGCACAAACTTTTGAAGTTGTTGTTGGGGTGCCGTATTTTAGCCCTCATGAGAAGAAGTTGTGTTCTGGGCAAAATTCGTGTTCTGTTTGCGTTTTGTTCTTTTCAAGTAACAACAAACGAATATACTACATAATTAACGGGGCGTAAAACTCGTGCCTCAATAAAACGAAAATGAATCGAAAGAAAAAAAAAATATTAATAAAATATATTACAAGTTTTGCATGCCGGCATATAATTAATAACGGTAATATATTTTGCATATGGCTTTAAGCGCACTGTGTATGTCAGGCTGCCTCAAATATCAATCCAAACCAGAGAGAGGAATATAGAAAGAAAAAAAAAAACACACACACACACAAAGGGATTTGGCATTCATAAAAAGGCTTTAAAGGTATGCATTAATCTGTGAAACAAAGTAGCATCAATCAGTTTAATTATGAGTCACGAACGCAGTTCACTCGTAATCGGCACTTTGGCCAATAAATCTGATAATAATGCTTTTAGAACTTACAAAGTATATTAGATATTGGGACCAAAGTTCTCTAGTAAAACATTCTTGTGCGAAAAACTAGATGTAAAAAGAAACTCATAAGAGCAAATAGGTTTTTTACCATAGTCAATTATCAAACGGAAAGGAGGAAAAACGTAAAAGTATAAAGGAATTTTGTGTTCGTGAATGTTTTTTTGCTCACTGCAAAATAGACGTAATTGCCAGTGACTCAAAAATGCTGGATTTTAAAAAGAAAATATTGAAAAAGTGTAAAAGTGTAACACAAATTGCCCACAAAAACTTCAAACAGTTAAAATAATGCTTATGCAATAACATCCTGCAATTTGAAATCTAAAGAGTTGCAAAAATACTCGACTAGTACCAGAGCGCGGATATGCGAGAAAAAAAAAATAATAAAACATCATCAAAAAAGAAAAGTTTTATTTATGTAATTTGAATAGCATCAAGCTCAGCCCCTGGGTGATCCCTTACGTAATTAATATTATAACGGGTTATCCATTTCATGGTATCAAAGGTATAGAACTGGACTTCGACATCTGTCAAACTAAGTTATTAAACAATTTTTTTCTTCTCTGTTTAAAGTCTGACATTGACGAAAATACATACAAATAATTAAAAGACACTACAAAAATGGTGATTCTAGCACAGCCAAATATCGTGCTTTAAGAGGAGATTATGGTTTACATAATAGTCCAACTACGCAAGCAGTTGGCCAAAGTGTGAAGAAACTTGGAGCTTAACGACTGGAGCGGTTACAAATATTGTAAGACCCGTGCATCATCGTTTCGCTCATTCCGCTGAAAATATCACTGCTGTAAGTGAAAGTGTTGCCGAAGACCCGATTGTGTCGATTGCTTGTCGTTCTCAGGAATTTCGCCTGTCTTACGGCACATTATGGCGTATTTTGCATTTACATCTACACCTACATAAATATAAAGTCCAGCTCACACAACAACTGAACCCAGCTGACCATTCACAACGTCGTAGATACGTGGAATGGGTGCTTGAACCACAGGTGGTGGACGGCGATTTTTCGAACAAAATTTTCTTCAGCGATGAAGCAAATTAGGACACACAGTGTCCTTAGATTATTTCTATTTAGTTTTAGAGCGAGGTCCGCCCTCTTAGCATCAAAGCTAAGAAATTTCTTTGAGTGTTCCAGACCCCCAGGTGTCGTTCCACCGTTTTTCTGCGATGGATGTTGTCCATTTTCTGATCTCCCCCGTTGAGGAGTTTGCTAAAGCCAAAGGATAGAGTGGGTCCAATGAAAGCCCCATTGGCTCCCCTTCCTGCGTAGGTGTCAGCCAACTCGTTACCCTTGTGCCCCTCATGACCTGGCACCCATATCAGAGTAATCTGATTGTGAGTGGCCAGTTCATTTTGCTTGTTGTTACATTCCAGTATTGAGCTGGATCTGAACGTATAGCTGCTGAGGGCTTTAAGTACTGACTGACTGTCGGTGAGTATCTTGATACTTGAAGTTTGAATAAGTTTGAACATGAACATATTTTTACTGTTATTCTGATAATGTTATTGCGTATGTTCGGAAATAGTTATTGGACATGGAGATGTGTCTTTCACCAAAGCAATGCTATAATTGTCTCTCTGGATTGATACTCTTTCAACTCAGAAGACTGTTAAATTTTTTGCTCCCCACAACTTCAGGGTTTGTTGGCATTGATTGCATTTGAGTTTAAAGCAAATAGCAGAGCAAAAACTTTATTTAAATATTTTATTTGTGTGACCGCAGCCCTATTGAATCAGCATTGCTTTAATGGCTTGCTGGAATGCGCATAAATTTCCAAATGGAAAAAAGAATATTTAATTATTTTGGCAAGGATTAGCAACTTTTTTTTTACACAAAACTGGTGCTTGCCCTCTTTTCACACAGGCCACCTTTTGAAAATGTTAAAAATTAATTGAAAAAAAAATTCATAATCCATTCTGGCTTCCTGGAAATATTTTGTTGCTTCAATACCTGGGTATGTATGTAAGTATTTATTATATAATGTTTTCAATTTCATTTATCAAATAAACACCTTTTTTTTTGCTTCGCTTACCGAGAAACCCAAATGAAATTAATGTAACTTATTAAATAAAATGTGTATGATGGAATGAACAGAGGAAAGAAGGAACAAATGAACGGGTCGTACGAAAATGTATGAAAGCTTTTGCAAATGGTGTTTTTAATAAATTATACCTTTTGACTTTTTGGTAAATTGAATAGAATAATGTGTTATAATATTTTGTTTTCTATGTGAACGAGTAGTTTTATAAAACATTAGTAACTGTCTTTTATGGTCTAGAGTATAGCTAATGTCTAATGTCATTGCTAGTACTCGTATGTAGTTTATTATTTTAGTTTTTTGTTTAACAGATGGCCATTATGAAACATTAATCATACATGAGAAATGTACATATGTCTGTACATACATAGATGTGTGCGTGTGTTCGTTTGTTTGCTTGTGTGAGTTGTAGGTGCCACCTACAAAAATTTATATTCATATGCCGGCAGTGCATGTGTATTTAGACTCAGTTATTTGTAACCATTAAACTTTTTACGCTTTTAGTCCTACACTTAGTAGCTGTTGGGACAGACAAAAATACCTTTAGTAGTCACATGAATTCTGGTAATTTGTAGGAAACAAGCAAAAAACACAAATGACTTTTGTAGGCAGGCAGGCAGGCAGGCAGCACTCATTTGAACAATGACAATTCAGCACAAAAAATTCTATATAGCCAACACCATATACATAGAGGGTATGTATGTATGTATGTATGTGTGTAAAATACAAACACAAATTGGTAAAAACAATTAAATGTTAAAGTATGCTTAGAATTTGTCGTCCTCTTCGAACGAACAATAACCGCGCGGTTATTATGCAAAACTTCTTTTAAATGCAGACCAGTTTTTCGTTTAGAGGCACAAGCAAACAAAAAATTATTCACATGTTTCAATTAAATGACATTTATAGTGACACTTCTCTACACGGCTGCAGGTGTTTTTTCAATGGTATAAGTTTAACATACAAGTGCTAGTGCATTCAAAAATTTATTTTAGCTAAAAAAGCATATATGTACATATGTATGTATATAATGTCAAGTTTCATGTTGAAATGTCATTTTTATTTAATAATAGTAATTTTCTTGTTTTATTTATTTTCTGTTTAAACGAACACGCCAAAAAGAGAAAAAAAAAAAAGAATGTTAGAGTTTTTTTTTTTGTTTTTAAAAAGCACGCATGGCTGATTTTTTATAACAACACTCGTAAATATCATCGTCAAAAATATAAAAATTTAGACACAGGATCCGGTCTAAAAGGACAGACGCGAATGGATGGATGGACTGGCAGGCAGGCAGGCAGGCAGGCAGACAAATAAATTTTTTGTTTTGTTTTCTTATTTAATCACGTTTATGACAGGAGTACAAAAGGGTGTAAACAACCACACTCTACTAACAAACAGCAACAAATTAACAAAAACAAAACCAGCTTAAAAAAATACTAAAATAACAAAACCATTTAAAACAATAATTTCAACACTTCATGTCACACATCATTCAATGTTTCTGGCTGAAACTCAACATACACACATATATTAAACTGAGAACATAGGAAAAGCTCACAACGCGGACACAAATTACACTAGTGCATATCGAGGAAAACAAGTGAAGAATTTTTAAAGAGCTCCCTGGTTTTTAATGCAATTTGCTGAAGCTAAAATATAATAATAATAATAGTAAAAAAGAAAAACAAATACAAATGCAGAAAAAAAAGTAGCTGTTTTTCATTAAATAAAACGAAAAGAATGACAAATTATTTTTGACATTTGTATTTGTACAGCCAACGAATATAGCGGGCTGTCATAGAACACAGGGTAGAAGAGAAGGTTACCCCAACACATGCTGGAAAAAATTCTTAGCAGAAATTAGTTTTAAAAGTGGTACTTGTTGAGAAGAACTTTTGGAAAAAAATTACGTATTAAAAACAGTGTCTGTCTCTGGCCAAAGACAGGCACTAAATTCGAATGTGTTTTGAAAACTACTTAAGTTTTGCCATCATTAATAAAGTTGGTTGTTCTAAGTTGAATCAGCTCTGCATTGGTGCCACATTGTTTATCGAAAATGCTCTCTAACAAAGTCCGAGAAATATGAACTTAATTATTTATTTGCTTTAAGAGCCAATTGAAATGTATTAATTCAGGTCCAAAACTGAACCTTTTCAAAAAATGTTTGTTGTATTTTTCAGCTGTCTATATGCCGACGACATTTCGTTGGTGCTAATCAACTTTTAAGAATTTTTCAAGTCTACTGATGAGTTGATTAGCACCAACGAAATGTCGTCCGCATATAGACAGCTGAAAAATACAACAAACTTTTTTTGAAAAGGTTCATTTTTGGACATGAGTTAATAAAGTGCGAGAAATTTAAGTAAAATCCCATCTCTCGTGAGATGGCTCGCAAAAATTAAGTATAGAGATAAATGTTTATAATTACTTTATGCAAAGACAAATGAGAGTTCTATTTTTATAACAGATAGCATTTGTGTGGAAGATGAGTCGGTTTTATGGAAAAATGTGGACCTCTGCGAAGTAATGACCGCGGTCTGGAGGGTTTTCTATGAGATATCGCATGTTGGTACATGCGATATCTGAAATAATCTTGGAAGTCCCATAAAATGACCTTTAAAAGCAGTCTATATAAGACATTTCTGCAGCAGATGAGTGGGTGTATGGGAAAGTGATTACTTCTGCGAAGTAGTGACCATACAAAATTGCTGGTCTGGAGTGTTAGTAATAACTTCCGGTACATGGGATATCTGAAATAATGTTTGGAAGCCCTTAAAACGACTTTCAAAAACACTTCATAAAAAAGATATATGTGCATGTGAGATTGTTTTAGTAAATAATCAAGAAAAACAGCAAAGCAAATTTTTAAGAATTTTTTTAAGAACAGAACTTTTTAAAAAAATTTTAGTTTAATTGAAAAAACTAATTTATGCAGCTTCAAATCTTTCTTTTTTAATATAAAATTTATTAAAAATATTATGCAATATTTCGCTAACAGTTTGTTCAGATCGTTTTTTTTAATAAAATTTATTAACAATATTATTCAATATTTCGCTAACAGTTTTTTAGCAGCTTCAGGATAATATTTGTAATTAAATTGAAAAATGTGAAAAATTTTTCTTTTATAAAAATTCAAAAATTGAAAATTAAAAAACAATATAAATAACAGTAAAAAATAACATAAGTAGAAATAAACTGATTCTATGTTTAATATTTGCTATAGTTTAGTTGATTCTAGTTGTGTTATTTTTTACTGCTATTTATATTGTTTTTTAATTTTCAATTTTTCAATTTTTATAAATGAAAATTTTTTCACATTTTTCAATTTAATTACAAATATTGTCCTGAAGCTGCTAACAAACTGTTAACGAAATATTGAATAATATAATAATAATAAATTTTATTAAAAACAATAAATTTTATTAAAAATAATAAATTTTATTAAAAAAAAAAACGATCTGAAGCTGCATTTATATAACTAGTTTTTTTTCAAGAATTTAAAAGATCAAATAAAAATTATATATACATATATATTTTTATTATTTAATTTTTTTTATATCACAAAAAAATCGTTAAAGTTAATTTTTTCAAAAATACTAATCAGTCATGTAAACAGTGGAAATAAAAAAAAATGACATGACCTTGAAACTTGCTCTTAAGTACACATATAAAAACTTTAGAAGCAACAAAAAAATCATACTTTTTGTACTTAAAATTTTTCCAAGACTGCAGCCATTTCTGATGGCGTTCCTTCTCTTATCTTGACGGAGATTATTTTTGATTTGCCACTAGTGTCGCCCAGACTGTGTCGCAATTTCGTTTGTGTATTTAATGAGCAAAGAAATTAAGAAAACATTTTTGTTTAAATAAGATTTTATCATAAAACTTTTCCATTTATAATCAACACAAACACGAGCACACAAAGTAAATGCAAATATTTGTGTGCACACATGCATACAAGTATATGTATGCACACATGCAAAACATGCGAGTACTTGTATGTACATTCATAACAACACTTCAGTTCCTATTTCAACAAGAAGTTTTTCGTCATAATTTTTTCTTATTATTTTTTTTTTTTTTTATCTGTATTTTCAAACTTTTTGTGACAAATTTCTGTTGACTTGTGTGCAATTTGTTTAAGAAATTATATGTAAGTGTTTTTGCATTTATTTTTTAATTTTTTTTTTTTTTTTTTTTTTTTTCAAAACAATGTATGTTTTTCCGGCTCTGCGGAGGTGGTCTTTTTGCAACATGTATTGCACCATCTCATACATCATTGTTAAGCCCAAATGATGATGATGATTTGCTTGATTTAAGGAAACATGTGTAGTTATGGTCGCATTTTGTTGGCTGTATGTGAATAAATAAGACTGATGCTTTTGCCGGTCGTTCTTTTTTGAGTTTTTCGGTTTTGTTTTTGTTTTATAATTTCGTTGTAGACAACGAAAATGACAAATTAATGTTGTCTGTCTTCTCAAGTCATGGGTGAAAACATTTAAAGTGTAGGAAGTTTTATACTGCTGTTTTATAATTTCATTTTGGAAATTTTAATAACATTTGTTGTTGATGTGCTGCTTTAAAATGTATGCTTCAAATTAGTGGGGAGTTACACGTATAATTAATTGAATAATATATTTTATTTGGAATTATATAAAGTAAATATTGAATTGAAACTAATATCAACACTGGGAAAAATGTGTACTTAAATTAATTGAAAGCGGTGCCAGATCTAAAGTGAGTGCGGATTTCTTTAAATCAAGTAAGTTGTGCGTCTTATTCAAGCTTTAAATACTTAATTTAAGCCATAATCAATCCCAGTTTCAGATTAATTTTAGCCATATTTTATCCTGCTTTCGTATTGAACAGGGCTAAAATCCGCATTTAAAAAACAGCACGCCGTACTTGATTTAACAGCATTCGTACATGCCATACTGTTACATTATTATCCTTTAATGAAAACGGTTTTGGGGATTCTTTAATTGTGAATGAAAATAAAACACATCCAACTAAATTAGTTATGACCTGGATTCTAAGACATTTGGGTGCAGATAATCGTCTTGGTACACTTGCAACAGCCATGATATATACCCCACGCAATAAGTATGCAACTGTCTTTTTCTTGTCCCCTTACCCGAAAAATATCTTTCTCAGTTTCGAGGAAGTAAAATTGAACTAAGGCCCGATAGAGCTGTTAGCGATTGTGAATAGTAAACTTCGATTATAAAATTAAAACAAGGGTTTTTTTTTGTCAGACAAATACAATGGCTGTGTTACATCACGTTGCACCGTGTTTTGTTCCATAGACAAGACTGAGAGAAAAAAAATGTTTATCTTAGAAACTTATAATGGGGCTGTTGGTTTGTCGGTATCTACTAATAATTTTTTTAAAAAATTTCACCAAAAAATCTTTCTCAATTAGGAATTAAGAGCCGAACTAAAAGCCTTTGATTTTAACGTATAGTTTATTTGGTCTTTTATTTTAATAATAAATTTAATTTTAAGGCTTAAGATCTTTTTATAAAAATGTTTGTAACAAAACAAATAAATATATATGAATAAATAAATATATTTGTTTTGTTACAAACATTTTTATAAAAAGATCTTAAGCTTTAAAATTAAATTTATTATTGTAATTATCTTTGTTCTGATTTGTTCGGACTCAATTATTAATTGTTATTAATATTGATTGGGTAGAAAATTGAAAAGGAATTACAGCCAGATGAAAGAAGGTGCCTATGAAAATTCCAGTCTGATGGGAAACGTTACGGTTTTGCAATAGCAAGCCATGCCCCAGTTCGCTTCAACTTTAATTTGCTCTCTAATTTAAACCATAAATCACATATTTTAATTTTTCCTTATAGCCTTTTTACACCGACTGACATCCACGTGAAACGCATGGAAGATGTTGAAAATATGAAACAGTCGTTTACATTGACATCAACATCTTTCATTTATTTAGATGTCAAAAAAAGAAGACTCAAAATTTCTGTGAAAAAAAAAATGGACCATTTTGGACATTTTTATTTCCATAGGTCAAGCAACGTGTTCTCCATATTGATTGACCATACGATGGGCTTTCTTTTGCACTGCAATTAAAATGAATTTATTTATATGTATGTAATTAATTAAAAATTATAAGAAAATACATGTTCCACTCATTTTTTTATGTTAAAATTGTTTTCTGAAATGTCATTTTGCTAGTGATGGTACAAAAGAAATCGATTTTCTGCAATTATTTTAGTGATGGCATTAAAAAAATCGAAAGATGTAAGATGGAACAACATGAGAAAGGATCATCTTCTACTGATGTAGAATTTTCGCCCTGTATAATTCTTATGGGAAGATGTAAACATCTTCCAAATTGATGAAAGATGTAAGATGTGCGCTAGAGTAAAAAGGCTATTTATTAACTTGAGAAGAAATAAATTAAAAACAAAGGCTTTAATAATAAAGTAGTCAAACTTATATTATTGATGGCGATTTTTTACTCGGCGTCTTCACCAGCTATCGACTTGAACATGATATTAACATGATGCTGGCAGTGCAACGGCATTAATACGCTCATGGTATTTTTTTTTTTTTTTTTGATTTTAAATTTTTTTATTCTCTTTTCTGTGGTATTTTTCATAAAAGCTTAGCTGTCAGACACATAATGACATTTCAAGCCAAAATTCAAGGCGAACATCGGGCATATGGTCGAGCATCGCTGTGCGATCATGGTCGAAACATGAGCGATGTTCGACATAATGTTCATACCAAGGTCATGGCTGATGGAGATAGAAAGCAACAAAGTCTTTAAAACTTTAAAACAAGTTAAAGTTCCTTAGGTGTAGACACTTGTGTCTGGCCAAATGTTTTTAAAATTTTTTTTTTCCAAATGAAACGTGCTTGCAGTATTGCCATAAAATTAATTTTTCAGATCCCCTAATGAAATTCTCTTTTAGATTTTTAGTACTAAATACATTCCAGCACATCCTAAGAGAAGTCTTAAATCGAGACAACTTGTAAGCACTACGATAATAAACAATTCTCGTAACAGTTCTACAACAATTTTTTTTTTATATAGATATACTGATTGCTATTATATTGTGGTTTCTATTTACTCCTGAATTTACTGTTTAATATATTTCCTTTTTTTTTCTTACGCATGTATTTTCTGAACCTTAACAACTATTTTATTTATTTAATAATTTTCTTTTTTATTTTGAAATTTGTTGTTTTGAACGCATTATTTTAGCATGAATAAATTTTGCTTTGCCTTTAACATTAAAGTTTAACAGAAGCAAAACAATATATTTATTTTTTCTTAAGCACATATGTACCTACATTTTTGTTTTGCAATAGATAATAAAAAATGCATATGCTTTAAATGCAAAAAAAAAAAAATAAAAATATTACCTTATGAGAGTGTCCACACCCATATTGCAATTTTTATGTGCAATAAAAATTTCTTTTTTACAAAATTCCCTTTTGCAGCATTAAATTTTAGTTTATTTTTACTCAGTTTATTTTTACTCATGCGTTCTAGTTCGCATTAAAGCTGATGTAGTAAAAATAATAACAATCTATTTATTCTTTTATTTTTGAGTAAAAGAAAACAAAATAATAATAAAAAGAAATAATAGAAAACAAGGGTTTGGTCAGAGTAAAATATTTTCTAACCATCCTTAATATTTTTTAGTTTCAATATCAAATGGAATTAAACAAAAAACAAAAAAACTTTGTTTCACAAAAACAGAAAAAAATTCCCCTTCAATATTTTTTCTAGCAATAATGCACGCTGCTTAAGAAAAAAGTGAAGGAAAACCAATATCCATATATTGTTATGAACCATTTGTGATTTCCAATACAACAGAATACAAATTTAGAATCCCGTTAAAGAGCAAAAAAAAAAGTTGAAATGACTTTGTTCTGCGTTTTCAGTTGGTATTTATTTAATTCATGATTTATGAGTACCAAAACTCTAAGGGCAATAAAAAGGTTAATGCACTTTATTAAAATTGGATTTAGGTAGTTTGAACTTTTCGTGGACATGGAGGAGGGTCTTTAAAGGCAAAGCGATGTAACGTATAGTTTCGCTTTGCTAAAGGATCAAAAGAAGTAATAAAATAGGCAGCTCAAGGCAATAAAGCGAGCAAACTGAATGAAGGAGCCGAAAACATTTAACCTTAAAATGCCTATTGTGCCCTAAAAGATGCCGCCCTTGAAAAATTCCGGAAAAAATCGTTTTGAATCAGATTACTTTCAACTCCTTTTCTACAACGAAGAACAAATATGTATAATGAAATATAATACCTATACAAAAAAAAAGAAATGCGGTCGGGGGACCCCCGTTAGGAACGAAGTTCCTTACGTTTTTTTTTTTCATCTTTGAATGTAATACAAGGTGAAATCTGTATGTTTTATTTTGTGTTGTTTTTGAAATTTTATGTTTCTTTAAATTTTTGGAACGTTTTCCAACTAATTATTATTTATTGGTAGGTGTCTCCGCTGCTGTCAGCGGATACACCACCCATCATACACAATTGCTTGTCGACAGTACACCAATACATATAAACAGCTCACACGCTTTCGTGACGATTTCTACTAATTTCCACTACCAGCAAGCCGCGTTAAGGAACTTCGTTCCAAAAAAGTTTTTAGCAAAAATGTGCCAAACTTTTCCAGTCTACTGACAAGTTGGTTGGTACGAGCGAAAAATCAGTGGCATTAAGACAACTGGAAAAAGATGAAAACAATGACCTTGATCCGGTCATCAAATAGAAGTTAGCTGCATGGGAAATATTTTCCAAAATTTTATAATATAACTGCCAGGCTCACGATGTCAAGCGACATCGCTCGCTCTCTTAGTCACATACAAAACAAAATTTTGTTGTTGCTTTCTGTAAGCGAACGATGTCGTGTGGAGTCGCGGATCTAACACTGAATATATTTATGTGAAACGAAAACTAAATATTTTTAAGCTTAAAAATATGTATGTATGTATATCGGTTTAAAAATTTGGTGTTTCAGTCTCCACTTAGAATGACGAACATTTGGAAGAGAAACATGTGCAGGTTCCCTCAGTAGAAAATGTTGTCGGCAACATTTTTAAAAGTCAGAAAAAATATAAAGTGAGTGACAAGGAGCAAGGAAAATAATGTCAATAAGGCACACGCGAACAGAGTGTGTCGCCAAGTACCAAACACAAAAACGAGAGGGTCCTGCCCAATATTCCAACAAAATATTCGCCAATCTAAACGCAAACTTACTAATGATGGTAGAACACAATTCTTGTACCACGTTTTTCTCAAGGTACCATTTTTCTGTTGTTTTCGTCTATAAGTAAAAATCAGGATGAGTTTGGCTTCAGTTGATCCAAACTATTCGTGTGTTGTACTTTTGTATGCCACATAACTTCCACACATTGCAAAACTTTCCCAGAATTATTATTAATTACATTCCATACTAATTCTTATATCACACACATGTTTAGTTTGATATATCACAATATCAATATGGGGCTTGCTTCACAAGCCCCATATTTAGCAACAAGAAAAGCTCAAGTGCATTTGTTATGTTCCACTCAAATTCCACTCTATATTGGATTTTATCTATTCCATTCTAATTCTTATATCACACACACGTTTAGTTTGATATATCACAATATCGGATAGGCCTACTTACAAGTCCCATATTTAGCAACAAGAAAAGCTCAAGTGCATTTGTTATGTTCCACTCAAATTCCACTCTATATTGGATTTTATCTAATACAAAATGGAGTAAAACCGTTTTTGAATCTAATGGCACTCACATAAAGCTCTAATTCGATATATAATAATATCAAGCATCCTAATGTTTCAGAGGCTTATTTTGCATTTCTCTGAACTGCCACGCTTTCGCTGAGTAATAATTGAAAATTTATTTTCTTACTCTACTATTTTGCAACATAACTTTAAGCTTGCAACATAACTCTCTTGTATATATTCGCAAAGTCGGAAATGATTGTACATGGCCCTAAAATAATTCTAAAACAAATCCTTTAGGTTCCACTTACATTCCACATATGATAAATGGTTCACAGGTAAGCAATTAAGGGGGAATTGCTTATATTTTTCTTTCAAGAAGTACTTTATTAGCGGAAAAAATAGAACATCTCCTCTCAGGGCTGAGTCACTATTTTCAGACTATTCGCAGAATGTTTTTTTTTTCTTGAAAACTGAAATTGCAGTGTTTTAAGTTCTTTATCTAAACTTTTGTTTACAAAAACTTGGGCATTTAAGCGTTAAGCCTTACATATATATTAACTTGCTCTAGCAACCATATTTAAGCTTTCAATTAAGAAAATATTCTTGAGTATTCTTAAGTACAACACAAATGTGTCAGGCTAATATGCATACATATGTTCTCTAAGACACAAGAAACAGGCAAGTAAATTTGCTTCTATTATTTTTTTTTTGCTGTAGGCAAGCTTAGAAATCTTCAAACAAATTAAATTTAATGCAAAGTAAAAAACTTATGCGAACAAGGAGTTACATAAAAATCACTTTTATTTTTATTTTTATCTTTGTCTTAAGTCTTGACTACGCTTTCTTAGCAAACATTACTTAACACACATGCCACTCAAAAATACACATGTATTTTCAAAGGAATTCAATAATACAAAATCATTCATTATTTTGCTTTTTTTTTCTATTGTTACAGCACAACTCCTACGGAAAAGCTCAAGAAAATAACTAAGATTTGTTGTTGACAAATAACGTTGAAATGGTATTTCAAGTATGATTTAAACGTTAATAATCATGAGAAAAAAAAGAGAAATTATGAAAGAATGAAAAAAAGAACTTAAACTTAGTAACGACTGGAAAAAGAAATATTGTCATAAGAGGGTGTAGCAAAACGTACACAGAGTTTGCAAAAGTCAAGCGGATTGTAACTTGGCAGCAAATGTACCACTTAAGTAAGTAAAAACTGCTGATTTCGCAAAATATAAATAAGTCATGTACGAAGAGGAAAAGTTTGCCAGCAACTACGTGGTGGGATAAATTAAAAATAAAAAGAAATCATTAATAAATTAAAAAATGTGAGGGAAATGTTTAGCTATTTATTTATTTTTATTTTAAAGAGATAAATTCAAAATTGCAATGCTACACTGTAGAACAACGAACTAGGGTAATTGAATTTTAGTTCGAAAATTAAGTTTTTATAGTAATGAAGCCACATCCAGCATATTGCGGGTTTTTCTTCACAGTGCAGTGTTTAAGAATTATGTTTTATCGATGGAATGGTGACCTCTTAACTCCATGATTCATTCCTCCATACAACCGTGCAATTAATTCACTGAAAATCGCTAGATAGATCTAATAGAATTCTATCGCACTTAACAGAGTTGCATCAAAATGATCGCACTTTTGAACTTTTATCAACAATTTTGAAACCGAAACTCTGATCGCACAAAAACATGGTTTTTGAAAAATTTCTAAAGATTCGGTCAGACTTTGATGAACAGTATCACATGTTTTGAGCGCTCACGTCATAGTTAGAGTTCCGTACTCATGGAAGGAAAACGGACTCCATTTACTGAGACTTCGCTGTCCATCTGTCTGTTCACTACAGTGTCCATTCTGCGAAATCATAAGAACTAGAGAGCTGAAATTTTCACAGAACTTGTGGCTACCCATCCACTGTAACGAAAAATATTCAAAACAAGGGCGCTGCCATACAAGAAGAGATGGTGAAAATAAGATGCAACTTTCGAACTATTAAAGAAAGTCCTTAAATGCAATTCCAGAATTTATATGAAAAACAAAAACAAATTTTGAATTTTTTCTAAAGATTGTTGTGGCATTATGCACAAAATTTCAAATTCACAACTTCAGAAAATCAATTCAGTTAGGCGCGAGGCTGACTCGCACACGTGTGAAAAACTTACAATATTTTAGTGAAATACTAGTTACTAATTGTTACGATTCGTTGTATAGGGACACCCTATAGCTTTTTACTGGTTGTCGTTTTTAGCATTTGTTGTTATAGTGCACATGTGAATACAAATACTGTGCAAATTTCACCTCTCTCGAGAGATGCAGCTAAATGTTATTTTTCATTATATTGGGACACCCGGTAGTTCTCGACTTGTTGTTCTTTTCAGTATTTGTTGTTGTTATATTATTGTTATTATACAATATATTTATGTGAATAAATATATTGTATAAATATCATCTCTCTGTCTCTTCAGGTTGAGAGTTAAGTTTAATTGTTACTTTACGTTGTATTGGCACACCTGGCAGTATTCAACTTGTTGTTGTTGTTTTTAGCATTTGTTTTTGTAGGGCATACGTAAATACATATATTATTCAAATTTCAGCTCTCTGTCTTTTGGCACCTACGGCTAATTGCTACTTTAGGTTGCATAAGGACACCTGGTAGTTTTCGACTTGTTGTTGTTTTTAGTATTCGCTATTGTAGGGCATATGTAGACATGTATAATGCACGAATTTCAGCTGTCTGTCTTTCACCGTTTGGGAGTTATAGCTAATTGTTACTTTTAGTTGTATGGGGACACCTGGTAGTTTTCGACTTGTTGGAGTTTTTAGTATTTTTTGTTGCACCGAAAAAGTACAACAACATCCTGTAAAAATTTTAGCTTGTACCGTTTCGGAGAATGGACGCTGTGATGGACGGTGGACAGACGTAGAAGTCTCGGTGATAGGGTTCCGTTTCACTCTGATGAGTACGGAACCCTAAAAAGAGGTGTTGGGTAACGAAATTTGAATTCTATTTTTGTGTGCAAATCAAGAACTATTCTGAAAGATATTTTCAAATTGTTATTGTTTTTCTCATAAATTCTGGCATTGCATTGTGAAGCACCATAAAATTATGCCAGAGCCCATTATATGGGCTCTGACACATGAAACACTGAAAGCAATAAAAAACTAGTGGGTGTTCCCATACAAGATACAAAAAATTAGCTGTAAGTTCTGAACCGCGAAGATAGAAACTTGAAAGATGTACAGCACATGTAGTTAGTTAAAAATTATAATAAATATAAAATTCGAATGATGCGTAGCGCATGGGGACACCTTTAGGTCTAAAAACTATCTGTAATTTTGGGGCTAGAGGATGGAAATTTGCACAGAATATATAGCTACTCTGTCACTACCGTAAGAAATATTCAAAGTATGCAAAAAAAAAATTTAGATAAAAGGACACCCCCATACAAGAAACTACGGAAATTATCTGTAACTTTCAAATCATAAGATACATATGTATACCTGAACCATGAAACAGAATATGTAAATACACAGGTTCTAAGACACGAAATACTAAAAGCAACAAAACCATTAATCCCAGAAGGGTGTCCTTAAACAAGAAAATAAAATCAGCTGTAGCCTTAGAGACTTGACATTTGTACAGAGTGTCCTCTACAACAACAATTAGCAAAAACAACAAAAAGTTAAAACTTAGTGCTCAATACCTGTGCAAGCCTTTTACTGTGATAAGTAGCTGAAACTTTGGACGAGATAGAAAAAGATCAGTAGTATGTGCCTAGTAAAATGGTTTAAGCCACTTGTACAGTGGTACGGATTCTTTTCTGCACGAGTAGAAACTGACTCGTGTAGAAAAGGAGCATAGGGATGTGTTCGATACTGAATCACTCACTGCCTTAAATGCTAGCTATTCCTGAGTAATTCTACTGCTAAGGCTCAGATCAAACCTTGACCTTTTAGTCGGCTTAATTTTAATTCAAATTACTGCAGTGGTTGTTTAGAAATTCAAATTTCTAAATCTTACAAATAAATGAAATAATTTTCTCCACTACGTTACGCCGTGACAACTTCCCGTTAAAATTACCGAACTCCACTACTATTGCGTGTTATTCAAAAGCTGCATATGAAAACATATGTACATATATATATCGACTACTCTTCAGTTTGTTAAACTCAGTAGACTCTTACTTTTATTTCAAATCAATTACCTGAACACATGAGCTGGCATATGTAGTTTCTCTTTTAGTGACGCAACAAAAAACAGACTCGCAAGTGTGACACAGTCAAATTCAATGCATTTTCTTAATTCAAAAAAATAAACAGTTTTTTTTGTTCTTTTTGGCTGAGAGAAAGTCAATTTTTGAAAAGCCAACAGTGTGCAGCACTTTTACCAGAAATAAGATATGACACTAGTTATCTGCTTTTTTTTTCTTACATTTTTGGTCTTGCGAAGCCTTGAACTGTTTCATTGAAATGGGCTTTTTCTCTTGTGCTTTTCAGCTTTGCAGCAAGTGCGTTTCATGTTCTGTATCACATTAAAATGTCTTTCCTACTGTATGAATATGTCAAAATGTGTTAAAGGAAAATACGTACTCCCACCTAAAAATGTCTTTCAGTTTTCTGCGAGAATGTTATACAACTGAAAAATCTATTGGAGAATTTTTATACAACTAGTTAAGTATCAAGGGTATTTTCATCTCTGGTAAATGTTTCTGCTAAGTCTTAATATCTGTCGGTTGGGTTGTTGGTTGGTTGGTTGGTTGGTTGGTGTGCCAGAGTGTTTAGAATGTAGCATTTGTGTATTTCAGCATGAATATTTCTTTTCATTTGGTATAATGTTGCTGAGTTTTTTCTGCTTCTTATTTCGTTCCCTTTTGAAGTCATGAAGTTATTCAATTTGTTAGCAACATGGAATTTTAAGTAGTAAATAGTATTTTTTTGTTGTACTTTTCTCTCTTCAGCTTCAAAGGATTAGTTGTTGGTGCTGGTGCTGGTGCTGGCAACATTTTTTCATACGAGTATAAGAAATGTGTGTCTGTTTTGTAGGAAATTTATGGATAATGTTGTGTGTTCAAAGTTCGTGTTTTTTTTTTTTTTTTTTTTGTTCTTGTGTTATTGAAAATTTGTTATGCTCAGCCCTTTGGAAGAACAGAAACTAGTTACAGTTCTAATGTAAAGACAATGTTATTTTATCTTGAACATTTCTTTTGCTCAGTCTGTTGTGAGGCAGGTCTTAAAAATTGTTTTTTCTTTAAATAATATTTTATGGGGAATTGCTTTTTTTGGTTGTTTTTTTTTATTTCTTAAATTAAGAAAGAAATTTATAATATGAAACATGAAATTTATAGTTGAGCAACTTACTTTGAAATATTCTGTTCCTTTAAACTCAGTAATATAAGACTTGTTGATGCCTGCAAAGAAAATTGTAAAAAAAGGGAAATAAAAATTAGTTCTCAGTTTTGTGCTTAAATGAAAGAAATGTTAAATATAACTTTAAAGGTTTCAAGATTTGCAAACAAAAATGTAAATGTTTTAAATGAAAACAAGCCACGGCTTGTGTTGATCCTCAAGATCGTTGTTGTTGTTCTTGTTTTAATGTTTTTGCATATTAAAGCTGCAAAACTATCGAGAGTCCAGTCTTTCGATTGTATTGTATTGTATTGTATTATTACTAGGTTGGTCCAGGATGGCCCTTTACACTGCGACCATAGATGATCTATTGGGCAACCCTTTGTTACTCACGAGTTTAATACATTCAGAAACAGTATTAACTCCTTCTGTGGAAAACCTTGCAAGTCCAATGTATAGGCCTGCAACAGCCTGTATCTTCTGTGGCCTAGTGCCACACATTCGATAATCAAGTGTGCCATTGTCTCCTCTTCTTCTCTGCAAAATCTGCAGATTGCCGTACTGGATAGTCCCATTCTGTATAGATGCTTCTTGCAGGTATAGTGGCCTGCTAGCACCCCATACAGTGTCCTTAGATTCTTTCTATTTAGTTTTAGAGCGAGGTCCGCCCTCTTAGCAGCAAAGCTAAGAAATTTCTTTGAGTGTTCCAGACCCCTAGTGGCGTTCCACAGTTTTTCTGTGATGGATGTTGTCCATTTTCTCATCTCCCCCCTGAGGAGGAGTTTGCTAAAGCCAAAGGCTGGAATGAGTCCAATAAAAGCCCCATTGGCTCCCCTTTTTGCGTAAGTGTGAGCCAACTCGTTACCCTTGACCTGGCACCCATATGAGAGTAATCTGATTGTGAAGCCTTTCGATAGTTTGGTATTAAACTACCGATAGTTTCTGGTCGCCGCTTCTTACCGAAGCCATTGGCAAAACAAAATACTTGCATTTATGCATTTTAGTTTGCTATAAATATTACGAATATCATAATTGATGCTAAAAAAAACTAAAGTTTAATTGAATTATTTCAATATTCATGTGTCCAATTAATTCTACGTTTATTAAGCGATTTATTAGCAGTGAAATTCAAATATCACGCTTTTATATAAGACGCAGTCGGTCTCATTTCAGCGACTTTGCTCTTATTAAAATGAAATATTTTATAAGGATAGCATCGCAATCGAGGGAAAAATACCAAAAATATTGATAGCTCCTTTAAAATGGAACTATCTATAGTACCACCTTTGGTATTGCAGTTCTGCCGCATATACATACCTAGAACTTAAAAAAAAGAACTCCCCACTAAAAGGTTTAACGGAGTCAAGTCGCACGATCTCGGTGGCCAGTTCACATCGCTGTGGCATTAGATGACCTTATAGACAATACCAAATGTGACTTAAATCACATGTCGTGTGATTTCCCTATTTTCGTGCTTTCACCCACCAATCCCTCTTTCCTGTTTTCCCACTTCAAATTCAATGTAATGTATATGTAGGGGTTATTCCCTGAGTACTACGCCCAATCTAAATAAATTCAGTAAAGTACGAGGCTGGCTGGCACACTTAGGGTTTCGTACGTATGTGTAATGAACGTATGGAATGGCATATGTGAATACATATATTGTATAAATTTTATCTCTCTGTCTCTTACAGTAATTGCTACTTTATGTTGTATGGGGACACTTAGTAGTTTTCGACTTGTTGTTATTGTTGTCATTTGATGTTGTAAGGCATCTGGGAATACATGCATTGTGCGAATTTCGGCTCTCTATCTCATAGAGTTCGAGAGTTATAACTGTTACTCTACGTTGTAAAGGGACAGCTAGTAGTTTTACAGTTGTTGTTGTTTTTAGCATTTGTTGTTGTAAATACATATGTGAATACATATGTTATGCAAATTTCATCCTTCTGTCTCTCACGGTTTGAGAGTAACGGCTAATTGTTACTTTACGTTGTATAGGGTTTTCGCTTTGTTGTTGTTTTTAGTATTTTTTGTTGTAGTGGTACAACAGCATCCTGTGAAGATTCCAGCTCCTTAGCTCCTACCGTTTCGGAGAATGGACGCAGTGACGGATGGACAGACCGACGTAGTTGTCTCGGTAATAGGGTTCCGTTTCACTCTGATGAGCACGGAACCCTAAAAAAATTAATTTTTTTTAAAGTAAACAAGACAAAGAAACTATCAAATACCTCTAACTGGGGCACAACTAGCTACTTCTAAACCGGCAAACTTCTCATAAATGCTGGTAAATCAGTATATAAACGGACTTATACGACTTTGTGTGTAGATACATAGTTAAAAAACATTTTAAATTGAACTTTAGACGTGAGGGGTAGCAGTGTCAGTTGTTAGATTTTTTTTTTAAATTTATATTTGACAAGAAATTTGGTGATGTGTGCAATTATATGAAAAAATCGACAAATAGATTTTTATAGTGAGCTGAATTTTTTAAGCACTTAAAATTTTTCTAATGAAAGTGTCTTTAAAATGTGAGCGAAATTTCAAACATCTACTACAACTACTTATATTTCTGTCCAAAGCTTATGTGGGCTCAAAGTACTGACGATATTTATTGGCCGCCATGGTTTTGTGACAGATTTTTAGAAGAAAAAATGTTCGTCATAAGGCTAAAAAGAAGTCAAGAGCTACAGGTCAAAAGAATTCGCTACTCTAACTACTATTTGTAACAGGGCCCCGCCTTCTCACAAATACGATCCCGACATCTGGGAAGAGATACCTTAACAGACATGACCCACAATTGGGCATATGCTGGAGGAAATTACGGAACTATATGAATGAAAGGGATTTTCTAGCTATACTGGCTCCTATACTCCAATTAACACCTAACCTAACCAACTATTTTCATATTGCTGATGGACGTAATAGCATTTATGGTAAAGTCTTAAGGATTCCTTAACATGAACAAACAGACCGCTCCAATTAACCTAACCTAACCGAACTTAGCGACATTCAACCTCAATTATGTCTGAGAGGTGGACTATCGTCTAGTCAGGGCGAGCATTTTGTGAACATTTGGCGTTTACCTTATTTGTCATAGTTCCTTCTATCTTATTAAAACAGTAAGATAATTTTCTGAAAACTTTTTGTTTTATGTACAGTTAACACCGTGCATTTTGATTGGACTAACCTTTTGAAGTTATTTACTCTACCGAGTAATTGACAAAAATCAGAGCAAGATTTGATTTTGGCTAAAAACAGCTAATTCTTAAAAGCAGAAAATTTACCAATTTATTATTTCAACAAAACATTTGCACAAGTTTAGCACTTCAGTTTGAACTGTTTAACTAACATTTGACATTTTTAGCATAAATTAGTCTGACAACTGAACTAGTTTTTTTGCACCATACGCGACCACCGTTCATGGCCAGCTACATTGTTGCAAAGTGAATAAAATGATTTGATTTATTGGCGTTAAAAAAGAAAATGCAGAACTAACAAGTCTAACCAAAAGCGTTTATTCAATATTAAGCTTGTCAGGAGAGAGTGAGAGAGAAAAAAAGACTCTTAGTATAAATGTTTAAGTAAGTGGTTAGTGTGATAATGTTATTGTTGTTAAGTTTCAGTTCTAGACCATAAATGATAAATATGCAACTTATCAGCAACAGTATTAGACAAAAACCCAACTTAAGCCATAATTGATATTATAGTAAAGAATTCTTATAACATATAGCATAGAAGACAATGAAAGGAGAGACGAAAAAAAAAACACCATATTGATGATGATAATAATGATGTTGGTTTAACAATTGTTGTGGTCATTACGCCAAACACAGCAAGTTTGATGCTTCTTATTATTCTATTAAGTTTTCTACTTCTTAAGTAGTTTGTTGTATCATTAGTTAAGTTTATTCGTTGTTTTTTGTTTCTTGCCTGTGTTCAATGCACAAGATGCTGCTTGCGGTTTTTTCCTCAACTGATTTGCAACTTCTATCACAATTTACCTTAAAGGTAATATTACCTTTTGCGGTCAACATGTTTTAATGCATTTCAATCAATTTACTTTGAAATCACACACAACTGAAAGGCCGAAAGCCAAACAGGCGAACAAACCTTTTATTGTCGCAATCCATCGAGCAACAAGATTCCCATTTCGATATGAAACCCGATACAGAGACATGAATAGAACTTCAAGTTTTTGTTTTTCTACCTTTATATGGCAAAAATTTGATATAAATTAAGTGATTAAATATACAAAGGAAATAGGGAAAACTATTTGAGAAAAAAAATACAAAACAAAAAACAAAACCCAAGACTGTTTTGTGATTTCCGTGAAGAGGTAAAATGATTAATTTGCAATGATAGCAGTAAGAAGTGCGTGAGCAAAGCAAAACCATGCGTGATTTAAGAATTGGAGAGGGGCATGGAAAAGTTGAAGAAATTTTGTTTGCCATAAAGTTATTGACAAATATGAACAAACGTTTGATCATTTTTGAGCAACAAACGTGGCCACTAAATTCTTGTTGGTGTCTATTTTCGGTAGGTACATGAAAATAACACAATTAAATATGCTTTAAAAATAGCAACAAAGAACAGCGAAAAAAAATACTACTTGAAAAAAATAAAAACTTAAAATGTCACAGCAGCTTAATTTAAGGTTATGTTCACTCATCGAGCAAAAACAACGTTTAGATTAAATACGAAATTAGCAGCGACAAGTTATTTGATATGGCAAGAACTTTGCAACAGCAAATCCCAATTTCACTTAATTGCTGGTTTTGCTCATTGAGCAAACACAACCTTCAAATATGGTCTAGTGATATTCAATGTTTGTATGGGGTTTTCCAGCCCTTTTTTTATACTTTTTTTGTTGTGTCCATAAGTGTATGTAATGGGTTATCCATTTTACGGTTTCAAAAGTAAACGTAAATAAAACACATATAAAATATTTTTTTTTCATGATATTTCCTTTTTATTATAAAGTTAGAATCTTGACATTGTGCGTGCAACACTACATCATTGAAATGACCACCACGCAAAGTGTTGCAAGCATTGATTTTTTTGACACATTTTGGAAGGTATCTCAGCCTCACTTTGACGAACGTTGGTTTTTAAGTGCTCAAGAGTTAAAGGTTTATCTGCATAAACGCGGTCTTTTGCGTTCCCCCTAAAAAAATCTAATGGGAGTCAACTCGCATGATTTTGGTGGCCAGTTGATATCGCCACGACGAGAAATTACGCAGCGGCAACGAAAAGTCTCTTGCAAGGAAAAGTCTCTCTTTGCTCGAGTTGTGTGGCATGTGGCACCGTGTGACATGTAGCACCGAAACCACATACTCTCCCATTCGTATTCTTCAATGGCAGGCAAAAAAAAAGTCGGTTATCATATGATAATAACGCTCCGAATTGACGGTCACGGTCGTTCCATCGTTGCGTTCGAAGAAATAATGTCCAGTCACACCTTCGGACCAAAGAGCTCACCAAACAGTGACTTTTTCTGGATGTAATGGCCTCTCTTCAATTACTTGAGGATTCTTAGAACCGCAAGTACGACAATTCTGTTTATTAACATGTCCACCGAGTGAGAAATGTGCTTCATCGCTGAAGAAAATTTTGTTCGAAAAATCGCCGTCCACCGCCTGTTGTTCAAGCACCCATTCCACATACCTACGACGTTGTGAATGGTCAGCTGGCTTCAGTGGATGTGTGAGCTGGACTTTATACGGATGTAGGTGCAAATGTAAAAGCAAAATACGCCACAATGTACCGCAAGATAGTCCTAATTCCTAAGAACTACCAGGCATCGACACATTTGGGTCTTCGGCAACACTTTAACTTACAGCAGTGATATTTTCAGCGGAACGAGCGAAACGATGATATACAGGCCTTACAACATTTGTAACCGCTCCAATATCTTCAAATTTCTTCACAATTTTGCCAATTGCTTGCGTAGTTAGACGATTATGTACACCATAAACTCCTCTTAAAGAGCGATATGTGGCTGTGGCAGAATCGCCATTTTTGTAGTATATCTTGATAATTTTTATGCATTGTGTGATAGTTAAGCGATCCATTTTCCTCAATGTCAGACTTTGAACTGAGAAGAAAAAAATTGGTTTAACACTTTAGTTTGACAAATGTCGAATACCAGTCCCAAACTTTTGAAATCACGAAATGGATAACCCGTTACCTTACGTAAATTGTTGCTGCTTATTTTCTAGCAGATCTATGTATATGATGATAATATGATATTTTCTAGCATATATATACATATTATTACTTTTCTCTTGGCATAAGCTTTGTTTTAGATCACTGAAATAACTGATATTAATTAAAGGACACCACTGAAGCAAATCTATGACTTGAGGTGGGGTATAACAAGCTGTTTCGAAGACGCCATCGCTCTCATCAGCAACCTTTTTAATCAATGACTAATTTTTATTTTCTATACCACTACAGTATTTATCGGATATAAGAACATCTCATATAAGAACAAAACGCTTATAAGAAACATTTGCAAAAACACCATATCTTTTTAGTGATTTTTCTAACAAAAAAAAGTTTCACATAAGAAAAACGCTTATAAGAAAAAAACTGATAAAAGAAAATTTTTCTTGAACGCCAAAACCACAAAATGTATAGAAAAAGAATTTATATAAGAAACTTTCAGGGGCAGCACTGAATTTATGTAGTTTGCATGGACAACTCTGTTTTCTGACAGTTTTACAACAACAACAACAGCGTTTTTTTTTTACTTTTAGTGCTCATGAGAAGTTTTTGTTTCTTGCCTCGTAAATAAATAAATAAATAGTACAAAATGAATTATGTATGTACATGTATTTACTACATATAATTTTTTTTTCCAAATTGAAGTTGTCTAGTTTTTTATATCTATTTTCTAAAGGGGTTAATGAAAATAAAAAGGTAAAAAAGCTCGATATTCATATAAGAAACAAATGCCTTATGGCCATAGAAATAAGTTTCTTATATAAAATAATTGTATATAAGAAAGAAACGCTTATAAGAAATTTTTTTCGTGGATTTTTCAAGTTTCTTATATCCGATAAATACTGTATTTCTGCATGTTACTTTAGAGTTTCGAAAATTTTTTAAGCAGCTTTCAAGTATGCTGACGGCTGTCAGTCAGGAAATGTCAACATTTCACCTAAAGACCCAAACTAAGACACATACTTCTGGTTTCGATACGAGTTTAATTAATTATAATTTTTGCAGAAAAACCAAGTGAAAGTGCTTTCCATTTAAGTGAGTTCTATTTGCTACATGCATGAAGTAGCAACTGAAATTTCATTATAACAAATTATTTCTCCACAAACTAAAGTTTTAATTATTTGCTAATCAGCTTTAGCATATTTTTTTCCTTTGAAATATTTCCATACTAATGAAAAACTTGCATACAGTCATAAAATATTAACATTATGAGTTTGCTTAACGAAACCCATATGTTTCGCTTCCATCTTGTTCTTTTTCGCCTTGCAGTAATTTTCATTATGTGCACCACAATGCCACACAATAAATTCCTACAACTTATTTTCTACAAAAGTTTAAATATTTTCCTCTTGTTCTGCCAAGTTTCCAAATGATTTGCGAAAAATTTACTCTTAACGAAATTGAACAAATAAATTTGTGAAAGAAAGAAAAAGAAGTAGAAGAAGGAGGAAAAAAGAATGTTGCTATCATGCCATTACATCTATCACAGAAAAGTGGCGCATAGCAGTGTGTAAAAGAAAAAACGCACACAGAGCAAACAAAATTGGTTTTAAGAAAATAAAGATAAAATTGCACGGAGATAAAGTTGGAGAGAAAAATTATTAATAGTAATCACAGTTTAAGGTGAAAGCTAGAAAATCGGCAAAACAGATTCATTCCAACCAGGACACCAACGGAAATCTGTGAACTGTCGTCGTAACTAAAACAGTTTAACGGCGAACACTTTATGGCAACAATTGCTAAAATGTTAAGAACGCAGTAACCAACACCAACACTTTTCAGCTGACAACACAAAAAAAAAAAAATATTCGGAAAAATACTTCCAAGTAAACATCTACTTCTTTTTTTTTTTCTTGCCATCTTAACTTACCAACTTAAACAACAAACTTCTTTAAAAATTAGTTTTTTTCTTTCTTCTAGTTTTTTTTGCTCAGTTAAATATTTAAAGAATGATACTGTAGTTATATGGCAAAAGATAGTAAATGATACTGCGATATCATTAAACTCGATTCCCTCCTCTTCATTAAGTGAATACTCAGAAAAACAAAAGCAAAAGCAAAAAAAAAACCAAAAACACACGACAATTTAAAATCCTTGGGGACCAACGATGAACGCTCGAATAGAGACTACAACGACGCATTACTACTGCATTCAGTTGATGCCTGTGGATGATGTAAAAATGTGTAATAGAAAAATGTACGCGGGCAGTTTGATAATTATGTACTTTCTAAGCGGTAATTTTAGGTCCAGAACGGTTGGTCTTCAGAGGATGCAAACTTTTTCAGTTGGCCTTTGAAAAACATTTAAGGAACACATTACTTTTAATTCTTAAAATAACTATTTATACCTCGAACTGGAAGACATCAATGTGAGAGTTAATAAACCGCTTTTAATTCTTAAAATTCAGAGTACTTAGCAGGTCCCTTGAAAACTCGCTATTTTTCATTGTCGCAATCAAATAAAGGGAACTGCCAAGTACTCTGAATTTTAAGAATTAAAAGCAGTTTATTAACTTTCACATTGATGTTTTCCAGTTCGAGGTATAAAGAGTTCAGTATCATCTCACGCTATCGAACACAATTCAGTAACAGTAACTGCCTGGCCGGCCTTATTTTGGAAAAAAAATACAGCCCGATGATGCCGCTGGCCCATAAACCGCACCAAACAGTCACACTTGGTGACTGGTATGATAATCTTTATGCGTTGCGTGAAAGTTAAGCGGTCCATTTTCGTCAATGTCAGACTTTGAACTGAGAAGAAAAAAATTGGTTTAACAGTCTGACAGATGTTGAATTCCAGTCCTATACCTTGGAAACCACGAAATGGATAACGCGTTGTAAAGTTAATGAATCACAACTTATTGATTCAGTGAATGCAATACTTGGTTGACAATTAATGAATTTTTTCATTACATTAAGACGGATTTCATTGGATTTATGAGCAAAGTTCTTTTATTGTACTATACCCTTCGAATCCTACCACTGTTCGTAGTTCTTAGCTGCTAAATTTGAGGGCGGTAAACGTTTGGGGACCGTGCATTGAACAATGCGGTTCTATTAGACGTTTCTGAGAAATCTTATTACAATATTTCCAGTGCGTAAAAAATCCAGTAAGAAGTTGGAATATATAAAAAAAATTAAAACAAAAATATAATACTTTTTTCCCGCAAGTTACACAATTATCAAACTACACTCGTAGAATGTGCAAGAGAATTCCTTAAAGGAGCGATAAAGAAAAAAAAACAACAACAACTACATACATAAGTAGTACATATATATTGTTGTTATTAAAAAGCGTAGATGTTTTAGCATTAGTGAAAGATGTTGAAACAAACAGTAGTCAGTTGCAAATCTTAAAATCCATTTCGAAATACTTTTGTGTTCTTTTTTTTTTCATCTTGCACCATGTTGGTATGCGAGTAAACTGCATACAATATTTTTAATTTTTCTCCTATTTTCACTGCGTCGTACGTAGTAAGTAGTTTTGCTCTTATAATTTCTTTGTGCAGAAAATGGTGGGGGGAAAAAAAGCAAACAAAAAGAGTTTCTGTAAATCTTAAGGACGGACAAAACAATCTGATAAGACTTGCCACATTAATGAATTTGTTCATTAGTCTAGTCTGCCAGATAAATTAAAATTTTTTTTTTGCAGCCAGTTTAGTTATTTCTTGTTCTGGGTTATTTTGTAATGCTGGACGAAAGCAAAAACGAATACAGAGTAAGCCAACCTTACACAAAATATTCTGAGAATTAAATGAAAAAATATGTATATTACTCAGCCACCCACCAATTGAATACTGCGTATAGTATTCTTAAAGTTCTTTGAATGTGAATTATTTGTTGTTAAGGCTAATTAAGTTTTTGTACTAATAAAGGAAACTGCATTAGGGAGGTCTTATACTTTTTGTTTAAACAGAAAAGAGGGTTATAAGAGATATCGCAGAAAGTTTCAATACTTTCAAGGATTCTAACGCTGAAATTATTAGTTTATTTTTATATTATTTGATCTTGAGATTATTTAAGAAATTATTCACGTTTAAGATTTAAATAACTGCACACAATTATATTTATTTATTTTTAATATTTTTTCTATTATTTCTTGGCATCGTGAGGAATAATTATTTATTGAATAATTATTTATTGGATAATTTATTTATTTATTGAATAATTTATTTAATAGGCTGAAATTATTAGTTTCATCATGACTGGGGCTCTAATTGCCAGTTTTAAATTTTCTCATGGCACCATTACCTCGAATTATTACGAGGCCATCGAACCATTTTATAAACATAAAATTTTAGTTTTCTTCGACACTTCAGTCGTTCAAAAGCAATAATTAAAATTTTGATTGAAATATCTGTTGCAACTTTACCACTTACAACATTTCCCAGCCATGTTATTTTTCTTCACTCGGGTATCAATTAATACAGTGCCTTTGTCGGCATATCCACATAGACTAGACCCTAAAGGCAGCACAGTATGAAAAATTGTACTTCTCATGCTCTAAGTTCTCATTACCCTCGTTTTATAGCCTTTTTACACTGACGCACATCTTACATCTTTCATCAATTTGCAAAGATGTTACATCTTCCCCATAAGAATTATACAGGGCGAAAATTCTACATCTTTCTACATCAGTAGAAGATGATCCTTTCTCGTTTTGTTCCATCTTACATCTTTCGATTTTTTTAATGCCATCACTAAAATAATTGCAGAAAATCGATTGCTTTTGTACCATCACTAGCAAAATGACATTTCAGAAAACAAATTTAACAACAAAAAAAAATGAGCGAACATGTATTTTCTTATAATTTTTAATTAATTACATACATATAAATAAATTAATTTTAATTGCAGTGCAAAAGAAAGCCCAACGTATGGTCAATCAATATGGAGAACATGTTGCTTGACCTATGGAAATAAAATGTCCAAAATGGTCCATTTTAAATGGACTTGGACATTTAAAATTTTTTTTTTATTTTTCACAAAAATTTTGCGTCTTCTTTTTTTGACAAATAAATGAAAGATGAAAGATGTTGTCAATGTAAATGACTGTTTTACATTTTCAACATCTTCCATGCGTTTCACGTGGATGTCAGTCGGTGTAAAAAGGCTATTAGGTGGATATTTCTTCATTAGCACGACCACAAAATGTTGTAGTTATAGTTATTGTACTATATTGTTATGCAATTTAAAATGGCAATTTAAAATGATGATCACCATCTATTTTGAAACTTGGTAACCTATTAAGCTTGCCCAATTTAAGGATTTTACCTCTGCAGGAAACTAGACCAAATCTTTTAGTATGGATGTTCGGAAATTTCAATCTTTTATTTCTCAATTCAATATTTTTTAGGTGCAACTTACTGTAATTTACTCTAATTTAGAAAAAGGACGATGGAAATTGGAGCTCAGAGTCTCTAAAGCATTGCAAAATATCTTAGTAGTGCTGATTATCCTATTATCCTCAGCAACAGAGGGTATACTATTGCAAAATATTTTTGTGACACCAGACTTCGAGAGACATAAAAGCGACAAACCAAGGGTTGAACTTGAGCCTGAAAAGGAATTTAATATAAATCAATTTAGCATTATAGTCGAACTTTCGCCATGACGAGCGTTTGTTTTTAGTATTGATTTGGTCTCAGCATCCTCACTACTAGTTTAAATCATTACTATAACGGACTGCTACAAATTTAAAATATTTGGCTGGGAAACAGCCGTTTCGAAGCCGATATGATTCTCATCAGCACAACATTGCAATCATTAGTTTATTACTTTCGGTATTTGTTTTTTTTTTTTATAAAGACAAATACATATAGAGAAACACAGTATTCTATGTCAGGAATTGGCCTTTAAAAAATACAAATAATATCAAAAATAAGCAATCATATATATTAAGCGTTGCTGGACTATTTTTAGGCTCTTCATATTGGCCAGTTCGTTGGGGTATTCAAACGATATATTCAGCTAAAAAATCATTAATATTTTTTTTCTTCTTACTTGTATAAAACTAAAATCCTTCTTTATGGTTTTTGATTGCCAACTACAACTTTTAAAGAATTGTTGTTTGTTGTTGCTGCCAACATTATACTACTTTCCGTTGCTGTTGTTGTTGTTGCTTTTGTAATGCAATTTGTACATTTGCTTGTGTCATTTTAATGACAATCATGATTTTCTTGTTCATTTTCATAAATACAACAATTTACAAGCAAAATGACAATAAAAATACTGTGTTGTTGTTGCTGTTGCTGTTATCGTTGTAGTTCCTGAAGCATGTTGCATGGTTAGTGGGTCTACAGAATGTAGTCAGTCTCAACAACATGTTTTAAGTTTATAATCAAAGGAACCAAAACTAAAAAAAAAAAATGCCAACCCAAACTTGAAAAAAAAAATCTTCATCATCATCATCATCATCAGCCGTAAACATCTTTTAGAGCAACGGAGCAGAATAAAAAATTAAAACCTTATCAATGCTTAAACATCTTAAACTACTCTCGAACATCAAGACTTTGGCTAGAATTCACAAACAAAATTTTATGAAAAATAAAATACAATATAAAAATCAAAAACACAAACAGAAACAGAACTTGTTGGTCAAAAGTTAAAAAATTGTCCTTTTAAATATTGTGGCTCGAAGGAAGCAAAGCAGATGAAAGAAAAAACGAAAACACAAAAAAAGAGTGATGGCATATGAATTCTTTTAGAGCGGAAGAGAGTTAAAAAACACTTGAACCGTTTCGTTTTGTTTTGGTGCTACTTTTCTTTCCTTTTTGTGTGTTTTCAAAACTTTATTACCGGTTTAAAATTACATTTTACGATTAAGAGAAGAGATAAACTAATTTTGTCATACTCTGTGTCTGAACAAAGTGTTGGTTTATTTTATTTTTTCTACATTTTATGTAAATTTTATGGACAGAAACAACATTTTATGAAACTAAGGCTGAGTTGAGAAATCCTCAAATGTTTATATAGAAATAAATTTAAGGACAAATTTTTAGTTTTACTTGCATATTTCAATATAATACGAAGCGCTTCTCTAAAACCAAGTTGACATAAAATTAAATAGAACTTTGGCAGATTTTTTTTTGTTTTTCAAAGACATATAAACCTCATCTTTATGATGCACTGCACTCAAAAAAGTGATTTCCTAAAAGTAGCCTATAGGACAATATTGCGGGCTGTGCTTCAGCTATCAAAGCTAAACAGTTGATAACACTCAGCCGCTGGATAAATATTTTTATGCAAATTTCTTTACTTTTAAATTCTCACCTTTGGCTAAGAAAATAGTAGCGGTCTTGAAACCGTCAAGTAAAATCTCTCCTGTAACTTTAAATCAGATTTGAATTTTATTTAGTTGTGTTTTATGACTGTTCTCCGCTTTTCGGTTGTAAACAATTTGGTTTTCTAAGATCGTCAGTAAATTAACATAATGACGCTGTTTATACTCATAGTTTTCTAAATAATCTTGCAAGAGATCATAAAAACGACGAAATAAGCAGTAGCAACAAATCAAATGAATGTATCTAATCCACAAATAAAAACTACTTTAACAAGATAAACATCATCATTAACTTGGCTGCAAATGTGTCTCCGATTTTACAATCGACAAAATAAAAACACATTAAACAAACATGCGTCTTAACAAAAAAAAAAAAAATAAATAAATAAATAAAAACTCAAAAAAAAAAAACAGAATCGGAATCTAAATCATGATAAAAAAATTTATGTTGCAAACAAGTTCGTCCGTCTGTCTGTCTGGCCGTCCATTCGTCTCTGAGTGCAGTCAGTCTTCTTCGGCGATGTACTTTGCGGCACTATGGCTCGACGCAATTCGTTTAGATTTTTTCGTCTTCTGCTTCTACTACGTCTTCTTTGAAAATGGAAGATTATCATTTTATTTTATTCTTCCATCAGTTAAAATGCCTGTGAAACTTCATCTTTGGCTGGAGGTCTTTTTTTCGTAACCAAGTTCTTTGAAATCGTTTTTGAGCTCAAATTGTGCTGCACATGAAACTTGTCTTGCATTCGTTGTTGTTTGTGCCTTGATAGTTTTCTAATTTAATTTATTTTTTCTTGAAAAACTGAAACGAGGAACAAAAATATATTTAAGCTTATTAAGTCTACATAATTATCATAAATTCTTGAGTTAATTTTCGTTTAAATCTTCTTTGCTTTGTCTTTGGAGATGGCTTTTGTTTTTCAGCTGGTTTTTCTTTTTATGTTGTGAGTTTTGTTGAAATGCTCATACAGTATAAATATTTATAAATTTAATGATGACACAGGTTTGGTAAATAACCACGAAAGTGAGTATTATTAACATTTTTATGTGGCATGACGGTAACTTAATAAGCAGTTTTAAATCTCATTGCGCAAAATGAATTTAATTTAAAAAAATATTTGGTCGATTTTGGCAAAGAAAAAAAAAATGAGCTTTAAACGCTTCATAAACTAAACCTTAACAAACAATTTAATTTTTTTGTTATTTCAATTTATGTAAAGAAGATTTTGAAAACTCTATACCATCGCACTTAGAGCCTAGGTCGTATAGCCATGTTACTTGTCAGGAGAAGCTTGTTAAAAGCAGGATTTTATCGTTCAGATAAACTATAAACTTCCTTTTAACAAAAAGTGAACGTTAAATTATCATACAACAATGCCACCGGTATAGGAAACGTGAGGTTTAGCTTTTGCATTTACCATATTTTATGGTGTCTTTGATATTTTTAACTGAAAGGGTCAATCAATTGAAAAAAAAAATATTTTGGGCGAAAAAAAAAATTTATTTTTCATACATTTACTCTTTCAGCAGAATTGAACCTTTCAAAACTATTGCCACAAGTTAACAAAAACAAAATTTCCTTACCGGTAAGTTCTAAGCATGTAAATTGCTTACCGGTTAGCTTATCGTTCACTTCAATTAAAGGTTTCTTTAGTTATAGCCAACCTTATCGTCAAGTGGTAATAATCGTCTTAAGTCACAGCAAATGATTCAACGTTCCCCCGTGCAAGAAATAAAATATGGAGCTCCAACAAAAATCTATATAACCGCTAGCTGACTCTGAGAAAAATTTTGGCTAAATTATGAACAAAAGTAATTGCAACCATTTAATTGCCCCAGTCTGGGGCAAATAAAAATAAAAAAAATAGATTTTGTATGGCAAAGTCCTCAAAAAAATTATTACGTTTTGCATTTGATACAAAAGTCGCTTACAAAAAAATTTATACAATCCTTCAAAATATTCCTTAAAAGCGAGTTTTGCAAATCAGTTCATAAGGGATTGAGCTTTTCAAAAAGCAATTATTTTTCGATTTCGAAAAATTGCTAATTTCGAATTGACTCCACCTTTTGAGTGGCAGCTTTTATATGGTACGAAGATGATGCCAATCTCTAGGTGGATGAATAATTATAATCACTCGAAAGCGATAATAATTATTTAGGGGTTAAGAGAACCAAAAGAAAAAAGGTGTTAATTTCTTTGGTTTAGGAATTGATGATGAGCTGACCTTTTATATTTTATCTTCCTTGAGAAAAATTGACATGTAATTCTAACAACGTTATAATAATTTTATTTGATTTAAAAAAAAAATGGAGTAAATATTACAATACGTTCCCTTAGTTGTTAAAAAGCGACTGCGCAATGATTTCAAAAAATGGTTTTTCATTTTGGTTTTTCTTTCCAATAAATTCTACTGTTATACCACTTATAATCTACTTTCCTCTTTCATTTTAGCGCACAAATTCAAATGTTGCCAACTTATTGCTAAGGTTAATTTATATTGAAAATAATTAATTCTTGTGCTGATTCATACAGCTTTTAAGCTATTGGCCTGAAATTATAAGTGTCCAAAACGATTTTGGTCAAATATAAACAAAAAATCACGTGCTCATTTTGCTCAGAAGCGCTTACAAAAAGGAAAGCGTCTTCAACATCGATTGACAAATAATAAAAACGCAAATTTTTCGATTTTGAAAGAAAGCAGTTTGTCCGGAATGTGTGATTTGGCAAGAAATCATTTGCCTATTTTAGTAACAAACAATTTTAATACGCAATTTGAATTAAAAAAAAATCTGTATATAAATGACCGAGTTATAAAAAAAAAATTTTTTTATATGCCAATATTAAATCTTTTTTTGTTTTTTAAAGTTTTTAGGCCGTAAAATGAGCGTACAATTGTCTAGGAGATGGAAATCGAATTCGACAGCTTTTCGAAATCGAAGAATCATTCAATTTATTAAAATTTTTAAATAACTCAGTCAAAGTAAATCAATTTTCAAAATTTTTTTTGTTTTTTTAACTCCAGTACCAACTCAGTATTATTGCAAACCACATGAAGCTTTTTTCGAAATTGCACTGCGGAAAGTTCGGGAGTTTGTAAAGTGGTTTTCCAGCCTCACTTTGCTTTTTAAGAGTAGAAATAATTTCTAAGCTCTGCTTTTAAGTGAATGACTTATTCAAAACGTAAAATTTGCAAATCAAAAAAATTTTGACATCAAACTTGATTTAAAAAATTTTCATATGCTGATTTTATCTTAGTAAAATACACCCTTTAAAAAGCAAAAAAATAACAACAATGAGCAATCAGTTTACAAATGAGCAGTTTATTCTAGAGGGGTATTTTTAATTCAAAAAACAAAAACACGATTTGCAAAAAAAATTGCCAGAGTAGTCTTTAAAATCGGTTTATAAATGACCAAACTACTCAAATTGGAAATTTTTTCGATTTGGAAAATAATAATCGATTTCTATTCAATAATATTAAATATAGACAGTCTGTAACTAAGAGCATAGTTGAGAGCGTAGCTATGCGCTGTTGCCTAAAAATAGTACGCAATCAGTCATAACCTGGATTCGAAGCCATTTGGGTGCTGATAAGCGTCGTAGTGGATGTGAAACAGCCGTAGTATGTACTCCAGCCAATCAGTTTCCAAGTTAGCTTTTCTTGTCTTCTTTAAAAAGTCAGTTGGGTCGTGATGAGTATCGTGGTGGACTTGAAACAATCATGGTATGTACCCCAGCCAGTATGTCTTCAACTTTAGTTTTCTTGTCTTCTTCAAACATTTTGATCACTACAATTTTATGACAAAAAAATTTTTCCCAATTTGGAAGAAGCAAAAATCGAACTAGAAAGCCCGATAAAATTATTAACAATTGTAAATCATATACTTCGGCTATAAAATTAATGCCTAGCGTTTTTTCGATTTTGAAAAAAAATCGATTTATATTCTATAAAATTAAATACAGACAGTCAGTAATTAAAATCATAGTTAAGAGAATAGTTACGCGCTGCTGCTTAAAAATAGTATGCATTAGTCATGACCTGGGTTCGAAACCATTTGATTTGTGATGAGCATCATAATGGACGTGAAACAGCCATGGCATATGCCCCACCCAATAAGTTTTCAACTTTACTTTTCATGCCTTCGCTTCAAATGTTAATCACGCCAATTTTATCACAAACATTTTTATCGCAATTTTGAGGAAGAAAAACCAAATCCAAGCGGGACAAAATTCTTACAAATTGTAAATCATACAGTTCCACTGTCATTCATGATGTATCTTGTTAGTTATAACAATATTTATTACAAATCTTACATATATTTTCTATAGCTCCATAAATGTTTATTAGTGATAAATCCTATATCAGCAATAAAATAGTAAAATTTTGCATTATTTAAGAAACTTTTCGCTTCAACAGTGTTTTCAAACAAACTTTCTCTTCTCCCTGTATAAAATATACTGAGAAAAATGGTAGATTTTGTAAAAATTTCTATCTTAAAACCCTAAGAAAATATTTTGAATGCAATTCTAAAGGCAGTATTTAAAGGAATTTAAAACATGCACTGCAAGTTCTGAAATAATTTATCTCATCTAAAATGGCTCCTACAAATTTAAGATCCTGTTTACTGCTGCAATATTTTCAATCGATTTCTGTAGGTCAAATCTATTATTGCAGTGAAAGTTTTAATTAATTACTGCTGCAGCAATAGACAAAGTTGTTGTTGTAATTTGTATATTGTAAATCTTGAGGTGATGCCAAATTCCATTTAATTTTACTAATTGAGTTTTATGTACAGGTGTGCGTGTTTTTTTTTTTTTTTTTTGGACAACAAATTCTATGGCCATATTTCAGATTTTATTATAAATCGAAATTATAATTGCCTACAACCTCTTCTATCCTTTTGCTATTGTTTTGCAACTGACATGACTACTGGTAGTATTTAATGAAAAAAAAAAAAAAAAAAACAATATACATTTAAGCCGACAAATTTGTAAAAGTTCTATTTTGCTGGCGTTTATTTTCAATTTTATTTTTAGAAATTTACGTTTTATTTGTTAACAAAAGCATGGAAGTTCATTTTCGACATTTCTATGCAAGCAAAAAAAAAAAAAACGAATTAAATAAATAAAAAACTAGGCCAATTTGTCATTTACATACCGAGAGAATGTAATAGAATTTTGCACCAGGCATTCAATTTAAATTCACTTTTAGCAAAACTTTTTTTGCTCCTGTTAAATTTTAAATATGAAAAAGTTGTAATTTCATTTATGGAAAAAATAATAATAATTTTTTTGGTAAACTATTAAAAGCTTTGAAAATGTGTTTGTAATAAATTAGATTTTAATACACTTTCTTAAACAAGAATATTAAAACACATGATAATAATTTACAATTTAATTCTTGAAGTTTTTGTAGTAAATAAATATATAAAATAAATGAATAATAATTACATGACAAAAGCATGTAAAATAGTGGAAAACAAGTAAGAGTTGTATATTCGGATGGAAAGAATCTTAGATACCCTTCACAATGGCCATTTTGCACATACATGCAGGTGCATATATTCTGTTTTGCCTGTTTGGACTAAGTGTGGACCGGTTTCAGAAATTTTCATTTTCTATCGCTTAATATCCTTTTTGTAACATTACAGATACTTTGGGGCACCGAAAAATATTTGAAATTATTTGACCTACAGTGCAAACTTCTTAGAAAATTTTGGAGCTACTTTTTGACACAAAAAATTATTGTGGTTCGAGGCAAAAATTCCATTCAAGGCCAGAATTCCACAAAAAAAAGGATTGCGATAATTTTTAACGGTAATTCGAAATATATCGAGAAATATCTTTTTATAACAACTCCTACTAAGTTACTTCTTGCCACCAAAAAAATGTTTTATTTCGCCTATATATACACAATTTTTAAGCACCCCGCTTTGATATACATAAAGAGGTAGAAAATATGCACCGCTATGGGGAAGCAATTTTTATTTTTTAGTCTTTGTATTTTTTTTTTTATCACCAGATTTACCTTTCAGTCTCAAAAACATTTTTTACCTCGTTTTTGTCTGAAGTTCCCTTAAAACCCCTTTTTTTCTACACATCAGTAGCCCTATTTACTATTTTGTAACGATTTTAAAAGTGTTCAACTTGTCTGCAAGTATTGTGGTTTGTACTCAAGTTTATATGATTCATTAACTATCAATATATATAAAGCTATTGCCTCTACCATTTTTTTTTTTTAATTTTTTAATATATACAAAAATATTTATTCAAATATATGTGAAAATCTATGCAAAATGTAAACAACAGTATAAACAAAACAAAACAGCTGATTCGAATATGGGTTTTACTTGTGTTCGAATCAGCGCAAAACCGAGACGATTTCATGACACCAATTCAAATCAGAATTGATTTTCAATTCTGATAATTCACAATTCTGACTTGAATTCTGCAACAACCCTGAAAGAGTGCTGAAATTCTGATCTTCGAATAAATTGCAAACCAATTATTCTAAAGTAATTTTAATAAAAAATTTAATGTTAAAATAAACATCATAAATGAAATTGCCTCTAAACTAAAGCTTCGTATAAAACGGTTGTCAGATCTTACAATATTGTAAGACCTAACAACGTGCTGGTAATCTACTGGAAATACAAAATTGTCAGCATTAAGAAAATTATCAGTTCAGACTATTGCAAGAAAATCTTACAATTTCATTGCCTGACAATGAATTCAGCTACCAAAGAAAATTGTCAGCTTATACGGATGTAAGATTTTCTACGTATCAAAAATTGTCAGCCAATTGTCATTATCAAAATACACACACACACACATACACACACATGCCATTCTTTATTTTTATTGCTCAATAATCTTGTTTTTAATTTTTTTATTCTCTTTTCTGCAAATTTTTACCACTCGTACTCACATTTTTACTATTCTCTGGTTTTTTCTCTCCCTTTCGTACACACACATTTTTCTTTAATATTCTTTGTCATTACTCTGACAATGCCGCCATTGTAAGGTGTCGAGAATTTATGCATCTTACAATATGCCAATGCCTGACAATATACTAGCAATGATGATGCCAAAGTGTTCAGACGATTGACAGTTAACTGACAATTAATTGTTGGGTAGGTGGCCTGCCAATGGTTTTGCTTCCAATACTGTCAGGAAGAAATTGTAAGTTCTCACGATTGCTAAAAAATATTCTATACATTTTATGACAATATTATAAGATCTTACAATCGTCTATACCTAGTTTAACACGAATCAGCCTGCCTTTGAAAACAGCTGATGTTAAACGCCTGCGAATGTCTTTTTAAAATGCTACTGACTGCCAAAAGCGCTAGTTTGATTTACACGATCTTATTAGCGTTAAAACTGATAACTGAATTGCACTGCAGGTAGATAACGATCGATGTCAGAAAACATTTCACCATTATCATTATTGTTTGGTCGGACTTTTTGGTATAAAAGATTATTTTATCTGGTTGATCTAAAATTGCTTTAAGGTCCCATTTTTTTAGTAACAAAAATCTTATCCGCTTTCGGTCCTCATATAACCGATGTTGTCAAAAAAAATTGTTAAACCTTTCTAACCATTTTCTTTCTTTTATCTCCCAATACACATTTTTGCATGGTATATTACATTTCCTCGTTTTTAACTGAAATTTCTTAAAATCCTGGGTTTCGCTGGAGTCGCTGAGTGGCATGATTGTCACCTTAGAAACATGAGCCTCTGAGTTCACGGACGGGTGCTGACGAGAAAGTGTGGCGGCTTCGAAACAACTAGTTGTCCACGCTGCTAAATGTTCTTGACGTCTTCTTTGTCTTATTTAATATAGATATAGAATAATATATATAGAATAATATAGAAAAAAGAACTTGAGCCTGAAAATCTTAATAAAAAAATAACTATATAAGAAAAAGTTCGAATAATGAAAAATTAATGAGTGTAACTATTTAGTTTTTCTGGCTGGTGGTCATTGAAAGCTTTCATACTCGTTAGACAGCACAGCCGTAACGAATTGTAAACCATTTCTAAATTGAATCAATACTCCCTCTTTGTGGCATGTGGCAAGTGCTATATCCATTTTTGTGGTCTTCCCTATTTTCTCTCGAATCTTTTACACCATCCATTTGAAATAAGTAAGAAGATAAAACAAATAAATGTTGAACACTTATTAGCTGGGGAACACCTGACTCTTTCCTGTCCACCGTGATGCTACTCAGCAATCAAAGAAACGTGCAACACAGCACATGGTAGACATGAGCCGTTTTGTCGACGGAATTGTAATGTAAATGATCAGGAATATACGAGAATCCATTAAGGTCACTTTCGTGGGCTCTGCATCGATAGATTCCAAGATATGAACAAAGAAATGCCGGTTTTAATAATTGGAAGTTGAGCTGTTGCTGGCAAGAAACATAAGCACTAATGAGTCACAGCCGATTGATACAAAATTACAACGGCCCACAGAGCCTGAGATAAATAAGAACAAAATATATTACATCAGGTCCAAAAATAGACCTTTCAAATGTTTTCGGTCTTTTTCAGCTGTCAAAGACCGAAAACATTTGAAACGTCTATTTTTCCAACTGAATTAATTTATTTTAATTGGCCCTTAAAGCAAAAAAAAAATAATTATGTTCATATTTAAGAACAAAATAAATAAAATTATTAAAGAGATTTGATAGCATTTTTGTTGGAAAACCGAGATCAAAATTTTTGTAATGCTTGTTTGTTAGACCTAAATATGCATAAAAAGGAGAAATAAATATATTTTATAACTCCGTGAGTTTTTATTACACACACACACACACATTTATTAACATTTGCAACAAAAACATAAATTTGTTTGTTTATTTGCTTGTTACTGGGTAGAATTGGCATCGAATGATAATGATTTTAAAATACTTCAGATATGAAAGGAAACATCTGTTCTCCACTTGTGTATCGCTCTCATCTCTAATTAACATAAACAAGTATTTTAGAATGGCAGAAAATGAAAAGAGCACGTATTTGTGGTGAAAGTGATTTTTTTTTAATAGGGGCGAATATATAGATTTCAATGTAGACCAAGACTGCATTTTAGTGCTCAAATATGTGTATGTGTTTCACCAAGAGTTCAAAGAACCCACTTATAAACAACAAAAAAGCTATCTGCTTTATTTGTAGCCTACTTTTAGGGTGTTGCACCCTTGTTTTTCTTTTTAGCTTTTTAAGAGCACTTGAATTGTTTAAAATGGCTTAAAAAATAATGCATTTAATGACTATTTTCACACAATAAGATGTCATTCGTACAAAACATTACAAACAATTGTTGTTCTCTTTCAACAAAAGCAATTTATCCTTTCATAAACAATGCAGTAAATTTAAAACTAAAGTCCGTAAAATAATGGTCAAATTATACGCATTGCTGTAAATAAGATTTGTTTTGTGAATAAATGAGAAGCCTTTTTGTGCTGGTACAACACACAAAAAAGATGACACAAAATTCCTATAAAACAAAATCCAAACAAACGCATAAAAACGATGTTCGTGCAGAAATCCTACCAGTTTGTAAGTGCAACTACAAAAAAAAAAAAAAGCAATACACAGATATTTAAAAGCATTAAAATTTACAGCACCAAAATAAAATATAGCTAAATATTTTATTTATAGAGGTTGGGGGGCAAAACAAAAAAACTTTCAAATTTAAGCGTTTAATATGAACGCTTGAAACAAAGAGTAAAACAAATTTTAACTGACCAGTGCAAATCATTCAGGATGCATTCAAAAAGTTTTGAATAACAAATGAGTTTGAACAAAATTTTAGCAGAGCGAGAGAGAGAGAGGGAGAGGGAGAGAGAAAGGAAACAAAAAACAATAACAGGAAAAAATTCTACGTGTTCAAACTTTCAAAAAATTCCAAAACAAATTCTGCATGACTCTAAAATCGGTTGGTTCCTGCACCGCACACACACATGCATATATATTCAGCCTCATGCTGCATAAAAGCCCAGAAGACTTTCTTCCTCATACTTAAATTCCTATAGAAAAAATACTCAAACGAGGGCTGATATAAAATGAAAAGTACAGCCAAAAAAGAAAATAAACTAGTTTTGCTAAGACACTAAAGTGTATTTTCTTTAAATGACGTTATTTGAGGGGCTACATTTTGAAAAGCTTAGATAAGCTGACGCCATGCATCATACTTCAATTCTTTCTGGGATGACGCTTTACTATAACAATATTAAGCAATTAGTATTTTGAATTTCAGTTAAAAAAAAGGGAAATCTTTTTCACTTTCAAACAACTAGCGAGGATATTATATTTGGCGTGACTGCGTCTCATGCTAATTTCACATGTCTATTGTCACGTGTTAGGTCGAACTGAGCAATGATGTGCTCTGTACTGCCCATGAGGTGTGTGATTTAGAGTGCAATTTAAATCAATGAGATAAGCAACGTTTTTTTTTTCCAAAGTTATGTGAATTAAAATGGCTGGAGTTGCATAATAATTTTTTTTAGACTGGGACCAACCAGTACCAGCATATCTAGGGTGATGATCCCTAGATATGCATTACATGGTACAGGAAATAGGAAAATGGAACTGGTGGGTTGAAAAACGAAAATGGGCAGTATTTGTGGAAGTTTGATTAAGCAAAAAAATTATAAAATAAAAACAGAACATTTATTTTGGTAAAGGTTCTGAGTAAGCCAGGATTAACTATATATGAGTTGATTAGCACCAACGAAATATCGACGGCATATACACAGAAAACATTAACGTCTATTTTTAGACGTAAAATAATTGGCTTTTATAGAGACTAAATAATTTAGTTCATGCCTAATAGACTTGAAACATTTTTCTAAATAGGCAAAAAAAAAAACACCAAAAAAACAAACAAAACCGCCAGCGCTGATCAAAAGTTTACAAAACTTTTTCTATGTTTAATCTGCGCTGATCTATGTATGTACATCAAGCATTTCGTCATCTTATATAAATTTTTTCATAATATAGTAAATCTAAAGACTCAAACCTGTTCGCCACAGAAGTGGGTCGATTTTACGTCAGTGCCTGGCTCGAAGCACTAGCAGGAAGGTAGATCAAACCATTTGGTTTGATTCTGAAGTTATACTACTTATATGAAGTTACAGTCGAACTTCCATAACTCGAGCTTCTTTAACTCGAATTTTCTCTAACTCGAACTAATTTTGTTGGCAGTAGCGTTAAAAGAACAAATCACATACAATTTTACTTCCGTAACTCGAACTGCCATAAGTCGAAGTTCTCCATAACTCGAACAAAAAACATACACATGAACTCTATAACTCGAAGAATTTTGCTTGTTAAATTGGTTTTTTGTTTTTGATTTAGTTTTGGTTTGTTTGTTTGACTCTCTTTGGTTGCTTGAGCTGGTTTGTATACTTTACATGCTATTTTTGCTCAGTCACTTATATCTGAATATTTTACTTAACTGTAAATTTTTAAATACATATGTATATGTAGTTTTCCATTAGAGGCTATTTTAAATAAAAATACATGATACAAAAACCTTGTTTGGTTACCAAAGTTCCCTTCAATGCAAAACTGTGGTATCAGCCACAGCCGCAGCCTACGATCCACAGTCTACTATCGGACGAGAAGACCCCGTAGAGTAATTTCGTGTCACCAATTCCAGCACTGCCGAAGTGGCCTTCGGAGAGGAGGCCTACAGCAGGTTCCTTAGGACATGTCACCACCCCTTGGAGCCCGCCTAAGATCGGTGAAGGCTTTCAACAGGTCCCTCGAACCCTCAGGACCTGCTTAAGATTTTCGGTTGCCAAACAATCGAGAAATCCTGCACCCCTTCTACCCCAGTAACACAGCATCCCATAAGGTTCAGCAAGAAGCATCATGAGCCCGCGGGGACATATGCTCACCACAATTGGAAAATGTTGTTAAAATTGCCATAACATTTTTCAACAAATGCTTTGATTACTCTTTAGAAATAATTTAATTTGAGTAAATACGTCAACTCAAATTAAATTATTTCTAATAATTTAATTAATAATAATATTTAGTAGGCGAACTACTTCTTCTAAATAAAATTATCTTTCAATGCCGATCAGCTGATCAATTTATTAACCAGCCTATTGAAATCGATGAAAATGATACTCCTCATTTACTAGGCGATTGCTCACAGTTTTCATATGAATTTCTTTACAGGGTAGCGTAAACTTTTCTTATGTCATCCTCTCGGCGAAAAAATTCCCTCGTATGCTAAAAAAAAAAATAGTACCAGCTTTTACCAGTTATTCTTAATGTAGCAAGTTTCCATTTAAGAATCCAAACGATTTTTTTTTTTCAAGTTTTCATTTTTTTCTTCCCTCCGTGCAGTGTAACCAAGAGTATTCATTACAACGTGATAATACTGACAATCTTAATCTTTAAAACATTAAACATTTTTCTGAATTGAAAGTTCGAACGGATGCAACTTCCAATGGTGGTGAGTGTGTTTCTGCACTTTTGCATTATTTATGATTTCTGGGTTGGTTTTGATTCTCTGCATGTTTTATTTCGTTTCTTGTATCTTTTTTTTTTGCTTTCGTATCGTTTAGTTGTGTAAAATTGCGCTTAAAATAATTTCAGCTTTTTTCTTTCTCTTTGGCAAAGAAAAAGAAATATGTATTTTTATTGTATTGTGCTTTATATTTTGTGCGGTGTTGCAAGAGCCGTAACACGATAGTCAACTACTTAAAATGGTATTTACACGCTTCAGTTTCTTTGTGTTACACATTTTTTAACCTTATTAAGTTTTTGCCACAACAACTAATGCAATAACCTCGACAATATTGGTGTGCAGTCAATATCAAGTAATGGAAAAGCTGTGACGAGCTGTGTATGCATTTCTTTTGTCGATTGCTCGGGGACCATAAAGAATTTAAAGGTAATTTATAAAAGTTTTAATAAAAATGTTTATTATTTGATGTAATTTTAAGTTGATCTTTAATGTTTCATTGTTTTTCTTTAGCCGACTTTGGTTCGTGTGTAGTGTTGATATTTTAAAAGTTGAGCACTAGTGAGGGATTCAGAAAAGAAAACAATACACACTTATTTGAAGTGTTTGTTAGGTAAATTTTGTTATAAAGAATTTGAATGGAAATGTAAATGTATTTTAAGGGTATTAATTGCGTTCTAAAAGCCTCTAACAAGCAATTGAGACAAACAATTTAAGCGAATCTTTAAATTGCACTCTTAACATTTTCCGTTCACACATGGCAATTAGTTTACTCAATCAGCAGTTATTGCTGTTGCGATAGAATTTTGATCCGTTGTCATAAAAAATACCATTGCAAACAAGTAAGAGTGTTATGTTCAACTGTGCCGAATCCTATATACCCTTTACCACAGTGTAATTAGAAGCTTTTCTATATAAATGAGCAATATCAGGTCATATATGGACTTCGATACGCCCAAGTTTATTTTAAAAAACCAGCACTTAGGTACACTAAAATAGTGAATTTTGACCAAATAGCAAAAATCAAAAACTATAAATGTATGTTTTAGATAAAACAAATAATAATATGTTTATAAATTACTCGAAAAAAAATCTATTTTTAAAAACTTATTTTTGTAGCATACCACCGAGAACTTCACTTACAAATTATATACCAAGTATTACATTGTAACTACATTAATATGTATGTCTACCGCTTTTTGCATTACAGGCATTCTTTCCTTGTATATAACTCATTATTATACAGCACCAAATATTTTGCCAAGAGGCCCGAGTTCGAATCTCAGATGAGCCGAACCTGAAAAATTATTTTTATATATATTTTTTGGCATTTAGCTGATGTTTAATAACTAAAATTGGTATGAACAAAATTTGATTAAAAATCATGCTGAGTTCGTATAAAAATAATCACCTGATTCAACATTTAAATTTAAATTGATTGTTGTATCTTTTTCTTACGATGGCGATTTAAATCCTACCAGAGGTAAATGGAAAACTGTGCAATACAAAAGAAACTAAGGCAGAAGATAATTACAATTCAAAAAAATTAATAAAAACTATTACTACGTCAGGTTCAAAAATAGACCTTACAAATGTCTTCTGCCTTTTGCAGCCGTCTATATGACGCCGACATTTCGTTGATGTTATCTAATCAACTCATCCGTAGACTCAAAAAATTTTTTAAAAGAATATCTGAAACTTAACTACTTTATCCATAATTCCCATGAAAGAAGTGGGAATCATAAATGTTCAAACAAACCTTTAACACAGTTAAAAAAGTTTTGCAACTTTTTTAATTGTCTTTACAACCTTCTCCACAACGAGTTACCATCGGTTACTACGATTTGTATTTTTGAATTAAAGTTCTTCGAATATTCAAAAATGAATTAAATTATTTGTTTGCCTTAAGAGCCAATTAAAATGTATTAATCCAAAAATATACCTTACTGGTTTTTTTTTTTTCAACCGTCTATATGCCAGCGACATTTCGTTAATGCTATTCAATTCATAAGTAGACTCGAAAAATTCTTAAAAGAATGTTTGAAATTTAACTAGTTACTTATTCTATAATTCCCATGAACCAAATGACAATCATAAATGTTCAAACAAACCTTTAATGCTAGGAACACAACTGGGACGACCGACGAATTTTTCGCCGCGAATATTCGCCGTCAAAAATAAAACACATACGACGAACAAATCAGTACCATGTGGCCATTTTAGTTTCAGTTTTCAAGTGTTTTAGTAAAAGTAGTTAATTTTTACTTTAGCAGTTTTTATTTTAAGTGCTTAGCTTTGACTTTTCGCATTTCAAATAAAAAGCCAACATATTAGATTATAAATAATGTTTGTAGTGTTTAGTTGTTTGTTTTTGGTAATGCTAAATTTTTTAGCAACCAATTTTTTTGATATGGTCACCCCATCAGCTGTTCAACTATAATAAGATTAAATTAAAAAACTGAGAAAATGGATACAAGTGAAGTAATAATTCAAATTGTTAAACTTCATGAATGTTTATATAATCTGCGATCATGTTCATTATTTCAATTATTTTTATAAAATTTGAAATTCTTTGATTCATCTAATTTTTTTTATCTTTGAAGAAACATAAACAACTCTATCAATTATAACAGATGTTTTTGTTTTTCGTCGTTGTTGTGCTTCATGCGATGAATTTACACAGCGAATTTTAACCGGCGTATTCGTCATGTTGGGCGAAATTCGTCGTTTGTACCAGTTGTGTTCCTAGCATTACACAGTTCTATGTTTTATGAAAAAACAAACCTGTAAGAAGAAGAGCAAGAAACTTGACATGAGACCACATATATACATCTAAAATGACATTTTCACCAACAAGCGGCGATGGCTCGATGGAAGTGTTAGCCGCTTATAAACCTGCATGTTGCTGGTTCGATCCCGTCTTGCACTTTTAGCCTTTTTTTTATAAAATAACACATGTGGTAAAAATTTGTGTTATTTTTTTTTTATTTGTATATATCTCCCTAATTATGAGCCCGATTTTATTTATTTTCAATACCCCCAAGCAGAGGGGACATTTCTACAACGATTAAAGTAAGATTTAGATCAAGAAAATGTCTCGTGGCTTCAGAATCGGTGCCTGAAAACAGGTGTCTTATGAAAAATCTATATATACCCTTTTGCAAAGGGTATAGAAATAAAACAGAAGATATCTACATAAAAAAGAAACAAAATACATTTACGATCAATATTATTACGTTTCTGACATACCCTCTCATATACCCTCTTAGTATAGGGTATAAATAGAGTTGAGCGCGTGAGTGTATTTGGCTCACGAGCAAAATTTTTTCAATTACGCATTTTCACACACAAACCTTTTTTCGTTTTTTTTTTTCCCCCAAAAAAAACGAAAAAAGTTCTCACGATCATTCACGTTTATACTGAAACAAAATATAAAGTGTGGCCAGAAGCGATAACTAACGAATACTACCTTGAAGTTATAAGCCGTTTGCAACTCGTCAGAAATGCACAGAATTGTAGAAAAAACAATCACGGACTAGCTCATACATCGACATTTGTGCCCGAGTTTTTGGCGAAAAACAAAATGGTTATCATGTCTGAGTCAGCGTGTTCACGGCACTGACTTTTTCCTCTGCACAAAACTGAAGACACCAATGAAAGGAAAGCGTCTTGCTACGATTGAGGAGATAAAAAAAAAATCGCAACAGGAGGTGTTGACGATACCAAAAAGCGCGTTGCAGAAGTGTTTCGAGGATTGGACAAAACGTTGGCGGGAGAGATATTTAATACAGTGAAGAGTACAGCTTTCTTCACAAGATCGCAAACAGCTCCTGCCTGGCAAAATAAAGGTTACTGGGGGTGCTGTAAAATAAATTTTCAATCGCCTTCAGCATTTCACAGGCACCTGCAACCTCAAGGTTTCTGGTCGTGTATTTCTCTTAATGCATCCACTAAGTAGTGGTTTTGCAAGTGCACGTGCTCGAGCATTTCACTCAGCCCAACCTTGCCTATTAGAGCCCAGTCCTGGCAGCAAGTAGCTGGGACTGCATGCTTATAAGAAAAAAATGTTATTTTATTTAGTTTATCTCTGCAAAAAATAATCTTTTTAAATTAAGAAAGAAAGAAAAAAACCTTCACATTTTGTAAATCGCATAATAAAAAGGTACTAAAGCTTTTTATCTATGTTTACATATATAAGAGCTTTACTATTGTGTTGTAGAAATTTTGAATTTTATTTTGTTCTTTTTTTTATTAATCAGCTGTCTAAGCTGTCCAACTGTCAACTTGTAGTCCATCAAATTGAATATACGTGCCTGCACACATACAAACAGAAATTGGAGAGAAAAAAGCATTTTTTTTAACAAAACGAAAGAACTAAGCCAACGAAAGATTTTTAAAAATAAAATTCAATGTGGAATAAAAAAAGGAAAATAAAATAAACGTTATTGTATTTGGTCCTCCATGGTCATGTCCAGAAGATTGACTGAAGTTTAAATGTCGGCATGAATGTATTTCAATTGGTCAACTGCGAAGACAAGAAGTATCAGTTTTTTGTTCATTTTTTTTTTTCTTCTGACTTGCTGCCACTTACGATGAGTAACAGAAAATAATTCATCTGTTGAAAATAAACAAAATGATGGATTTAGTTATTTTTCATTCTGCTGCCAGTGCCATGGAACCAAACTTAAGTATGCCGCTTTTTAAAGACCGAGGAGGCAAAAAAAAAAACAAGAAATAAAATCAAATTTTTTTTTTTTTTTTTTTTTGAAAAAATTAAAATGCGGATATAACAAACCTTGATTGCAGTTTATGTGCTGCTTCACACAACAACTACAACAAAAAGATGGGAAAAAATCTTACAAATATATAAATAAATTGCTGTTTAAGTAAAATACGCAAACAAACAAACAAAAAAACACTGAAGTAGTTTTAAAAAGCTTAACAAAAATGCGCAATTGCTGCATAAAATTTTGTGTAAGGCATCAACATTTCAGACGAAAACTTTTATTGAAAAAAATTAAAATAACTAAAATAGAAGTAGTAGTGAAATGAACTCTGTAAAAATGAAGTTGTTTAAAGTAGCATCAATCTAGGAAATATAAAGAAAAAACAAAAATTCATACAAATAAATTGCAATTGATTGAATAAAAAATGAAGAATTGACACGAAGATGAATTGCATTTAAAATCAATTGAATTGATTCTGCTGTAAGACTTCTCAAGTATTGAGTAGTAAACAAGAAATAAAATACATAAAAAAAGGAAATATAAAAGGAAAACGAAATTGTAATAAGATTCTTTAGAAGCTCATTAATAAAGGAGATATAATTTCGCTGAGTTTAATAAAGTTGCCAGCAAGAAAATTATTGCATACCTTTAAGGCATAAATGAAAATGTTGTTTACGACAGGGATGGAAATGTTAGAATAAAACGGAAAGGTATGCTAATAGGGAAAGAATACGGAAAAAGAATGTGATGTTTAACAAATTAGATTCTTTTTCGGATTATTGCCTTCGCTTGAGGCAAATTATTTTACTAATTTGTACATATAGTAAGTAAACCGCTGATTCCGGACATCCTCCAACTCTCCGCTATGTTTGAATTCTAAAGACGTCTTGGGAAAAGCGTCATATTTTTGCAAATCTAGTCACCATTTTTCAAAAACACGTTACTTCGCCTTAAAAACCGCAAACATGATAGTAATGATTGTATTGTAAGTGTCTTAGCAAGCGCGCGATGTCGAACGACAGCGTGAAACTGGCACTTATTATCGTTAGTCCGAAAACTCCCTTGAATCCCATGTGCTCAAGATCTAGGTAGCCAAGACTATCGAGAAAGTATTTTACAATATTTTGGCTCTTTCCTTTGCCACCATTTTATTAAATATTAATCTCAACAGCTCATACTTTGTTTGTTATGGTTTACTATTAGTAAACCAACCTGTTTAAATCGTTAATAATTTTATGGAACTTTCAAGTTCGAATTTCACTTACTCAAAATTGAGCAAGACTTTTTGTGATAAAATTGGAGTGATCAAAGTTCTTTATAGAAGATAAGAAAAGTAAAGTTGAAGACTTAAATCCCTAAAACATTTTATCACAATCAATCATCGATTACGGGGATGAGGAGAAAGTTGCTTGGAATTTTCGAGAGAGAAAACATGCCAATAAGATGCACTATTTATCGTTCAGCGAATGATTTAGAAGAAAGAGGGATCACATCGTACTGCCACATTGGCTGAAAACATTACTATTGTTCACGAAAGTCTTCAAAACAATCCATTAACCTTTAATATTTAGTTATTTTGACCCCTTTTTTTCTTCTAATATTTTATATATTTATTTGAGCTCAAGGTCTTTTGGACCTTGACAAAAATAATTACTCAAATTCCAAAAGACCTTGAGCTCAAATAAATATATAAAATACAATCCATTAACCTCAATTCGACGCCATGCTTAGGAGCTTGGGCTCCTTTGGCCACAATTTTGCACAAAGATTTGCATTTGTTTCCATTTAAGTTTCAGTTGAGACAATAGCTTCTTCCAATAGACCATTTACACTGCCGTACATATGAGCCAATAGGATTTTAACGCTCGTCCACGAAAACCCCGATTTTCATGAAAACATTACAAAGAGTGACCAGGCTTAATTTCATTTAAATGACAGTGCTGTACAATATTTTGCCTGTCATATTGTAGAGGTTTGCTTTGGTTTGGATTGGTTGGTCGGTTGGTTCTATTGGTTCAGGAATGCCGGCTATCTCTAAATGAGATAGCGAGACATTCTGACCGGCAGCTTCGCTGGGTAACTGGACACAACGGCATGTCCGGAAATGAAATAGCGGATGAACTGGCAAGATCTGGTACCCGACTTCAGCAGGAGGATATAGACGAATTCGTCGGTGTTCCCCTTAATAGCTGCAAGCAGCTATTACAACGACAGCTGCTAAGAAGTGCGCAGGAAATGTAGCCGAACGAGATCACCTGTCGAATACCAGGGCTCACATATCCCAGGTATGAGTATAGGAGGATTGTGGCCTTGTTGAACTCTCAGAGGCATAGCCTCCATACCCTTGTGGCTGTTCTAACGGGACATTGTCACATGGGAGTACATGCGAGAAGACTAAATCTTGAATATAATATTTTCTGCAGAGGTTGTAGAGATGAGGAAGAGGAGGAGAGTGCCGAACACTTTCTCTGTCGATGCCCATCTTTCTCTGACAAGAGAGCAAATTACTTGGGCTGACCGACACAAAATGGGCTACCGGAAGTGTCGGAATGTGGATTGGATAGGATGGACTCCTTCATCCGTTCATCAGGCTGGTTCAGGGAAGAACCAGCGGGGTATGTGTAGGGATATCTCCCTATAGCCTATTCCGGTAACACAACGGGACCTTTCTAGGACCCAAGTGAGCCGGTCTCACAACCGCCGGCCCGCGTAATATAACATAAGATAACATTTGGTTTGGATGATGAATCAAGAAAACGAATGTAATTTTTCTTCAAATATTTTTGTCGAAACTTTTTTCCATAACTCTTAAAAACAAAAAATCTTATTACGAATACAAAAAATTTTGCGTTCGAAAAATTCCCGCAAACATTTAAGAAGTTTATGGCAACTGTCCGTCCCCCTGCCAATGCCAGTTAACACTTCTCTGTTGTGTTCATTTTATTAACTTAATTTCAGTTGTAAAAATTTTATGTGTGATGCTGGCAAATCTCTTAACATTATTGACCCTTGTGATAGATGAGCAAACGAATGAAGTAAATTCCCATTTACGATTTGAGCGGGTATTAAGAATTTTTATTACCAATTTTTTAAGCTTTCCATTTGTCTATAAAACATTTTTCCTCAAAACATTTTCATGCACAAAAAAAAAACGGTTCATACAAAAGTACATTTTATTAAGCTTGTTGCACATTTCATTTGTCGTTTTTTCGAGTTTGGTATTATTTCTGCAGTTGACACAGCGCTGTGAGAGAAGTTTATGTTGTTTATTTTTTACATGATGGCTTCGTTTTGTTGGCTTTTAATACTTGCAAATGTAAATTCCTTTCAAATCCGCTTAAAAATTATAAGCTGTTCACTTTTGCTGCTGTAACGGCTGCCGCTGATGTGGCTACACTACCGCCACACTCCCTCCCTACTCGCTACATGCAGCAACTGCCACCAACTGCCATTTATTATTAAGCTTCAGTGCAATTTATCGTTGATATATTTTGGTGTTTGGAAAAAAAACAAGTAATAAAAAAACATCAGAAATAAAACTTTTAAGCCCTTTAGCAGTGTCGGCATTTTTATATGTAATGTAAGTCAATGATGAAAATTGAGTAAAAAATTTAAGCTAAATGAACTTTGACCAGGTTTCGCGATTTAATTTTTGACAAAGTGAAAATGGATTTTATTTTTATAAATACCTTTAGAAAACACAACACTTTTATGCTTTTGTTAAATGTTCGCGCAGACAGAAAGTATGAAAAATTGTTCATGATAACAATGCCAAGGAATGAGGAAGCTTTCAAATACAAAGTTGCACACAAAAGTATTAAAGAAAAAATTTGTTTTTAAATGCCAAATACAAATTGGGAATAGAAAATAGCCAAAAGGTTCCATTATTAATGAAAAGTTCCTCTGATTGTCCTGCAGACCAATCTAAAGTTTGCATGCTGTTATTTGAACACACAAAAAAAAATTAATCTTATTATATGGCTTCATACTGAATTTTATTCATATCTGTTTTATACACTTAAGATGTTTGGAAAGACACTTTTAATTTTAATCCACATGCTGCTTATTGGCAAAACTATTTTTCTGCTCATACAATGGAAATTTAGTTAATGCAATAAGCATTTGTGAGTTGTGAAAACCTCTACCGGTTTTTTAGTTGTCAAAAGCGAAAATCGCTTGCGAAATATAAGCAATTTTTTTTGGCAGGGTAGAACATTCTTGCTGCGTTAAGTATGCTAAAGTATGTAGGACATGCTGAATAAACTCGTCACTAGTTTGATTGTGTGCGTACATGCGATCGTCTCTGTTTAAAGGAATATAAGGAGTTTTTGATATTTTTGTTGAAGCAATTTTTTTCTTACGTGTACACTATTGTGCGACAAACATTGTTCGAAAATAGATAATAGAAAAAAGATAGAAGCAATATCCGTAATTTTTACATTTTTTTCTTTATGCTTAGATATGAATTTTGTTTATTTTTTACAAGGAATGTGACTGTGATTGACAATTCCTGAAAATAATATTTATTATAAAAATTTTGTAGGTTTACACCCATATTCATAAAAACTATTGAAGGTTTATTACACGTTTATTTGATAAATATTCCGTGGAAATACGTCAAATAAGAGCTTAATAAGCTTACAATAATTATTATGAAAATGGCCTTTAATATCGACTATTTCCTATTATGATGGCGGAAAGTTTCATTTTCGAGATGCCGCAGTACGCGGCCCGTAGAGGAAGGAGTAAAATAAATATATGTCTAATACCCAATAATTTTACCTTTGCAATATTTTTTTTTTTAACACACCACCTCAGTAGGACAAGAAGAATGGAGCAATACTAGTGTTTCGTGTTCCGATTAGTGTTCAGTTTTTGTTTGTGTTTGTGTATGAAGTTTTCCGAAGAAGAGGAGTCAACGGAACACTTAATTATCGAATGTGTGGTACTAGGCCACAGAAGACACAGGCTGTTGCAGGCCTATACATTGGCTTCACAAGACTTGCAAGGTCTTCCACAGAAGGAGCTAATACTGTTTCTTGATGTATTAAACTCGTGAGGGACAAACGGTAACACAATAGATCATCTATGGTCGCAGTGCAAAGGGCCATCTTGCAGCAACCTAGTCACAATGAAGTTTTCTGGGTAAATGTTTCTTTATGTGTAGCGCACCTAGGGAGAGGGTTAGAACCTGCCTGCGAGAATACATGCTCAAAATAAGTTAGTCTGAAACCCCCTAGTCCGTGCGGTTGCAACATAAATGCCTCCTTTTGAGGGCTCGCGGACAAAAATACAAAAAAGAGAATTAAAAATCAGACGCCTCGTAAATAATTTTTTTTGATATGGCGTAGTAGAACTTTTGTTTCAAATCTATTGAAAATTTGATGCTACTCTAATACATATAAAAGCTTACCGCTTCCCTTTTACTGGGTTTCATAATTTCATACAATTTAAAGGTTTAAGGAAGTAAAAATTGTTTTCTTTTTTTCGTTTTTTTTTTTCTTGCCATAATATTAAACGTTTTATGGCCCAAACCTGATGGTGGCGATAAAAACTCAGGCATTTCAAAAGTAAAACGATTTTAATGCACTCAAATGAAGAAGACTATTGCACAGCGAAAGATGGCAGAAACATTTGGAAAGATTTTTTAACTTTACCAAAAATATTTGTTTTAGATGCATCTTTCATGATGTTTGAGTTTATTTTGTTTTTTGTTGCTGCTCCTGTAAAGGCAATTGATTTGCTGTCTTCAGTTGTTCGTCTGTTTTGGTTAAAGCATTTTTTTTCTGAACATGAGAATCTTATATTTTCGGATTTTATTTGCCAATTTAAATAGTTTGAAAAAAACAACAGAAAATCTCTTAAATTTCTTTCCAAATAAGAAATAATGCCTGAACATACAGTCATTTATATACATATGTACAAATGTAAGTACGTTTTCAGAGAAAAGTTCGAGGGAATTTCTTAATAGTTGTTGTTATGGGAGCTTATTCCATTCACTAATGAGTTGGTTTTTTTTTTCGTTTGGAAAATATGTTTTATTGTAAGATGAAGTTTGGATTTTGTCTACATACATATGGGTATTTCCATGAAATGGTCCGCCGTTAGTTAAAAAATCAAAACGCTCGCACAATTTTTTTAAGCACAGAAAATTGAAAAAAAAAACAATTGACATTTTATTATGTAAAAAAAATTTTGAACTTATAATAATTTTAAATGATGGTAAAAACTTCTGAAAATATATGTTAAATTACAAAAATATGTATGAAAGTAAAAAGTGTCACGTGCCTAATCAAAAAAATTTTTTTTCTTAGCCAACCCATGCACACTTGTTTTTGAACAAACCATGATTATAAAGGTCCATTAATAACCTTTATAAAAACATTTTTTCCGAAATAAAAATCTTCTACAATTCGCCTACTTTTGCAATATTTCATGCTGCTTTAAAAGGCACTTCCGATTTTTGTCACATGCGTAAGTCAACTTTAATCGCATGGAACTTGGGTAACCAGTGCTCAATTTTCCAATATATATACTTTTTGGAAGGAACTCATCACATTAAATGTAACAATGGCAAAATTCCATTCAAAAATTCCAACCCATTTATATTTTTATAATATTCAAAACAATTAAACGTGTACAAATGTCACGTGCGTAACCATGGAAACACCCATATATGAATGTTTAGTTCTTTGTATTAACAAAAAACTGCATTAAAAAGCGAACTTTATGTTCAAAAATCTTTTTCTTAAGCAAAAATTTCAGAGATACAATGCGTGCTATAATACCCACATGATTGAGTAAGAGTATAGCCAATATACCACTATTAGGGCAAAGAAAAAATTGGAATGTAAAAAAATTCATTTAATTTAATTTAACACATTAATATATTACTTGTCATGTGAAAGGAAAAAGATAAGCAAATAATAAGGTTGACAGTTTTTAAAAAAGCTATTAGTTTCACACCGATTTTTTGTCTTTTATGAAAAATTATTTTAAATGTTCTTGATACTAGTTTTTCGACCTTTTTTTTATTTAATTTTCTTTGCTTTGTTAAACTGTGCTTAAGGTGACTTTAGATTCAATAACTATATATTTTTTTATTTCCTTTTAATTAATACGATATTTCAATACGCCTTTGTGTATCTTCTTCTGGAAAATGTATGACAATATCGAATAATTGCACAATAAAAAAAATTATATATTTATTGAATATAAAGTGACCTTAAGCTCAAACAAAATATTTGTTTCAAACTCGAAATTCTTTTTTATTATTAAAACAGTTTTCAATATTTATTACAATGCTCATTTGTATCCTACACTCATAAATATATTGGCTGAATTCACAAGCCCAGTCGCTTAAACTTGATGTATTTGAAAAGAGTGTTTCCGACACAAAATCTTAAAACGAAATTAAATTTCATATTTTTTTTTTTTTTTTGGTGTGTTCTTCGTTAAACGATATGACTGGATTTGTGAAATCACTGATTACGTCACTACAATTTTGTATTAGTTTATCAGGCTTAAGCTCGTTCTAAATTATTTTTGTGATTGACATTAATTGAACAAGACAAAGATAACATCAAGGACCTTTGGCGAGATAGACAATCAGCTGTTTAGAATCCACCCTACTGCTCGTCAGCAGCCGGGGCTCATGTTTCGAAAGCGAGACTCACAACACTCAGACACCCAAGGTGTTGTATGTCAGCTCGTCAGTAGACTTTAAAAAACTTAATAAAATGTTTTTAACTTGAGAACATACTCTAGTGTATCCATTCCATGCCTGGAAGTATTCTTCCAGCTGAAAAGCCCAAACTTATTAAATTGCTTTCGTTTTACTGGGAAACATTTAAACGTAATTAACTATTACTGTCGAATAAATTAGACCTCTAAATTAGTTGTGACAGTTTGTTTGACAAGTTTGTGTTTATTTTAATGTTTTTGTTAACTTAATTTTTTTTTTTAGATAGATTAATTAATCACTGTTTGAATAAATGTTTTTATTTTCTTTTTTGCTTTAATGGTTTAATTAAAAATTAATAACAGAGAAAAAAACTGTAGCAATGTTTATTTATAGAAAAATTAGCATGGCAAATAATTGAACAAATTTTAAAAACGTTAATTCATAAGCATAAAAAATTATAACTAATTGCTAAAGGTGATTAATAAAATTCTTTTATAAATCATCTTTTTGTGGTTTTCATAAAAAAACACACAGAAATAAATTAATAAAAGCAAATATTTACTTTCGGTTTAATTTAATAGCAAAATAAACATTACTGGCAAGAGGAAAAATAAATTAGCTACAAAATAGATTTAAATAAAATTGCATACATGAAGAAGGAGGCTAAATGTATTGTATACTTTAAGGCAAAAATTTACATACTAAACATACAAAGTTAAGCCCACAAAGTTCTTTAAGCTATTCGCGTAAGTCTGAAAATAGAACTAAGGTAGAAACCAATTAATTTCAGCTCTCTGTATGCCGCCGACCTTTCATTGATGCCACTGAACTCATCATCAGTAGACTCGAAAAAAATTTAACTTCTCGCAATTTTATCGGCGGCATATAGATATCTAAAATGAGAGAACACCATTAATAATAATATAAAATATTTATTATAGCTCTCATAGAAAATAAATAATTAGATTCATATTTGGATTTCAAAAAACAAACGAATAACAAAAGTGAATAAATGGGAAATATTCGAAAGACATGTGCTAAGGAAATGCATAGAAAAGAACTACAAATCACGAAATAAAAGATTTTCAAATCATTATATTTACAAAAAAGCAAAGATGCGTCCTTTATCTGCTTATGCTCTGAATTTGATGAGGAACTTCATTGAAAAACTATCAAATTTTGAAGGCAGTGTTATTCAAGATATTTTATCTAATGAACGACGGTTTAATTGATCAAATACCCAGTACATTTCTAGCATTGGAATTTTACAGGAGGAATCAAATGAGTTTCCTGGTCCAAACTTTTATTCAGTCACCACTCTTCAAGAAAAGTGTGATATTATTGAACATTTAAGGAAAGGTGCGTGTAGATTTAATTGATTGCTAGTTCGGAACAAATTTTCATAGCTTTTTCATAGCTTTACATCAACTGAAATGAAGTATTGCAGTAAATTTATTAAATAAAATTTGTTATATACGATTAAGCCTATTAAACGGTTCTGCAAACTGATTTTCAACGTATTTTCATGTAGAAAAATCCAATCTAAAACGTGAACAAAATCCAAAACGTGAAAACCCTCGGTAAAAATGAGTTCACGTTTTCGAGAGTCTACTGTATATTCCTATATATCAGTTAACTTTCTCTCCCTAAAAGTATACTTCAGTACATTTTTTAGTTCCACATTAACGAAAACTGTGAGTATCCTAAATTTGTGGGATTTTATGTCGCATTATTAAAAAACGTAAAAATCAAGCCAATAATTAAATTTTTGTTTGTTTTTAATAATTATTTCACAAAGGTGAACGCACACACCCACACCAAATTGCACACCAAATTGCAGCCATAAAAACACACACACTTAATGTACATGTTTAATTTTGTTTTATTTATTACGTAAATAACAATAATTATTAATTACATTAATTTTAATTATTCCGCTATTTAAACAACAAACTTTTCTCCACCACTTGTGGAAAACTGCGGGATGTGAGCGAATGCGTGCACTTGTGTGTGCGTGTGTGTGTGTTTGAATGTATGTACATGTTTCCACTTCGTGATTAAAAAATACGCTGAAGTACTTTTTTCTCCTTTTTTTCGGTTGCTTAAATTTAAATTTATATATTATTTAAATGTTTTTTAATGTTTATGTAATTATGTGTGAGAGTAAATATTGGAAAAAACATTAATTATAATTATGCCAATTATTTATTTTGTATTAAAATACGTGTCCAATGTAATTACACAACCGTTTACCGTTGTAAATAGAGTTTTATCAATGTATAATAACTGAACATGATAAGTATGTATGTACCTACACATAAACATACACGTGCTCGTGAATACAGGAATGAAGGCAAATGCCCCGTAGGAAATTTAACATCATAAGAAGAAATCTAAAGAATCTTGAAAACTTGCGCTTTCCAGTGAATGATGTTAAACAATTTCGCTAAATCTATTTCGTAGAGAACCTATTAAAGAGCGAAATTCTGGCGATGAACGAAATGTGAGGTAGCACAATTTTTAACAGTAATTTTTTTAGATGGGGCTTAAGGGCAAAATATAACCTAAGAATCTATTTTCTTTCGCTTTAAGTAAGCTATGTGGTTTTTTTTTGTTTTTGCACAAACTTTGGTAAACTTTTTTGACACAATTTCTGTCAGTACGACTGTAATTAACTTTTTTCGCTTACAAAGTTGAGCACAACAAACTCACAACTACCGCACACAACAAAATATACCATCTATATGAAAGCGTTTAAGTTTATTTGAGTGAATCGTACCATTGAAAAATGATACAACTAATAAGTCAGCCTTTTCCCTACAATAAGAACAACTTCAATAAAAATAACATGCATTTTGTTTTTGTACAACTTCTGTAAGCTGTCAAAAAGCCGCCGTTTCTGCATTTATAGAAGAAAGATAACCGAGCTTACATTGATTTGGTGTTTCGTTTGGCTGCCTTTCATCTCTGCAACCACTTGACAACCTAAAGTAGTTAGATGATTAACGGTTTAGCTGATGAGGCTACCTTGTTAGTTGTACCATGCTTACAACAGACTTCAGTTCTCTCTCTCTCTCTCTCTCTCTCTCTCTCTTAAATGCTGTAAAAATTGCATATTATGTTCATCCCACAAAGGCGTCCGTTCTACTTTTGTCCCAACTAATTTGGACATTATTATTTCTCCTTTTTTTAAGAAACAATTGCAAGATCAATGAATTATGAAATCTTAATCTTATTTTCGAAATGCTTGCAATTGTTTTTTATATATTTATTCATAGTTTTAAAAAATGAATTTATTTCTAACCGGTATTACCTACAAAGCCGTGTTCGGTAGAGTAATGTAAGGTCGGCCGCACCGAATAATGCATTTTCCGATGGAAAATGAATTACATGAGAAAGGGATTTTAATTTCCTGTCAATGATAAAAAATCAATTCTAATCATTTTTCTGACCCCAAACAAGTAGCAAGTGCGGACGACTCCCGTTGAAATATATAAGGTAAATTACCCAAATAAACTACCCAATATTGAAAAGAAACTAACATTAGTTTTTCTTTTCTCCCACTCATATATAATAATTTCCTTTGCAATAATTATATTTACAATTCTAACCCTCAATTTTTGACTTGGATTTTAAATGCCATTTCAATTTAAATTTGATTTAAATACAAAATTGAGTCAAACAGTTGCTATTTAAATCGAACTTAAACGGCCTGCTGCCGTGCCCATTTAAAATCGAATTAAGTTTTTCGTACTGCCATATGATTTTGACAGTTTGGTTTTGTTCTGCAAATGAAGAAAATTGCACATGTTTTTTGTCTGTTTCATAATTTGATTTTTTACTATTTCCAGAAGGTAATCAACTTCAGTGGCAGTGAAATTGGGAGTCCTTTTATCACTTTTGCCACTCCTTTTAATATTTTATTTAATTTCTAAATTTATTTTCTAAAATTAATTAATACATTTTCTAAACTTTTCACAATTTCACTTGCTTCGAAATTTGTTTAAACAGCTGTTTTTTATTGAGTTATCGATAACTTTTTGACACTTACATTGTGCTGCCGTACTTTTATTGCAATTAATTACCAAAAATAATTTTAGACTATAACACAGTTGGATTTAAAATCCAACTTAAATTTTAAGGAAAATTTACTAATTTTGTATTTAAGTCCCAAGCCGAAAATCGGGGGTAAGTATTTTTATACTTAGAATTGCTTAGTACAAAAATTTGCTTCACGACAGCAACTCCTTTTGTTCAACTTTGTATTAGGCTTTACTGGCTTATTTCAAAAAAATTTTTTTGTTTATTAAAAGCTCATCTAATGAATATTATATAGATATTTCACAAATAACAACTTAATAAACATGAAATCGCCTGCAGAAATTATTGGAGTACATGATTCGTGTTAAGTAAAAAGGACTAGTTACAATATGTTGCGATGTAATGCAAAAAAATTATTTAGCAATACTCGTAACACACGATTACCATGTGCTAATCCATGGAGTAGTGACAAACCCAGTATTAATAATGCGCGGAGTAGTTTTTGGATAACTCTGACGTTATGTTTATGTCCCTCCTAGGACATTGTAATGTGAAATGGAGCATGTTTTTACTATATATTTGGAATACTTTTGGACTAGTCCTAGTCCCTTGTGGAGTACTCTTTACAGGCGTACAAAGAATAGTCTCGATTTCTGCAGTTTCGGAAAACTAAAGTCGTAGTAACTAAATTCTTAATAGACCTTGTCGTGGTTCTGTTGGCGTTTCTGTTCTCCTTCTATCTATTCGAAGTTTTGTAGTATTGAAGAGGATGATGAGACTGGTATTGACTGAATAGTGTCGAAAGTATATACAATAGGTATCACCTGTCACCTCTCGATATTTCCTCCCTCCTATTTGCCTACTTGCAGTACAATAGAATTCATATACATATGTATATGGGATATGTCTTGACTACTGGCCCAAGATAAAAAAAAATTGGGAAAAGGAATAGCATGTTTTTTACAAAAGCATCTTGAAAAAATAACAAAAACTTTTAGAAAGAAAATAACAATAGCTTTTACAAAGTCATTCTGCTTAAAAGCACAACCTGTAAGAATTTAATTTTTCGCCGAAACTCTTTTTCAGAACCAATTTTGGAAAAAGAATTTTTTACACGAAAAAGTGCAGCTTGCCTTGAAATTCGATTTATAAGATTTTAATTCTTATGTGTAAACCTTAATTATAATTAATTTAACAGAAGTTCAAAGTTAAATACCATTGCAACCTTTAACAGCTCAATTAATAATGATTTCTATAATGAACTGCACAACAAAAGACTGCCTGAGTGTTTCAGCCCCTTCATTACGAGCGCTTCAGCCCCTTAAAGTCTGCCCAAAAAACAATTCAAGTTTTACTATATAATTTTAACATTTCATTAAACTTTCAACAACGATAATTATGCCTTTTAATGGCATGAACGTTTATAAAAGGAATTGCATTTCTGTGCAACATCATCAGCAACAAATTTGCATATTGAATGCGTGCAACAGCATCAACAGCAAAGAAAAACAATAGTTTGACAATGCATTAATAAATTGCTACATAAAATTTACTTAAAAGAGATATAAAAATTAAAATATAAACCGTTAATAAATTTGTTCAAAAAAACCTGATGCAGTTAAAGTAACAAATTATTCAGGACAACAGAAAAAGGTAATTGTAAGCTTTAAGACAAAAATAAAATTGAAAATGAGTTTTATTTAACAAGTTTTAAGTAAAACAAATTTTAAAGTAACAGTTTTTATTGAGGTAGAGAACAACTTTTCCAGTGCTGGGTCTGGTTTCTCAATACCTACAAATATTGTATTGCAAGTAAAAAATTAAAAAATAAAAATTTTTTGATTTAGTTTTACTAAAAGAAAAATTTACATTCAGGCAGAAACTGAATTTTCCCAGACTGGGTCTGCTTTCTCAAAACCTATAAATATTGTATTGCAAGTAAAATCGTATTTATAAAACAATTTTTTGATTTGGTTTTGTTAAACAAAAAAACAAAGAAGACAATAAATTTTTGCTTGTAATACCATACTTGTAGGTTTTGAGAAACCGAGCCCTGGCAGAAGAAACCAAAGCCTGTATTGACTGCTTCATTAGTCGCTTTTGCAAAAAAAAAAAAAAATCCTCTAAAATAACAAAATTTGAGTGATACAGGGTTAAAGAGGTGATTCAACGTTAATTACTGCTCTCTTCAGATGTGCCATTATTTATTTATATAAAAACAATTTTCATATTTTTTTAAACGCTTTTACGATTATATTTAATTTAAAGCTTTTTTTTCTATTATAAAAATAAATTATTTAACATTGTTTGCTTTATGCATTTAACAGTACAACAATAATATACATTTTACCCCCCCCCCCCCCCCTTTTATTACAGCTTAGAGTTCACCTGATGGCATGTTTTGCCTGTAATGCGTGGCACGTTTTTATATTAATAAAGCAAAGCAGCCTATTTTAATTTGCCTTCAGTTTATTGGCCGTTCATAAATTAATTGAAAGTGCACTGAAAAATTATATATAATCGAGGGTAAAAAATAAAAATCTATTTAGTTAAACTTCTGCTCAACTGCATCTGCTTCCGCATTTTCTTTACTGGCAGCTCAATGGACGGAGGAAGCTTTATGCAAATGTAGCTACTAACTTTGAAAGTGTACGGCAAAATTGCAAAAAATAGACGAGAGAAAATGCAGCAAATGAAGCTTTTAAAGCGTAACCTTAATTACGTAATTCAAGTCGGAGGCAAAGCAACAAAAAAAAAGTATGATAAAGTATGTATGCAAAGTATGGCAAGCAAAGAAAGGATGATATGAACATGAATGTAGGTATGTGCCAGAGTACGAAGGCATGACTTTAATTGAACTGATAAGGAAGAGAAATTCACTGCAAAGAAAAAACTACTGAGAATGATTAAATAGATGATGCAGTTTTTCTGTCCAAAACACTGTACTACACAATGTATTTTTAAGCATCAAATGAGAAAAACTAAAAAAGACAATTTTCTTGCAGGTGGCTGTATTTGTAGCGTAAAATCAAACGATGCAACATTGATCCTAAAGGTTTTAAAAATCGGAGTATCGTTGTTTATAAATCACACAAAAAAAAAAACTGACATATATTGCAAATTTATATATAGTAAAGCAGTGTTAAACATTTTTTTACAGGCATCATCAATGACAACTAGGGTTTGGCAATTCCCAGACTTGTTCTCTTCCCGGGGTTCCCGGGAAAATTATAAATTTCCCGGGAATCCCGGGAAATTTTCTTCTACTACAAACAAGTAATTTTTTGTAATGAACTTTTTTCAATTGGTTTTATTTAAATAATATAGTAAAGTGCTTGTACATAAACATGTACATATACATATGCACCCTGCCGGCAACTCAGTTAACTAGTAATGAATTATAAGCTAACTTTTTTACAACTGGTGGTGGTTTACACTTAGATTATTTTTAATGGAGATGACTGACTATTTTAACATTACGATGTCCTAGGAGGTAGTCAATTGTCCGACGCTGCATTACTTTTCAACTAACTAAAAGTTAGCTACTTCAAAGTCAGTAGCCACAGAAAAAAATGTACAAATCAAGGCTGATTTTACATTTTTCGGTGGTAATATTTTATTTTATGAAATTAAATTTCATTCTACTTTTTTTTTTTCTTTAGCCTCTGCTGGGAATCGAACCACTAAGCCTCAAGACTGGAGAGCAACCAACATACCCACTCAGCTATCGCAACATTTAAAACGAATGCGACAATAGGCAATTTTATTCAAGTGTAATTTACCGTGTGTGTGTGTATATTGTTATTTGAATTTTGGGTTAACCCTGCACTACGTTTCAGCTAGTTTATAGCCAGTACACAAAAAGTGAATTACAAATCGATTGTATTGTAGCTAATTTGAAGCTAGTCCATAAAAGTTAACTTAAAGTTAATTATTTTAGTGGTCGACTACCAATTTGCTGGCAGGGCATATACATATACATGTACATATATGTACATGTGCATATACATATAACTATTCATATACATACACACATACATATAAATAAACATATACATATACATAAACATATACATATACACACATACATATACATAAACATAAACATATACATATAGTACATTTCCATATACACATACATATACATATAGTACATTTCCATATACACATACATATACATACATATACATTTCCATATACATTTCCATATACATATACATTTAAATATACGTATACATTTAAAACAAAAATTAATGAAATTAAATAGCACATTTTAATTCAATTTGTGCAATAAAAGGAGACAAATAACTGCAAAGAAATAATTTGAGATCATGTTTAAATACAAAAAAACATAGCAGAATTCATACCATCATGTCGATAAAAAAAAAAATAAGTTTTTAGTACGACTAAAGCATTAAGTAACTCGCTTGATGTTCGGTTTCCTACTTTTGTGGCAAAATTTCCAGCAACGGAGAAAACCCGTTCGCTATCCACCGATGTTGGTTTTATTGTTGGTAAAGCATTAAAAAAATTATTTAAGTTTTTAGTTCGTATATTGCTCGCTTCATATAAATCATTTTTTTTTTTTTTTTAGAAAATTAGTCTGAGGAAGTTTGGGCATTTTTGGATTAGCCCTTGCATTTGCCATAGCATTTTTCAATTTAATTTTAAAACATTCATTAATTTTGTTGTCAGATATATCAGAATTGCTGCTGGACAATTCAGAAAGTGATAGCATATAATTTTAAAGAATTTTTTAATAATTTCGCATTGACGTCAGGCATTTTTAAATAATTTAGTAATGCTATAATTTTTTCATTACGTCTTTAGCCATCCTTATCTCGAATTGACTCAGATATGTTCTGACAAAATGGTGTTTTTATTAACATTAACAGCATCAGCTACTAAGAGGTTAAAGTGTCGGCGACTAAGCGCTTCAACAGCGTCTGTTATGGGAGTTAGAACATCTAGTAACATCTCCAGGACGGGTGTATATTGGTCATTCCACAAATTCACAAAATCGAAGTCAATTAGTGTTTTCTTTATAGCAATTTTAGCTTTCAGAAATTAATAAATCATAGACACTATGCTATAAAATCCAATTTAAACATTTCCTGTTTAACCGGGAATTTGCAAACATTTTCCCGGGAATTCCCGATGAAAGGAAGAGAAATGTCGAGAATTCCCGGGAATTCCCGAACCCCAAACCCCAATGACAGCACAAATCAATCTCAAAATATACTGAATTGTATTTTACGATTAAGTTCAAAAACATGTTGTTTGTAGTGTTTCGAGAGAACCTTGTGCGAGGCATTTAACAAATCAATAACATCTTTATTCAATATAAAACTTCTCTAATGATTCTTTTTTTTTGTTGCATGGTGTATTTTGTAACATTCTTGCACTTTCCGTAAAATGAAGTTTAAGCAGGAAAACATTTTCCCGGTTTATTTTTGTTTTCTGCAAAAGTGAATTACTTTAATATTAATGGCGTTGTAATGTATATATATTTTTTTTTAATCTGCTGCAACATTCACGCCCGCTCATCCGCCTGCAAGCGCCAGGGCAACAAGGATAACAGGAAAATCAACCTTAAAAAGGTTTTCTCTAAAATATTTATATTTTGATATTTGCAGTACTAACAGGTAATTAAAATTGTAGTTATTGATTGTTACGCAGGGCAGTATGAATTAATAATTAACGGCATTCTATTTGTTTGTTGCTCATTTCTTTATTTGCACCTACAAAGTATACTATTAATTAATTAGTAATAAAAGCCTTAAAGTATGTTTGTTGTTTTATTTATATCGCTATGAAAATATTTTAGTACGTCACTTAGGTAAGTTATGCAATTAAATAAAAGTAATTAATAGGCGATCAAACAATCTAAACTAATTACTACTTGCAAAGCTCATGCGCAAGAAATCGGCTCTAATTATAAGAAATCAAATGTTAAAGATAACACTGTGAACTTAAACGTTTTTTTTTTCAACAGACGAGGCACTTAAAGGGTAAACCTAATTCGAGTGTGGTGAATTCAGTGGTGCTGACGGGTTTTTTTTAGGTTATCTCTTGCTTTTGAGATATACCGTTATCTTAAAAATGGAGGAGGTAGGACAACATATATTCCCGTAACTCAAAAATCGTTTGAAGTATTGAAAAAATTACAAAAACCGAAATTCGGCAACAAAATTATCTTTCAGCAAATGTAAAAAATCTTTTTAGTACTTAATTAAAGAAATAAAAGAAAAATCTTCAATTAAAACGTATTTTATATTATGCTTTTACTTATTTGTGTGCATTACATAATTCATTCTTTTATAATTAGGGTTCATATGTCTAGAAATTTGCGGAGTATGAAATTTCAAAATATCAACTTAAACTTTTTACTGAATGCAATGAACTCATTGAAATCAAAAACAACGCTGAAATGTAAAAGTTCGTTCCATGAATGACATTTTTCATTGTAGAAACAATATTGTTCATTAGAGCAGTGAAGAGCATTCAGTGACGAACTTTGAATATGAATTAATGAATTTTTTCGTAGTGTAGATGGGCTTTAAGGAAAATCAAAGTAAGCGTTTTCCATCTCTGCATCCGTCTGCCTGCAGTGTGTTTCTGAGAAACTTGACTCATTTAGAAAAATCTTTTTTTTTGCTTGCTCCAATTTATTGATAAATGCTGTTACGATCTCACTGGTGAAACCCGGTAAAATCATCTGAGGTAGAGTTGGGCTATATATTCTAAAATTTAAGACTTGAAGTCAAAAAAAATTTTTTTATAAAATTTAAAAAAACAATGTTTTGTTCTAAAAGAGTTAAAAGGCATAGTAAAAACAAGCCTAGATAGTAAAATTTCCGGTATTGGTCCTTATATAGCAAAAACTAAGAAACTGTTGTTGTTAAAACTGAAGTTGGTGATCCGGGAAAAACGTTTGAAAATAAAAATAAAACATAAATATATTCAATATTGATCACATATGGCCAGCATATAGTACAAACGAAGTTAAATATAACATGAGTTAAATAAAACATCTTCAGGTGCCAAAAAATAAACTTGGGGACTAAAAAACCAATTATATGAGTCCAAACGAACGTAACTTTTGTGTAGGACCAGCCAAAGATAGCATTTTTTTTCCTTTTCTTAGGTTTGATTTATATGATCACAGAAAAACTGTTCTAAACATGCGGTTAAATTACTTACAAAACATTCACTTTTATGTAAACGATTCTCGTAAATGTGCACTCAAAACTCACCTGTAAATAGAAGAAGAAAAAAAAGTTTATTAAGACAGGTTTCCAATAAAAAAAAAAATAAAAAATAATCATTTCTAAAAACTACTAAATTAATAAATTTAAAATATAACGACTGCACGTCCACCAAATGAAATTCGAAACTTGACAGTTGGCAAACAAATTATTTTTCAGTAATGAAAATGCACATAAAATTTAACGATAAATGGAAAACATTTAATTGACTAAAATATGGCAATTGATTAAAGCGATTTGAAAATGGAAAACAAAATAAAAGTAACCAAATCTTGTTTATTAAATGGATAAAAAAAACAAAATGTAAAACAGGTGCCTTTTCGTTTTCAATATTTTCCTTTACAGGCGACAGACTTGAATTTACAAATTTAAGTTGAATTCAATAAAACAGCGACGACAGCAGCAACAACAACAACAGCAACTGCAATAACAATCACCTCGGCACAAAACAAATGTAATAAATTTGTTATTAAAACAGACAACATATGGCTGACATGATTGGCCGCGATACCCATTTAAATACAGCAACAAAATAAAATCGAATGCAAAATAAAATTTGTAGTTTCACAACATTTTAGCCCAGATAAAACAACATGGATTGTTTAGGTTTATGGCTCTGTAGTTGCGCATATTCCAGGCAAACACTTTTGCCAGTCCTTTTATAGTCGCTTTTTTATATCAAAAAAAAAAAAAATTATACAAAGCCATGAGATTAGTTTTACAAAGCTTTTATTTTTATAATTTTTTAGCAATTAAACACTTCAAAGCAAATCTATTTTTATTATGCCAACGAAATGCCACAATAAAGTTTTATTTTGAAAAAAAAAAAAACGTTAGTTAAACTAAAGGAAAATTTTAATACTTTTCAAATAAATTTTTACAAGAGTAATAAGCCAATCAAGATCTTACACACTGACTTCTCGAACAGGCCTTATTGAAGGCCAGATATTGGAAGACCTCGGCATCCAAAGACATTAACCCCCTAATTCACACAAATTATAACAGGCTTATAAGACTGTTATTTGACTTTTTTTTAATGGAAAATCTGTCAAATAAGAGCTGTATAAACCTGTTATAATTTTTATGAATTAGACGGTAAGAATATATGTATGAGTGTGGAATGGGATAGCAATGCCTCAAGTCTGCCAAAGACAGTCTTTCAGAGACACAGCTTATACGTTCTTTCTGCCGAAGGGATCACAGCCAAAGCATCTTAACAGCAGTTATCCACAGTACTACAACAAATATTACCCCAACACATACTTTGTGGACCTAGAGAAGCACTATATGCTCCGTCAGCTATCTGTTCGTGTTTGTGTCCTATGCTCACTAGCAAGGTATCCCTATACCATAGATGCCCAGTAGTGGCTGATATCAGCAAATTAAACTCACACGTATTATTACGCTCTTTTGTTTGATCGTCAATCAACCAATAGGATACGACAGATACAAGCTACACTTGCAGAAATTCTGTGTCTTATTTTACATTTTAATCATTATCGAGACTGCTGTCAGCGAACACATAAATTCAAATTATTGCGATATATTAATGATGTCAGCCGAAAAGCAGTTTATGTTACAAAATGCTTTTGATGAAATGCATTATTTGTCATACGACATTAAAAAAAAAACTAAGAAATATAATTTTAAAAAACCTTTTGAAAATGTTCACAAAGCCATGAATAAATTGTTCTCTTCCAGTGTTATTTCGTCACTCTCACCAATACTAACTACAACCTTGGGCATCTATGCCCTATACCATGATACAACTAAAAAGGTAGTGTTAATCATCTGACTTCGCACAACTGTTTTGAGAGTATAGAGATAAAAGGCAGCTAAATCAAATTGACAAAACAGCTTAACCCATGTTCATCTCTTTGCTATAAAGTCCGTACAGTTTATGGCAGTAGAGGACAATCTTCAGAAGTTGTACAAAAACAAAATGCCTGCTATTTTTTTTAGAAGTTGTTCTTAGTGTAGGAAAAAGGTTATCTTATAAGTTGTATCATGCCTTATACCAGGCAGCCTTACAAGAGCAGCTGTCTACGGCTGCTAGCTCCCAAAACTTACAAAGGCTTGTTTACACAACACAAACACACAAACGTGAACAACAGGTAGGCAGAACTTAAAGTAATTCTACCAACAAAATACATGAAGAGTTTCTTAGCGTGGTGTTTGTGGTAGTTATGCGACTACCTGGTGTTAGGATACCTTAGCTTTTAGTTGAAAGCTAACTATGTAAGTGACAGTTTGTTTTGCCACTTCATTCCTTACTCTGTTAGTAAAAAAGGACAGAAGAAACAAAGCAAGTACATGCAAGTACTTGTGCCATTCATTTCGTTCTCTCATTTACAATGTGCAAAATGTCAACAACGCACATGCATAAGTCAACACCGAATTGCGGCAATGAAAATCGCACAATGTTAGCTCAAAAATGCCAACATAAAAAAGCGACAAAGATCCCTTCAGCAAAATTTACACAAAGTAAACCAACACCTATTGTCCTACACAATCAAACTTTTGTCAAATAAATTAAAAAAAAAAACATATTTTATTTTTTCACAACCTCCAATTTGCACCGTTCGTTGTGCCATTTAACCAGCAATTTTTAAAAACTCTTGATGTCATTACAAACTTATCCTGACAATAATAATTTGATACTTTCAATAATACAAGTTGTTGGTAACCAAGGGTCACCCGTTGTAAGGAAGTGCTATAAAAAGTAAAGGTGTTGCAATACGGAAAATGCTATCTGTATAAAAAGTTTGTTTGAGCATATCTGATTCTCATTTTGTTCATGAGAATTTTAGAATAAGTAGTTGGGCGTCAAACATTCTTTTTAGATTTTTCAAGTCTACAGCAACGAAATGTCGGCGGCATATAGGCGGCTGAAAAAAGACAGAAAGCATTAAGGTCTATTTTTTAGACCTAAAGTAATAAATAAATATTACCATTAATCATATAAGAACTCAGCATGTTGTTTTCACAATATGGTTACAGCAACCATATTTTTTTTTCTTTCTAAACTTAACCCGTTTTTAGGGTTCCATTGAAGGAGTAAAAACGGAGCCCTGTTACTGAGATTTCTACGTCCGTCCGTCCATCCGTCCGAGTTCTCCCAAACGGTAGGAGCTAAAGAACAGAAATTTTCACAGTACGTGTGGTTGCTTGGCCGCAAATACAAATACTAAAAATAACAAAAAGCTACAAACTAAAGGGTGCTCACACACAAGAAACTATAAAAATTACATAAAATAAGCTGTAACTTTTGAACAATAGCAGCTAGAGAGTTGAAATTTTCACAGGATATATCACTACATAAATGAAAAACTAAAGGAGGACCCCATGCATGATATATCACCACAAATAAAGGAGGACCCCATACACGAAACCGTGAAAATTAGATAAAATTAGCTGCAACTTTTGAATCATACAAAAAACGGAGCTAAAAGTTACACAGCATATTAAAATACATAGGCTTTAGAACAACAAATACCCAAAACAACGAAATAAATTTTGAACCAAAGGGTACTCACATACAAGAAACTGTGAAAATTAGCTCTAATTTTTGAGCCATTCGAGTCAAAGAAAGCTGAAATTTGCATAATATATGCGATTCCACAACCACCAGTACCAAAAACAAGAGAAAGTTAAAAACTAAAGGGTACTGCCACACAGGAAACTGAAATAAGCTGCAAATTTCGAACTGTTAGAGATAGAGACTTAAAATTCGAGCAGGATATTCAGTTAACATTTAACACACAACAACAAATACCAAAAATAGCGAAAATTGTAAAATTGCAGGTTGCCCTTTATATGTGGACACCCTTTATTTTGAAAATTTACTTTAGTTTTTGAGTTGTGAAATATATACAGACTTAAATTTTTAGCAGAGTACATAGTTTGTAGGTCTCTACGTTAGCAAAACATCAAAAAGGTAAAATTTAATTGCTGCTCATACATGGGGACAGCCTTTAGTTTGAATATCAGTTATAACTTTTGAACCGTAAGAGATAAAGGCTTGAAATTTACACGCTGTATGAAGCTGTCTGGCATTTACAACAGCAAATGCTGAAAACAGTAAAAGCTTAAAAACTACCACTTGCACGGTGGTATGGAATCCCTGTTGTGCAAGTCAGTCCCATACTTATCAGTCAATTTATTTATTTATACTTTTCTTATTTAGCAACATTTTTTCTGCAAAACAAAATCAAAAGCCATCTTCTAAAGCTTTTTAATGTCTTTTAAAGAAGTTACAAAAATATTTCATAGGTATAAAGATTTTATTTTAGCCGAATTGCTTACAGTACCACTTTACCAACGATACTTTGTTGAAAGAAAAAAAAAATTATGCCGTTTTTCATGACACGATGATGATTGTTATGGAAATTTATCTCTGTCCATAAAACAATAATTTCGTTTTTTTATATTTTTATTGCATATTATTCAATTTACAGTGAAATAAATACTCGTCATGTATTTTTGTTTCTCATACATATTCATTTCTTGTTTATTTTTCTTATTTTCTTTATTTTTTTCCTCTTTAAACTGAACTTAACAAATATTTATGGAGCTCAAAAGTATAATTTTCACAATTTTCTTGTTGGTTTTTCAATAAAGTTTTCATGTTTATATTAGTTGCTTTTTTTGGTTAATATGTTCTTCACACAAAAAATGCTTAAAAAACCGTGAATTGTAAAACAACTATTTAATACGGGTTTAAGGTTCGGCTGGCAAAAAAAAATAGACTATTGAAAAAAAAGTTGTATTCCATCACTGTAATATTATGAGCAGGGATAAAGCTGAAAAAACATTAAACAAAAACAATTAAACCGTATTTAATACAAACAAGCAATAAGAAAATAATTTATATTCCAAAAAAACAAAGAAAAAAAATAGCATTTTCCAATTTTTCGTTTTTTGTTTTTAAGACTCAAACACGAATTCATGCTGACTGACTGAGTGACTGACTGGCAGACTGACTCATTCGCATGACAGGAACATGTACGTGTATGCCTGTATGTACTTTGTTATGGCAAACATAAAGCAAAAAAAGTTGCAAAAAACAACAACTTAAAAAATTGCATTGTTTTACAAACGAAAAACACTCAATTACATTTAATTTCAGCCTCAACAGTCAATTTGTCGAAATAATAAATAAAAAAAAAATCAGCAAAGAAAAACAACTATTAAAGGAACATTAACATATAAGCCCGAACTTGTTCAAACCCCTGCAACCACCCAGCGAGCATTTGTGTGTGTGTGTGCTAAGTGGGACGGAGGGCCGGCGGTACTGACAAGCAAATGAATTTGCAGGCTGTTAAATAAGTACTTATGCAGATACTCACAGGAATACACCAGCGTAGGCAGTCATGTGGGTATAGATGTACCATGTTCTAGTATTTTAAAAAGGTAATGACAGCAAATATGCTGGCAATAATCTCCTTTACATGTGTTTTTGTCTACACCATTTCCGGAAGGCTTTTCTCATGAGCAATAATTTGTGGCGGCTTAGTTCATAAGCCTTACGTTTGTTTTCAATGTCAAACTTTTGAACTCGGTAAATATTAGCAATTCAGCTAAAGGTTTCTTTTATATTAGCGGTTCTCACACTTCGTATTACATTTAAAATACTTTTATATATAATACTATTTTAAAATTCAAAGTGTGAGCAACTTTTTGTTTGGTATTGTAAAAAAGTTGAAACAGCTGACTTTTGTTTGGATATTTTACCGCCGAAAGTACACAAAAGAATTCTTTAATTGGTGTTTCGTAAAATGTTAAAAGAAATAAAATCTAAAAAAATGACGTGAAAGAAAAAATTATTAACTATTTGGATCAAAATGCCATTGATGAAATCGAAAAATGGAATGATGAAATCGATCAATGGATCAATGAAATGATGAAGTGCAAAAAATTAAATGTAATTATTAACAAAAATAAAATGTATGCATAACCAATCTCTCAGTAGATAGTTACAGGAACGATATTATTGGAGGAGGTTATCAATGGATGACGTTATTTTAGTCGCATCGTATCGTCGCGTAATGTTTAGTTCAGTTCCGAAGTCAATTAAGTGGTCCTTAGATATTTTAACTGGACTAGATGACAACAGATTTTTACAAATACTACCAGTGAGCAGAATTCAATTCCATTCTCTTCTCGTTTTAATTTCGGATTCATATTTTCTACTTTTTTGGTATTTTCCATTGCAAATTTAAGAAATGTTTACAAATCACTTTATTATATGTAAGCAAAAAACAATGTGGCGCCAAATCTGTCAGCTGTTTCATACTTATAAATAAATCCACATACTACCTATAGTAAATCTACTACTGTTTTTGACATTGCAGAGGTTTTAAATTAAAAATTTTATGAGATTTGTTGTTGCCGAGTTTCAAATTTATCAAGATTTATTAAATTTAAAATATCACCAAGATCTACAATAGTACTTTAATACGAAGCGTGATAGCGGTTATTGTGTGCAACATTTAGTGGTATTTGGTGAAGATTTTTAAACATTTTTTTACGTTTTCATTTTTGGCGATTTTTGCACTTTATTGTATTGGGAAGAAGGTGGCAATGCTGGACTTAGCGATTGTGCGAATTTGTCAGACACGATGTCGCAGTAGTCAGGCCAGCCTTGGCCGTTCACAGTGCAGACATTTTTTAAACGTAATGATTCTAACGTAATTGCTAGCCAGAGTTTTGTTCAAAGTTCGGTATTCGGCGAATGTGTGATGGACTGAGTGTTAATTTAAGTCGTTCGCGGGTGCAGAGATTCCGCGCAACTTTTTCGGCTACGAATGTCCCACGGCCAGGACCCAATCGACCTTCAAGAACTCCCAAGAATATTGAACTCGTGAAAAGTAGTTTGCGTGAAAATATGCTGCTTTAATACGAAAAAAATCAGCCTGACTGAAATTTCCTGAAGTACTATCCTTTTAAGATTCAAATCGTTCAAAAATGCGACTCTGAGTTACGCATCGTTTTGTGAAACGATGTTGAAGCGTTTTCGCAATGTAAATCCATTTTTTTTACATTTCACTTACACGGCCACATCAACAAGCAAAACTGCCTTCCCAAGAGCCCGCAATCTTTGCTTGAATTTTCAAAAACTATTGCACTGGCCCAGGGTAACTAATTGATTTGCCTTATCCACGAAATAGTTGGACCATTTTTATTCGAAAATTTTCGAGACCAGGTGACGAATGTCAACAATGAAAATTACCGACGCCTGATTACCCAATTCTTTTTACAAAACCTGCAAGGTCGTCCATCGTACTCTTCACATACGTGGTTTCTACATACGGCCAGAGATTCGGGAAAATTTCCCCCAAAAGCTGATCAGTCGCTTTGGGGACATCCCAGGGCCACCGAGGTTGCCCCATCTAACTCCCATGGATATTTTTAATAGACTAGCTCAAATCTCTTGTGAAAAAAGATATTCGTTGAATCAAAGTTAATGCAGCGCGCGGCGCGGAACACAAGGCTTCGTTTTGAACAGTGTGCTTAACTCTACAGAAGACTTCTGGATAACAGACTCTTTTAAGCGCAAGATCTGCATTTTTATTTTATCGTTCAATGAATTAATAGAACTTTGTGTCAATTGTTACGTTTTTTATTTAAGTTTGAAAACATACAACTGCTACCAGACACCCTGCACAAGCATTACATTACTAAATATTAATAATCATAATAATAATATGATCAGACTTTCTCATACGCAAAAAATTGTGTTTTACAATTATTTAAAGCATTTTCACAATTAGATTGATAGTTTTATTTAAAACAAATGTTTTATTAATTTTGAATAAATAGTAATAGTTGTGTTACACTTTCCTACTACGTTTGCCTGTCAAGTCGTTGCTGCTTGTTCCGCGTGAGTGAAACTATCCCGCAAAAATATTGAATTTAAAATTTTCTTCAGTTTAGTTCACTGAAAATAACTAAATATTTCACAGCGTGACGGAGTGCATAATCCAAACTGCACATTCTTGAAATTGTGTTTTCTCGTGAGCTTCCCTCTCGCTCTCTCTCTCTCTCTCTCTCACTAACCCTCTTTCACACGACTATCATAAACCAATATGTACTCCCTTTAAACACGTTACAATATTTGTTTACGTTCGATCATTTGTAACACATCCTTTTATTTTTCAAATACTGTTATTAAAAAAAAAACCTCCCTGATGTTTTTTATGTTGCACATCCTTTTTGCGCCGAATGCTTTAATTATTTCTCTTGCTGTAATTGTTGTTGTGGCATGCTACCACTTGTTAAGTGTTTCTAATTGTTAACATGTGTGAACGAGTGTGTGTGTGTGTATGTGTGTGTGTGCGTGTGTGTGTGTGTGTTCTTTGAAAACAATAATACCAAATAAATATTTGTTAAACTAAAATTATGGTTCTGTTGAGCTCCTTTTGTTTGTTTAGCTGTTACTCTAGATACTTTTTTCCGTTTTATTTGATTTACGTACTTTTGGGGATTTACTTTTTTAATCCAGTGAATTAGAGTACATTTGTTTTTTGTTTTGTTGTAGCATTTGTTAGTTATAGAAGTGGAATTAAACAATTAGTTTTATAAAACTCCAATAAGTTTTATGTTTTTAAAGAGCCCAGTAAGTGGAGAAATCGCATGGGAGGTGTAAAAGAAACTAATTGGGCTTTTATGCTAAACTTTCTATTAAAAATATATTTTGCAGTTTAATTAAAAGAAAATTAATTATCATTTTATATTGGATATTTTATTATTGATTTAGTTTGATTTTTATTTCCTCCGAATTAAGATAGATTTTTTTTTGTGGTAAAATTGTAGTGATCAATATTTTTAAAGAAGGGAAGAAAAACTCGATTGGATGTTGGCGAGAGAATATAAAATATATTCCAATAAACAGAGAAACACCGTGATGGAATTGAAAGTGATATTAAATACAGACAATCAGAAATAAAGAGCTCAGGTAGTAGGATGGTTGAGCGCTTATGCCATTAGTTATGACCTGAGTTCGAAGCCATTTGGGAGGTGATGATCATCGTGAATCAGCCGTAGCATGCTGCCCAGTCAATAAGCCTTCACCTTGAGCCTTCTTTTGCTCTTTAACAATATATTCATCACCACAATATAACCACAACAAAATTCTTTTTCAATTCGCAGCAAGCAAACTAATTACCACTGGCTCCTCCACTTTATGCAGGAGTTTTTCTTAATTATAGATATTTTCCAACCTTATGAATTGTAAAACAAATTTTATTTTTTAAGAGTATTTTTATTGAATTTTAAGTTTTAAATTACATACAATTTCAAGTAGTGCTTCCGGCCTACCAGCCCGCCCGCCCGCCCGCCTGCCGCATGAAACAAGTGGAACAAATTAACAATATTGAAAATCTGTTGTGTCCATCCTTTGCAGACAGAAAAAGAAATCCCTTTTTAATAAATCCTTATGCATATTTCTGTTTTCTTTCCTGTGGAATTTTCTTATCGTTTTACAACAACAGCAACAACTAGTACTACTACTACTGCTGTAAATGTAAGGTAAACCAAAAGCAGGCAAAAACAAAAAGGAACATTTGCCACATGCAGCATGTAACACGATAAATGAAGGCCGCAAGGCCAAGGCATCTCTTGTTTTTTTTCTTCTTTTTTTTTTCTTTAACTGAATATAATGCGTAACGAAATTTATGTTTGAAGTATGTTTTTAATATTTGTTTAACTTGTTTTTCTTTTTATATTATTTTTTCATTCATTTGTCTCTGCATCTGTTTGTATATGCCGGATTGCATTAAACAGTAATAACGTCAAGAGCCAGGAAATCACAGAGCATGTGATGGTGGTGGGCTGTTAAATCCTTAAGAGGAGTATATATTGTCTTTGCCATACATGTTGCATAGCATTATTCCTACATGTATGGGTATGAGAACATGTGTGTTCAAAAATACCCAGTGATAAAAATAAATCATAATTGGAACATGATTTTTAAGAGGACACAAGAAGTGTTAACATTAATAATTAGATTACTGATATTAGCTTATTAAATGCTTTTAATCAACTGGGAGGAATATTGGCAGCTGTTGTGGGAAATGTTGCAGGAAAGTGTGGCAAAATGTCGGTCCGTCTGAAAATTTCTTGGTTTATTAATACGAAATGTTTTCCGAATATTGTAAGAAATTTGTGGAAGAAGAACTTAATAACAGTAAAATACTATTGTTTATAGATAAGGCAGTGCTAAAAGAAAACTCTCAGCCAACTTTAAATCATTTTGCGAAATACTTGCTGCGACTGTCAATGAACAGACGAGTAAAATGAAGTGAATGTATAAAAAAAAATAAAAAAAATTTTATGAAAACAGTTTTTCATCAGTTTTTCTGTAGTGACAATACTAACATTGTTCGTATATGTGAGCGAGAATTTCCACATCATTGCACTTGACATTGCAAAATTTATAAGATAAAAATTGGAGGAACAGGAAGATAATTAGTTTTGATGTATTATTCAAACGGCTTTATATTTGTTACATTTATGATCAAAATAATGGTGACCAAAATAAACGTGCATGTGTTAGAAATATTCTACAAAGAAAGTTATTCTGAGGCACATGTAAGAAGATAGAAATATTTCACTCCTCGCAGAAGCGAGTTGATTTCTCAAAATAAATATAAACATATATATTTTCAAAGATTCGATCATGAATAATTTCTAATAATATCAAGATTCCTCGAAGACCACACTGCATGAGTTCTTACAGATGGGCTGTTATCAAACGAGTTCAAGATCAGTTCTCCTACTACATTTCTTATATATCCTAATGATCTTCTGTCTAAAGTTGTTGGCCACCACAGCTACTATTTTGGTAAGTAATTTTGGACATTTTATGGAATTTTTTAAAACCCAATAGGTCTAAGAGCAAAAAGTAACCCAAACTTTAAGAATAACATAAGAAGAAAAAACTTTTCAGCAAAACCGTTTTCAAGAAGACCACATTTACTTTTCTCTTTTTTGAAAAAATGGAAACGATAAAAATTTTAAAAAAAGAATTACAGAAAAGAAAAAAAAGAAAAGAAAAAAAATTACAGAAAGTTCAGTATGTTTGTTTTTCTTTTTGGAACGAAGTTCCTTAACGCGGCTTGCTGGTAGTGCAAATTAGTAGAAATCGTCACGAAAGCGTGTGAGCTGTTTATATGGATTGGTGTATCTGTCGACAAACAATTGTGTAGGTTGCTGTCAGCGGAGACACCTACCAATAAATATTAATTAGTTGTGAAAACGGACACTATCAGTTGATAGATGTCGCTGAAGTAAAGTATGTCACAACAAAAAACCGCAATATTGAAAAATTTTCTTCGTTTTGTAGCAGATTGACAAAAAAAACATACTGCATGTGTCAAAAGTAAAAGAATAAAACGTTCCAAAAATTTTAAGAAGCATATAAAATTTCAAAATTTCAAAAACAACACAAAATAAAACATACAGATTACATTCGAAGATGAAGAGAAAACGTAGGGAACTTCGTTCCTAACGGGGGTCAACCGACCGCATTTCTTTTTTTCTATTTTTCCAGCAAAGAAAAACCATGAAGTGAATACCTATAAAGTTTCAGTTTTCACTGTTATAACTGTAGATCAATTGTCGTAATTATTACTTTGATGTGTGCGTACACAAGTTGTAAGTAAAGATGAATTAATTAAGGAATGAATATAAAAAAAAAATTTTTTTTTGGTAAACAGAAATCATGGTGCTTTATCTATTCAAGTGCAATAGGTTTTTTGCATAAGTTTTTGACAACTAAAACATATGTGCTGATTTTCACACCAAAAAGCAGCACGACTCCCTAGAAAATCGTTTAAATAGCCTTTACTACAATGACCACTGGGTAGATTTTTGAATGCATGTATTTGGTGAGCAAACATACTGCTGATGTATTTGCTGCATGTTCTTCAACTATAGTTAAAAGAATAAGTCTCTGTTTTGTCCTCACCGTCCGTCTGTTTGTCTGATTGTCTGTCTGTCTGTCTTTCTTGCCGTTAAGGTTAAGAGGTGTTTGCTGTTATCTGCCACTTAACATGAGTGTAAAACATGAATTTGCTTTTGTTTTTCGCTTTTTTTCGTCCATCTTCCACCAAATATTCCTTTTTTTTAATCATTATAAAATAGCATTCCCTTTTTCTCTTTGTTTCATGTTTCGTGCTCCAAACTGAGACACAAACATTATTACGTTCAAAGGGTAAAAATTAACAGTCATTAAAAACAAAACTTGTGATAAAAGCAGCAAGTTTTTTTTGTGCAGGTAAAACATAACGATGTGAATTTAAAACGAAGAGAAAAAAAAAATACGAGAAAGGTTTATTCCATTAAAAATTAACCTTGAAATACACATTTCGTAAAAGAGGAGTTTTATTTTGTATCTGCTGTTGTCTGTCTCTTTGCACACAGAACCCTAAAATTTTATACGATTTTAATCATTTTTGTTTTCATGCCGGCCGCAGTTGCCTTTTCATTTAATTCATTTTAGCAAGCGCTGGCTGGCTAAAGTAGGGAAAAGTAATTTTTTCAAGCAGCTCAAACACATGTTTTTATTTGCAATTGAAAGCATATGTGTAAGAATAGAGAGCGTCTAAAGAAAAACAACAGCAACAACAAAAACCGAAAAGGCAGGAGGAAAACATATTTTTGTTCATGTGTATTACCACCGTCTTTCTTTACAGGTTTTCCTTAAGTTAGTTTTTGTATGCAATGACTGTGTGTGCAATAGGGTGATCTATCAAGGCGGTAATAGTTATCAAAATACGAGCGCGTTGTACTTGAAACTTAACAGCTCCTACCGCAGGGGTGAATATATTTTAGGCTGTTTTTAACAATAACATATTGCCTAAAAAAATTTTGTTTCTTTTTATTTTCAGATTCTATTAAATTAAATATTTTCAAATAATCCGTGTTTGTTATTTGAACTTTCTTTCCTTCTATACTTAGTTTTTATTATGTTAACTGGGCTTAAGTTCATAATTGTGATGATGGATATTTTTTAAACAAGATAAACAAAACATCAAAGAGGAACAAGCACTTGCTTCGGAGCCGCCACACTTCAAGGATGGGTGTAGATGAGAAGTGTGGCAGGCTTCGGACCATCTAGTTGTACCTCAGCAAAAGGTATTAGATATCTTCTTTGTCTGGTTTAATTAAGATCAACCACAATATTAATAAAGATGTAACTGGCGCCCGCCTAATGCAATACAGAATTAGTTATTTAAAGATAAATATGTGTGAATCGCTAAAATCTATAAATGAAATAGTTTCTTAATAGTTTCTCTACCGAAATCACTGCAGAGCTTGGTAAATTATGGCCAATTAAGCAGCAGTCAAATTTGTTTTCAAAGCTGATTTTAGAACAAACTTTCATACCTCCAGTTGCAGCACCCTTTATTATATTCACATCTTGTTGAAGCCATGTTCTGGTCATAAATAAAAATCAATTTACTGAATTTTTTAGGTGTGCTCAGCAAAACTAAATGATTGTTATTACAGCATGCTGATATTGCCTGTAGAAATACTACAAGAAAAGATGTGGTAGTCACGAATAAAGTGCACAGTTTTGTTTTTGTTTTCAGAACAAGAAAAAGTAATATACAACATACATATGTATGTTCTTTCTTAACCCAAAGGAGATCTCTTTTCCTTTTTTCAGAAAGCCCACTTCTTACTTAAACAAAGTATCAATTTTACGCTCTGTGGTGGCCAAAACGTGACGGAAGCTGGAAAAGACTACACTCTCGTATAGAGAGAGAAGAAAAGAGAGAGAAAGAATGAGAGCGAGAGAGTGCTGCGTAGTCAAATTGTGCAAGAATGTACCAAATAGGTAAACTGAAGTAATATTTATTAATTATAGTGCGTTCATATATTTATTATATTAATTGCTGAAATTCTAATCTTCGGATAAGTCGTACGCCAAATATTAAAAAATTACTTCAATAAAATGTTTAAAGTTAAAATAAACACCATAAATGAAATTGCCTCTAAGCTAACACCAATCAGCCGGTCAAAAACAGTTCATTTAAACGAAAGTCTTTATATAGAGTTACTGACTACCAAAGCCGCTAATATATGTAAAGGGTGCTTTTCTCGATGTATAGAGCCTTAAGTTGCAATAAAACAACGATGGATTATTCAATTGACATGAATTTTATTTATCCGAAAGATAATCTTGTGGCATTACATTTTAAATATGATTTCTGGCATATGACCGCCACAGCTGGCGCGGATGTAGTGCAATCTGGACGTTCAATTTTCGATGACTTTTTGCAACATTTGTGGCCGTATATCAGCAATAACACGGCGAATGTTGCCTTCCAAATGGTCAAGCGTTTGTGGCTTATCCGCATAAACCAATGAATTTACAGAGCCTCGCAGAAAGTAGTCTAGCGGTGTTAAATCACAAGAGGCCAATTCACAGGTCCAAAACGTGAAATTAGGCGGTAATCAAACGTGTCTTTCAATAAATCGATTGTGGCACGAGCTGTGTGACATGTAGAGCCGTCTTGTTGAAACCACATCTCCTGGACATGGTTATTTAATTCAGGAATGAAAAAGTTAGTAATCATGGCTCTATACCGATCACCATTGACTGTAACGTTCAGACCATCATCGTTTTTGAAGAACTACGGACCAATGATTCCACCAACCCATAAAGCGCACCAAACAGTAAGATTTTCTGGATGTAACGGTGCTTTGACATACACTTGAGGATTAGCTTCACCAAAAATGCGGCAGTTTTGTTTGTTGACGTAGCCATTCTACCAGAAGTGCGCTTCATCGCTAAACAAAATTGGGTTATGAAAATCGGGAACAACGGCAATCTTGTTTTTGACTAAAATTGCACTATTTGCAAGCATTGTTCAGGCGTGAGTCTATTCATGATGAATTGCCAAACCAAACTGAGAATAAATCACTTGACAGCTGTTAATTCAGTCGCCATCTTGAACAGTAATGCCAACTTAAAGTTCTATACATCGAAAAAGAAACACCCTTTACCACCTACTTCTTCCACTGCCTCTTAAAATGTTCCATAGACAGTGGCACAGCTTGGTATAGGTGATACATTATCTCCAGGCTCCATCCCCACCTATTGATACTTACACATAAATTATTTAGCGTGTTTATTATCATGAAAAAAAAATTACTGCAAACCCTATTTGTAATTTAGTAATGATCACAGGAGCACATGTGAAGAGAAATTAATAATTTCTTCTTGCGATTTCATTTTAACTGCAGCCAAAACTTTCAAATGCCGCACAGATGATATCCTGGAAGAGCCTGATCCCTGTTTCACCAATATATGGTTGGTGTAGATAGCGGCAGCTTCTACATAATAGTTATGCATTTGAAACTGCAGCTTGGAATCAGTCTAAAGGTGGTCAGCACTTTATCTCGGTCATTAGAGGGTCCTGGGTCTAGAGGAAGGTCAGGGGAAAATACTCTTCCCAGGGCCGACATAACTCAAGGTGATTCAAAGTGGCCCATTCTATGACACTTTCTATAACAAGAAATCTTTAGTTAAAGTAGAAAGCGTTCCTTCATTTGCAGAGCAAAACTCCTTTCAAAAATATTCCTGTCATAACTCAACAAGGATGAACAAGAGATTGCACTAATTCTCCTGGGAACTTGCCCTGCAGGACCTTGGAATTCTTTTCTTTATAGGGAGCAGTCGTTTTAAAATGGAGCGTCGCAGGAGCAGCACATTTAAGTGTTTCATTTCCCGACAGTTTTCTTGCCTATATTAACCGCAATCAATGTTTTAAAGATTGCTCGACAAGGCAATAGAACAGCTTAAGATTTTTCGCACTTGATGTTGTACATTTTTTCTTCTCTGAATGTAATTTGTAAAAGCGACGTATTTTAAAACACCTTAACCTTTTAAAAATCACTTTGAGATTTTAAAAATCTTTGCTTAACAGTCACAATTTGGAAGTTCGCTAATACCACCAAAAACTTACAACAAGAACTTTGCAGTCGTTGCTGACAGCTTAAAGTTCCCTTCAACAGTTATGCCAGAAAGAAATTAAAAAGAAACATGACTAGTTGAGTTTTGCTTTTGTTCCTTCTGCCCCTCTTGTATCCTTTTTGGCAACATATAATCAACGCTCTATTTGTGTTGCCTGTCTGTGTGCATTTCAGGTTTCAAAAGGGGCAACAGAAACAACATATCAAATGTTGAAGCCGAAAGAAAAATTATTGTTTTTGTAGCAAAATACTTTGTTATCGTAGTTTCCTGACTGAGCAAAACAGCAAAAAAAAAAAAAAAACAAATACAAAATAAACAACTTAAGGGCTGACTGGCTGACATGAAGACTGGTTGTAGTCTGTGTGCTGTTGTTAATTTTCTTGGCCGTTTTACCTGCTGCCCAGAATCGTTTGTAGTTTGTAATTTTTGTAAAGTACATAAATTTTATTTTTAGCTTAACTGAAATTAAGTATAAAAATTGTTTTAAATTTAGTTGTTTTCCAGCTCTGTTGTTCCTACAGAAAATGTTGTTAAATTAAAATCAAGTTGTTATTTATTAAGGATTTCTTACGAAAATCATTTTAAAATTCTTTACGAAGAAAGAAAAATATATACGTAAATGGGGAAAAAAAGAGGAGAAAAAAAAAGCATTTTGCAGGTTGAGCATTTATTAACGAACCATTTTAAGCATTTATTGAAAAATAAGTAAAATTTATGGATTTTCAACTCACATGCAGCTTCGCACATGAATGAATAACGTATTTATTTTGAAATGAGCTTCTCTGCTCTGTATAACAATTTATGTTTAATCCTGAACAACATTCGATGTGAAAATGTGGAATGAGCAGATTTTAAGGCTGTTTTAAATATTTAATAAAGCGCGTGTGTATGAGAGAATTAAAAAAAAAAATTTAAATGCTTTCACTGAAAGGCACCGAAATTCTAATCATTCAAACCTTTGCCATATTAATGACTGCAGATTGTGTGAAAATATGTGAGTGAAAGCGCGTGAGTGGAACATTTTTGTACTGTTTATTTTTATATAGCCGAGGGGAGGGAGGAAGAAGTTTAAATGAAATCAAGTAAAATTGACATGAAATGACAGAGAAACGAAATCGTTATTCCAATGACTTTACAAAGATCATTAACTCGCTGAATCTCTGATTATTTACAGATACTACATTGATTTTAAGTCACCTTAAATTTCGTTAGAAACTTTTGACTAAATTTTACAGCCCACCATTTTGAAGCGTCCTTGCACGATAGTGTTATCGCTTAATGAGAAAGAAACTAGTGTGCTAAACCTCAAATTTTCAATCACAAAAATGCGATAATTTTTTAAGCCTAAATTATCTTAAATTATCATTTACATTTCTTGTTAAAATTTAAGCTTAAGCTAATTTCTAACTATGATTTATTTTTGCAAACTTTAATCCTGTGTCTCATTTTTATTGTTTTTTATTCTTAAACTACATTTGCTCTTTTTCAGATGTGTGATTTTTGAGAAAACACCATATTTTAAATCCTGAAATCAAAGATATCAAATTACATAATTTCAGACAATATATTAAAAAATCGTATAATTTCAAAAGGAACGATTTTAAATCACATGATTTGAAGTCCCATGATTTAAAATCACTTGATTCAAAATACATGTTTTCAAATTCGAGGATTTCTAGTCACATAAGTACAAATTACTTGTTTTGAAATCACAAGATTCCAAGTCGCATAACCTCAAATCACATGATTGCAAACCACATGATTATAAATTACATGTTTTCATACCACATGATTTCAAATCATATGACTTGAAATCACTAGCGATTCGAATAGCACACGATATTTATTACTGCAGCTTATATACCTGGTTGTTGAGTAAACAAACTCTGAATAAGAAATAAGATCGAAACAGAGAGTTACACTTGTGATTTAAATTACGCAAGTGATTATCGGGACAAAAACGAAACTAATAAGTTTATTAGGCAATATAAATATAACTCAATTTAATTATAGGGCTTCCGTCGATTTTTTTTTTGAGTTTGTATTTTTTTTTAATTGTCCGTTATGTTCATGTGATTTGCGAATTGTGCATATGTGATTTTAAGTCCATTCATGTGATTGATGATGGATGATGAATTTTCGCCAACGAACATTCGTCGTTAAAAATACAACACATTTGCGTATGTATGTGTGCAATCGCACTTCCATTAAAACGATATAGTAAATTTTTTGAAACCTTCAACGCAAGAGAATGAAGGACCATGAAGTGAGCCCTTGATGGAAGCAATTAATTTATTCCTCTTTACCTTAAGATTAAGCAATATTTATTTAGATAATTATCGGTTTTTAGCGACAAGTTTTTTTTGTTTGCATAAACAATGACTATTCCTCCTGATTTTCATTGTTCTTAATTGGTAAAATTTTTTGGAATGTTTTAATTCGAATTTGTGAACAAGCAACTTATTTTTCTTTTATTGGATGTACAATAAACGTGTGTGTTTAACTAACATATGAATGTTATTAAAACAATAGCACAAATAGTTTTACCAAAAAAAAAAAAAAATAAACAAAAAAATTTCACAACGAATTGAAGGTAAATAAAATTAAAGCAAAAACAATAGACAATCATAAAAATAACGACAAAACAAAAAAAGATGAGGAAGAAACGAAAACAACAATATTTTCTTTTTCGATATGACTGCAAAAAAGATAAAAACGTCAACGAAAGCAAAAAAGAACAACAAAAAAAAAAGGAACAGCAAAATAATAGCATTAAAAATAAACATATTTATGGAGCCACTTGCCAACAAGCCCCACATACAATAAAAGAAAACTTTGCCAAAAGGATGAAAAGGAATGACAATAACAACAGCAAAAATTGGCATTTCTGTCTATAAAACGCAAGAAAGGACATGTAGATAGACAAAAATGCTCGCGCAAGCAATTATAAAGCAAAGAGCAACGCCTCAGGAGGTTCCATTTGGACTTACAACAGCTGGTGACTTTTGAGGGCTTTTGCTTTGCTAGTGAGTAAAACACCTTTTATATGTAATTTAGTTTGATACACAGCTCCTTAAGCTTCACCCTGTATCACGTTATGCATTATAATAATACAAAATAAATATTAAATAATGTGTAGTATGGCTGGAACATACGTTCGTTTGTTTGCAGGTTTTTATTTAGAATCATGGTTTTTGTTCTTTTTCATTTGAATAGGAAAATACACACATTTCCAAACATAGTTCCGAATAAAATGAACGTAATCGGTTCCGTTGTCCACTGAGCAATTTAATAATGAAAGCAAAAAAAAAGAATATTTTTAAAAGGCACACATTCTTTATATGGCTTATAGTATGTATGTGGACGGACGTACCAACAATGGATTATTTTTGTATGGAAGTTTGATTATTCTGGCTTAAGATTGTCAAGGTCCTTCGCGCAAGCTATTCGATTAAGCCGTAAAGGCTGTATAGCCATGTACAACAATACGCATAATATATTGCAATGTTATTTTAAAATGTTTTTCATATGTATCTTGAAATAGGTGGAGTTAGTCAAAATATCGATTGTAGCTCGCGCAGTGTATGCCATTCCTTCATTCAGTTGGAACCACATGACCTCCAGACCTAATTCGTTCAATTGTCCCGTTACAGATGCAAATATACATATAACTTCAACACAAACGAGAGAATCCACAAAAAATATGTTCATAATAGAAGGGATTTCAAGAGTTGGACGCAACTTTAGAACACAACTTTACCAAAACACGAAAATTCGAAAAAAATATACACATCACAAAAAATATATTCAAAAATTTTTAGACAGTTGCCGACTACACAACTGGAAAAAGAACTCAAGAATTCTCAAAAAAGTTGCACAACACAAAAAATATATTCAAGCGCATGAATGATTTTAATAAATTATTTTAAGTTTTTTAAATTTGCAAATTTTTGCTTCAGTTGTGCTGCTTGCAGCTGACTAAATCATTTCTAAGCCATTTTGAATACATTTTTTGTGTTGTGAAAATTGTTTGCGAATTTTCGCGCTCGTGGTCCAGTCCTGTTGCTTGCAACTGTTTAAATATTTTCTATGCCATTTGCAATACATTTTTTGTGTTTTTAATGGGTTATTCATTTCGTGGTTTCAAAAGTACTGGACTGGAATTTGACATTTGTCAAACCAATTTTTTTCTTCTCAGTTCAAAGTCTGACATTGAGGAAAGTGGATCGCTTAACTATCACACAACGCATAAAAACTATCAAAAGATATTACAAAAATTGGTGGTTCTGTCACAGCCACATGTTGTGCCTTAAGATTAGATTATGCTGTACATAATCCTCCAACTACGCAAGCAATTGGCAAAATTGTAAAGAAATTTGAAGAGACTGAAGCGATTACAAATATTGTAAGGCCTGTGCAACATCGTTTTGCTCGTTTCGCTGAAAATATCGCTGCTGTAAGTGAAAGTGTTGCCGAAGACCCGAATGTGTCGATTCATTGTCCTTCTCAGGAATTAGGACTGTCTTACGGCACATTATGACGTATTTTGCATTTAGATCTACAACTACATTCATATGAAGTCCAGCTCACACAACAACTGAAGCCAGCTGACCATACACAACGTCGTAGATACGTGGAATGGGTGCTGGAACAACAGGCAGTGGACGGCGATTTTTCGAAAAAAAAAATTCCTTCTTCGGCGATGAAGCATATTTCTCACTCGGTGGATGTGTTAAGAAACAAAATTGTCGTATTTCAGGTTCTGACAATCCTCAAGTAATTGAAGAGAGGCCATTACATCCAGAAGAAGTCACGGTTTGTTGTGCTGTACGATGGAACGACTGTCGCCGTCAATTTGGAACGTTATGGTCATATGATAACCGACTTTTTTTTTGCCAGCTCTTGAAGAATACGACTTGGAGAATATGTGGTTTCAACAAGACGGTGCCACATGCCACACAACTCGAGCGAATATGGCTTTATTGCAAGAGACATTTCCTGGCCGTGTAATTTCTCGTCTCGGCAATATCAACTGGCCACCAAGATCATGCAATTTGACACCATTAGACTTTTTTTTGTGTGACTACGCGAAAGGCTGTGTTTATGCAGACAAACCTTTGACTCTGCAGCACTTAAAAACCAACATTCCTCAAGTTATGGCTGAGCTAACGCCCAATATGTGTTAAAAAGTGGTCGAAAATCACCTCAAAGAATCAATGCTTCCAACTCTTCGCGTGGAACTCATTTAACTCACGTTCAAACTTTATAATACAAAACAGAAATATCGTGAAAAAAAATATTTTATATGTTTGGTATTTACGTTTACTTTTGAAACCGCAAAATGGATAAGGGTTATCTCTTCACAAATGTTTGACGTTTTTGGTCCAGTTCTGTTGTTTACACCTTTTTAAAACTTTAATAACACGTTTCTAGCATATATTTTCGATTTTATGATGCAGTTTTACTCTTTCTCTGGCTGTTCAAATTATTTTTATAATTTCATTATCCATCGGGCTTTGAAAGAGCAAAACCAAATACACAAAATAAACAGCAAAAATGATGTTTTAATATGGCTACGCAGAGATAAATACTTGAGTAAGAGTTTGGGAAAAACCTTACTCAATAACGCTAAAGCAGCAATACGCCACATAGTGAGCACAATAAGTGCAGGTAACATTTATAGTGGTCACAATAGTTTTAATATAAAAAATTCATTTACCTCTGCAGCTTCGTTGCTAAAAAAAAAAAAACTAATTTGGCATAAAATTACCTTTTAGTAAATATATGATTTTTATTTGATCTTTTTAATTCTTGAAAAAAAATGACAAATATTATCGCGAAGATACTAACGAAGTGTTAGTGAAATATTGAATAATATTGTTTATAAATTGTATATTAAAAAAACGCGCTGAAGCTGCATAAATTAGTTTTTTCAATTACCCTTCAGTTTTCACTTTGCATGAGAATCATGGCAAATAAAATGAGCTAACTTGGTACTAAGTGAAAATACATATTTGAAAAACAATCAAAAAGACTCATGAATAATCCTTGGAAGTAGTTGGACTACTTTTAGACAACTTTTGGGCTGCTTTTGACTCTTTTTATTTATTTATTTTTTTTTTTATAATCTAAAGTAACCCCGACTATTTCTAAATTTTTTGTAATTGTTGCTAATAAATTATTTGGGAAATCGAAAGTAATCATATTATAATCAATTATTTTACCCTTAAAACAAAAATAATCGTATCAGTAATGATTATGATTACTATTCATTACTTAACTGCTGTGGTTAAGAATACACTTAAGCGCAAGACTTACTGAAAATAGCAAAAAGTATCCTGGATAATTCTAAAGTGCTTTGCTTCTCTTTTACTGAACATTTTAATTTCATTGAACTAAGGTATTGTAATACATTTGTTAAATCGTAACTATTATTATTGCTATTTTTGTATTCCTTTTTTTTAAGCACTTAAAATTTGCCAAAATACTTTTATGTATTTTTTGAATTCTAATATATTGGCAAAATTACATGATTATTACTAAGTTCACCGTTTATAAAAAATCAGCCGTGGAAAGAATGAATTGGTCCCGACTCTGCAATTAACATATAAATTATTATGAATTAGTTCGTTTATCTAAATGTTAAACTTAACGAATTTGCTGGTGCTCGTATTGAATTTTTGGGCTTTTAAAGTCAGTCATTTCAGACAGCCCGACACCAACAGATTCACCCAACTCCATTTTTCCTGTAATAAAGATTATCTGTTACCAGTTTGAAAAGAATCTCCGCAAACTATTTTATTAATTTACAAAACATTGGTTAATCAGAGTAAGTCAACGAATCCCAACTATACTATTCCAAAAGGCGACTCGGTGATCTCCCACCAGTAGCCTTAGCTTTCATTTTTGTCAACTATTTGTCTCCCTTAAATAAATAGTTGCAAATTTGTTAAACATTTATATTTGCTTTTTTATCAGGGCCCTGACAGGTCTTGACTTGCCTAGTCTGGGCCTTTTAAAGCTGCCCTCGCAAAAAATATCCTTTTCATGCAAGCCATACACATACATTCCGATGGCTTGTGGTTATGGGATTTTTCCTCGTCAACAAAAATATCGAAATTGTTGGTTGTTTTTTTTTTTTTTGTTGAGCAAAAATATGTTTGTTCTTTCTTGCACACATTTACATGTAAATTTTTTTAATAAATATTTATTATATAAATTTCTTTTGTTTTTGTATGAATTCCGTGTGTGTGTGTGTGTGTGTGTCTGTAAATAAGTGAGCGTGAGTGAATGTAGGAATTTGCCTTTTTGCTTGTTTTCAAATGTGTGAAAATATGTTTGTGATGCTTTTTTTTATTGTCTGCATCATGTCCGGTTCAATGAGCTTTAAAATTTTTGTTTTCAACTTTAAATCGGAAATGGTGCTTTTTCCTTTTTTAAGCTTTTTCTGTAATAAATTTCAAATAGCAAACAACAACTGCACCAGAATTATAGAGTATGCATATACATATGTACAGCTAGGCCTCGACTTGCGCTATGCGTTGGGAAAGTTTGAATTATGCTTGATATTATTACAAAATATATAATAATTAGACATAATAGAGACACATAACAGCAAAGTTAAATTGCAGCAACTTCAGATGCTGGACCTACGAGTAGTAATTTTTTACTTTTTATGGGAAAACTAATTTTGCAGAATAAATTTCAAATATCACCAGGTTTGAACATATATTTTTTAATGTATTATAGTCCCCTAAATCATAACTTATAATTATTTCAGATGCTTTTGAGAAGTTGTTTTCTAAAACTCTAGATTTTCGAAAAATTGGCTGCCTACGTCTTATCATATTCGATTTTAAAACATTGTACCTCTAAGAGTTTTCGATTACAGCACCTTGGAACTAATTCAATAATGTTTTGGTTTCTATTCTCAGATTACTGACAATTTTAATCAAAATCTTTACAGCTGTTTTCTGTCTTTAAGTTTTCAAAATGTGTGCAAGCCGTTGACTTTTCATTGGTGCCAGCAAACTTGTAAGTAGACTTAAAAGGCAGACAGCAGCTCTAAAATTGTTATTTTTCTGAAAATTTACTGGGGCTTCAATAGCAAACAATAAACTATTATTTGAAAAAGATTCTTAAAAAATTTCTTGATTTCTAGAAATTTATGGTTTACAAAACTATTGAAGGTTTATTACACGTTTATTTGACAAATATTCCGTAGAAATACGTCAAATAAGTGCTTAATAAATTTACAATAATTATTATGAATATGGCCTTTATTCTATTACAAATAAAGCAAAAATATCTAGTGTGGAATTGGCATATCTGAACCATAAGAATTCGTTTGGTTTCCGTGATTGGATTCGGTTTGGATTCGTGGGTGTGTTTGGTTTTATTGCACAATATGTTAAAAAAAATTGATATCATGCAAACTTTGAACTGTTCCCAAGTAATTTGTTAGTATGTCTAAATGTAATACCCAGTATCTTTGGTGTTGCTCAAAAAGACTTGAAAAAAGTTTTTTTGTTTTAACTTTATTTGGTTTAATAAATGAGCTCAAGGTCACTGTTGTTGTTCAATAAATATATTTTCTATTTATTGATAAATTATTCGATATTTCCATACTCCTTTGTGTATCTTTTTCAGGAAAATGTGTTTTCTAAATAAAGTTAAATAAAAAAGGTCGAAGAACGAGTATCTAGAACATTTTTTTGTTTTAATTAGAAATTATGGTTATTACAATGAATGTTGTTCTATTCCATTTCAAATACCTCTTAAATTTATTATTCATACAAAAAGCTTCATGTAATAGAAATACAATCTCCCTGAACTTATTAAATATTTATTTTATTCCACATAAAGCAAAGATGTCCACATTTATGAAGAGAAATACTAAGCGAAGCTTTTCATACACGTCAATCGAGGCTGATCTGTACTGACCAAAGCTAAATTTTCCCTCGTATTCACTGTCTGACCTTTAAAGCTGTTAAATTGTTGTTGTTTTTTTCTTCAAATTTGTTAAAGAAGAAATAATTTTTGAGCTTAAAATGCTTAATTTCAAAGAAACAAATAATGTAATTGATAAGATAATAACTAAAATAAGAAGACAATTTCCAAATTCTCTTCTGACAATATGTCTCAAGTGGTAAATAAATTTGCACAAACAGTCAAGTATATATTTTATTATTCTCAAAGCTATAAGAATTTTGTCTATCATTTGGGGCGAAATATATTTAAGAAAATGTATGCACAGTAAATAAAAAATTATCAAGTTTGCAGAGATGAGAAAATTCCATGAAAACAACAAGAGCGTTAAGAAAAGAAGCCACTACGAAAATTGGAAGTGATAATTTAGTAAGTTTAATATTGGCCGAATGTAAAGAATCAGCTGGTTGAGTGGTCAAGATATGTTTGCCATGAGCTGGGCTCGGAGCCAATCTCTAATATTAACGAGTATTGTGGCTGCCACGAAACCAAAAGTATACAATTAGTCATGGCCTGAGTTCGAAGCAATTTGGGTGCTGATGAGCGGGGTGGTGGTCGTGAAACAGCCATGGTGTGTACCCCGGCCTTCTTTGAAAATGCTGATCGCTCTAGTTTTGGCACAAAAAAAATCTTTCTCAATTTTAAGAAAGTGAAAATCTAACTCAAACCTGTTCAAATTATAACCAATTTTGAATCATATAGTTCAACTACAAAGTTAAAATTAAAAATGTTCACCGCTCACATCTTCTTTAATCTGTCATAACCATTTAAAATGGGGTTGACAGCAGGTCGCTCACTCACAACGATACTGGCATATCGAAAACGCATAATAACAGCTGCAGTAGATGAATGCAGAGTATGTGGGTAGGGAGAGAGACATTGGAGCACTATATATGCCGCCGTGCTACACTTTAGCGGATGTAACTCACCTGTGGGGTAAATACTAATGGAAATTTGTGTATGACACCGAATCCATTTTGACTCACAGGTCTACTGTGAGTCAAAATTATTAGGACTAAATCCAAGGAGCTAATACTCTGGCTTTAGTGTATGTCGGAAGACATGGACTATCATACCCTTAACCTAAACGAAACATTTATGACCATTCCCATTACTGCCAGATAATTGTAGACACTGTCGTTAGTGTTTAGCTGCAGTGAAATTTTGTCGACGCCAGCATCCACTCCACAGTAAATTGGCATTAATTTAGGAGTATACGTTGGTGCCGAATTGATGTCGACATATATTTATTTTTTAACATTTATTATCTCCATGTATTTTTTAAAATTTTTTTTTTCTATAAATTTTTGTGAAAACATGTTTGTTAGGAAACAAAACTGGTCCAAGAAAAAAGAATACTACCAGAAGGGTCACCAGCTCTGCCGGACTACCAAAATTACCCATTTTCTGTAAAATTTCTTGAAAGGGGCAGCCTTGCGGTGCTGGTGCATCCAGTGAAGAACAGAAAACATGAAAATATTTATATAGCTATCTCTGTTGGTAGACTCCGCTTTTCTTTAAATTTGATTTCTGTTTAGAAAAATTCAGTGCAAATCTAATGCAAACAAAACAACTTTGCAAGCAAACAAATAGTAATTATTTGTATTTAATATTTTATTTGCGTTGAGCAGATCACTAGCAATATATGGAATATGTTTACAACTTAGGTTTCAAAGTTTTCCATTAATGTTTTCTACTTTTTTCGTAAAAATTACAACAAAACAAATATTTTTCCAAACTCTTTCAAACAAAATTTTTTCATTGGTAAAAAGTACAAAAACATGCGAAAAAATTTGCAATATGCAAAAATACAAGTCCGTACATTTTATTCATAAAACAAATTTTATTCATAAAACAAAATCACAGTGAAATGCAAAAGCGCGGAATGAAACGCTAAAAATTTGCATTATTGCATAAATGGAATTTCAACCCTTTGCTGAAAAGAATAATAGGAGGAAAATTCTGAAAAGAAAGGCCTGCCATGTTCTTAAGAACCTTCAGCAAGGCGCGAGTGTTTTGTGAAAACTTTGCCGAATTTAAATATACAAAACAGTAATTTGTTAAAAAATTAAGCAGATGCGGAATTTTATTGTGCTAAAATGCAAAAAAGCGAAAATTCGCAAAAGATTTACAAAGCTTTGAAAGCGCCTAAAATAAATCTTAAAACCCTAATATAATACCAAAAACACAGCTGGCACAAAACCACAAACATTCCCGGAAATTTTCAATCATGTTGCCAGATTGCACTAAATAAAAATTTACCCCTGAAGAAGTTGGAAATAAACCAACGAAACGTCAGGAACGATTTAAATGAAAAGATGTAGTTTTTCTTTTAAATGAAAATATAAACTAATGACCTTGAAAGCCCATTTTGGTTGGACACCATAAAGGGAATCAATTGATTCCTGGGAAATTGTTGGTAATATATTCATGACACTATCAAAACATGTAGCAATAGAAATTTACTTGAGTTAATTGTAACTCATAACAATGCAAGCCATTTGTTTAACTTAAATTATTTTCATTATATATACACATATATGTATAATAATTATTATTCTGATTATAATCAGAATATAATAAAACTTTGTCTCTGCAATAGAAATTCCTATTATGTAAAAATAGATTTAGCCCAAAAATGTTTATAAGAACCCTAAACAGAAATAATATTACAAAAGCATTGTTTCTTTGCAGGTGGCAAGTTTTCTACGAATTGTACCCCTCTTGTACCAGTTCTGTTTTTACAGATTCTTAAGATTTTTAAAAATTATTGTAACCACTTTGTTTTTAGAAAAACTATTTGCAAGTCTATTTTTCTTGTGCTCTTTGTAATTGTGTGACTTTTTAAAATCTACTGTAAGCAATTTCATGTTCTCAACACTGTGTTTAACAACAAGTTCTCGCCTCATACAAATGTTTCTGGCAACATTTTCTTTACTTTTTTTTTCATTTCAACCACCAACCAAACAACATGAATTTTGTACAGAAACTTTTCGGCAAAAATATCTCATCGAACATAAGGGAGGTTAAATGAACTTTTTTTTACTTTTTGTATTGAAAATATTTGAACAAAAAGAAAAAAATATACAAGCACAAACAAGTTCATGCAAAGGTGTCTCAAGTGCTAAATAATTTTAAAAATTCATTTAAACAACAGTTGAACTTAAACAAAAACTTTGGAAAATGCTATTGAAAGAGAATGCTTTTTGCCAAAGCTTTGTTTTCTAGCACAACCAATAACTGGCGCTTCAACATTACGGGCTCAGTAGAAGCTATAGACAATAGGAAAAATACAAAACAAAAACATTTTTTGGAACTTTTATTTTATAATACATACATATATTAAAAAAAATTAATGCAGAATTCTAGGCTTTCGCTTTAAATGGCGACGTTGCGGGAAGAAAACTCTTTCGTATTGATTTTTAAAAATCCTATAAACGGCAGCAGCTTTGCATTCGAATTATATTGCAGCACAACTTAACCCTTTATGGCGTCATGTTGCATTTATGCAACATACCCTTAAAGTAAGTGGAAAAATAATAGATATTGGGGAATACCCGCATAAGTCGGTGTTGCAGTTTGGCAACATAGCATACTTGCTGTTTAAAAACTAATAAGCTTTGTAGGCAGCAACAATTTGGTATTTATTTCATTCAAGTGATGTTGAATGCCTCATTCAAAATAAAAAGAAGAAAGGTCCGGCTCAACACGTTCCTCCGAAAGATGTCAGGTTGGATCAATATGGGCACTGGCCAGTTTGGTCGATAAACGGATGCGATGCAAATTTCCAGAATGCACAGGATATACGCAAACTTCTTGCGAAAAATGTGGGATTAGTTTGTGCTATAATAAGCAAAACAATTGTTTTAAAAATTTTCATACCCTGTAATTTCAACCGTTATTTTTTAGAGTTATTGCAACATATAATTTTTTCCAATAAATAATACCTTATATATCAATAACATTTTTTTTATTATTTTTCCCATTAATAATAGCCTATTTACCACCTATTAACCAAAAACTAACGAAATTGGCGTTCTTGCGCCGTAAAGGGTTAAGTGAAGTTTTAAGTACCAACTATAATGTGCTTAAGCGAAATTAAGAATAAGTGTAAATGTTCATTCCCTAATGTGCAGAGCCATAATATACTGAAGTGAACTGTCGTTGAGTTTCGTCAACTTGTCACGTCCGACAGTACTGATGTCATTATCAACCATAATGTTGTCGCATCCAACAATACTATTGTCATTTACTGCCATACTATTGACCCATCCAAACATTTTTTTCAATTCTTAGCGTACTTTTGTAATTTTCAACCATACTATTATGAAACACAACTATATTGTTTTCATATTGCAGGCTGAACCTGAAAACATTGCTAGGAACACAACTGGGACGAACGAGGAATTTTTCGTCGCGAATATTCGCCGTCAAAAATAAAACTCAATTGTTTATATGAAAATGCACACAGTCACAGCGTCGGTCAAAATTCGTTGTACGCTGCGAACTTGAAATAGATTTATTTATATTTCTTACGCCGGCGAACGACAAACAAATCAGTACCATGTGGCCATTTTGGTTTTAGTTTTCAAGTATTTTAGTAAAAACAGTTAATTTTTACTTTAATAGTTTTTACTTTTTATGTGCTAAGCTTTGACTTTTTGCATTTAAAATAAAAACCCAACTTATTAGATTATAAAACATGTTTGTAGTGTTTAATTTTTTATTTTTGGTAATGCATAATTTTTTAGTAACCAATTTTTTTAATATGGTCACTCTATCAGCTGTTCAACTATAATCAGATAAAATTAAAAACTGAGAAAATGGATACAAGTGAAATTATAATTGAAAATGTTAAACTTCAAGGTTTTTACCACAATAAACATGATGTTCATTATTTTAATTATTTTTACAAATTTTTTAATTCATCTTTATATTATTTGATCTTTATGGATAAAAGTATTAATATATATATAAAAGTATTAATATATGTATTAATTATTCAAGCTATTGATCTTTGGTTTTTTTATAAAAATAATATTAAAGAATTATTTATTTATTTTCAATATTGCGCCAACAATTTGTTGGCGAAGATTTTGGAAGATGCCGACAAATTGTTGGCGAAATATTGAAAATAAATAAATAATTCTTTAATATTATTTTTATAAAAAAACCAAAGATCAATAGCTTGAATAATTAATACATATAATTTTTTAATTCTTTGATTCATTTAATTTTTTTGTTTGAACAAACAATAAACAACTTTATCAATTATAATAGATGTTTTTGTTTTTCGTCGTTATTGTGCTTCATACAACGAATTTACACAGCAAATTTTAACCGGCTTATTCGTCGTGTTGGACGAAATTCGTCGTTTGTCCCAGTTGTGTTCCTAGCAGTAGTGTAAAAAATAGTATTCTTATACTTTTTTTGTAGAGTTGAAATATTTAAAAATTTAATATCATTGCACTCCTAAGTCAAAACGATTTTTTTTTTCAACTATGTGTTCCCAAAAAAAAAAAAAAAAGTAACAAAAAGTAAAGTAATGCCCTGAAAAACGGCATTCTTAACCCTGTCTATTTATATGGGGCATAAAGTTCAGAAGTTAACCAGGGCGAATTGTGGAGGAAAAAACTTAAAACCCTAGAAGAGTGCAAATAATTCGAACATAAAATAGAACATTTCGAAGAAATTGAAATTTTTTTTTATAGAAACGAAAACACCATTAGCTTTTCACGCGATGGAGTATTCTGTAAAATTAACTTAACTTTTATCTACTTCGAATAGCATAATGAGGCTGAATGGGGATACTTTGTATAGCATAACGTATGCAACATGTTGCTGAGCATAATTGCTGGAAGAGAAATAAGCAAACTTAGATTGAGCAGCCTGCAACATATTGCTTAACTTTATTACTTGAATAGTAAAAAATGAAGGCAAATTTGTTCAAATTTCTACCCTTTTTAAACTGCGTTTAAAGTGGTATAAATTAATAAAAATATATTAAAAATAAAATTGCAACAATTTTTCACTGCTATTCAAGGAATCTCAAAACAGATGGCATGGCGTAGAAAAAAAAAAGCAAACACAATGCAAAATATGTCTGTGTTTTCTTAGTAATGGATCAATATCTGCCATTTGCATTTGTAATGTGGCAAGAAATATGAGAAGGCAGAAATGTGTTGTTTACACTGTCTGCTGTGGCAAATGAAATTCAGGGAATAAATATTTCTCTGTTGTTTCTAAGATCCTTTTTTTCCCGTTTGTGTTTTTATATCAAGCGTTTACTTTTCATTCCTCTCAATAATTTGTAGCTGGCTGCAGTTTCTGCTGGTAGGTACATACATACATACATACATACATACATACATACATACATACATATGTATATATTCAGGTAAACCCTATAATTTGCACCTTGTTGTTTTATCTGGTTTGCTTTGTTATGATGTCGTATAGGTGTTTGTGAGTGTATGTGTGTGTGTGTGTGTGCACGGGTGTGTGTATTTTTAACTCTGTTATTTGCCTGCGGTCTTGGTGGTTTTGTAATGATACATATTTACCATCTATTTGTAGTCTAGTTTTAACAGTTTGTTGTTTTATGCCACAGAAAAATAAACAAACCAAAAAAAAAGAACAAAAAAAAATGTTGCATAAAATTGCTTTTTTGTTGTTTTATTTCTTGGAAGCACATTTGTTGCATTTGCCATGTGTGTTTGCGTCTGTGTGATAACAATTTGCAACTGCATGTGTGTGCTGGCGTTTTCTTAGGAGATCTGATGCAACGCATACCTTTGCATCACCTTTTTGTATAGTGTTTAGATTCCTTTAGTTCCTGTCTCGTCTTTCGCTCGTTTTTTAAGGCATTGTTTTTTCCTGCTATATATTTTTTTATCATACAAACATTTTTGTTTTTGCTCTGCTACTGATGTTGTTTTGTTTGTGTCTCACATATTTCCGTCATTGCTTTTTTTCGCCTCTCAAATTTTTTGCTTGTTTTGTAGTTTAGGTAGTTTGTCGAATTTTTTAAGTTTTTTTTCCATTCTCTTCATACATTGGCATTTGGCAGAAATTTTTGCTTTAATGCGTTTTTAATGTTTTTCAGAGTTACTTTGATTTTTGGTGGAATATATTGATTTTATTTAAAACATTTTACAACTTTTACGGCATCACAATCACAGCTAATTTGTGAAAAATAAAAGCTTTTTGTTGGTAGGTGAATTGTGTTATTGTTTTGTTTTTATCCTGGCTAAAAATATTTAAGATTTCATCAAGCCACAGTTCCAGGCTTTTGAAAATTATAATGCTCAAGAAATTAGTGCGAGTTTGGTTTAATTAACGTTTAAGCTAGTAAATATCTAAATCAGTGAATACTTAAACAAAATGTAAACAAAGGGAATTTCGCGTTAAGGTTTCAGTCATTAAACAAGGCAAAACATCAGCTGTTTGTCAAATTTTTGCGACTTTGCCAAATTTCTAACCGTCTAATTCATAAAAATTAAAACAGGTTTATAAAGCTCTTATTTGACAAATTTTCCATACAAATATGTCTAATAACAGTCTAATAAGCCTGTAATAATTTTTATGAATATAATATAGAATATACTAAATCAAAAAAAAAAAAAAAAAAAAAAAAAACAATCTAAACATAAACTAAGAAATCTGTTCAAAATGTTGAGCAATATTGGTTTTTTTAGGGGAAAAATTTTACATAACGACAATAGTGCCTATTCAAAGCATTTACTCATTTTTACGACCGTTTTTTTTATAAAAAATATGCTATACTATTTTGTACCCAGCTCAGCTTTAATTCAATCTTTCACGTAGACCTCAATGTTTTCTGTCTCTTTCAGCTGTCTATTTGCCTATCAACACATCAGCAGACTGGGAGAAATATCAAAAGAATGTTTGAAACTATACCAGACATCTATTATTCCCATGAACACAATGACAATCGCAAATGTTCAAACAGAAACTATTTTATCTTGTCGGCTAAAAGACAGAAAATAACTCATTATGTCTGTTTATAGACCGAAACAAGTACCTTATAGCAAATAAATAATTAAATGAATTTTTGTATAATTTATAATTTCACATGAAAAATCAGAGAGAGTTTTAGGTTGTTGTAGTAAGCAGAAACCAGCTGTTATTAAAAATTCCCCCTTGGACAATTGTGGTGTAATTATTTCGCAAAAAAATGTTGCAAAAGTTCTTGCTTTCATCATCGATGGATGAATTGGTAGAGTGTCCTACTAAGAGTCCCCGAGGTCGCAGGTTCGATTCCTGCCGAAGGCATTGGGTGTTTCTGCAGACAAGCCAAAAACTTCGCAGTCTTGTGTTAAAAAAAAAAAAACTAGATACATATCACTAGCTTTTTATAATATGAAACGAATACTACCACAATGGAATTTTTTCAGGGTTATTGCACATGTGGTGTGACCGTATTCCACGAAAGCCACAGGGTATCGTGATAATGTGATTTAAGTCACTTTGTAATCTTGGGCAATATTCCAGTCTTCTTGATCAAACCTGATAGTGTGTTCCAAGCAGCGGAAAATGTTGAGCATCATTGTTTTTTTGGGAAAGAAAGATTAGGCATAGGTATATCCAATAATATCTATCCTGCAAATGGTCCTTGTTTGTCAAGGTTTTTTTATCATTAGTTTATATTCGTACAAAAAACCCATATGTTTTCGTATTTGTGGTTTCGTAAAAAATGCTCAGTCACAGAACAAATAAAAACACCTTTTCAATTTCGTTAAGAATGTAACAAGTTTAGCACAAAATAGAAACACAATTTAAGAAAAAGCCAATCAGCTGTTGATAGAATTTCGCTTGAAATAAAAGCGGCTCGCAATATTTCTAAATTGGAAAAACAAGTTGCCAAAACAAGTTTAATGTTCAAAGAACATGTTGCCAGATACATTTCGCAAGTTTTCACAACATAAGCAAATTGCTACATACAAGAACAATATTAGTTTTTACTTATTCTGCTTGAATTTTTTACATGGAATTTTGACAGTAGAAATTCACGTGTACCGGGAAACAGAATACTAGAATTCATGTAGATATTTGTCTGAAAATAATGTGAATTTTTTCTTTAAAATGTGAGTTTTAATAGCGTAGCTAGATTAAGATGAAAAAAGCAAGGGTGGTAGGAACTGTGAATGTAAGTGAAGAAAAACTTAATAAAACTCATTCTCAGGTACAGTTTTTGTGCAAAATATTATTGAAAATGTAACATTTATTGTAGAGTCGAAAAGGGCATTAATGTAGGCAAATGTTGCGCAACATTACTTTTCTTTTGCATGGATAATTGATCTCTCTCTAGTGATCTCTAATTTATCAATGCGATAATTTTTTTTCTTAGGAAATGCCATGTTGTTTTATGTTCAGGATTAGAAATTAGTTATTAGTAAGACAGAAAAGTGGACCGATAGTCATATTAATTACTTTGTAATAAAAAATATTGCTAGATACAATTCATATGTATATGTTTTTCTTAAAATAAGAGTGATACTTCTGCAAAACCTTTTCATGATTTTTTGCATACATTTTGTCAGCATCCAACATAGAATTTTAAGCAGAATATTAAGTTTTATTTATTAAAATGTGAGATAATATTCGTACGATAAATTCGGTTGAGCAGCATTAAATTTTTCATGCAGAAAATTCAATTGATGGACCCATTCCTAATGTTGTGTTTCCCCCAAATTTACGTTAACGAATATTATTTCTCTTCTAAAGTGAGCAGTTTTTATAAATTCACCTTGAAAGAAAACCTACTTTGATTATTTCGCAGCAAAAGCAGAATGCTCGTAAATGCACTGAACCAAAACAAAGTTGTTTCGTGACGAAATTCTACATGAATTTCTCAAATTTGATTAAGTTCTCAATTTAAGAACTATACCCGTTTTTATTTAAGAAGCCAAATTTATTTAAAAAAATATTTGAACATATCTAGACCACTCTGAGTGTTTTATATTATTGACAGTTTTGGGACGCTTTGCTGTTTTTATCCTCAAAAAAAAAAAAAGAAAAAAAAATCTAGTAAAAATAGCTTGAAACCAAACAAAAATCAGAATCATCAAAAAACCATCACACCAAAGTAACTCTGTATGCAGTTTACCAGCTGAGACTGTCAGAAACAATCAAAAGTCATGAATCATAGAAAACTTGCAAGCCATAAAGAAACTTTCTCTTAATTGCTGTATTGATAAATATGGCAGTTATTCAGGCAATTTTTTGTAAAAGACAAAAAAGAAACAAGATTTAAATTTCACGTACTCGTACTTAGTACGACGAGCAAACGACATATGAAAAAAATCTCCTTTTTTCCATAAGCTTCAATTTATCTCTATTGTTATTCAATCTTGTCAAAAAATGAAATAACTACAAAAAAAAAAAAAAAACAAAGAAAGGAAGAAAAAAGGAAGCACAAGTAGAAAATGAAATGAACTATTATATACCCATATAAAGCAGGCAGGTGAGGCGGCATGCAGGCAGTCAGGCAGGCGTACAGCCACCTCTCAGTCATTGTAGTACGACGATACAAAAAACTTAAAACAAGTCCAAAAAATTAAGCTTCTCGTTCGTTTTCTTATTGAAGAGTATGATCTTTTTTAAATATTTTTTTTTGCTGTTTTATTTTCTCTTTTTTTTTTCTTTCTTTGAGTTGGTGTTTGATTTTTTTTGTTGTTGTTTTTTACATTTCTTTTTAAGCCTGAGGTTACATTTTAAGTGGATTTAATGGCTAAATATATTGACTTAAAATATGTATAATTTGAACAATTTAAAGTGGTGATATGAACTGGAAGACATCACCACAGCCACATACACACAACACACATACTTACATGCATGCATACAACAAGCAATAATTTTAGCAAAAAGCTCAAAACAACATGGAAAGCAAAGATACCGTCATATTTCAAAGTTGCTTCACAACAAACACTCACACACAAAATCCTCCAATAGCTGCCGGCAAAATTGCTATGATTTTTATTTTGTTATTTTATTAAGTAATATTATTTTAAATGAATAAAGAAAAAAAAAAAGATGTTGAAGAAAAGCAAACAGTCTTGTTTTTTTTTTTTTTTTTTTTTTGTCTAATGGGTAGAGGTACATAAGCAATTCCTTAGGGAAATTCTACTTATCGCAGTAAAAAAAAACTGTAAAACAACAGGAATTTTTTGTGCTGAGATTTTGTTAATTAAAGGAATTAAGAGGAAAATCATAATAATAATTGTTGTATTACATGGCAACATGTTGCTAGCTTAACAATAACTCGCAGCAATGTTGTCAAGCTCAAGTTAATTATTATTATTTCTTATGTTTTGCATTAAAAACTGTTCTTAGCAGTGCCTAACGTCCATAAAATGCTTCTTTGATTAAGTTTGTATGAAAATAAATTACATAAAAATTAATAAACATAAAATACTTGTCAAAAATTAATTTAGGTATTATTTACTATGAGAGCCGATTGAAATGTATTGCATAATCTAGATCTAAGTAGGTCTTAGTAAGTGAATTGTGTCATTTCCTTTAGACGACTCAAAACACAAAAAATACTTAATCACCCATATCGTGAATAAAATGTAAAATTTTTATGCCCATAATATTTATTTCCATATTCCTAAGTCGGGAAATTTGCTATCATGAATGTCATGGGAACGTTTCTTTTGCTATCAATATGTAGTGAGTGTACAATTGGGAAGAAGAAAATATAAATACAATTGTAAAGACTCTTTTTTGCTGCAGGCTGGAGTAGTCAGCGCAGTCCAGGGTCGGAACAATAAATAAATAAAATTTCTTCCTTTATTATGCTCACTCCAAAGACTGTAATCTAGTCGTTTTTCTGAATAATCTACCTTATTATTGTCATAGGAAAGGTCCTCCTTTATCATATGCTTAATTTTCCTATTAACATTTGCTAAAGCCATATAGTCTTCAAAATTTAGTTTTTTAAATCGTTAAAAGTTACGCTGGCTAAACTCACATGTTTAACAATAGAAATTTTGGATTTCAATAAAATTGACAACGCTTCATATTTTTCATCAAGTCAGCCTGTAATTCTACTAGGTACTTTATAGTGGGGAGAAGTGACTTTAAGCAAATTGTTGAAACCTTTATTGTCTACAACGGAGAAGCGCTGGTTTTTTTTTTCAACGAAACAAACACAAAACTGTGAAGCTTTGGGCTTGTCTGCAGAAACACCCAAAGCCTTCGGCAGGAATCGAACCTGCGACCTCGGGGACTCTTAGTAGGACACTCTACCAATTCATCCATCGAGGTGCTCCTCGAGTAGAACTGTATGAAACAGGGCTGGGCAGTTTTTGAAATACATATATTTCAAATACGTATTTCAAATACAAATACGCATTTTGTATTTGTATTTTAAATACGTCTCACGAATGTATTTGTATTTTGTATTTTAAATACTAAGCGCTTGAGTATTTTGTATTTTATATTTCAAATACTTGTGCTCTCAAAATACATTTTTCAAAATACATTTTTAATTTATGTTAGAAAATATGCATTAAAAATTATTCTATTCATACATCAACTAAAAGCGCAAAGCGCTGTTCCTGTTTTATTTCAAAAAAATGGCAATACTACAATTCAATTACCAAACGCAAAGTACCTGAAAAAGTTAAACAATGAACAAATAAAATATAAGGAAAAACCAGCTTTTGACATTTTGATCTAAAACAAGAAGAGAAAAAAATGTTAATCAGATGTTTACTTGGATAGACTTTATATAGTCTTTTCATTGTCACTTCATCTTTAATTCCGTTATTTCTATTTCAATAAAATATCGTTTTTAAATTAGAAATCATTAGGTTTTTTCGCTAACTGGTTTTATTCATACGCCATCAAGAGCTTGTTTGTCTGATACCACATTTGAAAAGCTGGAGTTTATGTTTTATGAATGGAAATAAGCACTTTTTTGATAAAAGTATTTTGAATATTCAACAATGAACTTAATTATTTATTCGCTATAAGAGCCAATTGAAATTTATTACTTTAGGTCTAAAAAAAATAGACCTTAATGCTTTCTGTCTTTTTTCAGCCGTCTATAGGCTTTTTAGATTTTTCAAGTCTACTGATGTGTTGTTTAGCAGCAACGAAATGTCGACGGCATATAGACGGCTGAAAAAAGACAGAAAGCATTAAGGTATATTTTCTTTTAGACCTAAAGTAGTATTTTGAATACATATTTTTGTTACTCTGTATTTTGTATTTCAAATACTTACTTTAGAATGCAGTATTTTGTATTTTAAATACGTGGAGAAAAAGTATTTGTATTTTGTATTTTAAATACACATTTTTAATGAATTTGGCATTTTGTATTTTAAATACACCAAAGCATGTATTTTGCCCAGCACTGGTATGAAGCAACTTCTAGAAAACTTGGCTTAATTGACTTTTGAAATTTTAGATGCTTTGAAGGTGGCAGTAGTGCATCATTCTAAATATGGATAATCTAATCTAATAATGTCACTGGTATGGAATCACAGCTGGCATCGCTATCACAACTAATAGATTCGGTCGTTTTCTTCAAAGATGTTATTTAAGCTGATAATATTCAAGCTGATCAACAGCTTTATGAATATTCTTAATAAATTTTATCAGCCGAAAGTACAGTTTTTTTTCACATAATTTACACTAAGCATTTTTATCAGTCCCACCTGCAATGTTTTGCAGTAATTAGTGATAAGTATATTTTGTGAAAAGGTAGACTATATGCAGCCACTTTCTTCTTTGTTGCACAATAATTGAATAGAATTTTTGGTTGATTTTTTTCCCCTACCCAGTTCATTTTAAAACAAAATTCCACGGCTCTCATTTTCAACTCAACTTGGACATGTTTAAGAGCGTATTCAGAGGCAATTGACTTTCAAGTTTTTTGATGCGGCTGGGAATTTTTTGCGAACAAAGTCACAAATAAATGGCATAAATATTCTATGAATATCGCCCACTTTTTTAATGAGCAACATTAAGTCAGTAATATTAAATCTTTTGCAAGACTGTTTTATTAAACCCTAAACGAAATGACGTGTGCTGTCATATGTATGTATTTATAAAAAGAATATTATTTTTTCAATAACACTTTGCTGTGGGAGTTATTGTTATGACCACAAAAAAACCCCCCCCAAGGAAACATACTACTTATTATTACTGGATTCTGCAACAAAGTGAGAAAAACCATATAAAATGCTTTAAATAATAAAACTCTTATTAAAACATAAAAATTATAATGCATTTATGTGATATAAAAATTTCTGTCAGATTGTTTGTTTGGCTGGATGCTAAAAATAAATAAAAAAAAAAAAAAACTTAAATCACAACTACAACTTACCTTTGAAAACGTTTAACTGCAGCCCCAGCAATACTGTGTTACTTCAGGCTGGAAAAACAAACCCCCAATCACACACATGCACTTTAATGTATTGTATATTTTTTTTTATGGGATAAAACTCGCGGTGGATTCTAACGTTGCAAAATACACACAGAGCAAAATGTAATGGAATCGTTGGTTGCAATGTTGCTATTCGTCACAACAACCGAACGCGAAACCGCTTACGGAATTTAAGCGAACCCAAAACCAACTCAATTCGTTAACAACAATCCCTCTTTTCAGCTTCTGTGGGTTGTTATTTTTCTTTTTTTATATTTTTATTGCAGTTTTTTTTTTCATTTTTTTTTTTTTTTGGTAAATTTTTATGTTTGATAATGAAACGTTTTTGTTGCTATTTCATTGCTTTCGTCGTTTTAAATATTGTATGCGAAGTTTTGACTATTATGGTTATAAAAGTGGAATAACAGCCAGCACCAGCGCAGCAGTATGAACAAAAACAATTGTAAAACAGATTTTTTCTCCTCATCTCCTGCTTTAAACCATTAAATCACATTGGTTGGCGTTACACCTGCAAATAGAGAAAAAGCAAATAATAAAAATTAAATAAATAAATAAAATGAGTGTTATGAAAGAATATTTCTTATTTTGAAATTTCATTTTTATGCATTTTTTTTTTTTTTTTTTTTTGAAGAGTTATAAAAAGCCAATAGGTTATTGCTTTAATTGCATGAGTACAGCACTAAGGAAATGGAAGAATTGTTACATGAGTAAATCACTATGGAGCTGGGAAAAGTGTTACATGTTATGCACAACTGTGTTGGTACTGTGTACGAAAATGTGGCAAATGTTGCACAAGATTGAATTGAATTCTCAAAATTTTACGTATAAAAAATGTTGCCTATCCCGCTTATTAAAATAATTTGGCGGGGATTTTTCCTGTCCTTTAAAGCTGTGGTATAGCTGTGGTAACGCTTAAGGGTAATTCAGACTATTATACTGTGTGAGATAATACAAAAACAGAGTTAATATAAATTCTTCCGTCGACCTCGTGATTTATTAAATAATAACTTTATTTGATTTTTAAGAAAGTTCCTCGTCCACTAAGTAAAAAAATTAAAGCTTATTTTACGGTATTACGTACCCCTTGCTGCTCGATTGGGTCCGTTAGCTGGCTGATCTTCTACCTTTTTAATTGTTTTTTTCCCCCTCAAAAATATTGAAAATGCTCACTAGTCTCTGAAAACTTGTGGATATCAAATACTCATACAACAATCCCATAGTGCACTTACCAATATGCAAAGTCTATTTTTTTTTTTTTAACAAATATTTTTTATTTGTTAATGTTAATGTGTTGGTTAAGTATATGTTTAAAAAAGGATAAAGTAATTACGAAATAAAATGTACAACATACAACAATAAAAGGAAATTAAACAGAGAAAAGATATGCGCACAGCAGACGGGCAACCATGATGTTGCCATCCAGTGACGTGGAAACCACTTCAGTAATCCCCTATATGTATGTCTTGCTCGTTTTCTGCTTTAAAGTTTTACAAACCACTTTACCTTCACATCATTATCATTTTATAAGTTAAAAAAAAATTAATTTTTGTTTTTTGTTTGTCTCTGCTGTTGTCTTTATTGTCATTTGCCATTAAATGGTCAAGTTTTATGCGTTGAATAAAAGCAAAAAAAAAAAAATAAATAAAAATAAAAACTTATATAAAAAAGAACAACAAACACAATTTGTGTTTTTAATTTGCTGATAGTGTAAAAATGTTGCCATTAACATAAAAATTAAAGAGCCAGTGAAAGAGGCAGATAGAGAGAGAGAGAGAGAGAGACAGAGATAGAAAGTTAATGTTTAATCCTGGGTGCTATCACTTTAAAGGGAAAATATTGTTTAATGCATCCAGTCGACGGCGCCAGATTGTAGTCGACAATCAGGTATTTATGACAACAAGAAGGATTAAATAATAAATGTAAATGAATTTAAATAAAAGAATTTAGGAGAAAAATAAATAAACGAGATTGTAGTTTCTTTAAAAGAATCACTCCGGGTCATGATATTTGTTTCAACTAAGGCTTATCAGTGAAATAAACATAACGGTCCAAATGCAGACAATTTTCATATGACAAGCAAAATTCTGCAATATACACTGAATGCATCTGAACCAGTCCAGATGGTGAAATTTAAGTCTCCAAAATGCCAGACATTTGGTTTGTCACTTTGTCAATGTGCCACTTTTGAAAAACATATATACTTTTTTTCAGGGATATCAGAGTATGTCGTTTTTAGCTTCGTTTACACATGAGTTTCTAAATAATAAAATATATTTTCGCGTAAATTTAAATAAATTATATATAATCATATAAATTATATATAAGGGCCCAACATAAACCACATTTTTAAATATTGCTGATGCCTAATTGTAGTATGCAATTAGTTATGACCTGACTTTGAAGCGATTTGGGGGCTGATGATCGTCATGGCGTACATAAAGCAGCCATGGTATGTTCCTCAGCCAATAAGTCTTCGAATTTACTTTTCTTCTCCACGTACGACGAACTTTAAATGAAATAAAGTCCACTAAAGTAATAAACAATTGTAAAACAAGCGCTAAAATTAATCGGATGTTGTTCAGAGAATATAATATGTATGCCAATCAAATAAACCTTACTACACAATCAGCATTAAAAGGCTTCATAATCCAAACAAGAAATCATTTCTGATTCTCATTTTGTTCATGAGAATTTTAGAATAAGTAGTTGGGCCTCAAACATAGTGGAGAAAAAATTAAGAAGCTGTCATTGTTAGAAATGTTTTGCGCCCTAGGGTATGCTAAATAATATGAAAGTGTTCCTTTTTAGTTTTGCCTAATATTTGATTTCTTGTTTGGATTAAAAATCCTTTAAATGGCATCTATTATATTAATAGCAACGAATCTGAACACGGTATTGCCAAATGTTCGAATAAGTTCGAGAGAGAACAACCGCAGAAGGTTAAATTTTCAACTCTAGAAACCTCCAACAGAGTCAGCATAATTACTACAGATAATTCTCCATATCAGCTTATAATTTAAGTCTGTTTCTAACGGCTTGTAGTAAGCCAAGAAAAAATTGTGTTAAATATAGTTGTGATTCAAAAGCGAAATACTGTCTAATTTCATTTGCAGAGAAAAGTACCCGCAAATTAATTTGAAAGACTAAAACCGTAACAGTCTTCAATATAAGAGTTGGAAACTTTGCACATTTGTAATATTTTTATCTTCATTTCTATTTAGAGAGCATGAAGAGAACTAGCCCCTAAAATTGAGAACATTTTTCCATTTTAAGCAAACAAAGGCAGCAAACATTAAATTGAAAAAAGTCCCTAAGGTGCTGAACTTTCTTCAATTTAATGTTTGCTGCCTTTGTTTGCTTAAAATGGAAAAATGTTCTCAATTTTAGGGGCTAGTTCTCTTCATGCTTGGTTATTAAAACTCTTGGGAACCTAGTCGTATATGCTGCAAGAAACTATTTTTAATTTATTTTTTGCTTAAAAGTATTCTTTTGATTTTTCCGCTGACAACCCCTAAAAATATTCTATGGTTAATTTAAGTAAAATCAATCATTTCGAAATTTGGCAAACTGGAAACAAAATATTTTGTTTAAACAAAATGGTTGATTGAAACGAAATAAAGTAATTTATTGTTTTCGCATGACAAGTTTCGGTCACTAAAGTATGACTTCATCTCCTGTGGAATTTCCGAGTTGTTTTTTTTTTCCAAAATAACTGTGGAAAAAGTTTTTACACTCCCCTTTTAACATCAATACAAATACCTTCCGCATTCAATTTCCTTAATGAAAACTCAAGTTTTTATTGGTTTTCCGTCTTTTCTTGCAGATATATTAGAGCAACACCATTTCCATAATAAAAGCAAAAAGTGAAGCATACTTATAGGAGTGAAAAAATTTATTCAATTGGAAAACCATACAAATGTAATATATATTATGTATTGTTTGCCCATCGAAAGTAATCATCTTATGTGACATATTCTCAAGGAAGTCTTTTTTGAAAAAATTACATACTCTTCATGTAAGCATTTTTTAGAAGTGTTCTGATTGTGTAGTAACGTAAGTATAACAGAAAGAAAAACAGAATACACCTTTTATTTTTGACAACTTTCCGTTTTATGAATTTCAGAAAAATTCCTTTAACCTCGCAGACAAAATTAAAACAGTGAAGCATACTTTTTGGCTGTAAATATTGCATCAGAGTAAAGCATATTTAGCTAATTATACTTTCTGAATTAGTGTAATAAAAATTAGAGAAAAATACTGTTCATCTACAGTGTAAGAAAGAAAAAATTCTGTCTTTAAAGCCTCTATTAACAAGACGTTAAATGTTTTATTTTGAGTGAACATGATGTGCAAGAAAAGGAAAACTCCCCAAAAAGCTGCAACACAATAGAACCATAAAAAGTTTATTTTTTTCGTTTTTGTTTTCTTGTGATTCCGCACAGACTATTGTGTTATGAAAGCTTATGAATGTCGAAATGTGTATTTCTTACAAAACATTAACTGTTATTTTTGTATAAAAATATACAGTTTTGTTTTTCGGAGAAAAAGAAAAAGCAAACAACAAAAATAAAAAATAAGGAAAAAAAACGTTAAAAACTAAGAAACACAAAACAAAACTTTTGCTAAAAAATTTGTTTTGAGTTCCGCAAAGAAAGCAAAAGTCGCAACTTTAAAAATCCCATAAAATCTAGCAGAAGAAAAGTTTAAAACGGAAGAAATTAAAGATTTTCGCATTCTATTCCTCGAAATTTATGTGTAACAAACAAATCTAAATTATGGAGGGTGGCAATGGTGGAATTCATTCAAACACATTTTACAATGGCATTGATGAGCAAGACAGCATTAGAAATTGTTAACAAATAACAATTGTATGGGGTTCAAGGTTGGTTTAGGTTTTTCTTTTGGGAATTCTCTTTGCTTAAATTGAAGTAAATATTTCTTGTGATAAAATTTCACTTGAAAACTTTTTAACTTGTCTGTGTGCATTTGCATTTTGTTGAAGAAAAAGGTCATTTAATTAAAGTTTCTCTGTTGATTTAATTTTCATATAAAATGCTTTCAGAATATAAAATATGTATATAAACTTCAGTTTGTAAATTGTTTTGCCTATTTTTTTAGTTTTGGGGGATGAAAACATTTATGGTTCATGAATTGTTATTATTTTGCTACAAATTAGCCTTTTGAAAATGCGAAAAATATACATAGATATGGAAAATATGAGAAAGTAAATTCTGAAAATATGAAAACAACAGAATAGACATTTAAATAAAAAGGTTTGTAAAAAATAATATTTGTTTTTGTTACAAGAAGAAAATAATTCTTGTACCAAAAATACTGAATATTCGTGTTTTTCACGACCTTTTCTCCCAAAACTATTTTGGAAACGATAGAAATTGTGAAAAAAATGTCGCTTTGCCTCGTAGCAAATAGTCTTGGAAAACGTACAAATGAAGTTCTAGAAAAAATAATCAGTATTAGTCATAGAAGAGTTATTCAAGTGAAAACTATTCGGATACAACGCACATCGAATAATTTTGACTCGAATAACTTTACGGAATACATAAAATTTTGTTTAGCACAACAGATTTCTCTAATAAGAATAGCTTTAGAAAATGATTTTTCAATTAAAATCTCGATTAAATAATACTAATCAAAAGTTCGATCAAATTTATTGATATTTGCTTGAGAGAACACAGTTCTCCAATGAAAATAGCTTAAGCAAATATCTTTCAAATAAGAATCATTTGAGTAAAAATTAATCGAATAAATATTGCTGCACTAATCGATAGAATTCATAAAAATTTACTTGAAATAACAAAGTTCTTCAATAAATACAGTTTAGGCAGATATATTTTAGCTTAAAATTATTTCAATTAAAATTACTGGCTACAATATTGAAAAAAAATTATACAGTTTTTCTTGAAAGAACAAATTACTTCACTACAAAATAGATTAGGCAAATATTTATAGCACAAAAATCATTTGAATTCAATTTACTGGACTAAATATTAGTCATCTATATGAAAGAAGTTAAAAAAAATTTTTTTTTTAAATTGATTTGGCAAGTTCTAAAATAAAAATTATTCGAAAAAAAAATATTTAATTGAGTATTGTACAGAAAACAGAAAAGATATTTTTTTATAAAAGCTCAACAAATTAATTTGGCAAATTGTTCTTACATACAATTTATTCGAATAAAAAATATTCGATTGAACGTTATCCATAAAATAAAACAAATTTTGTTTAAGAGAAGAAACAGCTTCAGAGTAATGAGTCTTAGCAAATATATTTTGAACAAAATTTATTCGAATCTAAATTACTCGATTAAATATTAGTCAGCTATCAGAGAAATAAAAAAAAAAAAATTTATTTGAAAAAAAAAAAACAAACTTTGTAAAAAAAAATAAACCAAATATTTTTTAAATCATCTTCATTAGACTCAAAATTACTCCATAGTCAGTCATTCGAAAAAAGTTTCCAAAAACAAAATTCTCTATAAAAATTTAGGTATCAAATTTTTGTCGCATAAACAATACTTGATTGAATGTTATACATAAAATTCATCCGATTTTGTTTAGAAAAATTAAGAAAGAAAATTGAGACATTTTATTTGAAAAAGAAAAATTAACTTCTTAAACTTCTTAAAGGCAGGCACTTTTTTTTTGGTCTGAATTTTTGCTTCTGAATGCTGAATCAAATTTACGCTGCAGCACTACTTTTATTTGCTTTTAGAGGAAAAGTTATGCTACCAGTCGCCGCGTAGAGCCCTGAGAAGTAAATAATTTCCATTGATATCTTACAGAAAATGTTTGCCAATCAAATAATTGGTGGGGGAAAATTATTTTTTCTTAAATTTTCTTTAAATAAATTTTGGTTGAAAATCAATTTTTTTCCCCCCATAAATACAATTGAAAGGTCAAAATAGCCAGCCATTAGAGACAACATGCACTTAAAAGCCGGTAATTGTTTTTTCCTTTTTTGTTTTGGGCTTGAAATACAAATCGAAGGCAAAGGAGTAGTCTGTAGTTATCAAACAATTTTTCTTTAACAAATTTAGACAAAAGGTGTCAAAGTTAATTAACCTCAAATTAGTTTTTTATGTTGTTCATTTCTGTTGGAAAATACAGACAAAAAAAACCCCAAACATTCTGCTGGGTCCGTTTGTGTTGCTGTCTGTCTGTTCGTCCGCCCGTCCGTCCGTCTGTCCATTTATCCATCTGCTGCTGCCTGCCATCTTTTTGTCTGTGTTAAACAAAAGTGGCTGGTTGGCCTGTTGTTGGTTTTTTTATTTCACTATTTTCTTTATTTGATTTTAAGTTTTTTCTGTTTTTTAGTTGTTAGTCTGGGGAAAAAGCAGGGCTGCAGAAAAAATATTGCTTTTCGTTTAAATAAATAATGCCTTCGTTATGAAAATTTGCTTATTTTTATGTTTATGAGTTTTTAAAGTTTTTCTCGTTAAATATTATTTCTCTTTTTTTTTTTTTTTTTGAAAGGTGTAGGCGTTAAATTTGTTTAACTAATTGTTGAAATTGTGTATCATTAAACTTTTGAACGAAAAAATTAATGTAACTTATTGCATAAGCGTTACAAAAACAAACAAAAGAATAAATTTCATGCTGTCATAAAATATTGCTTGACAAAAGAGGAAACAGCACAACATAAAAATCACACCAATACAATGTGTTTTGTGTTTTTTTTTTACTCGTTCAACGAAATGTTTTAAATATAAAAAACTTTAATTGCTTTGGCACGTTGTGATCTTTGATTGATCCTATAAATTAATTTTTTAAACAAATTGCGGTTAAGAGAAATATTTTTAAATGTCATTAGATGGAAAATGTTTCATGGTTTCTTTCACAGGGTTTCTAACACAGAAAATAAGTTTTTGCAGAGCTACAAAAAAATTAAATAGAAAATTCCATCAACTTATTACTTAGGCAGCACATAAAAGCAGAATTCTCTGTAATGTACGATTTGCTACTCATTAGTGTTCATGTGTAACCACTACTTCCCACTGACTTTTAGTTTGTGAATAAAGCTGTGTTTGCTTTTAGTAGTTTTCCTTCAATTTGTAGTGGTTTCAAAATGTAGTTGTTAAACAGGCATCATCAACAAAAATAAATCAGAATACACTAAAGCCCCGATTTGCGTCGTTTCGATTTGCGTCGCTTTTTAAAATTCGATTTGCATCGTTGTGATTTCAAGTTGCGTCGGTTTGAGTTGCGTCGTTTTGACCCCGATTTGTGTCGATTCGATTTGCATCGTTTTGATTTCGATTTGCGTCGCTAAACACGGTTACATTTTTTACTGCATCATTGTGGATTACCATTTTTAGCTTTTTATGAATTGTATACATATGTATCTATGTATGTAAATGAATATAATTTTTATGTTTTTTTTTCTTAATTTACGGTTTTTTTATTTCTTTATAATATATATAAACATTTATTGAAGTAAATTAAATAAAAAAAACGTACTCATACTAGTATTTTTTTATCAAAAATACAACATTTTTGCTTTGTTTTAAATATTTTCCCCAACAAATGAAATTTCAGTGCATTTATATAAAAAAAAGTGATTCGATTTGCGTCGCGTTTTTCCGGTCCCCATTAACGACGCAAGTCGGGGCTCTAGTGTATTATAGTCAACTAAGTCGAATTTCAAAACATCCTACACAATACTCACGTTCAGATGTGTTTTGTCGGTCGCAGTTTTAACATCATTAAAATTGTCTTCATTCGGTCATTTGTAAGCCGATAAGAAATTTTTCACTATTGTCCTTCCTTTCAACATCACAACGCCTTTTTACTATACAAATTGCCACTGGTCACTTTCAGGGCGGATTTCAGTGACATTCGCAATATTTAATATCCCAGCCATATGTTTTAGGTATGGACCAATATCAGAAATTAAAATCTTTTTAAATTAAAACAAAAAAATTATTTCCATTGAGGAAGAATTTCCGCGAGAATATTCATGATTGAGCTGATTATATTGTGGAATTTATTTTGTTTCTTTGTTTTTCTTATATTTTTCTTAGAGTTGTTGTTTGTTGTTGCATGCCTGTGAATGGTGTCTGCACTATTTAGTATTTTTATATGCACACATTTGCCTAAAATAAAGATTATCATAAAAACTAGTGGTCACGTTTTTCGAGGCTTATGTTGTAATATAATATTTGGAAATTCATTTTGATACATACACATATTTTTGGCATATAAAGTTAAGACGTATGAACGTTTCTCTAATGGCTGTTTGCCAGAGCCAAGTTTAATTCCCACTTTCAGATTTTTCAAAGTCCTATAGAAAAAATTGGTCCTCAAAGTCGTCAGACCAACTATTAGTATTACAAAGAATTATACTCTATCTCGTCTGGGCGTTTTTTTTTTTTTTGTACTTATGGACCAGGATGGACGCTAAATACTTGTTTTTTCCCCACCCCACCTTAATTGTTTTAGTATAGTGTGAGAAATAATAAAAATAGTAGACAGCAAATTAACAAAAAGATTAATATACATGTGCTTTTTTTTTGCTGTTTATAAACTACCATAATCATTAAGTGTACTTTTTTGACTGTCAAATGTTTAATTTTTTGTTTGAAAAGAAATCATATTTTCTTGAATGACAGCTTATCGCTGGAAGCCTTATTCAAAGGAATTTACAATTTGACTAAGTCAAAAGCCGAACAACAAAAATTCCTACATTCATAACTACACATGCATGTATGTATGTATGTATGTGTGTTCGTATAATTAAAATTGAAAGAGGGTTAAATACGTTTATTTTGTGAATATACCTCAAGGCTGCTGCTGTCTGTTACACTGGCAACAATACGAGCAAAAATTATTTATTTATTTCTTTCAACTTTTATTCAGGTTCTCTTTTTTTTTTTTTTGCTTTTTCAAATGTTTATTTGCTTGCATTCATTCATTTTAGTCATTTCTGTATGTATGCAGATGCCAAAAAATTATCATCAAGATTGTAAAAATGAAAAATGATTTTTTTTCAGGCACACATACATAAAAACATGCATAATCCCTACATAATGAGGGCTGGTGTATTTATTATTTTTCAAAAAATACCTACACATACATGTTTCTTTAGTGATATTTCGAAATATCATAAATGCTTGTGTAATAAATTATTATTTAAGTTAAATATCAATTTGAAATACAATATACGAAACTGTAATTTCTTAAGTGCTGTCAGTGCTGCCAGACTTTTTATGCCAAAAAGTTTAGTTCATAAATGCAAATTCTATTTAATATTTGGTTTTCTCGACCCCTTTTTTATATTTTATATAATGATTTTCTTCAGCTGAAGGTATTTTTTATTATGAGATTTTATGTATTTTGATTATTTTTGTTGATATTTTGCTCTCCTTCGGATAGATCTTATAATAAAAAATACCTTATAGAAATTTTTATCAACAAAAGCCTATGCCTATTCAAAAGTTTTTGTGCCATTAATGTACCCAAAAAGCGCACTTTACACATTTTGACTATTGGACATTATTTTAGATGGGCTCTAAAACAATGTAGAATAATTTTTGTTTCGCCCATCTCCTACCGTATTCGAGAAAAGGACCAAAGTCCTTTTTTTTAATTTACCCATTTGCGACTCTTTTGTGATTCTGTTTCATTAAAATTCAATTTGAAAATAATAGTTAGTGTTAATGAACAATACATTTATTCTAAATTTTTGGTTTTTAAATGTATTTTTTTATAAAAATTTTAATTTTTGGGCTTAGCAGAGCCATGTTATCACATAAACAGAGGTCTGTTAACTTTGAAGGTTTGTGTCCGTGGTTAAAAAATTTTAAAATTTATCTTCACACACATCAAATTATATCAGCATTTAGCTCTTGATGTACGTTGGCTTACCAACGTACATCTTTTCTCTTAAATAAACTCAAAGGAAGAAGTTCAACGGTGTCAAATCATATGATTTCGGTGGCCAATTGACATCGCCCCCACGTGAAATAGCACGGCCATTGAATATGTCATGCAAAAGAGCTATTGTTTCGTTAGCTATAGTACACATCCATATCTTATTATTACATATAGTACACATCCACATCTTCCAATTCGGGCCATAAGATAACACCATTCACAGTAATTGCCTGGCTGCCCTAGTTTTAGGAGAAAATACGTTCCGATGATGCCGCCAGCCCACAAACCGCATTAACCAGTCATTCTTTGTGGGTGCATTGCTTTTTCTATAATCACTCTTTAATGATCATTCGCTCCAATCAAAACTTTATTTTAAAGTGTTAGTGGTATTTTTGGCTATTAACTAGTATAAATAACCAAAGGCAAATTCCATTTGGAAATTTTATTATTTAAATTATTCAATTACGCAATTTTGTTCAAAGTTAATTTTATAAATTCAAATAATATTTTTAACAATAAAAAAATTCAAAAAATTTAATTTAAGAAAAAAAAATTTTAAACTTTTTTCTAATATATTAAATCTTGCAAACACAGTAAAATCTACCTTCTGGCATCGCTATAAATGACATAAAATTTCGTCTGAATTCTTTAAGCCATAAATAGTAAAATTTATGAATTATTTTAGGTGTAAAAATACAACTTAATGTTTTCTGTCTTTTTCAGCCGACATTTCATTGACGCTAATCAAGTCATCAGTAGACTTGAAACATCTTAAAAGAAGATTTGAAACTCAACTACTTATTCCAAATTTCCCAAGAACTAAATTTGAATCAGAAAAAATCCTTTAATATAAAAAAACATTTTTTCATTTTGCACCACTTCAACTTTTCTTATCAACTTCTATACAATGAGTTACTGTGGGTTACTATGATTTTTATAATTAAAACTATCGAAAAGTAAAAGTTTTTTGAATATTCAAAAACCAACTTATTTACTTGCCTTAAGAGCGAATTGAAATGTAATATTTTAGGTCCAAAAATAGAACTTAACGTTCAAATATTGTAATAAAAAATAAATATCATAAAAAAAAAATGTGCAGCCTAACAACAAAAAATTAAAGCTTGCAACAGACCACTAACCTTTTGCTAAGGAAGAAATTCAATAACTTCAGCAAAAGTATTCCAGATTTTGTTTTATGTTTCGGTTGTACATCTGCGACAGACATCTGATGGGTAAATACTATAACGGTATACTTAAGGTTAAAGCAAAACATTGATCTCGTCTGAGCAAAAATATCGATATATCACACTTTCAGATCCCACTGTAAATGCCGGAGATATAACGAAAAATGTGTCTTGGCGACCCCTACGTTCGGCATAAAAAATTATAAATTATTTTTCCTAGCTCTCTTGCAACAATAATTTATATTCAGTGGTGTGCCGAGGACTTTTTTGCGCTTCTTAGACGAAACGGTCTAGTGTACTTACACCGAACAAATTTGTCAAAACCGTGGATATATTGTTTCGGAGGGTTTTTAGTTATTTTTTTTTTTTTTTTTGTGTAAAATCTAAAATACCACCTTCTTCTTCTGTTTATTGTTTTCAGATTTCTTTTTCGATACTTTCATTTGTTTATTTTTTATTTCACAACAATTAAGAAAATAAAGCAAACTGTACAACTTAATTTTACCTCATCATTTTCATATCCGGCCAAAACCATTTAGATGATGTTGATGTTGCGTGTTTCACGCAAATCTCCTCGAAAAACGTGAACAACCAGACCATAAAACACCCATACGTACAAGTAATTTCTACAAATAAGGAATCACTTACAACAAGAAAACACTAGAAACTGCTCGTAATAATGTTGTGTTCACACCAAACCCCCCACCCAAATCAATCCCAACCAGTTCACTTAATCAAATCCTGCCATTTTTTATCTTTAGAAAACTCCATTTAAAAGAGGAAAAACTGTGATTTGAAATGAAAAGGAGAAACGAAAAAATAAAAGCACTCAACAAACCGACAAATACATTAAATTCAAACCACATTCAACATTCAAAGAGCATTATTATTTTTGTGTGTGTGTGTTTTTTTTTTCTAGTTTCTTTGCATTTATAGAACAAAAGAAATTCCTCAGGTGTTTGATGTTGAACATTTTTGCTAAAATACTGAAATGATTGCAAACAAACAGGTACGAAATGTAAATGTGGCTTTAGTAAATATATGCACTAAAAAGGAAATTCGGCAACTGACTTTTAAAACACAGAAAATACTTGAAAAGAACTCTAACGGCTTGCATAAATGTAAATACCGTATGGCAAAATTTAACCGATTTCATATTTTTACCTTTCTGTGGAACACCCTGTTCTTTGATATACAAAAGCTTATTGGGGTATTTAAAATGGATGGGTGGAAGAAAAAAAAAACGGTGATAAAAACAAACCACTTCTAGTCATAAAAAACTGTTCAACAAAAGCATATTTGAAATGTGTTAAAAGCACGAAATTTTTATTAATTTTTATTTTTTCATTACTTTTTTTTCTTCTAGTATTCCATACTCCGAGCGACCTGCTAAAAGTCAAATTACCTTAAGTGTAATAATCGTTATTTGACACCGCACAGAAAACATTAAAAATTATGAATTTAGGAAACATTTTAGTGGAACAAAAAATAAACGAACAAAGTTTTGTCATTTTATTGTGATTTTTTTTTAATGGCACCTACATTATTTTCTTTTTGTAATTATATCTTGCTTGCCACGCAGTTTTAATGTGTTAAATATTTAAATTTTTTTTTTCTTTTTGTATTACTGTTCCCAAAATGCTTGTGTAATAATTGTAGTAATTTTCTTTGATTTGCTTGGCACATGCCGTCTTGTTTTTATGTTTCTACACAATTATCATAAAATTTTAGGTTGTGGTGAAAAGATTTATTGTTAATTTTTTTGGTTTTTGTCTTGTCATGTTGCTTTAAAAGTACATAATTTTTTTTATATACCGACTAATTCAGGGCACCCAAAATTGTTCAATTTCGCTTAGGGAGCAAACGTTAAAAGAGAACGATTTGCGTTCTATATCGGTTATAACGGGTTATCCATTTAGCGGTTTCAAAAGTAAACGTAAATAAAGCATATATAAAATATTTCTTTCAAAAATATTTGATTTTTTATTATAATGTTGACATTATGTGACACACTACATCATTTAAGTGACCACCACGTGAAGTGTTGCAAGGAATTTTAACCCATATTCCCCATGTCGTATTCTTCAATAGGAGGCAAAAAAAGTCAGTTACAATATGACCATTAACGCTCCGAATTGACGGTGACAGTCGTTACATCGTCGTTTTCGAAGAAGTAACGTCCAATCACACCTTTGGACCAAAGAGTGCACCAAACAGTGACTTTTTCTCGATGTAATGGCTTCTCGTTAATTACCTGAGGATTCTCAGAACCCCAAATACATCAATTTTGCTTATTAACATACCCACCGAGTGAGAAATGGGCTTCATCACTGGAAAAAATTTTATTCGAAAAATCGCCATCCATCGCCTGTTGTTCAAGCACCCATTCCATGTATCTACGACGTTATCAATGATCAGCTGGCTTCAGTTGTTGTAGGAGGTGGACTTTATATGGATGTAGGTGTAGATATAAATGCAAAATATGCCATAAGACAGTCCTAATTCCTGAGAACGACGTCGAATCGACAACACTTTCACTTACAGCAGCGTTATTTTCAGCGAAATGAGCGAAACGATGATGCACTGGCCTTACAATATTTGTAACCGCTTCAGTCCCTTCAAATTTCTTCACAATTTTGCCAATTGCTTGCGCGGTTGGACGATTATGTACACCATAATCTTCTCTTAAAGCACGATATGGGGCTGTGGCAGAATCGCCATTTTTGTAGTACATTTTGATTATTTTTATGCGTTGTGTGATAGTTAGGCGATCCAATTGCGCCAATGCCAGACTTTCAACTGAGAAGAAAAAATGTTGTTTAACAACTGTTTGTTTGACAGATGTCGAATTCCAGTCCTGTACTTTTGAAACCACGAAATGGATAACCCGTTGAAATCAACATTGTTTTCTAAAGTTTTAGTTCGTTCTCTTTCTGGGTGTCGTAATTGGATACTACCAGACCAAACCAAACAAGCGCGGCAAGCCTGCTATGGCGGTCTGAGACACCCATTTCGTAAGGAAATATGTAGTTTAGCCAGCAAACCTGCACCTGATGCGCTAGTTCAGTTTGACCTGTACTCTCTCGTGCATCATCTTACCCTCATATACATGCCTACTTGCTAACTTCTACATACATAAGTTTGTACCAGGACTTATGTGAAATTTTAATTCGCTTTCTGAATAAGTAAGCAGTTTCAGAAATACCTCCACACAATTTCCTCCCCCACCCACTAAAGCCTGTCGTGAAATCAGTTTTAAGAGATTAGGCTCCTGATTATGTCAACCATGGCTGAGTGGACACAAATATTCAGGTAAATTACCATATGTCATTGTCCCTGCCAAGGGATAAGCTGGAAATAAGAGAGGCTCTTATGCAAATCATTTTCCCTTTGTACAGCTGTTAGCTGAGACTAAAGTTTCAGCCAAATGTTAAAGAAGTTGTGTAGCAAAACGCTTCAATTGACATCAAGAAATGCACCTTCATTTTAATTAAAGAAACAGCAAACTGTTTTCAATCTTAACAAAAGCCCTCTTATTTGCATGTATTGCTTGGGGTAGGGACTATCACATGAACTCATGTGTTAACAAAACATCCTGCAAGGAGTAGCATAAAAACATATTTAGGGTAACTTTTGTAACCCTTAAGAAAAAATTAACTTTAACTTTTCTTTTCTGAAGTACAAATCCTTACAATTGTTACCCTTTTACTCTACTTTTGTTGTTGTTGCTGCTGCATTCTCAGCAACTACAGCAGAGTAGATATTAAATAACGAAAAGTAACTCAACTTAAAATGTATCACATTCCCCATCAGTCAGTCATTAAGGTTAAAAATCTTAAATTTCATTTTCATTCTCGTAGTACGAGTACTCAAACTTGCTCGCAACTGCAGCTACAAACAATTATTTTAAATAATTACAGCAAAAACAAGGAGCAGCAAGCTGCATTAAGTTACCACTTAAAAAAATATTATTTTTTCTTAATTTTATGCTTACTTGTAGTGGCAGCCTGCTACTGCAGTAGTGGTAGTAGTAGTAGTAGTCCTGGTTTATTGTAGGAAAATTAAAAATAAAACGGAAGAGTAGAGCGAAAAAAAAATATATTTTTTTGAAAAAAAAAAAATAATAAACTGAAGAAGGTCCTTAAACACAATGAATATGCTTTCCCCCTACAAGAGGGAATGTGGGCATGTGAATGTGAGTATGATTGTACAAAATAATTTTTATCTTTGTTATGTTAAAATTCTAGCATTAAAGCAACAAAAACAACATCAGTTGCAGCTAGAGTAGCGTCAGCCAACACCAGCAAAAGCTACAACAAGTTTATGCCACTCTTCATCTTTCTACTCAAAATGTCGTTGAACTTTGTATTTTACACCAGCAAATATATTCACAAACAATTCTATTCTATAGGCATTTCCATTCCAATGACAAATGTAATTGAAGGAGTTTTACACTTTAAAACTTACACTAAAAGAATTTAGTACATAAGTCCCCTGAGTTCCGACATTAATTTAGTGATAAAATTCATAATTTTTCCATCAACGTTGGAGTTCATTGAATCAATGAATTCTGAGTCAAAATTTTAATGAATTCTGAGTCAAAATATTACTGATCGTTTCATAAAATATATGAATGTTAGTCATTTATCTAATCAAGTAGTTGATTAGTTTAATGACAAAAATCATTTACCACATGAAACGATTCCTTAAATATAGAAATCTGTTCATTGATCTAATGAAAACAGAACATAATTTTTATGACGCACATTATTAAGATTATGGGTAATCTTATTATTAACATATATCCCAAAAAAAAAAAAAATGCCGTTTTATAAGTAAGGCCCCCTTTTAGGTACTACTCGCAAAAGACTTCAAAACGTTAGCGAAATATTAAAATATGTTACCATTATTCGAATTTCTTTACAAATCAATAAAAACTGACACCTCAATGAACGAATGCATTAATTTAATGGAATTGTTCACCAATTTGATGACATTTTTTCATAAAACCAATGACAATTTTTAACAAAGTTATGATCTCTAATGAACACTTTCTAATGAAATTTATTCATAAGATCTATGAAAAAATAAAAAAATATTAACTAAATAAATTCATTAGAACTATGAATGAAAATTCTTTCAGTGTAGTAAGGAGGGTAATTTTTATAGGGCTTGAATTTTAATGCAACCTGATTTTGTATTCAAGAATCAAAATGAAAACTAATAGATTTTTTCTTACTTCACTACATTGTTATTCTTCTCCTTTTGAAATATAGTTTAGCTTAAATTCGGTACTGTAAAAGAGATCGCTACTTCTAAGGAGTTTCGAACCTTAACACTATTGATAATACCAACAAACACAGTGCACCAATTAGAACGAGTGGAAGATTCAGAAATTGAAGTAGAGAGTTAATTGTAAATTTAGCCATTATCTTTTGCGCCAAATTAACATGAGTTTTTTTCTATATTGATTTTTTATGGCGTTTTTTTACGAATTTTACATGGAATCTGTAGGAGAAAAACGGAATAAATCTATACTGTATGAAGTTTGTTGTTCCATATTATTACTTTATCAGTATGAGCTAGTATTATTATTAACGTTTTATTTTCATAAGAGGGAGCTGTAAAAATGTGGTATATATTGGTAAATAATTGCCCACACACACAACGTGACCACTAGTGATATGCAGACCCTTGTTTAAGCTAATTACATGTATAAAAGCAGCTGACTGGGTCGATTTGTATTTACAAAAAAATTTTCGATATTGTGTTAGCGAGTTTTCGATAACTTTTCGCATGCGGAAAAAAGTTTCGCTAGGCATAATAAAAAAATATCTTTTGAGACGTCCGATTTTTATTTATTTATTTTTTTTTATTCTTTTATGGGAGCTCACTTAGAGAGGTATCATACGGTGTCTATATGTGTGAAAAAAATTATTAAGGAGATCAACTTATGAGGATTGGCCATACATTTGACTCTTCTATGGGCACCCTGGCGCCAGTAAGTGTAATGGGGGGAAAATTTCACTTTCACGTGAAACCTTTAAACTGATCAGTGCCCGTAGATGAGTCAAATGTATGTTTTGCTCCCAGTGTTTTTTTTCAACCAAATTTTTTTCCAAATCATACTAGAGACTCATATATAAAAAAAAAATCGATTGCTTCGAAAATGGGTTTTCTGACATGTCTTTGTAGCACTTTTTCCCCGTGCCAAAAGCTATTGAAAAATCAAAAGCACAATATCGATAGCTAAACCAATGTAAAAACATTTGGATACGTTAGCAAACGCTAACGATATGTAGAAGCAGGAAAAAATAAATATATACATTAAATTTCTTAAACATATTTTGATTTTATGTTTGCCCAGCGAGTAAATGCAAAATTTACAGCAAGATATTACTTCTTTAAAAAAAAACCTTTTCCAGAGGAAACACAAATGAATTATAACTATTGTTTTTTTCTCATTGAGCAAACATAACCTTAAACTATACTCTTCTGAAATTTCATGTTTCAGCTATTTTTCTAATTTTTTTCATTGTGGTTGCATAATGTCAACGTACATGCATTTTTAGTTGTTTTATGAATGGTTTTGCCCAAAATAAAGTTCAACAAGAAAATCGTGGTCATGTTTATTTGGGAACAATTTGGCTAACACGCCTGGTATCGAAATCTTGGGATATTATAACTACATTTTTAGTCGTTTTGTGACTGGTTTTACATAAAATAAAGTTTAACGAGGAAATAGTGGTCAAGTTTATTTGGTAAAACTTCGGCTAACACGACTGGCATCGGACTCTTGGCATTGGAAACTTATGAACTAAGGGTTATTATAATTTCATTCTGCCCTTCATCGTCTAAAAGCTTTCTCGGGAAAATCCCTCTTTGTTCTATTTTTCCTGAAGAGGAAAAAATATTCTTCATTTGTTAGAGCTTAAGCGGTCAAAAACCATGAAAAAAAACCCCAGATTCAAAAACCACATGACCGCCAATTGGGCGAAATTAATTTTGTTTGTTTTTGTGATAGAAAATATAATTTTTCATCCATCTATATTTTTATGTTTATAACTTTGTATGCAACAAAAGCTAAATAAATAAATTAGACTTTTAAAGCATCCCGTTAGAGCCATACAAATTGATAAAAATCCAGGCAGAAAAATACGATTAGCCGAATTTCGGCAAAGTATTTCGCAAGGTGTTTTGAGGGCTATTTTTGGCCATTTTTTGGTCAGCTTTTTAAAAAAATTTGTTTTCCTAAAAAGTTAGCCATATCATTTTTTAAGCCCATTAAATCCCAAAAATCGAAGAATTTTTGAAATCGGTCCATATATACCCGTGATATAGCTTCTCCCGGTTTTTCAAGAAATCGGCTCTATAAGCCAAATAAAACAACTTTTGGCACCAAAAATCACCCAGAATCAAAATCAATATCACTGTGAAGGATATTTAAGATTCGGCCTATTCGAATACATATAGCACTCTTACTGGTTTATATTTAACAAAATTATTTTCTTGAGCTGACGGTCTTTTTGATTATAATAGTATAAATTTTTTTTGAATATTGTTTGGTATTTTGCTCTCCATCGGATTTCTTCTTCACGACAATAATACTGAAAACAAAATTTTTAACATTGTTTAATATTATTGTCCTGAAAAAGTTATTCGAAGGAGAGCAAAAATATTCAAAAAACTTATAAAAAAGATCTTTAGCTCTAGAAAATAATGATATTAAATAACATTTTTATACACTCAATTTTACGGATATTTATCCGTGAGTATTATTCGTACTACACACACCGGTAAATGTGCATAAGCATGAGCAAGACAAAACACGCTCATCGAAGTGTTGTATACTTCTTTACAGCTCAAGTACAATACGGATACTTCATTCGCTTATTCAGCATTTTTTTGTATTCGTAATGACTACTACTGAGTGTTTGTGTATGTTTGCGCTTACAAACCGAATAAATGAATAGTGGATGAATGAATGAATACAAGTAAAATGGTTTAAAAAACACTACTAATCGAAAAATTTGTATCGTATCTTCAGTTCACTGGTTACTTTTAATTTAAAGGCAAATTATAGCAAACAAAATATGTGGAACAATAATATTTTTAATTATATTTATAAGTTCTTCATTTTTGTTTCTTATTCGCAGCCCTTTGAATTAATTATCTAAGGCAATTTTGTTTGTAGATGTTACTCGTTATATGTTACTCGAAATATATTTTCTTCTATAAAAGTATAAATACCACGCATGATTTTATGGAAACGGCCATATGCATGTACCTAATCGTTCACATCCTTTATGCTTTATGTGTAAGTTTGTTCAACACTATAACAACACATACAATTAAAACTCCACATATACTTTTAAAAAATTGCTTTGAATAAATTGTGCACAAAAAGCGTATGCAAAGAGAGTTGTTTCGTTTCGTTCACCCTCACAGAAAGCAAATAAAAAGAAATTTGCAAAAAGATGTGGAAATGAAAAGTGAAAAATAAAAACAAGAATTAACTTTCTTTTTAGTTGTAGGTTTTTAATTCCAGTACACATACATTTGTTTTTCATTTGCTGATTCTTTTTTATTTTTTTTCTGTTTAACTTAAAAAGCAAATTCTAGAATAATATTTTTATTGTAAACATCTTTAGGGGGAGCTTGCTGCTGTTCGCTGGCAAAGCTGTTGTATCAACAATCCCCTTGATATGTATTTTGTTGAAAAAAATATTTTTCTTTCAGATTTTTCCTACAACATGTAGGGACAATATTCTGTGTATTTGCTTTTTCTATTTACTTATTTCTATTTATATTTTTTTTTCTGCTGCTGTTGCCGTTGTTTGTTTGTGTTATTGTCACTTTGTGTTAGAAAGACTTAACGAGTCAAATGCCACGGATTGTGATATGAGCTTTATAAAAACATTAAACGGAAGGGACACGAAACATGGCAAATGTATTCATACGAAGACAATCTTATAACTGTTTGAGAAAGTTCATTTGCCTAGCAACTATCTTAGCAGGTATCCAAAGATTTAAAATGGGGTATGAAGAAGCGCCTTCAAGTAGGCATTTCTCTTCCCTTAAAAGCATAAAAATAAAAACTGTGGGTGTGAACCAGAGAACTGCAAGGGTGCACGGCAACCATCAGTACTCCGGTTGTTCACCCAATCATTTTCACATCCTGGTTCGTGTTATGCATTCTTAAAAAATTAAACAATTGCCTGTTTAGTTGCGCTTCCCTTACAAAAGCTTGTCTTGCTGCTTTATTATTGACAAAGAAAACAATAGCACAAAAATTAGAGGAACTCATATTTGTTCTATGTGTATTTAATATTTTTCCTGAGTTGGAAAAAGTATTCTTCATTTACTAAAGCTTAAGCGATCAAAAACCATGAAACGACAGATTTTATGCCACCCTGTATTCCTAAACCACATGACCACCAATTGGGCGAAATTAATTTTATTTGTTTTTGTGATAGAAAATATTATTTTTCATCCATCTATATTTTTATTTTAATAGCTTTCTATGCAACAAAGCCTAAATAATTAATTTAATGAGACTTTTAAAAATTCCGTTAGAGCCACACAAATTCATAAATATCCAGGCAGAAAAATACAATTGGCCGAATTTCGGCAAAGCATTTCCCAAGCTGTTCGAAGGCATAGAAATACTAACCTCTAATCTTTGACTTAATACTTTGAAATCAAAAATTCAACCACCTTTTTTAGCAAATTTTTTTTTGGCTTATTACAACGGTTTTCCAATGGTTTTGTACATGTTTTTTCAAATAAAATATGTTTTTTAAGAAAAAAAAAATTTATTTAAAAAAAAACAAGAATAATCACTTGAAAAAATTGCACTTGCATCTGAAAAGGCTTTTTCTTCCGTTCAGATTTAGAAAATCTTGCAAATTTTATCAGATGACATAAAGTTGGTCCCGTGTGGGCCGGCCCAAACTCAAATCTTTTCAATCTCCAATTCTTCCCAACAAAATTACAGCAACCAAAGTCACTAGTTTATGGCAGGGCTATAGGCACTTATTTTTGGTGCCGAGTTGCCAGTTTACTAATATTATAAAGTTGGCCTTAAAAACGATATTTTCACCAAAGTCGTATTTTTTTTACTACTCATTAAAAAAAAAGGAAAGGAAAACTTTGGCAAAACGTTTTGCAATCATTTTTTTGCTAGCATTAGAATTTTTGCACAGCTCTCTGAAAAGCAACTAGAGAAACTTTTCTTTACATAAACATTTAATAAGATAAACATTAAAAGCCAAAATCCTTCTTGTAATGTATATGTTGCATTAAAAAGCATTTAATAAAAACATTGCATACTTTCAGGGTTTGCATAAAGCAAACAAAGCAAAACATACTTTGTAGCTATAAATTATTTGATGGATTTTTGCATTTGTCTTTCGGCTTTTATTATTTTTCATCAGTGTTTTTATTTTTATACATATTTTTTTTTCATTTACAGAAAAAAAAATTTTTAATACAGAAATATTATGGAGTTTTTGTGTGGGCTGCATGCAGTGCACAGCTCATAATCATAAATATGTGTGCGTTTGTTTTTTTCAAACAATTTGTTCTAGAGTGGGGGCATCATATGTCATCATAAGTTTCATATGGGTTTAATATTTTTACCAGTTTTTCATCATTGTTTTCATTTTTATTTTTGCTGAACTTTTAGTTTATGGTTTTTTTTCCCTTTCTACTTAAACTTTTTGTTAGTTGAATTTATTATTTTTTCAAAAGTATTTTATTACTTTAGTAACAGTTTCTTTAGTACACTTGAAAGTTTTCTTGTTCTTTCCTTATTATATATATTTTTTGCATGAAATATTTTTTTATTTACATTTTTTACCATTATTCTCATACATTTCAACTTTAATATAGAATTGCATGTATGTATTTGTGCGCTGAAGTTTCTCACATGTGTGTGTGTGTGTGAGTGTTTTACCTCAAGTAGATTTTTTGTTGCCAAAAACCATCATGTACACTCACGTGTAAATGTCACTCTTATGCAAATTTTTTTCGGTGCCACACACTCTTTAAGAGCATTGTTGTATCACCGTCTTGTTTTTTGGTGTTTTTCTTTTTTTTTCAAAGACAAGGGTGTGTCTTTTGTATTTGAAGAATGTGTGAAAATCTGCATGTATGAGTGTGGAAGATTGTATTAAAATTGTGGAGCATGAAAATTTTAAATTCTTGCACAGCGGTAGAAACTTGTATTGTCTGTTTTTTTTTAACAAATTAATTTTATTTTTGTTAAAGGAACTGTTGGAAGGGTTGTGAATTTAATTATTTCTTAATTAACTACGTTATGAGGTTCCATGAGAAAGAACTGTTGATTAAAATGTGGTTGACAGCTGTGCTTATTATTAAATCTACACTAAGAAATGACATATGTTTGTCGATAATACTGGTTATAATTTGGCCAAATCGCTCCGCATGGGAAAGATTTACATTCGCAAAGAGCAGTGTTCAACTTGAGTGCAGTGTCAAAATAAAAAAAAAATATTTAGATATAAACTGACTTTATTAGGATTTAAATAAATTAAGGATTTTACAAAAACTCGGCTAAACGCGAGCTTGGTAGCGTTAGAAAGTGATTTTCAAAATGAGCCTAAGGTTAGGCAGTACAAAAAATACCAAATACACAACTGTGGGTTTTAATATAACAATTTCTGTTGATGTTTAAAGATTGGTTTAGAGCTACTACTTTAAAACAGCTTCAATTACTTATGAGCAGAGATTTAGGCCATATAGGTGGTGATGATCATTGCGGTAGATGTGAAACAGACCGCGTATGTTCTTCCAACCAATTAGTCCTCAACTTTAATTTGCTTGCCTCTTAAAAATGTTAATCAATATAATTTCAATTTCTTTCTCAATTCTTAAGGAGTAAAAATCAAACTAAAGCCAGATAAGCAAAAAAAAAATTTTTTTTAAATTTTGTTCACTTAAATATTATTACAAAAAATATCTTTGTCAATTCTGAGGAAGTAAAATTGAACTGCAGGGAGATAAAAGGGCCAACAAACGTTGCTTTTATTTTTTTGCCTTCCTCAAACTAATGATCACTTCAATTTTACCATGAAAACTCTTTTTCAATTACAAGAAGGTAAAATCGAAGGAAAAAAACCGATGAAGTAATTAATCACCTTTTCATCAAATTCTTTTTGCGTTTTCAAAGGCTGTGGAGTTCCAGAGCAGAACTACTAACAACTTTTCAGCTTGTATGCACTGAATATGCTATTTTACAACATATCCAAGGCAATTAAGGAAAAATTAAAGAAATATCCAAGCCTTTTAAAAAAATATTTGAATACTTTTGTAATTTATGAAAACACATAATTTCCAATATTTTAACTCAAGACCAGTGGGTTTGGAGATTTTAGAGATTTTCAAGAAACATTGTTGTACTATATTAGTTTTATTTCTGAACAATGTACAATTTTAAAATTCATGCTTGTACCTAGAGAAGCTTTCTAAAGAGCATATTTTATGCGTGTGCATGAGTGTGCCTGTATTTCTAGTTTTTAATTTTGCTTTTAAGTTATCTCAATAGACCATTTAAGTTCATAATACAAAAGCCTACTTGTGTGTGTTAAATATTGAATGTTTTGTGATGCCTACCTTTAGGCTCGTTAACACAAACAATTTTACACCAGCACACGCACACACACAGACGACGACGGCTTTATTCTTTACAAATTTCGTATACAAAGTGAATTCATAAATATTTAATTTTTATACTGAAAAATGATTGCAACATAATCGTAGAGAACAGGGTACATGTCAAAATTAGGGGCAGCCCAAAAAATGTTTCTTTTTTATGGACATTTCTTTTTAAACGACCCTTGTTTTCTCATTCATTCGCAGTTACATATAACTTTGGCAAAATCTGTGGTATTTTCCCCACAAGGGTTGAGTATCTTAGTAGCCCTTCTAACAGGATACGGTTGCATCGGTGCGCGTGGAAGATAATTAGATATCCCGTAGTGCAGACTTTTGCAAAAGTTGTAAAGATGAGCTGGAGCAAAGTGTTGAGCACCTCTTCTATCGATGAGCAGCTCTCTTCAACGTAAGAGCAAAACATATGGGCTGAACGGCTCTGCACTGTTTAGCAGATGCGTTTTAATGCGAATTAAATTAGGTGGAGTATTTAAAGTACGGCTAATTGGTGTCACACCGTTACTAATTAGGACCCCAGCGAGCTTGTCTTGATGACTGGCAGCGCGAGAAACATCACACAACCTAACATAACATAACATAACATAACATAACATAACATAACATAACATAACATAACATAACATAACATAACATAACATAACATAACATAACATAACATAACATAACATAACATAACATAACATAACATAACATAACATAACATAACATAACATAACATAACATAACATAACATAACATAACATAACATAACATAACATAACATAACATAACATAACATAACATAACATAACATAACATAACATAACATAACATAACATAACATAACATAACATAACATAACATAACATAACATAACATAACATAACATAACATAACATAACATAACATAACATAACATAACATAACATAACATAACATAACATAACATAACATAACATAACATAACATAACATAACATAACATAACATAACATAACATAACATAACATAACATAACATAACATAACATAACATAACATAACATAACATAACATAACATAGGCCCTTGGGTGTTTTTCTATCTTTTGTTTAATACTAATTAAGTAAAGAAATGCAAGCATTTTTAGCTAGTTGACAATCCGTCTCTATTTCGAGGCCGTAACACCTCTTGTCAGCACCCCTGTGAGCTTTGGAGTTGTCAAATTTTACAATTTTAGCACTACCTCCTAAGACACACGGCTACCAAAGATTACAAAATTTGACTTTTCTTTATGTATCTTGCCTTTTATTAATATCTCAGGAATTTTCGCGATTTGTTTTAAAGAAATTCATATTTACACTTTAGTTTTGCTTAAGGCTTTAAGATACACACACCAACTTAATTTTTATAGAATTATATATAGAATACTTAAGTAATTTTAGTTACGCTATTTTTCATACGTGTCCACTGAACATAATTGAAATTTTGAAAAATATGGGGGAGTTTTATCATACATTTTTTTGTATCCCCAATTTGTTGTCCCTTAATGCGCATATGCATGTTTGAGTGCAAATGTGCTTGAACGTTTGTGCGACCTGGCCTGAATTTGCACAAAGATCCCTTCATTTTTACACATTGCACTGGTATGGGTATGAGCACACATATTGGCGCATATAAAACTTTTAAACCATTAATGGGGTTAAGAAAACCACCAGCTGTATTGATGACGACGATGGAAAAATAACGTGGTGAAAACCAAAGATGACAACAAACCCATAATTGGGTTGAAAGAACGTATAAAAGCACGCAAAATGTGATGTTGTTTTACCTTTATTTCTGGCTCCCTTAACCGCCGCAACCAGAACGACACCATCACTCCCCCCTCAAGATCATAAATAATGCGTTGGAAAATATTACAAACAAAAAGAAAAGCAAGGGTTCAACGGTATATTGTGGGATATGAGTGCGTGCGTGTGCGTGTGCGGGGGTGCATGTGGGTGCGAAGGTATAACTTTCTTTTGCAGGCATTAATAAAAGACAGAAAAACAGCTTTAAAAGCTGTTTGCTTTTATTTTTATTCATACAAATTTTTATAACTCTGAGGCTTTTGAAATCTTGCTGAAGTTATAGCGAAAAACAAAAACTCAAGCATGTAAGAAAGGAAAAGAGGGAAAAATTCAGTGAAATTCATTAAAGTAATTTCCTGTTAATAACGTGACTCTGTTAAAACAATACAGCTATAACATACGCCTACAAACTTTTAATGTGTTCATACAAGTTTCATGCATAAGCAAGAAATTTTACATAATTATTAATGTAATATTTATACATATTCTTATATTATGAGTGTATTATGTTTGTTCATACACGTGTTACGTACGTACAAGTTTTTAAAAAGCATTAAGTTTTATCCTCTTTGACTTCGGTCTTCTAGGTATCACGAACATGGCAGAGAGACAAATAGAAAGGCAGACAGACAGACAGACAGACAGACAAACAGGCCGACTGGCTCATTTGCCAGCTGACGAACTTTGGACTGTCATGACGGTGGTTTTGTGTTATGTCAACGTCACAGGCAGTTTTGTATCGCGTTAAAAAGCCGATAACAATGGTATGTAGTTACATTATTCTTTAAAGTATCTACACTGGGAAAAAAAAACAAAAAATAAGTAAAAACTATGGCGAAGTTCAATTTGAGTTCCCTTGTTAGTCTCACCACTAACAGTTTATGGTCTAAGCACCGGACTAGAGATAATCCAAATAGAGCCTTGAACGGTTCAACAGCGCTTCTGAAACGGTTAAAAATTTTACAAGTAAATAAAACTGAAACTGTATGTGTGAATCTAATTCCAACTCCGTCCGGAATTGTTGGGCATTATATAACTGAGTGTGTTTTCGCCGTGTACAAACTTTAACAATTTTCTTTTTTTGTTGTGTCAAGCTGTTTTTGTTTTCAACAAAAGAATCATTAAACTTTGACACAAAAAAAAAAGCTAAAGAAATTATAAATTCTAAACATGAATTTTATTATTAATTAGAAAATTACAGAAACAATTACGAAACAAAATTACAAGCCATATAATTATGTAATGAAAAAAAATCGAAATGAAATAGAAACTTTTTAATTAAAGATTTAGTAAAGAATTAAAATGGGTGGCATGTTCTTGCATTAAGTTTATAAAGTTTTATTTTTATTCCTAAGACGACTTTAAAAAGAAACCATGGGGGGCGGTCAATTCATTTGTAATATTATTAACTCAATGATTTTTTTTTTAATTCCTTTGGTGCTTTAAGCAGTTTGCATGTAATTTGGAAGTCAGATGGAGCACAAGTTAAGGAATAATGCATCCTTTATTTCAAAGACCAATCAACGTGACCAAAAAACAGTATTATTTCAACCAGATAAGAAAACTTGAAATAACATACTGAACATTGTAAAATTAGAAAAGTAACAAGAGAGAAGGAATTCTATCCAAATTTCCTATTTTTCGCAACGACTTTCTTTCGAAAATTTTCAGCGATATGCATTTTTTTAAAACGACCGCAGCATTTGCCATTATTTAGTCAGATATGGATGTTGAAGAGCAAAATGTGCACGATACGCCCACTAATTATCTATATATAGTCTCCAATTGGTGCAGTAAAAATTAGATAAACTTTAACTCTCATGAGATCCAATGCAATTTATTAACGGAAAAACGCACAGCCAACGATGCTGCCTCTTTCTCTCTCTCTCTCTTTCTCTCTCTCTCTCTCTCTCTCTGTACTCACAGATGGTGTAGATATTGAAGAAGCAGAAGCTCTTAATGTTTTTGGAATGAAAATTCACTGTGATATACGGCGCACTGCACACAAACTTCTCATATCGCAAAAGAAGTATTCCTTCAAATGGATAAGTTTCTAGAAACAGTGTAAGATATACATTACTCAATTCGATCTTCTTAATATCTATACTAACTACATCCAACCAAAAATCGGTCATATTTGAGAGGGCGTGTTAAAATTTAGCTTGGGGCATAATACAACTACATAATAAGGTAATCGTTTTCCTACAATAAGAACAACTGCAATAAAAATAACATGCATTTTGTTTTTGTACAACTTCTGAAAGCTGTCAAAAAGACGCAACTTCGCCATTTACAGAAGAGAGTTTGCACTGATTTGCTATTTCGTCTTGGCTGCCTTTCATCTATGTATTCTTTTCACACTTTTAAGTAGTCAGATGATTAGCAGTTCAGGTGATGAGGCTACCTTATTAGTTGTATCATGGTTTGGAGTTACTGGACAGTGTGCATAAGAGTGAGAGAGAGAGAGAGCCAAGAAGCTCATCAAAGACACTGGTGTATACAACTCTGCTGACTTACTGGAGCATCGTCACAGTAAGGCGTGCATCATACTGTTTTGTCTTCATTTCAATGGAATTTTCTCTGAAGAGCTCAAGGCGTTTGTTCCCGAAACCCGCACCATTTTACGCAATACACGTACATGGTCCTTCAGCCGTACGCTTCGTCTACAGAATAAATTGCGTGCAGATGTATTTTCTTAAAGTTACAAAGTAGGAAAATTCAGATCAAATATTTCTGAATCCCCAAAACCTACTTTTTTTAGTTCCGCTATAAAGTACTGCATATGGGAGATCATTCCCTGAGTACAGGTCTGAGTAAACAAAAATTAATAAGGTTTTAGATGCAATTTGTTTTCAAAAATCACATGATTTGAGGAAAATGGTTTTTTTAAACAAATCTGATTGTTTTGATTTAATTTTAACTTGATCTTTAGGATCGGTCGATTTGGCAATCGATATATATGTGGCAGTTAAACAGCCATAATATATAACCCGACTTTTCTTGTCTTCTTTAAAAATGCCGATCACTCCGGACTTGCCACAAAAAAATCTTTCTCAATTTTGATTGAGCCAAAATCGAGTTAGAAAGTCCGACAAAATTATTAACAATTGTAAGTCATATAAATCGACTATAAAGCTAAAACTACTACTTAAATACTTTTATTCGCTTATATTTTTGTATGGAATCCCGCCCCCTTTCAAAGGAGGTGTGGTAAACTGCCGCTATATACAAAAAAAAAATTAAAAACATGAAATAAAAAATTATTGGCAGTTGGTCATACATTAGACTACTTTACTGATTCCTGATTGGTCCCAGTTACCCGCAATTAGGTGCCTCAAGATTTAAATTTTAATCCCATCACACTAACTTGAACCTCGGTGCCCATGTGACCAAACCGCAATAATTTTTTTCTCCCTAATACATTCTTCGAAAACAGCTTCGTCTTCTTAGGAGGCTCCCATTTAAAAATACAAAAACAAATTTTAAAATCGGACGCCTCGAAAATGATTTTTTGGTAGAACGTTTTTCCTCACGCCAAATTTTTGTCATATTTAAGGTCTAAAATATTTATACATTGTATTTTCTAATACGCTTTAAAGATTTTCTAAATTGCAAAGGTGGGATTTTTCTATGCAAAAATTTAACAGTGTCTTCTTTTTACCTTTTGTTTTCTAATACGTTTTAAACGTTTTTTTTTTTTAATTGCAAAAGTTGCAAATTTTTCTCGTTTAAATAACATTTTGTTAAGGAGCTCTGCCTGTGCGAACCACCCTCATAGTTGCCGGAATTTAGTTTATATGAATACCATGTTTAAAAAAGGAATATTCAATTAGATTGAAATAACAAAATAAATTTCCCTTCCCCGCTATTTTCTAATTGTAAATTAAAGTGCCATTTGCTCATTTTTTGCTTTTAATTTAAATATTTAATTTATTTACATGTTTAAAATACATTTTGTTTGTTTTAAGTGGACAACAAACAAAATAAATAGATGTATGTAAGTGTTTTTTTCTCTGGCACTCCTCTCGCTTTCTCGCTCTTGCTCTCTCTCTCTCTCTCATGTGTTAGTTTCCTTTTTTGTGTTAAACAAATCACTTAATTGCATTTGAAAATATTTATTTACACAAATTAAAATGCATTTCAAGTTTTTGAACTTTTTGGTGTGTTCATTCGACAACAACAACAACAACAACACCGACAAAAAGAAGAAAATTAATTTAATTTGAATATCTCGCTTTTAGTGCATGTTGTTGCTTTCTTATATTCACATTCTGTCAATTAAAGTTTAAATAAAGTGCTTCAAATTAAACAAAAATTCCTCAAGGATTTTGTTAAACATTTTTTTGTGTTGATACTCAAATTGAAGCAATTAAATAAGTGCGAGTGTTGAAATAAAATTAACATGTGCTTGAAATGAATATTGAAAAAAGTTTGTACAGCAAACTGGTTTTAAAATCAGAGAGCATATTTTAATATCTTAAAATTATCTAGCTGCTAACTTTCGAGCAAGTGTTTAAGGTATATATGTATGTACCTATAGTATATGTTAAAAGTATATAGATATGTATGTGCTGACGCTGTTTGAAATTGAGACAGTACCCCATTACTGAGACTTCGTTGTCCGTCCGTTCGTCCGTCACAGAAACCATACTCCAATACGTCTAAAATTTGCACATGATGTGTAGCTGCATGGGTTCTATAAGAACGAGAACCAAAAAAAAAAAAAAAAACAGGCAAAAAGTGAAAAACTAAAGGGTGTCATCATATAAAAAAAAATTTGGAAATCTGCCGTAACTTTTGAACCGTGAGATATAGAGACGTGAAATTTGCACAGATCATGTAGTTGACTGTCGTCTGCAACAACAAATACCAGGACGGGGACTAACAATATCAGCTGTTTTGAGTTCCAGTGGATTTGTTGGGTATAAATTTTCTTGCGAGTATATTCAATGAAGTTTCATCCTACAGACAAATACAGTGATAAGTGGAAGGACTAAATGCTAGTATATTTAACTGAAGTAATTGTTCAATTCATGAATTCAAATCGCTTTTAAGCCGATACCATTTCTCTTAGAAATGCGGCTGATTGCCGATCACCAATTTCGATTTAAACGAAAGCATTCTACTCATCAACAAATACATCGAGTAACAAATAAAATAGCGTCCGTTATTGACAAAAAAAAAAAAAACTTCAGCGTTGCCACATATCTCGATGTTGCGAAGGCATTTGGTAGTGTTTGTCGTAAAAGTCTCCTCCACAAGATGAAAAGTCAATTGTAAAAACTACAAAACTATTTACAAAATTGATTTTTCTATGTCAAATACAAAGACAATTGGAAAAGAGGCCTACTAAGAGTCCTCGCGGTCGCAGATGCGATTACTGCCGCGGGCTCGGGTTGTTTCTGCATAAAAATAAAAAGCTTCACTGTTTTGTGTTTGTTAAAAAAAAAACAAGGTAACCCCCTTCTTTTTTTTTTTTGACTTGGATTTTAAATGCCATTTCAATTTAAATTTGATTTAAATACAAAATTGAGTCAAACAGTTGCTATTTAAATCAAACTTAAACGTCCTGCTGCCGTGCCCATTTAAAATCGATTTAAGTTTTTCGTACTGCCACATGATTTTGACAGTTTGGTTTTGTTCTGCAAATTAAGAAAATTGCACATGTTTTTTGTTTGTTTCATAATTTGATTTTTTATTATTTCCAGAAAGTAATCAAATTCTGTGGCAGTGAAATTGGGAGTCCTTTTATCACTTTTGCTACTCTCATTTCAATAATTTTTAAAAAACAATTTATTATTTTCTAAACTCTTCACAATTTCACTTGCTTCCAAATTTGTTTAAACAGCTGTTTTTTATTGAGTTGTCGATAATTTTTTGACACTTACATTGTGCTATTTTAAATCCAACTTAAATTTTAAAGAAAATTTACTAATCCCAAGTCAAAAATCGCCATTTAAGCGGTAGTACAGAACACTTGCTCATAATTGACTGAATTTATTTAGGTACTTTGTTTTGGGGCTCTTCAAAGAATTAAGAAAGATTTGCTTGGGAAGAAATTCTAGTGATTAAAATTTTTATAGAAAACAAAGAAACGAAAATTCAAAAACTTATTGACTGGGGTACATGCCATGACTAATTTACTTACACTGAGATGATGATCCTGGTAGTGAACGTGAAGCAGTCATTTCATGTTCTCCAATCAAGAAATCTTCAACTTTATGGTTGTTTCTTACGATATTTTTTTTGAAAGCCCCAAAGAGTAAACGTTTTTTGTTTTGTCTGCTGAAATGAGTTTTGATTCAAAAATTTCATAAAATAGTTTCTAAAAATTCAGATCAAATACATTTGATTTTTTTTTATTATTAATGTACCCCATAAAAGTTATGTATCCGCAACATTTTCAATTTCATGAATTCAGTTTGTTATACTCGTAAAGGAATGGTGTTTAAAACTATAATAAATTTAAATAAGATATTACAAACTATATTTTAATTCTTAGGTTGACGTTTTTTATACACTCTTTGCATTTATTATTACTACTTTTTTTTACTTGTTTTTCCTTAACAATTAATTTATGGTTCAACCTAAATTTTCCTGCTCCAAAACACAAGAAAACAGCATGAAGCTCCTGCCTTAACAAGTACGAGCGAATACTCTGCTGTCGTACGTACAAGATTGTACAAGTAACCAATCCATTGCGTGTTTAATAAATTTCTATGAAAAGGAATACTTTGTAAAAAAAAAAAATCCTTTTTTAATGCTTATAAATATGCTTTTTAATGGCAGCAGCAACAACAAACACACACACACACACACACACACACGGACAGTGGTTATACAGAGCAAACGAAAAAAAATTATAGTTCACTCTAGAGATTGTGTCAAAGCGCATAAAATACTATACATTTTTTTTTTTTGCACACAACACAATAGCAAATATGTTTCATAGTTTATTATGTTTTTGGTTAATAAATTTCTGTTTTAAATAAATGAATTTTAATGGAACTACTTATTTACTTTGACACCTGACATTTGTCGTCGTCATTTGTTATATACATATGCATGTAAAAAAAAAATGACAACCGAAAAATAAGAACATTTAACAGCGACACGAATGGCCACCCCAAAATTAATGAAATGCTTGAGTCAAATGCCTTCGGAAGTACAACTTTCCATAATTCAAACTATTTGTGGAAATGTTCATTAATTTTTCTTTTCATTTTTGTTAAGAGGAGGCAGCAAAACTAAACAATTAATTAACACTTGACGCGTAAAACGCACGACCTGAGTGAAATTATACAAGAGAAATCAATTTAACACTAAAATAGATAAGTATGTTAACTAACACATTTTTCACAGAATTCAACACATTGCCCACGCATTTGAATGCCCTTTCACACCCAACACAGGGCTACAATGCAACAATATGAAAAAAAAGCCAAATGTTAAGCAACACAAATCATCTGCTGTCTTCTTTCTTTGTCTCTGGAATGTCAATACGCGCACTACAGCAGAGTATATTTGGTCGGGTCGATTTGTATGGACCAAAAAAATATAGCTACGACTGTAAAATGTAATTTTCGAGACGTCCAATTCCAAATTTGTTTACATCTTAGTTCGGCAGCCTCTTAAGGAGGCGTGGCATGGGGTATTGCCTCGCGTTTACAACAACGAAAACCAAAAAGTAAATACTAAATAGTGTTCAATACATGGGGGTATCCCTTTGTTTAAAACGAAGCTATAACTTTCTCAAGAGATAGAGAAGTGAAACCTTCACTGGATCTGAAGTTGCCTGGCCGCTACAACAACAACTACTGAAACAACAAAAGATTTATATCTAAGTGAAATAAGCTAAGCCATTTAGTGATTGTATAACGACTTGGCGGTAAGGTTGGCGTCAGCTAAAGTTGCCTTTAAGTGAAGTGAGCGATAAACTGGCTGATAAGCAATTTTCATTATTACAACTTACCGGTAGGAAAAATTAGTTTTTTGTTAATTTGGGACAATATTTTTGAAAGGTTCAAGTCTGGCGGAAAAATTAATTTTTTCTAGAGAAATATTTCCAATTAATTAACGTTTGAACTAAATGTTGTAAATGCAAAAGCTAAACCTCCCGTTACAGTTAGCGGTAAGATGATCTTCCCGATAACTTACTACTCAGTTTTTAGTTAAAGAAAAGTTGTAATAACGAATAATGATTTATCCGCCTGATAAAACCCTACATTTAACTAACGGTTAGTTGTGATAATGACCCTAAAATGGAAGCATGGAAGGCTTGCTGTAGCAGATAGTCACGTACTTGCCTAAATTTGTTTAATGTTATACCAGCTTTTAACGTATTCAAAGCTATTTCAAGACAGTTTCTGTAATTTCAAGTTTCTCGTAATTTTTCGTTTCATTATAATCTTTAACGATTTTTCGCAAGTTTTACTCTTTTCTACCGCGCTGCAATCTTTAACGTTTTTAACTTTTAACTATCTAATTTTTAAAATTTGTTTTTTTTTTCAATCATTTTCGCAATCCTACATCTTGTTATGATCTCTGACACTTTTTCATTTCGTTATGATGCGGATTTTTACATTAAAAAAAAAAACTCTTTCATGTAAACTTTTGCAACTTGAAACGCCGCGCATACTTTAGCTCTTTTTCGTTTCGCTATAAACCTTGACGTTTTCAAAATTATATTTATATTACTTGATCTTTAGAGTGTTAAATTAATTATTAAAATTTTTGTTGTTTCGTTTTTTATAAAATAATTTTAAACAATTATTTATTTATTTGCAATAGTCCGCCAACAATTTGTTGGCATCTTCAGAAAAATAATTATAAAAATTTTTTTTATAATTACTTATAAATTCATTTATATTAAATTACGTTTTCAGGCTTGAGTTCAACCCTTGGTTTGTCACTACTTTTAATTAAAATAATTAAAAATAATAATTTAAAATAATTTTATATAGAAAACAAAAGACCAAAAGTCTTCAAAATTATTTAAAATTACTTTTTGCAGTTTGAAAATGTACGAGAGGTTTCAAAGAATTTCAGCAAATTTTGCCGCTTTCAGGTTAATTTTGCAATTAAAATTTTTTGCGAATTTTCCCTGTATTTCACTATAAGGTTTTTAAAAATATTTACTTTTAAGTTTGGTTTTGGTGTTTAACGTTTCTTAAACCTTTTAAAATGAATGTTTGCGTCTTGTACTGTCTCACGGATTTTAGCGATTTGTATCTCATTACAGTCAGTGCTGGGCACTAGTTGAAAAAAAAACGTTAGATGGCGGACCCTTTACATGCTCTGATTTAATTTAAATTATTTAAAATATAAAATATGATTATTTAGAATATAAAATACATGCAAGTTGTGTATTTAAAATACAAAATACTTTTCAGCAAAAAAGTTTCTATTTCTCTTCATAAACACCAGCTTTTCAAATGTGATATCAGACAAACAACCTCGTGGCAGTGAATGAATAAAATCAGCTAATGACGAAATCTCAATGATTTCTTATTAGAAAATTATATTTTGGTGAAAGACACATAACGGAATTAAGAAATAAGTGACAATAAATTTTGCACAAAACTCTTGCTGATATTTGATCATAGAAACAAGTTGTGCCTCCTTGGGAAGGGGTTTTCTATACAGTTTTTTTGGTTTTGAATATTTGTCAAATTACAACTTATACGGGAAAGTGCCGGCAAATCTGCAAATGCAGGTCGTTTTGTGGTCTTCTTCTCTAAATATTTCCGTTTTCAAATTTTGTGAGGAAGAAGTATTTTAGAAAACACAGTAGAAACAAGTTGTGCCTTCTCGGGGAAGGGTTTTCTATACAGTTTTTTTTGGTTTTGAATATTTGTCAAATTACAACTTATACGGGAAAGTGCCGGCAAATCTGCAAATGCAGGTCGTTTTGTGGTCTTATTCTCTAAATATTTCCGTTTTCAAATTTTGTGAGGAAGAAGTATTTTAGAAAATACAGCAGAAACAAGTTGTGCCTCCTTGGGAAGGGGTTTTCTATACAGTTTTTTTGGTTTTGAATATTTGTCAAATTACAACTTATACGGGAAAGTGCCGGCAAATCTGCAAATGCAGGTCGTTTTGTGGTCTTCTTCTCTAAATATTTCCGTTTTCAAATTTTGTGAGGAAGAAGTATTTTAGAAAATACAGCAGAAACAAGTTGTGCCTCCTTGGGAAGGGGTTTTCTATACAGTTTTTTTGGTTTTGAATATTTGTCAAATTACAACTTATACGGGAAAGTGCCGGCAAATCTGCAAATGCAGGTCGTTTTGCGGTCTTCTTCTCTAAATATTTCCGTTTTCAAATTTTGTGAGGAAGAAGTATTTTAGAAAATACAGCAGAAACAAGTTGTGCCTCCTTGGGAAGGGGTTTTCTATACAGTTTTTTTGGTTTTGAATATTTGTCAAATTACAACTTATACGGGAAAGTGCCGGCAAATCTGCAAATGCAGGTCGTTTTGCGGTCTTCTTCTCTAAATATTTCCGTTTTCAAATTTTGTGAGGAAGAAGTATTTTAGAAAATACAGCAGAAACAAGTTGTGCCTCCTTGGGAAGGGGTTTTCTATACAGTTTTTTTGGTTTTGAATATTTGTCAAATTACAACTTATACGGGAAAGTGCCGGCAAATCTGCAAATGCAGGTCGTTTTGTGGTCTTCTTCTCTAAATATTTCCGTTTTCAAATTTTGTGAGGAAGAAGTATTTTAGAAAATACAGCAGAAACAAGTTGTGCCTCCTTGGGAAGGGGTTTTCTATACAGTTTTTTGGTTTTGAATATTTGTCAAATTACAACTTATACGGGAAAGTGCCGACAAATCTGCAAAGTGGTCTTCTTCTCTAAATATTTCCGTTTTCAAATGTGCACCAGCACATCTCATCATTTTCAACTACAACTTAATATCTTTTATAATTTGACACTTTCATGTAGCTAACGCTTGCAACTAACTATAGTGTATTTTAGTTCACACAAAAAGTATTCAAAACAAATTAAATAACAGCACAGATCTTGCACTTCTTTGTCAGCAACTATTACAAAAAAAAAAAGAGTCAAGTTACAGCACTAGAACAAAGACAACAGGAGCACAAAACTGAAATTTTATTAAGATATTTGAATCTAAACCCAAAATACATTATTCACAAAATATATATGTACATACGAGTACTTAAACAACGTAAGGCAACGCAGATTTTATTGTGTGTGCAAAAAAATAAGACAAGAAATATAAAACCGATTGAGAGAAGGCAAAAAGAAATCGCCTGCAGGAAGTAGGAGTTAAATAAAATCTGCTTTTCTCAATTCAAAAATTTGTAACTAGTCCAGGAATATTTTTTCTTTTAATAAATAATGAATTTTTTTCAGACATTTCTTAAGCAGAATTGATTTCTTAAGGTTTTTAAATGATACAAAGCAAAAGCAAGAACAAGAAACCAGGGTAAATTTACCCAAAAACCAATCAGTAGTACCTTGTTTAGGGTACACAAAAAAATACTCTGAGTAGATAAGAAAAAAAAAAAACAAGGAGCAACAACAATGTTACACAAACAGGAAAGGCAAAAGAACCATTGGCAAATAAGTACAGAGATACAGGAAAAAGATACAATTCAAACTGTTTAAGGATGCTCTTAAAAGGCAAATAAAGCAGGGACTGGATTTCAAGCATGTGCTGAATATGAGAAAGCGTAAGTATTAGTAAAGGAATTAAAACAGTTTACGTTGCATGACAATTGTAAGACTCTGCCGACATGAGAAGTACTCAATTATTCTGAGAAAAAAAATGTATACACACCCACACTACTTGAAAATGCCACACAATGAGAACCTTTCGAAAGAGTGGTGTAATTTTGCCACTTATCATATGATGACGCATTCCAAAAGAAAAGTGACAAAATCAAAGTTCAAACAAATTAGCTTATGGCATTATTTGTTGCAGAATAAAAGTTAAATTCATGTTGCCAGCTAAATTTTATTTGAATACAACATCTACAGGGTGTCCGTTAGGAAGATTTACTACGCAGATGCCCAGTAGTGGCTGATATCAGCAAATTAAACTCACACGTATTATTACGCTCTTTTGTTTGATCGTCAATCAACCAATAGGAAATCACCATGTTGAGTGGGAGAGACAAACTACACTTGCAGAAATTCTGTGTCTTATTTTACATTTTAATCGTCATCGAGATTGCCGTCAGTGAACACATAAATTCAAATTATTGCGACATATTAATGATATCAGCCGAAAAGCATTTTATGTTACAAAATTGTTTTGATGAAATGCAATGTCTTATTTGTCATAAGACATTTAAAAAAAACTAAGAAATATAATTTTAAAAAACATTTTGAAGATGTTCACAAAGACATGAATAAAATGAATAACAAATTGTTTTCTTCCAGTGTTATTTCGTCACTCTCACCAATACTACTACCTTGGGCATCTATGGTTTACTACCTTGTTTCGCCGCCATTATAATAAACATTAGTCTGAACAGTTTATATTTGGCAGTCGTAAAGTGGAGACGTGGCAAATTTATTATGAAAAAAAAAAATTGGATAAAACAACGTGTTTTGATTGTTTGAACCAAAATAAATCATTGATTGCTGTGACGCTGAGAAAGTTAAGAGCAATTTTTGGGCCCAATCATGAACCACAACGTACTGCGGTATCGGCTGAAAACTTAATAATGTCTTCAAAGCTATTCATCAACCTCAACTCGATTCCATGCTCAGGAACTTGGTACACAAAGCACAACTTCTCGCATTTGAGTGGCAAACAGAGGCGAACAATTATCTGGTATTTTATTCCATACACAATTGCCGACATTAAATAAAACATTTATCAATATAAAACGCATTATTTTTCATTTAAACTAAACTATCAAGAAACAAGGTATACTGCCTTCACGGCGAACAACTGGTAGGTATATATACACTTAGACTATTTTTGCACTAACTGTCAGTAGTTTATTCCAGATGTAATCGGTGCCGTTTTATTTTAAATGACAAAACTTTGAAAAATTAATGAACTTAGAATTTTAACTGGTTTGTACAGTTGCCTAAAAAACTAACAACAGACAAATACGGATTTTCGGTCACACTTAATAATGACAGTAGTAACTTATGCTACACCTGCATGAAGGAACCAGGCTGTTAATATGTATATAGATATTTATAATTTGGTTTCTATATACATCTGTAGCATACATACTCTTTACTTAAATTGATTGTTGTTGAATTTGTTTTAATTGTTGCGATGGCTGAGTAGGAATGGCAGCTGCTTTCAAGCCGAGATGTTGTATATTCGTATCTCGAAAGAGGCTTTGTAGTGCAAAAATTAATTAAGCGAATCGAAAAGGGAAATAATACAGATGTTATGTTACGTGGGCTGCCGGTCATGAGACCGGACCACTTGGGTCCTAGAAAAGTCCCGTTGTGATAAAAAATAATACAGAGAAAAAACTGTAATTAAATAAAATGAAGTTAAAAAATCACTAATGCAGAAAAAAAAATTTTTTTACAAGTTCAGTTTATTCCTCCTTAATCGAACTTTTCTCTTATATAATGATTATTGTATTAATTCAGGTCCAAAAATTAACCTTTTTCAAAAATAAGTTCATAATTATTATTGTATTATGTTTACCGGGCTCAAGTACTTTGTAGCCTGATAAATTTAATACAACAAAAACTCTTACAAATTAATTAATTATATGACAATTAGAATAAAGGAAAATAATGATTTTTACCCATTGGGTTCCGTAGATTTTTTACTCTTTAAATTCAAATGAAGTAATTAGTAAATGTAAAAGAAAAATAAGTTTTAAATGAATTTTCATTTATTTGAAAGCGTGTTTTCAGTTAATTTTACAGACAAAGTTTTCTGAGTGTAGGCAACTGGCTGAAACAATCAAACCTGTTTCTTCTAACCAGGCTGGAATTCTTCCTTCAAATCTTTGTGAATTATATTAACCCTTCTCATTAATTTTGTCTCGTAAAAAGCAAACAAACAATCAATTAGTTTAAAAATTTAAACAATATGGCATGTAAAGTGAAATTTGTAAATCAATTTAGTGTCTCTTTAGCTACATCTTTTTTGCAGCTATAATAATAAAACAAAAAGCCATAAATCTTACTTGTTTCTTTTTTTTTTTTTGGTTGGTGTTTAATTAAAATCCATTATAGCGGCTCATTTCAGCAACGCTGCAAAAAAAACAAGACAAAAAGAAAACATTTTAAAAATAAAATTTTACGAGTAGAAATTAACATTAATGATAAAAGTCCACTTCAAATATTTTTTATCGGTGTCATAAAATCTATCATTAGCTATGATTTTTTATTAAAGTTATAAAAGTTTTTAAATTAAGCGAAAAAAAAAATTTAATTTACATTAAATTTATTACGTTTTATCAATTAAGCAGAGAAACAGCTTCAGATCGCAGCCAACAGAAACGCATTAAATGTTAATTGGTTTGGCTTAAGTGACTATTTTGTTAATGACTAATAGAAGCTTGTTTAAAACCGGCCAAAACAAAGACCACAAAGCACATGGTACGGCTTAGTTTTATATTTTAGATGTCAAAATAATGATTTAATGATAGAGATAATTTAGACAAAAATTAAAAGGCAAACTTAGACTGTCATTGGAAACAGGTTAAAAAGAAAAATAATTTTACCATGTATAAGTGGTAAGACTGAATAGAATTGTAAGTTCTTTTGAGGAGGAAGCAAGTTGACAGCGAAAATACACTGTGAAATTTTTCGCTTTTTATTAATTAAGCGCAAGAGCTGTACATGTATGCAGAGAAAAATAATTTTACAATATGGTTGCGACAACAATATTATGTAGATATTTTTATTTAAAGTGCCGTGAACAATTCATAAATTTTGGTCACCGCAACCGTTGAGTTTTTGTTACCGTTTGAACATTTTGTTGCTGTTGCGAAAGAAATAGAAATCTACAACCACAATATAATGCACATTTGAACAAGCTTAATTTGTGACATATGTGGTTTTTTTGGATCTACCAAATGGTAACCAACGTGTTGGCATAAACTGCTGAAGAGATTGATTTATCTACGCACATTTTGTTCTTTAAATCAGCTGCCATTTTTTTTTTTTAGGTTTTGGGGAGGAGGAAAGAGCGAGTAGTGTTTGTGCACATTTGATTTGAACTTCTTTACATTGTAGCTGGCGGGGAATATGTCTGCAGGCAATTTGTTCCACAGACGAACCGTGCGGCTGAAAAACGAATTCTCCCTGTAATGTGTTGTGCGGTTCACTGGCCAATCGACTACAAACGGATGTGCTCTTAACGATACACGTGTGCTGCGTAAAAATATGCGGGTTTGGGGAACAAGATCCCTGATCTCGTCTGAGCAAAATCCGTTATAATAGCGATAGAACAGTGTAACGCACCCCACACTGCGACGATGCTCCAGTGGGTTAATAGAGCTGGATACCCTACTGTCACTGATAAGCTTCTTCGCCCTCTCCTGTACACGGTCGAGAAGCCCCAAAATAGACTTTGAGGCACCGGCCCAAACATGAGAGTTGTATTCCATTTTCGGTCGAATATAGGTAGTATAAATAGTGAGAAGATCGGATGGAGTGAAGTATGTCTTGCACCGTTTCAAAAAACCAAGGCACCTAAATGCTTCTTTTGCGACATTAAAAATATGATCAGTCCAGCGGACATCGCATTGAATATTCATACCAAGAACATTAAGAGCTTCCGATTCCTCAATGTTTATACCATCCATAAGTACAGATGAGACAGCATCTATGGGCGTTCGTCTATGTGTTAATAAACAACACTGGGTCTTACCAGCATTGAAATCGACCCTATTTTTACGACCCTATTCGGAAATTATACGCAGATCATCGTTGAGTGTATCACTCATGGTCTGCCTCTTGGCATTGATCTGCGATATACTGGGTCTATGATGAAATGAATACGAATGACAAATGCTGCTGTCGTCTGCAAAAGAATGGATAGGGTTTGAAGTTTGACAGAGAAGATCGTTGAGAAAGATAAGAAATAATGTAGGAGAAAGTACGGAACCTTGTGGTACCCCCGAATTCAACTTGAACTCATTAGTGGCCATTCGCCACTAAAAAGAATCCCTCCTCTTGGTTTTAATTAACGCACATTATTGCCATCTCACCGTAATCTAATTGAAATTTCAATTATTTTGTCAAAGTTTCTTCTAATTAATTTAATATGCTTTTTATTTCAATTACACTTTAAATTTCGCTTAATTAACTTTCCCATCTTCGGTACGCTTTTAATTTTGTCTGCCCATCTTGTTGTTGAAAACCTCTAATATTTTTTTTGCTCGTTGGTCAGTTGTTGTTTCTCTCTCTCTCTCTTTCTCTCTCTACTTCTCGAACTAAAGTTGTACCTATCAGCATTATTTTTTCTGTTAAAAAAAAAACAAGAAAAAAGTGGGCACAAATAACTACAGGGAGTTTATAACAAAGAAAAAAAAAAAGGAAAAAATATGAACACCAGTGGCATCTGCGACTTTTCTTAACGCATCTCCTATTTTACCAGTCACTTTGTTTCATTTTTTGTTTAGCTAACCAAAATTACTTTTATTGCAGTGGCTGCCATCAACTTCAACACACTGCCATTGACAAAAAAAAAAAAAAAAAACAACGAACTTTAACCGAAAACTTCAAAAGGAAGTGAGTGCTACAAATGAAATTCGAGGGGGAAAAATGCAACAGAATTAACTTGAATGGACACGGTTACTAAAAGATGCGTCTCCAGCTCCCCTGATGTACGAATAATTCTGTGGGCTGGCTGGCTAGCAGTAGAGCTGGGTCCCAACGCTTCAAAATGTACAAAAAGTGGCGATGTACACGCGTATCTACGTACATACATATGTATGTATGTATGTATATGTTACTCTTGTTAGCTTTTTCACATATTTTCTCACATACAAGTGGCATTTTGCAGCGAACAAAAAAAAATTGTAGCAAATTGTTCAAGTTTTTTTTTTCTTATTTAGTTTTGAAAATTTTTAACTTTTGGTTTAGGCGAGGAAGGCAGCTGGAAAGCAATTGGATGTCAGTTAGTCAGTTACTTTGCGTATAATTGTGGGCTAAAATTATCCATCACTGCTGAAGCTACCCTCGTTCTATTTATTCGTTACTTTGAACAAGAAAAAAATATATAAACTTCTGAGTACATTGTGTTTTATTGAGTTTGTTGCAAGTATTTTTTGTCATACAAAATAGTTTTTATTTTTGTTGTTGCTTTTCTCACTTTTTTCGACTTTTCCCAAAAAAAAAACCCAACAAAAAAAATGAAAAACATACAGAGAGAGAGAGAATATAAGAGAATTATTTAAATTTAGCACTTTGACTGAACAACCTTATTTAACACTTTTGCTTTGTGAAAAATTGACGCAGCAAATGTTTCAAAAAAAAAAAGAAAAGAAAAATTGTCAGAGGAAAACAAAACATATAGAAACTACAAACCTTTAACAAAAATTTCCTCAAGTTATTGCTGCTGAAGTTGTTGCATATTTTTGCATATTTTCCATTTATTCTTCTATTAAAGTGTCATCAGGTTTTTCTTGGTAACTTTTAAGAACTAAAGAGAAAATTGAAGTAACGCCTAAGTAAGTTTCAGAATGGAAAATTAAAAAACAAAAAAAGTAAAAAAAAATAACGATTATACTTCAAGTGTTGTACGACGAGCAGTCAGTGTGAAAAATGGAAATAAACAACTTCGAGACAACTTTGTGAAAAAAAAAAATAAATAGTAAATGAACATCGAGGTACTTTTTCTATTAACTTTTCATGTTGCAACTTGTACGCTGTTCTTTTCGTACCCTCTTCCTTGCCCTCCACTACTTTGGAGCGTCGTCTACTTTGTGCCCAAGTGGAAAAAGTTTATTCTTAAAATATGTTTTGCGATTTCGTGTGGCAAAACTTCTGCGGAATAACTAACTACAAGCTAATAACAAGTGCGATGATTTGTAAAAAGAAAAGAATAACAAAAAGGAAGTTGAGTTTTTAAAATTGGCTTGTTCATGCTTCTCATGATAAATAAACACACGGTGGTTTAATTTTTATCCTTCCTCAAGAAGAATATTTTAGGGAAAACGCCACATTTTAACTTTAAAATTACACTCTTGGCGGCAATTTGAATCCAGAAGAATTTGATGCTACAAATATATTTCGAACATCATAACTCAAAATATATAGTCATTGGAGATATTAACATTCATTGTCATATAGTTGGGTATAGTGTAAACAAATTTTGTAAAACAAATATTTTGTTTATTCAAGTCTTGCAAAAAAAAAAAAAAAAAAAAATTATTTTCCCTTTAAAAAAACAATATTTTTTGAATTAAGAATTTATTGCCAAAGATCGCTTTAGACAAGGTGGGCCAAAAGAAGTCATCCCATGGTGTTCGACTCTGATTTTTTTTTTTTTTTTAATAGAAAACTTTGATTACGTTTTTGGACTATGTTTTTTTTGGACCTTTAGAATTATATTGGTCAAGTCCAAAAGATTTGATTGATTTCTATACGGGCTCGTTTCGAGCGACAGATTCTCGCCCTCGTGTCGAATGTTGTCCTTGAGGGCTTTCAGGTTCTCGGGCCTGTTCACGCAAGCACGGGACTTCAAAAAACCACACACCAAAAGTTTGGAACGGTTAAATCGGGAACTTTCGCGGGCCATGAGTTGAGGGAACCCGGGAACGCCATCTGCAGAATATCGGTTGTGGCTCAGACATTTTGTGCCCTTGATCCATCCTGATAAAACTGAATGTCCTCCAGATATAAATCGTTCAATTGCGGCAGAAAGCACCTTTAAATTTGGTAGGAAAAAAAATGTTGAGTGTCAACCCTGGACACTACAATCAGAGTGACCAAAGTGCTTTGACAATTGATTAAAACGCATGCAAAAGTATAAAAGATCTTCATGGGGAGTATTTCGGAAAACAATAAAGCGATTTGCAGCCACCAACATTCGTTTTTGTTCTCTAATCCCGAAATATGAAAGGCAACCATCGCATCCCTGTTTCCAACCTCTTCAACAGATCTTTTCTTGAGCCAGTGCCTCGTAGCGGTCATCTCCAGAATATTGGTCCAAGATTTAGATTTTATTGAGGCTTAAAACAATACCATATCGTATAAATTACACGAAAATTGAAAAAAAAAGAAAACTTAGGACATTTTATATATTTATTTGAGTTCAAGGTCTTTTGGAATTTGAGTAATTATTGTTGTCAATATTTCGCTCTCCTTCGGATAGCTTCTTCAGGACAATAATAGCTATCCGAAGGAAAGCGAAATATTGACAAAAATAATTACTCAAATTCCAAAAGACCTTGAGCTCAAATAAATATATAAAATATAAGAAAAAAAGGGGTCAAAATAACTAAATATGAAAACTTAGGACTGTAAAGTATTATCCTAAAAACATAGTAATGGCATTATAGTAACAAACTAATTTTAATAGATAAAGTGACTAACGATTGGTAAAATTTAAATTTAAAACGCTCTTGCTCCCGAAGCTCACATGACACAAAAGAGAGTTTAACTCTATAATTAACTTGAAATTAACTAAAAACTAACTTAAAACTAGCTTAAATAGAATAGTAACTAAGAATTGAAATAATAATAATAAAAAATAAAAAACTAATTAACCAAAAGACTCTAGAGTGCTCTTTAAGTAAAAAGGAGGGCGCATATTAATATTAAAATTTAAATTTGGAGTAATTTCATTAATAAGGCCAACTGGTGATAAGTAATTTGTATTTGACCAACTAAAGTTAATCTGCTCGTGTAAAGCATTTCTTATTATATCATTCTCGTGAAGGGAAAGTCTAGTAATAATTTTTTTTTTTTAAATTTCACAGACGTAAAGTCCAACAGTAGTAACTTTTGCTTCATTATAAATAAATCGATTTGAATATCTCTAACAAATTGATTCAAAATTTTTCCCTATACAACATTTTAATACCTTTCTCTCGAAAATTTCCATTTTTTTTTTATAAAAGAAGGTCCAAGATAAAAAAGAAAACTCGCCTAATCCTATTGTGTTGAGACCCATTGTGCTTACCTCTAGAGCAGTCCTTACTGACAGTTGTCTTGCTATAAGATCAATCGGCTGGCAGCATAAAAGGACAACTGTAGTCATGAATCCCTAGTGGTGTACCTTATTTAACATTGACCCCACAGCTCTTGTGTTCAGCAGCTTGAGTATGTTTGTAAGTGTAAGTATATTATTATCCAAATAGATTGTAAATATTTAATACATTTTCCTGTCAAACAAGCTTAAACGTTTGCCAAACCTTTTGCAAACAAGACATCAATAGAAAATCTTTGTTTTTCTTATAAGTTTCATAAAATAAGAATGTATGTTGCAAGCAATTCACAAAAACAAAAGCGAAAGAATGGAAAATAAACTTAAAAGATATTTGTAACACATGGAATATAAATTTCAAATAACAACTTTTAAAAAGGGCAGGAAAAAAAATGAAAATTTAAAGAAAAATAAAATAAAAAAAACGTTTTATTTTCAAAGCCAAATACGTTAGAGAAAGAAATCCCAGTGAATTTGTGTGACGAAAATAACATTTATTCATGGCTAAATTTGGCCAGAACGGAAGAACACAAAAAACAAATACACTGGCAACAATTTTCTTGTGCTTTTTTTCTTATTACAAATTGAGAGCAAACCAATTTTATGCATGTTTTCTTTTTCTTCACATAGATAAATTCCTATTTAAAATACAAGTTTGAATATTGAACTATAATTTTAATAGAGAAACAAGAAAATACTAAAAAAACAGGTTTAACAAGAAATTGCGATGACATTTTGAAATGACTGTAATTATGGCAAAATATAAAATGCAATTCCAAGGAAATGTAGGAAAATGAAATTGCTTATGAAATGAAGTAAAAATTATAATTGAGGGTACATTATATAACAATAAGACGTGAACAACGAAAATGAGTTCATAAATTAGAAAACAAATTAAGTGGCATTAACGTTGGAAAACGGTAATTTTTAAGCTATTCATAATTTATTAAAACAGGTAGAAAAAATGGAGGGGGAAAAATTCTGCAATTAAACTTAAATACCTGGCAATTAAGCTTTTTTCAATGTAAAGCAATTTTAACAGAAACTGTTTGTAAATCAGGTTAAAATTAAAAATTTATAACTGTTTGATAACTTGCGGCCAGAGTAGTGGTCACACTAGAAGACATTAGTATTCGTAATACAAATGAAGTAAAGGAACAGCAGTTAAATTTGATTTGTTGAACTTAAATGGTACAACTTTTTTCTTTTATATTTTTAATACATATTTTTTGCGTAGCCAAATGTTCTTGAGCACTATTAATTATTTACTTTTCCCAGAACCTCTTTTCTGGTTCCAGTCTAATTCAGTGTGTATTGAGGGCTCATATCCTGGTAACTGGCCCAGGCTTAAACAATACCAATTTCTTCATTATTGGTAAACTTTTTTTTTTAAAAATTTGCTAAACATTTCTCTAATTTAGGTCACAGGAGTTAATGAAACGGTCCTCAAAGCGTATTAAGGGCTTATCTCCTGATAACTGACCCACTATAGAAGAATAGCGCAAAAAAAGAATTAAGCTAAACATTTTTTTAGCTGAATATTTTTCGGGTCATCTTTAGTATAATGGTACAAATTATCCAAAAACGAAAAAGTGTGCTGCCAGATGCTTACAGATTTTGTACGCGAAGCCGGTGTTGGTTATACCATGGAGGGGAAAACTCTTAGCCCGGCCGAAGGCCGGTTGTCAAGAAAAAATGTTTCATATCTATGAAAAAAAAAATTTTAATTATATGTAAAAAAATAAGATTTTGGATGCGTGAAGCCTTTTACTAATTCGCGATTTTATGTTCTGCGCAAACACTTTCCTCTGGCAGCATTGCTTTCACCAACATTTTCATACTTTTCTTAGTAAATTCCGCAACTTCAACATCGAATTATTAATAAACTAAAAGCCGGCGGCAGACTACGACTTCTGATTTGGTACGTCCACGACCCCCTCTACAAACCTATAAAAGTCATTTTTTTCAAAGCCTGGCTCCGCATTCTAAAGTTTCCCCCATCTGTCGCCCAAGAAGATAGAGTTTCATCCACTGGGATCAAAAATAAGGGGAATGAAAAAAAAAGTTAATGCTGATAACATCGAAAATGTCAAAAATAAAATAATTGGGTGTCACGGCGTTCCAAATTTTATTTTATAACAGGTAATTGAATTTTCAGGGCCCCTGTTGAATGTAAATCACACGTAAATATCAAAGGCCATATTCATAATAATTATTGTAAGTTTATTAAGCTCTTATTTGACGTATTTTTACGGAATATTTGTCAAATAAACGTGTAATAAACCTTTAATAGTTTTTATGAATATGGGTGCAAGTATTTTTCTGCATTTCAATCAACATTTCTGAATTTTATATTAACTCAATTTCAATACAGCAAAGATACACAATCAAGCATTGCATTAAATTTATTCATGCTTATTATGAAAATGGGCATTCAGATCAATATGCATATCGTGGACTTCTTGATTTTTCCAGTCAATTTAATCGTCCAAATGTGCATACAATGAAAAAAATCGTGCAAAAATTTTAAGTCCAACGGGTCTGTAGGAGATGTGAAAACACCAGTTCATGCTGGTGCAGCTCAAACTGTAGAAAATATTGCTGTTGCTCCCCGCTAAAGTGTCGCTGAAGAGCCGTCCACCTCAACTTGTTGGCGTGCCCAACAATCGCACCTCTCACGCTTGTCATTGATGCATATTATGCATAAAAATGTGCATTTGTAGGCTTACAAAGTGTAATTGACTCAACAACTAAAGGCTCTTAAGCATTCCAAGCGTCGTCAATGGTCAGAGTGGTGGCAAGAAATGACCACAGTTGATGATCAATTTTCGTCTTCCGTGTTGATGTATATTAATCCACCTCAATGGATTCGCCAATAACCAGAATTGCCGTATTTGGGCGAATGATAATCCAAAAGTGATTGCCGATTCACCCACACGAAGTGACTGTTTGGTGCGGCTTATAGGCAGGCGGCTTTCGCTCTTTTAGAATTTTTGTAGTGCGAAACTTTGGGAAACCCTTTCAGATCCAGTTTTACCTTCTGCCTGTTTTTAATGACTTATTACTCATAATGTTTATTTTTACATGCCAATTTTCGGTGGTATTTTACCGACTGCGCTCTTCATAAATCTTTGAGAATTTAAATCTTAACACGAAAATTTATTGCTCAACAAAATTTTGAGGTATTGTTTGTAACTGTTTGAAATTTCCATATCATAATTTTTTAAGGAGGATAGTATGTTAATTCAGGTCCAAAAATATACCTTTCAAATGTTTTCTGTCTTTTTCAGCTGTCTATACGCCGCCGACATTTCATTGGTGCCATTCACTTCATCAGTAGACTCGAAAAATTCTTAAAATGTTTGTTTGAACATTTCTGACTCTCATTTTGTTCATGGGAATTATGGAATAGTGGTTAATATTCAAACTTTCTTTTAAGAATTTTTCAGGCCTACTGATGGGTTGATTAGCATCAACGAAATGTCGGCGGAATATAGACAGCTGCAAAAGACAGAAAATATTTGATAGGTCTATTTTTGGACTTGAATTAATACATTTCAATTGGCTCTTACAGCAAATAAATAATTAAGTTCATTTTGTATATTTATTTTCTTGAGATAAAAATATTTTATTAAAATTATTTAATTATTTTCGTCGATATTTCGCTCTCCTTCGGATAGCTTCTTCAGGACAATAATTAAATAATTTTAATAAAAGACCTTTACCTCAAGAAAATAAATATAATACACCCATATTCATAAAAACTATTGAAGGCTTATTACACGTTTATTTGACAAATATTCCGTAGAAATACGTCAAATAAGAGCTTAATAAACTTACAATAATTATTATGAATATGGCCTAAAAATAAATAAAAAAGTGGTCAGAAAAAAACAAATAATAATTAAGTTCATATTTGGAAGATAATAAGAGGAAAGTTTCTAATTTTTTGCCAAGGAATCGCTAGTTGTTTTTAAGCCACCATGCCTTTCATATGGTTGCCCATTCCGGGCGATCATATTTTCTTATGTTATTTCGATATCTTACTTTCTTTTTTTTTGACTTTTAATTATTTTTGGCCAGTTCTGCTTTTTATGGGAGCTTAAAAAATGTTCGGAAAATAAGCTTCAAAGAGCAGTTTAGAGTTTGGATAAATAACTTTAAATACATTTTTATTTTTGGCTAGAATTTCACGAAATTTTTCAAGTTCATGCTGGCTGTGTGTTGCACAGTCGCGAAAAGCTTTAGAAACTATTTATATCCAGTTTTGCCTGTGGTTGATTTTTCGCGAATTGTCGAGAGATTTTGTCAGTGGTGTTTTCTGAAGTTGTCTACAGTTATTTAAAACTAAAACCAAATGACTTTTCTGCTCTTGCTAACTGTTTGTGTTTTGTGATTGTCTATTGTAACGATTAAAGCTTTTTTGCCGGTAGCAAATTTCTAGTGAAGTTCGCAAGTTTTTCTTTCGCTTTTAGCTGTTTAAAGCTGTTTAAAATAACACGTGCCCTATTGAAAAGTCTTATGGCTACTTTAAAACAATTTCAATGACCCATCAACAAAGTAAAATTTCGCAACTCGTTTCCGCCTAGAGATCAAATGATGCGTTTGTTAAATATAGGCTTTAAAAATTCGCCTTTCGCAATAGTGATCATGTTCACCAAGCTACTGGCAATGCCTCAATAGCAAAGAATTGTCAATCTGAAAGTCAAAACTGAACTCTAAAAATTTGTTTTAATACAAAAAACTAAATTCTTATTTCCCATCCCTGCATCCTACCAATACCTATAAGCTCAGTAGCCTTAATAGACACACACACACACACACACACACACAGAGATAACAAATTAACTTTGTATCATTTTAATTTGCCATTACTGCAACCCTTCTCCAACATGTGCGAAAAAATAAATTACTTTCTAAAAAGCAGGAAAAAAAACAAATGCAAAAAAAAAAATGTTGAAATGAAATAAAACTGAACCATAAACTTCCCCCTTAAGTACTTTTTAATTTTCGGCAAATTCAAACAGATTTTTGTTTTTCAATAAAGCAGCGTAAAGCCCTGCACCAACTTCAACTTCATAGAGAACAAAACACACAAATACAATACAAAAGCAAAATTACAGAAAAGGTAAAGCAGGCGAGCAAGGCAAACAAACACAGCCAAAATGTGAATGAGTGAGTGAGCGAGTGAGTGCATGAGTGTGTACGCCGTTGTAGTATGTGCATAAATAAAGCTAATTAAACTAATGACCTGTTGAGATTGTTTTTCGTTTTCTTTTTTTTTTCAAAAATGAAAAAAAAAACGACTTTACTTTTTCATTATTTATTTATTTTCATACTGGTTCAGTTTACTGGGTAAGTGGAGTTTGTTGTGGGTTTTTCCTTTTTTTTGAAATTTATTGCCGCTTGTTGTTGCATTTTGTGTTGTAGAATTTAAACCTTTGACCCCATAAAAACGCAAAAGAAAGAAACAGCGTCTACTACAAAGCTTTTGTAGTTGTTGTTGTTGGTACTTGTAAAACATTAAAATCTACAGAGCAACAGCTACAACATACACTTAATAACACTTTTTGTAAATCACCTTGTATTTTTATCTATGAAAATAACAACCGCAACAACACCAACCAAGCAACAGCAGCAACAACAACGCAAATTACAATAAACATCAAATGCATCCACATTAAAAGTGTATTTTATATTTTTACTTGAACATGGGGAAAATGGCAAAAATCCTCTTAAGGAATTAACACTCAAACGCACTTAATGAACTACCGCCAGCCACAGCCATTTATTCATACTTCAGGAAATTTAAGCATTCCATCATTTCTGCGAAGTGCAAGTTGAGGTAGATAAAATAAATGTCAGTAAGAGGCATTTAAAATTATGTATGGTTTAGAGAAAAGGTTAAATGTAGGTATATGTAGTATATACAGCAAATTGCGAATGAAAAGTAAGGCAAATGAAGAAGTTTTTCTATTAGATATTTGAATAGAAAAACTATTCGATTGTAGCCATCCGCAGACCTCACGGCAGCTCGATAACAGGTAGTCGCATAACTACAACAAACACAACAACAACAAACAATTCATGTATTTTGGGCTTGTAAGACTACCTGGCATCAAGCTGTCTTGTTCGACCTTAACAATTTCCAGGAAAATTTCAAAGCAAAGAACTCACTGAAATAGATTTTCTAGGAGTTGTCATTTCTCAGGGTGCTCTCTCGAAAAGTATCGTTTATATTAAAAAAAAAAATTAATATCTATTTCATATCCAAAATAAAAAATTTTTGTATTTAAATTTTCAAATAAAACACATACATATAATAAATACTTTAATTTTTTTGCATACAAGCATATATCTTCAGCCTAATTCTTAATATTCCTGGAGAAATTAGTTCTCTGGGAATTCAGTTTTCCCAAAAATACAATCCTCTTATTCTCAGCAGTTTAGGAGAGCAATAATATGGGAGAGGGAATCTTAAATAATCGGAGTCAGCTATTTTCTGTGAAGTGAAAAATTGGAAATCAAACTTGGAAAAAAATTAAAAAGACAAACGTTCAAAATTAATGTTAAGTAAATTAATATGAAAAGTGAAAATTTTACTAAAAAATTTCTTAAGGTCAGCACTTATCTGAAGTCATTTGAATGGGGACACTGTTTTCGAGTGCCCAAATATTTGTCAATATTTCAATCTGGATCGTAACCGAACAACTAAACAAAAAAACTAAACATGATAATAAAAATAGTAAGTATAAAAGTATTTTTGTTCTGTAGTATTCTCATCCTCCAATAATGAATATGCTACACCTTGATGTTTATTTAAAAAGGGAGTTATAAGCTTTATTTTTTTCTGCAGTGATGAATTCATGAACGGGCAAGATTTTTAATACTGGAATAGAATAGCGGTAATTATCGATATTGATTCTATTCTCAAACTGACCTAAACATTAATTTTTTTACATACATTTCCAAAGCTAGAAAGCTGAAATTCGCACAGTGTGTGTATTTATAGAAGTTGTACAACAACAAATGCTAAAGACAACAACCAGTCGAAAAATACCAGGTGTCCCTATACCACCTGAAGCAACAATTAGCCGTAGCTGCTAATCTGTAGAAGACAGAGAGCTGAAATTCGCACAATACATGTATTAACATATGCTCTACAACAACAAATGCTAAAAGCAACAACATGTCGAAAACTGCCAGGTGTCGCTATACAACGTAAAGTAAAAATTAGCAGTAACTCCCAAACTGTAAGGGAGATAGAGAGATGAACACAATGTGCACAATATATGTACTCACATATGGCCTACATAAACAAATGCTAAAAACAACAACAAGTTGAAAACTACCGGGTGTCCCTAAACAACGTAAAGTAACAATTAGCCGTTACTCTCGAGCCGTGAGAGACAGAGGGATGAAACTTGCATAATATGTGTATTTATATATGCTCCACAACAACAAATGCTAAAAACAACAACAACTGTAAAACTACCAGGTGTCCCTTTTACAACGTAAAGTAACAGTTAGCTATAACTCTCGAGCCGTAAGTGATAGAGATCCGAAATTCACAAAGTATATGTATTTGCAGATGCTCCACAATAACAAATGACAACAACAACAATAAGTCGTAAACTGCTACGTGTCCCCATACAACGTAAAGCAACAATTAAACGTAACTCTCAAGCTGTAAGAGACAAAGAGATGAAATTTTTTACAATATATTTATTCACATATGCCATTCCATACGTACATTACACATACGTACATACGGAGCCCTAAGTTTGCGAGCTAGCCTCGTACTTGACTGAATTTATTTTAGAATTGAAAAAGATTTTCTGGGCAAAATTGTTATGACAACCATGTTAACAGAAAATAAGAATATACCATGGCTGCTTGGCATCCACCATGACGATTATCAGCACACACATTTCTTCGAACTAGGGTCACACCTAAGCTTCCCGAAAAACAAATTTTCTCAACTTGTTTGCTAAGATGCTTCTTTAAAATAATGTTATGGACTCTATTTGATGTATTGTATTTTTTTGTATATACATATATCTACTTTTTCTTAAAGGAACGTTCGCTTTTTGAGAGCCAGTTTTAACGCTATGTTTTGCTCTTTAGCGCAATGTTTTTCAAAGCATAAGTTTTAATTGTGCTTTTTAAAGGATAATGCTTCCATCCAAAACATCCTTTTTCAATGTATCCTTTTGAGCTACTTTTTCTCTATCAGGCAATTAAAGAAAAAAATAACTTTTATAACTACTTCGAACTCAAAAAAGGTGCTCTTCATTTTTTTCTTTCTTTTTTTTTTTTTGCTTAAGTATTTTTTTATAAGCTACGTTTTCTAAAAGAATACCTTTTTAAAGGGCACATTTTCAAATAAAATGTATTTTCGCACGCTTTAGAGATTTAAATTTAAAGACTGGCTTTTTCAAGTGATTTTAATTGCCCACGTTGTGAGTGTGTGTTTGAGTGTATTTTTTCAGGTTTGCACAAAGAACCAACCTCCCCTATTTTCGCTTTAGCTGAGGTTAAGAGTAAAACAAAATGCAACTTTTTAATAACAGTTTGTGTGATAATTGCCCCTTCTGAAGTCATCTCTTCTGATTTACTACGCAACACAAATAAATTAACATTTATTGCAGACTTTGAAACTTTGTGCTGCTTTTTGCGGGTTATACTCGTAATTAGGGTACTTTAAAATATGTACCAGCACACAACCAACCAAGCGAACGAGCGCTACGCCACACAAAAACTCTTTTGTCCAAAAATTATTCACACACTCTCAAATTCAAACAAACCGCCTCGAAAAATAAATTATAAAGTGTTACAATTGACCAGTTCTTTGAAGTAAATAAATAATAAAAAAACATGCAAAATCACATTCACATAAAAGCGGTACAAAATTCTTCCCTCTTTTGGAACTAAAAAAAAAAAAAATTAATTTGAGTTCAAGTACCAAAGAGAACGACGACGACGAGGACGATCATGATGTTGGTGATGATGATGATGATAATGGTGGGGTACTTGTTGTATTTAAAACGCGTGTGGTTTTCAAGTGGGCTTATTTTGTTTATTATACATTTTTCATATTATATTTCGGCATGGCAAATTTTTCTTCAACTAAAATTTACACTCTTTCACATAAATGTGACTTTTTATCGGTCACACTGTGGATATCAGTGGGTGTTTCTTTTCATGTAGACCGTTCATAAATGAAATTATGGCTTTCAAGTACCGGGCTCTTGTTTAACGTGCATACATACGTCCGTTCAGCTTAACAGCAAACAGAAGACAAACCATCATCACACATGTTCCAACAACAACAACAACAACAACTACAGCAACAACACATGGTTTTATTTTCTTGTTTATGACAGCCTTTAGGTGACTTTTTAGATTTAAGAGTTGTGCTGTTTGTGGCTGTTGCCGGTTGCCGTCTGGTTGTTGGTGGTTGTGTTGCTGCACTTACGAGTGCTGCGAGGAATACATTTTCTACGAGTTGGTAGATGTTTTGTTATTGTTCTTATGTAATAAAGTGTAACGATTATAATTAAAACAATGTTTGTTGGACTAATAAATAGAAATTTGACGCAAAAACGCTTGGAGAAAAAAAGAGAACGAACAAAATGGAAGAAGGATTGTTACAATAAAGATTAAGCAGGATAAACTTTAGACAGGAGCAAGAAAAATTTCATCGTGGACTCTGGCACCCCTACCGGCTTTCGATGTCGAATGAACTAGCGAATAAAAATAGATTTGGAAGCAACTCGAACCGATTAACGAGGGCATTCCATTTTTATTGTCTCGACTTTTGATATCAAATACTAAAGGGTGGTCCAATGAAAACGCCCGATGTTAATTCTAAATAAAACTAATTGTTATCTGTAAATTGTGTTATATTATATTCTATTATGTTTATAGGATGTAAGTTTATTCTATATTATGGTTCAGATTAATAAAACAAGACACAGAGAACATCAACGATCCTTAGCTGGGGCACAACTACCTGTTTCGAAGCTAGAAGTGTGGCGGCTTCACAACTATAAATTCGAAATGAACTTAAGCGTTATATACTTAATACAAAATAATTAAAAAAGAAAAATTCGAGGGGGAAAAATTAATTAATTTAAACTTATTTTTGGTCTAAAAATAGACCTTAATGTTTTGTGTCTTTTTCGGCCGTCTATATGCCGCCAACATTTCGTTGTTGCTAAACAACTCAGCAGTAGACTCGAAAAATCTAAAAAGAATGTTTGCAGCCCAACTATTTATTCCAAAATTCTCATGAACAAAATGAGAATCAGGAATGTTCAAACTAATTTTTTATAGAGAAAACATTTTACGTCTTGCAACACCTTTACTTTTCTTAGCACTTCCTCACCATGGGTTACCATTGGCTAAAACGACTTGTATTCTTGAAAGTATCAAAAAGTAAAGGTTTTTTTCTTAATATACAAAAATGAACTTAATTATTTATATAGATTGGCTGAAAAAGACAGAAAACATTAAGATCTATTTTAAGACCTAAAGTAATAAATTTCAATAGGCTCTTACAGCGAATAAATAATTAAGTTCATTTTTTTGAATATAAATTTAAACTGTTTTATAACGGAATATGAGTAACTATGAGCGCAACAAAATACCCACCAATTCAAAAGGCTTCGACAATTTTAAAGCACTGCTGAACAGTAGATCCACTACTTTCATTTGCATGAAAGTAGTGGTCACGTTATTTAGATAAAAATGGCCAAATATTGTTCTTAAGAAATTTTTTCTGTTTAAATAGGTCTGATAAATCCATGAATTTTTGTATGTAAGCAACTAAAGAAAATACAAAAACATTTTAATGCCTTTATTTTTTAGCATTTAAATAATGCTGTAAAGTACAGGGTGAAAATTTTCGATATATATCATACATACACATACACATACACATATGTATATTTCAAGAAAGAAGCAGGCTTATCAAAGGTTATTTAATGCCGTTTTGTTTGGAAGCCTTACAAATGAAAGTTCGGTTTTTGTTTTATAAGAGCATTAAAAAGTCGCATGATTATCATTCGACAAACGATGACGGTTTCTATCAAACAAATTAAAAAACGAGAACCAGCTAAAAGCAGTTGTACAGTGGCAAAGTATTTTGTTGGAATTAAAACGGTTACAAAAGATCAAAGGATAAAATTAGCTAATTGAAGTAGTATTAAATTTATTACAACATATGTGTAGAGCGTGAGTGAAGAAAAAGTGCCATAATTAGAAACAAAGTGCCAATAGAAATGGTTGTGCATGAAAATTAAAGGGTGAGTGGCCAAGTGGGTGGTAATTATTCTATAAACTTCTGCGAGTGCGGGGGTTTGTAAGAAAGAAAGAAAGAAAATAATTCCATTGATTGGCGCAAGTGAAGAGAAAATTTTTACATAATATGTAAATAAATTATGAGTTCAGTCAGTGTGGAATGGCAGAGCAAAAATTCCGTGAAAACCACAGTTTGTGCAATTAATTGCAATCTGAAGGAAATAAAATAATTAAAATTAAAATAAAAAGGGAGAGATAAAGTGTCACAAATTAATGGCAGTTTATTTGGTTGGACTTAAAATCCCATTATGTATTTTCAAGTTTTATTTAAGCTCGCTTAAAAAATGCTCACATATTTTGTGAAAATGTATACAATTTATCTTATTTTTAAATCCTTTAAATACTTGACGAGTTAAATTTATGGGAATTTCTTTATTTTGGGGACTGAAAAACAAATATGTAATTAAATGTCGTTGCTGGAAATTGCCATAAATTAAATTGGCGTCTTGTTAAAATAAATTTCTTTTATTCATAAAGGCAATGGCGATTAAGAAAAAAGAATTATTTGGCCCCAAAAGACAACAAAAAAAAAGAAAAAGAACAGAACAGATCTCTTTAGACAAGAATAAAATTCCAATTCATTTTCGTGTTTTTTAGTTATTTGCTGTGAGTTCAGTTCCTTTGTTTTTCTTTTTTGGCAGTTTTAAATAAATGTCACAATGAGGTCATTTATATTTATGGAGAAATGTCTTAATTAAAGTAACATTCATGTTGCAACATAAATAAATACATTTGTACATACACGTTTACACATAAATAGACTGACGGGAAAGTAGACACCAAAAAAAAAAAAAAAAAAAGAGTGGACCAAAATGCATTTGAATTCCAAATGAATAAAACATCATATCAGTCGATTTGTAAGCGAGTGTATGTGATTTAAAGAAACAACTTTTTGTGAGTGCTGCAAAAACATTTAAAAAACAAATTTACTTAGAACATAAAAATCTGAAATGATTTTAAATGAAAATTTAAGGAATACAATTTTGGGTGTTGTCTGCCGAAGGCTGGCTAATCGGTATAACAAATGTATGTATGCTGCACTACGACGTAATTTATTGCTCTCCAGCCATCACAAGCGACCGAGAACTTTAGCTGGTTGAACAAAGATGTGTTCCTGAACTGGTTTTAAATGTCACTTGTTTGTATGTTTGATATTGTTCAAGCCATAACGTAACAAGAGTAGCATTTTCCAAATACTTAAATGAAAATTAATTAATAAATTGGCAGATGAGTCACATTTTCAGTTTAACATAGTACAACCAATAAGGTTTAATAACTTCAAAAAAACTAACAAGCAATTTTTTGTTTTTGTACTTCTGCTCCAAGCTTTCCACTGCTTCAAGCTCTACAGCGTTTACAGAAGAGAGATGAGCAGAGGTTATGCTGATTTGCTATCACTTTTTGGCTGCAGATGATTAACTTCTCAGCTGATGAGGCCACCTTATTAGTTGTGTCATGGTTTGACTTAGCATTTATATAAAACAGGGGTCATTCAAACTATTAGTAAACTGAGAAGCTGGAGCGTTTAAGCTCTAATCATAAATGCAATACAAATACAGGTGCTAGTTGGCTTGCGCGGCATTGTTGCCAACCCTTTTGTTTTTTTGGAAAAACATGAAAAATAAATGTTACACTGATTTACTGACTCAAAATTTAAAATGAATTTAAATAAAATCAAAATTTTTTTAAACCAAAGTTTTAGCTCCCAGTGATTTTTTTAAGGGATTAAACATTCTTAGCCGACTGGAAAAAAAGAGAAGCATGTTAAATTTCTTCATTTGTGACTAAAAATAAATTTTGTTTGCAAAACTTTGTCTGCAGTTGGAAAATATTTCATAGCAGTAGGACCTCAAATCAATTGAGCAGTCATTTTGCTTTTTTGTCTTAAGCAATTATTTTAGCAACTATTTTTCGCTGTTAATAATTATTAATTCAGAAGAAAAAGGCACATTTTAATTTGACTTTTCAAAAGAACTTTATGATTTGCAATTAGGAATTACTTCGCGTATCGAACTTTTAGTTCAATTTTTAGTTCGATTTTAATTCCTCAGAATCGATAAAAATTGTTTGTGGTAAAATTGTAGTGATGGAGGTTTTAAAAGCGGACAAGAAAAGTGAACTTGAAGACTGATTGGCTGGGAAACACACCACAGTGGTTTTACGTCCACCACAATGGTCATCAGCAGGCAAACTTCTGGTACTGGTTATAACCAATTACATATCGTTATTAAGCGGCGGGTCTTAGCCATCATACTACCTGAACCGTTTATAATTGCATTTCTATCTTTAATATATTGACCAACTTTCAATTTTATGGCCGAGTTTTTCTGTTGATTAGAATATGTTTTATATTCTCTCAACAAGACAGCCATGCTATGTTCCTCAGCCAGGGCTGGGCAGTATTTGAAATACGTATTTAAAATACCAATATGTATTTTGTATTTGTATTTTAAATACGTTTTATGAATGTATTTGTATTTTGTTTTTTAAATACTAAGCGCTTGAGTGTTTTGTATTTTGTATTTCAAATACTCGTGCTCTCAAAATATATTTTAAATTTATGTTAAAAAATATGCACTAAAAATTATTCCATTCATACATCAACTAAAATCCGTAAATTTTGCTACTGTTTTATTTAAAAAAAAATTGCAATACCACAATTTAATTACCAAAGTACCTGTGTAAAGTAAACGCTACTACATTGAGAAAGTCGCCAAGCTGTCAGAAATAATGAAAAAATAAAATGTAAGGAGAAAAAGCTTTCGACATTTTAATCTAAAACAAGAGAACAAAATATCAATCAAATGTTGACTTGGATAGACTATATCTAGTTATATAGCATTTGGTAAAATTTTTATTAATTGTCACTTATTTCTTAATTCCGTTATACATACGTCTGTCAATAAAATATCGTTTCCTAATAAGAAATCAATGAGATTTTGTCGTTAGCTGGGTTTCTTTATTAGCCATCAAGAGATTGTTTTTCTGACATTACTTTTAAAAAACTGGTGCTCATGAAAGAAAATAAAAAAGTTTTTTGATAAAAATATTTTTGTTACACTGTATTTTGAATTTTGTATTTCAAATACTTGCTTTTGAAATGCAGTATTTTGTATTTTAAATACATGGAAATTAAGTATTTGTATTTTGTATTTTAAATACACACCTTTCGTATATTTTGCTTTTTGCATTTTAAATACATCAGAGCATGTATTTTGCCCAACACTGTCCTCAGCCAACAAGTCTACAACTTTATTTTTCTTGTCTTCCTTAAAAATGTTGGTCGCCAGAATTTTTAATAATTCTTTAAGTAATTAATAATTGTAAATCACAAAGTTAAATTAATACAAACAAAATGGTTAAATTTATTTATGAAGCCATATTCTTAAAGCATGTGTTCAAGACCCAACAGAGCTAAACAACTAATAGAGTCAAGTAAGATAATTTTCTTATAATATAACAATTGCCCCAGTATCTTATGAAGAGCAGAAAAAATTAAAAATATTAATTGGAAAATGTTATTGAATATACCTTATCAAATAGTGGAATGATCTTTAAAAAATTTGTATTCGTTTTGAAAAACCCCGAAAAGAAATTTGCAAGCTGTTAAAGTTAGATTTTTTGCTTTATTAAAAAAATATGAAATAATATTCGAATATTTATCTAAATATATAATTTAATAAACGAATAGGAATTTGTTCGCTGTTAAAAACCAATTTTTTGGTTGATTAAAAAAATATAAAAATTTATTCGAATATTTAGTTCAAATTTATTAAAAAATTTTTTCGAAAATTTATTCCAATATTTATTTGAAAATTTATTCGAATGTAGTTATTGGAAAAAAAATTTTAGTAGACTGCGTTAGGTACCCATTTGTTTAAAAAAACACACTCGAATATTTATGCAAAAATTTATTCAAACTTTTGTTCGAATATTTATTCGGAAAAATTTTATTCGAACGCCATTAGAAACCATTTCTTCTTTTTTTTTTTGTTTTTAGTTTTAATTATTTCTATTTGTATCACATAGCTGATACACCTCTCATAAACTTATTGAAGTCAAACGGAAAGAAGAGCAGAAAAAATTAGAAATTTATTGAAAAATATCATTGAATAATCTGCATCAAAGAGTCGAAAATGTTTTTATTCAAACTTAAAAAATGTATTCGCTTGAACATAAGCGGAAAATTAATTTGCATAATAGGAATAGAAATTTGTTCGCTAACAAAAACAAATTTTTATGGTTGAATCAAAAAAATATAAAAAAATATACGAATATTTTTTTTTTACATAAACGAACAGGAATTCATAAAACTATTTTTTAAAGCTTAAGGTCTTTTATTTATCTTTATTAATTTTTTCCGATATAAAAACAATCAAAGATCCCTGACGATGCTAACAAATTGTTAGCGAAATATCGGAAAAAATTAATAAAGATAAATAAAACACCTTAAGCTTTAAAAAATAGTTTTATTAATTTTAACAACAAAGGTCAAAAATTATAGATAAAATAATATATAACGAACAGGAATTCTTTCGCTCTTTAAAACAAATTTTTTGGTGATTAAAAACATATGAAAAAATATGCGCATATATGCGAAAATTCGTTAGAATAATAATTTTAATATTTAATCGAATATTTAATCGAATGATTGTTTGAATATTTATTCGTAAGTTTTTTAATCGACGGCCTGAAGAAACCACTTTTTTTCGTTAATGGTTTTAATTATTTTTATTTGAATCATGTAGCTGGGTTATAACTAACTGTTTGGAAGCCGATACACCTCTCTTGATAGTTTATTTAGTAATAAACTTATTTAAGTCAAACATGCAGTTCTTTACTTATTTACTGATTTTTCTTTTTTCAGAAGAAAATTTGCTTAAAGCTTAATTGAAATACATTCAAGTTAAAAACAAGGACACATATTTGTTTTTACAAAAAGGAGGTTACTTAAGAATTGTTGTATCCATTCAAGGTTGCAATTCACTCTTCCATAGAAATAAAAAACTGTATCTTTTCTTAAAACAAGCATATTGATTTTTTTTTCTTAAAACGGATTTATTTTTAAAGAATTTCAAATTTTTCATAACAACTCCTCCATACATATATTATTTTTAATAGATTTATTTTTCTAAGTTTTACTGCAGCACACCTTTAAATTACAGTACAATTTGTTGGACAGAAGAGAGAAAAAAACTTGCCAGTAACATGTGTGTTGGGTACAACCAACCAGCAATAATAATAAAACCAATAATAAAAAAATAAAATAACTTCAATTTATGTTGTTGTGCTCTTGCTGTTGTTGCATGTTAAACATGTTTTATTGGCATTTAGAATGAATCGGCTAAAGAATTAAAATGAACTTTTTTTTGAGGCATGTTTGAATTTGTTGCTTGTTTGTTTTTTTTATATACTTTTTCGTACATTATCAGAAAGACCACCAAGAATGCAGGCAGACAGAGTTGGCCAAACTGTAAAATCAAATGAAAAGCAAAAAATTAAAAGAAATAATATACTGCTCCTTTTGCAGTGTGGAAGTCTTTAGTTTGTACGCCTCGGTCACTTGTTCTCTTATCGGTATGACAACATAAATAAATCTTAAATAAAAACTTTAACAATTAAAAGCAAATTGTGCAATGAGTTGAATTTTTAATGACAGCGTGGCAGTGAGTATCTTTTTCATAAATTGAATCTGCAGAGTATTGAGTCAAGTTTTAATTTGTTTCTTAAGAAAAGCTGTGCATTATTTGTGATTTGTTTCTTTCGTTTGATCAATGTTTTTTTTTTTCAAACGAATTTTCAAGTCTTTAAAATAACAAAAGTTCCAATAGATTTTAATTTGATGCCATTAAATTTGTGAATTTTATAGAGACATAACTACATAATTACCGTTTTTAATTTATTGGTAGTAATTTTCTGTACGCATACCTGAAAGAAAAAGAAAAAAAATATGTTTTAAAAAAATTTGGGAAACAAGAAATTATTTTTAAATTAAGCGTAAAGCTATAACATATTTTATTAAATGAATTTAGTTTTTAGAGCAGCAAACTCAATAAGAGTTATTTTATGGCGAATAAATTGGCGAGCAAGGTTTGTTCTAACAAAAATCTTTATGATCAGCTTCTAAGTTAATAACACTGTGCTTAAATTTGAAAAAAATTTTTCCGACGACAGGGGCACCCAGTGACTAAAGCTACCTCGGGTGCGCTGAATTCAGTGGTGGTAACCGTTTTTTAGGTTAGCTCTTGCTTTTGAGATATACCGTTATTTTAAAAATGGAGTAGGTAGGACAACATATATTCCCTCAAAAACGGTTTAAAATATTAAAAAAAAAATACAAAATCCGAAATTTGGCAACAAAATTACCTTTCAACAACTGTAGAAATCTTTTTAATATGCCAAGCAGTTTAAAAAAAACAAATTTTTTTCGATAAAAAAAAACAAAATTTTTTGCAAAAGTTCGAAATTTTTTTATTATTTAAAACAGCATAAAAAAATCTAAAAATAAAGTTATACTGATGAATTTTCACACATTCATAACAAATAAAGTTTCAAACCAAAAAAGCCATAAATAACTAATATCGGAGCACAAATTTTGAAGTTATTGATAAAAAAAATCAAAAATTGCAGCCTCAAATGGTCACCAGACGAAGCCTCAAAAATTAAAAAAAAATTATGAAATGAAAGTAGTATGGAAGAAACATTTTGTTTGCTTATCGAAATAAAGCAATTTTAACTGAGGGAAGTAAAAAAAAGGCGAAATTCCGTAAAAAAAAACCGTCTAAATGCCACCGACATTTCGTTGATGCTAATTTTGGAATTTTCGAGTCTACTTATAAGTTGATTAGCATCAACGAAATGTCGGGGCGGCATATAGATGGCTGAAAAAGACTCAAAACATTAAGGTCTACTTTGAGACCTAAAATAATAAATTTTAATTGGCTCTTATAACGCATAAATAATTAAAATTATTTTCATTAATTTTATCACTATGATTTCGAATTGATTTCTGTCTTTAATGCTATTGCATGAGGGATACCTCTTAAACTTAGCGCTGGACCCAACGATTTTTAAACATTAATTTTGTTTAATAATCATACTTTCTAATTTAAAATTTTACCATAAAGAATCTTTTATTAATGCAGGTCCAAAAATGAACCTTTTTCAAAAAATATTTGCTACATTTCGTTGGTGCTAATCAACTCATCAGTAGACTTGAAAAATTCTTAAAAGTTTGTTTGAAACTCAACTACTTATTCCATAATTCTCATGAACAGAATGAGAATCAGAAATATTCAAACAAACCTTTAACACAGCAAACATTTCTTTTTTCATTTCGCAACACTTCTACTTTTCTTTGCAACCTTCTATACAACGAGTCACCATTGGTTACTACGATTTGTATTTTTGAAAGTATCAAAAAGTAAAAGTTTTTGAATATTCAAATATAAACTTAATTATTTATTTGCTTTAAGAGCCAATTGAAATGTATTAATGCAGGTCCAAAAATGAACCTTTTTCAAAAAATATTTGCTGTATTTTTCAGCTGTCTATATGCCGACGACATTTCGTTGGTGCTAATCAACTCTTAAAGCTCATAAAGCAAATAAATAATTAAGTTTATATTTGAATAAAGAATCTTTCTCAATTCTGAGGAAGTGAAATTGAACTAAAAGCCCTTTAAAGTAATTAACAATTTAAATAATGTTACTTTTTTGTGGTGATGATATGCTTGTTTAATTGATTAAGTTGCGTTGGTGTTTTTTAGGTGCTTGTTATTAATTCAAAAAAAAAAAAAACTGGAAAATAAAATACTATATGTAAATGCAAAAAAAAAAACAAAAAAATTGGCATACCAAAACTTTGGCTGCATGCATTATGTTAATTTTGTGTTCTTTCTACGTGCGTGCATGCGCATAAATTGCTGTACCATTTTACCATTTTGCGGTTTGATTTTTTTTTTGTTCGTATTTTGACGACAAAACCTTATTTAGTGTTTAACAGCTAATTTATGTAAATATTGACATTTTTTGTACATTCATTCATTCATTTCTTTTTTTTTCCATTTCGTCTGTTTTAAATGCTGTTTGTCGTGCTTAACCTTTTTTGGGCGTTTAATGCATTTCAGTGGAAAAGCAGCCAAATTGTCTTCTTCTAGTGAGACAGGCCTCAATGTTGCTGGCTGGCGGGGCTGTGCCCAGTTGCTTGGTTAATTTAAAATTCGATAAACATTTTGATTTGGTTAAATTCATTAAATGCCAATAAAAATCAACAAAGAAAAAGAAAATAAATTAAACAAAAAAAAAAAAGCTTTAGAGACGAAAAAAGTTAATGAACTTTTTTTTCGCACTGAAAAATAAAAAACCCCATTCTTAATGCCTTTAACGTCTCTCTAAACAGGCATATGCAATCGTTAGTGTTCAACTAAACTTTAATAATGTATTGGTAAACTTTGGTACACACTTGTGTATGTGTGTATATGCATACATGTGTATGTAGAATAAAATATAATTTATATTTCTAAGTATTAAAAAAAAATTTTTTTTTTAACAAATTGTCTTTCATAAAACAAGAAATGTTGTTTTTTTCTATTTTTTTATTTTATTGGTGTCTTTGTACAGAAAAAAAAACACATAAACCATAAATTTGTTATAATTTTTTTTTTGTGTGCCATCCTGCTTTTTGTAGCCTCAGGCTGGTTTTATAAAAGTCCTGTTGTTTTGCCATCACTTTGGTTGTTTGCTTGGAGCTCTGTTTTCCCACTCTCTCTCTCCCCCCGTCTCCCTCCCTCTCGCCATCGCTCGCTTTTAGCCATTTGTGTTTTTGTATGCACAAGCTTTGTAAAACCGGAAATTGCTATCATTAGCTGAAAATTTTTCTGTGTTTTCTGTTTTTTTTTTTTTTTTTTTTTTTTAGAAATTTTCATATTGTTGTTACGAGCTTATTGCTGGAATTTATTTTATTTTCTGCTGTTATTGCTTTATTTTTGCCGACCTCATCATTTATAATGTTTAGAATATGTTTTATTATTTTTTCGTTTTTGTATTTAACTGCCAATACACAAGCAGCTTCTACACACACACACACACACACACACACACACACACACACACACACACACACACATACACATACTCGTTCACGTGCGTACATTTGAAGCAGCGCAATAGTATTGAGTGAAAAAGGAGCACAAATTTACGAGGGACTGAAAGAGACGTTCGTATATGTGTCAAAAATTTATTTTTAATATAATTACTATGGCTAGTTAAAAGCAGTTGTGGTCTCGCAATTATTTTTCTTATTATTATTTAGGGCCAACCGCTCACTTCGATCAAAAAGATGTTCTGTGCAGCCCTTGTTCTCTATAGAACCAGACCTAGACTATTATCAAATCTCGTTACGGGGGTCCTTAGGATCCAATATACGCAGTGGGACATTCACAGCGCCGTTCCCTTCTCCTTTTTACTGAGGTATCACTGCTTACCAGTTTTAGTTTTTGAGATGATAATTTAGGTTACAGTGCCGCGTAATTAGCCCTGTATTTAGTCTAGTATCCCTGCTGGTGAGATTGAAAATATGGTTGGTCTGCCCTCTACCGGAATCTGTTAGCCGTTTTCGCTGCCGCATGCACTTTAGGACTCTATAGTAGTCAGAAAGGCATTCCTCCTCCCACCGCCCTAGAATGCTGACCTTTAAACAGATGTTAACCCCCAGAACGGTACGTGGACGAGCAAGAGCCATGCTCCAGAGCCAGGAGTTATAAGTTTATATATATTTTCTCATTGCTTAGTGTCATATAAAGACCTCTAGTTAAGAAAATAAGTGAACTTAAAAAACTGTTAAAATGCACTATGTTGCGAAAATAAATTTTTGAAACTTGCACAATGCAATTAGATAAACTTGGCAGCACTGACGATTACATTTCAAAACTCATAAATTATGTAATCAAACTGGAGAACAACTTTGCATAAATTGAGGCACTTTTCTACATATTTTCTTGTTGTTTAGTTTTGCATAAAAATCGCTGACCAAAGAAGGAAGTAAAATTAAAACACTACTTTAAGATAAACTTGGCAGCACGGGTGATTATTTTCATTATGTTTCTTGTCTTCTTGAAAAGCGCTGATCCCTACAATTTGACCACAGAAAAATCATTCTCAATTTTGAGGAAGTTAAATCGAACTAAAGGACAATAAAGTAATTAACAATTTTAAATCAAAAAGTTCAACTACAAAATTAAATTAACGAGCGAAAACAGCTGATTTTTATTTTCCTTTAAATATTCAGCATTGGCAATCGAGCGAATTCTGTCACTTATGTGTGATGTGTGTTTATTTTGTATTTTGTATTTTGTTTTTGTTTTACAATATTTTTACTAGATAGTTTCAAGGTACGTCGATACCAGGTAGCCGCAGAACTAGAACAATCACAACATCAACAAAAATTTCTTGCATTTTGTAGGCAGTTATATTTTAAATTCTGTCACTTATTTGTTCGCTTTTGTGTTGTATATTTTGATGGTTTTTTAAGCTAGAAGCAATAGTCAGCTGGGCTTGATTCTTGAATAACTGGTATCCAGGTACCTTGTATAGTTTTTAGATCTCGAATGAGACACGATTTAGCCCCACAGTTCATTGCTTCTGAGTGGCTCATTTCAAATAGATATTATGCTTTATAAAAGCACTTCCGATGGGAGCCTCCTTTACCAAATAGTCTCCTATTAAGCAGTAGTCTTTGCTGATTAGGTTTTCAACAAGCTCTTCTTTTTATATTTAATTCATGCTGATTTTGTTCGCTTTACTGCTTGGAAATGTATACCCAGTTTTCGTTTGGTACAATACAACTTTCGCTTGATTTTGCTGCAAACAATTTCAAAGGTTTAAGATGATCGCTTGCAGATAACATAAATACTACAAAATGTTTCATTTTGCTGATTTTACCGCTGCCACTTTTTGCTATTAATTTATTTTCCAAGTGTGTTTTTTCTTCTTTTTTTTTTTGGTTTTTTGTTTTTTGCCAAAAAGAAAATTTATAATAGACGACAGATTTCTAGATTTTGACATTGTTGAAAATAAATTGTTCATAAGGGAGACGACAGAAGTTTATTTCTTTAAATGTGTGCATTATTTTTTTTTCTCATCCTGTCACATTTGCAAGTGGCTGAACGTGTGTGTTCACATGTATGGAAGCTGTCATCATTATTATCAAGAAAATTCGGTTTAAGCAATAATTGCTTCATTGTAAAGAGTGAGTGCTATAGCAGCTATAAATATAAACTGTTAGGATTGTGATTAATGATTTTACAAGCACAAATGAAATGTTTTGAAGGAGTTTCTTCTCTGCTTATTCTATGACATACAAAACGATATGCGGACAAGTTGAAGCACGCTTAAATCAATAAAATTTATTAAAGCGAGTTATAAACTATCACTAATTAAAGCAAATTTTTCTTTTTCAAGGGGTAGAGAGTCGGGTCAAGCGAAACAAATAAGAGACCAGCTAATTGTTTATATAAATTTGCTGCCAATATACATACACACATATTCACAGATTTTACCACACAAACTTGGCAGCACTGGTGGCTGTTTTTCAGGAGTTATAAGTTTTTATATATTTTCTCATTACTTAGCTTAATATAAAGACCTCTGGTTAAGAAAATAAGTGAACTTAAAAAACTATTAAAATGTACTATGTTGCGAAAATAAATTTTTAAACTTCGACAATGCAATGAGATAAACTTGGCAGCACTGGCGATTACTTTTCAAAGCTCAAAAATTATGTAATCAAACTCGAGAAATGTTTCCATAAATTGAGGGACTTTTCTACATATTTTCTTGTTGTTTAATTTTGCATAAAAATCGCTGGCCAAAAAAAGAAGTAAATTTAAAACATTACATTAAGATAAACTTGGCAGCACGGGTGATTATCATTTGCCTCTTGCTTTTTAGCACTGCTGGCTATCTGTTTTTGTTTCTGTGTCTACAAAACTGTTGCTCCTTTGTAAAGATGTTTGGTCAGAAATTGTAGCTTGTAACAGTTCCTGGATTAAATTTGATTTTTATAATAAATCGTGGTTAAATTTTAAGGGCCGATTATTGAGGAAATTTTGTAATTTCTTTTTATTATGATAATATTGGTATGGTCCAATTATGTATGGAACAAAATACTGGCCAAAAAGGTGGCCGTGGCGGCACACCCCTGTCCGATGGTCCAAAATTTCGATGACGCTGAGGCATAGTTGAGGTGCTATGCCGTTAATGGGCCGAATCAGCTCATACTTTAGCTCTTGAATTGTTGCTGACTTTTTCGGCGTACACCTTTTCTTTTAAATAACCCCAAAGAAAGAAGTCCAACGGTGTCAAATCACATGATCTTTGCGACCAACACGTGGTGGTGCTATTACATTACGTGTGATAACACGGCCATTGAATTTGTCGCAGAAAAGAGCCATTGTTTCGTTAGATGAGGCACCGGCAAGTGATACCGTGTTACTAAAACCACATATCGTCCACATTCATATCTTCCAATTCCGGCCATAAAAAGTCTTGGAAAAAATAGAAAAAAGCTTGGCGTTTAAGTGTGGCTTGCATTCAACATTGGCCTTTAAAATTTAACCGCCCATTCGCTGGTTTATATAAAAACAAAATCCACAATTGCCCAGATTTCTTAAAAATGAAATTAATCGAAGAGCTAGTTGTCTTCAAGGTATGGGCTTCTGTTCACTTTGTAGGCCTTGCTGCTGATGCACAGTAATTGTTTGTTTAGGCTTCTGAAAGAGATAAATATGTTACCCCCATCTCTTTTATGTTGAACTAGAAAGCCAATGCCACAACTGCTTTTTCCCATACATACTTGAAGAAATGTTGTTCACCCCTTAAACCGAAAGACTACCCGTTTATTAATTGTTAGTGTAACTGACTACTTCTTATCAGAAGCAAAGTTTCTAAAATTCTGTAATTTAAAGTATTAAAATTAATCGCTTTTCTTTGATCAACTTTTGCATTTGATATTAAATCGCCTTAAAGGATAATCAGACACACATTAGACCCAAACAATCCATTAAATGTTTTGTAAACAACTGATCCCCAATGAAAGATGAAGCAGATAAAATTTTAAAACAAAACGTATTTACACCTTTTCTGTAAAACAACACAACGGAAAGCAACACTTGACCTTTTTTATTTTTTGCTCCGCGCCGTTCATTGAAACGAAACACAAAGAACAAAAAGTAAAAAAAAAACCATTCAAACCTTTTAAATCCCTAAAACACAAGACCATTGAAAAATTCTAATAAATTATATGTGACAAACATTTTAAAATAAATCTATTTCGACAAAAAAAAAACACAAAAAAGTAGACAAAAACACCATCCACTATTTCACACAAATTAACAACTGCCGATGATGTTTCCCCAGAGAAACCTGTTCATTTAATCTGTTTCGAACTGACAGAATGTATAGAAACAACTGAAACGACTAAAAACTAATTTATTAACAATTTATAGTTAATTTTCTCTAAACAAGCGAACACAGGTCAACCACAAAACTAAAACACACACACACGCACACACACACACACCAACAACTCTCATGAAGCAGCTGCTGCGTGTGTGGCTAATCAAAACAAATAGTGGAAGAAAAAACTTATAAAATAAAATCAAATTGATTTTAAAAATTCATTAAGCACACACATACAGACAGACAGACAGACAAAACACTATCCAATACAGGAATTCGAAATAAATTCAATTTATTTGATGTTAATTTATTGTATTGAAAACTCAAATTCAAATCAAACTTCATAAATGTTTAATGAAGAGCATCAGCTAAAAGTGGGCATGAAAAATCACATAAAATACACTTTATATTGTGGTTTATCGATACACACACCAAAGACAAAATAATATTTAAATTTTCTTGTACGCCTAATTTAAATGCATTTTAAATTAAAAGAACTCCCAGCAAGAACCGAAAACAGAAGAAAATTTCTAAAAGGTACAGCAGGCATATCAAATGTTTTATGGCCGTGTTATTAGTTTAAGAAGCTGTTCGGGTTTTTTTTTTTTTGTCAAAAAAAAAGGTCTTTTATGTTAATCACAAATAAATTTGGGAATCTGGTTTAATTTAAACACTGATTCTGTAACATTTAAGGTGAGAAATACCTGTCACATCGAAATATTCCTTGTGAAATGCGGCAAGTATTTGCTGGCGCAAAATGTCTCACACAACTGAGCCGACTAAATGTATTTAAATAAATTTAAATATAGATTTGAATTCTTTACTTTCATTTATTTCTATAAATCACGTCATAAAGGACGAAGACAAGAAACAGAGCCAACAAACCTAAGCCCAATATCACTTTGAAAGAAACAACCCTTTTAGAAAATTACCTTTGTAGGTATTGCCTTTTCAGCAACTAGTTGCTATAGAGACCCTTAACCAGGTTTATTTTCAAATATGTTATTTGTAAAGAGGACATTAAAAATATGTATGTATATTAATTATTTTATAAGCTTTATTTTACAAACTTCTTTTTAATTGTTTTTTATATAATTTTCATTATAACACCGCTTTCCAAAGCCAATCTTCATAAAATGGCTGCTTAAAACCCTTTTAGACGAAGAATTTGTGAGAACGGTGGCCAGCTGTGGTGTGGTGTGGTGTCCAATTTTCTGAAATCTCAAATCTCAACATAAAGCCAACAAAAACAAAATTCTTAATTGCTTTGGTAAATAAAACATCAATATTTTTAATTAATATGCGTATTTGAATAGATGATAAAAATTATTTACGAAATGGAATTCTAGTTTCATTCATTATTAAAAGCACTTTTCCCACCAAATGAACAAAATTAATATAAAGTAGAAAGAAAAGAAAATATTTGTAAAATTTATATAAAAATGTTTATAGAAACAAGTGCACTTTTTTTGTTGGACATCAAAGTGTATTTTGGCCGGCTTGTTTGAAAAATTTTATATAGAAACTACTTGTAAAATTTTTTGACAACTCGCTTGTTTTTGTGCTGAAGACTACACATTAGAGAGAATTTAAAAAGAAAAAGAAAAAATACTTAATTTGTTTTCTAAAGGGTTAAATTTGAAAAGAAGTATAAGAACAATTTTCCTAAAAAAAAAAAATATCTGAAACCGACCCAATTCTCTCATATCCCCTGTCACACGTATGTGCTCATATTTCATTACCTTTCCTTTTTTACTTTTTACTCTCTTTCATCTGTATTTAAGGTAATCAATCTTAAATGCTTCAGTTTTCTCATGCCAGAAGCCAACCCTTCGTCTTTTTTTTTTTTTGCCACAAACCAAAAAAATAAGTAATAATACCCAATTCATTTTATATTGCGCCACCAGCCTTTGAAATTATATTTTATTGCAAATAAAGTAAAGATTTTCACTAAATTTTATCTTTTAATGGCATCTACGAAGTAAAAAAAAAAAAAACGAAAATACCTAAAGAAAATGAAAAGGAATTGCTGGAAAACAATCTCATGAGAAAATGGAGAAGAAAAATTCTCAACAGCAGGAAAAAAGTAGTGGATATCTTTTCTTGCCACCATTCAAGCGAAAGGTAAAAATAACACCACATCTCAGGCACACAAATCAAAATTCACGGACATTTCAATTGTTAAGAAATTTAAAATGCAAAAGTTCTAAGCAAGTACTAGATTTAAAAGTCAATCATGTGCAAATAAATTCTAAAGTTAAAATTATAATAGACTGAACTCCTAATTTGTTAACAGATAATTATTTGTTGTATAAATAGAACGTTGAAAAAAATGCTGTAACTCTATTCTCTTCTACACACTGTGCAGACAGAAGTGGTTCCTTTAAATACTGTTTAGCAGGAGCAAAAAAAAAAAAAAAAACAGCCGAGTATTAGCAAAAGTAAAGAAATTTTATTTTGTATGAAAAAAGGAATAAAAATAAAGCAACTGTACAGTATTTGTTAAGCAGCAGCCAATTGAATTGGATTTTTTTTTCTTTCTTCTACAAAAAATTCGTTGAAAATGTTTTTTAATCGCTATACAAACTCTCTGCTTTGCTATTTCTTCTACTAAATGTAATTCATTTAAAGATATTTGTTTCATTCCGTTGGCCGCTTGTAATGCAACAATAATCTTTCTTTACTCTTCTTTCATCATTATGATGCTCCTCATAGTAATCTTCCGGAAAATATTTATACCATCATCTGTTTATCGTTTGAAGAATGAAGGAGCCAATAGAGACCGTAGAAAAGAAAAAGCTTTTAAATAAAACGAAGCTGGAACTGCAGTTGAAGCAGCAACAGTCACAAACATATTTATGGAGATCAAAAGTGACTGATACCAGAAAAAGTCTTAAGCCAGAAAAAGTCTTAAGAGGTAAGAAGCATTGAAGAATTCTTTGGTTCCTCATATTTTTCATAAACTCTAAAACTACAGTTTTACACATATCACACAAAGAAATGGTAATGGCTTACAAAACGTTTGTAATTTCTACGATTTAAGTTTTCGATCTCAATGAGAGGTTTAGCAAGCACTTTTTTAAAAGTTTTCATTCAAAAGGTACGACATTGTTTTAGAAAGGTCATTTTTCAAACCAGATTTTTTTTGAATGGAAAAATTTCTTAAAAGACACTTTTGTAAAAAGATCATATTTTGAAAAGGTCCTTTTTTTAAGTCACTTTCTAAAAAAGTATTTTTTAAAGGGTACTTTTTTTATTACAATAGGTACTTTTATAAAAAGTACGTTTTTAAAAGGTACTATGCTTTTAAAGATAATTTTTTTGAAATGGGGCTCAGTTTAAAAAGTATTTTCTTTAAAAGGTACTTTTTTAAAAGGTACTTTTTCATAAGGTACTTTTTTATAAGGTACTTTTTTTAAAAGGGTGCTTTTTATTGAAAGGTGCAATATTTTTCAAAGCCCTATCAAATACTTTTTTAAAATTAACTTGTTTCAAAAACGTACTTTCTTTAAGAGGTAGTTTTTTCAAAAGGTACTTTCTTAAAGGGTACTTCTTTAAAAAATTAAGTTTTTAATAGGTACTTTTTTGAAAAGGTACTTTTCTTTAAAAGTTACTTGTTTTAAATGTTAGTTTTCTAAAAGGTACCTTTTCAAAAGATATTTTTTTCAAAGGTACTTTTTAAAAAGGTGCTTTTTCTTAGAGGTACTTATGTTAAGATGTATTTTATTTGAAAGGTACTTTTTTTAAACTGTACTTTTTTAAAAGATACTTTTTTAAACGGGTCGTTTTCAAAAAGGTAATTTTTTAAACGGTACTTGTTTTAAAAGGTGCTATCTTTAAAATGCTACGTTTTTAAAAGTTCCTTTTACTTAAAGGTACTTTTTTAAAAGGCTCTATTTAAAATGTACTTCTTTCAAGGAACATTGTTTTCAAAGTCATTGTCTTTATAGTGCATTAACTTTTCCATTTTACAATCGAATTATATGACTTGCAGATATCGTTAATCATTTTATTAGGCTTAAGTTCGATGTTTAATTCCTCAAATTAAGTAACAATTAGCCGTTACTCTCGAGCCGTGAGAGACAGAGGGATGAAATTTGCATAATATATGCATTCACATATGCTCCACAACAACAAATGCTAAAAACAACAACAACTGTAAAACTACCAGGTGTCCCTTTACAACGTAAAGTAACAGTTAGCTATAACTCTCTAACCGTAGAGAGCCTAAATTCGCACAGTGTATATATATTCCCACATGCCTTACAACACCAAATGACAACAACAAGTCGAAAACTACTAGGTGTCCCCATACAACGTAAACAATTAAACGCAACTCTCAAGGTGATTGCCATAATAGACTTTGAGAAGGTGCTTTTTTAAAAATAGTTTCTGTAAGCATTTTTGAAAATATTAGTGTCTTCTAGTGGAAACCAATTCACTTTTGGCCAATATTCTCAAACGATTTTTCGGAAACTTTTTGTGGTAAAAAAAAAAAAATATTATAAGCAATTTTTAGACATTTTTCCCGGTATAATGCTTAGGAGACCACACACACACACACACACATACGCATCCCTTGTAAAAACAAGCTCATATTTTCTGTATGATACTTAACTGTTTTCTGTTCATTACTTCCGCCATGTAAGCGAACAAATGGAGCAGAATAGAAATGTTTACAATAAGGCCATGGAAACACTTTCGTAAAGACAATGTTGTTTTAAGCCAGTTGCTGGGGATAAACTGAATGGTATAGACAAAAGCAGCAGAGAAAGGGATCAATGAATGATGTTTTAAGTTCTTGACGAGCAGTTTAGGGAGAGCTGCTTTTGAAAAGCAAATGCATACAAGCACTTGCGAATCATGCTTTACATAACTTAATAAAAATAATAAAAATGTTTCAAATACTCGTTACGGAATACAGACACATGTGCATGCACACCCTCGAATTTTTCCAAATTTTCTAAGAAGTTTATGTTTTCATTTGCTCTAGCAAATATTTGCGCATCTTGTAGATACTTTACACCAAGTTTCAGTTTAACTACAACGAAAAAACCAACGAAAACGAATAAAAGTATAGTGGAAAAACATTTCAGCTAAAACAATAATTGTTATAAACTACCTGCTGTCTTTTGTTACACTTTTGTAGAGGAAGACAACAGTAGAAAAACTAAGCCCCAACAATAATAAAAGAGTAGCAACTCTGGGAAATCTAGTGGCTGAAAAACTAAAGCAACCATTCATTCAGCCAAGCCAGCCAACAGCCGCAGTAAGTAGATATTGGGTAGGTATATACCGACATGTGTATGTGTTTGTGTTCGTTTTGTTGTTAGTTTAGTTTTAGTGTTTATTTTAATGTTGCCGTTGTTAGTAAGTAACTTTTTGTTGTTGTTGTTATTGTTGTTAATTGTAAGTTGTCATCAAGTCTAAAGGTAACCAGCAGCGTTGTGTTTTTGTTTATTTTCCAGCAGTTATCGCTCGCTGTATCTTTGTTGTAGCTAAAAATTGTAAATGCTAAACGAAGTTTTAAGGGATGCATGTCGTGAACGGAGAGTGCACACAAAAGACAGCATCATAAAGTACTGCATTAAATGGAGTGACAAATTTTATAAACTAAATATTCCTAAAAAAAAAAAAAAAAAAAAAAAAAAAAAAAAAAAAAAACGTGGCGGCTTTAGATTTTTTGATTTTTAGCATCTAAATTTTAAGATAAATAAAATTTTCTACTGAATAAAATTTTTGTGTTACAAATTGTTTTATTTATTTTTTAATTTGTCAAAAGAAAACAGCCCTGATTAAAAATTTAGAAAACAAAAAAAAAATGTGGTACATAAGAGCGCATGGGCGGAGTTGGGTGGGTTGAATTAGTAATCGATATTTCGGTAGCTTTTGGCATGAGAAAAAAAAATTTTCGTTAAGAGATTTCAAACAATCATTTTAGAGGTGTCCGTTTTTTTTTGTGCCCATCTAAAGAGACGTGATTCGAGTTCGTTGATTTCAAAAAAATGGTGGAGAGAAAAAAATTGTTAGATGATTAATCTTAAAATTAATTCCTCTGCTGGCAAACTGGTGTTGATTAATCAGTGGGCCCCGTACTTGAGAGCCGCGAAAATGAAATTTTCTCCCCATCCCACTTATTTGAAAAATTTCTGTCTGTACACTTTGACCCAGTTCAGTAGACAGTAAGTAATGAAGAGATCAAGAAGTAGAACTGCTAAGAGCAGATACTTAAAGATGTATGTAAGTAGTTATGACCTGAGTTCGAGACGAGTTGCGTGCTCTTAAATTTCCGCCCACCAAAAAAAAATTTGCCCTGAGAAACAATTGCATATAAATTTTTCAGCTTCTTATAGTCCCAGCTTATGGTTTTTAATGGAAATGTAACACTACTTGACATGTCTGTTCCAAGTAGATTCATCCCAAGGAATCTATTAGATTTCACCCAATTTCCCTAAACCATAAAATCTGCCCTGGGAAACAGATGTTCAGTGATTTATGTCTTCACCAGCTGGCTCGAAGTCCTAACCAGATGGTGGATCAAGCCACGTTACATACTTTATGGTAATTTTTTTGCTTTTGATCTTGGACCATAGCAACACCCCTTGCTAAAGAGTTTGAGCTATCTACTCTCTGCTGTATTGCAATTCCCTGGACGTCATACGGATGGCAGGAGTACGGCTGATAGCAGGAAATTTCCAGGAACATCAGAGGCTGAATTCTGGCGAATGCAGTGTGTTTGCTGCTCGTATTGGTTTTGCTTTACATTATATTCCCCATCGAGCATATTCGATCACAAAAGCTGGAATTCGGCCTCAGGCCTTTAACCAGCCTTAATGATTCCGCCGTTTCAGTTTCTTACAAAGCAGCCTGTGTTGCTTCGCAACAGCAATGTGGCCTTATTTGAAACCCCGAGCGTAGGCGCGAAGGCCGTATAGTCAGTTTGGTTACAAATGTGCCCATCCATGCGAATTTATTTAGACAACTACAAGCAGTATAATCCACCCAAGGCTGGCTCCTCAACCTTCGATTGGGCCAGAAGACTTCGTAGAGTCAGCCCGAGGCACTGACTCCTGTAGAGCAGAATTTATGTTTGGTGGAGAGTTTCACCAGGTGGCTCAGGACCTGCCTAAAATTTCTGGTTACCAAAATAACTGAGGTATCCTGCATCCCATTTGCCCTGATGGCTCGGCACCAAGCTGGAAAGATCAGCAAGATGTAATATGTGCCTCCTGAAGGAGCCCTGAAAAACAGCTGAATATTACCTTTGCAGTCCCATATTATGACTTTTAACGGACATAGTCTTATATATCGTATATAGTCTATAATATCTTATACGAGCATGTCTGTTCCAGCCCTCATCTCATACAATTTTTTTGTGCTCTACCCAACTTCCAACCACTATAAAATTTTTGTTGGAAACAATTATTGTGGGACGTATTTAACTCGCGAATTTTTGTGCACACCCTCATGCTAGGAACACAACTGGGACGAATGACGAAATTTTCGCCGCGAATATTCGCCGTCAAAAATAAAACACATTGATGTATACAAGGCGAATACATTACAGGTGCCCGCATACCAATTCGCTTCAACATTTTTCCACAATTTTATCTTCTGAGTTGTCAAAGCCGATAGAAAACGACAACAAAACTTGTGACATCTCTAGAGAAAATGTTGAAGCGAATTGAATTGCGACCACCTATACTTGATTCGCCTTGGGTGTATATGAAAATGCACACAGTCACAGCGTCGGTCGAAATTCGTTGTACGCGGCGAACTTGAAAGAGATTTATTTCTATTTCTTACGCCGGCGAACGACGAACATATCAGTACCATGTGGCCATTTTGGTTTTAGTTTTCAATTGTTTTAGTAAAAACAGTTAATTTTTTACTTCAATAGTTTTTATTTTAAGTTCTAAGCTTTGACTTTTTGTATTTAAAATATAAAAGCCAACATATTGGTAATGCTAAATTGTTTAGCAACCAATTTTTTTAATATGGTCACCCCATCAGCTGTTCAACTATAATAAGATAAAATTACTAAACTGAGAAAATGGATACAAGTGAAATTGTAATTGAAAATGTTAAACTTCAAGGTTTTTACCATAATGAACATGATGTTCATTATTTTAATTATTTTTACATATTTTTAAATTCTTTGATTCATTTAAATTTTTTTTTTTTATCTTTGAACAAACAATAAACAACTTTATCAATTATAACAGATGTTTTTGTTTTTCGTCGTTATTGTGCTTCGTACGACGAATTTACACAGCGAATTTTAACCGGCGTATTCGTCGTGTTGGGCGAAATTCGTTGTTCGTCCAAGTTGTATTCCTAGCATTACTTTGCGATTTTATGATTTCACTTTTTGACAACTCTCAAAAAATCGAGTGGTTTTCATAAAAGCTTTCTAGGCAAGACTGATGTCTTCGATTAATTACCATTCATTATAAACTAAAACGGTTTAGTTTTGTCTACACTGCCGTAGATACAAATTTCCCTCAAACGCTAATAAAACTAAAGTAAATCTGCCATTTAAGAACTTCAAACTCTTTGAAAGCCCTGCTCAAGGCAGTTGCTTAGTCCTTTTGTTCAACAGCCTTTTTGTTTTTGCTTAAAACCAGCGAACACGTTCTACCAAGTTATTTTAACTTTCTGTTGTGTGCTGCTTTCTTTTCAGCTGTTTTCATTTGTACGCCTGAAAGTGTCTACAAGTATTGTATTGTTTTAAAGCATGTTGTATTTTATTTCCTTGAATTGTTATTATTTTTCCGAACAAACTTTTCATTTCGAACCGTTTGCAAACAAAACTTTTCCTTGTTGAAAATGTAATTACTACAAAGTAGAAGACGAAGAAGTTGTAGAAAAAAAAAAACCAAAAAAGAAATATAAAAAACAAAAGATCGAAATTAAGTCTAATAAGGAAGGAAAATGTAGTAAAAGATTCCAGCAACCAAACACAAAGAAGCAGAGAAAAAAAGTAGTAATAGAAGTAGTATCGTGTAAATTTTTGTATAAAATTTGTTTTTAATTTTATTAATACAAAAGGAACATGTTTTGGGCATGAAATTAAAAATAGCGTTAAGTAACAAAAGACGAATTACAACAAATGTTCGAGGAGATTGAACGCAAAGTGAAGTCTGAAGTTTTTCTTATTGAAACAATAAAAAAACAAAGCAGCTTTGAATAGTAGCAAAGAAATTTAAGATGTTATAAAATTTTATAAACTTTTTAACATTTATCCCAATCACAAACTCCAATTGTATTGTATACGACGTATTTTTGTTGTTGTTGTTGTAGTTGTCAGACGGTATTGATTTCGCTTGATTTACAGGCGTTTTTCATGGATGTCAAGCATCAAGACAAAATATATTTTGTCGAAATATTTTAAGCTTAACTAACAGGCACACAACTTGGCCAAATCTTTGTGAAAATCAAATTATTACTTCATCAAAATATGATGGTGAGGCGTTTGTTTAAATCTATGAATACAAGTATCCCTTCGAATTGACACTAACATTTCATAGCACTTAAAAGCTGAAAGTAAGAGGACATGTTTGTATATTTTTTGTAAATGCTTATTTTTAAAACCGCTGTTGAATGCATGTAGCATAGCATTTTAAATTACTGATTATTTTTAAGTCACATGCTTTCAAATCGCAGACGGCTGGAAGTCGCACAATGCTATATATCACACGTGATCTTAATACCTTGTTCATACATGCATTTCTAACTGAGATAATATTCAGTTTATTGACATAATATTTTTTTGCGTTCATACATACAAATATTGCGCTAACTCAATTAGTATTTGACAGCTGGAAAAAAGTTGTTGTTTTTGTTTTGGTAGTGAGAAAGAAAAAGTGAAAAATATTTTGTCATTTTGTTATTTTGTTTTGTTTGCTTTTGTTGACATTTATCTCGTCTTTCATCTCGCATTGTATACTTTTGCTTATTAAACACATCTTTTACAGTGTTGTGTTTCATCTTTTTCTCAATATTCAAAGCAATTTTGAGTTTATTAAGCAATAACTTTATTGACTTTTTGTATGGAATATTGAGCTCAATAATAGACTTTATTGCGATTATCTCAATAAAGGCGCACGTATGAACATGGTATTAGTTCCTCAAAAATTTAGAAGGGTTTTTTGGTAAAATTGTAGTGACCAATATTTTTTATAAAGACAAGAAAAGTAAAACTGAAAACTCATTGGCTGGGGAACAAAGAATGGATGTTCCACGTTTGGAAATTGTTGAGAACTCATCAGGTCATAACTCAATTACAGACTGTTTTTAAGAAGCAGCCTTCCCACTACTTGAGCGCTTCATTAGTGGTTGTCTATATTTAGCATATTGATCCACTTTCAATTTGAACACTGTTTTTCTATTGATTTGAATCCATTTTATTATCTGTCACCAACATTGAAACAGCTAATGAAGACTTGGGGTTTTTTGCCACACTCTTTCTCAATTCTGAAAAAGTAAAATCAAACGAAAACCCAGTGCAGTAAATTGCAATTGTAAATCGTAAAATTCGACTAAAAGGTGAAAATTAATATAACAAATTTTCTTTTGGCCCGTACGGAGGTCTTAAGGAGATTTGCGTTTTAAAAACATGTGTGTGAAGGTAAATATGCCGAGTTAAATATGTTTCACGTAACGATATATTTAAGTGTGAAGTTAAATATGTTTTTCGTAAGCGAACATTGTACCAACATGTTTATCTGTGAAAGTAAAAATGTTATAAAATAAAAGAATATTTAAAAATATTAACAAGAACCATCAGAATTTTAAAATTGAGAAAACTAATAAAAAAAAAATGTTTAACAGCGGCACCGTGAAAAATCGATTATCTCTGAAAGAATTTGGCCATATATGGGCAAATTTCTTGAGTGTAACTCAACTGGACCACATGGAAAAGGAAGTCAAGGCTGTGGTCTTTTTAGTGGTATAAGTGCCGTTTCTCAATTGTATTTGGGAATTTTTTTTTATTAAATTTTTATCGTGAGATCAAACATTTTCGTCAATGTCAGACTTTCAGCTGAGAAGAAATAAATTAGCTTAACAACTTAGTTTGACAGATGTCGAATTCCAGTTCAATACTTTTGAAGCCACGAAATGGATAACCCGTTATGTAGAGACGAATTTTATTTTTGGTTTTTGCTTTATTTGTGCTGTACTTGTGTTTGGCATAGCGGGTCCCTCTTAGCACAGCGAGTCCGAAGTGGGCCGGTCTCACGACTGGCAGCCCATGAAACATAGTGTACTTCTGTGTGTGTGTGTGTGTGCACTGCAAAATACATAAAGTGTAAGAAGGGATTTGGGTGTCGTTTCAAGGACATACGAGTATTGAAGTGACCATACTAGTATTTACCAGAAATTTTATATTTAATTTGATTTTTATCAAAATCTCCGACATCCAAAAATATACCCAGAAGAAGATATATTTCCATTGATTGGGACAGAGAGGCACATGTTTTGTTTTGTTTTTTTTTTTTGATTACATGGTGTGGAAGCCAGACGACTTCTGTTGGCAGAAGTCTACCACTCTTTCGCTGTAAAATGAAGTGATTAAAGCTGTGTTCTTCGAATTACTTCGAATTACATTTTGTCGAATGTCATCTTGGATCTATGTTTTTTTTTTATATTTTTCCTTGATCTCGTTTTAGTTTTTAATTAATATTTAAATATCATGTTTATCTTTTGTTTTCATTTAAAACCCCATTAAGATTTAATCTCTAGGAAGGGAGAATAAATTTAGCTTCGCTTTTAACAATGTTTAATTTTTTGTAGAATTTGGTTTTTCCAGACAAATATAAAAACAGCTTGGAAAAAAATAGCCATCAAAAAATAATTTGAAATAAGACACAAAATGTCCAAAAAAATAAATAGAGAAGCAGTAAAAAAAGGAATACACAAAAAAGTTTAAGCTTTAAATTTTTAACAAGAAAATAGTTATCAAAACCCCACAATCTAAACCAAACTAAAAATTAAAAAAAAAAAAAAAAGAAAAAAAGTAAAAGAAGAAAAAGTCAATAGAAAAATATACAAAAATCTAAAAGAAAAAAAAAAACAACTGAAAAAAACAGCCAACAAACTTAAACGGCCAACGAACCAGTCGGTTCAAGCCATGTAAGTCAAGATACCCCCAGCCAGTCAGCCAGGCCAAAGACGTACTATAACATTTAGCATTGTCAGCTAAATGGAGAAGAGAAATAATACAAATGCAAGTGTGTTGTGTGTGTGTGTGTGTGTTTGTTTGAAAGCAAAGAACAGCAGCAAAAGTAACGTCATCATGATGTTTGAAAACGAAGCACACGACAGAGCAAAAACTTGAACAGGCAACTTTTGCAGCAACAAAACAGCAGCGAAAACTGCAGATTTTCTACCCATGAATAAATAAATAAATAATTATTATATTTACAACAATTTGCCACTTCTGTTCAATACAAGCACTAATTTTAATTGTTTGAAATCAACAATTTTTTTCCAACCATAAAGTTCAGCTGTGAAAAGTTTACAAAATTTAGAGAAACGGCCTAAAATAAAATTTCGTATGGAATTCTTTAGAAAAAATACACTCAAAATTTAATAATATTCATTTTAATTAAATTTATCTTTAAATAGTTTGCTTGTGCTGGCCAAGTGTTTGTGACTTGTAATTAAATGCTTGCATTTAAAGTTCTAATTTAAAATAAAAAGAAGAGCCGTTTCAGAAAAAACAACAACAACAACAAAAACGTATGCTTATCTAAAAATTGTATCAAATTAATGTTTTGGAAAAGGTCATTTCATTTGAAATCTAAAACTTAACAACTGACACTTAAACGAAGTGTTTAGTTTGAAGTTGGTTTCAACACTTTTCAATTGAATTAAAAACCAAATATCTAAAAAGTTTATCAAGTGCTAGAAAATTTTATTTGGAAAAAAATTCCAGCATTTTAAATGAGAAGAAATATGACACATTTTAACTGGAATTTAGAATTTTTTGTCAGCATTAAATTAAAGGCTATTTAGAATTTAAATGTAAAATAATTTGCTGAAGCAGTTAAGACGGTTTTGAGTAAAAGCTTTAAGGGCGGGTTGCATTTGGGGGAATGAAATATTTTTGTTCATGCTTGGAGCCAACAAACTGCACAATACTTTCAGATATTGAAGATTTTTTGCTCCTCTAATGATTTTCAATTTTTGAATTGTTTTATATAAAAACTGTGATACAGTGTGAGCCGATGTGTGCGGAAGGGAAATAAAAAATTAAATCTGCGGGCTTATCTTGTAACTTTTTAGAGCTTAATCTCCATTGCTAAAAATCTGTAAATTCAGTTTAGCAATTTTCAGCCACGAATGCAATTCTGTAATGCCGGCTGAACATTCTGAACAAGCTGACAGCTCAAGCGATTGCAATTACATAATAATGATTAAGGCATATCGCTTAAGCTTTGGTCACTTAGACAAAAGTGATGCTGTCAACCGCAGTTTTTAAGGCACCCTAGAAAAAATACACTTAACTTTTTAGGAACCATTTTGCCCTGATACTGTTCGCAGCTTCTTATCTTAGCGCATATACAACCCATGCGCTTTTTTTTCAACCGATACAAAACGTTCAGCCTTTAAAGAGGGACAAAGAAGGCATATACCATCGCTGTCTCACGTTCACCGCGATGCTTATCAGCACCCAAATGGTTTTGAGGCCAGGTCATGACTGGTTTTAGGCAACAGCCTGCCTAAATTCTACTAACTGAGCTCTTCATTGCTAACAAATTCCATAGCGAAAATAATTTAAAGCAAAAATACACTAAGCTGCAAGCACACATCACTCGACCATCAACTTGTTCGATCACGAATACCGAAATTCGGATTTCGATAAATTTCTAAAAATGTTCTTCAGAAAAGGAAAATCTATCAATATTCTCGCAATGAAATGTCTTTCAATATTATGATCGTATTATATATTTCTGCATGTAATATCACAAAAATAAGATTAAAATAATTTTATTCAAAAGAAGAAAACAATTATTTCAACTTTTCATTGCATCTTGTGTGTAAATCTGAAATATGAAATAGCTAAAGGTCTTTCATGTTTTCTTTGTCCTGTTTAATTAATTTCAATCACAAAAATAAACATAATACAAAATAATTATAAAAAAAAAGTTCGATTAGTTAAAGTTAATTGATGTTTAGAAACTACATTTGTATATGCTCATTTTATAAAAACTATTTTGTGGGATTGTTTAGAAAAAATTGTATTTCTTTCCTTTTTCCTTAATGTTGCTTTTTCTCTAATAACCATATGTTTTTGTTCAAACGATGTTGCCACATTTAACTTGCAATGTTGCCTGACATAACGAACAATATTGCCAAATTTTACTTAAAAATAACAAAACTAAAATTTGTCGGAATGAAGCAAATCGTTCAAAGTCAGAAAAAAGTCTAACAAAATCTATCGAATTGAAAATTCGTATTTGTTATTTAGGGATAATAATCGACTCAAAAATTTAATTTAGAGACCATATTCAATATATATTAAACAAACTCAACATTCTCACTCGCATACTCTATCCTTTTATTAACAGAAAGTCTTCTCTAAGTACTGAAAACAAAATGCTTATATTCAAACTGATCTTCCAGGCCATTATATTCTATGCAGCTCCAATGTGGGCTGCAACTGCTTCATGTCATACCAAGAAACTTCAGATTGCACAGAACAAGTTACTGAAACTTGTATATAATCTTCCTTGGTTCTATTCAACCCGCAGACTTCATACACTTTCGAATTCAGATCTTGTAGTTACCAGACTTAATAAACTGTCAGAAAAATTTTATTCCATACTCATATTAATGATTTGACATCAGCGTAGGTAGTTTGTAGGCTTTTAGTTAAGTTGGTTTTATTAAAATTTTCGAAAAATATATTCAAATAGGTTTTTTTCTATAAATTTCTGCCTCCAATATAATTTTTTTTTTTTTGCAAATATTGTATATGTATAATTTTCATTTTTACTAAAGTTTATTAAGTAGAAAAAGTAGAAAAAAAGAGACTTGAACTAATGAAATATAAATTTAAGTTGAAGTTGTAAACACATATGCTATATGAAGAACAATAAATTGAAATTGAATTGAGAAAATTCGTATTCAAATATTTCGATGAGAGGCATGATAGAAATTGTAATGCTAAGTTCTAAAGTTAATTGGAATTTGCTGAAATATTATTACTTTCTTTTATTAAGCCATTTCTTTTCCTTTGAATTCGTCCATCCTGGAGAGAATTTCATTTCATTTTATTTATTTTTTTTTTTTATTTACCATAAAATTCTAAAAATTCTTAAATCATCACATTCACATACATACATGCATTTGTAAGTATACTCGATTTTTGAAATTATTTTTAACTCTATTTGAAATAAGTGCACAGTTGGCAATTTTTAGAAGCTGACAAATATTCTATACCCTATAATGCTGCTTATAAACTGTCCGTTTCCACATGAGTGTTGGCAATAGTAATTTGGTGGCCGCCTCTCTGTCTAAATTTAGAAAAACAGAATTATCATGAACGGTTTCAAATTACCAGCCTTATGTTTTATGTCATCTTTGTCGCAGGCAGTCATAAAACCAAAATAATTTTTGTAATTAATTTTGTTGGAATTACTTCTGCTTGCTGTTGTTGGGTTTTTAAGTTCAAATCACTTAAGATTGTTAAGGCTTGATTTAATTTAAAAAGTGTTTGTTTTAATATTTTTGAAAACTCAAAATAAAAATGCGCGTTTAACACGCACATTTAGTTTTACTATAATTTGTTTGCTCTTAACACAAAAAAACTGATATTCAAAATGTTTAAATTTTCACTTCAAAATGACGACTTAACTGTTCCAAATTGGCCAATAGTATAGCAGCTCCTTTGCTTGAAGAAATGTTTGGAAATCTCAAAACTTGTACTTATTTGTATCCACATTAGGCTGGGTCGATTTGTGTGTACAAACATTGGCCAAGAAGAAAACAAAACTTTCACTGGGACATATTAACAAAAAAACAAAGTCGTTTTCGAGGCGTCCGTTTTGCAATTTTTGTTTTGAGTTGTTGTATGGCAGCCTTCTAAGGAGGCAGGGTACGAAGTCGGTATGTTCGAAATATACATTGTGGAGAAAAAATTATTGTGGTTTGGCCATACATATGATTCCTCTGGGGGCACCCTATGTTTTAAAGGCTGAAAAGTATTATTTTTTATATGTTGAGTGTCGAAAAATCGGGTGTCAAAATATCGACTGAAGTCAAGTGCATTACCAACTCCCAATAATTTTTTTCACCTCCACATTTTTTTCGAACAAAAAAATTTTTAAATCCGAAAATGATTTTTAAGGCCGAAAATGATTTTTTTTTATATGTGTTGAGTGAAACTTTTTTTCCTCCTGCCAAAATCTATCGAAAAAGCGGGTGGCACAATATCGATTGGAGTCGAGAGTATAACCAACCCTCAATAATTTTTTTGGAACACGTTCCATGCCGTTTTAGGGAGCGCTTTCATACCAAAAACAAAAAAATTTAAAAATTTGAGGCCTTGAAAATTATGTTTTTTTATGTCATGGTGGAACTTTTTTTGTTTTCTTCTGCCAAAATCTGTCGAAAAATTGGATGTATAAATCAACCCGCCCTAATGTACATTTTTGTACAAAACGAACTTTTTTAATATATTTTTTTCGTTTCATGAACAGTTAAACAAACATGTTTTCTTTTAATTTCCCAATGTTGCGTGTCAAGTTTTTAAACTTTTGGTAAATTGTGTTTTTACTACTAGAAGTGTTTAATTATTATTAATTTTTTTTCTTAGTAAAATTTTTAGGCAGCTTACGTGTTTTTTTAAGTGATTTATTGGGTCCACGAAAATTATTTTTAAGCATTTTATTTTCATGAATAGATTAAGTGATTTGAAAACAGCTTTTTTTAATGTTTTTTCTGAGAAATTTATGAACATGCTAGAGGAAAATGTTGGTAAACTCTTTTAACAACTTTGTTAATTAATATTGGGGGGAGGAAGTTAAAATATGTTTAGTTAATTGGCAGCAATTAAAAAAGTATTAAAGTCCAATAATTGAATTTACATGTAATTGAAAATTAAAAGCATTTAAAAATTATTTAGGGTTTCTTTAAAATGTTTTCAGGACACATGCAACTTTGCATGTCCTCATGGTACGGATTATTACTTTGTGATGGGGTTGGAATTTCGGGCGGTATTAAATCTGTTATGCAGTTCTATAGCCAGCACAACTTTCAAAATTTGGTTAGTGACTAATATTTAGACTACCCTGGGGGGCCGGACGAATGGTCAGGTTTACAAGGTGTTAAATTACCTTTAAAGTCCAACACCGGTATTCATAAAAAATAAAACATTGTTGAAACACATTTTAGAACAAATTTTTCATATAAAATTTGTTCTAAAATGTACTTCAGCAACGTTTTATTTTTTATGAATACCGGTGCAAAAATTTGTACAAAATTAACAGGCCAATTTAAGATTAACGCGCCACCTCAATTTCTGGTTATTCTATTTGTTTGAATTGTTGCGATGGCTGAGTGGATGTTGATGGTGATTTAGAGCCATGGAGCTGGGGTCCGAATCTCGTCAAACGCAAATTGCAATGAACAAAAAAATGTAAAGAAAGCTCGACTTTACTTCCCCAAAATTCGGAAAAGATTTCTTTGTGGAGAATTTGTAGTGATCAACATTTTTAAAAGAGACAAAAAAGTAAAGTTGAAGACATATTGGCTGGAGAGCATACCATAGCTGTTGGATGTCCATCACGGCGATCACAGCACCGAATTGTTTGGAACTCAGGTCATAACTATTTGTATGCTGTTTGTCAGCATCATCAGTTTGCCATGCTACTTCGAAGTAGTTTGGGTGCTGACGATTGTCGTGGTGGACGCGAAACAGCCATTGTGTGTTCGCCAGGGAATATGTCTTCATTTTAAGATTTCTTTTCTGCTTTCAAAATCTTGATCACTACAAATTTATCACAAAAAATGTTTTCTCAATACTGAGCAAGTAAAATCGAACTAAGTCCCGATAAAATAATTAACAATAGTAAATTATAATGTGAAACAAAACTACCACCGAAAAATACAAAATCAGCGGTGTTTCTTATTTATTAGCTTTGAAAACATACGCAGAAATGTGTTTTGATCGAACGTCATTTCTATTCCGACAAATGCTTCTTTAAGATATTAAAATCGATCAGTTTCCTGAGAAGAAAATTAGTATGATCGACTGAGGAGTATCTGGGTGTGATGTCAAAAAAAAATTAATTCAAAGCTGACTTTTCTACAGTATTTTAATCTTTTTTTCAATAACAATATGTTTGTGCCGTTTTCTTTTCTACATTAAATGCTACATTTTTAACACTGTCTTGCATAAAAATGTAGATGAGAATGGTTTTTGTCACTTTTTACTTTACTGATTGATAATTTTGGCCACGTTTTGATTTGAGAAAGGTGCAAGAAAGCATTCACGTTTTTTTTTTCTAGGAAAGAAATCGACATTAAAAATAACAAAGTTTAAAATTATTTTACTTATTATTCGCTAGAAAAGCCAATTGAAATCTATTATTCTAAGTCTAAGTAGAGCTTAATAATCTTTATTACTTTATCACAAATGCTCAAGCAAACATTTAATACAGCAAACAATTTAATCATTTTGCAACTCTTTTAATTTTCCTTAAAAAAAACAAACAACGAGCAGTTTATATTTTTGAGAGCATTAAAAGGTAAAAGTTTTTTTTAATATTCAAAAATTTTTTGATATCAGAGCCAATTGAAATGTAGAATTCTTGATCTAGGTAAAGGTTTACCAATGGTTTTCTGTCCTTTTCAGTCATCATTATGTTTATGGAAATAAGAGAATAAGTAGCAATGTGTGAATTTATTTCTTCGAGTCTACTGACGATTTGAGAAGCATCAAAAAATGTCGGCAGCATACGAGTATAGATGGCTGATAAAGACAGAAAACAATTCACAAGGTCTACGCAGACCTGGAAATATAGTGGAAATAAAGTAAATAGATTAAAGTCAGCAGAAGGTAAAACAAAATCGATCGAAATTAAAATTCCAAATAACTCCTATGAGCAGGCCCAACAATTATTATTTATAAGATTTCGGGAACTACAAGCAAAGCTGGATTTACCAGATACTTAAGCACTTGTTTAACAAATTTTGTATTGAAACGGTATCCAAAAGTATAGAGAACTTTCAGCCAGGCTCCCCTTCTTATTTCTTCATTATTTTCCATTGGAAAACTTCAACCCCTTTAATGAACATGTTAATTAACAACTGACATACACAAACAAAAAACTTAATATTGAAAAGTAATAAAGCTGCACCTTTTCTCATTGTTGGATCTCAAAAAAAAAAAAAAAAAAAAAAAAAAAAAAAAAAAAAAAAAAACAACTGAACACAATAATCTAAGATCCCACAACAACAACGCGAACAGTTGTAAAATACACTTTCATGTAAAAACAGAGAGCATTCGTTGGAATATTAATCTGTCAAGTCATGTTAAATTGTTTACCCAAAGTTTAACAGAAAGCAACAAGAAGAAAAGAAAAAGTAATTACTCGCTACACGTTCAATTTCGAAATAGAAAAGAAAAGAAAACGCTACGCAGCCGACAGACACATTGTAAAACAATCAAAATGTAATTTTGGTTTTAATTTGTGGGTTTCTTTTTTATGAAAAAGTACACCCAAAATTATTTATCATACATTTGTTTGTTAAGTTTTGTTTTCCTATTTGAATAGTGTACAAATTTTAACACACAAAGGTGTTACAATTTTAACACGGACTTGTACAAATGAACTTTTTATTTATTTTTATAAGTTTTAACATTTGCTGATAAAAAGGTAGCAGTTGATATAATAGTATGGGTGTGTGTGTGTGTGTGGATTTATGTAATGGAAAATAACTATTTTTTATGCAAGAAAGAGAAAAAAATACCCTGTCAGACAGTGAGTGGTCGACTTCCAAAAAAAAGTTAACCTTGAGTTGACTTTTATGCACCAGCTACAAGTTAATTACTATGCAATCGATTTAGACTAGATTAGTTAGGTTGATTGGAGGAATTTGTTTGCCCATGTCTTGCGACATGCACTTAAGCCAGTGCGCTACGTGGATTTAACCGCGAACACTTTGACCCATAGGTCTATAGGAACTCCGTGTCATTCACAAAGTTACTTAATTTCTTCCAGGTAATGCCCCATAATTGGGTTATGTATGGTAAGGTGTCGCTCCCAAGATATCGGTACCGTATTTGTGCTCTAATGTCTCACTCTTCTCCCCCCCACCATGCTCTACATTCAACTCCTCCCGATATTCCTATGCGGTTAAGATGTGCCAGTCGATTTACAATTCACAATCCACACGGACTGGCCGTGAGCAATGCGAAAAGTCAAACAGAACTGACTCCAAATTCAAATAATATCCTACACATGTCGCATTCGTTCTAATTGTTGTGATGGCTAGTGGGTACGAGTGGCTACTGCACAACCCTACAGGTTTCGCGGTTCGAATCCAGCCAGAGGCTAAGAAAATAACCTGGCGGTACAAAAATAAAGTAAGGGGAAACAAAACATAGACTAAATTACAATTTAATCAAACAAAATATCATTATGGAAAAATGTAAAATCAGACTTAGCCCCGATTTTTGACTTGGGACTTAAATACAAAATTAGTAAATTTTCCTTAAAATTTAAGTGGGATTTACAATAGCTTTCTGTTTTACAGTCTAAAATTATGTTTGGTAATTAATTGTAACAAAAGTACGGCAGCACAATGTAAGTGTCAAAAGTTATCGATAGCTCAATAAAAAACAGCTGTTTAAACAAATTTGGAAGCAAGTGAAATTGTAAAAAGTTTAGAAAATAATAAATTGTTTTGTAACAATTATTAAAATGTGTGGCAAAAGTGATAAAAGGATTCCGAATTTCACTGCCACAGAAGTTGATCACCTTCTGGAAATAATAAAAAATCAAATTATGAAACAAAAAAACATGTGCAATTTTCTTCATTTACAGAACAAACCCAAACTGTCAAAATCATATGGCAGTACGAAAAACTTAAATCGATTTTAAATGGGAACGGCAGCAGGCCGTTTAAGTTTGATTTAAATAGCAACTGTTTGACTCAATTTTGTATTTAAATCAAATTTAAATCAAATTTCAAAGTTGATTACCTTCTGGAAATAATAAAAAATCAAATTATGAAACAAACAAAAAACATGTGCAATTTTCTTCATTTGCAGAACAAAACCAAACTGTCAAAATCATATGGCAGTACGAAAAACTGAAATCGATTGTAAATGGGCACGGCAGGCCGTTTAAATTTGATTTAAATAGCAACTGTTTGACTCAATTTTGTATTTAAATCAAATTTAAATGGCATTTAAAATCCAAGACAAAAATTGGGGGTTAGTTTGTACACTAACTTTGAAGTAGCTAGCTTTAAGGTAGTTTAATACCCTAGACAGACGACAGCGTTAATGCGCATTAGTGGCCATTTTGCGCATTTAGTCCTGCATTATCTACATTCGAATGTGAATTTAGCTTTGTCATAAGTGCACAAAATTATACTAAATTCAGTTACATAATATGACAGCACCGTCGATGGAGCAGTTTTATGATTTTTTATGAAATTTTAACTTTCTTGAAAATATATGTTCATTTCCTATCAGCTCATTTCCTATCAGTTTTACACTCTGTTTTTTATCCATTTTGTGTGTAAAAGTAAACTCTAACCGTCTAATTCCTAAAAATTATAACAGGTTTATAAAGCTCTTACTTGACAGATTTTCCATACAAATATGTCAAATAACAGTCTTATAAGAATGTAATAATTTTTATGAATTAGGGGGTAAGTAAATATTTTAAATACCAAAACAAAAAATCAATAGTAAACAACAGCTGTTTTTTAAATGCAGCTGTTTACTAAATGCAGAAACCGTCGTCCGTCACCGCAAAATTTTAATTCAAATTAGTGAGCTCTTAATGCAAATTAACTCGGCCGTCTGTCTAGGCTATAAAGGTAATATCGGGCAAGATGATATCCAAATCAGTAGTCTAGGATATTGCAATGTTAAAATATTTTATTGCCTCCATTGTAAAATAATGCAACCAGTCAACCAGTATCTGTTGTGAAATAGTTGGCTACAAGTTGATTTAAAGTTAACTCTATGATGCCTTTGATTTAGATATTGAGGTCCTTGATTATTTTATTTTTTTGTTCAATATTTCGTTTTCCTTTGAAAAACTTCTTCAGGCAATAATGTTTTTTCTAAAACGAACTTCGTTTCCAACAGGGTAGTTATTAAGACTGTGAGTTATTTGCATGGATATGTACAAGCTTCTAATTTGTTTATTTTTTATTCAAACAACTGTGTTATCGTATCTCTACTATTTGATTTGCTTACAACAAATTAATACAAAGCAATTTATGACCCTTAATGCTACTTAATCTAAGCATCCGTGTGTAGACGGTTTTTTGAACTGACTTTTTTAAAAAACAAATAATAAACGTTTGAAAACACTTGAATGAGCTGCACTTTAGTTATAAATAGTAAAATGGAAGATGAAACAAGTGTTTAAAACCCTTGGGATAATTTTATTTACACCATTTCTTAACATTGTGTGCACTTATAGACAGTCCGTAACGAAGAAAACAGGTGGTAGGATGGATATGGGCTGCTGCTTAAAAAAAACAGTATACAATTAGTCATGGCCTGGGTTCGAAGGGAATTTGGGTGCTGATGAGCGACGTGGTGGTCGTGAAACAGCCATGGTAATGTACCCTTTCTTGTCTTCTCTAAAAATGTTGATAACTTCAATTTTGTCAAAAAAAAATCTTTTTTCAATTTGAAGGAAGTCAAAATCAAACCATAAAATTATTAACCGATAAAATTATTCACAAAATTTTTCTTGGCTTGCATGTATCGAATAAACATCGAATAAACACAGATTTGAATAACAACAAATATATATTTTTAAAGTAAAAGTGATCTCAAGCTCAGTATATTCAACCGAAGAAAAATTAATAAAAAAAAAAAACATTTTGAACAAATTTTAAAATGTCTAATAAATAACCAAAACCTAACGCACACTTTGCAGTGAAATTCTTTTGGCTGTGGTGTTCACTGGAACTGTCATAATAATTCATTCTTAGTGTGGTGTGTAAGTGAACACTGAAATTACTGAGTACTTGAAAATGCACCGTTAAGGAGTTCCGCCCTAGAAGTAGTACGTTTTTTTTTTTTTTGTGGACTACTCATTGAAACAAAAAACTTATTTTTCATTAAAAAAAACAATCATCGTCAAATTTTTGTCAGATTGAAAACTGCAACGTAGAGTCGTGTGCATTTTAGAGTCCTGTGTTAAACTGTTTTGCTAGTACCAAACTGTTCGTATTGACTTAGTAATTTTATAAACTTATTATTCAAGCTTTTAATCTTTGGATTTTTTTAAAAAAATTATTTTAAACAATTATTTATTTTTTTTTTTTAATTTTATTTTCAATTCATTATTATCCTGTAGATGCCGACAAATTTGTGGCGAAGTATTGGAAATAAATAATTGTTTAAAATTATTTTTTATAAAAAACCAAAGATCAAAAGCTGGAATAATTAATTTATTTAACAATCCAAAGATTAAATAATATAAAATAAAAAAATGTTATATTGTACAACAAATTATGATTTTCCTTTATTAATTAAATATCTCCCTATTTTATTGAAACATCAATAAAATGACAAATATTTTATTTCAATATTTGCCCAGGGCATCAAAATGTACATGATTTTGTTTGATATGTAATTAAGAATTACAATTTTTTATGTGTACCCAAAATGTATAAGAGTTTTTACAAAAATATAAAGGGGCCGACAAATATTTTTTTTAACGGCGCAAAAAATTGAGTGTAGCTTCCGCTGTGTGGCACGTAGCGCCGTTCTGTTGAAACCAAATGTTGCCAATATCCTCCTCTTCAATTTGTGTGAACGTAAATTCATTCAACATGGCCCGATAACGATCACCATTGACAGCGGCCGGCCACTCTTTGCTCATTTCGAGGCCCAATTATGCCTCTGGACCAAAATCCGCCCCAAACAGTGACTCGTTTTAGGTGCCTCAATTTTGCAACGATTTTGCTTGTTTACATACCCGCCAACATCAAAATGAGCTTCATCTGAAAAGATGATTATTTTTTGGCATAATCGGCATCTTCTCTAAGTCCATCGCAGGCCCACTTAGCGAAGCGTATACAATAAAACTAATTTTCTGTCGAATCAGATATGAGCTAAGTATTACCATTCACGAAATAAGCACTTGTTGAAAAAAGAAAAACGTTAGATGGCGGACCCTTTACACTTTTACACGGACCCTTTACACTTTTATATGTACAAAACGTATAATATTTAAAAAAATGTATATATATATATATATTTTTTTTTTGTTCTAGATATCTTTTAATTTTGGTATCTTCGCTTAAACTGCTATATCTGCAGATTTGATATTTAATCGAGCTAAATAATAAATTTCATAAGTTACTAGCACAACGTACAGATGATAACATAATCCTACACTCACTATATAATATTGTATATTGACTTAGTCAAATTAAATAAATTATTCAACGATTTTCTGGCTCGTAAACATGTTCAGTTCGTTCTATAATTCAACCGAACTAAATCGACTTCCAAACGAAGCATTGCAAGAACTGCCGATGCCTCTTGAAAAATTTCCTGTTTGGTGATATTATTGCACCATATTTTTTCAGAGACGACAAACATTAGAAAATTAATACCAGTTTTTTTTTTTGGCCAAAATAGAAAAGCTGGCAGCCAATATGTAGTTGTGACAGGACGGTGATCATAAAACATTGGAACTATCCTGAGGGTGTACAATTTATTTCAAGTTCTGGAGCCTATGTGAAGGGGACAATGCCACACTGAAAGCCAATATTAGAGAATTTAGTTGGTCGATATGTCAGAAAGAGAGTGGTCAAAATTAGAACCATTCTAAGGCATAGTATTTACAACTGTTGAGTCATATTGAGTTACAGGTATAGGTACTTCTATCGATTTCAAGCATTTCTGAACATTTTGTATTTCTTAAACCAAGTCCCATAGAAATCACCCCTTATAACATATTTTTATTTCTAATATTAAAGATTACAAATATTAGTTAAGTGATTTAGCATTTCAGTTAACGGTCATTTGTTTTGACATAAAGGCAACAGCATTAATTTCTCTGCTCACTTCAAAGCAACATATTATTACTGTGAGCTCAGCTTGTTCTCATAATTAATCAATTTTTGAATAATTAAAACAAAAAAATCAATAACTCATTCGTTGTACCTATACGTATGTAGGTATATAATTAAAACAGGCAAATGATACACTTCCAGCTAAAAACCTACCTGGAAATTTTGTTCACGTTGGTTGGTAGTGATTTTCTTTTTTTTTTTTTTTGCATTAATGACTTGTAGCGTTTATGAAGTTTTCCGGATCTGGTGCAGGTTGTGAACTGTCAATCTCTGGTTTGTTAAAACTTATTTGAAAAATTCTATTTAATATTTTATTATTATTTTTTTTTTTAATATTATGTTATGCTACTGCGATCTTAATTTAATTGAATTTTTCGAGTTGTGACACATTTATTTTTTTTTTTATTGATTATAAGTTGTTTTACTTAATAGATATTTATTTCTAATGCAAAATAGCGTTGAAGATAATTTTTAAGAAGCCAAGCAATGCTTTTTACATATTTAAGTCATTTGTGAATATGTATGTATGTATGTACATAAATTTATTTAAAATTTTATTTTATGCACTTTAAATTTATGTGTATTAAATATTGATTATATAATTAAATTAATATGGATTTTCTGTTGAGTAGACAAAATTAGTTGTTAGACTTGCAGCACGTACATAAATTTGTAAACCTATGTTGTATGTATGTATTTTTGTAAAACACTAATAAAAAGCACTTTTTATTAAATAAATTTTTGTTGCATATACAATATATTATAGATGTAAAAAATTATATTTTATTTATCGTTATGTAATTTTGAAATTAAATTTATATAAAATTTTTGTAGTTTGCTTTATTTTAAAGGTGAGTATTTTTATTTTACACAATAGCAATAATTTTAGTTATTTTTTTTTTTTTTTATTTTATTTTTTATAACATTCGTTTGGTTTATAAAATATACTTATGTTTTTTAGTAGATATTTTTATGTGAAGTATGATATAAAACACTAAATTTTTCACTTGCTAAAATTTTCGTAATTTGGAGGTGATTTGATGGCTTGCCGCTCCAGGTTTATTTAATCGCCAAAAAAATCCTATAATTTCCAGGTTTTTTTTCGTATCCAATCAGGAATTTTTTATTCTGTGTTGCTTTTAAAACAGAATTAACAAAAAAAAAAAATTGTAAATTGTTATGCCTTATTACACTTTCAAAACACATACATGCACTCACGCACACACTCACTTACTTCATTATTAAGAAGTAGTCGTTTGGCAGGTCAGAAAATCATTATCAAATAAAAGCACGAATTCCGAAAAAAAGAAGAACTTAAAACAGACACAAGAAACCGGTTTCGCAACCAATCCATTAAACCGCCCGTAATAAACTGAAATGTTTATCAATTCGCAGACGTTTGTATGAACAATTCATGTATGCAGTCAGAGTTACAACGTTCGTAACACGCACATTCAAACACTCACTTCAGAATATTGTCGGCGAAAAGAATTTCACCAAAAAGAACATTTGTGTAGAGTCGCAACCAGCAACATACGCCGGCGTTATGGTTAAACGCCTTGTAATGCCAACGAAGAACTAAATTATACAACAATGTAGTTTTTTGTACAACATGTAAAACTTGCTAAATAAAATCCACACCACACACGACCAAATAAACCAAACATAAAAAGTTATTACTTGGGGCAGTTGCATCAAACCTGCAAAGTTAAAGACCCCTTTGTATGAAGCCGGTTAAAACATGAGCGCAACATGTTTGATACCAAACATAAATCATAAAAATACTTATTTACAGTCAACCCTCCGTAATGGGTTTACTGAAAGGCAGCGCAAAACTGATAGAACTTTGACGGCAAGAATGTCTTATAAAAATTATAGTTATGAAAATAGATACTGGTAGGGAAACCAGTATCTATACGATACGAGTAACATACTCGATACTTTAGCATCTGTACTTTTATTAACAATCAATACTTTTAAATTAAAAGTTTTGATCAAGTACAAAATAGTTGCTTAAAAAGTGCTAGTATCGTCGGGCAATGAGTACCATCATAATTATTATTGCAAAATTGTAAACACTGTCGATATAAACTATGCATACAAAAACTTTACTTATTTAAAAATGAAATAATCATAAAGCTCTGTAAAAAAACCACAATATATGAATTTATATTAAATTACAATATATGAATTTAATAAATGAAAAATTATAATCAATATAAAATAAGCCTTGGATGAAAAAAGTAATAAAGATATCAGTTCTTTTGTTTAATTGAAATGTTATAAAATAAAAGAAATTCATGACAAAATACTATGTAGAAGGGACTGTTGGAAATCAATTATATTACAAATTTTTGTAAAACGCTTAACTACTTGTTTTTCCGTACGTTCATTCAGTTTTATTTATATTCTACTGGTTTTACTGATTTAACTGCCTTTATAATTTTTTGTAAAAAGAAATTAGAAAAAATATATCATTATAATTTTGATAATCAATTGAAGAAGACGAATATTAACTTTCAATAGGGGCTACCGCAAAAAGAGTCATTGGTGCCTTAAGTCCGTATGATACTGCATTTTTCTTGCATTGTTAAAGTTTTGGAGAACAGTACAAATATAACGTGATAGTAGAATTTAGTATGTGCATAGGGTCCAGCTATATTAACTAGGCATTTAGAGGGGAAAGTACTCTCATTAAATTTTTGTATACATATTATACACAAAAATTTCAATGAATTCTGTGACTTTCATGAAAATTTCTTGCATAATTTCAAAGGAAGGTGAAAGTTCATTTTAAAAATGTCGTCAAAGAGAAGAGCTGGAAGTATTATAGTTTTGTTTATTACTGAAATAGAATTGCCAAGACTAATACAAACATAAATTTATAGGGCAACATTCGACAATAATTTTTATTGCTAAACTTTAACTAGTTAATTTAATAATTATCACTATAAATATACTTTATTTGTGTTTTTTTTCATATTTGCTGTAAAAATGTTTTCTAATGTACAAGATAATAATATAATAATTAAAAATTCACAATTATTATTCTACTGCAAACCTGAAAATTTGTATGTGCCGTGGAGTAGGCAACCGTGTTTACTACCTTGTCCCTTTACTTTCAGTAGATGTCAAAAAATTACTTTCAGGAAAATTTTGCTAAAAGCTGAGTTTGGAAGTTAGAAAATTGTGAGCGTGTTGGTAGAAAAGTGTGATTTTATTGCAACTTTTAAGCACTTAGTTTCCGTCTAAATGACGGGTAAGATAAATGCAAAACTGTCAACATTTTTGTTCAAGTTATCGATAAAAAATGTAAAATTTTTGAACTTAGAATTGATATTTCAAACTTGAATGTTGCTGAGCCAGCGGTTTATGGACGATTTTTGCGAATTAACCCTTCTTTTATGCAACATTTTTATTTCCTAGCGCTTTCTTGAAGATAAAAAGAATACAACACTTAAAAAAAAGATGTCAATTTTCTTTACGTTTTGTATATTTGGTTCTTTCTAGCAATTGCTGTTTCTTTCTATCAATTGTATACCAATTAATTAAAGAAAAATGAAGTATCATACGGACTTTAATAGTTCATTTGCTTTTATGTTCCGGCCTCGCGTACAAAATCTGTAAGAGTCTGGCATCAACCTTTTTCATTTTATGGCAATTGATTGACACCAGTATACTAAAGCTGACCTAGTAGCCGTGATATGTATTTCAATAGTTTTTGGAGCCAAAATGTAGCCTTGGTGCTGAAACTTTTGAAACTCTGAGCAATGACACTTTCCAATATCAGTCCACATTTAGACTAGATGTGGCGCAAGTCAGGTTTTTTAAAAACCTACCTAAAACAATACGTTGCATTGGAAAGTAGATATAACTGTTGCAGAAAGATATTTAACATAAAAAATCAAGCTCAATAATCGATTTGGGAATAAATAGCTGAGATACATTTAAAAGAATTACTTCTTAGAAGCAAAACGTAGATACTTTGTGGTAAAACTTGAAGCAAAAGTTTTGCTCCAAAGTAAGTGAACTGGAACAATAGTATTACAACTGGTAGTAAATTAATATAAAAATAAAAAATAAATAAATAAATTAATATAAATCAATATAAAATTGATTTAAAATGCAGATTAGCATGCAGAACAGCACAACTTGTTCTGCCTAACTGCTACTAAAAAATGTACTGAATTATTGTTGTGGTGGCTTGTTTACAAGATTTACTTGATTTGCGAAATTTTTTTATGCATGGATTTTAGAAACCACAGAATTTAGAGTTGTTTTCTAGCTTTGGATCTTCAGCAGATATATATGCCGCCGACATATAGACGTATACAATGAGTATCCAATGGAAACTGGTTGCACGATAGTTGCTAGAGGCCAGTTTACAGGTTAATATTTTGTATTACGACATGTCAAAAAATTCTGTACATTGACCAAGAGTTAAAGAGAATACAAATACGAACTTTGGCAAGTGGTCGGTAAATCTTCATTTTCTAAACCATTTTAGAAACTTATATACTCTCATCACATCAGCAGTGAGTATTAAAATAAAACTTGACAACATCGACATCAAGCTTATGGCAAATTTAAATTAGAAAAAATAAAACTAATAAGAAACTATTAAGGAAGTAGGAAACATCAAACTTAAGCTTTTTCTGTTGGTTATTAATTTAGCTTTTTCTGTGGCTAAAACAAAATACATATGTAGGTTCACACAAAATAATTGTAGCAGGTAAAAATGAAAAATACAGACTTTTGCTCCCTTTTTCTTGAATATCGCAGAGTCATTCTACTTTGTATTGCCGTGTAATCTTAAGAAAAACAAAACATATGTAAGTATGTATGTGGCAATACCATTCAACTGTATTCTGTGAAATTGGGTGTTAAGAATTCTCATTAACTGTTTGCAAATAATGCAGTAATTAATGGCCAAGTGTTTTCAAGTCTACTGACCAGATGGTTGGCACGAACGAAATATCGGCGGCATATAGACATTTTGAAAGCGTAAAGACAGAAAACAGTTCTAAAGATTTGGAATTTTTGAATAGAGCATAACAAATTATTATTTATTTCTTTATTTATCCAGACGTATAACAATTTCATTTGTTAAATTTAAGTCTAAATTTTATTGCAGGAAATCTTGTGCACGGCATTTAAACAAGGTTCATCTGTGTTGGTCGTTATATATGCATGTACATATGTATATTCATATATTTGCTTGGAAAAAGGGTAAAGGAAAAGTAGGCATATGATGACAATATCAAACTTGTCGTAAAGACATGTTGAAAGTTCGGTCTTATTTAAAGTACATACTACTAAATTGTTGTTGTTAATTTAATGTGGAGTTTTGGCTTTGTGATGTTTGTGAGTGAAATGAGTAAGAAATTAACTTGAGATCCACAAGTTGCTATTTTTTGCTGTTTTACATTTGCATTGTGTGTTGTGTGTGTGGCTGTATGTACATACATATATGCAGACATAGTATAGTGGTGTGTTTTTTCGGTCATTCTACTGTCATTTTTGGCCTTTTAATTCTCATAATACATGCATACAAACATAAATAGATACATATGTACGCGGTAGTAAATATTGAACTCTAATTTGAGTACCTATCGACATACATACATGTATGTACATATGTGTGTAGATATGTATGTATGTAGATATAAATATATTACGTATAGGTATGTTTGTTGCATTTATGTGTATGACAAGCTTAGTTTTTATATTATTCTGATTCGTTGTATTTTTTCTAATGTCTGCAACATAACTGGGTATGCATACAAACATATGTATGTAGATGGATGTATACATAAAACCCGTTTTGCGTGGAGAAAAAGTCATGAAATGAACAATGAATTACACTCAAAGGAATCTTAATTGTGAACTATGTATAAAAATGAGTACATATGTATGTATACATATGTGTACTCCTATGAATCAATATACGTACTATGTATACGAATGTACTATCAATAAACCAATATGCAAATACACAAACATACACACATACGTATGTATGTATGTATATACATACCTACAAAGCCACGTTTCGATATAAAAACACACACAGCTCAGTTAGCATCATGTACATACATATGTATGCATATACATACATATGTACATACATACCTGTGTACTTATTTACAATAATTTATATGTATGCTGCTAAAAACTTATTCGACTTTGTGCCGTCAAAAGTTGTTTGTCTTAATAGGCACATACATACATACATACATATGTAGGTATGTATGTATTTAAGTATTAATATTAAATCTGATTTGAAACAATTCACAACATTTGCAAATGCACATGCATGCTTTCATACCCACTACCTACATACATACATACATACATGTGTATGTGCGTACATACATACGTTGATATGTATCTAGACATGTAGGTGTGTAGATATGTACATAGTTATAGAAACACTTCATTTACTGCTTTTTTGACACTTGTTTCTTCATTATTTTACACTTTTGTTTGCACATTTTCATTAACCAGTAATTAGTTTAATTTCGATTGCAAAATTATTGGCAATTTATTAATTATTTTATTTACGGCTTTAATTCATAAACGACACGAAATCAAACACAACCGAATGTTTAGAGTTTGTGACGAAAACTAGAGAAGAATGCAAAAATAACGGAATTGTTGTTGGTTGCTACTGCTTTTGTTCTTGGTTTATTTCAAACAATTGATTGTTGTTGTTGCTGCTTAAACATTGTTTTGAGAGGGTGCATTTATCGAGAGAATCACTGAATTGAAGAGTGATTTAAGCGACAGAAACTGTTAAAATGATCAAACAGGGATGGGTAAAATGAATTCGTGAATAATGGAAGTATATATGTACATGTATGTAAGTTTGTAAACCCTAACACATAAGTTAACCTTATTTAGGGTCCGCAAAATAAAAAGTTTTTAGGCTCACTTAACCCTAAAAAGCTCAACATCGTCGCGAACTATAATTTTTTTCCTAAGATTTGTATATCTTTGTCGGGATAATACCATGTTCATACATGCGCTTTAATGAGATAATCGCAATAAAGTCCATTATTGAGCTCAATATTCCATACAAAAAGTCAATAAAGTTATTGCTTAATAAACTCAAAATTGCTTTGAATATTGAGAAAAAGATGAAACACAACACTGTAAAAGATGTGTTTAATAAGCAAAAGTATACAATGCGAGATGAATGACGAGATAAATATCAACAAAAGCAAACAAAACAAAATGACAAAATATTTTTCACTTGTTCTTTCTCACTACCAAAACAAAAACAACTACTTTTTTCCACCTGTGAAATACTAATTGAGTTAGCGCAATATTTGTATGTATGAACGCAAAAAATATTGTCAATAAACGAAATATTATCTCAATTAGAAATGCATGTATGAGCAAGGTATTACTTTAGATTATTTAAAAACAATCAAAAAGAGTCAAAAGTAGTCCGATCATGATCAAAGACTATCATCAAAGATTTGAACAGTCGCAAACAATACAAGTGGACGAAAAACGCAAGAAATTTCCACAAAAAGAAAATAATTTCAAATGGATTAGAGAATATTTAAACAGCTGCGAACAACACAACTGGCTCAAGAGCGCGAAAATTCGCAAAGAATTTGTACAACACAAAAAATATATTCAAAATGGATTAGAAACGATTTAGTCAAGTAAAAGAAGCACAACTTGACCAAAAATGCAAAAATAAACATTTTCAAATTCAAAAAATTTATTTAAAATCTTCTTGATGGTAATTTTTCGACTTTTATTGTTTAATTGTTTAACTTAATAGTTCGAACTTGAGGTCACTGAGGAAAAAATTTCCGGAAGAAGATACTCATTGAGGTATCGAAATATTGAATTTAATAAATATTTAAAAATAAAAAACAAGTGACCTCAGGCTAGAACTATCAAGTTAAAATATTGATATGAAATCGTTTAAGGGGTGTTGCTGCTTGAATGCGAATTTTTATACTCTTGTGTTGGTCCAGTTGTGTTGCTGGCAACTGTCTAAATCACTTCTGAATCATTTTGACCATATTTTTTGTATTGTACCAATTTTACGTTTATGTTGTATATATTTATTTTCTGTAATACAAGGCTCTCCATCTGCCATTCACTGTATTATACCCAGCCCTGTGTGTCCATAAAAGTTGCTTTTGCAAAACTCTACTTCAACCTACAATACGTACGTACATGTGTTAGGGATAAAACAATCTCTAAATTATTTTCGCTAAATACCCTCTTCTACAAATATTGCTTTAACGCCGCAATGGTATTTAAGTTTTTGGAAAATTTTATCTTAAATAAACAGCGCAAAGTAACTCTTAGAAATTGCTGTAGATTTTCATACTCCAGTTGTAAAGTTAAATGACTTTTTAATGAAAAGATGTTGGCATTAAATTTGCAGTTAGTTGTTTCAAACATTTTAACACACAAACTGTTCGAATCGAACAGATGAGAGCCGGCATGTTGTCAAGCGACAAGCCGCAACTGACATGCTGTGAACAACAATAACCCACTGCAAACTCATACCGGGATATTGTTAGATGTCCAACAAATTGTGTAGCATGCATGTATGTAGTGTAGTAATTTTCTTATGTTTGAATTCAAAACACTTGTAGCTGTGGCATAAAAAATATTAAAGTGTACTAACAAAGTATTTGTGTGCATAAAACTGTGTAGATTTGTGGAGAACTTAATAAAAAGAAAGTGTTCTAACGCTGTTTATTATTAGATTTTGGCTTGGATGGGCTTTTATTCGCGCTTAAGGGTTTTCTTATACTGTTTTGTAGAGGTAACATTCTGCAGCATAATCTTTAAACTGCAAATGTTTGATGACATGTTGCAGCATACATTCCACACTGAAACTGAGAGCCAGAGTGCAACATGTACAAACTGGATTTCTCTTCGTAACTTCTATTTCTTGTGTTTTTACATGGTGTTGCTCGTTTACAACAATTTACTCTTGTTATTCGTTCATCACAATTTTGTTTCTGCAAAAGTCCACATTCCTTGGTGTTGTTTTGTACGTAGTTTTTTGCAAATATAATTTATATATTAAGCCAACCTTTGTCCAAGTGGATGTCAGCTGGATTGAACGGCCGACTGCTTCAACTGGTTTTTGAACAGGTTTTTTCTGCTCCGTAGCTATCGGTAAATGTTAATATTTCGAATATACCTACCGGGGTTTTGTTTTGTTTAATTTCAGCTTTCAGTTTAAGAGCTAGAGATCTTAACGTTTGGAAGAATTGAGACTGTGACGGCCGTAGAAGTCTAAATAATGGGGTTCTGTCGTAACTCTATGAGTACGGAACCCCAAAACCAGCAATGCAAATACAAAAAAAATATATAATAATGACATATTTCTTCCCTTTACTCTCCAATATTAGCAATCACAAGATTGGCTGTTTCCAATTATTTCTACTTAGTTCAAATATTATTTGAAAATAACAAAAAATATTTCAAAAAATCGTCAAAATCAAGCTAAAATTCGTTAAATCATCAATTGGTAACTTTTGGTGCTTGAAATCGTCAAAAAGACGAGAGATCGTCAAATCTGACAGCTATGGCTCTGACATCAAATTAAAGTTACGACTTTTCCATCCCTGGTCTATAATCCCTAAAATGACAACTATGCCATCCATTCTGGGCGTCATAAAACTTTTGCACAAAAATATTAGTTTTTATTCGTAAACAAAACTTTTAACAAATCAAAATTCATATGCAATCGTCCAGCCAGTAGGTTTTCCACTTTAGTTTTCTTGTCTCCTTCAAAAAAAATCTTGACCACTCCAGTTTTATCACCAAAGAATTTTGCTCAATCGAACTAGAGAGAAATTGAATTCATGTACAATCTCATCGATAATTGTACATTTCATGGCATCTGAACTACGAAAACAAGTTTTGGGGAACAGAAATGAGCGAGTAGTGTTTCTGGACGTTTGATTAAGCGACTACTTCAGCAATTCATCTGCCCTTAAATATTGTTTGCAGAACTTTCAGTTGCAAGCGCAGTTTTGATAGTCAACAATAAAAATTGTAATTCGTATCAAGCAAGTTTGGTAAAATGACCTGACAGCCACTGTAATTTTCTTCTCTGAGCATGTCCTTTACAGATTTTATGAGAGTACAGTTATTATTGCTGTGGAATAAGAGATGAAAAGTTTTATAGCAAACATCATGTTTTGTAAATTACAGCAGCTAGAAAACGTTCAAATCTCAAGTGAAAACTGCCGAAATTGTGTACCTTTTTTACTTTTCCCTCCCAAATTTAAGAGACATGTAACAAAATGAAATAGATTTTAAGGTAAAATAAAAAAGTCAAGCCTGGGTTATTTTTTTTTTAATAAAAAGTATTCTTGAATAAATTATTCAAGCTTCAGATATTTTTTAAAAAAATTATTTTAAATAATTATATTTATCTATTTTCAATACTTTGCCAACAATTTGTGAGCATTGTCGGGAAAAGAATTATGAAATTCAAAAAACAATTTACTCAAAAAAAATTTGATTATCAAACATTCAAATCATATTTTTCCCGCCTTAAAATGTATCCCTTTTCCCCCGTATCCGCGGCTGTTCTTTAGTAAGGTTTGCTATTTGATGATGGAAAGATGTACGAGCCAACAACGAGTCGAAATTGTTAAAATTTACTACCGAAATTCAGATTGAGTGGCCTTAACATTTACAGCGCTACATCCAATTTATGATGAGGCTCATTTGTGCCTGACTGGGTTCGTCAATAAACATAATATGCGTTATTGGTCAAGCAGCAATCCACACGTACTCTATGAGTCATCATTGCATCCCGAAAAGATTGAGGTTTTGTGCAGTTTATGGGCCGGCGACGTCATTGGGCTGTACTTCTTCCGTGATGATCATGACCGGCACGTTACTGTGAATGGGAATCGCTACCGCTCAATGATAACGGAAAAGTGTTGGCCCCAATTGGATGATATGGACTTGGAGGACATGTGGTCCAACAGCACGGCGCCACAAGCCACACAGCACATATCACAATTTATTGAAAACCCAGTTTGGAGAACCTGTTATCTCACGAATTGGTCCTGTCGATTGGCCGTCATTAGACTATTTCCTGTGAGGTTACGTCAAGTCTATGGTCTATGCCAACAATCCAGCTTCGTACGAATATAGAAATTGAAATTGCAGCAGTATCGGCCAATTTATGCTTGAAAACCGTCGAAAATTGTTTTCACCGTCTGAATTTTTGCAAGCGTTCCCGTGGTGGCCATGCAAAAGAAATCGAAATCCATACATAATGGCATCAAACCTGCTTTTACAGGAATAAAGAATTTCAATGATTGGATTTTGTTTTATTAAAAAAAAACTTTTGTAGCGCTTTTATTGAAAACCCCCGTATTATGTTTCCTGTAAGTTAGATTCGATATTATTATATTAAATGCATTCCATGAATTCTACGAGCAGGTAACGAGACCAGAAAAATGTAGTGTATACCTTCAGCTGTGGCACTGCAATACTAATCCCCATACACTACGTCATAAAGAAAAATAATCTGTTTTGTAAATTTGCTTGAATTTTTATACACAACTCATAAATAGAAAAAATTAGAGGAAACTTTTAGAAATATTTTGCCCAACTATTTTTGGTGTTTGTTTTTGACCCGCATCAATCGCACTGCCAAAATTTCATAGTGAAACAGGAAAATATAAAAGAGTTGAACTTGCGAAAAACCTGTTTGATTTTTTTAATGATCTCACCTCTTCTTCTTAAATTTAGTTCAGTATATTTTAAATGGTTAACAAAAACAAAAAAAGAAAACAATAAAAGAAAGAAAAAGGAATTATTAAACAGCAGCAGCGGCTGAACGAGCAACAAGAAGGTTTCAAATTCAATAATTGTTTTTTCTGTTGGCATCATCACACATGAAGGTTTAGTGCTCATGACCATATTAGAGGGGCTCACGAAAACATTTTTGTGGTCTCTTTTTGTAAAACACAATTTTATTTTTATTTTTATAATAAAGGTCAACATTGTCGTTACAAAAAAGTTAGCGATTAATCAATTCTAAAAATTATGGCATGACAATGACGTAGACTTTTGCTATAGCCAAATTATAGAATGGTCGACTGCAATCCATTTTGCGGTATTAATTAGAAATAAATATAAATATGTATATTACAAATTCAACAGATGTAAAGGATGGCTAAACTTAAAGGGCCCATGCTGAGTTTAAATAAAACACAAATTATTTGCGAAATTTTGTAATTTCCTTTTAATGTAGCTAAATATTGGCCAAATGCCCACCTCGACTTTGGCGGTATACCTGCATCTGATGGTCCAAATTTTCAATAATACTGAGCTTCTATGCCGTTCACGTGCCAAAAAGCCTCATCCTTTGGCTCTTTAATTATTGCTGGCTTATTGCCGTACACCGTTTCTATTAAATAGCTCCAAAGAAAGAAGTACATACAACGGCATCAAATCACATGATCTTGGTGGCCCATTGAGTGGCATGAGTATCACTTTAGAAACATGAGTCCCTGAGTTCAAGAACGGGTGCTGACAAGAAGTGTGGTGGCTTCAAAATAACTGGTTGTCCATCCTGCTTAATGTCCTTGATGTTTTCTTTGTCTTATTTTATTAATATCAATCACAAAAATAATGCAGAAAGAACATGAGCCCGATAACCTTAATACAAAATAATTATATAAAAAAAGTTCGAACAATAAAAATTAATATTTTTCGACGGTGAATTAAATTTTTTTCTTTTATGTCATCCAAGTTTATTTCATATAAAACAGGTTTTTTGCTAACTAAAATCTTTCCCTTTAGGTCTAAAAAATAGACTTTAAAGCTTTCTGTCTTTTTTCAGCCGTCTATATGCCGCCGACATTTCGTTGCTGCTAAACAACTCATCAGTGGATTTGAAAAATCTAAAAATAATGTTTGAAGCCCAACTACTTATTCCAAAATTCTCATGAACAAAGTGAGAATCAGAAATGCTCAAACAAACTTTTTATGCAGTTAGCATTTTACATTTTTCCCTTAAATCGTCTTCCGATCAAACGGATTTTCTTCTAAGCGAACGAAAGTACCAAGAAAATGCTAGAGAAATTTTTAAAGTAATTTTTAATTTCTTTAAAAAAATGTATTTCAAAAGGCACGCCACTACCCAAAATCTTAAAAACCAACCATGGGGCAATCCTAGATCCATAATATAAATCCGAATTGTCATAGAGAAACTTCGATTTTAATATGTTAAATGAATCGCATTAATGTTTATGACATACACACGAAATCATGCATTTCTGTACACACACGCATTTGTGCACATGAATGTGTGTTTACATATGTGTGTGTTTGATTTTGCAAAGTAGTTTAGAGGAATTTCATTTTGTTCGTTAAACACCCGTGCAATTGTTTGCTCTTTGGTGTATTTGTTGTTTACTTAAGGCTGCTGTTGTTGTTGCCTTGTTTTCTTTTTGTATGCCCAATTAAATGATTAGAAAATTAAATGCAACAATAGCAATAAACATTAGCAGTAAGAGTGCAGGCAGCAGTGGAGAAAGAATCAGGAATTTAACAAACAAGAAAATTGCATGCTTGTAAAAATAAACTGAAGATTATTAATGAACATACATTCAAAAATATGCACTCAAACACACACACACATTTATGGCATATTTACACCGAGTTATTATGCACATTCTAATGGTTGTATGTTTATTTCACATACTTACACACATGAACATGTTAATCGGCTTTTCTTTAGAATTTTCTTTCGTTTACTTTTTTTTCCTTTATTTACGTTTGTTGTGCACAAGCAAAAACAAAAGACTCAAGACACGAACTTGCGTTTCAAAACGAAATTTAAGAGTTTTATTTTATTTTATTTTATTTTATTTTGATTTTCCATACATCAAAAGAGAGTTCTAAACACACAAACGCACCAGAGATGGCACAAAAGGATTTAAGTTACGTATGATACAATAATTGGAATGGGTGATGGTTTCAGAAAAAAGTTTGTTTTGTCTGCATTTGTTATGAGAAATTGAAAGAAATGTGATATTTAAAATATTACTCACACCTTCAAATAAAAAAAAAATTGAAGCCATTTGGGTGCTGATTAGCCTGGTGGTGCACGTAAAACAGCCAGCGCATGAAACCCAGTCAAACACACTTCGACTTTACTTGTCTTGCCTTCTATAAAAATATTTACCTCTCCAATTTTACCACTCTTTCTCAGATGTGAGTTAGTGAAATCAAAATAAAGTGCGATAAACTAATCAACAATTACCAAAAAAACTCTTTTAAGCTTCAATAAATAAATTAAACATTAGCTTGCTTAAAAATCGAATACACATAAATTTGTTTTCAATTTCGGTTTTCTTGCGTATACCACTATAAAATCTTTCAATTATGCAAAACCTGCATAGAGCACGATGTTAAAAAAATACTAGTTAGGGCATTTCTCATGAGGCCGACAATATGTAACTATTTTAATTTTATATTTTTATAGGGCGGCCTGAAACTTAAGTAGAAAGATACTAGTTTCTCAAACGGGCCTTATTTTTATGCAAACAGTGATTTTAAGCATATTTTCTTGAATCTTAATTTTAAAGAAGTTGAAAGTTGAAAATATTTTGGGTAGAGAAAAAAAAATTAAGCTGCTAAAGATGTTTTTATACTTTTATGCAAATATTTTCAGAAATACACTTCGGCTTTTATTGTTTTTATTAGAATAACTTTGGTATTTGTGGAACTTGTAGAATATACAAAATCCCTGTAATATTTTTAACAAATTTAAATTTCAAAAAATGTCCCCGACCCTCATGACTTGTCTCACTGTATCACTGGAAAAATCGGACGTTTGAAACATACCCTGTCCCTAGAAAACAAAATTGGTTCTCTAATTGAACCCACACACTCTGTGGTTAGTTCCGGCCCCTTTACTTACTTCTTTCTTATATTATCTCTTGTTTTTAGCCTTGATGGTAATTGGTGCATCCCGCTCTACACCATCTTAATCGTTCTCTAAGATGCTTTGAATTCAACAATACGTTTGAAGGCAGGTGGACATGTGGAAAAATGCGGATCCGGGCATAAATCGATAACTGGAATGATACTTGACTTTCCACATTGCATTGACTATTGCTCACCGGTCCCAAGTGATACGGTCGATATGGGATACAGCGTAAATTTGTCGAAAGCGTCTTTAGATAGCATCAAAATAGACTAATCAGGGCATGCGGCCATGGGTTTTGGTTCCAAGTTGAAAGCAGAGTTTGCTCGGCGCATACATATCCCCCGATTTTAATGGAAACTCAGTTTTAGGCTACGTAATGAGTGTACTATTATTCAGATCAGAGCTGCAGCAATACAAAACTGGTGAAGTAGAAGAGGTATATGAGGAGTATAGATTAATCTGTACTGACAGTAACGCCACCATAAACGCATTTGAAAGAGTTTGCATTTTCTCTGTTTGACTTGGACTTCGAATTAAATATGGGGAATGTAACAATTTACCCAATAATTTTAAAGTTGCAACAGTTCAAATCTTCTCTTAAAACTTTTTTATTTCAAAACATTGATGAGCTTCTGTTATAATGAACATAATGATTATAAAATTAACTTATTAAAAAAAAAATTTGTTTTCTGAATATTGTTGATTTATAATATTGTTACGTTTTTACAAAGTCTTTTTAGTACTAAAAATTGACTTCGATTGCTTATATGTATATAAAATTTCTTTCAGAAACCTGGTTTTCACTATGTATCGAATATATACGAACCGACATAGAAAACAGCGACCGTAACTCTTATGACTTTCATCAAAAAAAAAAAAAAAAAAAAATCAAGAAATAAAAGTTATTTTTGATTTTTATATTTTTATATCAACAAAAAAAAATCAATTCAGAACTCTTATTTATTTGTTGATGCCGTATGTATTATAATATGCTGCTTTATTCAAATTTCTATATGAATATAATATATTATGTGACTTATCCATTATCAGCTATAAAAACATGAATGCATAGAAATTGCTTATAAGTTTTGGCTGCCATTCAAGTCAGTGTTAAGAGGTTGTTTTCAGGTGTTCAATTTTACCATCATAATTGATTTTAAATGTTCCTCAGATAAATTGTATCTTGAGTCTCCCAATATTAATATGAGTGCTGAAAATCACCTTTCCAAACTGACTTGAGTGGAAGGTACAGAATGAACAATTAAAGCTAATTTTTGAAGCCATGGAAAAAAATATCATTGCTTTGTTTAATGTTAATTAAGTATACAAGCAGAAAGTAAAACTGCGTGAGCTTTGGTTGCCGAGTGGTTAAAGCCAAATTGTGAAATTTGACACGTCCAAAGTTGATAGGGTGCAGATGAAGGGTGTTTGCTACCCAGAAACAGCCTCCTAGCTATTAAAATTTACTTTTCTTTACTTAATTGATATTTATTAAAAGTAGTGACAAACCAAGGGTTGAACTTAAGCCTGAAAAAGTAATTTAATATAAATGTATTACAAAAATAATTTTTATTTTTCATTTAAAAATATAAAAATCAAAAATAACTTTTATTTTTTATTTAAAAAGATCAAAATATAAAATAACTCTTGTTTTTCATTTAAAAAAATTAAAAATCAAAAATAACTCTTATTTTTGATTGCTAAAATAAAAATAAAAAAATTTAAAAATCATGCAACATGTTGGATGCATTTCGCCTAAAAATCATGATGGTGTAATTAAAAGTTTTCTACGATATTCATTTATGTATGATTTATTTCTTCAATGTCTGATAGAAAATGTTCATTATTTGTTTTTTTTTTTTTGCCTCCTTTGAAGAAATATTAACAAATTCAGAGCAAAACAAATTTGTAAAAAATGTTTCCAAAAAGTGCGAAAAACAGGGTTTTCTGGTGTATATCGATTGCTCGAGACCGACTTTTTTCAATTTTCTTACACTCAGCAAACTTTGTCAGTAAACTTGACTGAAAACACTCTCGAAAATAAATGAGTCATCAGTTGAAACCCATCCTACTTCTTTTTCATTTAAATTCATTAATTAAATCATTTGAATTTAAATGTTAAAAAATCTACTTAAAAACAATAATGATTTTTCCTTTATTCTAATTGACAAATAATTAATGCGCAATCACTTTGTAAAAATTTTTAAATTTTTTCTTCTGTGGTGATTTTTTTTTACTTTATTTTATTCAATTATAGTCTTCTATCTCTGTTATCTCCTTTCTCAATTCTCTTCTTTAGTTTTTGTACTGCAAAGCCTCTACCCAGATTCGAACATACAACATGTCGACTTGAAAGCAGCCATCGCAACAATCAGAACAAATTTAACAACAATCAATGTATGCTACAAATGTATGTAGAAACCTTATTATAATTATATTTATACCATATATAATTATGTTTATACCAATTAACAGCTTGTTTCCTTTATGTATGTACAACATAAGTTACTACTGTCATTATTAACTGTGACCGAAAATCCGTATTTATCTGCTATTAGTTTTTTAAGCAACTGTACAAAACTATAATTTCATGCATTCTTAAACGTTTTGCCATTTAAAAATAACTGCACTGTTTACTTCTGGAATACGCTACGGTCAGTTACTGCAAAATATTCTGAGTGTAGCAAAACACATAATGCATCATATCAATAGTTTGGTGTCAAAAGTTTTGTTCTGACCAAGCTGGTGTTTTTAGAAATGGTAACATTTTATAAAAAAAAACTCCTCAGTGTTGAGCCTCAAAATACAAGAATTGTTTTGTTGTAGTTGTTTGATATATCTTCGCTGCTCGTGATCCGATTTTACTGGATTTCAATAGAAAACAGTTTAGCATTAAAATTTATTTCTGACCCATGTAGTTTTCTTAGACACCTGATTTCACCAGTCTACAGGCATCGCCTGAATCAGTCTGTATCGATTGTACTGTATTCAGTATACATATGTAGACGAGAATTAAAACTTAATTTTAAATAAAAACGGTTGGCCATCCTGTTACTTGAGTTTTCAATTTTATCACTACGTTTGTCTTTGGATTGCCGTATATTTTATATTCTCTCACCAACCTTCAATTGTTTTCCAATTGATTTTTGTGTTTGTTGCTGTTGTATCAGTGATGACAACGGTGCTAAACTTTGCGCCGCACCCAGCTAGTCTTAAGCGTTAATTTAATTTTATTGGCAAACTATATGATTTAAAATTGTAAATTATTTAATCGAGCTTAAGTTCAATTTAATTTTCTCACAAATGAGTTCGATTATAATGTCAAAATTAAGGCCAATAATGTTTTGTTTTGAAAAGAAGTTATGATCTTTTTTTGTTTTGAAGTTTTTGTGACGTTTTCGTTGTAGGGATTTGACGATTTCTCCCCCTAATTTGAACGATTTTCTTTATCGGGACTTAGTTTGATTTTTCTTTCTCAGGATTGAGTTTTGTTTTGGAAAGTGTGATTTTCTTTTTTATTTAGACATTTTTGGGATGATTCCCTGCAAGAAATAGCTGATGGAAACTAACACATTTACAACTTAATTACTAATACATGCAAAGCAATTTTATAGGTTTCAGCGTTGCCATTACAATGATTGTTTTAGTATTTTGATTTTCCGTTATTAATTTGGTAATTTCATTTGGAACTACGTTTATGCATTAATGTTTTTATAGGTTCATTTGTCCATTTTTTTTTTAAATATACTTTATTATATTCTCTTTGAACTGGTTTTTGAAAATTTTCGAAAAATTCTTTTTTTATTTATCAATAAAGAAATTAATAGCTTTACATGTAATTTTGTGGGCATTTTGCAAAAAAGATTTTGAATAATCACTTTGCTGAGGTGGTAACGCTGCTTCAAAAAAGAAATCACACGTACACGAATGTTTACATCAGCTTTTTCATTTTGCCCTTAAGAAAATGATAGAAACGCTGATGTATGAACCCATCAGCAGTGTCGGTCATATGATGGATCATATGACCGACACTGTTCTTGCAGGGTTTAATTATATATCGTTTTGAAGGTTCCCCCCCAGCCTTCCAAATTTGGACGATTTCTTTCAGATCTTTAATTTAGGAGCTAGATATGGCCTTTATATCGAAAAACAATGGGGTGTATTAAATCTCGCGCTCTCAATCTTTCTCTCTCTCTCTCTCTCTTTCTCTCTTAAACTCATAAATTTTCTTTATAATCTGTGAAAGAAAAATACTAAATTGAAACTTGAAATTGACATAATTATACTTTGTTCCTTGTAATGAGTATTAAAATCATAATTTACAAATAAACAATAATCATTGAAAATAATGTCGCCTCTAATATTTTTATCAAACTTTATTTTCAGGGGAACTTTTCCCTTTTTTTTGTTTTGCCATAAAACTGATGTTCCCATTCTAGTCTTATTATTATATATATTTTTTGTTTCGATATAAATCAATTTAAATGGTTTTTATTACACAAAAAACCGAAAATAATGTGGATAAAAAAAATTTAATAGAGCAGTGAGAAATAGAGTAGAATTAATAAAAGAAGAAGCCAACTGAAACTAAAATGTACATAAAATAATAAAAAGATCATAATAAAAAATAATGAATGGCAATTTAAACAAATATAAAAACACACACCCGCACATGTGCTGGAAAAATCGGAATATTGAAGTTGTGGCGATTGTGTGGTGGTGATGGTGGCGGTGGTGGCGGTGTTGGCATGCACTCATATTAATTTATGTACATGCTGCTTTAGATTCACACACACGCAAACACACACACACACACACTCGCTCATCGACCTAGAATAAAATTATTTAAATTATTAACCATAAACCAATTGAAACTAATCAAAACGACAAAAACTTAAGTTCAGCGTGAAGATCAATTTAATTTCGTATCATTCGAAAAGAAACAAATTCAAAAGAGGAAAACAAACCGAATCAAAATTAATGGAATTTATGAATAATATCCGTCTGCCCATCAGATTTACATATTTAGATTTAAGACTGAGCAACGAAAGTGTGGAAACAAAAGAATTAATATTTTGATTGGTCTTGTTATTTCGCCTTCCATGTGGGAGCGGGGAGGGAGGAGCGTTGTTCTTGCTGTGGGCCTTATAGTTGCTTTACAAAAATGGGTTCGCTCTTGGTGAAACTGTTAATTGATGCCGTATACATAAACGATTAGATCATGTTGTGCGCCTTTGTAAATGATAAATTATTTCAAGATTTATGGTCATTTAAAAGACCATCATTTATGAAAATGTAATGTAATTCATACACGTATATATTTTAAATTCATGTGGCGCTTTACAAAGAAATGTTGTTGGAAATATTTTCTACGACTAGTAAAAATACTAGACGTACGTGGGGTTTTTGGTTTTGTCTCAGCTGTATGGTGAAAAGCTGAAACTGTTTTCTATATTCTTTCCAGCTGTAAATAAAATTTTGGATACGTATTTAAAAATGAGTTTCTCAAATTGCAATAAGACCGAGTTGAAATTTATTATATTAACTCCAAAAAGGCCTTTTGAATTATTTTTGTTCTTTTTTCAGCCGTCTATTCACCGTCGACATTTTGTTGATGCCAATCAACTCGTTAGTAGACTTGAAAAGCTTAAGAGACTGTCTGAAGCTCTATCACTGATTCTGTTCTTTTTACACATTAAGATTCAATTTTTGAGCTTCCATTATTTGTCTAAAAATAGTAGAATACCCTGCAAGAAATGGCTGATGGAAACTAACACAGTAACAACTTAATTACTAACACATGCAAAGCAATTTTATAGCTTTCAGCGTTGCCATTACAATGATTTTTTTAATATTTTGATTTTCCCGTATTAGTTTGGTAATTTCATTTGGAACTACGTTGTTTCTTTTCTTTGAAAAAAAAAATAGTGCTGTGCATGTTTTTTCCATATGATTCAGTTTTCTATTGTTAAAACTGCTACTGACTACTGTTTTTCTCTTAGTTTTATCTAAATATGTCTAAAATAATTTATTCTGTTCTTCTTGTTTAGTTTGTTTTTAATTTTTCGAAAAAAACTGTTTTTTAATTAATAATAAAGACATAAAAAGCATTGCATGTAATTTTGTGGGCATTTTGAAAAAATGATCGCTTTGCTGAGGTGGTAACACTGGTTTAAAACATAAATCACACGTACACGAATGTTTACATCAGTTTTTCATTTTGCCCCTAAGAAAATGATAGAAACCCTGACGTATGAGCTGATGGTGTCGGTCATATGATGGATCATATGACCGACACTGTTCTTGCAGGGATAATTAGTAAAACTCATCCAAGATTCTTCGAATGCACTGACTAGTTGAATGTCATCAACAAAATATAAATATAGAAGTGACATGTTGACCACTGCCACATAATTCTATTAATGAAATGTCTTTAGACTTAAAATAATAAACTGGTAGAGGTCTACATAGATCTTTTTGCTGGTTTATTAACTTTTTTAGACGCATAAATGGCGCCGGAATTTCTTTGATGCCAATCAACACATACACACCTTATACGAGGGATCACCTAAAACTTGTCTGCTCTCAATAATCGTTCACCAGCAAACTAGGAGAAGGCTGACGAAAATACTAATGTATTATTGCCCTGAAAAACTACCAGAGGGAAAGCGAAAGATTGTTAGGAAAATACTAATATTTAATTCAAATATAAACATGTAAATGACACGTGCTTTAAAGAAAGTATCACAAGCAATTTATAGACCTTTTAAGCTGTTCTACCGGGAGCTGTTTCATGGTCACCCCATCACTAAACATATCGCTCATTGGTAAATCTGTCGCTCCATGCTCTTGATATACATATGTTCATTTGCTTCGCTTACAAACATTCTACGGCCTAAACTCTTGTCTTACTTCCTGCCTTTATCCCCTATTTAATACACTCTCTTGTTAAATACTCTGATTTCAATACAAATTAAGGCGTTTTTGCTTAAATTTGCAGAATAATGCTTCATAAAAAGCATTACAAATTAATTAGTTTTGTTAAAAAAAAATTATTTTTAATTGTTTTTTCTTAATGAAGAAATATGTGCAACCATTTTTAGTTGCCAACAAAATTGTTCTCTAAAATGTGGCATAAAAACAAATACAATTGATGCACAGTGGCCCAGTTTTTGGGGCAAAGCTAAAAGATTCATAACTTTTGATTGGAATTAAAATTTTTGTGATGTAAATATGGAATTAATTTCTAAGTTTTACCATTAAAAGTCCGTTAAACAAGTTCAGAGGGTTTTCAACAACATTTTTTGAAAATACTGATAAATTGTTAACGTTATAGCTAAACACGAACGAAATAAGAAATGGCTGCCACTGTTTGGCTTTTACACTGAAGTTCCATACCTAAACAAAGAGGACAAAGCTACGTCCAAAAGAGCGTAAGAGTGCTGATGCTTAAAAAGAACAGAAATTAGTTGAGACCTGAGTTCGAAGCCCATTGGAGGCTGATGAGGATTTATAACAACGGATGAGAAACCGCCAATGAGTATGTAGCCCAGTCAATACGCCTTTAACTTTACTGTTCTTGTCTTCTGTAAAAATGTTAATCACTACAATTTTGCCACGAAGAAATATTTCTCTCTTCTGAGTAGGTACAGTCGATCATAAGCCTGATGAATTGATTAAGAATTTTTAATACATTTATATTGAATTACTTGATACATGTTCATATAAAAATTTTAGTAAAAATATAAACAATTTTTTTAGGAATATTAAAGGGAAATTGATTTTGTGTCACCCTGCTCACTCTGATGATGACAAAGTTTTAGCCTTTCAGATCCAGAGCAGGATTGATAGTTACTTTCAAATAGATAAAGTAACTTCAAAATCGGTAGCTACAATACAAAAAAGAATTACAGTAATAAATTTTGTGATGATTTTTTTTTACTTTTGATATTCAACAAAACAATTTCTCAATACTTTATCAGCTTAAGCTTCAATTATTTTATTTTTAGTTTAACTTTTTAAGCCAACATTTCGATCAACACTGTGGATCATCGTTTGAAAAATAATTGTTATAGCAACTGTTTTTAAAACCATCATTTACTATCATCTTCAAGGCATAGTGGATCTTAAGCTGAGCAAATTTGAAGAAACCATTGGCAAAAACAAAATCAATTTCACTAAAGTGGCCCACTGTGCACCACAGAAGAACTCTAACAAAGCATTTTCTTAAGGCATTGTGTGCCTTTATTTTGAAGGCATGCCATTGTTAAATAAGAATTATTGACAGTAACATTTCCAAATAAGTTTGTAACGCCCTCTTCCTGCCTCATTTTTTTTTTTTTTTTTTTTTAGCAACTCTTTTGTGCTGCTTAGAACTTGTAAATAAAATGCAGCAAGCGCACAAAGAAATAGTAGAATATTATAATAACTTAAGTTGAAAATGAAGTAGAAAAAAGAAACCAGCAAATATCTGCTTAAGTGCTTTCAAGACTGACTGAGAGGACACCACAAGCTCACACAATCGATTTGAAGTTAAGCAAGGCAACAATGTTGCACAACAGCAGAAGTCACGGCAACAATAAACAACAAGCAAAACAGGGAGCAGCAGCCAAAAAGTCTCATTTTATTTTCCTACCAAAAATCGCACCACTTCAAAATCAACCACAACAGCCATCAAGCACGCAATGCACAACAAACAGATTGCATGAAACAAGAAAAAGAAAAAGTAGGAAGCAAAAGTATAAAATTAGTTTAAGATTTAACACATTTATGGCTGAACTATTTGAGAATCCCAAAACCTAAAACGTCAACCCGTTAAATGCAGTCGCCCAGTCAGTTATGAAATGTCGTTGAGCTGCAAGCAAAAATGGAATGCGGCTGCCTGCCTGCCTGCCTGCCGGCCTGCAGTTGTTTGAGGATAAGTGAAAATAACTGCAACTTATGCTTAACAACAACAGTAGTAATAATACCAACAACAACAACAACAACAATACAACGGTAACGACAACAAAAGGAAACTTATTAAGAGCAACAACATTAAAATGTACAACGTATTTATAACAACAAATGTTGTTGCAGCACGTATGTATGTATGTTTGACATTCCAGCTTCAAGAGAAGAGAAGAAAAACAAAATAACTGGTGCTCGACAAGTTGCCACAAGCCAAAGAACCGCAAGATGAGTGAATACAATCACCGAAACAACAACAACAACAACAACAACAGCAACAACAACGACATCAATTGCCAACTATGTATATCAACAACATACAAACACACTGCGATTGAATAACAACAACATGAATGCTCACTCAGTACTTAATAACAATAACTTGTAGAAGAACAAAAACTTGTCACAAAAAAAAATAAATAAATTTTTTAAATACAAACTTGACCACAATGGCCGAAAAACCAACAGAACCAAGCAGCATTTTACGATGCTGCCATTTACTTTATTTCTGTGTAATTGTTAAAGAAAAGCAGGCGTACAGAGAGAACTGAACAAATCAAAAACTATATATGTACAAACATACAACAATTTATTTAGAAACAAACTCAGATTGAATTCTTAAGCACAATTTTACAAAATTCATATTTCACCAAGAAAGAAAAAAAAACTTTAGCCAATAACTTCAATGCATTTGAGAAATGACTTCAATTGTAGGTATTGTAAATAGTTGCAGATTTGTGGGTGACGCATCCATTTAAATTGAGTAAATTGCACCGATTTGTGGGTGGAAGTTGGACTAATTGCGGAATGTATTACAGAACTCTAATGCATTCTATTAAATGGGCAAGGCAGGGCTTGTAAATAGATGAACAGGGATATTCAGAAGGCCACTGGAGCCATCTCTGCTCAAAAATTTAAGCCGCAGTTAGACTGTAGGGAACTGTAAGAATGACATCAGCAGTTTCTTGGCGAATGGTGGACTGTACATCATGTGACATGTGGGGATAAGTTTAAAGGCTACAGAGCCTTCCTCTACTTCGAGAACAATGGCTTCGGCGAAGTTAAATCTGAGTTAACCTTAGGTAGCTTATAACTTATAGGTTCTCTTGTTCATCAGATCACAACACAGCAAGAGTAACACTTAAATAACAAAAGTCATTTAAATTCATTTTGTGTATTAGAAAAAAACTTAACAATCATATGAATTAATCTTAGTATTTCCTTGAGCCAAAGGTATTTTGGTTATATACACTGGGTTGATAAGTTATAAAGGGTTATCCAATTTGCAGTTTCAAAAGTAAACGTAAATAAAACACATCTAAAATACTTTTTTTCATGATATTTCATTTTAATTCAGGTCCAAAAATGAACCTATTCAAAAAATTTTGGACCTGAATTAATACATTTCAATTGGCTCTTAAAGCAAATAAATAATTAAGTTCATATTTGATATTTCTTTTTTGTTATAAACTTTGAACGTTGACATTATGTGTGAAAATACTATATCACTTAAATGACCACCAGGCAAAGTGTTGCAAGCATTGATTTTTTTTGACACATACTGGTCGGTATCTCAGCCTCATGCTCTTACTTACTTACACTTAGATGACAGCAGACTGCAAATGCTGCCAACTTCAAGTGTTGCCAACTTCAAATGCTGCTCTGAAGTTGGCTTCATAATAATTTTGAAGAGAGCAACAACATAATAATCAGCTGATGTGTAAATCAATTGAAAGTTTTTATAAATATTACAAATTCAAAGTTTAAAAATATAAAAAATAAGCGAAGAAAATTTAGTGAATTTTATCACAACAATTGTTAAAATAGCTTAGACTACAGCTGAAGTGTATAAAGCCCATAAGACGAATAGTGCAAGAAACCGAAGATGGTGGGTTCGACCAGTAAATATAACCCGCGATGAAGAGGGCTTTTACAAAACATGTGTACAGCAGCTTGAGGAAAAAGATGAAGAACACTTTTTCAAAGCAACCAGGACGAAAACAAAATAAAATATCGCAAAAAATTAACTCAAAGGAAAAAAATTAGTTTTGAAATTAAAAATGAACAGCTGTGTATTTTAGCAATGCAAATTTCAGGGATGCCGCATTTTTTATCTAATAATGAATAAAATTGAAATTATTGATGAAAATTTTAATAATACCATGAAAAAAAAACTATAAGACCACATACATTTATTTGTTTATTGCATTTTCGTAATATTCTTTTGTGTTTAATATTTAAAAAAAAAAAACGTTTTTATTCTAATTTGTCCAATTTATATATATAATGGCAACACTATATTTGCTTATTTACTGCCCGTCAAAATAGAAAATGGCGTAAGTTGGCAGCAGCAGCAAATGCTAATGTGCAGTTGTGCTGCTCTGCTGCCGTCAAACTAATCGTTTTCATTTAAACACATGCATTTTATTTTTGACATATTGCTGCTTGCTCTCTGCTGTCTGCTGTCGTCTAACCCCCTAATTCATAAAAATTATAACAGGCTCATAAGACTGCTATTTGATATATTACTATGGAAAATCTGTCAAATAAGAGCTTTATAAACCTGCTATAATTTTTATAAATTAGACGGTAAGTGTTTAGAGCTTCACTTTGAAGAATGTTTGTTTTTAAGTGCTCAAGAGTTAAAGGCTTATCTGCATAAACGCAGTCTTTCGCGTTCCACCTAAAAAAAATCTAACGGAGTCAAATCGCATGATCTTGGTGGGCAGTTGATATCGCCACGATGATAAATTACGCGGCCAGGAAATGTCTCTTGCTACAAAGCCTTATTCGCTCAAGTTGTGTGGCGATTGGCAGCATCTTGTTGAAACCATATGTTCTCCAAGTCGTATTCTTGAAAAGCAGGCGAAAAAACTTCGATTATCATATGACCATAACGCTTCGAATTGACGGTGTCAGTCGTTCCATCGTCGTTTTCGAAGAAGTAAGGTCCAATCACACCTTCGGACCAAAGAGTGAACCAAACAGTGACTTTTTCTGGATGTAATGGCCTCTCTTCAATTACTTAAGAATTCTCACAACCCCAAATACGATAATTTTGTTTATTAACAGACCCAACGAGTGATAAATGTGTTTCATCGCTGAACAAAATTTTGTTGGAATAATCGCCTTCCATCGCCTGTTGTTCAAGCACCCATTCCAAGTATCTACGATGTTGTGAATGGTCAGCTGGCTTCAGTTGCTGCGTGAGCTGGACTTTATATGGGTGTAGTTGTAGATCTAAATGGAAAATACGCCATAATGTGCCATAAGACAGTCCCAATTCATGAGAACGACAAGGAATCGACACATTCGGGTCTTCGGCAACACTTTCCCTTACAGCAGCGATATTTTCAGTGGAACGAGCGAAACGATGATGCACCGGCCTTACAATATTTGTAACCCCTCCAGTCTCTTCAAATTTCTTCACAATTTTGCCAATTGCTTGCATAGTTGGACGATTGTGTAAACCATAATCTCCTCTTAAAACACGATATAAGGCTGTGCCAGAGTCACCATTTTTTTTGAGTATGATTTGATAATTTGTATGCGTGGTGTGTTAGTTAAGCGATCCATTTTCATCAATGTCAGACTTTCAGCTGAGAAGAAAAAAATTTGCTTAACAACTTAGTTTGACAGATGTCGCATTCCAGTCGTATACTTTTGAAACTACGAATTGGATAACCCGTTACTACTTTGTTTTTGCCGCCATTTTCGTAAACATTAATTTTGACGGTTCATATTTGGCAGTCGTAAAGTAAAGATGTAGCAAATTTATTAGGAGAAAAATATTCGCTAATTTAACGTGTTTTGATCGCTAAACTATTTTATCAAAATCATCTTACAACTTACAAATTAATGTGGCGATGAAAAAGTTGCGTGAAATGTTTGACAGGAACAACGTGCCAACAAGACGCACTGCAGTCCTGCAGTGTGGCGATTCTACATAATTAGTATGTGTATCTGCGAATATAAAAGTTGACACGCACTATTTGTCGGGTTGTGAATGACTTGGAATGATTTACGTGAGTACCTGCCACTAGGGCCCAACCTCACGGTGGTCAAACCACGTGGTATAATCAAGACGTTACACCACCGCCCCCGAGCAGCCGGAACAACTGCTCGGGTGGCAATTTATTTGCTACGTTACTTGGCCATAACAAAACCCCTTGCTCAGGAGTTGAGCTATCTAACCTCTGCTGCATTGCAATTCCCCAGACGGCTAAGGATACACGACTACCGTGGTAGCCCGAAGTTCCTAAGATCATCAGTCATTGAACCAACGCTAATGCTCCCGCCAATCTGGTTCCTTACAAAGCAGCGTCTGTTGCTTAGCAACAGCACTACGGGCCCATTTGGGCGACCGAACATAGACCCGAGGGTATATGATCAGTATGGCTACCAACGTTCCCTCCCATGCGAACTTATGGCAGCAACCACAGCCAGTACGTTTCAGCCAAGGAAGGCTCCTCAACCTATGGCCGGCGAGATGACTCCGAAGAGTCATCCCGTGGCTCCGGTCCCCGTACTGCCGAATTGCCCCTCGGTGAGGGGTTTCAGCAAGTCCCTCAGGAGTCGCCGCCCTCCTTCATTAAATGCCTAAGATTTTTAGCCACCAAGCCAGTCGAGGTATCCTGCACCCCTTCTACCCCGTTGACACGACACCAAGCTGGTTACGATCAGCAAGATGCATATTGTGCCCCCGGGGGGAGGACCACAACGTACAGCAGGATCGGCTGAAAATATTACTGCTGCTCTAGAAAGTGTTCGAAACAATCCATCGACGTCAAATCGACAAAGAACAAGTTTGGCCACAATTTTGCACAAAGATTTGCATTTGTTTCCTTCTAAGATTCAATTGACACAAGAGCTTCTTCCAGAAGACGATTTACGCCATGCCAATACAATGTTGCAAATGAAGATCTCATACCGAATAGCGAGGCACATTTTGATTAATATGGATATGTGAATAAACAGAATAGTCGGTTCTGGGCAATGGGAAACTCTCAAAACACTCATCAGTCACCTTTTCGTCTATTAAAAGTGACAGGGTGATGTGCAATTTGGTTCGGAGGTTTCAGTGGGCCTGACTTCTTTGAAACTGAAGACAGCACCACGGTAGCTGTTAATGGGGAGTGATAACGTGAAATGATTGACAACTTTTTGAAGCCACAACTGCATGCTTTGGCCTTGATAAATATATGGTATCAACAAGATGCTGCTACATTGCATGCAGTCAGAACTACAATGGAATTACTGAGAGATCTCTTTCCACAACCCCTTATTTTAAGAAATGGTGATGTTGAAGCATTTATGAGTTGAGTTCAGAGTAATTTGGGTGCTGGTGAGCGTCGTGGTATGCACCCTGGCCAATCAGTCTTCAACTTTACTTTCCTTGTCTTCTTTCAAACTGTTGATCACTACAATTTCATCACAAAAATTCTCTCTCTGATCTGTGAGGAAATAAAATAGAACTAAATCCCTAGCAAATAATTAACAATTAAAAAAAAATCTTTGCTAATTTAGAGCAACTAAAACCCGAACTTAAAGCCCATTTAATATGTAATTAACAATTTTAAATTATAAAGTTCAACTAATGGGTAAAAATTCTTCCAACACTAACATGGTTTCACATGGTCTCAGTACAAATAAATGTGTTACAAGATCTCACAATAACAAACTTCGTTCTCACATTTGCTGGGCAACAAGAATATTAAAGTGGCTGAAATTTGTTTGAACAAATCTTTCTTAAATATCTTTAAGAAAACGATATTAAATTAAAGTGGTCTTTAGGAAATATTATATTGCTGTTGGAAATATTTTTCGCTTAAAAGAAAAGAAAAGACGGCAGTACAAAATCTTTGCGAAATTACTTCCTCATCGTCGGACCAGACGGCCAAACGGCATTGGTGTTTGTGTTGCAACACAAATTTATTATTAAGGATTTAACCACGCAATAACTTTGTTTGTGTCCATTAACAAAAAAAAAAAAACCAATTCTAAATAAAAGAAGAAAAAAGAGCTTTTCGTGATTTAGAGAAAAGTTTTGTTAACTCTTTTTTTCTCCTTAGTTTTGCTGGTGTGCTTTTTGTGCCATGTGTTTTTGTTGCTGTTGTTGTTGTATTGACAATTGCAAATGTTGCACAACTGATTACACTTTGGTATGTTTGTTTGCTTGTTGCTCATTGAAAATGTAGATGTGGTTGGCTGCTGTTGTTTTTGATGTTGTGCAGCAGTTGCTGGTTGTTATTATTGTTGGCTTGTAAATGCATTAGACACGCAGTCTAAAAAGAAGAATAATGAACTCATTTATCAATCAAAGTAGCAAATCAAACAAACAAAACAACGAGTCAAGACATTGACTTGCTGCAACCACAAATTCTACTTTTAAAAATGGAAAACTATTGAATTGTGACAAACACATCTCCTCCAGAGACATCATTTTACTCTTTATAAACCGGAAATATTGAAAATTGTTTGCCTTGCATGTGTGCGAGAAGTGCGATTGCGAGTGTGTGTGTGTGTGTGCGATTTGCTTAAAAATGGTAACAGCAAATGAAGACTCTTCAAGTGGAGCAGTACACAACACAAATTTTATTTACTTAACAAATTCAAAGAGCTGTATCTAATGTTATAAATCTATAAAGGTAATTGGTACGCTACGGGAAGCATGTTAAAAAATTTGCTTTAACATTTTTCAAAACAAAAAAAAAAAACACGCAGACACAAAAAATTAATGAAACAATGAACTACGCCTGTTTGCAGCACATTCTTCATATTTTCAGCTAAAACGATCACTGACCGTAAAATATCGGCAAAGCAAAACAATAAATACAAGAATGTTGCCCTCTTATTGCACATGATATTTTTATACCTGTAGAATAGAATAGTTTTGGGAAAATAAAAGTGAAGCTTTTGATGGCCACTTTTCTCTTGCAGATCAAGAAAAGAGGTCAGGAAAAACTAGAGAATTCTGTCATTATAAGTAGTTCTCTCATTGAAGATTTATATGCTATACTGGAAGCTGTAGGGGTACAATACGAAAGGGGATACACAGGAGTCAGAATCAAGATACTCTCCGACAGTCAGTCGGTACTCAAAGCCCAGGACAGTACTGGAATGTCACGACAAGCTAAATGAACTGGCCACTCACAATCAGATTACTCTGATATGGGTGCCAGGTCAGGAGGGGCACAAGGGTAACGAGTTGGCTGATACCTACGCAAAAAGGGGAGCCAATGGGGCTTTCATTGGACCCACTCCATCCTTTGGCTTTAATAAGCTCCTTCTCAAGGGGGAGATCAGAAAATGGACAACATCCATCACAGGAAAACTGTGGAACGCCACTAGGGGTCCGGAACACTCGAAGAAATTTCTTAGCTTTGGTGCCAAGAGGGCGGATCTCGCTCTAAAATTAAATAGAAATAATCTAAGGACACTGTGTGGGGCGCTAACAGGCCACTATACCTGCAGGAAGCATCTGCACAGAATGGGACTATCCAGTACGGCAACCTGCAGATTTTGCGAAGAAGAAGAGGAGACAATGGAACAATTGATTATTGAATGTGTGGCACTAGGCCACAGAAGACACAGGCTGTTGCAGGTCTTATCAAATAATGATAAATTAGGATGACAGAAAGTTTTGTGTAAAAGAAAAATTTTTTACCCAGAGATGAAGTTTATCTTGCTGTTCACGTAAAAGAAAAAATGTTGCAGTGTAGAATTGACGTTGAAATTTATAACCAACTTGTAGATAATTGTAGTGAATTCTATGTTGAGTTATGCTGTCAAAGTAAGAAAAGATTTGACTTTGCAAATTCAGTTTTAAATAATTTAAATTTAATTAATCCATCCGTAATTTTAAATAAAAATTCTTCTAAAATACCTATTTTTATATTAAGTTTATCAGGCTCAAGTTCTTTCTATATTATTTTTGTGATTGATATTAATTAAATAAGACAAAGAAGACATCAACTGCATTTAGCAGGGTGGACAACTAGTTGTTTCGAAGCCGCCACACTGGCCACCAACATCATGCGATTTGACACCGTTAAACTTTTTTTGTGGGGCTATGCGAAAGACCGTGCTTCTCCAGGTAAACCTTTAACTCTTAAGCACTTAAAACCAACATTCGTCAAGTTATGGCTGAGATACCGCCCAATATGTGTCAAAAAGTGGTCGAAAATTACCTCAAAAGAATCAATGCTTGCAACACTTCGCGTGTTGAGCGTTTAAATGATGTAGTGTTTCACACACAAGGTCAACGTTCAAACTTTATAATAAAAAAGAAATATCATGAAAAAAAAATATTTTGGATGCGTTTTATTTACGTTTACTTTTGAAACCGCAAAATGAATAACCCGATACAAGCTTACATTTATATATATATATGTGTGTGTGTGTGTGTTTACATGTACAGTATTTATCGGATATAAGAACATCTCATATAAGAACAAAATGCTTATAAGAAACATTTACAAAAACACCATATCTTTTTAGTGTTTTTTCTAATAAAAAAAAGTTTCATATAAGAAAAACGCTTATAAGAAAAAAACCGATAAAAGAACATTTTTCTTGAACACCAAAACCACAAAATGTATAGAAAAAGAATTTATATAAGAAACTTTCAAGAGCAACACTGAATTTATGTAGTTTGCATGGACAACTCTGTTTTCTGACAGTTTTACAACAACAACAACAACGTTTTTTTTACTTTTAGTGCTCATGAGAAGTTTTTGTTTCTTGCCTCGTAAATAAATAAATAAATAGTACAAAATGAATTATGTACATATGTACATGTATTTACTACATACAATTTTTTTTTTAAATTGAAGTTGTCTAGTTTTTATATCTATTTACTAAAGGGGTTAATAAAATAAAATTTGATTTGTTTTATTTTTCTATTTACATACATACATACATCTACGCATATACATAAAAAGGTAAAAAAGCTCGTATATTCATAAGAAACAAATGCCTTATGGCCACAGCTACTTATGTATATAAGAAATAAGTTTCTTATATAAAATAATTGTATATAAGAAAGAAACGCTTATAAGAAACTTTTTTCGTGGATTTTTCAAGTTTCTTATATCCGATAAATACTGTATAAGGAATTTTTGGGAGTCATCTCATCAGAGAGGGAATTTAAGTGGTTGTATGATAAATAATTTTGTATTTTCGATAAATAATGTGGCAGCCACTAAAAGCCAACTTTAATTTTGACTGTAATTAAAAACAAAGTTAGCAACACTTTTTATTATTAAAATTTAAATTGTGTGTAAAACGAACCGATTTTAGTGTTTGACTATAGTTAAGGCCCAATTTGAAGAGGGCAGAGCAAGTTGCTCAGATTCTCTTGAAAAGCTTTCAATATGTAGCACGATTTGTGAAAAATTTCCAAAAATTCTGCCCTTTAATTCAAACCATCAAATGGCTGCCATTGTTCTTGTGTAGAGTGATTGATTAGTTGCTATCACAATCTTGTTTTTCTTTATGGAACTTTCTAGTTTTAACAAATTTATTTACTTTATGGTCTGCAACTTTTTAAAGTCTCTTTTTATATTTTTGCAAATATTAAGAGGAACAGACATACATACATACATACTTATGTTTATATCTGTATTTCTGTTGGCATTTGGTCTTCAGTGCTCAATACTCATCATTTAAACAGCAAACTTATTGCAAAATATTTTATACTTTCAAAACAATAAATTGTGGTGTTTTTTTTTTTTTCTATTATGGCCTGTGTTAACAATAATTTTTTTTCCATTCACAATGACCACGTTAAAAGGCCAAGTTCATCAATGATCACCCGCTGCAATTTCAAATTTAGCGTTTTTGGTTTTCTATTATTGTGTTTTGTGAAAAATCCAAATTCTCCCATCGTGGGCTCTTAACAAAAGACGAAGGAAACGAGAAATAGAGAAAAAAAAACAACCAGCAAAGTTTCAAATTGTTTTACTGAATAGAAAACAATATTAAAAAATAAGAAGAAGAAGAAGACGAAAAAAACAGCTTGTGAATAAGGAATAGTTTTGATTTCATGTTGTTGTAGCTCTGGAACATTCACCACTGAAAGGTGCTGCTGCTGCTGCTGCGCACTACTTGACTACATGATTCGTAGAATATTAGGGAAACTTAAGTTTTAAGCAGCATGTGATTAAATATTTTTTCTCTGAATTTGAATTTCTGTGAAGTTTGAAATGAATGAAAATGTCTTATCGCAGGCATGTGTGCGTGCGTGTGTCTGTGTGTGTGTGTCTGTGTGCGAGCAGGCGATTGCATGAATTTTAATAATAATTCTAAGATAATTTTAACAGCTTTTTTATGGTCCAACAAATTTTTATTAATCGCAAATTATTTGTAAGGCCAAGTTAAGCAACGTTTTGGAAAATTTAAGCAAATAAGAACTGGTGGGCAGCCAAGAAAAGCGCTCTTCAATGTTGTTGAAAGGCAAAAAAAAAACAATAATAATTTGTAATTTATATGATACATGGGTACGTTGTACAAACAAATCGACAATACCTGAACTATGGTTCTTTCGCAAATGTATTATTCGAGCAGGTAATTCAAGACAGAAATTTTAAAGTAAATTCCAATTTGAAAATATTGCACAATATTTTTTATTAGATGTACGTCTTGTTAAATTAAATTAAACAAGAAAAACCTGATGATATCATATAACTGATTTTTTTAGTAAGAATTTACGTTTACTAATTATCAACATTTTATACACAGATGGCTCCAAGACTAGTGAATCTACCACATTTGCAGTCACAACTCAAAATGGTGATACCATTTGGCAAACACTAGTTTGCCAAAAGCAGTTTCAAGCTAAAAATATATATTCTATGCTCTAGAAAATCCCTTAGAAGCCCAGCTCTCATTAGCGCATGCATTTTTCCTATTCAACTATTGAAAGGACGATTGCGATACTCCACACAATTGCAATTGCTGCAGTTTTCAACCTCCTCCAAGCTTCAGTTTTCCAAACGCAAGCGAGTGCCAAATTCAAACACCCAACCCTTTTCTTATAAATGAATTCATATTAAATACTTGAAAATTTTTTTTATTACTGGCTGGGCCATAAAAACGTTTAATTTTATTTTCCTTAAACAGTTCCAGAAACCAATCAATACGTTGAGCGCTGTATGAACTGCAACAACAGTCGTACAATAAAATTCAACAACTGCACTACAATCAGCGTTGAATAAAACAGAGAGAGAGAAACGTACAAGGAATACAAAAAGAAAGAAAGAAAGAAAGAAAAAAAAAACTACTTACTAACCAGTGACTGTTGCAGTGATTACAACAAAGCGATAATAAAACGATTTGGTATTACAGCTCTCAAATGGATGGATGGATGGATGAATGGATGGATGAAGTGGAGTCAAAAGACGAGTTACAGCCACCGAAACTGTTGGAATAAAAAAAAAGCAAAAACCAAAAAGAATGTCGAAGAAATATCTAAAGTAAACTTTTAACGAAAAAATACAACAAACTCATAAAGACAGAATTAAATTTACAAATAAATAAAGTAAAGAAACAAATATTAAAAATGATTCCAACAGAAAACGTGCTGAAACGTTACATTCCTGATGAAGCAGGCAGGCAGGCAGCCATACAAACAAATTCCCTCCCCAACCGGCACCGTCACTCTGGTAGCCGTGCAACAGCAACAGCAACAACGGCAACGAATGACAACAATCAAAACTGAACAATAGAAATAAAATAAACTGAGCATGCGCGCATGCAAGTGCCTCATAAATGTGCCTTTTGTTCACTTTATTCCGCAATACGAAAGTGTTGTCATTACTTTTTAAGAGACGTGAGTAATTGATAATCGATTGGAGTACATATATAGTTTGATTTTAATTTGGACCAGTGCTCAGGGGACACTGCCTTCCCCCAGGTGTGTAATAGGTTGTGTTGCAACTGGGAGAGATGATTGAAAAGAGCAGGTTGGAGAGAGTAGTGCTTGCGTACATTTCACTACAGCCTTCCTATACTTTAAGTTTTAGAAAACTTAGTCCTCAGATCTACTACCATATGGCTAATAAAGAACTCCTCGCCGTACAACATTGTGCAATTCAGTGGCGAATCGAGAACGAACGGATTGTGGTGATTCAAGTTCAATTGATTTTTACAATTTTTTCTCTCCTTAATTCAGGTCCAAAAATTAACCTTTTCAAAAAATGTTTGTTGTATCTTTCAGCTGTCTATATGCCGACGACATTTCGTTGGTGCTAATCAACTCATCAGTAGACTTCTTAAAAGTTTGTTTGAAACTTAACTACTTATTCCATAATTCCCATGAACAGAATGATAATCAGAAATGTTCAAACAAACCTTTAACACAGCAAACATTTCTTTTTTCGTTTTGCAACACTTCTATTTTTCTTTGCAACCTTCTATAGTAAAAAAGTAGAAGTGTTGCAAAACGAAAAAAGAAATGTTTGCAGTGTTAAAGATTTGTTTGAACATTTCTGATTCTCATTTTGTTCATGGGAATTATGGAATAAATAGTTAAGTTTCAAACAAACTTTTAAGAATTTTTCAAGTCTACTGATGAGTTGATTAGCACCAACGAAATGTCGTCGGCATATAGACAGCTGAAGAAGACAGCAAATATTTTTTAAAAAGGTTCATTTTTGGACCTGAATTAATACATTTCAATTGGCTCTTAAAGCAAATGAATATTCAAGTTCATATTTGAATTTTTTTCTTCTCTCAAGTACATGAGAAGTATTCGGAATTTATCCGTCAGTTTCAGAACATCACAAAAAATGATGAAATAAAATTTCATTTTATATACTATGTATGTATTTTTTGCTTTCAACGAGGAGACTCATATTCATGCCTACAAGCATGAAAGGCTTTGGGTTTATTTGAAGATTATTAAGTAGCTCTTTTGTATTTCAAAGTATCAGTGATTGTTGTAAAGTTTTTGTTTTCTTTATTTTATTTTGTGCGACAAGGCGAGAATAGGATCTATGAGTTTATAAATATATTTTTAATATTGTTTGGAGTCAATGGTTGAATGAACAAAATATTTAAAATGTTTATGTTCTGCTTTATTTAAATTGTTCTCGTCTGTAGCTGTAGCTGTTGATGTTGATGTTTCATGCTTTTTGCTTTTTGCCTTTTGTTGCTATTGTTACGAGTGAGCGCGAGCATTGCTGTTAAAGCTGTGCCAGTTGCCAGTGCTGTCATTACTTGTATTATTGGCTGTGTTGTTGTAAACTGCATAAAGTTATGCATACCAATTGTTATGGTTGCAAGACTACATTGACTGACTCGTCAATGGTGTTGAAAACAATTTCATAAAACGCTGTTAAAGGGGTTAGACTCATGAAAAGCCTCTTCTTCCACCCTCCTTTCACTTCAGTTCGCTCCAGAAGCACTGCATTAATGTGTTGTTCACAAAAGTCTAGAAATTATATGGTTTAAATGATAAAAAAAAAATATATGAAGAAAAATCTCAAGTCATGTTTGCAGCAAAACATTGAGCTGTTTGTGATCTTAAATGTTTAAGACATTATTGGAATACTTAATAATAAAATGAGAAATATTCATAAAAAAAAGACATTTCGTATAAAAAGCACAAACATGTTCATTTAGCTAAAACTGAGAAAGAGTAGTGAGTGTAAGGCATAATATTTTTATTACTTTTTTTGCTTTTCTTGTTGTTTGGGCGACATTATTAAATGGAAAAATGATTTAACACAGTTTCGTTTGAGAACATAAATTTATTCCAATTTTTTTTTATGACGGGCCTTTTAATACGATGCAAGTTTTATAAACCGCAAAATCACGCATTTTTCTTGGCACAAGGGTTGCCAAGAACTTCTTGTATTAATGAGTATTTGTTTTCTTTCTTGCTTTTTCTACTTTTGTGTGTAAAAAGCTATAAATACGAAAAATTCTTTGGAATTGTAAAATTATTAAGTAAAATGCAGTTGAAGGGGGGAGATGGAAATATTTAAATGCAAATAAACAAAAGGCTTTTTGTTTTAAGCTTTAGATCCGGTTAACGATTTACGCATTTCAGATCGTTTAATAAAACTGAACATACATACCTCTTTAAATGGTCATCTCCAGAACAAGTAGCGGAAAACTGCAAGAAAGGGCAGTACTGAAACTCTAAATATACTTTTCTGAAAAAAGCATAGCGATGTGGACGCTACACAAGAAAAATTTTTTTTATCTGCTCTCAAATATTTTATTTAGTTTTGTGGAAATAAAAACCTGCCAGCCAGACTTTTCTCCTAAAACAGTCTTTTTTAAATCCATGTATTTCAATTATACCAAGAATATTACATGACAAAAGTCACGGTCACAAATGCGCAGTTATTTGTCAATTTTAGCATGAAAAAGTGTGACCACTATTTGCTGGCTGATGTTTGGTTCGACCAAGTTCAAAACGTACATACACACATATGCAATTATCCGCAAACACCAACAAAAAGAAAGAAAAAAAAAAACAGGCAAACATTTAAAAAGTCATAAAATTTTACAAAAGCATATTTCGAGGTTGTATTTGTTCAACGACTGAGTACAAATTTTATTGCGAAAAATTATTTGCCTTTATAAACATTTTGCCAAAAATTTGCTCTAAATATGGGATTTGCCTGTTGCACCAAAATGACTTAAAAATAGGCGAATATTCGCTGCGAAAAATCCGTCGTTCGTCCCAGTTGTGTTTCTAGCAGTAAGCAAAAATTATGTTACCCGTCGCCACGTAGAGCTCTGAGAAGTAAATAATTTCCATTGGCATCTTACAGAAAATGTTTGCCAATCAACTAAATTCTTTGATGATTGGTGGGGGAAAATTATTTTTTCTTAAATTTTCTTTAAATACATTTTGGTTAAAAATTAATTTTTTCCCTCTATAAATACAATTGAAAGGTCAAAATAGCCAGCCATTAGAGACAACATGCACTTAAAAGCCGGTAATTGTTTTTTCCGTTTTTGTTTTGGGCTTGAAATACAAATCGAAGGCAAAGGAGTAGTCTGTAGTTATCAAACAATTTTTTTTTTTACAAATTTAGACAAAAGGTGTCAAAGTTAATTAATTTTAAATTAGTTTTTTATGTTGTTTATTTCGGCGAAAAATTCGTGGTTCGTCCCAGTTGTGTTCTTAGCATAAAGTAAAAATAAAGTAAAACAACAAACACACGCATAGCGGTGGAGTTTGTTTAATCACGACTGCAGCGATTTAGTCCTGCTGAATTTAAAGGAAATTTACAAAAACTTCCTTGTTATTAATTTTCAAATCTGCATCTGGCAATCATTTTTGACTAATTAAAATTGCTGTAATGCCTTCAACTTGAAGTGACATGTTCGTATGAATCAGTCTGAGAGAGAGAGAGAGAGAGCAAAAAAAAAGACACAACATGTTATAAATTGATGACAGATTTATTCGTGATGACATTTTTACAATTGTGAAACATTAAAATATTTTAATAAAACAGAAAAACTTTAAAACTAGCAAATATGTACATATGTACAAAAGTCTACTTTATTATAATAATAAAAAGATGACTAAGATATTAAACATTTTACTTTTCATTTATTTAGTTTTTTTTTCATTTTCAAACTGACACTCACAAAAGTGTTTTCTTATACAACTTTATGGGTGGCCCCTAAAATCTACTGACTTTAAGAAAAAGAGAAAAAAATAAATACATTTTGTGGGTTTGGACAAAAAGAAATTAAAAAAAATTTAAATGCGGCCTTAAAATCAGTATGCCATCTAAGCAGTTTTCTCCACATAAAAATCAACAGGAATGACACTTTTTAATTGTATGATTTAATAAAATTTTATGTTTTTGCAGCATAAATTTGTACCCAATTCAAAGTGGATTGAAGTGATCCACTACTGGTTTTGAAAAGCAAGAAAAAAAATTTACTAATGTGTAGGCTGCCTGCCTGTCAGCTTACTCACCTCTTAAGGTACACACGTCCGTATGTACATATGTATTTATTTATTTGTTGTTTGGAAAATGTAAAACATTTAGAAAGTTAATTAGTTTCAATAAATTCAGTCGATGGCTTTTGGGTGGCTGTGGATGCACACAGCCGGTGTGTTGTTCAAACATACGATGGTTTTGACTCGTAGAACTCAGGTGGTAATCAAAAACATTTATGTGGGCAGTCGAGAGATAAAGTGTAAGTGCTGAAAATGACTAGTCATTTTAAAATCAAAGTAAATATTTTATTTTGGTTAAATGAAAATAGAATATATTCTCTTATTGCTGAAGATCGTAATAATAATAATAATAATGTAAATAAGGTGAAAGTTATTTTTCTGAAAGTAGTTTTTCAGTGAACCATATATTAGTGGAAGGTCTAAAGGGTATTCTTACACAAAGAAAAAAAATTAGTAGACACAAGTATATTCCGCTGAGCCGAATCTTAAGTACTGCTCACAATAATCCAATATGGGATTTTATTATAATTATTAGTTTTAAATATGAACTTATTTATTTATTTGCTTTAAGAGCCAATTGAAATGTATTAATTCAGGTCCAAAAATTAACCTTTTCAAAAAATATTTGCTGTATTTTTCAGCTGTCTATATGCCGACGACATTTCGTTCAAGTCAACTGATGAGTTGATTAGCACCAACGAAATGTTGTCGGCATATACACAGCGGAAAATACAGCAAATATTTCTTGAAAAGGACCTGAATTAATTATTAGTTATACTTTAAATTTTTTAGAAACACTGGTTTTCATTTTTATACATATATTGGCCACATTAAATCGATATCAAAAATTTGAATTGATTGTCTTGAAATTACTTCTCAGCATCAAAATTAGTTTTAATTTCCTTACAAGCTAAATTTATTAAAATCCAATTTCTGCTAAACGCTGGATTGCACTGATGGAATTTTCGTTCATAATTCCAATAAATTTATTTCGTTACTGCTTTTTCGGGGATTCCAAGAAAATGTGCATTGCTGACAGGAGTTTTCACATACGTAGTATAATAATTTCATTGAAAAGTTTCCATGGTAATTTTTCTAATGTGTTAAGCAAATGAATGTTTTCATTATGTTAATGATATCGTTCACTGACTTTTCATATTTTATCTCTTTTGTAAAGAAAATGTAGGTTAAGCAAAGTTCTCGAAGTCGACTTGTTAAATGTAGATAATTAAAAAAATGTCGACATATGTCAAACGGTATCCTTTTTTTAGGGTTCCGTACTCATCAGAGAGAAACGGAACCCTATTACCGACACAACTACGTCCGTCCGTCCGTCACAGCGTCCGTTCTCTGAAACTGAGCTGAAATTTTCACAAGATGTTGCTGTACCTTGCCGCTACAACAACAATTACCGAAAACAACAACAAAGCGAAAACTACCAGGTGTCCCCATACAACGAAAAGTTACAATTAGCTATAACTCTCGAACAGCAAAAGATAAAAAGCTGAAATTCGCTCAGTGTATGTATTTGTAGACGTTCTACAACAAAAAATGCTAAAGACAACAACAAGGCGAAAACTACTAGGTGTCCCCATACAACATTAAGTAGCAATTAAACGTAAGTCTCAGGCTGTAAGAGACAGAGAGATGAAATTTATACAATATATGCATTCACATATGCCATTCCAAACGTACGGAACCCTAAGTGTGCGAGCTAGCCTCGTACTTGACTAAATTTATTTATATTTACTGGAATAAAGTATACCTGTTGTTAAAATTATCCATAACCTCAATTATATATACTGAAAGGAGATCAGTAAGATAAAATATAGACAGTCAGAAATGAAGAGTAGAATGAAAAGGAGCAGCTGCTTAAAAACAGTGTACCATTAGTCATGAACTGGATTCGAAGCGATTTCAATGCTGATGATAGTTGTGGTGGACGTGAAACAGCCATTACATGTGCCCCAGCCAATGACTCCTCAACCAACTTGATTTTTCTTCTGTTCTTAAAAATGTTCATTACAACAATTTTATCACTAAAACAAATCTTTCTTTATTCCGAGGTAGTAGAGACGAACTCAAGACCGATAAAACCATTAACCATTTTATAAGCAATGTTCTGTTTTCGTTAGATCAATGAACACGTTCATGTATTTAATGGCTAGTTTCATTTAGTTGATTTTGTCATTAAAAAGAGAAGATAAGTAAGGACTTAAATTTATATATATGTATAAGGAACCAAAACTCACTGGTTCAATCAATTCCAACTTTGTTTAAAAATAAATTAATTTTTTCATTAAATCTAGAATTTTTATTTGATCTTCTTAATTTTTGAAAAACTAATTTCTGCAGCTTCAAAGCGTTTTTAGTATAAAATTTATTAACAATATCATTTTGTTTTGTTATATTTTGCTAACAGTTTGTTAGCATCTGCAGGAAAATAGTTGTAATTAAATTGGAAAATGTGAAAAAAAATTTGGTTTATAAAAATTCCAAAGGGGCAAGTTTGTGAGATGGCACGAACATTTAGCTTTCGAGACGCCCAAATACGGGCCCCTGGTACTGATCGATGAACGTATGACCATTTCCCATTTTTTCTCCTCAATAGTTTTTTTTTCGAACACAACGACCCCGTACTACGGCTTCTTAGGCGGACTTCTATGAAAAAATCAATAAATAAATTTGATTGGATGCTTTGAAAATAATTTTTGTGATATGTCGTAGTGGAACTTTTTTCCTCGTGCCAAAAACTCTAGCAAAATCGAAGACACACTATCGATTGCTAAATTGATGTTCCTTAATGTTTCTGTCTTTTTAGTACTTTTGTATGCAGTTAGTAAGCCAAAGCAAATGACGAAAAGGAAGTAGTAGTCATGTTATTTGTGACCTAATATTGGGCAATGTGAGCGGGTTTTTGTGAATCGGCTGCCTCTAAGCCACCTTTTTTTTATTACAACACACACTTTCTGGGGTCGAAAATGAAAATTGTGAAAGTTATAAAAGGAGTCACAAACTTATATACCTGCCTAATACATGTTGTCAAGGGCTTACAAATCATCAGCTGTGCTCAGCAATTTCACTTCTTATGCACTTGCCTTGGAAATGTTTTTGTTTGGTATTTGCATCAAATAAATGCTCTTGCTTCTTGATTTTTTTCATTTTTTCTACATTTATTTTTAAACTATTGCACATGCTCAAGCAATTTTCTCCAACCATTCGATATAAAAATTAACTATTTAATTTATATACTCCATTTGCTACAATGTTTCAAGTTTCAATTTGTTAAACAATAACAACCTTTAACATGAAATATTTTATTGCAATTATCAGGAGTTTCTCAATCGCCAACCAACCCGATGAGCGAGCAAATACAAATACTAGAGAAGGGAGCGTGCGTGGAAGCCGCTCCACTGAAGTCACGTTACAACTGATCACTGTGGTGTGCTGACAGAGCTCTTTAAATATGACTTTTTGCAACAAAATGATAATCTTACTCCCGGTTCACACAGACGTCGCGACGTTCTGTTAACGTACTTTTTCTTAAAAGAACTCTTGTAAGAAACTACTTGTATTAAAATTAACTTTTATTAAAAGGTACTTTTGTTAAAAGGTATTTTTACTAAAACGTACTTTAATTTACAAGTACTTTTATCAAAAGTACTTCTATAAATGGTACTTTTATTAAAACATATCTTTGTTAAAAGGTACTTTAATATATAGGTACTTTTATAATAAGGTTTTTTTTTTATTAAAACGTCATTTAATTTACAAGTACTTTTATGAAAAGGTAGTTTTAATAAAAGTTACTTTTATTAAAAGGTACTTTTATTAAAAGGTACTTTTATTATAAGGTACTTTTATTAAAAGGTACTTTTATTAAAAAGTACTTTTATTAAAAGTTACTTTTATTAAAAGGTACTTTTATTAAAAGGTACTTTTATTAAAAGGTACTTTTATAAAAATTTATTTCAATAAATGTTACTTTTAATAAATAGTAATTTTGGTTTAAGGTACTTTAGTTTATAGGTACTTTTATGATAAGGTACTTTTAGTAAAAGATACTTTAATTTACAAGCACTTTTATGAAAAGGTACTTTCATGACAAGGTAGTTTTAATAAAATGTACTTTTATTAACAGGCACTTATACTGAGTGGTATTTTAATTTACAGGTAATTTTATGAAAATATATTTTTATGAAAAAGTATTTTTATGAAAAGGTACTTTTTTTAAAAGGTACTTTTATCAGAAGGTACTTTTATCAAAAGGTACTTTTATGGAAAGGTACTCTAATTTACAGGTACTTTTATGATACGGTACTTTTATGTAACGGTACTTTAATTTACAAGTACTTTTATGCAAATTTTTTCATTTCAACTCTTCACGAATAGAAATTCATAATGCGAGTTGAAACGAGTTGCCAGTTCCTGCAGTTCAGTACAGACTTTCTTTCATCATTCCTCGTAAACAAACTCAAGAAAGGATCAAAAATGTTGATCAATGTGATTACGGCGTAACCGAAATGGTACATCTAGAGCGACATGTCCACTTTATCACTTTCAGATTTTTTCTAGAATACGATCAGCTCATTAGTTCAAAATTTTTTGTAATAATTTCAGTCACTTGTGGTGATACAAAAGCGTCACCTTCACTTCTGTAAATCACTAGCAAACAAGCACAAACACTTGTATGTTCAAATCAAAAACTAAATATGATCTGATCATAATTTTGCAATTCGCGATTGAATGCTCCGTGAATTCTCATATGATTTTTTTTTCTTTCGTTTTGTTTTCATGACATGAATAATAGTTTTAGTATCATTTGGTAATAATATTTAAATTTTATTATAAACATTAATAACAATTCATGTTAAGGTCTCTTTTTCTTTTGAAAAATATTTGTAATCAATTTGCCGTATATTATTTGTTTTTGCTGTTGTTGGTTCAGGTTTTTTTCTTCTCAGCTTGCGGCAAATAACCCAGGTTTAATTTGAAATAAAAATTTGCTTATTTTAAGCAGTTGGGCAAAATGTTGATTTGGGGAGTGAGCGGAACGTTTTTTTCCATTTTTTTAAAGTCATTGGAGAGGTGCAAGTGTTGAATCATCAATTTACGGCACCGCCTTTTAACACAGCAACAAACAATCAGTACAACAACTACCAGACTTAACCAGTCATTCATGAGTTTCTTGAATATTTTTGTAGTCATTGTTCTGCCGCTGTTAAATACTTTAATTGAAGTGTTTTTCTATTAAAAAATATATTTACAAAAAATTGTGTCTTTGGTTTAACTTCCAAAAATGCAATAACTATTGAGAAGTTGTTTTCCATAAAAATAATTAATAAATTGAAAGGAGTCTTTCTGCGATTTAAAAAACAATTTGAATGCTTGCTGAGCAGCATCAAAAGGTCAAAATATTTGAAGTTATGCAGTGCACTGTTCCCATATTTCAAAAGTTTTTGAGTAGATATTTGCTATAATCATCGGGAAGGAATTTTTTGTGGAAATTTAAATACATTTTTACTTTTCTTTGCCTGAGTGATATTATTAAAAAAGTCACCAATCAAGGGTTGAATTTGAGTCATATAATATAAATATATTATAAATAAAGTATTTTCTCGAAAAATTAAAAACAAGTTTAAAAAGCAGCTATTAAAAATGTAGCTTCGATAAAAAGTAGCTTCTTAAAACAATTCGCCTTTAATAAACTATATTAAAAAAAAGTACCTTTTAAGAAAGTACTTTTCCAAAAGAAGGGACCTTTTTAAAAGTTGCCTACGCTTTTTATTTTTTGGAAAAAAAAACTTTTAAAAGAACTACCTCTTGATAAAATACCTCTTAAGATAAACCTTCAAAACTACTTTTTTAAAAAAGAACCTTTCAAAAAACAACTATTTAAAAAAAGTACCTGTTAGAAAGTAACTAATTAAAAACTTGGATTAAAAAAACCACCTTTTTTTGAATGGCAGCATTTAACCACAGAAAACACACATCCAAAAAACCACATAGAAAACCCCTCCCCACGGATGCACAACTTGTTTCTACTGTATTTTCTAAAATCCTTCTTCTTCACAAGGAGTAGCTAACCCTCCAGACCACCATTTCCATATGGGCAGTACCTCCCAGAAGTCCTCATTTTTCCATAAAGACCACTCATCTTCTCCAGAAATTTCATAAATGGAGTGTTTTTTAAAGTCATTTTGTGGAACTCCAAAGATAATTTCAGACATCCCAGGTACCAGAAGTCATAGCTAATCCTCCAGGCAACTATTTCCATATGGACAGTACCTCGCAGAAGTCCTCATTTTTCCATGAGCCCACTCATCTTCTCCAGAAATTTCATAAATGGAGTGTTTTTAAAAGTCATTTTGTGGTACTCCAAAGATAATTTCAGACATTTTAGGTACCAGAGGTCATAGCTAACCCTCCAGGCAACTATTTCCATATGGTCAGTACCTCGCAGAAGTCCTCATTTTTCCATGAGCCCACTCATCTGCTCCAGAAATTTCATAAATGGAGTGTTTTGAAAGTCATTTTGTGGGACTCCAAAGATAATTTGAGATATCCTAGGTACCAGACGTCATAGCTAACCCTCCAGGCAACTATTTTTATATGGTCAGTACCTCCCAGAAGTCCTCATTTTTCCATAAAGCCCACTCATCTTCTCCAGAAATTTCATAAATGGAGTGTTTTAAAAGTCATTTTGTGGGACTCCAAAGATAATTTCAGACATCCCAGGTACCAGAAGTCATAGCTAACCCTCCAGGCAACTATTTCCATATGGTCAGTAACTCGCAGAAGTCCTCATTTTTCCATGAGCCCACTCATCTGCAGAAATTTCATAAATGGGGTGTTTTTAAAAGTCATTTTCTGGGACTAAAAAAATTTTTGCAGACATTCTTGGTACCACAAGGCATAGCTACCCCTCCAGACCACCATTTCCATATGGCTAAGTACCTCCCAGAAGTCCTCATTTTTCCATAAAGACCACTCATCTTCTCCACAATTGTCATCTGTTATAAAATAGCGCTGCTAACAGTGTTCTGCTAACTTCAAAATGTGGCTTTGGGGTTTGAGTCCCGGAACTTAAATACGTATTTATCTTCACACACATAGAGTTCCTTTAAAAAAAAGTACGTTTTTTGAAACTAACAACGTAGGATCCAGACGATTAAAAAATTAAGGGGCTACAAGGATTTAGCAAGCATGGAATATAATAGTGGCAGTAAACAACAGGTCACTCACTACTACTGGCACATCTAAACTACGTTGAAATAAGGCTCACGTGAAAATCGTTGCCTTGTTCCTTCTTGCCATGCGCCAACGATTGAACCCATTTATTTTCGATCGTTGACTTGTGGCAAAAGAACGAGTTTTCTCTGTATTACGAAACTTAATTACTGGTATAACGAAACAAAAGCTTTGTTTACGGTGACCACAAATCTATATACATATATATATGTATATATATATATATATATATATATATATATATATATATATATATATATATATATATATATATATATATATATACATATATATATATATATATATATATATATATATATATATATATATATATATATATATATATATATATATATATATATATATATGTATATATATATATATATATATATATATATATATATATATATATATATATATATACATATATATATATATATATATATATATATATATATATATATATATATATATATATATATATATATATATATATATATATATATATATATATATATATATATATATATATATATATATATATATATATATATAAAATTAAGTGGCAAAACTTCCTGTTCGCATACTCCTCCTAGACGATTCAATGAAATTTCCGATTTCAATGAAATTTTCAGGGGTGATTGGGGTCTGTGTGGAGGGTGCACATAAGAAATTTAATGTGTGTATCTTTGCGCGTTTCGCAAAAACAAAAAAAAAAAAAGAGTTTTAATCGATTTAGGTGTAGCGGAGCGCTCCGGATAAACGCTATTCTAGATCAAAACGATTTATTTGAAAAAATTTATGTTATTAATGTATTATTTACTTTTCATACATTGTTTAATATCCTATCCGCTTGAAATATCATGCAGGACAACGTCTGTTATCACGATTTTGCAACGGAAACAGACTTGCAGTCAAAATTAAATTTGAATGCAGAACTACGTTTGCCGGGGGCAGCTGGTTATTTATAGCTTTTTAAATAAAAATATCTTGTGTGCCACACAAGCTTACACATCGTTATAGACAACGTAATATTGTTATCACAACCACATTGCAAAAAGTGTTTTCTTTGCGTGTAAGGAAGGTAAAACAAAATTGATCGAATTAAAAATTCTTAATGAAAAGCACAAGTTTTGCTTATTTTCTGTCTTGCTTTATAATCTTTGTTGGCAAGTAAATGAGCTTTTCTTAGGCTAAAGCGATAAATTTAATTGGTTTTAATAACAACTATTAAATCCAGTTTTGAATCATACAAAAATTATTATTTATTTTTTTAATTAAACTTTTCAAACTTTGTGTATTACCAAATGGACCAAATTAAATTATATTTATGCCAATTGGTATATTTTTAAATTGCCCAAATAAATTTCAATCATGTAATTGACGTTGAAAAATATGAAATATTAAATAACTTTTCAAAAATTACTTCGCAGTTCTCTTCTGCTTGAGACTGCATGACTTCAGTGGAAGATTAATACATATAAAAATGATAAAAAGTTTTGCCCAGATACACAAATAAATATTTTTACAACTGAACGTGTAGCATTTAATAATTTTGCCGCTGCCACATTTCATAACTGCGCAAAAACTGAAGGTCATATTTCTTTTTATTATCAGTTTCGATTTGCAGTACTCTATGCAAACTGGGCTGGCGGACTGACTCTAAAGTAACGATGTTGTAGTTAAAATATGAAAAACCAAAATAATAATAATTCTTTCTGTTTTAAACAATTGTTGTTTAAATTTCAACAAAAAAAAAAGTTTTTTTTTTTTTTTAATATTGAACTGCGAAACAATTGTACGATTACCAGCCAGTACATTTGAACAAAGAAAAACAAAATAAGGAATTGAAGTGCAACAAGCCATTGTTTTCGTTAAATTTGATTGCAATTGAACATTTTGTTAATTTTTCTTATACAGATTTATTTATTTATTTTTTTCTTCATTTCATAATTGGCTTAAAATAATAAAGTTATTATTTTTATACAATTGAATGGGAAATCACAATAAAGTGGCAAAGAAACAAAGGAGAAAAAAATATATAAATGTATGTATGCCTTATAAAAAGCCAAGTTCCAATCAATACCACCAGGCTGTTAAGGAAACCACCTCGCAAAGCCCCCCTCCCCACACCAACAACAAAATGTTCAAATGGCGAGAGAAAAAAGAATCAGTAAGTGACAAGCCACCATCTGAGTGTTTTAAGGAAATTAAATTGTCGCTGTAATTATTGTTACTGCTGCTGTTGCTGCTGCTGCTGTTGTCTTGTTCCTACTTCATTTTTATTTTTATACTACCGTTTAATGTTCATTGTTATTGTTGCTTTCTCAGCTCAATTTTTGTTTTGTTTGCTTTTGTTGTTGCTGTTGTTGCTTCATTAAAATCCAATAAATTTGCATTTAAATCAGAATGGTTTATTTGATTTCTATAAAGGTCTTTTATTTGATACACTCTACAGTGGACATGCCGGTGCATGCAAGGCATTGCATGAGAAATGTTGGTGGCTTAAATAAAAAGCTAAACCGAAGACAGCACATAGAAAAAATTGCAAATAAAATGATTTTCATAAAACATTTCTTATACCAAATTAAATAATGGTTAATATATCTTGAACTTTTGTTATTGTTTTCTTAAAACTATTTGACGTTTTATTTTAAATGGGTTTTAGTTCAAATTAATGTTATGACTGATGCTAATTTATTTATTTATTTTTCTATTAGCCTTATAATTAAAATTAAAAGCTAACATTTTTAGGTCATAACCAATGGCATACTGTTTTTCAGCAGCAGTGTTTGGCCATTCGTTTTGTCTGAGCTCTTCATATTGATCATTCTAGTTCCATCACAAAAAAAAAAAAATTGCTCAATTCTGAGAAAGTAAAATCGAACTAAGGTTCGAACAATAAAGTAGTGAACAATCAAAACAATTATTTTTACTAGTCTTATTTAACTTCAAGTTCAATTTTTAATTTTTTGTATGCTAAGAGATACAATTTTTGCTGGGGTGCAGCGGGCAGCTTGGGGCCTTTATCTGTTATGTGGCACTGAAAATGTGCCTTTAACGTTAAAAAAAAAATTTTAATGAACACATGTATAAATAGTGCGCCGCCGAATTTTTCTATGCGTCGCCGCCGCCGCCGAATTTTTCGCCTCAACTTGTTTCTCTGGAACAGGACAATTAACAGCCTGCGACAATTTTTTTTATTATTTCTTTCAATGCCTTCAGCAAGGCTAATCTCTATTCCCTATCCCCTCATACCATGATACGAGTTTATATAAGCCATTTTTTGATTGAGCTTGTGTTATAGGGAACTTGAAATATCAGCATTTGCTTAACTTTTTATTATATTTTATTTTATTTTTTGCATATTCAAAATGAAAACCAGGCAACTTGTAAAACTGTAAACGGAACAAAGACGTTAAAATTTTAAATGCCAATTGTTTGTTTTTTTTTTGTGTTACTTTTTTCTTTTTATGTACTTGTAATAATTTTTTTTCCCTTTTCATTTTAACAGTAAATAAATTTAAGTTTTATTATTTGCAAGCAAAAACACAACATATTTAAATCTTGCTTTTTCATCACAAAATTTATGGGTTGGTTTAGAAGTTTTGATTATCTTTTAACAACTGGTAATTTTTCATAAGTTGTGTTTCTTTTGCATTGCTTACTTTATTTATTAAAAAAATAATGCTAATAAAAATATATACATACAAATGTATGCATACATACACATACATATAAAAATTGGTAAAACGAAGTGGCACTTGGCCGATTTATTATTAATGAAAAATATTTGCAAAATATACATAAAATATTTAAAAGTTGTTGATTAATGGTTTAATTTATGGAAAAAAATATTGCAATGCAAATTCAAAGTAAATGGCTTTAATTGATGAAAATAAAATCAAATAAAATCAAAACAAAAGTAACAAAATTCTCATAGTGAACTTTTGCGAAATTCACTTGTATTTATTAAATAACACATTCTCATCAGATCGTTTAAGCAGAATGTTCAATAAGGCAAGTTTAACATATTGGAAGGGTAAAATCCCTACATGAGCTTCATTGGGCTCTAAAATAAGAGAGAAGAAAAATTCGGATAGTTTTTTAGGATTTTCGTGCTCATGGAGTTAAAACGGCACCACTTTTCTGCGATTTCGCTGAAGCTGTCATGTCACAGTGCCCCTTCTCAGCAACCGTAACATCTAGAGATCTAAAAGTTTCACAGAACATGTGGTTTAACGGCTGCTACAATAACAAATACCAAAAACCACCAAAGGTTGAAAACAAAACGGACTTCCCCATAAGACTCCACGAGATTTTGTGATTATTCGGCCGCCACAATAGATACTAAAAACCATAGTTATAAACAGATACCTCAAAAGCGAAAAAATTTTGTTTAGAAATATATTGGTTTTGTTGTAATTTTTATCAAAAAAGTAGAACATATCAATTAAAAGCTTTGAAAACTAACTTAATGCTAGGAACACAACTGCGACGAACGACGAATTTCGCCCAAGACGATGAATACACCGCTTAAAATTCGCTCTGTAAATTCGTCGTATGAAGCACAATGACGACGAAAAACAAAACCATCTGTTATAATTGATAAAAATGTCTTTTGTTTGCTCCAAGATAAAAATAAATAAATGAATCAAAGAATTTCAAATTTTGTAAAAATAATTAAAATAATGGTAAAAGCCTTTTGGCTTGTACGTAAACATTATAATTTCACTTGTATCCATTTTCACAGTTTTGTAATTTTTTCTTATTATAGTTGAACAGCTGATGTGAACAGGTGACCATATTAAAAAAATTGATGGCTAAAAAATTACCAAAAACGAAAAAAAAAAAAAAAATTAACACTTTTTATTTTAAATGCAAAAATTAAAACTATTAAAGTAAAAATTAACTGTTTTTACTAAAACACTTGAAAACTAAAACCAAAATGGCCACATGGTACTCATTTGTTCATCGTTCGCCGGCGTCAGAAATAGAAATAAATCTGTTTCAAGTTCGCCGGGTACAACGAATGTCGTCGAAATTCGTGTGTGCATTTTCATATACACCAATGTGTTTTATTTTTAACGGCGAATATTCGCGGCGAAAAATTCGTCGTTCGTCCCAGTTGTATTCCCAGCATAATGCACTGCTAGTGGTATACTCAATGCAAATAAAATATTAAATAAAAATAATCATTTTACTGAAATTTTAATTACATTGAACTATGATATTGTAATACATTTATATTAAATTACTTTTTCAGGCTCAGGCTGAGATGACAAAAAATCATCCATAAAATATACTACTACAAAAAAGAGCATTGCTTTGGTTAATGTTAGTTAAGTATGTAAATAGAAATTTTGCCGAGTGGTTAAATCGGCTGTGTCAAAATTGTGACATTTGTCGCGTCCAAAGTTCATAGGGTGCTGATGAAAGGTGTTCGCTACCCAGAAACAGCCGCTTGTCCACCTAGCTATAAAATTTTACTTTTCTTTACTCAATTGATATTGATAAAAAAAAAGTGACCAACCAAGTGTTGAACTTGAGCCTGACAAAGTAATTAAATAGAAATGTAAAAATAATCATTATTTGTCTGCTTATAAAGCTATTTTGTGAGCATTAGATTTGGCACTGAATTTTTCTAACCATAAATTTGAAATGTAAACAAATGCGGAGTCTACCAACAGAGATAGCAATAAAAATATTTTCATATTTTCTGTCCTTCACTGGCCACATCAGCACCCCCCAGACTGCCACTGTCCAGAAATTTGACAGAAAAATGGGTAATTTTTCTAGTTCGGTAAACGTGTGACCCTTCTGGTGTATTCTCTGCTTAAGACAACAAAAATGTGAAAGCTAAATGGCGTCCTCATACAAGAAACTATGAAAATTAGCTGTAACTTTTGAATCGTAAGTAGGGTTTGGGGGTCAGGAATTCCCGGGAGAGAATGTGTGAAAATTCGTTTTCCCGGGAAATATTTAAATTGGATTTTATAACACATTTTTATTTTCTTAAAATTAAAGCTAATATTTAGTTATTTTGACCCCTTTTTTTCTTATATTTTATATATTTATTTGAGCTTAAGGTCTTTTAGAATTTGAGTAATTATTTTTGTCAATATTTCGCTCTCCTTCGGATAGCTTCTTCAGGGCAATAATAATGAAAAACATTTTTCATTATTATTGTCCTGAAGGAGCTATCCGAAGGAGAGCGAAATATTGACACAAATAATTACTCAAATTCTAAAAGACCTTAAGCTCAAATAAATATATAAAATATATTAAAATTAAATCCTTCATTTAAAAAAAAAAAAAAAAAAAACTTTTGTTAAATTAATTTCAAAAATAATGGAATTTCATTTTAAAAATACAGTCAAAGCCCGGTTTAACGAATGATATAATGTTCAGACCTTTCGTTATACCGAGATATTCGTTACATCGAACAGTAATTTTTTTATCTTAAAATTTTGTAAAAGACGGTGGTCCGCAGTTTTAAAAACATCGAAATTTAATTGTATGGATAACTTAGTGGAGAAATAAAACTTTAATTGATATTTTAACGTTTATTTAAGAATTGTTTTTATTTCTAATATGTAAATTCATTAAAAATCATAAATGTACAAAGGTGCATATACATATTTACTTATATTTGGATGGTATTAACATGTGTAGGTTTATTGTAACATTTCATTCATATTATTAATTTCTTAAGAAATCGACATCACGTTTTCACAATGAACCAAACAACACTATTGAAATTTTCAGGAAAAAAGCAACGCATCACACGCGTTCTTTCAATACAAAGCAAAGAAGCCAAAAACACTCACAATCATACGATTCTATAAAGATTTTTTGATGTATTTTGCTTTGTCATTCGTTAAATCGAGACTCTTTTTTTTTTTGCCATTCGCTATATAAGGCAGTTAATGTAAAAGTTTCGCCATTCGTTATATCGGATATTCGTTAAACTGAGTATTCGTTATACCGGGCTTTGACTGTACGCTGTTTCTACATAAGCAACACTTTCACAAAACACCGCTTAGTCGCCGAGACTCTAACCTCTTAGTAGCTGATGCTAGAATCAATACTCTTTTTGCACAGCTGCGTAAAATCGAGATAAAGTTGGCCAAAGACGTAATGAAAATATGATAGCATTACTAAGTTATTTTAAAATGCCTGATGTCAATACGAAATTATAAAAAAAATCTTTATAATTATATGCTATCACTTTCTGAATTGTCGAGTAGCGATTCTAAATATCTGACAACGAAATTAATGAAAGCTTTAAATTTAAATTTAAAAATGCTATGGAAAATGCAAGGGCTAATCCAAAAATGACCAAACTTAATCAGACTACTTTTCTAAGAAAAGAATTTGCTTTAGATGAAGCGAGCAATATTCGAACTAAAAACTTAGATAATTTTTTTTAATGCCAACAATATAACCAACATCGGTGGATAGCGAACGGGTTTTCTCCGTGGCTGAAAATTTTGCCACAAAAGTAGGAAACCGAACATCAAGCGAGTTACTTAATGCTTTAGTCGTACTAAAAACTTATTTTTTTTATCGACATGATGGTATGAATTCTGTTATGTTCTTTTTTATTTACACATGATCTCAAATTATTTCCTTACAGTTATTTGTCTCTTTTTATTGCACAAATTGAATGAAAATGTGCTATTTAATTTAATTAATTTTTGTTTTAAATGTATATATGTATAATTTTAAATAAAACCAATTAAAAAAGTTTATTACTAAAAATTACTTGTTTGTAGTGGAAGTAAATTTCCCGGGATTTCCGAGAATTCCCGGGAAATTTATAAATTTTCCCGGGAATCCCAGGAAGAGAAAAAGACCGGGAATCCCCATAGCCTAATCGTTAGAGATAACGATCTAAAATTTGCACAATACAATTAACTGACTGAGATGTACAACATCAATACCCAAAAGGTGTTCTAGCATGGGCTCTACAACAACAGAAAACAAAAAATCAGTTGTTTCTTGAGAGCCAAGCTCCTGAGCGCGGCGTGGTACTGAGGCTTATGGACTATTTTGAACACTTTCTTGGCCAGCAGTAATGTTTTCAGCCGATATTGTCTGTGATGCCTGTTTCTTTGAAATCATTCGCTACACGATAAATAGTGCGTCTTGTTGGCACGTTGTTTCTCCCAAAAAATTTCACGTAAATTTCTCATCGTTACAGTGATTGATGACTAATTTTGATAAAATACCTTACCGATCAAAATACCTTGTTTTACGGAACATGTTTTCATAATAAATTTGCCACGTCTCTACGTCACGACTGCCAAATGTGAGACGCTACAGCTAATGTTTACCAAAATATCGGCTAATCAAAGTAGTACGCCTTTTCGCCGGACACCCTGTATAGCAAAAAGTATGGGCCACTGTAGCACTTTTTATGCCCGTACCCCGCCTTCTCACAAATACGATCCCGACATTTTGGGAGAGACACCTTACCAGACATAACCCAATTACGAGGCATATGCTGGAGGCAACTAAGGAACTTTGTGAATGACACGGAGTTCCTATAGATCTATGAGTCAAACTGGTTAACGGTTAAACCCACGAAGCGCACAATAAGCCTATATTGGCTTAGGAGTATGTCGTAAGACATGGGCAAACGAACCCCTCCATTTAACCTAACCTAACCTATGGGCCACTGTAAATCTAATTGTGTATACTCTGTACTTTCCTTTTCGCTCATTTTTCTGGCGAGGTACTATATTCAGCGAATTCTTTTCAATTATTAAAGTATTTTTTGCTAATTATTCGAGTAAATAATTGTATTTTTTTCTGTAGAAACCCAAGCTCAATTGAATTCTTTTTTTTCGAATTTGTGTGAATTAGATATAAATATGGATTATGCAAAATTTATGCGAAAATTTCAATTGTGAAACACTATTTTATATACATAATTAAAACGCAATCGATCACTGGCAAATATTTACAACTGCATAAGATCGTTAATACCGCTATTATGTTTTAAGTTTAAAATTTCTTTAAAAAAAAACATTTCCGGTTACAAGAATTTAAAAGACTCTGGAAAAAAAGAAACAGTTCTAAACAAGAATTAAATTGAATTAATTAAATTCATTTAATACGACAACGACCTAAATAAAACCCTAATGAGTATTTGCCAAACAAATACAAGTACATCATGATCCCAATGGAGTTGGAGTTATGATCAAAATAAAAAGATAAGCAAGAAATAAATAAAATTTAAAATTCAATACCTTCAGCAATTGCAAATGATGAGAAACAATTTCAGGCAAAATCTGTAAATACAAAAAAAAAAAATATCATTAAAAATAATAAAACCATATTTATTCAATTAATGATCATTTAAGTTATGAAAACAAAAAACTAAAAATAAAAATAGAAAATAAGCAAAAATTATCATTTTTAAATGATCTGTTTGTAACAAAAGAGACAAACAACATGTTACAGCGTGTGTCTGTTTGTCAGTCCGCCTGGCTGGCGCAATGAAAACTTGTAAATTAAGACTGCGCTCAACGGTTTTGTTTCGACTTGTTAAAATTATTAATAAACGACAGTTTGCAAAAGAAATCCAAGAAATTTTTTGACATTTTATTGGAAAAATAAATTTGTGATTTAATTGACAGGGGGTTTTTTTTTTTTTGGTTTGTTACTGTTGCGGATTTGAGTGGTGGTTGGCTGCATTTAAGGTTTTCTTTAGTAATTTAAATGTTTGTATGTTGTGTTATTTTTTTGTTTCAATTTTCTTTACATTCTAATTGAAGTGCCATTCAAATTGATATGAATTGAGCATGCAGTATCAAATATTTAAGTGTATGATGGTCAATGCAATTTATTAGCGCAGTCAGTCGGTAGTAGCGCACGCCACGTTATGGCGTCATAGGATTTCTATAGTAAAAAGCAAACTAACTTTGAAACAATATCAAGAAAGAAAGTCGAGAATAATGCTCCCCCCGAGATGCTGGTCAAAATCCTTAGGTATTGGAATGTAATGTAATGTATAGTAATTTAACGCCGTGTAATGTAATTTAATGTAATCTAATGTAATGTAATGTAATGTGATGTAATATAACGTAATGTAATTTAATGTAATGTAATGTAATGCAATGTAGTGTTATGTATTGTGTATTTAATGTAATGAAGTGTAATGCAATGTAATGTAATGTAATGCAATGCAATGTAATGTAATGTTATGTAAAGCAATGTAATGTAATGTAGTGTAATGTAATGTTATATAATGCAATGTAATATTATGTAATGTAATGTAATATAAGGCAATGTAATGTAGTGCAATGCAATGTTCTTCAATTTAAAGGAATGCAATGTTATGTATTGTAATGTTATATAATGCTATGTAATGTAATGTAATATAATGTAATGTAATGTAATGTAATGCAATGTAGTGTAATATAATGCAGTGTAATATAATGTTATGATATATAATGTAATGTTATGTTGTGTTACGTAATGAAATGTGATGTAATGTAATGTATTGCAATATAATTTAATGCAACATAATGTTATGGAATTTTATGTAATGCAATGTAATTTAATGTAATGTAATTTAATGTAATATAATGTAATGTAATATAATGTAATGTAATTTAATTTAATGAAATGCAATATAATGTATTGTAATTTTTTGTATTGTAATGTAGTGTAATGCAATCTAATGTAATGTAATGGAATTTAATGTAATGTAATTTAATGTAATTTAATGTAATATAATGTAATTTAATTTAATGAAATGCAAAATAATGTAATGTAATTTTTGTAATGTAATTTGGTGTAATGCAATCTAATGCAATGTTATTTAATGTAATGAAATGAAATGTAATATAATGTAATTTAATTTAATGTAATGTAATGTAAAATAATGTAATGTATTGTAAACTATTATAATGTAATGTATGTAATTTTTGTATAATTTTTTCGTTTGTACGCACATTTGTGCCATTAACTTTTCCGAAGTACTCAGGAAGTGCACGATATGCATTTTGATTTGAACTCCCATTTTTATAACAAGCCTTAGCAACTTTAGAGCATTGCTCGATTGTGCTTCATTCCATAGTTCAAATTGAGTTAGCCTGGTATTGAGAAATGTCAAGTAAATGCAGAAAAAAACTTCACGCTTATGTGCGGTTAACATTCAACCTTGCCCTTAAAATTTAACCACTCATTATTACTTAAACATTTTCTTCGTTTCTAATGAATTCCAGTTTATGCCATGCGATATTTCTACCCAAATGGTTAAGCAAGAAAAAATTAATAAACATCATTAAATAATCTGCTTAAGATCTTCTTTATTACAAAAATTCCGTGAGAGAGTGTATGAAGGACATTAACAATTATTCAGCGGATTAAAAAGATACCAAATAATGAATAGCAGACGAAAATACTAAACAATAATAATTCTATTTTAATGTGCCATTTAAGGACCACCATTTGTATAACTTTGTTTTGCACAAAACAGGAAAATATTAAAACCAAGACACTAAAAGGACATGCTCTTGTTTGCCCGCTCACACGTTCGCCTGCGCCCACAGTCAGTCACTTGTATTACAATTCGTTTGCGAAAGGAAAGTGTGCAGCATTTTAACACATTTTTCATGAGCTTAAAATGTTGCAGCAACAAATAAACCAGCACTCAACAATAAACTCGTTCTTCAGCGGTTTCACAGACAGACAATGGACAAGAGAAAAAAGCAGAAAAATAAACGACAGAGTGCAATTTTACAATTTTATGCCATTTTTATGATGCGAAATATTGCTCGAATGCATGAAGTGAAAAATGCCATTGTCGTCTATAAACCATCCTTATTTTTTCCTTTTTTTTTACTTAGAGTCCACTCAAATGTATATGTGTGACAGGAAATGAAAAGATTTTAGTTTGTTACAGCTTGTTTTTTTTTTTTTTTTTTGGGGGGGGAGGGGGGGAAATGATTATTGACGACCATAATGACATTGTTGACGACTTTTACGACAGTGGCTCTCCTGTAAAGCACATGTTTGCAATGACAAAAATTTGTGAGTTCTTGCAAAATAGTTTTAGGAGCAGCGAATTCTGAGGAACTCTATAAAATATTTAATCTGGATTTGTGGCGGTTTAAAATTAATGTTTCAAAATAATGAAGCTTAAAAAATACTTCAAACATGAGCTTTACGCCGGTTTATTGTGGGGACAAACATTTTTCAATATTCTGCCATCCATTTGTGCGACGGCTTTTGGCATTAGAAAAAATAGTTTTACTGTGACATACAAAAAAAAATCAAGTTATAGGCAACAATTTGTTTGTGAACGCTGGCAGAGATTATATAGGAGTATAGCAAGGAATGTCTGTATGTATTGAGTGGGTTATGGCCCCATTCAGCCATTGGCTTTGCACCCATAGTTGATCTATTGTATATCCTTTACTTCTTGCTAATTCTGTATATTGACAACCTGCACCAAATTCTCCAATGGGAGCCTTTCCAAGTCCTGTACGACCAGTGTATAGGCAGTCAGTAGCCTGTTTCTCCTGCATCCAAGTGCCATGCAGTCTGCGATCAAGTGATCCATTGTCTCCTCTTCCAGACCGTAGAATCTACACGTGTCTGTATTTGATAAGCCCAATCTGTGTAGGTACTTTTTGCAGGTGTAATGACCTGTTACTGCCCTCGCCAGTTGTCTCAAGTCCTTCCCGTCCAGTCTTAAAGGAAATTCTGCCCTATTAGTATCAAAGCTTAGAAACATATTTTTGAATCCTCCTGACCGTCAGTGTCGGTGCATTGTTTTCTTGTAATGAATACTGTTCACTCTTTTATTTCTTCCAGAGAAAAAAAGAGCAGAGAAAACGATAAGAGATCGTGTGAGTTGATTAGCACCAACAAAATGTCGTCGGCATAAAGACAGCTGAAAAATACAGCAAATATTTTTTGAAAAGGTTCATTTTTGTGACCTGAATTAATACATTTCAATTGGCTCTTAAAGCAAATAAATAATTAAGTTCATATTTGAATTATAATTATATTTAAGAAAACTTATGGTTTAATTTATTATTTTTGTGTTTAAATGTATTCCCAAAACGGTTGCAATAAATGGCATCTAATTGAGGTACATATATTTACCATCACTGCAGTAATTTTTCATAAACATCATATTGATGACACTGGTAATTCTATGTAACTTTGACATCAAAGAATGCAACAAAACAAACATGCAAATCATATCTATCAGGTAACCAACCGCGTTTATGCATGTTTGCTGTTTAGTCTACAAAGAAATCTAAAAATTTTGCAAACACAAACAAATGTTGACATTTCTTTGCAGCAGTGTGACTACATGGTAGAGGTTAGTATACAACCATACTCCCTTACTTGAATTCTTTTCAAGCAAGCGATTACTTTTTTAACTCAAATAATCTTTTAGTTCATTTCTGTAATGTTAATATATCATCGGATAGATGAGTTTTTAACACCAAATTCAATCGAAGTTGTCGTTTAGCCAGTGTATTGATAATACTTTGTCATTACATTTATTTCAATATCAACATGTCTCTGAAGCTAAAGTTTCACCTGTTCGCTTCAAAAATGTTCCGAGTAATCATGGCTTCAGTGTCAGAAATGACATCGCTAATAACAATTAGAACACCTTATGTAAAATTTCACATCACCGTGATGAAAAGTGTCATGGGGTCAAAAACGATGTTTTTTGTCATCGTATTCAGGTTAAAATCCATCATAGCTATAATGGGTTTTCTAGGAGTGTAGTATACAGCGATATCAGCCATTAGCTTTTAATTTCTTAAGGCCCCTCATTTTACCATTCTACATTGTATATTGTGCTAAGACAATAAAAGACGGCAAATTCGAAAGCGATTCTAACAGCATGTTGAAATGAAATGCCTTTTCTTTAAACGCATGATGCATTGCATTGAAATTATAAATGGCCACTGAACACTGACACAAACACAAACATAAAAACTGTGCTGTATGTCATTGTAAACGTGAGTGGACACTGGTAAATGCTACTTTATGGTTGTTTGAGAAAACATTAAAAAAAAAGAAAAAAACTCCCGCAGGACTAAACGAATGTTATTGGACAGAAATTGTGCTTTTATTTCTTGTATCACTTGACGCCATTTGTTATCTTTTTATTGTAATTCGCCTTGTAAATAATTGTAAAATTGGATACGAGGACATTGTTTAAAATGACGTATGGCATAAAATTTGCACATTGCCACACATATACATTTTTATACATACGAAAGATTTTATATTTATGTGTGATTATATGTAAACTCAAGGAAATGCCAGTAGAAAATCTCTAGCGACTCACTATTGACAACGTCACCAGTACTACTGACACTTTAAACCCTATGCATTTCATTTTCCTTTTGACATTTTGCGTATTCTTGCCACTGAAAATCAGCTAGTGACCCAAGAGCTAGTGACTAGATGATTCTGAGGGGACCATTGGTTGACCCTCGTACTTCTGTTTCAGTGCAGACCTGGGGGCTAATTCTGGCAGTCGTGATCGAAATTGTATTCTATTGAAAGATAATTTCGAACGTACTTTATTTTCTAATTCTTTTATCCGATACTGAACGAATCGATTTTGTTTTATAGTGTTAGACAAAAATCGCGTATAAATTCGTTTTACAACACTAAAAATGCAAATGAAAAAGGTAAACAAACAATATTGTGCAAAAGAAATTTCTTGCTTGTGTAAAAGAAATTTGTTGAAAATTAATATGAATCCGGAATTCTTGTTTTATTCATCTTCTTCCGAATCCGACGAAAATGAAAACGTTAACGTCATTCGAAGAAGAATACGCCAATATCTCTTTTTGGGCATAATTTATGTTTATTACTGTTGACCTAAAATAAAAATTTATTGATATATGTAATTATGTTTATACATATTTGTTTTTTTTTTAATTCGATACTTACATTTCCTATTTTATTTCCAAATGAAATTATATTTCTGTATGTATACTTTTATTTATTTTTTCTTTTGATTGCAAAAAAACGATAAAAAACTCTCATGGTTGCATTCGAACGTTCGCTTGTAATCGTCTGCCATCATTACAAATTTCGATACCTTTTGCTGGATAACGAGTGACAGAATCCCAAAAGTAAAAAAAATCGCACGTTCGACTAAAAACTCGCTCGTATGCGATTGCCAGAATTAGCCCCCTGGTCGCCAGGATAGTTGATACAGCATACTACATACAATAGTTTTTTTTTTTTTTATATTAACATTTGATGTAGGATTGTCAATTAAAATACACTTGCAAACTACTAAATAGATGATTATAATTAGCACTAATAATAAGTAATGCAGACGGTATCTACAAATAAGTCACCAGTATAGTCTACAAAGCTGAATATTTGGAGACACTGGCCTGTAAGCTTCTTTCGGAGAATACATTTATGTTGCACATTAATGCTTACATGCACAGATATCTTAGGTGTGTACACTGAAAGAATTTTTGCTCATAGTTCTTATTTCACTAACTTTTTTTTCATTAGTCTAATGAAAGTTTTTATTAAAGCAATGAATTTTCAATGGTCAAATGATTTAATTTCATTGTGTTTTCTGGTTTCCTCTCTCCTTTCCCATTTTCCCAGTTCCAGTATAACGCAATGCATATGTAGATATCATCCCGTGGGTTGTAGTCCAAGATAAAACAAGTAAGAATACCATACTCGGCCGTGCCGAGTCTTACATATCCTTTACCAAGGTATATAGCAAACCAAATTTGTTAGGCCATTCGTTATTACTACTGTCATCTTATAACTGGAAAGTGACGTTTCCCAATAAAAATTTCATCGCGATGACATACACATATACATATGTATGTATGTATACCTTCACAAAAATATTTTTATATGGGTGCACTTCAATTGAATATACACATTATTTTAGAAAAAATAGCAGCATTGTTGTCAAAATATTAAAAATTGTTTAACAAAAGTGCACTGAGAAAGCCACCAACGCTGACGACAACATATAAAACTACTCTAAAAGTTGTACTTTATTTCCGTACGTAAGTTTTAGAAGTAAGTGTGGGCAGAAGGTGGGCGTGTCCGAGAACCGAGTTTCACAAAATTTACAGCAGAGCTGTATTTCAGAAATTCAAAATTCACTTAAGAATTTCCAGCTCATTCCAATGAAAATCATAGATATATATATATATATATATATATATATATATATATATATATATATATATATATATATATATATATATAAGATTGTTAGCAAGAGGATGTATGGGAAGTGGGCAGGTCCTTGCAGTGCACTGGACAAAGTTTATAGCAACTCTAAAAAGCGTTTTCCTAAGAGCATTTAAAATAAAAACTGCAGCTAAAGTTTTGTTTGTTTAAACACTCTATTAACTTTAAATGAATGTGTTCATGCAACGAACTTGACAGAATTTATAAAAGAACTAGAATGCCTGATTCTCAAAGGACTTCTGAGTTTTTGTGCAGTTCAGTGAAAAACGCAGCTAAAGTCCAGATCTTTAGAAAAGTTATATGTGGGAAGGGGTCGTGTTCGTAAAAAAAAATTTTACAGCAGCGGAAAGAACTGGGCTTATAATTTGCCCAATTCTTGAAGTATCGCTGAACTTTCAGCACGCTACAGTATTTATCGGATATAAGAACATATCATATAAGAACAAAACGCTTATAAGAAACAATTGCAAAAACACCATATCTTTTTAGTGATTTTTCTAACAAAAAAAAAGTTTCATATAAGAAAAACGCTTATAAAAAAAACTGATAAAGGAAAATTTTTCTTGAACACCAAAACCACAAAATGTATAGAAAAAGAATTTATATAAGAAACTTTCAAGAGCAACACTGAATTTATGTAGTTTGCATGGACAACTCTGTTTTCTGACAGTTTTACAACAACAACAACAACGTTTTTTTTACTTTTAGTGCTCATGAGAAGTTTTTGTTTCTTGCCTCGTAAATAAATAAATAAATAGTACAAAATGAATTATGTATGTATGTACATGTATTTACTACATATAATTTTTTGTTTTCAAATTGAAGTTGTCTAGTTCTTTATATCTATTTACTAAAGGGGTTAATAAAATAAAATTTGATTTATTTTATTTTTCTATTTACATACACATATCTACGTATATACATAAAAAGGTAAAAAAGCTCGTATAGTCATATAAGAAACAAATGCCTTATGGCCGTAGCTACGTATATAAGAAATAAGTTTCTTATATAAAATAATTGTATATAAGAAAAAAACGCTTATAAGAAACTTTTTTCGTGGATTTTTCAAGTTTCTTATATCCGATAAATACTGTATAGTGAAAAGCAAAGCTAAGAATTAGTTTTAAGGCATATATGAAACATGATTTCCAAACTTTATTTTGTTTTTCTTAGCTTACTTAATCCATACAAGTGTACAAAGTTACGTGTTTCTACCATGAAGATTACAAAATTTACTCATTCTCTGGATGGGAGCAAAGCACTGTGCGACGTGAGACGAGAAGGTCGATACATAACGGCCGAAAAATATTCCTTTTTTACAGAATCATCACCCTCAAAGAAAGTATAAAAATATTTTATGTGATTTTTGCAAAAATTACACAAACGATTGCACATTAAAAGTATAATTAAAATAATATTCTTTCTTGAAAATTTACAGGCAAACACGTTCTTTCTCGTATTTAAAAACTTTAACCTCAATGGAATTCAGATCGATAACTATTAAATTACTCGTATTATGACTTCACTTTAAAATATATTTTAGCAGAAAAAAGAAGCTTCACAAAAGTAAAGCAAAAGCGAACAAAAAATTGTGTCAGCCATAAATTAAAGTTTTAATCCAATTTACTTCAACCGGTTTCATGTTAATGGCTTGACTGTTCGTTCGTTCGCTCGTTCAGCGGCTCTTGGAGTTGATCATATTTAATAAACATTTTGTTTTGACGTTTAACAAAATACCAAAAAATATTTATACTTTAATTCAATTTAAAAAAAAAAAAAAAATAAATAAATAAAAAAAATTTTAAGCGACGCAATTTCAGTTCGCGGTTAAACTGCTTCTTAACAATATGCAAATTGCGTGTTTATTTTACTGTCAATAATTTGGAATGTTAAATACGTATTCAAATTTATATTCATCCCAGCGGAGTATAATTTATTAAGAAGTCTTATCAAAATTTTGCCATAAATTCGTTTAAATTATGGAACAAATTATATGTTATGCATACCAAAAAGAGTGTTATTTGATACAAAATATAAAAAAAAAATTGATTTGTGACAACTGCTGCTTTGGATGACAAATTATTTTTAAGAAATTTGATACACAAAACATTTAACCACGCAACCATTTAGAAACGTCTAATTTGCCTTTTATGGCAAGAATGTTGAATTAAAAAAAAAATCACAATATTTTAGTTTGCAGACTTGATCTCTGAAATAAATGCCAATAAAATTGTTTTTGAAAAAGTTTTCTTTAGAAAAGGGCTAAAATAAAATCGTGCTATTAACTAATATATTGGTCCTTAGTTCCATTTTGTATCCACAGATTTGAAAAAAAAAATTTTTTTTTTCTCAAAACAAGCGTTAACATCTTGACTGATCTCAGTCAAGACTAATTTGCTAGTTTGTTACGAAATTCTTCAAGCCATATCCTTGAGAAACAGATTACTTTTAATACTAATAACGGGCCACTAAAGGCCGAAGGGCAACGAAAAGTCGTACTGCTTAGCCAAAAGAAAAGCAGTAAAGTCCTTTATAGGTCCTGAACTGTTCTGTGGCAATGGGAGCAGGAAAGCCTTGTTGACTTCTAAACTACTGCCCCTCAAGGGCAAGCGGCAGCCAAAATGTTTATCTGAGTGCCAGCAGAGTGAAGTCTGAACGTATTGCGAGCCTCAGCAGGAAAAATATTAGACTACATACACAGGGCTAACGACGGGCAGTCTACACTAAATTACGTTCCTAACAAACTGAAATAAGTAAGCAGTGGCTTCTGTAGACTCTGTAATGAGAAGAAAGAAATGGCGGAACCAGAAATATCAGGTGCCGTATCAAGAACTTGACTATCAATCAGAAAATTATTCAAGACGAAATTCAAGCTATAATGAAGCCAAAAACAGCAGTATGTTCTGCTCGAACTGCAAATGGCAGCGTAATACACAAAAATAAACTAAATGGGGCGTACAAAAAGGCCTAAGAAAAAAATTTTTTTTGTAGTTTCGGAATCGTCATATAAATATCGTTTGTCCTAAGGGGTGGCCGGCACAATGTTTTTTTTGTAAGAGGACCGACTCGTTCTAATACATACTTTATGCTATTGAAAATTGAGATCGAGAAAATTAGAAACGCATTATTCGAGGTCTAAAAATATACTTTGAACATTTCTGATTCTCATTTTGTTCATGGAAATTATGGAATAAGCAGCTGTGCTTCCAACATTCTTTGAAGTTTTTTCGAGTCTACTGATGAGTTGATTAGCATCAACGAAATGTAGGTGGCTTATAGTCGGCTGAAAATGACAGAAAATATTAAGAAAGTATATTTTTAGTCCCAGAATAATAGATCTCAATTGGCTTTTATAGCAAATAATAGTTAGGCTACGCTAGGTAGATCAGAGGATCGTTTGCCTATGTCTTGCGACATACAATGAAGGAAGTAGAGGCTTGTTGTGCGCTGCGTGGATTTTATCCTGAACAGTTTGACCCATAGGTCTAGAAAAACTCCTTGACATTCACAAAATTCCTTAATTTCATCCAGCATATGCCCCGTAATTGGGTAATTTCTGGTACAAAGTCTCTCCCCAGATATCGAGACCTTTTTTTTGGGGACGTGGGGCGCTGGCATATCTACAGCTCGAGTGCCTGGCTCTCCTGCCCACATTCATCATCTCCGACTATTCTAATGTGGCCAAAATGCGCTAATAGTAAAGAGTGACCTGTCGTAACTCCCATTATTCTACTTGATAAGTCTTAGCAGTCCCCCGCTTTTTCCTAGTCTGGATTCCCCCGTAGAATGCTTGCATTGATTCCCACGGTTTCGTTATTTCAGGAAGTTAAATAGGCTCTATGTGCCCAGTTCTTTAGCTCAGACTTAACTGCATCGAAAGGTTTCGCTCATACCCAGCTTATGTTACTTAAGTCTCTTGCTCTCAAGAGCAATTGAGTTTGCTCTTTCATTTCCAATTATTCCCGCATGCCCATATGATGCGCAGTTCACCATGAGTCGAGTAACTGTTAATAGAGTCAAGTAATAGTTATTAAGAGCCAGTTTGGGATTGTAATACCCAAACTATTTGTGATTTAATCCGTTCAGCTGAGATCGCTTTAATGGCCATTTGACTATCTGTGAATATATTTACAAGTCTTGGCTTACCCATTGCATTGAGCTCTTTAATACACTACGCAATTGTCCGAACTTCCACCTAAAAAAATGTAGAGAAGACGGAATAAAAGTTCCATGATATATTCTATATAAATATCAAGTTCTGCTTTTCGCCTCGCCCTTGATCCATCCGTGTAACGTTGAAGCCCCAAGGGGATCCGGTTCAAAGGGTCGGTTAACCAGCAATAAAAGTCAAGTATCAATATCGCAATTGTCCTCTAGTCTGGTCTCCGGTATGCGATCTGATGTCACATTTTCCGGTATAGAGTCGTCTATGGTTGTAATAATTAAGTTAATTTTTGCAAACTAGAAACGGTACACTGAAAACACAATTCAATCCATTTGTACTTAAATCAATGCCAAGGGGTGTCATAAATTCGGTAAGTACGGATTTCTTTAAATCAAGTACGTTGAGCTTGTTTTAAGTATGGATTTTTCAACCGCTAAAGACTTAATTTTAGTCATAGTTTCGGATTAAATATCACTCAAATCCACGATAAAAAGGAAGAACGCTGTTCTCGATTTAAGAACGTTGGTACTTACGGTACTTCTGACACCGTTTGGGACGGATTTAAGTACGGAAGGGTTGTATTTATTTTGAGTGTGAGCATTGTGATGCGATGTTTCTGTAGTCTATTTAATACCAAATTCGTACCTGAAATATTCCGCTCTACTTCCTTAATTTAATAATAATTTATAAATAATTTTGTCTCTTTGCCGATTTGAACCCGGAACCTAACTAATGTCAGTTCAGCCACTCTGCCAATTCAGCCATCGTAGCAATTAAAAAATTTAAACAAAATTCAGTACTTATACAAACACACACAAGTGCTGAGCTCAAATACTCTCAAGAATTTCGTACTCATTTTAAACCTTACCAGGATTGATTCCTTTTAATAAACCCGATTTATCTTGTTTTAAGAACACATTTGTGTTATGCCTACTTAAATTTTCAAGACTACTTCGTTTTAGTACGAAGTAGGAAAAACTTAAATTTAGAACGCGATTTTTCTTTCTGTGTAGAACAAATTTATATACATATACCTTTAATACTGGTTGTAAAGAGTATACAAATAAGAAAAACTTGGTAGCTGTGGGTGGGTCTTTCTATTGTTTAGGTCCCAAAACTAAACTTTGCTTGTACTTCTTGTCCTCAAAAAAATATTTTATTTCAATATCTCATACCATTACTTTACATTTGATATGTGATTTTCTTCTTTTCTGCATACCGTGTAATTCGAGGCCTTCCTGTATGCTGAGACAATTTATCTAAAATTCAATTATTATTTTTTGCAAAATGTCGCTTTTAAATGTGTGCCTGCAAAAATGCTGTGCAAGGCTGCTCTTAATTAAACAACAGTTCCAATTGACATTATTAAATATCTAAATAATAATTTTAAAAGCCAAATAACGCTCAAGTAAAAACAATCAAACCATCATTAATATAAACTTTCAGTTTATTTCTAGTGTGTCCTTTACCCATATGTATGTATGTATGTATGTGAACGAGCAATAAAAACCCAATTCTATGGACATTCAAAAGGCGACTGAAATTCTAAGAAACCATATGCCTGGATTTTAATTCCCAACAATTTTTTGGCACAATATTTTCCAATGTCATGTAAGAACAACAAAACGCTGAAAGAAGAATATGATACAACCGACCAGCCGACAGACCAGGCTTTTAACAGCAGCCACGGAGACACAAAAAAGTCATTGCGTATCATTCAAAAACGGCAGGGGTATACATATTATTTTAAGCCAAATTGGCTGAGGAGGTTGAGAATATTTATATTTTTTTTTTGTTATTCGTATTTAAGCTCAGAAGGTTTCATTTGCCAAAGAACATGAGAAATTCGAGTTAAATTTGAAAGGGCGTGTGTGTGAGCTGCTAAAGTTATGTCTGTATGTACATTGTTACATTATACATAAATGTTTTTATTTTATAAACAGGAATATTAATAAATTTCAACAAATTAAAAAATACTAAACACATGAGATTTTTGCAAAGAACACCTTTCTTTTTTATTTATTTCCTTTATGAAATACTTTGTATTGTGTGGTTGCTGTTTTGGGGATCTGTGCTGAGTTGTGCCATTATGAGTCGAAGGTGCGGCCAGAGTGGTTGGTTGGTGGCGGTGATAATTTGTCTTTCAGATGGCAGGTGCTGCTACCATAAGGCCTCATTAACATTTTATCTTTGACACTTTAAGGGAATGATGGTTGTGTTTTTTTTTTTTTGGTATGTTAAAATACATGAGTAAATGAGTAAGTTTTATGGATTTGGCGGCGCTGAATCTACATACATATTTATAAGGGTCAGTCATTTTGTTTAATTCTTAAGAACTATTAACTGATGTTTAAAATATTTGAAATGATTTAGAAACTATTTAAGCTGAGAAGATGTTTACGGGAATAATAGATTTTAATTTATTTTAATTTAAACGTGTCAGATCGTTTATAATGTTAAAAATAGCAAACTGAATTAAGAAAATATGTAGATTTTAGGCTCCGAAGAATGACATCAAGTGCTTAGAATGGCAAAAGATTGGTTAAATTATACTGATCGACCATTCCCCTCACCCTACAAGACGGAAAGGAAACGATTACTAGTTATAATATATGTGTTTTTAAACCTTTTAATAAAACGCCGCTGTTTTTGTTAATGTTGAACAATGAATGCAAAATATATTTTAAGGCCAGTTTGCATGATAATATTTTATGTTACGACATATGAAAAATTTTTGTATTTTATATTGAACAAAATCTTATCCAATCTTATCATGTAAAAGCAAAATATGTTGAGAACTAGAGAATATGGATGCAAAGTCTGACAAACGGCAAGTAAATGTTCATTTTCTAAAATAATTTAGAAACTTATGTACTCTCATCACATCAGTGGTGTTTACTAAAGCAAAGTCTGGCAACACCCGCATCATTAATTGATGGTCTGTTAATGGTTACTCGACTCATGGTAAACTGCACAGCATATGGGCGCCGGGACATGATGAAATATTTGGAAATAACAGAGCAAAATCACTTCAAGAGCAAGAGAGTTAAGCAACATAAACTTGGTATGCGCCAAACCTTTCGATTCAATTAAATCTGAGCCAAATAATTGAGCATATAGAGCCCATTTAACTCCCTGGAATAAGAAAAACGTGGAAATCAATGCAACAATTCTATAAGGGAATCCAGACGAGGAAAAACCAGGGGGACTGATGAGACTTAAGGAGCCCGAATTAAGTAGAAAAATTAACATGAAATAAACTTGATTAGAAATCAGTTTCAATTTACACAAGAATAATCTCCTAATACAAAATTAACTTTGGTTCATGTGAATTTAAAAATTAAACATTTCAATTTTACTTTTTTTTTACTTAATTCATCATGATTTAAAAAGTTATTTTAAATAAAATTACATTTTGATTAGACTTTACTTCAATGTTCAATCAATAAGAATTAAAGTTGTTTCAACTGTAAGAAATATTGTTTTGAAGTCGTTGTAAAATCATTTGGAATCAATATGAAAACCTCATGGTGCAAAATCAGCACCGAAAAACTTGAAATCAACCTTGTTTTTTACATTTTTAATTTGTTTATTTTCTGTGTGTAGAAATAGTCGGTGATGATGTAGAGCTTGCGGGGAGGAGAGCGAGGCATAGGAGCACTATTTGTGCCAGTGTCCCGCCTTTTCACAAATGCGGTACCGATATCCCGTTAGACACTTTACCCGGCATAACCCAATTACGGAACATGTGCTGCAGGAAATTAAGAAACTTTGTGAATGACACGGAGCTGCTATAGAGCTGTGGGTCAAACTGGTAATGGTTAAATCCAGCGAGCGCACAACATAAGCCTATACTCGCTTAAAAGTATGCCGCAAGACATGGCTAAACAAACACCTCCGAGCAAACTAACATAACCTAATATTTTTATACAATATTTACATAAACAACCGAATTCTATTCCGTCAAATTCATGCAGTTTTTCTCATGATACAACCAATAAGGTAACCATTTCCCTACAATAAGAACAACTTCAATAAAAATAACATGCATTTTGTTTCTTTACAACTTCTGTAAACTGCCAAAAAGACGCCGCTTCTACATTTATAGAAGAGAGATGAACAGATCTTATATGGATTTGCTGTCTCGTTTTGGCTGCCTTTCATCTCTGCAGTCTCTTGACAACCTAAAGTAGTCAGGTGATTAACGCTTTAGCTGATGAGGCCACCTTATTAGTTGTATCATGGTTTTTGTGAACATTGCAGAGCTGATATCATTAGCTATATGCTAGGAACACAGCTGGGACGAACGACGAATTTTTCGCCACAAATATTCGCCGTCAAAAATAAAACACATTGGTGTATATGAAAATGCACACAGCCACAGCGTCGGTCGAAATTCGTTGTACGCAGCGAACTTGAAATATTTTTTTATTTTTTATGAATAAAATATAAAAGAATAAATATAAAATATTTATTTTATATAGATAAAATATAAAAGAAATAGAAAAAAATTAAATTAAATTTTTCTGTTCGTGCGGCTAAAACAAAATCATTACCTTCACACACAATAATGCCAGGTAAACATGAAAAATACTTATAACAGAACAGACTTTTACTCTCTTTTTTTCTAAATAAAGAGAGAGAGAGAGAGAGAGAGAGAGTTTCATAATATTTTCAACCCACAAAGTGGTTCTAGAGAACATGGAAGAATTCATTGGTGTCCCCCATAATAGTTTCGCTGACGCCACGCTGTTCTTCGTCACTGAGTGACTTCAGTGTACCTTCAGAAACATGGGCCCCTGCTGAATGTGAGCAGGCTTCTACTGGCTAATTGTCCTTTATCTGAAAGTCGTTGATGCTTTCTTTCTCTAATTTAATTATTTTCAATAATATACACTTAAAATACCATTCAATACATTTGTATTCAAATCAATCCCAAGCGGTATCACCACCTCGATTAGTATGGATTTTCTTAAACCACGAACATTGTGTTTAATTTAAGTACAAATTATTCAAGCACTAAATACTTAATTTTAGCCATATTCAATCCCAGTTTAGAATTAATTTAAGCCTGATTTCGGCTTGAATAAAGCTAACGTCAACGATAGATACAATTTTCGAAAAGATTATTTACGACAAACTATTGCATTACATGGAAGAAAACAAAGTAATATATGATTTTCAATTTGGTTTCAGACAAGGATGTGGTGCAGAGGATGCAGTCTTCAATGTAGTACAATATATCTGTAAAGGTTTGGATGATGGCTACAGAGGGGTTGCAGATATTTTCTTGGATTTTTCAAAAGCGTTTGATCTAGTTGATTATCAGATACTACTTGATAAATTGTCGTTATTTGGGGTGAAAGGAAACGAGTTAAAGTTATTCAAAAGTTACTTTTTAAATAGAAAACAGTATGTCCAGGTTAATGAGGAGAGTAGTTTCATTGGTGCCGTGAACTATGGAGTACCCCAGGGAAGTGGACTTGGTCCACTTCTATTTACAATATACATAAATGATATAAATAATCTTAAGTTAACTGGCAAAGTTTTTATGTTTGCGGATGACGTGTGTTTGTTCTTCCCTTATAAAGATGATTTTACTTTACGATCGCATATTGAACGTGACATATCAACGATTTTTGAATTTTCGCGCTTAAATCGCCTTGTACTAAATCCAGGCAAGACAAAACTTATTCGTTTTAGACCGACAGATCGCCGCTCAAATATTTTTTCAGTTCAAATCAATGGTATACGCTTGGAAGAAGTATCTTCAGTGAAGTATCTTGGTATTATACTGCAAAGTAACCTTTCATGGAACATGCACATTGCACAGGTTAAAAAGAAAATTGCTCCCGGAATTGGGATCTTATATAAGTTCAGGTATAAACTTAGTAAAAAAAACTAAATTAATGATATTTGAGTCCCTAGTACAGACACATCTCAGTTACATGGGAGCCATATATGCATATAATAAAAATAGTTCCATGTTGAAATCTCTTCAAAGTATGCAAAACAAAGCCCTTAAACTAGTCTATGATTTGCCAACGTTATATCCTACAATCTCCTTATTCAAAAATGCCTCTAAAAGAGTATTGCCAATCTATGGGGTTCATGAATATCAGGTTTTGAAATATGTTTTCAAGTGTTTGCATAATATAGGTCACCGCACCATAAAGTTTACAGCAAATCAATCTCGATTTATTACGAGAAATGCAAATAACCTAAGGGTTCCAAGATGTCGACTTGAAAGAACCAAGCAACGTGTAGATTTTATGGGAAGTGTGAAATATAATCACCTGCCTGTGAACTTGAAATTAATTAATAGAATTTCAATATTTAAATCATCCTACAAGGAATATTTGCACAATAAATTGGAAACACTTTTGTAAACTTGAATAGAATACATAAATCTTGGTTTATTGCTATTTTATAAATATTTTATAAATATTAAAATATATTATATTCACCTTGAGTACTATACATCTATTGAAATTTTGAAACTTCGTAAATATAAGTTTATAAGACTGCCAACTTGCTCCAATAATGCCTCTAAGGCGCTGGGGCTGATACTAATATGAATGTTCTAATACACTGTGCCTTGAATTTTAATAAAAAAAAAAAATAAAAAAAAAATCTGAACTTTAAAACAAGCATGCTGTGTTTGATTAAGGAACGTTCACATTTACCATACTTTTGACACTGATGGGGACTGATTTAAGTACGGTAGGATTGAGTCTTTTTTGAGTAGGATGGTTATGCGCTTGATTCGATGTTTCTGATGTCTATTTAATCTCAAATTCGTACATAAAGCTGACTCCTCTACTTTCTTAATTTAATAACAATTTATAAACTATTTTGTGTGTTTGTCGATTTGAACCTGGAACTTAACTACTGCCAGGCCAGCCCCTCTACCAATTCAGCCACTAAAAAATTAAACAAAATTCAATATTTATGTATACAATCACACACACGTGCTGGTTAATGACTACAGCGAAGATTCTCGTAGTCATTTTAAGCCATAACAGGATTGATTTTCTCTTTAATAAACCCTATTCGGCTTGATTTAAGTACGCTTGTGTGTTATGAGTACTTAAATTTTCCAGTAACCTTCGTACTAAAATCAAGTAAAAAATACTTAAATTTAGACTTTACGTTTCAAAATTAATTATGAGATCATCTATAAACAACGAATTGTATACAACATCGTTCTATCGACTAAAATAGGAATTTCATACATTTTACAAGGTTTTATGGATTTTTCAAAGATTTTAACACATCACCCATTGCAATGAACTTTTATTATTCAGTTAAAAGCTTTAAGTTTAAAGCATCAAATATTATTTAAACAGCCAAAACTTGTTTGAGCTCCGCTGCTCAGCATGTTCAAAATTTAGAAAAAGTATGATAAAAGTGAAACCGTTAAGCAAGAATTATGTTGATATTGTGTAAATAAGAATATATATGGTTTTTTTCAAACTTTATTTTATCACCGACTTTTTGTAATTTATTTCCATGAGGCTTTTAGTTAAAAGTCTACAACAGGCATAATTCTTGTTTTTGGTTTGTTTTGTGTTGCGTTGTGGTCAATCTTTGTATTGATTAAATTCTGGTTGTTAATACTGATTTATGGCTAAATAGCACCAAACATTTATTTATTTGTACAAAAAAGGTTTAACACAGTTTTCCACAAAGACTTTGGCTTAAGAACAATAACAAATTTGTTATAAATCATGCGCACATTCAGAGACATGTCATAATATCCATTCATTCATTCATTCATTTGTTCATTCAGTCTGTTTGTTTTCTTTAACCCCCCAACCGACCGTACTGAAAACGTATTTACTTTTTGAGGCTGACCAAATCTTAAAACCATGAATGAATCAAGTGTATTTAATAGAAAAGACCACCATGAACGGGTTGAGTTTTGAAATTGAAATATTTGACTTTATGAAAAATCATTCAAAGCATGAAATGAAAATTGTCGGAGCATTTTCATACAGGTACATACATATATGGGCAATTAGTCAAAGCAAATACATTAGGTTGGGTCGATTTGTATGTGCAAAAGTTTTTTTTAATTTTCTCTTCGATTTTTTTTATAGCTTTTGGAATGAGGAAACCAGAGTGCCCATAGAGGAGTCAAATGTATGACCAACTTTCAATGAGATTTTCTCAACAATATTTTCTGCGAACATATCAACCCCGTATCACGGCCTTTTTTAGAGGTCCCCTTACAAAACTTCAAAAACCTAAAATTGAAATTTAAAAAGGTGACCAACCAAAGATTGAACTTGAACCAGTTAAAAATCACTTAATATAAAAATTGAAAGCCGTTTGCCTCGAAAATTATTTATTTTATTTTATTCCGCAAAGAAACTTTCTTATTCTCATGTCAAAAGCTATCGAAAAACAAATTTTTGTTCATGCAAACCCACCCGTGCTAATGGCCATTTTATTATACCCTTCACAAAAATGTGTAAGGGTATATATGTATAAGTTTGTGATTCCGTGTGTAACGCATTAAAATAACCATCTAAGACCCCATAAAGTATACATATATATTCTGGATCAGAATCCATGAGATTACGATTAAGCGATGTCCGTCTGTAGTCGTTGAAATACCGTTTCTGAGAAAACGGTTTGAGATAGAAACCTCATTCTTTCGCTCAAATGTGTTAAATCCCAAAATCTCCGCTATTGGAATTCAGTGAGATCGGTCAAAGGATATCCGAGATATATCCAACACCCGGGTTTTGAGGGGTATTTTTGGCCATTTTTTGATGAGATTTTTGAAAAAAAATTTTTTCCTAACAAGTTAGCTATATCATTTTTAATGCCCATTACATCCCAAAAACCGAAGAATTTTTGAAATCGGCAAATATATACCCGAGATAAAGCGTCTCCCGATTTTTCAAGAAATCGTCTTCAATCAGAATGCTACATATAGAGGCAAAACTGGAAAATTTTTTGACATTGCTTATATACACTCGAGATATAGCGCCTCCCGTTATCTCAAGATGTCGGCCCTGGAAGCCAAACGAAACGATTTTTTGCACTAAAAATTTGTGAGTTTGGTACATATAGCATGTTAACAGGCAAGATTAGAACATTTTTGGACATCGGCCCATATGCACCCCAGATAACGCTCCTCCCGATTTCGAAAGAAGTCGGCATTAAAAGCCAAATAAAACAACTTTTGCCACAAAAAATCAATCAGAATGTCACATATATCATTGTGAAGGGTATTTAAGATTCGCCCCAGCCGAATATAGCACTCTTACTTGTTTTTATTAACATTCGGGTTCAATTGTGCTCCATGACCAAAAAGATATTTTTTGTAGCCCTTGCCTTGTAATCGAGGCCCCTGAGATCCAGCACCCAGGTATGTGGCTCTGCATCTATACGCAGGCGGTACTGGCAAAGAGTCTGTAGAAGCTACTGCTTTCTAATTTTAGTTATCTGAGATGGTAATGTAGTTTCGTAAGCCCTAATGTACATGTATGTATGTAGGTTAGGATGAGACGATTTGTAAGGTCCACAATTTGTCGATATTGTGGCATCGGATTTTCGATTTCTTTTCGTATGAGGAAAAAAAGTTTCAAAAAAATAATTTGCAAAGTGTCCGATTTTCAAAGTTTTCTTTGTAATTTTGTATGATAGCACCCTCTAAAGGAAGGCGTGGTATGGGATCGGTGTGCTCAAAAATGTAATTTTAAATAAGTGCAAAAGGTAATTTGAAAAACTTTTAGGGAGTGTGGTCACAAATTTGACTTCTCTACGAATTTGAGCGCCTGGGAAATATAATTTTTTCCCATCACACTAACTAAATCTAGGGCGCCCGTGGAGGAGTCAAATGTATGATCAACTGCCAATAATATTTTCTACCCAATGTCTTCTCCAAACACACGAACCCCTTACCTTGCCTCCTTGGCAGGGCTCCAATACAAAAAATGTAAACAAAATGTTTATCGGTGACCTTGAACTTTTTTCTTATCATGTTAAAAAAAATCTATATCGCAATATTTATTGCTAAATCTACCATTTAACTCCTGGTTTTTAAGCATTCTTCAGAATGTCAGCCAAGTGTACATTTTCGTTTACTATAATTTTCTGAGATTTCAGCATCTTGAACTTTGTCATCACGGACACTCAACTAAAGGTACCTTTAGACTATGCTAATATGTATTTGTCCAAACACAACAAATAATTGTTAGGGCTAATAGTATGGTTTGTGACAAATGTTTGGGCAGGGGTTTAGATTGCACTAATATTTGTTTGAATATTATTTGCGCAAATAACGGAAAATTTTGTGTCAGCCATGTTTGGTACAAATATTTGTGTACCCCTTTACACTATACTAATAATTTTATTTGCCCGGTGTGTATGACACACACACATCTGTCAAACAATGTTGTTATGTGAAAAGTTAACATGTTTAGCGACAGTGATATTGGAGATTTATTATTAATAACTGCTGGAGCTCTAGCAGTTTCAGAAACCCAGCAAAAAAAAAAAAAAAAAAGATCCAGAAGAATGTGGGTTCGAGCTTGGGTGCAGCGCCGTAAAATGGAAGGATGTTGCCAAAAACTTCTGAAGGAATTACGTTCTGAAGAACCTTCGCTGCATACAAACTTCGTGCGCATGGGTTCAAATGACTTCGATTACTTGGCAATTTGATTACAATATTCATCTTATTAAGATTAAATATATGTTCATGTTTTTTCACATAAAGCTGAATCTAGTGGCGCCGATTATAACAAAGAAAACCACACATTTGCCAGGGTTGTTGTCCATTTTCTTACAGAAAAATATGCATTATAATTAAGAATTACGGAAACGCGTTTTTTACTTACCAATCTGTCAAACGAATTGACCAGTATTGCCATTTCAATTTATTTAATTTTTCATATGTTAAGCGCTGTCAAAAATAACTGTTGGCAAGCCACGTTTCTACAATTATTTGTGGCTGTTTGTTCCGTCAAAAATATTGCGAGAACAAACAAAATATCGAGCCAAATATTTGTTGCGAAGTGCTGACAAAGTGTTTGCACTATCCAAAGCTTTCTTCACAAACAAACATTTTTGTTAGCCAACAAACAGTCGAAAAATATTTGAGTGTTTACACTAGGACAAACAAAATTTTTATGATTTTGCACAAATATTAGCATAGTCTAAAGGCACCTTAAGACTTCCATTATGCTGATATTCCGCGATAGCAAATTTTGTTCGTTCGCATGTTTATAAGATGCCAGCCTTGATGTAAAACATTTTCCTTCATTTCCCACCTTCCCAAGAGGAAGCGCTACAATTCTAGGTTTTATTGAAATTTAAATAAATACCGGTCTGTGTTACCTAATTACTGTGTAACCTGTTGTTTTTTCCTTAATTATAACGCACATAATTTATGTGTTGTTTTTCACTGATTTCAACATTTTCTGATGTGCTATTTGATTATATTATTTTTGTCACATTATGTTGTGTAAAAAGATAATAACTACCTCTGGCCCCATCGCCATCCATTCTCTACAACTCTTCCGTTTCTCTTGTATCATGGGGTATTGACCACTTCGAACATAAATTAGCCGCCTCATTGATAATATTAACAAAAGCAGCATTAATTTTAAAAATGTTGTTTGTTTTATTTGCGCCACATCGTTTTGATTGTTGAAAAAAAAACAATTTTTTTTTTCAGACTATAATATGAGGCAGCAACAAGTTGTATCATGGAAGCGGTTTTGTTTTGTAAATTATTGCAGTTTATGAATAGATTAATTCACAAAATGAATTAAACAAACATTTTTTCATCAGCCAGGAGCTGGCAGCGAAACAAATTAATATTACAAAATGTCTGCATTCACAATTGTGTAAGAATTGATAGGAAATATATGATTTTATTAACCAATTACATACGAAAACCAAAATAACTTTAACTGTTACGAATTTGAAGTGATTCTTACTCCGATTAAAAATGTAAAGTACTGTGTTCGAAACTGCGGAAAATGTTGAGCAACATTGATTTTTTCGTACGGAAAATTTTACATGTATCTAAAGGTAAGTACTCTGTTCAAAGCTGCGGAAAATGTTTAGCAACATTGATTTTTTCATACGAAAAGTTTGACGTGTAGCAAATGTAGCCCATCTCGCGATTTTGAAAAAATTGTTCGCTTTCATTGCTTATTTTGACGTGATAAATTTAAATTGTTTTCCATTTTTAGCAAAATTAAATATATTTCTCACTTGATCAGCTGTTGTTCAAAATTTCGTACGAAATAAGTGGCGCTCATGTTGTTTCGCCGCTAAAAAGCATTGCCAGAAACATTTTGCCTCTAAAAACATTTTGCCATTAAATTTCAAGTGTTTTTCGCCGTAAAAACAGAGTACTACTTTTTCAACTTTATTTCGTTTATATTTCATGCCGAAAACTTTTATATGCAGTTTGACAGCATTTCGCACGAAATTATGAATATAATATCGGCCTTAATGTTACCTATCCCGCGGTTTTACACAATTTAACGAGTTTTTCATTAAAAGTATGCTACATTGTTTTGCGTTTGTAAACAAAACCCATATGTTTTGCAATTTGAATTGTGATGAGAAAAATGTTATTATAGAATAAAAAGTTAGTTTTTTATACAAATGCATCAAAATGAACAAAGAAGTCCCAAATAATTTTCTTTTTCCTCACGGCTGATATCAGTTCCCGAATTTCTGTCGCACTGAATTTAATTTTTTGGTTTTCTTTATTACTTTGCATTTCTTTTTTTTTCTGCCCAAAAAATTTTACTTAAATTTTTGCCATGAAAATATCAGCAGTCAGCTGTTGCTAAAAAGTTCACGTGGAAGAATTGCCACTTCAATTATTTCGCAGCAAAAAGAAAATGTTGCCAGATACATTTCATATGTTTTTTTTAAAATAAGCAGAGTACTACTTCTGCAACATTTTTTCAAGAAAACTTTATGCGAATTTTTTTTGACATGCATTTTGACAACTTTCCGCGTGGAATTTTAATCAGAGTACTTACCTTAACTCACGAAAGATTTTCTTTTTTAACATTAAATACACAGTCAATGTGTTGCAACATCTTATTATAATGATCAAATGAGTATATATTCCATAGTTTCAATGAGACACAACAACACTATCTACTTATAGGTTATGAAAAATATACCATAGAGAATTCCCCATGAATGCATTCCTTTACGTTCGTTGTCTAAAATCAATATTTTCATTTGTTTACAGTATTTGTCACTTCAATATTTGAATCAATTTACTTCGGTTGTCTTTCCGTCATTATTGTTGAATGTATAGTTGTTGTTATTGCTGTTGCTGTTGTTCTCGTTATGTTGTTATTTCTAAATGCCAGACAAAGTGAATGAATAAGTGCATGTATATGAGTGTTGTTTTCTGATAAGGAATCCATTTGTTAAATTAAGAAAAACGTATTGGATGTACAAACATAGAAACCTCTTCGTTTCTTTTTTTTTCTCTTTTTGAAAACACATCCATCGCATCCGTACGCCACCGTCCGTAATGTGTTGCGTTAAAAAAGCAGAGACAAGGAAAATATATTAAAACAAAAACAAAAACAGAAAAAAGGCTTTAAGTGTTTACTAAAGTGGCATTACTAATTGGTTGTAAAGTGTTGACGCGCTGGCAGTGAAAAAGATACCAGAAAGCGATATGAAATGAAACCAATTTTGTAATGTGTTCGCTTCGTTTTTCTTGTGAATACTTGATGACGGTATTTTCTTAAGCGTGCTTTTCTTAAAAAGACACCAAAACTGGAATTTAGTTTCTCTCTCTCATACTCTCTCTTCCCACCATTTAAGTTGCTCACTTGGCCATTTTATGGCATGAAAAAATTACATTGATTTCCAAAAAAAAAAAAAAAAAAAAAAACTATCCATTAAATTGTGTTAAAAAAATTGTACAATTAACCATAATCTGGGGAGCTACAAAAAGCTTCATGAGTCTGACTAAAATTGAAAAATCTCTAAAATATGAACTAAAGTGCAAGTAAGCATAATGCATTTATTATTCACTTAATTTCACAACCAGTTTAGAAACATAAAATACATACACTTTGTTTGAAATTAACACTGTTAATCATAATTACACAGCTGATAACGTAGAGTGCATGCTAGTTTACAATAACAGTTAAAAAATTATGTACGAGGGTTGCCCTTATGTTTTGGGTAGTGGGTCAATGTGGCAACTGACAGCTTTAGCGTAATGTTGGACATTTTTAAGGTTATACGTACTCTGAACGCCTTGACATACGAGCGCTATTTGTGTTCTTTACAGTGACTTAAAGGATACTCAAACAATACGAACGTGACAGGTGCTGAATAGTGCATGTACACGTATGACCCCGAAAGTAAGTAAGCAGTAGATTAAATGGGCGTTTCAAGATGAGCAACATCCAACAAAAGTTGTTCCAAGCAAATGGCCACCTGTTTATACAGAAAAACTGGACATGTCTCAAGCGTACCACTAAAACAGGGCAAAACAGCCGATTCAGAGTGGTACGCAGCGATTTGTTTGCCAGTTCTCTGCCAAGAAATCAGGAAAACCAACTTCACTTCACCACGATAATGCGAGCTCTCACACATTGACTCAAACAACTACATTTTTGAGCACACAAAACATCGATTTGATGAGTCATTCGCTGTATAGTCCTGGCTTTGCACCAAACGACTTTCTTTCCTTTCCCTACGTAACACTTCGTTTATACCAATCAACGCAACAGTAGACTCGAAAAATTCTTAAAAGAATGTTTGAATCTTAATTGCTTATTCCATAATTCCTTGATATTCCATAGTACTTAAAGCTACCAGATGAACATAAAATATCTCATCTTCAGTCTTCCAATTTATCAGTTGAAAAATCTAATCTAACTCCTGCCATTTTACCTGTCAAACCAAACACAGAAATCCCCTAAAAAAAACCGCCCAAAAATAAATTGTTTCCCCCTAAATGTTCCCCGAAAGAATTTAACACCCCAAATTCACCACTAAAAGAAAAAAAAGAACCCTAAATCTAGGGGGAAACCCCCTAAACTGGCAACACTGTGCTGTACCTTGCTGCTAATACAACAAATACTAAAAAAAACAACAACAAATCGAAAACTACCAGGTGTTTCCATACAACGTAAAGTAAAAATTAGCTATAACTATCGAACCATAAAAGATAGAGAGCTGAATATCGCACAGTGCATGTATTTACAGATGGCCTACAACAACAAATGCTAAAAACAGCAACAAGTCGAAAACTACCAGGTGTCCCAATACAGGGTAAAGTAAAAATTAGCCGTAACTCCCAAACTGTAAGAGACAGAGAGATGCACTGTGCACAATATATGTACTCACATATGCCCTACAGCAACAAATGCTAAAAACAACAACAAGTCGAAAACTACCAGGTGTCCCTATACAGAGTAAAATAACAATTAGCCGTTATCCTCGAGCCGTGATATACAGAGGGATGAAATTTGCATAATATATGTATTCACATACGTTCCACAACAACAAATACTAAAAACAACAACAACTCTAAAATTACCAGGTGTCCCTTCACAACGTCAGGTAGCAGTTAGCCTTAACTCTCGAACCGTAGGAGATAGAGAGCCCGAATTCGCACAGTGTATGTATTCCCGGATGCCTTGCAACAACAAATTGAAAACTACTAGGTGTCCCCATAGCGCGTAAAGTAACACATGCCTACGGAACCCTCAGTGTGCGAGCCAGCCTCATGCTTGACTTAATTTATTATTAATTCGTTTTACAAATTCATAGCCTTGACGACCTTTTGTTTAGATCTTTATCTCGCTAAATTATTAAAACTCACTCTTTAAGAAAAAAGTGCAAAATAAATGCACACTTTTTTTCCAGAAGGAAACATAAGGCATAAGGCGAGTTAAATATAAAAATTATACGAATAGCTCCACCTACTTTTGATATTAATTGCTCGCTTTGACTTTTTCCCTATTTTTCCATCTTTTTTTTGCTCATGAGTTTAAGCAACACTGTTGCATCCCGAAATTTATTTGCCCCACAAATTTTATATTGTAACAACTGATCTGCGGCTCAGGAAAACATTTTTTTTACTTATTATATAAATTTCGAACTATAAAATATTTACAATGAAAATCAATTTACATACGTACATGGGTTCATAGATATGTGTGTTTATTTCAATTTAACTTTAAAATCATGTGGATGGCATTTATGTATTTAAAAAATGGGCTCTAGAGGGTAAAATTCTGAAAACAATTATCTCTGGTGTTTGTTGGCAGAAAAGAGAAGGAAACGACCAAAACTTTGCTTACAGGGATTCAAAAGCATAAAAACATGAAACTGAATGTGAATGTGAATCCGAACAAACCCGCCGCAATCTGTAACATTTTACAAAACACAAGTATAAAACAAAAAACTACAAAAATGAGAAAAAAACGCAATAATATTTACAACAGCCACAATTTATGGAAGGTTTCGGTTTCGTTTCGGTTTTGTTCTTTTTTTAATCAAATAACTGTCACATAAATATGACTGAAGCATTCAACACAAGGCACGACCAAACAAAAAGTGTTTGTTTGAAGTCATGAACATTGTTAAAGTGATTAGTTGTTAAAAGGCCTTTTAAAATCTGCTTTTCATGCTGTTTGTTAAGCGAAGAGCTCTCAGTGCAACTGAAGGGAATAATATTCAATTTATTAACATAAGTCTACAGGTCATTTTCAAGTGTTTGTTATCAATTTTATGTATATGAGGCACAAATACAAAATGGAATTAATTAAATGCTTGAACATTGGTGTTGTTTCAAATTAGTCTGAAGGCGGGGATTTTATTCTTAATAGCTTGACTATTTTGTTGTATTTATAAAACTGATTTTAGTTTAATTTATTCCGTACAAAAACTTTCTGATTTTAATAATTTTCCTATAATCACAAGTAATTTGGGATATAAAGGGTGTTTTTTTTTCTCGATGTATAGAACTTTAAGTTGCAATAAAACAAAGATTCGATTGACATGAATTTTATTTATCCGAAAGATAATATTGTGGCATTACATTTTAAATATGACCGCCACGGCTGGCTCGGATGTAGTCCAATCTGGACGTCCAATTTTCGATTAATATTTCCAACATCTGTGGCCGCATATCGGCAATAACACTTCGTATGTTGTCTTCCAAATGGTCAAACGTTTGTGGCTTATCCGCATAGACCAATGATTTTACATGGCCCCACCGAAAGTAGTCTAGCATCACAAGATCTTGGACGCCAATTCACAGGTCCAAAACGGTGAAATTAGGCGTTCACCAAATGTGTCTTTCAATAAATCGATTGTGGCACGAGCTGTGTGACATGTTGCGCCTCCTTGTTGAAACCACATCACCTGGACATCAGGGTTATTCAATTCAGAAATGATAAAATTAATAATCATGGCTCTATACCGATCACCATTGACTGTAACGTTCTGGCCACCATCGTTTTTGAAGAAGTACGGACCAATGATTCCACCAGCCCATACAGCGCACCAAACAGTCAGTTTTTCTGGCTGTAACGCTGTTTCGACATACACTTGAGGATTAGCTTTACTCCAAATGTGGCAGTTTTATTTGTGGATGTAGCCATTCAATCAGAAGTGCGCTTCAGCGCTAAACAAAATTCGCTTACGAAAATCGGGAACAACGGCAATCTCGTTTTGCACTAAAATTGCACTATTTGCAAGCGTTGTTCAGGCGTGAGTCTATTCATGATGAATTGTCAAACCAAACTGAGAATAAAACACTTGACAGCTGTTAAATCGGTTGCCATCTTGAACAGTATTGCCAACTTAAAGTTCTACACATCGAAAAAAAACACCCTTTATTTAAATGATGAGCTTGATGTATCAACGTTTGATATAAAAACCGTCTAGTTCATCATAGCCGCGATTATTCCGCTTTCTAGGGAAGTGTATCGCCCTATGACTTGTGCACTTGTATTCTACAGCTGTCTAGTTCACAAATGTAAAAACAGATTTGACATGGGCCGCCATTTGCAAACATGACAGGATCATTTCTTTTGAAGTGACCTGACTACTTCAACAGGCACTAAAAAACTAAAATTTGCAGAGTGCCCAGAACATGGGACACCTTTTAGTATGAAATTTAACTGCAACTTCGGAGAAGTAATGGATAGAAACTTGCAATGTGCACAGTATGTGTAGATAACTGGCCTCTACAATAAGATAAATAAAACAAGTAAGAGTGCTATATTCGGCTGGGCCGAATCTTAAATACCCTTCACAATGGTACATACATTCTGATTGATTTTTGGTGCGAAAAGTTGTTTTATTTGGCTTTTAAAGCCGATTTCTTGAAATATCGGGAGACGCTATATCTGGGGTATATATGGGCCGATTTTTTCTGAATTTCAATATCAGATCCACTACCGGGATTTAACACAGTCTGCAAAACTTTTATTTAAATAATTCCTAATATGCTCAAGTTCAACCACTGGGTGACACCAATTCTTTTTAATATCAATGAAATAAAGAAAAGCAAAATGTATTTCTTAATTATTTATCAGTTAACTTTATAGTAAAATTTATTTAACAAAAAATTGCATATAATTGCATTATTTTTGAATTATAATGCTAAACATTGCCATTAAGTGTGATTTTCTTTTCAATTTACTTACGTATGTGGGTACATGCATACGTATGTATGTATGTATGTATCTATAATAGAAAACTCTAAAATAAATTCTTTATTATTGAATATTTTCAGTGTGTTCCATAAAACAATGATTATATACATACATATATACATACATACATATTTACATTGCTTGCTTTTACAAAATTATTTTTTTCTTGTGCACGTTGTTGATGATCTATTGCGTATCATCATACACATGTGTGTGTATGTACATATGTAAGTACGTAGGGAAACCCAAAATGATTTTTTGTGTGAATGAATTTGAAGACGCAATTGTTTAAAAGAATTTCATTGCGTACCCTTTTTTCAACAATTCTTTATATCACTTTCATTTTCAAGCTCGTGTATACATATGTATGTACATACATACACATTTTTACACCAAAGCAAAAAAATTGTTTATGCTAACATACTTGCATGCATACATACATATGTATGTAGATACATACATACCTACATGCATACAAACGTATCTACATACATACATACATACATACATACATACATACATACATACATACATACATACATACATACATACATACATACATACATACATACATACATACATACATACATACATACATTCATACATACATACATGATCGCAAATATTATATACATATGTATATAATATTATATACATATGTATGTACCATTATGATTGATTTTTGGTACCAAAAGTTGGGTGCATATGGGCCGATGTCCAAAAATTTTCTAATTTTGCCCCTAAACAGCCTGTATGTACCATTCCGACAAATATTTAGTGCAAAAAACTGTTTCGTTTAGCTTCCAGGCCCGACTTCTTGAGATATCGGGAGGCGCTATATCTCGAACATATATGGGCCGATGACAAAAAGATTTCCAGTTTTGCTTCTGACTAACCTATATGTATCATTCTGATTGATTTTTGGTGCCAAAAGTTGTTTTATTTAGCTTATAGAGCCGATTTCTTGAAAAATCGGGAGACGCTATATCTCAGGTATATATAGACCGATTGCAGACATTTTCAAATTTTGCTTTTAAACACCTTATATGTACCATTCTGATCGATTTTTGGTACCAAAAGTTGTTTTATTTGGCTTTTAGAGCCGACTTCTTGAGAAAACTTGAGGCGCTATATCTCGAGTGTATATGGGCCGATGTCCAAAATTTTACACGTTTGCCTCTAAATAGTCTATATGTACCATTCTGATTGATTTTTAGTGCCAAAAATTGCTTTATTTGGCTTAAAGAGCGGATTTCTTGAAAAATCAGGAGTCGCTATATCTCAGATATATATGGACCGATTTCAAAAATTTTCCAATTTTGCTTTTAAACACCTTATATGTTCCATTCTAATCGATTTTTGATACCAAAAGTTGTTTTATTTGGCTTTTAGAGCCGACTTCTTGAGAAAACGGGAGGCGCTATATCTCGAGTGTATATGGGCCGATGTGGAAAAATTTTCCATTTTTGCCTCTAAATAGCCTATATATACCATCTTGATTGATCTCCGGTGCCAAAAGTTGTCTTATTTGGCTAATAAAGCCGATTTCTTTAAAAATCGGGAGACGCTATATCTCGGATATATATGGGCCGATTTCAAAAATTCCTTCATTTCTAGGATTTAATGAGCACTAAAAATGATATGGTTTAGTTTTTAAGAAAAAATTTTTTTCAAAAATCTGAATACAAAAATTACACAAAATATCCCTCAAAACCCGGTTTTTTGAATATACCTCGGCTATCCGCGGACCTATCTTACTGAATTTCAATAGCAGACCCACTACCGGGGTTTCACACGTTTTAGCGAAAGAATGAGGTTTCTATCTCAAACCGTTTTCTCAGAAACGGTATTTCAACGACTACAGACGGACAGACGGACAGACGGACAGACGGACAGACGGACCGACGGACAGACGGACAGACGGACAGACGGACAGACGGACAGACGGACATCGCTCAATCGTAATCGCTATTGATGCTGATCCAGAATATATATACTTTATGGGGTCTTAGATGGATATTTCAATGCGTTACAAACGGAATCACAAACTTATATATACCCTTACACATTTATGTGAAGGGTATAAAAAGAAATGCGGTCGGGAGACCGCCGTTAGGAACGAAGTTCCTTACGTTTTTTCTTCATCTTCGAATGTAATACAAAGTGAAATCTGTGTTATTTTGTGTTGTTTTTGAAATTTTATATGCTTCTTTAAATTTTTGGAACGTTTCATATTTTTACTTTTGGCGCATGCAGTATTTTTTGTCAATCTGCTGCAAAACGAAGAAAAGCAACTGTTGGTTAATTTTTCAATATATTTTTCAATTTTATTGCGACCGTTTTCACAACTAATTAATATTTCTTAGTAGACACCGCCCATCCTACACAATTGTTTGTCGACAGCTACACCAATCCACATAAACAGCTCACACGCTTTCGTGACGATTTCTACTAATTTGCACCACCAGCAAGCCGCATTAAGGAACTTCGTTCTAATAAAATACATACTAAAATTTGAATGGTGTTCCATATAAGGGAGCACCCTTTAGTTTGAAAATTAGCTGTTACTTTCGAGCCTGAACTGTTCCTTGGAAAAAAACCCAAAAGGGTGCTATAACAACAGATATGAAAAACAACAAAACAGTAAAACCTGAAATGTAATAAGCCGCTAGCATGGTACTGTGGAACTCTTGCTCTACTTGCCAGCCTCGTACTTGGCTGAATTTATTATAACCCATAATCTCCTCTTAAAGCACGAATCACCTGGCTGTGTCAGAATCACAATTTTTGTAGTATAAGTTTTATGCCTTGTGTGACGATCCATTTTCGTCCATGTCAGACTTTCAACTGAGAAGAAAAAAATTGGTTTAACAACTTAGTTTGACAGATGTCGAATTCCGGTCGTATACTTTTGAAACCACGAAATTAATAATCCGTTATATACAGAAGATAAGCGTTTATATTTGCCTTATAGACTTTCACTAATCTTCTGTTGAATTTTGAAATCATTTCCTTTTGGAAACTTTCTTTAAGTTGAAGAACCCTGCTGATCACAAAACCCTACAGGCTTCACACATTTTGCGGGACACAGAGAAAAAAAAAATTTTTTTCTATGATATTATCGGAAGCCCACTGTATGTTGTTCATTGCACTGCATGTGTCAATGACATCGACATGAGCGCAGTTGTATCATAGAAATGTGTGACAATTAAAACAAATATTAAAATATTGTTTGTCAATAACTGTTTATTTTCAATTACAAATATTTAAAATGTTATCAACAGGTGCCCTTTTATCTGTTTACAATTAAAGAAATGTTGCGGGCAATTGGCAGTGTTGCCATTGTACATTAAAAATTTTTGTAGAATTAAAAACTAAATTACTAAAAAAAAAACGTTTTTTAACAGAGTATTTTGAGAGAAAGGGTCAATCAGCTGTATATGGTGCCTCGACGACAGATAAAAATAAAACTACTGTGATTTTTGTATTCTTGTTTGCGGTGTTTTATTATTTTATCCTGTTGGTTTTATACAAATTATGAAAGAAAATAGCAACCGACGCCGCTACCGCAGTACTGGGTACTTAGTACCCGACATTACATATACACGCAAGCATAAAGGGATGCAATTAATCGGTTACAGTCGCTTTAGGGACATTCTAAAATGCTGCAGCAGTTAAAAAAATATTTTGTTATTTCAATAACCAAATCAATGTATTATTGTTGTTCCAAAAATATTAAATTACATTTTCACTGACTTATTTATGTAATAAATTCCATATTTTCCTACTGGGTAATTGCTTTCGTGGCTAATTTGAAAATCATTGGCTTCGTAACTACACATGTATGAGTGCTGATGTTTATTTTACACACAGTTTTCTTGCAGCACTTGCCACCAGTTTGCTATAATTAACCCAGATTATCTCTGCTTAATATCTCTGGATTTTCTCAAATAATAATAATTTATATTTCATTTAGTTAATTACAGTCTGATATCAGTTATCAAAACCACAAGCAAACTCGCTTCTTTCAAAGAAAAAAAAAAAATAAAATAATTAGAAAATGATTTGCTGCCAACATTGCAAAATTTAATTTTCGTTTTGGAATTCTTTCCTATTGCTGGTGAAATAATAGCGAAAATAGGTCTGCCTGGTAAATTACTCTTAAAAATTTTGCAGGTAATAGAAATGCACGTGTTACTTACAAAAACTGAATAAATTTGCATAACCAAAAACCGTTGAAGATTGGTAGTTGCAAATGATCGCATACTATATTTACACTTATGCAAAACCTAGTAGATTCACTTTAAAATCTTCAGTATTGCTACTTGACGTTTTGCTGGGTTTTATTTTAATAAAATCTATTTACATAACAGATTTGATAGCGCAAATTAATTTCACATAGTGAGTATATCGGGCTGAAGCCCCCATTTACACATGCAAGTAACATGTTGCAAGTTGTTTGTGCATATTAACAACCAATACACTGACAGAGACAATAAAAGCTGTTGCTACTTGTTGGATTGTTTACACAGGCAAGTGCAAGCTCATGTTTAAAATGTCGTTCTAGAAAATGGCCTTAAAGAAAATTGCTTTACTTTACAAAACAAAAGAATTAAATGACAGCAATAATAATAATAATACAATTATGCGGAATAAAACTACAAAATCTTTTTTCCATTTTTTTTTTATATTTAAAAATCACTATTTTTTGCCGTTTTTGTGTATTGTTTATTCTATGTTTGGCCGTCTACACATGACTTTTTTAAGGGCTGGGTTGCCAAAGTATTGTCCTACGAACTGTTATGGGGAAGCAAATTATACGAATAACATTTTTTTTTATCAAATAAATAGTAAATTTATATTAAGAGTCCATAAAAGCCATATTTTAATTCAACTTTTTTTATATTTTATCTTATTTTTCGATATGTAAGATAAAAAAAATTATTCCTTGTAAGTTAATATATGAACTTTATAAGGTAACACTGTTTTTGCTTTTTGCCATTTCAGCGACGTGCAAGAAAAAAATTACTGTCCATCAAAATCTCTTTCTAGTGAGCTCGCAACTTGCAGAAGTATGCTGGTATTAGTAAAAACAAATTGTCAGTGTAATGAGTTACTTGCACTTGTACTTGCGTGTGTAGATGGGGGTAACGCTATATTTCTTTTGCAGCCTAGGTTTTTGTAGTACTTTATGAAAACAATTAGAATTATGGAAAGTCAAAGTTGCCAAATTCTGCGAGTTTAAGATAAATCAGATATAGCGCAGGGTTCTGTTCTTTCTCGTAATATTTTTCTTATAATCTTAATGATATTCGGTTTACTACTTCAAAGCCTATCCACTCCTTTGCAAATGACAGCAGCATTTGCCGTTCGTATTCATAGATCCAGATACGCAGAGATTACTGCAAAAGGCAGTAATGATCAGTAATGATCGTAACGTTCATGTTCAGGTTCACTTATGATAATTTGTATAAATTTTGATAGTTTCACCATGAGAGCAAGTAAAATCATATGGAGAGATGCATTAACAAGATAATTAGGCCTTGAGTGTGATGTTCGCTGGACAGAACACATTTTTCACGCTGCAAAAGAAGCGTGTAAATGCCTCGATTTTTTAAATGGTGAGGAGACTGATGCGATCTTCTCACTATTTACACCATCTATAACCGACCAAAAATGAAATGCAACTTTCATGTTTGGGCCGGTGCCGCAAAGTCTATTTTGGGGTTATTCGACCGTATACAGACAAAGGGGCAAAGAAGCTCATCCGTGACAGTTGGGTATCAAACTTTATTGACTCACTGAAGCATCGTCGCAGTGTAGGGGATGTTTTATCGCTACTATAATGAATTCTACTCTTACGAAATCTGGGATCTCATACTCGAAACTCGAAACCAGGGCTCATTCATTTGTAGCTGATTGGCCAGTAAATAGTGCAAGTCATTACAGAGAGAACTTGTTCTTTTGCCGAACGGTTCCTCTGTGGAATAAACTGCATGTAGACCATAGATGCCCATGGTAGTAGTATTGGTGAGAGTGACGAAATAACACTGGAAGAAAACAATTTGCTATTCATTTTATTCATGACCTTGTGAACATCTTCCAAATGTTTTTTTTTTAATATATTTCTTATTTTTTTTAAATGTCTCATGACAAATAAGACATTGCATGTCATCAAAAGCATTTTGCAACATAAAATACTTTTCTGCTGACATCATTAATATATCGCAATAATAAGGCACAGAATTTCTGCAAGTGTAGTTTGTCTCTCCCACTCAACATCGTGATTTCCTATTGATTGATTGACGATCAAACAAAAGAGCGTAATAATACGTGTGAGTTTAATTTGCTGATATCAGCCACTACTGGGCATCTATGATGTAGACGTATTTTCTGCCACTTACAACATGGGACAGTTCAAAGCAAATATACGCAGGTATTACTTCTTTTTTTCTCCTCCCTGTAACCATTGCTTCTAGTTCCGGCATAATGCACTGCTTAAGAAGGGGTTGTCCGCTGAGTAGCGGTCCAATTTAAAGAAAAAAAAAAAAATTAATTCACAATTGTTCTTAATTTGATCAGGCTTAAGTTCGATTTCACTTCCTCAAAATGGAGAATTAAGAGAGAATTTTGAGATAAAACTGGAGTGAACAAAATTTTTAAAGGAGGCAAAAAAAAGTTGAAGTTGAAGTTGAAGCATGACTATTTCAAGGTTTATAAATAAAACTAATATTTAAACCAATTCATGTTGCATTCATACTTTGTGTGCCAAAGTGTTTGGCCAACTTTGTCTCTTACCATAAATAATTTGAATTCTGATAGACGGCAACACTGGCATGTGTTTACACATGTGATTGCCTTTCAGTTACACGAATTATAAATACCAAATTTCATGGTTTTACCTAAAGAAAAAAATTCCCATTTAATTAAGATTAAATTATGCTGGTCACCCTATTTTTATACATCTGTTTCAATACTTTCAGGAATGTGTGCACATTATTTCTATTTGCATTTCAATTAGGCATAATTTTTTTATGACGGTGTTAAAATTTTTATGACGGTTATCTGGTGCAATAAAAACAATTGAACCGTCAAATCAGCTGTGGGATGGATGAAAACCGATAAAAGGGCTAAATGAAATGCATTTCGTAAATGGCATTGCTCAATGTGATAATGTGTGCATTTAAATTTTTAATTTTGGTTGATAACACCTGATTTAAATACGCACATTAAGCCGATGTTAGAAAAAACATCAGGGTAGCTGGGTAATGATATGCCAAGCCGCTATCAATTTTGGTGGCCTAAGTAGAAATTTTACGATGAGAGTGTGAAAAAGGTGGTCTGTGAAAAGATCATCAAATAAACATGTATGTGTATTACAAATAAGTGTATGCGATACTTAACTATAAATGTATGTACATACATTTCCTTACAACAAACTATTGTTAGGTACTCGCAAAGGTTAAGTAATGATAAAGAGGAGATCAAGCAAAAACAAAATAAAATCCGGTTCAATTGCAGAAATCTAAGCAATTATAAAACTGATATACTCAACATCAAAAAAAAAAAAAATCAGGGGAAATCAAATATATTTCAAACAGAAAAAAATTTAAGCTAGGGTTCTTTAAGAGCTAAAATATGTAGTTAATATAAGCACGTCGTCCTTGATTTAGGAACATCCGCACTTACCGTACCTTTGACATTGATTGGGTTTGACTTGAGCACGGAAGGTATTACTTTGGTTTCAGTGTGATTAAACACTGCGATATTTTTTTATACCCATTTTTATTACGCCTGTCGGCGAAGTGACAAGAAATAATTCGATGTATGTACTCAATTGAGGAGTTAATTATCTTAAATCAATACTAAAGATAATTTATAGAGTACAAAATTATTTTTTTTAATGGCAACTTAACCCTTGTCGTAACGGATAACTAGTTCCAATGGTGGAAATTCTGGCTGACAGAGTTTCGTTCGCCGGCAACTGTCTGAGTTCTGTGTTGGAACATTGAGTTGTAAGTTTGAGGCTGTTGATACGCATGACTTCTTGCACTGTTCGGCATTTAGATCTCGATATGCTTCCTCATCTCTAATATACCATTTAGCGTCGACTATAATAGTTCATAATATTTTTTACAGGCTTCATTAGATAACTTTTTGGATATTTTTAAAGCCTATTTAATGCTAAATCCGTACTTGATATGATCCGCTCTACTTCCATTATTTAATAATGATTTATAAATTGTCTCTTTCTTGATTTGAACCTGGAACCGAACAACTGCCTTCAGTCAAGTCGATTTACCACTTCAGCTGCAGTAGCAATTAAAAAAGTGTCTGATTTTTTTATTTACATACCAGCACGCACAAATGCTGGTTGCAAATACATCCCAGATGTACAGACTTAAGACATAAAAGACTTGATTTTCTTAAATAGTCCCTTTTAGATTTCTTTTTTTATATGTTATCCATACTTAAACTTAAAAACAAGCAAAAAAAAACTAAAAGCTAGTACGATTCTTTACCCCTGGGCACATAATGCATCTTTCTGCTTCTATTCAGCTTAGTGCTGTGCTTAGCAGGGTATAAGAGGTGCTGGATGGCTCGAGTTTTTCGGTGGCCTAAAAGCTTAGACCGTGCCCTGAGTGCCTTACAGGGTCTGCTGAAACCCTTCAACGAAGCCCAATTTCTCCGTACGAGGATCAGTGCTCTAGGATGACTTTACGTAGTCATCCTGCTCGATCCTTGACTGAAACGCACTGGCTGTGGTTGGTAACATAAATTCACATGGAAGGGAACGTTGCTAGCTAGACTGATCATTTGTAGCCTTCGGGCCTATGTTCGGTGATTCGTAGGGCTGTTGCTAAGCAGCAGACGCTGCTGCGTGAGGAGCTGGAGCGCCGGAATAATCAGGTTGGTTAAAGGCCTGCTGTTTCCAGGAATTTTGGGCCACCAGCCGTAGTCGTGATTTGCGTATGCTATCCAGGAAATTGCACTGCAGCTGTCATTAGACAGCTCAAATTCCCCAGCAAGAATTTTTGTTATGGGTCAAGAACAATAGCAAATAATTTACAGTTGGATCACCTGTTGGCTTGGTCCATTGTCAAGTTGGGACGCAATGCGAGCTATCGACATAAGTCATTCCACATCTGTGTGGAAGCCTCAGTATAAAGGCAGCATAACTACTTTTAAATGCTGGCCAATGCAGGCAACAAGTGAAATATTACATGATAAACAAAAACATAAAATGAAATAAATAAAATTTACGCGATATTTGCTTCCAATCTTTATATTTTTTTTTCTTTTTTAAGCAATTTGGCCTTCAATATCTACTGATTTTCATCGATTAACCTTTTCTATTTAACAAAACAAAAACGTGGGATGGATGAAGTCTAATGTATACACAACAAAAACCATGTGAATGCTATCGATCGTATATTCTTTTTGTTTTCTAAGGTTTTGAAAACACTCAGCAGGTAAATAGTTTATTTATGAGCTTCGATAAGCAATTTAACCGTCATAAATAAACTTCCTTTTAAACGCCGCCGACACACGGCAAATTAAAAACTAATATCTATAATTTTTGTTGCCCCACAGTTTGTTTGGAGTTTTGTCGTTTCAAATAAGTGTGAGTATTCGGTTGTTCTTCAACAAATTGACACTAAAGAGTTCTTTAGAAATCTTTGGCGCAATAAGTGTTTGCAGGTACCAGTAATTGGAAGGGAGAAACTATATTTCTTATTAGAACTAGATATTCAAATAAATGTGCATACGCAAAGAGAAATTTGAAACAAAATTTAAATAAACTTCAGTGGACTTCATGAACCTCTTGGACCTAAATTAATACATTTCAATTGGCTGTTAAAGCAAATAATTAATTAAGTACATATTTGAATATTTAAAAGTATTTTTTTTTTCCATAGATATTTAATAAATACTTTGATGCACTGAACGCTGGTATTCCCCTGGCAAACTCAGGATTTTCTTTCATCTGGCGAATAAGTAAACTGAATGCATACATGTCATAATTGTTTAATATGTTTACTAAATAAAATCAAAAAGCAAAATAGGTGGGGTTTCTAGTTTTATTTACCAATTCTTTAACAAAAAAATAGAAATTATTTTCTATAAAATAATTGATGGATTTTGATGTGCTGACGACATAATCGATATAGAGGAATCGGATTTTGTGTGAAAACACTTACGTCTTTTCAACGATCGCGTCATCGTTCGAACGTTCGAAAAATAGAGTACACAAAATTTAGTTTTTAAAAACGAAACACAGTTGCAGAAATCACAACTGAAGTAGATAAAAGTGCGAACCATTCGCGAAAAATTTGCAACAGAAAATAGATTTTAAAAATATTGAATAGTTTTGCCGAATTTTCAAAATTTAGCATCAACTGAAGATGTACGAATTGCTTACATTTTTTAAGGCCCTACGTTTTATTTTCGCAAATTATTGTTTAATAGGCTCACGAAAATAATCATTAAAGGATTATGTGTGCTTGTATTTCTTATGACTGACAATTAAAGGACAATTTTTGTTACATCGGTAATCTGACAGTCGGGTACACTGGCAGTTTTCATTTGCGGTTGCGTTTATTGTCAGACAGTTGTCTGACTATTGTCTCACAAAGCCCAAAGAAAGTATTAATTCTTGTATTATAATCCGAACTGCCCTTGATTAAGTGATAAGCCTTTGGATCATAAAGTTACTATTTAGTCTTACAAAAAAAAAAAAAAAAAATCCTCATACTTTCTTATGATTTAACTTTCAATGAGATTGTAATACATTTATATTAAATTATAGATAAATTATTTATGCTTAAACATATTTGTAGTGCAACTTAATAACACGCGATGCTTCAAATTGACTTTTAATTCATAAATTAATAAACTTTTGCTCTTCATTCAACATCAACACAATGTTTGACAGATTGCGGCCACAATTTCACAGTATAATTCTTTATGATAAATTGAAATGATTGAAGAAGACAAAAGAAAGAAAAAAGCAGACAGCTGGCCCCTCCCTTAAAAAGGTGTCGCAGAGAATATTTTGACATTTATTCGTTTATGATTCACTATCTTGTGGTTTGAATGTGAATATCAAATTTTTAATTTCATCATGCGGTTTCCACTTAAGCCACCAGCAAAGTAAAGAAAATTAATTAATGTTGTGTGATAACAGCGAACAGAATATTTGATATTTATTAGAATTTCAGATTAAAAACGAACACTCATTTGCAATAATTTATTCATAACAATAAAATCAAAGAAACTTTGTGACACTTTGAGTGAATGTGTGTATCAGCATTTGAAACGTTTGCGATAAGAAATGTCAGCTTAAATATTCAATTAATTGAACAGCTTTAAGAAATTGCCTAAAACTTAAAACCAGTGGAATTGTGAAGTGTCGAAATAAATACAAAAATGTGGAAGAGAAAACTTAATAAGAACCAGGCGAAGCTTCAATTTTTCTACAAAAAAAATTATAATAAAATTGTTGCATTTATTGCAGAAAAGTAAACGCCATTAATCAAATGTGGTGTTCCCCATAAAGAATGCAATCACCTCGATTGAACCGGTACGGGATTAGTGGCTTCAGGGTTGTTCTTCAAGGTCGCTCTGGCTAATGATTAACTGAGCAGCCTTCCTTGGCTAAAATGTCGCACAGTGCTTTGCTGCCATCTAGAGAGTCAATAAGAGAAAAATTAAGTTTGAAAAAAGCGGTTTACATCACATTTCTCATGTTAATTTTTGACAAAAACTAAGTTTTAGTTTAGCTTTTCATTAGGATACGCTGAAAATTCATTGGTGCATTCTAGCTTTGCTCTGAATTTTGTTAAATTCAGTGTCTCGACACGCCCACCTTTCATATACGATACAATTTCTCTCAAAATTTTGGTTTTAACTGCATTCTTTATTAAAGTGGGCTGAAAACGTACATGCGTTTCAAGAATCAGGCATTCCAGCTCTATGACAAATTTTGTTAAATTCGATGCATGGACAGACAGGCCCACCTCCCACACACCTTTTAGATCAAAAGCTAAGATTTATTGCCGCTTTTTGCTTAAATACTTATAGAGATGTGAGGGCACGCCCATCTCCCATACACTACTTGTTCGCAAAAAAAATGCACTAAAAATTCACAGACTCAAATACGCTATTTTTCGGCAGAAAACCTCCATGTTTTTCTTCATTTGGCACTATTGGCTGGTGATGAATAGAGGGGGCTTCTTTGGCTGAAATATCATGGCAGTTGGTTGCTGTCTGTAAGTCGTATCGAAGAAAATGTTTGTAATTTTGATTACGCTGTTTTTACAGCTTTCTACAGAAATCCAAATTTAATTAGGTGTGCTGTTATGTTGTGATAGAGCCCGTCATGCAAGGAACGGAATTTGCTAGAATCATTGTCGACTGTCATGATCTTCATGGATATTTAGGTGATAGCTAAGACTATCAATTTCAGCGATCTGCGAAGTTACACACAGGAAAGTTTACCACGCTCAAGCTCCTTAGCTCAAGTAGCTGTTGCAGCACCAAAATATGGCCATAATGATGACGATATTTGCTATAATCTCGTCAACCGAACATTTTAACCAGCTGCTCGTGGAAGGCGGTGTAATGTCTACTTCACACGACGCAGACTGAAGCCCCCATCAGCTTAGAGCTACGACAGGCAGGAACTAATGCAAATCAAATTCAATGTGGTCTTAATCCACACAACTTCTTCTTCATCATACCAGCACTAACGCAGCAACGAAAAGTTCTGCATTGAAGGAAGCAGGTATATTTTTTTTCTTTTTGTTATAACTTTTATATACATTTGCATTTAATGTCTTCCTTTTTCTAAATTAGCATCTGGCATGATGAGGAAGAAAGAAATTTTCGCAAGTTCTGTTTTAATTTATTTCCTTATTACATGAACACACCACACGACACAAAGCAAAAACGAACACACACATATTGAGGATGATGAAGAAGAAGAAGGAGAAGAAAAATCGACGCGAGAAGCAACAAATATTAAAATGATCAAAATTGCAGACAACAGAACTGCGTTTAACCACAACTTAAATTTACAACAATTTGCAATCTGAAATAGCGTAAAAGACAATAAATCTGTTAACATTCGAAAGTTAGGTGGGGGCCGCTTGTTGCTCGCAGTTCTGTTCAGTTGGTGGTTGCAACACTGACATGTTGATTTGTAGCCAGACATCATGCGCGACGCGACAATCATTATTTGAATATGAATCGAAATGCAAACAAAACCAAACTGACTGACTGACTGTCTGTCTGTCTGGCTGGCTGCTTAACTAACTTTCATTCATATTTATAAACTTCTCACATTGTATGCGTCCACATAAGTTTATTTATTTAGTTGTAAATGACTTTGAAATAGAGATATTCGACTTTATACCATCGTTTTGAATCGTATACGCACCCTTGAAAAAATTGTTTTATAATTTACGTACGATTTTATTTGCACATTTATGAGATTAAACAGGGAAAGCCAAGAAACAAAGTTCGGAGTCAGCGCTTCACTCGCACCAACCAGGCAGCCGGCCTGCCTGCCTGCCTGACTGACTGACTGACTGCCACCTTCTGCAAATGCAAATTGTCGTATAATGTCTGGTTGTATTAAATCAAATGAATTTCATTTATTTATGTTTATGCAACTTGAATCATGATCGTATCATACAAGACTATTAGTTTTGCTTACATACATAATAAATAAATATAAATTTATTAAAATCAAATAATTGCAATATAAATTTGTAGTCGGTATATGTGAATAAACTTACCTACATACGTATATGTGTACATAGAAACATAAATATGTAAATATGTACTGTGTTCCCGTATGTTGTTAAGTACAAATACATTAGTGTAAGTGATTCACATGCATAAATGTATTAATTCTGAAATCATTTCGAGAACAATGGCCAACTATTTGACTAAACACTGAATTTAAAGAATAAAACTTTCAAAAAATAAAACTGAAAAAGTCTGAATTCCGTCAAGTAATGTATTGACATATAAAGGGTTATCCATTTTGCGGTTTCAAAAGTAAACGTCAATGAAACACACATAAAATATTTTTTTTCACGATATTTCTTTTTAGAGTACATTTACACTAGTAACTCCTAAACTAGTTTATGATCACAAGCTAGTTTCATAAACTATACCATTTACACTAGCATTTTAGACAGTTTACTTGAATTTGTTTGACAATTTACAATAAATTTAATAGCAAAAATAAAATAGTAATATGGAGGCTTTTGTAGAAAAAAAATATTTATGTATTTTTCATACTAATTGAATAAAACCCAATATAAAATTAATTATTTAGAGTGGAAAATAAGGAAGCACCTCTTATTTTCATCATCCATGGCTAAATTTTATGTATTTTAATAACTCCAAGAATTGTATAAGTTTTTGAAATTATTTAATTTTAAAATATTTTTTTCCGTTTTATTTTCCTTTTTATTGTTTTCTTTTTCTATGTATGTCAAATTTGACTGGCCTTACCAGACGAAAGCATAAAAAATGGAGTCGCATTTGCAAAAACTGGTTATTATCAACCAACTTATCTCAAAAACTAGTTAAAAACTTGTTTTTGATTTATATGGATAAACAAGTTTCTCAAACTAGTTTATCACAATAAACAACTTATAACCTGTTTAAGGCGTAGATGTAAATGCACTATTAGGGTTCCGTACTTATCAGAGTGAAACGGAACACAATTACCGAGACTTCTACGTCCGTCCGTCCGTCACAGCGGACCATTCTCCGCAACGGTCAGAGCTAGAGCGCTGAAATTTTCACAGGATGTTATTGTACCCTGCCGCTACAACAGCAAGTCAAAAATAACCAGGTGTCCCCATACAACGAAAAGTAACAATTGGGCATAACTCTCGAACCGTAAAAGGTAGAGAGCTGAAAATCGCACAGTGTATGTATATACAGAACAACAAGTGCTAAAAACAACACCAAGTCAAAAACTACCAGGTGTCCCTATGCAACGTAAAGTAACAATTAGCCGTAGCTCCCAAACTGTAAAAGGCAGAGAGCTGAATTTCGCACAATATATACGTTTATATATGCCCTACAATAACAAATGCTAAAAACAACAACAAGTCAAAAACTATCAGGTGTCCTTTTACAACGTAAAGTAACAGTTAGCTGTAACTCTCAAACCGTGAGAGATAGAGAGCCGAAAATTGCACAGTGTCTGTACCTACATTCCTTACAACAAGAAATGAAAACAACAACAACTCATATATCCCTTAGGATACGTAAGTTTTCCATACGTACATTACGCATACGTACGGAACCGTAAGTGTGCGAGCCAGCTTCGTACTTGACTGAATTTTTTTTATTATAAAGTTTGAACGTTGACATTTATACGACCAGCACGCGAAGTGTAGCAAACATTGACGCTTTAAAGATGATTTTCGATCACTTTTTGCCACATATTGGGCGGTATCTCAGCCATAACTTGACGACCGTTGGTTTTTAAGTGCTCAAGAGTTAAAGGTAAACATGGTCTTTTGCGTAGCCCCACAAAAAAGTCTAACGGTGTCAAATTGCATGATCTTGGTGGACAGTTGATATCGCCATGACGAGAAATTACGCGGCCAGGAAATATCTCTTGAAATAAAACCATATCCGCTAGTGTAGTGTGTCATGTGGCACCGTCTCGTTGAAACCATATATTCTCCAAGTCGCGTTCTTCAGTAGCAGACAAAAAACGTCGGTTATCATATGACCACAGCGCTCCGAATTGATGGTGACAATCGCTCCATCGTCGTTTTTGAAGAAATAAGGTCCAATTATACCTTCGGCCCAAACAGTGACTGTTTCTGGCCTCTCTTCTATTACTTGACGATTCTCAGAACCCCAAATACGACAATTTTGTTTATTAAGATACCCGATGAGTGAGAAATGTGCTTCATCGCTGAAGAAAATGTTATTCGAAAAATCACCGTCCACCGCCTGTTGTTCAAGTACCCATTGCGCGTACCTACGACGTTTTGAATGGTCAGCTGGCCTCAGCTGTTGTGTGAGCTGGAGTTTATATGGATGTAGTTGTAGATCTAAATGCGAAATACGCCATAATGTGCAGTAGGACAGTCCTAATTCCTGAGAATGGCGAGGAATCGACACATTCGGGTCTTCGGCAACACTTTTACTTACAGCAGCGATATCTTCAACCGGATCGAGCGAAACGATGATGCTCAAGTATTTTTAGTCGCTCCAGTCTCTCAAAATTCTTTAGAATTTTGCCAATTTCTTGCGTAGTTGGACGATTATGTAAACCATAATCTCCTCTTAAGCCAATGATATGTGGCTGCGGCAGAATCACCACTTTTGTAGTATATTTTGATAATTTTTCTGCCTTGTGTGTGATTGTTAAGCGATCCATTTTCGTCCATATCACAGACTTTCAACTGAGTAGAAAAAAATCGGTTTATTAACTTAGTTTGACAGATGTCGAATTCCACTTCTATACTTTTGAAACCACGAAATGGATAAACCGTTACCCGTTTCAATTATTGTTTGAAGGGTTGCTAAAAAAAAAGAAAACTAAATATGTAAATCTTTTTGCAAGCAATGAGAAATTAATTGCTTTATGTTACTAGTTTTGCAGAAACAGTTTAAAAATTTGATTCCTTTAGGTCTCTGATTGGGGCAAGCCAGCGTATAATTTATATTTATACACTTCGTTTCTTCCATTTGTAAACACTGGACGGATACATTACATTCATTATGATTTTTATTTTCTATTTTCTTTTCAATATATAGAGTTGTTTGTGTAGTATGTTTGATGTAACATGTCTAAATTTTATTGGATTTTTGTATTTTTTGTTTCTTATTTATTCGCCCATTTTTATGCCACAAATAAGTTATTTTATATACATATGGTTTTCCACACAAAAAAGGGGAAAATCTTGCAATAGAACAGAATGTATTTGTTTTAACGGCTGTTTGATGGTCTGTCTTTGGCAAAAATATATGGAAAAAAAAACTACAATGCGTTTGAAACATTTATTAGCCAGAAACGGTTTCCAAGCAGCAGACATTAAAGAAAACACATTGTAACAGTCAGTGTAGAATATACAACCAGAGAGAAATAGAAAATGGCTGTTGGGCGAAGAAGAACACTCTTGAAATTTGTTCACGATTCAACACTCACTCGTCGTGCTTGTGGGGGGTGTGCAAGCAAAAAGGGAATTGAAAATATCGGGTCTTAATATTGGCTGCCATAATGAATTTGTTTATTAATGCAGAGTGTTGAGATGTTTATGGCTGTCAGTTTTATAAGGCTGTCAAATGTTTTATTAAATGTTGGCGATAATGCTTTAATAAGACTTTTATTTCAAATGGTATTTTTATTTAAATTTTTATGGCGCAAAAGATTTTGAAAACAATGCAAGACGCATTCATTCACATGGGCCGCGCTTCACAGTGTGCGTTTAGTTAAAAACGAAAATTTATTTATTGACCTTGTGCTGGGGATGATGCGAGTAAAAGCTGTTGGAGAGTTGCAGCGAGCGCGCACTGATGGCAGGAAGTACATGTGTTGAGTGTTCAGATTGTCAATTGTAATTGATTTTAATTGATTGATAATGGCCAAAAATAGAAACGCATGACGAAATGTTTACATTCATTCGTCTTGGATAAGAAGAAAAATCTGCTCATGATTTTCAATTTATAAAAAAAGCTTTTGATCATCTAGTTACGTAAAATTTATTGAAGCAATATTTCTTACATTAAGGGTTCTCTTCGCAATCTGAAATAATGTTCCAATTAAAGTCAACTAACTGTCAGTTTGGCTAACAGCGAATTTTTAACTGTCGTTTACGGATTTATGTTTCATCAGCTTTAAATTAATGTACAGAAAAAGAAAAATGGTAAAATGTATGGCAGCTTTATCAGCCCAATCATGAATATGCTCAAGGAATTTTATTCCTAAGGAAAATACGTTTCTCGCGAAAAAAAATTCCTCCAATCATAAATTACCTGAGAAACAAAAAAATAAAAGTTGGTAATATCGAAATTTTTTATAGGAAAAAACAAAAAACATATGTTTTTAAAATACCTATTTTTGCCTCCGCCGACTGTTTTTCCCCTTCGATGTGGCTAAAACAGGGAAGGTTAAAAAAAATTTCCTAAGGAATTTTTCATTTATAGATTAAAAAAATATCATAAAATATTAATAACACATTTGATATACCAAAAAAATATCATTTAGCCGGCGAGTTATAGCCAAAAAAAACCATACATAAACATTATGCTGGAAGTCGGCATTAGACTGTAAAGTTCGAAGGTCTGTTGAAAAAAATTCGAACTAACATAAGCCAACCTCACTTTTGCAAACTTGAATTTGTTCCACAGTGTAATGGGAGTTATGCCGGATTTTTTTTCAACTACTGGCACATCTTAACCGCATAGGCATATCGGAGGGAGAAGAATGTAGAGCATGCGGGGGAGGAGAGCGAGACATTAGAGCACTATTTAGGCCAGTGCCACGCCTTCTCGCAAATACGGTTCCGATAACTTGGGAGAAGCACATTACCAGACATAACCCAATTATGGGACATATGCTGGAGGAAATCAAGGAACTTTGTGATGACACAGAGTTCCTATAGACCTGTGAGTCAAACTGCTCATAGGTTTACCTTTAGGGTCACTTACCCCGCATTCATTCATTCAATAGTTGAGTAGGGTTTTTCGGCTAAAACGTATTGGTTAAGATTGATGCCGCTTAAGTTTGACGCAGATACTGTTGACAATTCTTCTGTATAAAGTTGATCGGGCTTATTGTTCTGATAAGACAAAGAAAACATTGATTACCTTTAGCTGGGGGACAACTAGCAGTTTCAAAGCCGCCCCACTTCTCATCAGTAGCCATCTCTGAGCCTAGAGGCCCATGTTTCTGAAGGCCTCACACAACCAGCCAAGTTGTGGTATATTTTTTGTCCAACTGTTTTAAGTTTATCCAACACATGATTTATTACTTTTATTTTTTATATTTTTCATTGCATATGTACCCGTTGGAAGTTTCATATCACCCACAGGCAACCAGGTTATATTATATACATAATATATTGTTTATATTTTCTCTTACATATATTATTAACTACGATTTTTAATATCATAATTTTCAAATACTTGGCTGCTTTCAGCGTATTTTGTCGGGCTTAAGTTCATTCTATATTTTTGTAATGATCGATATTAATTAAACAAAACAAAGAAACCATCAAAGGCCTTAGATGGGATAACTAGCTGTTCTAAGAAGTATGGCGTCTAAGAAATAGCTGGTTGTACTCCAGCTAAAGTTATTTCCTGTCTTTTTGGCGTTATTTAATTGATATGCATCACATCAATAATATGCAATGATCTTCAGCCCGAAAAAAGTAAAACAAAATATTTACAGAAGAAAAGTTCAAACAACAAAAATTAATTATTTGGTAGTTCTTGATTATAAAGTCTTTTGGAGCCATAATAGGCGATCTAAAGGCATCGGAAAGAGCACAGAATCTGCTATGTGATCCACTCAACTTTGCCGGAGATCTAGCGGCTGGGAGATCTAGACCCGAAGTTCCTTAACAGACTTTAAGCGACAAAATCTTTAACCCCTTAATTTTATGCGATTTGGGGAACTAACTGCAGCAGAGAAAATATACCTCTACCTTTAATAATGGCTTGCGAACACATATGTATTTCCATACAGTAAACTCTTTAGCCAACATGCGAAAATAAACCTCAAAATGTTTCTATTAACTAAAACAAGAAAACGAAAATGAAAAAGTCGAGAATTCTCTTCATTTCCTGATTGCAAAATGGCTCCAGCAAAAAGTATTTATCTATATAAAACCTAGAATTAGAAGAATCGGCTTCCAATAGTGTTTAGGAAAAACACAAGCAAAAATACAAAACTAACAACAAATAACACTGAACTAAAAAAAAAAACAATTTTAATTGCGATCATAAATTTAAAATTTTTATTAGTTTGGTATTGGCAAGAAAACAAAATAAAAGTAAAAATGAAAATCTTTACAGGCCGCTCAGTAAAGAAAATTGCAAAAGTTAAAACAATAAATAGAACATAAAAATAAAATAAGAAAGTCCAGCAACCTGAAGCCGAATTTGGTTTGTTCGAACATTTCTTGCACTGATTGTCTTGTTGTTTGTCCAACAAACCACGCAACGCAATCTTTTTCTTTCTTTCTTTCTTTTTTTTTTATTCTGGCCAGCCTTAAGTGCTGTAAACTAAATGTGTCTGTCCTTAAGAAGTTCACTCTTCCAGCTGTCTGTGATGTGGTAAATGTATGGCTTGTTAAACCTTAGTTCTTTTTTTTTGAACTGAACAGAACAGAACAGTTTTGTAACTTACGAACGTTAATTACTCTTTTATAGGCGATAATATCTGCCAGATGATGCCACAGCCTCAAACTCTTAAGTATTTATAAACAGTATGGTTCACGTCAAATGTGCCTTTGGGATACTTCTTTCTTCCCTTCTTGTACATTGTGTTTTTGCTTTTGCCAAAGCCAATGATATGTACGTTTGCAGTGGTGTGTTAATACGAATATTCAATAGATTTCTATCATTAAGTTTGTTGGTATATTGGCCGTTTTGTTTTCATTCTGCTTGGATCTCACACTTTTGATTTTGTTTATAGACATTTCAGTCAGAAGTAAAAATTTATTTTATAAACTTTTTTTTCGTTTGCATGTGGGGCCTTGCAACGAAAGCAAACAAGAACTCGCTCGAAACAGAGATGTGTCTTAACAACATTGTAAGAAATCTACCATCACCAACACCAACACCAGCAACATCACCGTCACCATCATCATCATCCGCAGCATCATTGTCAGTGTCTTCGACTGCAACCTCGTCATTATAGCAATCGTGTCATCGTCTTAAATGCCAATTTGAGGAGTTTGAAATGAAGGGCATCCATACAGCAAAAGCTTGAAAAATATTCTGCATGGAATCAATATAGTACCCTAAAAACACTATAATTTGAACAACAACAAAACAATTTCCACATAAGAATATTTGCAGTCAGTGTCTTTTCCTTTTCACTTTTTTTTTAAATAGTAAAATTTGAAATGAAAAATTTTTCCCCTAAAATTTTTTTCCATTTCCCAAAAGTGCGATCATGAATAACTTTTCCCATAAAATGTGTTCCCATTCGAAATTTTCCCTTATCGTGAATGGACTTTTCAAAGAAATTTTTCCCATTTTTTTTAGTATCAATTTGTTCATTTTGTTTTCTTTGGGGAACTAGAAAAAAAGCAAATAGTTGCTAATAGATATATAAATTAGCAGAAAACTATTTTTTAAGGTATAAATCAATAAATAATGTGCAACATGACATGCTTCTAAATAGGGCGCAAAATAACGCACCCATTGCATGTGGTTTTGTGAAGGTTTCTAAAGATATGGTGGCCAGATTTTGGTATTCTCTTACATAAGAACTAAAAAGTGCTGGCCCTCCTATTAAAAAAGATCATGAATGGAATTTTAGCCATGGATATTTTATGCATTCTGCGCAGACACTTTTCTAAAGCATCCAACACTTTAGAGAGCACTTTGCAAAAAGTGGAGTGCGCCATTCCTACTTCGTAATCTCTTCCCACACTTTTTTGGTATCCACACTCTGCAAACAAACGTAAGCAGGCGCTTAGTTTTACGATGGGCGGAATACTAAATGATTTTTTTTCTGTTTCCGGCAGAGAATCTGTCAAAATATTCAACAGGCATGAGAACGCCGATTTATTCACACTTTTTACCTTTTGAACTACAAAAGTCTGTTTATTAGTTATAAAACATAAATTTAATTACTTTTTCTATCACTTACCCACAAATTTTCAATAAATTTCCTTTGTATTTATATTTTCTTCTTTCCTACTGTACACTCACTACGTAGCGATAGCAAAACAAAAGTTCCCATAATATTCATGATAGCAAATTTCCCTACTTGGGAAATGAAAATTTTATGGGAACAAAAATTTCACATTTTACTAACGATAGGGGTTGTTAACGCCAAAATGTGTACTCGGGGTTAACAACAGTGATGGGCAATATTTCAATTTCGGTGCATTATATACATTATATATCATCGCTGATTGTTGCGAAAATCGTGCTTTCTCTTTCACGTTTAAAGCCTAACGTCTCTTGCAAAACTCGTACAAAATGGTCTAAAGGGTTGTTCCGTTTTAACAAAAACCTTGTAATACTTCTTGTGATTTCAACCGCCATCAGCAAAGGTAACATTTCTTCCTGAAATAAATATTTTGTTCAACAACACTATTTCTTTGTGTTTTCTTCAATCTTTTCATTTTGCTTGATGTACCTCAATTTACAATTGGGGTAATTGCGGTCATCTACTCTAAGCAATTGAGTTACATTTTATATACTTTTATTGCTCAGTTTCGGCTCCCAGAATCAAATTTATTTTATTCCCCCAGCTTCCCCAAAAAAGAGAGATTCCTCATCTTTACAGGGGTGATTGGGTCCGATTATTGATTCCGTTCTGCGACGGAAAGTAGTTTTTATGCGGAAACAGTAGCGCTATTGCCGTATTATTGATTCCGCAATGTAGATATTTTTCCTAGTTTCACTTATAGCATGTTTGCATTACGAGTTGAATCACCCGCTTCGCTCTCTCAATTGTATTTGTGAATCATACCGCTTACACGACTCGTCTATATGCTTCGATTTGAGTTTTGTTTTCAATAAGCAAACATACATCTTTCAATAAATCAGATGCAGCTGCTCCAAAAACTCGGAATGTTTCTTGTTTCATTCCATCCGCAAGTTGCAGCATGCTTTGGATTATTGCATAAATATTAATAGAGAATATATTCTTTATGCCATAATAAACTTTTTGTACAGTTTTTTTCCATTGTTTTTAACGTTTTATTATTTTATTGATTTCTAAAATAAACTCTCAGCCGGTAAATATGCAATGATAAATATAGAAAAATAAAATAGAAATGGTGTGTTTGATATAATTAAAAACTTAGACAGAAAATACACAACAACTTGGGTGGCTGAGTGGCATGGTTGTCGCTTTAGAAACATGAGCCCCTGAGTTCAAAGACGGGTGCTGACGAGAAAGTGTGGCGGCTTCGAAACAACTAGTTGTCTGTCCACCCTGCTAAATGTCTTTGATGTCTTCTTTGTCTAATTTAATTAATATCAATCACAAGGATAATATAGAAAGAACTTGAGCCTGCATAAGCTTAATACAGAAATAGTTATATAAGAAAAAGTTCGAATAATAGAAATTAATTAACATTAACTTTTAGTTTTATGTATTATTATGTTTTCTTTGTTTACAATATATGATTGTGACAGATAGTGCAGGTAAACTTGCGATATAAATTAGAGAAGACAGGAACTGTTTGTGCTTCGTATGTAGCTTCAATATGAATTATTTGTTATGTATTTAATATTGGTGTAATGGAGCATGAACGTGTTTCTGAACTTACCCCTGAAATTTTAAAAAGCAATTTTGACAATTATCTGAAAATACGTATTTTACTTCACTTTTATAAAATCATTAAAACTGGAAGACCTTCACTAATAGCTAAAGAATTTTCTTTTGGTAACTCAACATGCAAATCAACATCCCCTTGCGGCGCCTTTCAGTATTTGATCGATCTTTTGTGATAAGAGTTCATTGTATTTGGAGTCAACTTCCTAATACTCTCAAATTATTTTGTTATACTTATCATACTTATAGTAAAATGCTCTGCGAGTATTTTAACAATATTCATCATTAAATTTTTAAATCTTTCGAAGTATCCTTGGTCTTAGGAAATGCGATTGTAATGCTCAATATCGAAACTAGTTTTATATTTTTGGAGGTATTTAGATGGTTGGGGAGCCTTCTAACTAACAATTAGGTTTTAATTTTAGAATTAGTCAAAATAATTTACATAGACATTTCACTAACAATACATGTATTATTGACCATGAGGCTTTCTCTGTATTGAAATCAAATAAATAAATAAATAAATCTGAAGCTACTTCATTTGCTCTCAAAATTTTGTATGACGAAGAACGTTGCTTCGCTCCTGACTGATTTGGGTCTTAAGCATGAATAGAGAGCGAAGCGCAGATCGTGGAAACTGCATATTACGCTCAAAATTTATGACGGTAAGCTAACGAAACGACCAAAACGTAGAACTTTTCTACAAAAGTTGTTTTAGTTTATTTTGTGTTCTTTTTGACAACTATTTTTGTAAGAATAAAAGAACAAAATAGATTTTAGAACCAACAGCTTCTGCGAAACTAACCTTGAAATTATTAAAACAGAGACGTTAAATTTACTTGGCAGGAATGAATAAATGAAATTTTCCTATCGATCCATATTTTATTGCATTCAATTTTGCGTTCCATGCTTGATTCCTCATAATAATAACCATTATAAAAATTTTCTAAAAAAGCATACTTCTCAAAAGTCAAGTTAAAACAAACTCTTAACGAGGCACGTTTTTAAAATAAATGTATATTAAGAAAAAGTACTTGCAAAAGTGAACTTAATTATTTATATGTCAATTGAGAGCCTATTGAAATGGATTACTCTAGGTCTAAGCATATGTATATCTTATTAATGTTTGCTGCACAGAGAAAAACGCACCTAATAAAGTAGAACAAAATCAATAAGATATCTCTATGGTTTTTTTTCAAGAAGGATTCCTTATTATTTTAAATGGGAAAACCTTATTGAAAAAACAACAATTAATGAAATTAAAAAGATGATTTACGTGTGTTTATATAGGAAACTAATAAAACCAATAGGGAAAAATTAATAGAATAACCTAATAAAATCAATAAGAAATCCTTATTGTATACAATTTACAAGAAAGCCTAATAGAATCAATAAGTTCTTCTCTATAGAATTTTTTTTTTGGTACCATCCATCGGAAACTGAGTAAAAACAAACGTGAATAACAAGTTTTCTTCTTGGTTTTATGTGTTTTTCTTGTTGAGACAATTAATAAGATTTGCAACGTGGAAATAATAAGAAATACCCATAGAAAAATCTTCTTTTCTCTCTGCTGGGATACCCCTCAGCCTAAAACCTTTCAAAGAGAAAATCTTATTGAATCTATTAGGAAGTTTTCACTCTGTGTGTCTTTTACAGTCGTCTATATGCCGCCGACATTTCGTTAATGCTACTCAAATCACCAGTAGACTGGGGAAAAAAAAACTTCAACGAATGTTTGAAGCCCAACTACTTTTATTGTAATTCCCATGAACCAAGTGAGAACTGGAAATGTTCAAACAAACCTTTTCTGTGTGCTAACCCTCAGCCTAAAAACGTTCCAAATTGAAAATGTTTTCAGTTCTCTGGCTAGCTGTATGTTTCCAACATCTCTGCAAGCCAAAATGTGCAACCGCCAGACGAAGAGTGTTTGAAGTGTTATTCAACTTTTCATATTCTAATCAATTTTGTGCGATCAGTTTGTGTCATAAATAAATACGCGTTATTTGATACTTTTTGTTGGTGTTTTTGCTGCTAAAGCTCTTGTTAAAAATGTTGAGTTGGGTTTTCATGTTTCTGATTTTATTAGCACTTTTCTTATACGATTTCAGTATTCATAAGCTCGATTTTATGTCTTAAACACCTCGTGTCTGTGATTTTATTATTATGATTTTTTGTGTGTGCTCTTTATGATGCCTGCCTTAAATTTAATTTAATGTGCAATTGCAACTCAAACGCCTGCCTTTTTTTGTTTGTTTTTGTGGTGAAACTTTGGCTCTCGACATTTTAAGTTTGATCTACAATCTGGACATGAGCAATAAAAGGTAACAAAAATGTAACAAATTGGTGAAAACAAGGGCCGTTTTAATTAAAGTTCTTTTTATTTTTGTAAATAAATTTGATAATAAAAATAGTTTTTAGCGATTATTTGGTTTGTAATGTTATAAAATTTAAATGATGGTCACGTTAGACTGTTGAAAAGAAATGGTAATCTGAGTCAGGGAAGGCGACTCGTTCAACGACAGAGAAATTAGAAATGAAATTTAAAGTGACATGTAATTTTTATGATTTCGTTTTGTAAAGTTTAAATTTATTTGTTAATGTCAACCTTTATTTAGAAAGTTAATTTAAAAAAAAAAGAAGTAAATTTTATTATGTTATTTAAGTATGCAGCTTTCTATTAGATCAAGTCAAGACGTTTTTAAATGTTTTTTGGTTGCAACACAAAACTAAATCAGTACGGAGAGTTTTATGTAGAAAACATTTTTAATATAATTAATTTCACTACTTTAAATTTATGGTAACAAAAAATGTACTTACAGCATTTTTAGTATATATGAGGGGAAGTATACGAAATCTGTAACGTGTGGAAAAAATTAATAGGAAAGGTTATGGCAAGGTTAAAACTATGTTTTACTTGTTTAAACTTTCAAAATCTTCTTCATACTTTTGTCATCCATGCTGTTTACTTAAATTAATTATAAATAAATTAAAATATTATTTAAAATAAATTTAAACTCACTAAATTTTAAGCACTTCAACTTTTTAAATCCAGTGTCAATTTATAATTTTTAAGTGCAAATAAAAAAAAATCCAAAAGAAATTCAGAATTTCGTTATGAAAATGGGAAAATTCCTTATGTAAATGAGAAATGGAAAATGGCTGACCTCATGGTACTGTGGCAAAAAATTATTTATTGGAACGAAGTTCCTTAGCGTGGCTTGCTGGCAGTGCAAATTAGTAGAAATCATTACGAAAGCGTGTGAGCTGTTTATATGTATTGGTGTATCTGTCGACAAACTATTGTGTAGGTGTCTCCGCTGACAGCAGCAATAAATATTACAGTATTTTTCGGTTAATTGCACATCAAAATTTGCACAATTTTTTGTTCAATTAACCGGGGAAACAATTAGCCAATACCCGTTTAATTGAACAATTCGTTCAATTACAAGAACCCTATTTAATTGAACAGTTTGTTCAATTACAGAACTCACGCATAATTGAAACAATGTACTAATGAATTAAAAGAAATCGCATATGTGCACTTTAAGTTTTTCAAAATAATTTTTTTTTACCTTAAACGAAAAAAAAAATGCAAGTAACCGCAAAAAATGTACATATATGTGTATAGTAGAGATGCCACCCAGTGTTTTTCACAAATGATGTCAAATATGTATGTGCAAAAATGCCAGATTATTTTTCAATGCAATTAACCGGGTAAAAGTAAGAGGAAATTTATTTTTGATGACATGAATTTTGAACGAATTAAGCGGGAAAATCAATTAACCGGGTTCAATTATCCGAGGAAATTCACATGATGTTCGTATGCAATATTTTTTTTGCTCGATCATGTGGTTCAATTAAGCGTGGAAACCAATTAACCGTAGGGTCAATTAACCGAAAAATACTGTAATTAGTTGTGAAAACGGCCACTATCAGTTAATAGATGTCGCTAAAGTAAAGTACATATGTATGTCTCAACAAAAAACAGCAATATTGAAAAATTTTCTTCGTTTTGTAGCAGATTGACAAAAAAAAAATACTGCATGTGTCAAAAGTAAAAAAATAAAACGTTCCAAAAATTTTAAGAAGCATATAAAATTTCAAAAACAACACAAAATAAAACATATAGATTTCACCTTTTATTACATTCGAAGATGAAGAAAAAACGTAAGGCACGTTCCCCCCGTTCCTAACGGGGGTCCCCCGACCGCATTTCTTTTTTCCCCTAATATTCTTGAATATGCAGAATACTTGTCTTCCGAGCATGTTTTCTAATGTCATTTATAGTTTCCAAAAATTCATTTGGAAATTCCGCCATTTGAATTAAAAATTTCTCAATTTGATTGGGAATTTTTTCATTTTCATTTTCACATCGCAAATCTTCAATTTTGTTTCGAAGTTTCTCGTTTTCAAATTAAAATTTTTAATTTCATGTAGAATTTCCCATTTTTCAAATTGAAAATCTTTCATATAAAATTTCTTAATTTCATTGAGAATTTTGCAATTTTCAAATTCAAATTCACAACTTCATTTGAAAGTTTCTCAGCTCAAAATTAAAACTCTCAATTTTCTTTTTTTTTAACAAACACAAAACTGCGAAGCTTCTTGCTTGTCTGCAGAAACACCCAGAGCCTTCGGCAGGAATCGAACCTGCGACCTTCGGGACGACTCTTAGTAGGCCACTCTACCAATTCATCGATGGACACATCCATTTTCGAATCGTAGTCATTTGAAATTTCTCATTTTCAAAATGAGAGGCGTAATTTCTTTTGGAACTTTTTCATTTCATTTCAAATTAAAGCTTTTAATTTCATTTCGAATTTTTCAATTCTTAAAGTGAAATTCTCAGCTTTATTTGGAATTTTCTCAATTTCATTTGAAAAGTGTTCTCATATTCAATGAAAAATGCTGCAGAATAGAGTCCCTAGAATCATAAATTAGGAATAATTAAGAGAAACATTAAGTTTGCAAAGTTGCAAGGTGCAAATTTCATGAAATCCCAAATGTGCATTGCAGCTTTATGGCTGCACTATTTGCGCGAAGCACTAAAAGATATTTTCGTACCTTTTGCAAAACCCAAAACTACTTTTTATTAACAACAGTTTATCACTTTGTTATTTTCTTCACGAACACTGCCGTTTTCTTCAGATCTTTCTACACAGATTTCAAAAGAACAGATTTTTTTTATGACATGTCGCAGTACATACATACACATACATACATATATGCATACATACAGACAGACATATGTAAGTATATCACCATATAAAGTTTGTATCATTTGACTTCAAAAAAAAAAAAAAAACCTAAACTTTTGATGTTACTGACCCATGATGGAAATGATGAGTTTTTACATAAATTACAACCTACGCACTACAATGAAGCGGTAAAACGAATAAAATGAAAATACTCGGAAAAGAATTGCTTCCACAAAGTCACAAAAGAACAAAGAAGTTGAATTTAAATTAAAACCAGAAGATAGATTACAACGTATTAAAAAAAAAAAAAAAATGCAGATTTTTTTTCAAACAGTAATAAAACGCGACATCGACAGGATTGAAAATAAAAGAGAATAAAAATTTTTTTTACGAAAAATATGATCACATACACGCACGTTTTAACACTCACTCACACACACACACACACACAGCCACATACAAACCTATTGAACGTGAGATATTTTATGCAAATAATGAAATTAAAATCCACTGACGGTTGCAAAGGGATAGCACACACACACACACACACGCATGCAGACACAAAATGCTAGTTCCTCAACACCGATAAGCCGGGGCCATAAAGAAAAACTTTAAAACAATAAAGTTAAAAATCTACCATTTACAAAAAGAAAAGTGTTAATTTTGTCAGTGTTCTTGCGGCACGGCACACTGGTTAAAGGACCACAAGCGCTTAAGTTTGATATTTCCCTTTTTCATACAGAATCATTGATCGGATTTGTTTCTTAACGGACCCCCCATTGTACCCTTCGACAGAGTTGTCTAATCCAAAAGCAACGATATTAATTGTAAAGCAGACGAACCGTTTTCGGCGCTATATCACAATATGGTTTATTATGATAGAAATTTCCAGAAAAATTTTGTATAAAATAAACTTCTTGCCACGACTTTAATGTCGTACTTCAATCTTATGGCTTAAAAAAGTCATCCAATGTTGTTTAGCTTTCAGAATATCAGTTATGGCTCACGCAGTGTGCCGTTGCTTCGCCCTGTTGAGAGCCCATATCCTTCAGACCTAATTTGTTCAATTGCGGTAAAAAAAAAACTCGGTTAACATGGCCCCTTAGCGGGTTGTCGTTTGACCAGTGGCGTCCTCAAAAAAATGGCCAGATAACTCCTTCAGCGTGAACAGCACACCATGCAGTCACTTTGAGCCGATGAAATGGATCCTCGTGGATTTTCGGTGCCCCAGAAGCAATAGTTTTGCTTGTTCATGTACTCACTGAGGTCGCTCATTATGATTTTAGTCGAAAAATCCTCCACTTCATCAAAGACAAGATTATTCCAGGTTTCTCGGGAGTGTATCACTCCATGGCTTCTTCACTTGTATTCTACAGCTGTTTAGTTCACAAATGTACAAACAAAATAAGAGCAACTTCCAATAGGGTAATTTCTTTTGGCTCACCTTGTATTTTCAAGTACTTCGAGACTTAATTGAGCTGCAAGAAAGTTAATGTGTCGAATTATCTCATCCTTTAGCTCTTGAACTATTTTTGGCCTATTGACGGACACTCATGCTTTTTAATATCCCTAAAGAGAGTCATACAACGTTGTCAAGTCACATGATGGTGTCCCTCAGTTAACGTGGAGACAACGTCAGATAACACTGTGGAACAAATTCAAGTTGGCAAAAGTTAGGTCGTCTCTAAAGGTGAGGGGTAAAAACAGAGGCTAAATTAGCAGACCTTTATCGCGCCGTTTGTTTATGTTGTTTTATCATATTTTTTTTCAGGAAGTAAAAACTCGAACTAGAAAGCCCAATAAAATCATTAACAATATATAAATTACAATCACAGTTATTTCCCCTTAGTTAAGTTTCTAAAAATGCACGACTCAATTAAGCAATACCCGGTTAATTGAATCGCCGACGCAATTAAACGAAATTCGCTTAATTGAGCAATATGTGCAATAAAGCGAAACACGCATGCATAGATGGAAAATAAAACTCATTTCTTTAGTTACCCGCCATTTAGACGGGAAAGTGCTTTCATTAAATTTTTGTATACGTATTATGAATAAAAATTTCAATGAACTCTGTGACTTTCATGAAAATTTCTTGCTCAATTTCAAAGGAACGTGAAAGTTCATTTTGAAAATGTCGTCAAAGCGAAGAGTTGCAAGTATTATAGTTTTGTTTACTACTGAAATAGAATTGCCAAGACTACTACAAACATAAATTTATAGGGCAACCTTCGAAAATAATTTTTATTGCTAAACTTTTATTAGTTAATTTAATAATTATCACTATAATTATACTTCATTTGTGTTCTTTATATATATTTGCTGTAAAAATGTTTTAAATATTTTCTAATGTACAAAATAATTTAAAATTCACAATTAATATTCTACTGCAATCCTGAAAATTTCTATGTGCCGTGGAGTAGGCAACCCTGTTTACTATCTTATCACTTTACTTTCAGTAAATGTCAAAATTATTACTTTCAGGAAAATTTTGCTGAAAGCTGAGTTGAAAGTTAGAATACTGTGGGTGTGTTAGTAAAAAAGTGTGAATGTATTGCAACTTTCAGGCATTTACTTTCCCGTCTAAATGACGGGTTACATATTACGTTGACAGATTGTTTAGGTTTATTAAAAAAAAAAAAAAAAATCAGGTAGATTCATGGTACAATGTTTATAGTGCTGTTCCTCACTATGACTTTTTTGATGCAAAATAATTTTTTTACGTTTGTGGAGCAAAAGAAAAAGTAATTAGACGGAATCAATTAAGCGAAACAATTGCTCTTGTTTTTCGCAATGCGGTTTCAATATGCGAAACAATTAAGCGGGTGACGCAATTAAATGGAACTCAATTAAGCGGGATTTTTAACATAGACAGGTATTTTGTTCCATGAATTTTAATGCAATAAAGCGGGAAACTGAATTAAGCGGGGCTCAATGAAGCGCAAATAACTGTATTAATAATCCGAAAACGAACGTAATTATTTATTTGCCATAAGAACAAATTGAAATGTATTATTTTAGTTCTCAAAATAGACCTTAATGTTTTCTGTCCTTAACAACCAGTCAACGAAATGTAGACGGCATATAGACAGCTAAAAAAAACAGAAGACATTAAGGTCCATTTGTAGACTTCAAAATTATAATTGTTAATAATTTTATCAGGCTTGAGGCCACACCTTGATATCATGTATTCTCATATACAAAATGCCTCTTACTTTGGACGACGAATATTTTTGGCAACGAGAATTCGTCGTTCGTTCCAGTTGTATCCAGTGTCACCAATGTTTATGCCCTCATTTTAGATAGAGCTAGCAGTCTCCACTGTGCAATCTTGGCTTATTACACTGAGGGCAGTGAAAATTGAGGCAACGCTACTGGTTGCTATTGCCGCTGCATTTCTGCTGCCAAATAATAAAAACACGAATGATGATTTGTGCCTTGACATTACAACGATTTCACACCAAAGGCGACAGACACATGATGTAGCAGTGCGAAAAAGTTAAAAAATTTTTAAGAAATATAAAAAAGTTGCCAGACCAAGAAGAAGAAGAAGAAAAAACAAAGGATGTGAGTCTGTTATCGATGTGAATGGATAAAATGTGCACGTAGAGAGATGTATGCTTATTTTTAATGTGGTTGATAGCGAACTTTATTGCGTTTGCAAGTCCGTCCGTCCCTCCCTCCCTCCCTCCGTCTGTCTGCCTACTTGCAAGCAGCTTTAGCTGTGAGAACAAACGCATTGGCTGCATCTTGACTGCTGACTGAATGGCGTATGTACGGCGACCATGTCGCGTAAATGAAAAAAGCATAAACAAAAAAAAAACAAAAAAAACTTCACAAGATAAGAGATAACTTAACTCGCATTAAAAATACTTGCTAACCATGCAAATATTTCATAATGCGCGCAAAAAGTTGAAAAAAGAGAATATTAAAGAGAAGGTTTGTAATAAAACAGCCAAAAAGACGTCGAACACTAAAACTCACGTTTTCATTGGCACATACTTAAGATCCATTCACATACAAATGTTGCGGCATACAATCTTGCATTAAAACAAATATTTCGTGAGCAGAAGTGTGTGGCAAAAGAGCAGAATAAAGAGTGGATCAGATTCTTAATACAGTGTAAGAAAGCTTATTTAGATACAGGTTTTTTGATACCCGGCTACGAATGGCTTTTCTATCCAGTCGAATGAATAGTTCAGTCTTATCGTGAAGAATGAATGCTTCATTTAATGATTGATCTTGGGGCGGTTTGCGGGAATCTTTCTCAAAACAGAAAAATTTTATTCAAATAGCGTGCGCTATAGCAATTGCAATAGCAGGTTTCCACGACATGCGCTTCGATCTCTAATCAGGAGCGAAGCAACATGCTTCGCCATACAAAATTTTGAGAGCGAATGAAGTAGCTTCATATCGAAGCTACATGCGAAGCGCAAAAAATTACTGTCTTCTCTAATTTATATCGCAAGTTAATCTGCACTATCTGTCAAAATCATACATTGTAAACAAAAAAAAAAAATATTTACACTGAAAGCAAAAAAAAGTTAAGTATGTTGGCTTATATTTGATCGTTTTTCTCGTTGCCTCAAAAGTAACAAAACAAACACTCCACTCTTTGTACACTTCAGGGAATTCAATGTAATAATATCAAACACAGAAACAAAACTCAAATCGAATCACATAGACGAGTCGTGTGAACAGTGTGTTTCGCCACTGTTTCATAAATATAATTGATTCACAATATAATTGAGGCAGCAAAGCGGGTGATTCAACTCGTAATGGAAACATGTTATAAATAAAGTCACACTTTAAAGACGTTTCCTTGTTTCAGCAATTGAAAAATTGCATCCTTGAGCATTGCAAGTAGTGAAAACAGATACGCAAACCATTATGTATTTCGTTAGTTTCATAATTTTTTTTGTCGCCATAATTGACACAATGTGTTCATAGTAGGGAGAGCTGTTTCAGCAAACGAAATTTCACTCAGAAAGCAACGATAAAGCTCTACTTGATCGTGAAGTAATAAAAACTTTTCTAGGTGCGGTACATGATAGGGAAGAAGCTCGAAGTCTGTAGGAAATGTGCTAATACCGTGCATTGATTGCTTAAGTACCTTAGACAGTATGAGTTGTTAGCAATGCACTTGTCAATTATTTCACAACAAAACAGCTGTATGTAGGCCGGTAGCTCAACAATTTTGCATCTGTAAAAAACGAAAACGAAAGTCATCTGACAAATTTTCAAATAGGATGTGTTCCATTTACTTATGACATTAACGGCCGCTATTACAACTTGCTGTTAGCTAAAACCAGGATTTTATCAGGCAGGTAAATCAATTTTCATTAATACAACTTCCTTTTAACAAAAAGTGAGCATTAACAATAATCCCACTGGGGTATGACGTCCTTGTCGTGGACATTCCAACAGAGCTAAGGATACTTAAATTATGACATTAACGGCCGCTATTACAACTTGCTGTTAGTTAAAACCAGAATTTTATCGAGCAGATGAAACAGTTTGCATTATTACAACTTCCTTTTAACAAAAAGTGAGCATTAACAATAATCCCACTAGGGTATGACGTCGTTGTCGTCGGCATTCCAACAAAGCTAAGGATACTTAAATTATGACATTAACGGCCGCTATTACAACTTGCTGTTAGTTAAAACCAGGATTTTATTGAGCAAATGAAGCAGTTTTTATTATTAAAACTTCCTTTTAACAAAAAGTGAGCATTAACAATATTGCCACTGGGGTATGACGTCCTTGTCGTGGACATTCCAACAGAGCTAAGGATACTTAAATTATGACATTAATGGCCGCTATTACAACTTGCTGTTAGTTAAAACCAGGATTTTATCGAGCAGATGAAGCAGTTTGCATTATTACAACTTCTTTTTAACACAAAGTGAGCATTAACAATAATCCCACTGGGGATACTTAAACATAAAATACAAGTGAAACTAGCTGAAGCAATTCTATTTTCTATTTCTATTGTCACAACTGTAAATTCATAAAACAAAAAGCAACAGCTGAATTATAAACGCGACAACTGCTGAATTTGCAATTCCTTGCAGCAGCAACAACAGCAGCAGCAGCAATATCAGTAGTCATAGTTTAAGTAGAAATTGCAATATTTTGCATCCGTGCATTCCTACGTGCATACTATTCAAAGAGACAGCGTAAAGGATAATGTGCGACTGCAAAAGTTGCAACAACATTTACGCCAAAGCGGCAACTGGCATTTGACACGAAATGCGAATACACCGCTTATTCCTATAAAACTCAAATGTAAGTTAAGAAGGCACACACACACACAGAGAGAAGTAAATGCATGCAGCCAAGCGTACATACAGACGACAGACGAAATATGTCAGACATTGAAAGACTGACAGTTGAGAAGATAGATAGACAGGCCGTTTCAAAAGAACAGATACGCGATACGTAACGAAGCTATTCCTTACGTTAAACATCGACACATAGCGTTTTACATAAACAAACAAACAAACAGACAAACAAACAAGCGAACAAACAAACTTGTTCAAATCACGTACTTGTACCGTGAATACAAGCAGTACGCAACGGACTGTTGCAGATAAATAAAAAGATGCAAGAGAAAGAAGAATATTAAATTTGTATTACAGCCAACAGAGTTGGCTTCAGATGGATGGACGGGATGGATGACTGAGAGCGTGTGGAAGTTGGACGGATGGATTGTTCGCTTTTTGTGCATGTATGTATGTATATATTTTTTTTCTTTTATATTCAAGCAGGCTGCTGAACGCAATATTGAAAGGAAAAAAAAAATCAAGAGAAATGGCAGCAACATTTATGTTGTTGGCCTTAATTTAACAACGAAAAGGCAGCGCATATAAAAATGCTGGTAACTACCTAAAAAAAAAACACCACTTCAGCAGAATAACTACTAGTTGCTGCTTGATTGGCGCATACTTGGTAGTACGGCTAGTTTGTTGGTCACCAGATTAGCCGTAGAAACTACTTGTTGGAAATATTTTGCCATTTGCTTTATTCCTATTTTAACGATAATTTGTTGCAGCTTTGATTATGGTGCATACGCACATTTTGGCATTTAACATGATAATGTCCACAAAAACTTTGCCATAGTGATTTCAAGCTGGAACTTAAAAATAGAGAAGAAAGACTTGGCCAGTTATAAATGAATGCTTTTTAGTTTAAATAGTGTTCACATTTATACTTTGCAGTTGGTTAAAGTATTTCCTAACAAATGTGGCTGTTCATTAATTTATTTGGCTAATAAAATGGAATTTATGAAAGTATTTTGGAGAAAGAAATTATGCATGTCTCGAGGTGATAGTGTTGGCCTACATTTAACGTGACCACTAATAGAACGACGGTCACCGTCAATTCGGAGCGTTATTTCCTGGCCGCATAATTTCTCGTCGTGGCGATATTAACTGGCCCCCCAAGATCATGCGATTTGACATCATTAAACTTTTTTTTGTGGGGCTGTGCGAAAGACCGTGTTTATACAGATAAATCGTTAACTCTTGAGCACTTAAAAACCAACATTCGTCAATTTATGGCTGAGATACCGCCCAATGTGTGTGTGTCAAAAAGTGGACGAAAATGAACTCAAAAGAATCAATGCTTGCAACACTTCAATGCTTGCAACACTGATGTTGTGTTTCACACACAAGGCCAACGTTCAAACTTTATATTAAAAAAAGAAATATCATGAAAAAAAATATTTTATATGTGTTTTATTTACGTTTACTTTTGAAACCGCAAAATGGATAACCCGTTAGTTTATACTAAAAGAAAACCCCCAACTCTAATACAATTCTTTTAAATTTCCCCTCCCAAATATAATTGCTCAAATCTGAACTATTAAATTTACGATTCTGGCTTAGAACAACTGAATCAAATCGTCTAGCTCAAACTTTGCTTACATAAAGCAAATGATTTGTTCACGTACTCAGAACATTTTACGACTTATGATCGCTATTTGTGTTGTTTACAGTAACTTAAAAGATTCATCTTGGCCCAAAACTCGATAAACCTCCATCCAAGACCAGTGTTTATCGATGGTATGTTGAATTCAGTCGTGGTCGTAGTTCGGCTGCAAACTTTGTATAAAAAATAAATCTGAAATCTAAAACTTTTGTCCCAAATTTACATTTTTTCACAGTCCAAAAATTAAGAACTTTCAGCGGCCATAATACGCACGATTTTCATTTCTTTTAAGAACGTCTTTTTGATTCTTAAATATAAAATATAAACTACAGTATATACCCAATAAAATATAAACTACAATATGTTACGAGGGCCGCCGGTCCTGAGACCGCCTCATTTGGGTCCTAGAAAAGGTCCCGTTGTGTTAAAAAAAACTACAATATGGTTTAGCTTCTTTTTCAAAATTTTGTAGTCGAACTTTTTATTTTTGCCACGGGTTTGAGAAAAATTGCCCACTGTGCAACGTTCGCCAGGTATGTGACTTACATTGAAAATTTCGACCCTTTAGAATGTTCTCTTTAATATTTAATTTTAAAAATACATTTTTCTCCAACTATGCAGATTGGAAAAACTTTTGATATTTAAAAATCTATATCACAAAAAAAATATTAATAAAAACACCCTTTGCACACTTCGATCTTCTTATTAAAATAAAAAAGGAACAATCTTGAAAATAATGCAAACAAATAACAGCAATAAAATATAGAAAAAAAAAGTCTTTAACAAACTTCAAAACGCCCCTTTCATGTTACAAGCCGGACCATGTTTAGCAAAAATCGCAAATGTCATTATAAAGAAATAACAGCAACAGCAACAACAACAGCAACTACAACAAACAAAAAGCTTTTTCACGAAATTTCCGCATACAAGTAAATTCTTTAACGTACAAACGCGTGCAAGAGATTTCGTCATCGTATCGTTTTTAACCTGGACTTTGATAGAATTTAGAAATGACCATGCAGTCACATGTCATTCCATTCCAGTCTATACGCTTGTTTAAACGTTTAGTCAGTCAATCATGTTGGTCAAAAACGAAAAGCAAAAACACAAAATCAAATAACATGGAAAGCTTAAACATGCTGCTCAAAGAAGCAACAAAAAAAAAAAAAAATAGAGAGAAAAAAAAACGCCAGAGATAAATTAGCGGCATTTGGGTTTGAAGCGTGTAAAAGCATCACAGCAACCCCTTCAAATGCAAATAAGCAGAATGCTTTCTACTCTTTGATCAAACCTTTTCGTGTGTGCAGACCAGTAATGAATAAGAGAGATAGGAAAAGTATTTGAATGCATTCAATAGAAACTTAACAACGTGTATTTTAAATTGGCAGTTTTAAGTGAATTGTTTTGTTTGCCCGTTGACAGTCATTATAAAAACAAACTTTCACTTGTTTGGCTCAGCTGGAAAAGATGCAGTCAGAAAAACTGTTCTGCGACTGATCAGAAGGTTTGTACGAATGATATGTAGGCATGTAAATTGGACCGGGTCGATATTGTTGATTACTTTATGGGGCCTCATTTCGATGGGATTTCCTCAGAATTTTTTCCGGTAAGGATTTACGTAACGCGATTTCTGCAGATTTTTATACGATCGATTTTCTTCAAAATCAGACTTTCAACTTAACAGATGTCGAATGCCAATCCTTTACTTTTGAAACCACGAAATGTATAACCCGTTTTATGTTTATTATGGTTACCTTTCTGGTATGTTTACTAAAATTTGGCAAACCGTTTTCCGGGAAAGTTAAGCAAAACCTCTGTGTAGATGTTCTTGCTTGAGTCAGTTCAAAAGACAAGAATCAAGTGAAGTCAATTTAAACCGTCGTTCTGACACTTGGATGCTTTCCAACCATTTTCAAGTTGCCAGCAACAACAACTACACAGGGTATTAATTTCAATAATTATTATGATAATTGTAGACAAAAGTGGTGAGCAGAGTTGTCGTTTTTGAAAGTTTTGAAATAATTTGGTAGGTTGGTGGGTTGTGTCGTGAATTTGGTAGTTTTTTTCAATTTCAGTTTTAATTTTTTTTTTCACGCTAATCAGCTTTTATCCATCAATGAAAAATCATTGATCTGCCTTTGTTATCAGAGTTCGATAAATTATTAGATTGTGATTGTATCGTCACTAACTAACCTCCGTTTTTTGACTTGGGATTTAAATACAAAATTAGTAAATTTTCATAAAAATTTAAGTTGGATTTAAAATTGCTTTCTGTTTTACAGTCCAAAATTATTTTTGGTAATTAATTGTAATAAAAGGACGGCAGCACAATGTGAGTGTCAAAAAATTATCGATAACTCAATAAAAAACAGCTGGTTAAACAAATTTCGAAGCAAGTGAAATTGTGAAAAGTTTAGAAAATAATAAATTGTTTTGTAAAAATTATTAAAATGAGTAGCAAAAGTGATAAAAGAACTACCAATTTTACTGCCACAGAAGTTGATTACCTTCTGGAAATAATAAAAAATCAAATTATGAAATCAAAAAAAAAAACATGTGCAATTTTCTTAATTTGCAGTACAAAACCAAACTGTCAAAATCATATGCGCACGGAATGCCGATTACGTTTGATTTAAACAGCAACTGTTTGACACAATTTTGTATTTAAATCAAATTTAAATTGAAATGTCATTTAAAATCCAAGTCAAAAATTGGGGGTAAGAGTTAGTGACCACAACTTGAACGTTGAAATGGAGATTAATGTTTTTTGGAAAAAGGTTGGCAAAATTAAAAATGTGCTTAATGAAAATATGTTTAGCGATCTAGTAAATTTTGTTTTCAATTTATTGTATCTACAGCAGCTGCACAAAGAAAATTTTCAACACTTGCGTTAGTAAAAACCAAACCTCGAAATAGACTCGAACTATGTTCCTTAAATAATATTATGATGTGCAAGGAAATGAAGTCTTATTGATTTTTTTAATTAAAATTTTGTTTCTTTTACAAATGAATTCTTATTTATTTTTATAAAGATACATAATAATACCTTGTTCATACATGCATTTCTAATTGAGATAATATTCAGTTTATTGACATAATATTTTTTGCGTGCATACATACAAATATTGCCGCTAACTCAATTAGTATTTGACAGCTGGAAAAAAGTTGTTGTTTTTGTTTTGGTGGTGAGAAAGAAAAAGTGAAAAATATTTTCAAATAAAAAAAATGGAAAAAACTGCATTTTATTAAAAAGATTTTAGTGTTGTACAATAAAAATATGGTACTTGTACAAGTAGTGCGTTGATGTTATGACTCCAAAACGGCAATAATAAAAAGAAAGAGAAATAAAAATTTGGAAATGCTGCAATGTTTGTATTTTTATTGCATTTATTTTTATTTTTGGAACGAAGTTCCTTAACGCGGCTTGCTGGTAGTGGAAATTAGTAGAAATCGTCACGAAAGCGTGTGAGCTGTTTATATGTATTGGTGTACTGTCGACAAACAATTGTGTATGATGGGCGGTGTCTCCACTGACAGCAGCGGAGACACCTACCAATAAATATTAATTAGTTGGAAAACGTTCCAAAAATTTAAAGAATCATAAAATTTCAAAATTTCAAAAACAACACAAAATAAAACATACAGATTTCACCTTGTATTACATTCAAAGATGAAAAAAAAAACGTAAGGAACTTCGTTCGTAACGGGGGTCCCCCGAACGCATTTCTTTTTTTATTATTTTGTTTTGTTTGCTTTTGTTGACATTTATCTCGTCATTCAACTCCCATTGTATACTTCTGCTTATTAAACACATCTTTTACAGTGTTTCATCTTTTTCTCAATATTCAAATCAATTTTGAGTTTATTAAGCAATAACTTTATTGACTTTTTGTATGGAATATTGAGCTCAATAATGGACTTTATTGCGATTATCTCAATAAAGGCGCATGTATGAACATGGTATAACATTGTTATGTATAAACTTGTTTTGTTTTTTTTTTTTTATTACTGCTTATTTTTTTTTGACTGCTTATTTTTGGTAGGTAAACACGCCATTTGGTAGTTTTTGAAATTAAATTTGGCAGGAAAAGAAATTTTGAGTGGCGACCCTGGTGGTGGGCATACATAATATGCTATTGGTAAATATATATATGTATGTTATTGAAAGATATGTAGATATATATGCAGTGTTGGGCAAAATACATGCTCTGATGTATTTAAAATACAAAATACAAAACACATGAAAGTTGTGTATTTAAAATACAAAATACAAATACTTTTTTTTCCATGTATTAAAATACAAAATACTGCTTTTCAACAGCAGGTATTTGAAATACAAAATACAGTATAACAAAACGACCTGCATTTGCAGATTTTTCGGCACTTTCCCGTATAAGTTGTAATTTGAAAAATATTCAAAACCAAAAAAACTGTATAGAAAACCCCTTCCCAAGGAGGCACAACTTGTTTCTACTGTATTTTCTAAAATACTTCTTCCTCACAAAATTTGAAAACGGAAATATTTAGAGAAGAAGACCACAAAACGACCTGCATTTGCAAATTTGCCGGCACTTTCCCGTATAAGTTGTAATTTGACAAATATTCAAAACCAAAAAAACTGTATAGAAAACCCCTTCCCAAGGAGGCACAACTTGTTTCTACTGTATTTTCTAAAATACTTCTTCCTCACAAAATTTGAAAACGGAAATACTTAGAGAAGAAGACCACAAAACGACCTGCATTTGCAAATTTGCCGGCACTTTCCCGTATAAGTTGTAATTTGACAAATATTCAAAACCAAAAAAACTGTATAGAAAACCCCTTCCCAAGGAGGCACAACTTGTTTCTACTGTATTTTCTAAAATACTTCTTCCTCACAAAATTTGAAAACGGAAATATTTAGAGAAGAAGACCACAAAACGACCTGCATTTGCAAATTTGCCGGCACTTTCCCGTATAAGTTGTAATTTGACAAATATTCAAAACCAAAAAAACTGTATAGAAAACCCCTTCCCAAGGAGGCACAATTTGTTTCTACTGTATTTTCTAAAATACTTCTTCCTCACAAAATTTGAAAACGGAAATATTTAGAGAAGAAGACCACAAAACGACCTGCGTTTGCAGATTTGCCGGCACTTTCCCGTATAAGTTGTAATTTGACAAATATTCAAAACCAAAAAAACTGTATAGAAAACCCCTTCCCAAGGAGGCACAACTTGTTTCTACTGTATTTTCTAAAATACTTCTTCCTCACAAAATTTGAAAACGGAAATATTTAGAGAAGAAGACCACAAAACGACCTGCATTTGCAAATTTGCCGGCACTTTCCCGTATAAGTTGTAATTTGAAAAATATTCAAAACCAAAAAAACTGTATAGAAAACCCCTTCCCAAGGAGGCACAACTTGTTTCTACTGTATTTTCTAAAATACTTCTTCCTCACAAAATTTGAAAATAGAAATATTTAGAAAAGAAGACCACAAAACGACCTGCATTTGCAGATTTGCCGGCACTTTCCCGTATAAGTTGTAATTTGACAAATATTCAAAACCAAAAAAAACTGTATAGAAAACCCCTTCCCAAGGAGGCACAACTTGTTTCTACTGTATTTTCTAAAATACTTCTTCCTCACAAAATTTGAAAACGGAAATATTTAGAGAAGAAGACCACAAAACAACCTGCATTTGCAAATTTGCCGGCACTTTCCCGTATAAGTTGTAATTTGACAAATATTCAAAACCAAAAAAAACTGTATAGAAAACCCCTTCCCAAGGAGGCACAACTTGTTTCTACTGTATTTTCTAAAATACTTCTTCCTCACAAAATTTGAAAACGGAAATATTTAGAGAAGAAGACCACAAAACGACCAGCATTTGCAAATTTGCCGGCACTTTCCCGTATAAGTTGTAATTTGACAAATATTCAAAACCAAAAAAACTGTATAGAAAACCCCTTCCCAAGGAGGCACAACTTGTTTCTACTGTATTTTCTAAAATACTTCTTCCTCACAAAATTTGAAAACGGAAATATTTAGAAAAGAAGACCACAAAACGACCTGCATTTGCAGATTTGTTTTTATTTCCATTCATAAACACCAGTTTTTCAAAAGTGATATCAGACAAAAAATGTCTTGATATCGAATAAAGAAAAACAGCTAACGACAAAATCTCAATAATTTCTTATTACAAAAACTTTATTTATACAAAAAATTATTTAATTAAGTAAAGAAAAGTAAAATTTTATAGCTAGGGGGACAACTGGCCGTTTCTGGGTAGCAAACAACCTTCATCAGCACCCTATGAACTTTGGACGTGTCAAATTTCACAATTTTGGCACAGCCGCTTTAACCACTCGGCAACCAAAGCTCACGTAATTTTACTTTCCATTTATATACTTAACTAACATTAAGCAAAGCAATGACATTTTCGCAGTCTCTTATGGATTAAACAAATTTTGAGAAAACTTCGTGTGAGCCTTGCTTTTTGCAAAGCCAATGATGGAGTGAAGACTTATATGTATTAAAAAATTTTTTTTTTGACAAACTGCTTTAAATTGTTTTGCTAATTTTTTCACATGAGTATTTATGTATCTAAGATGCAGAGAGTTTTAATATTGTTATTTCATATTTGCAAGAAAATAAAGGCCTAGTCTATTTATCTTAGTATCTTGAGAAGGTAGCATTACACGTTGGTCCAATTATACCTTGAATAAATATCCAAAACCTTGGCCGTATTACATAACTCTTAATTCGAGACAGCAAGGACGCCAAAATCATACGCCCCACAAGAGGAATTCAGATCAGACTCAATTGTGAAATGTGTATGCGTATTAAATTCTAATATTAAAACTATTCGCTGGACACAGGGCGAGAGAAAAATATTATTTAAATTATACTTATGAAATGAAATTTTATTTCTTTCAACTACACGCATATTATCATGCAACGAACGATAAACCGAAATACATAAAATATTTATGTAAGAGTAAACAATGCATAAACATTTCAATAACTTCTGCTCAATAGAACAATTGAGTTTGTGCACATTTGCTGTGTAAAATGATGATGGTATGAATTTCAGAGCCATTAAACTGTATTGACTGAAAATAAGTACATTTGAAGAATGTTGTGTTGAAAATGAAAATAACCATGGATACAATGCATAATAGCATGGCAAAAAACTGTAATTTTACATTATTAGGGTGACCCATTATTCGACAGTTGTTAGAAACTGGAAAGAAGCAGAAGCTGGAAATCTTTAAGTCCCGGTTTCAGTGTTTTGAATGGAGAACAAAACCAATTAACAGACGAAAACACAATTGGTATATGGGTATTTCCATGAAATGGTCCACCGTTAGTTAAAAAATCAAAACGCTCGCACAATTTTTTAAGCACAGAAAATTTAAAAAAAAACTATTGACATTTTATTATATAAAGAAAAAAATTTTAACTTATAATAATTTTAAATGATGGTAAAAACTTCTGAAAATATATGTATGTTAAATTACAAAAATATGTATGAAGGTAAAAAGTGTCACGTGCGTAATGTAACGTGCGTAATCAAAAATTTTTGTTTTCTTAGTCAACCCATGCACACTTGTTTTTGAACAAACCATGATTATAAAGGTCCATTAATAACCTTTATGAAAACATTTTTTCCGAAATAAAAATCTTCTACAATTCGCCTACTTTTGCAATATTTCATGCTGCTTTAAAAGGCACCTCCGATTTTTGTCACGTGCGTAAGTCAACTTTAATCGCATGGAACTTGGGTAACCAGTGCTCAATTTTCCAATATATATACTTTTTGGAAGGAACTCATCACATTAAATGTAACAATGGCAAAATTCCATTCAAAAATTCCAACCCATTTATATTTTTATAATATTCAAAACAATTAAACGTGTACAAATGTCACGTGCGTAACCATGGAAACACCCATATTGAGTACTGGTATGCAACTGCAAACGAAAAGACTACTTGAGTGCTTTTAACATTGGGCAACAGTAAAAATGGGTTCAAGAAAAAAAAATATATAGACCATATGTATTTTGTTGCTCTAAACCCAAAGCTGCTTTCAGCTTTTCTCTATCACGTAAGGATATTTTTATGGGCGTGGCTAATGTTTCTCCTTAAATTATAGAGTTACGCCCATACATTTAACCATAATTCGGAAAACCCTTCTCCAATTTTAGTGAATAGCACAACATAAAAATTCAAAACGTTCACTATACAGAACAAAGAGACTACACAATAACCACGATGGGACCTATTACGAATGTTTATTTTGGCGGACTTATTTTTTAAAAATGTATCATGTTTATTAAGATCTTATTTGGCAAAAAACGTCAAATAAACATGGAATATTCTTTTAAAACGAGCCAATGAAAAAAGCTCGCGTTCACCTATTACGGCTACACATCACAAAACTTCAATTCACTCCACCAGTATCCAGCAGCCTTTATGCCTACCGCATTCCCTATTTTAGTTATACAAATAGATCTTAATATTTTCTGCCTTTTTCAGCCGTCTATATACCGTCGACATTTCGTTGTTGCTAAACAACTTATCTGTAGACTCGAAAAAACTAAAAAGAATTTTCGAAACCCAACTACTTATTCCAAAATTCTCATGAACAAAATGAGAATCAGAAATGTTCAAACAAACCTTTAATGCAGAAAATATTTTACATCTTGCAACACTTTTACTTTTCTTAACACTTTCTCACAACGAGTGACCATTGGCTACCACGACTTCTATTCTTGAAAGTATCAAAAAGTAAAAGTTAATTAATATTGATTTAAAAGTGGTAATTTAATAATTTAAAATATGTAATATTATCATAGTTCAATAAAATTAAAATTTCAGTAAAATGTAGGTTGTCCACCTAGCTATTAAATTTTACTTTTCTTTATTAATTAATATTAATTAAAAGTAGTGACAAACCAAGGGTTGAACTTAAGCCTGAAAAAGTAATTTAATATAAATGTATTACAATAGAGAAGTTCAATAAAATTAAAATTTACAGTAAAAGTTTTTTGTTGAATATTCAAAAATGAACTTAATTATTTATTCGCTATAAGATCCAATTGAAATACATTATTTTAGGTCTAAAAATTCCCTTTAGTGCTCTCCAGTAGTCAGCAAAGCTATCCTTCTACCATTGTCTTAAAATTGTTGATTGCCCTCATGTCTTTCGTGATCCTCTATCCACATGGCAGCTAATCTGTTCCTCAAAGATAGGACCTGAAGAAGTATGACAACCTCATGAAAAGTTCAATAGATCGATGTATAAAAAACTAAAAGTGAATTAAAAAGTACTTCCCAACACATGCCATACATTCAATCTGCAGAGAAATTCCCATATACATACGTCATATATTTTACATTTACAATTTGACAGCTTGTATTTGTTTACACTGATAGAAACAGTCCATTCAACTTCCTCGAAATCAACATTTAGAAAAAATCCACACTGTGAAATAGAAAAAAAAACCCATCTTAAAACCCAATGGGAAAAATCCCGTCTGACTATCCTAATAAATTGTATTATGTTGCGAGGCGATACACAATACCATATGGTCCATTTGCAGGCACATACTTGCTCTCACATTTTTTTTCACACTGTTCACATGTTTTTGCGCTGCGAAGGGTATGCCAATGTGTCAAATCTTAAGTGTGGCAATAGATAATGGCAAACAACAACAAAGTTGCAAAGCAGTAGCATCATGTGAAGGAAAAAACTACAAATATATAATATATACATATGTGTTGCATTTCAACACAGTGAGGTCGAGCAGCACTTGAAAATATTAGTATTGCATGCAAGTAACGTGCCAGGGCATTGAAAGAAGCAAAGAAAGTGCAGTTGCACTCAGAAAATAGAAACGTTCAAAAGGTTGCTCTTAAAATTAAGTATATCACAAATCACATAATCGTTACTGCAAGCGATAAAATATGTGGAAAGAAGTTGCAATAACGAGATCGTTAAGAGTTCAGAATTGGCACAAAGCACACGGATCTAACGGGTTATCATTTTCGTGGTTTCAAAAGTATAGAACTGGCAATCGACATTTGTCTAACTAAGTTGTTCAACCAATTTTTTTCTACTCAGTTGAAAGTATGTGACATTGACGAAAATGGATCGCCTAACTATCACACAACGCATAAAAATTATCGAAACATGCTGCAAAAATGGTGATTCTGCCACAGCCATATATCATGCTTTAAGAGGAGACTATGGTTTACATAATCGTCCAACTACGCAAGCAATTGGTAAAATTGTGAAGAAATTTTAAGAGACTGGAGCGGTTACAAATATTGTAAGGCCTGTGCATCATCGTTTCGCTTTCCGCTGAAAATATTGCTGCTAGTGTTGCCGAAGACCCGAATGTGTCGATTCCTCGTCGTTTTCAGGAGTTGGGACTGTCTTACGGCACAGTAAGGCGTATTTTACATTTAGATCTACAATTACATCCCTATAAATTCCAGCTCACACAACAACTGACACCAGCTGACCATTCGTAGGCACGCGGAATGGGTGCTTGAAGAAGCGATTTTTCGAACAAATTTTTCTTCAGCGATGAAGCACATTACTCACTCGGTGGGTCTGTTAATAAACAAAATTGTCGTATTTGTGGTTCTGAGAATCCTCAAGTAATTGAAGAGAGGCCATTACATCCAGAAAAAGTCTCTGCTGGCTGCGCTCTTTGGTCCGAAGGTGTGATTTGACCTTACTTCTTCGAAAACGACGATGGAAAAATGGTCACCGTCAATTCGGAGCGTTATGGTCATATGATAACCGACTTTTTTTTGCCTACTTTTGAAGAACGCGACTTGGGGAATATGTGATTTCAACAAGGCGGTGCCACGTGCCACACAACTCGGGCGAATATGGCTTTATTGGAAGAGACATTTTCTGGCCGCGTAATTTCTTGTCGTGGCGATATTAACTAGCCACCAATATCATACAATTTGACACCTTTAGACTTTTTTGTAGGGCTATGCGAAAGTCTGTGTTTATGCAGATAAACCTTTAACTCTTGATCACTGAAAAACCAACATTCGCCAAGTTATGGCTGAGATACCGCCCAATGTGTGTCAAAAAGTGTTCGCAAATTACCTCAAAAGAATTAATGCTGACAACACTTCGCGTGGTAGTCATTTAAATGATGCGATGTTGCACACATAATGGCCAAACGTTCAAACTTTATATTAAAAAAGAAATATCATGAAAAAAAATATTTTATATGTGTTTTATTTACGTTTACTTTTGAAACTGCAAAATTGATAACCAGTTATAATAAATATGAAATAAAATAAAACAAAAAAAATAAAATAAATGTATAATATTAAGTGAAAGTCTAATGCAAAGGGACCTTTCTTGGACCCCAGTGAGCCGGTCTCATGACCGGCGGCTGCGTAACATAAGTGAAAGTCTTCACAAAATTCCCCAATATCCAATGCAAAGTTTTAATATTCATGCCGAAAAATAAATGCCGGTCTTATACAATACTATTAAATTACTTATTTATTTATTTCTTGTACCCTTTACAATTTTAGTACAAAAAATCTTTTTTAATTCCGAGAAAGTAAAAATCAAACTATCGGGCCGATAGGGTTATTGACATTTGTAAATCATACGACTATAAAGCTAATTTAATACCTTGTTCATACATGCATTTCTAATTGATATAATATTCAGTTTATTGACATAATATTTTTTGCGTTCATACATACAAATATTGCGCTAACTCAATTAGTATTTGACAACTGGAAAAAAGTTGTTGTTTTTGTTTTGGTAGTGAGCAAGAAAAAGTGAAAAATATTTTCAAATATGAAAAATGAAAGAAAAACTGCCTTTTATTAAAAAGATGATTTTAGTGTTGTACAATAAAAATATGGAACTTGTACAAGTAGTGCGTTCATGTTATGACTCCAAAGCGGCAATAATAAAAAGAAAGAGAAATAAAAATTTGGAAATGCTGCAATGTTTTTATTTTTATTGCATTTATTTTTATTTTTTATTATTTTGTTTTGTTTGCTTTTGTTGACATTTATCTCGTCATTCAACTCGCATGGTATGCTTTTGCTTATTAAACACATCTTTTACAGTGTTGTGTTTCATCTTTTTCTCAATATTCAAAGCAATTTTGAGTTTATTTAGTAATAACTTTATTGAATTTTTGTATGGAATATTGAACTCAATAATGGACTTTATTGCGATTATTTTTTCAAAGCTCAAATTTTTTTCAAATATGTGAAATGCCAAATATAATTGAAATAGTATTTAAGAACATTGAAGAGTTTCATAGAACACAACAAGTTGTAAACTAACAAATGAACTTAAAGCATTCACATATATTTCTTTTAAATTAAAACTGAACTTTCTCTGCTACTTTTTTAAAATGTTTTGAACCATCTTCCTTAAATATGTCCCTATATTGTGGCAGAGAATCTTTTTTTTCACTTTTCTCATAAAACGATTTCACTCCTTTACACTTCTCACGCAGAAATAATGAATGAATTCGAAGCAACATTGACACTTGAAATCAAAACAGTTTTCACTAAATCGAACAAATAATGTTTAAAATATAATGTCTTTCCGTCTGTCCGCCTTAACAGTCCGTCCCTTAGCATGTACAGCGATGAGTTTGTATATTCTTAAGGCAACCGAAACATGGTATGTGAGGAGACTACGACTAAAAGCAGTACTTTAAAACACATACAAATATACAAACAAACGTGCGTCACAGCTAATGCAACTAATGATATCCGTCCGGAGTTTTGCTTGTGCCAAAAAATACTTTCCTCACAAACAATCGAAACCAAACACACATTGATGATACCGACTAGAAGCGCTCGTCGAACCCAGTGAAAAAACATGAATGAATGTTGTTATCTTAAGATAATGAAGGGCACGCAACGGAAACTGAAGAGGACACACACGTTGCCATAAGGATGTATGTATGCATGTAGTATGTACTAATAATACAAGAAAAATAAAAGAAAATAAAGTGAAATAAAATAAATAAGAATCTGAAAAATTTAAACATTATTTGTTGTTTTAAGAAGAACAAAAAAGAAAGAAATATTGAAAAAATAAACATGACTAAGGGAAACCAACAACTACATGCCATAAATGCATGTTTGAGGGTTCATACTTGCAGTAGCCATGAGTTTGGTGTAAAAAAGGTACAAATAAAAGGCACTTGATAATTAATGTGAACAGTAGTTATTTTTTTCGGTAAAAGCAAAAATAAATAAATGAAGACTTAAAGGCTCCCAGATAAATAAAGAAAATATGATTGCCCCCATCCAGGGCTTATAAGCAAAACTTGCTATCTAGAATTTTCTCGAAAATAAGTGTAATTGTTTTGATTGGAAAGACAGTTTTATTGCATCATTTTGTGATTGCTGTGTATGGCATCAGTTTTCTCAGGAAAATACTGGGGGGGGGGAAGTGGAAAGCAAATGAGCGCTCATCGGAGTGAAATTTTATGGCAGAGAGTCAGTCACATCTGGATGCTGGAAGTGTAAAAACAAGTTCTAGCTGTAAATATTGCCTTCTACTTTCTTATCAGTACTCCCTAAAGGGTCTGCTGTTTGATATTATTGCATTGAATGTATTCCATGAAAGCTACAAAGAGTGGAGAAACGACCCAGCCGTAAAACGAAAAAATGTGAAACATAACATAAAGGGTCTGCTAACAACTGTGTAAAATATTTTAAAATTTTTAATCAATAACACTGTTTAGTTGTGTTTTGAATAAAAATATGTGGACCGTATATGCTCTCAAACCAAATTTTCTTTCAGTTTTTCTTCATCACGTAAGGGCTAAGGGCGTGGCTAATTTCACCCCCCCTCTATATTTTACAGTTACACCCATATATTTGACCATAATTTGGAAGGCACTTCTCAAATTTTAATGAATAGCACACCAAAAGATGCGCTATTGCATTTCATTTCAAATACTGGCATAAAATTTGTTTCTATATTTTTCCTTAGCTCACACTAACTTTCAAACACAACACAATACTGAGAAATAAATTAAATGTCAACGGCAACAACAAAAACTTTGTTAAACTTTAGTTCATCAACTAAATTTGTTTAGTTCATCAACAAACTTTGATTGTTATGTTGTCATTTGTTGTTGTTGTTATAAGGCATGTGGGTATACATACACTGTGCGAATTTCGGCTCTCTATCTCTTACGGTTCCAGAGTTATAGCTAACTGTTACTTGTAGAGGGACACCTGATAGTTTTAGAGTTATTGTTGTTCTTAGCATTTGTTGTTGTGGAGCATATGTGAATACATATATTATGCAAATTTCATCCCTCTGTCTCTCACGGTTCGAGAGTAACGCCTAATTGTTACTTTTCGTTGTATGAGGATACCTGGTAGTTTTCTGTTTGTTGTTGTTTTTAGTACTTGCTGTTGTAGAGCATCTGTAAATACATACACTGTGCGAATTTTAGCTCTCTATCTTTTACGGTTCGAAAGTTATAGCTAATTGTTACTTTTCGTTGTATGGGGACACCTGGTAGTTTTCGACTTGTTGTGGTTTTTAGTAATTGTTGTTGTAGCGGCAAGGTACAACAACATTCTGTTAAAATTTCAGCTCTCTAGCTCTCACCGTTTCGGAGAATGGACGCTGTGACGGACGGACGGACGGACTGACGTTGAAGTCTCGGTAATAGGGTTCCGTTTCACTCTGATGAGTACGGAACCCTAAGAATGATTTACTCTATAAAGTGGTTTTAAATTGTATATAATAAAGATTTCCTTAAGTTATTCTATTAATTTTTCCAAAAAAGGTATTCCTCACTAATATCATTAGGTTCCCAATGACCATTTGCTTTGAGTATCTTGAGGGCTGAATTAATTGAGGGGTCGATAGAAAATCGTAAGGTTTATGGTTCGAATCCATTAACAAAAAAGCGTTTCTTGAAAAAACCAATAAAAATACTTAGTAACAATTAAAAATTTCCTTCAGGGTTTCGGTATTAATATATTAAGACTTTCTTCTTGAAAAAAAACCATAAGATATCTCATTAAGTGCGTTCCAATTTTTTAGGGGCTTATTATAAAGTGTTTTCTTTGTGTACGCCTCAAATGGTTCGTGTGAAAGTGGTTCATATATGAAAAGTTCATATACTATGGGTCGGTCTAATTTTACTATATTTTCCGCAATATACCTCCCGCTATCTCACGAATAAATATTTCAATATTGGCTTTAGCCACTTTTAAAAAACATCACCTAAGCTAATCATATGATGCGCTCTCTTGAATGAGCATGAATTTTGACAATAAAATTTAATAATCTGCCTTGTTGTTTCGTGGGTAGGCCGGTTCCCAGCAAGAATACTGTCTGTCATACGTTGCGCATTGCTGATGGCTTTGTGCTTCATAATTTTTACCATTTTCTTATGGGCAAAATGAACAAAATGATGTGAACGTTCGTGTACGTGGGATTTCTTTTTTAAGCCAGCGTTGCCACCTCCGCAAAGTAATCATTTCAAATCTTTTTTTTAAATTAAATTCGAAATCGAGCGACTACATTTCGATCGCTTATATTTTCTTGCGACATTGAAGAACTCGACCTTAAATAAGTCTCCGTCATAGTAATGTAATAAAATTCGTCATCTGTTAACTGTTGCCGTATTTGTAGTACTTTGACAACTATGTGTTGAAGTTTTGATCTACGGCGGTATCAAAGGTAAAGTAAATTGTAGGAGGAGGGTGAAATAAAGAAATAAAACTAAAGTTTAATTGATCAAAGGGAGAACAAACTTATTTCAATCATCCTTTAACATCTGCCAAGAAACGTCAGTTCACAATGGCTACAGATGATGTACGACAGCTTCTATGTCACTCGGCCGGCCTTAAATTTTTATGAAAAGAAATGGCTAATTAGCTGATTATGTGATGTCTTGGAAGATAAATGCTTCACGGAAAGTAATAACGATTTTTTTTTATTTATTTAAAATATACTCCACATTTTTAATCTTTAAAATGCCGCCTTGCAAGTAAATTTTCTCTATATTTTCAGTGAGCTCTTTGGAATATTAAAATAAGCTGAACACGTGAACGAAGTAAGGATGTGTGGATTAAACAATTAGCAATTACATCATACCCACATATTTTATAATAAAGAGTTGAAAAGAATTATAATAAAGAAATCATTAGTGAAAAGAAGCATTATATACATTTAGCCGCCCGCCAGTCATTTATTTAGGAATAATGTGCCAGGAACATTTTATTGTTTCCTTTCGTACTCGTTTGTGTTACAAGGTTTTGCCATCAGTCTTCTTTTTCATTATTTCTACACACATACACCGGTATATGTGCATGTGTTTGTGTAGAAATGTTTGAGTGTGTGTGTGTGTGTGTGTGTGTGCGAGCATGTTTACCTTCAACTCTTGCAGTCGGTGTTGTGCCTTTGCTACTCTAGACAACACGACCACTGATTGTTTTAGTAACTGTCGCCAAAGAAAAGCAAACTTCGATACTGCCACCGTACGGAAGCAGCAACAGCAATTTGTGCGTCTTCTCCGTCAACCATGTGACTGCTGAACATGCACATTCATTCTTATTGTCACACCATTTAACACTAACACGTGTTGTGTCATGGTTAAATGCGTGACACGTTGCTGCAGCAACAGCAGCACTGTCAAATGTTTCTTCCAGCCACTTTCCGGCTGTTACGATGTCCGTGCTGGTATGTGCTTGTGTGTGTATGTATGTATGTGTATGTGAGTATGCGTGAATGGCTTTTTGTTGTTTCAAGTGCCAAAAATTATACTGTTGCATACAGCAGATAAGGATTGATGTCTGTTGTGGCTGCCACTAAATACAAGTTGTACAGAAAGTGTGTGTAGAGTTGCTTTCCTTTTTCTCTTCACTCACAACAAAAACCTGCACTTGGACTCGGAATCGTTGTTGTTTGTTGTTGCTGTTTAGTGTAATGTCTTGGCAATAATGCTTATTTAAGATAAGACAATAAACATTCTGCATACAAACGCTTTTTGTGAAGTAGTATATTTTGTATACTTTTTTTTTTTAAATAAATTCAATGCGGAAAAAGTACTCTGACGCTTTTTAGAGGTCAAAGTGTCGTCTACTGAATGCCATTACTTGAGAGCAATTTACACTTTTGCTTTTAAAAAGAGAAGACCTTAGTACTTATGTATATAAAAATTGTATGGATACTATTGCAGTGTTTAATGTTAAATTGTTACAACTTTCATAGACTGCATAAATTCAAAACTTAAGAGTTTCAAGGCTTAAACTTTCAGTGAAGGTCGTTTTCAGTTCTATACCGAAAAAATTAATACCACTAACGAAGCTGCTGCCAATCATACAAGCCAGCCGTAAACAGGTAATAATAGAAGTATGGCTAATATATAAGACTTCAACGACATAAAGCGTTTTTCCAAGAGTTCATTCTTTCTTCTTGCTGACTTTATATTGTGTATTTGTACGGGGTCTGCTCCAATAGTAACCATTATTTTCAAGTACACATGTCCGTTACAACGGGTTATCCATTTCGTGGTTTCAAATGTATAGTATATATTGTTAAACCAATTTTTTTCTTCTCAGTTAAAAGTCCGTGACATTGACGAAAATGGATCGCTTAACAATCACACAAGGCATATCAAAATGTACTACAAAAATGGTGCTTCTGTTACAGCCACATATCGTGCTTTAAGAGGAGATTATGATTTACACAATCGTCCAACTACGCAAGCATTTGGCAAAATTGTGAAGAAATTTGAAGAGACTGGAGCGTATTGTAATGCCTGTGCATGTCGCTGCTGTAAGTGGAAGTGTTGCGGAAGACCAGAATGTGTCGATTCCTCGTCGTTCTCAGGCATTAGGTCTGTCTTACGGCACATTATGGCGTAGTTTGCATTTAGATCTACACCTACATCCCTATAAAGTCCAGCTCACACAACAACTGAAGCCAACTGACCACTTACAATGTCGTAGATACGTGGAATGGATGCTTGAAAATGGGACGGTGGACGGCGATTTTTCGAACAAAATTTTCTTCAGCCATGAAGCACATTTCTCACTCATCGGGTATCTTAATAAACAAAATTGTCGTATTTGGGGTTGTGAGAATCCTCAAGTAATTGAAGAGAGGCCATTACATCCAGAAAAAGTCTCTGCTGTCTGCGCTTTTTGGTCCGAAGGTGTGATTTGACCTTAGATCTTCGAAAACAACGATGGAACGATTGTCACTGTCAATTCAGAGCGTTATGATCATATGATAACCGATTTTTTTTTTTTTCACCTGTTCTTGAAGAATACTACTTGGAGAACATGTGGTTTCAACAAAGGCGGTGCCACATGCCACACAACTTGAGCGAATACGGCTTTATGGCAAGAGACATTTCCAGGCCTCGTAATTTCTCGTCGTGGCGATATCAACTGGCCACCAAGATCATGCGATCTTACATCACTAGACTTTTTGGTGAGAATGGCAGTTTAGATGTATACATGTAGGTCCATGTCAGAATTTCTTAGTTTTTTTACCGATTCTGAATAATTTTTTTTTTATTACTTTAGGTCTAGGCCGTCTATATGCCGCCAACATTTCGTTGCTGCTAAAGTTGATTTGAAAAATCTAAAAAGAATGTTTTTTTTTTGTTATAATTTTTGTGCTGTTGCATTACATTATGTTTCTTAGGCCATAATAATTTTAAGGCCATATTCATAATAATTATTGTAAGTTTATCAAGCTCTTATTTGAGGTGTTTCTACGGAATATTTGTCAAATAAACGTGTAATAAACCTTCAATAGTTTTTTACGAATATTGGTATTAATGTTGTTACTCGTGTCTGTTCCTGGTTGCGCCTGGTGGCTGTGTAGAATTTTTACGTGCTTATTAATTTTGCAATTATGTTAAACACTTTAAGCAATTCTAAGAGACAATTCAAATTTTATGTTTATGTCTCTCAATATCCGAAGTGTCTCTTGTCTTTAGAAAACACTGAAAGATCTGAAATTAAATGTTCGCAGAAAAGAATGCCCAAAGCAGTTAATGATTTTCACTTCACTCTATCAGAGAACAAGAATTGGACCTCAGAATTCGGTAATACGAGTGACGGATGAACTTGTCAAAAGAAAGTTCATAAATAGTCTCGAAATCAGTTCATTGCCCTTCGACATAGAGAAACTTACTTCTTTTGATTAATGTTTCTTTAAGCATAACAAAATATTTCCGCACATTTATGCTTGTTTATTTATTTTATTTATTTTTTATTTATTTTTACTAACAAAAGTTATTTAGTTTCTTTTTTATTTGTTTTCTAAATCGATTGTCTCCACCCTCATTTTATTTATAAATAATTCCATACCACGCATTCCGCCAGTCACTTTAAGATTGATCATGTTTTTATTGTAACTTTTTTTTTTTAATTTTATTACGAATGTTGTTGTATTGCTGCGAAAACGTTAAAACATTAAGTCGAGTAGGAAATTTACTTGTGTTTAATTAAAGACCATAATAGTTCAAGTAAAAGAAATATTTTGCAAAGGTGGCTTTTACCATGTTCATACATGCGCCTTTATTGAGATAATCGCAATAAAGTCCATTATTGAGCTCAATATTCCGTACAAAAAGCCAATAAAGTTATTGCTTAGTAAACTCAAAATAGCTTTGAATATTGAGAAAAAGATGAAACACAACACTGTAAAAGATGTGTTTAATAAGAAAAAGTATACAAAGCGAGATGAATGACGATATAAATGTCAACGAAAGCAAACAAAACAAAATAATAACAAATAAAAATAAACACACACAAATTTTTAAACATTGCAGCATTTCCAAATTTTTATTTCTCTTTCTTTTTATTATTGATGCTTTGGAATCATGAACATGAACGCACTACTTGTACAAATTCCATATTTTTATTGTTTAACACTAAAATCTTTTTAATAAAATGCAGTTTTTTCCATTTTTCTTATTTGAAAATATTTTTCACTTTTTCTTTCTCACTACCAAAACAAAAACAACAACTTTCTTCCAGCTGTCAAATATTAATTGAGTTAGCGCAATATTTGTATGTATGAACGCAAAAAATATTATGTCAATAAACTGAATATTATCTCAATTAGAAATGCATGTATGAACAAGGTATTAAGGTTGATGAGAGGTATAACAGCTTAGGAACACCTAATTAAGAAAATTAAAATTAAACCTGATTTACATAAAACGAAAAGTCAATATAATCTATAAATAAAATTCCTGTTGATTTTTGTGTATCACTACAATTTATCACAAAAAAAAAACGACTTTCTCAGTTCTAAAGCGATGTCGAATGACATCGTGGTCGTGTCAGTGTATTTTTTTTACATGAAGCATTTGCTTTCCCTACTGGGTCTTAACAAACTAAACCGAACACTTGCTTAAATGGACGAGAAAAATTATTAAGTTTAAAATAAAAGGAGGGTTTGCATTTTATACAAACATATGTATCTTGCCACATGTCTACAATACACTTCTTGAAATAGTGTCATTTTGACAGCTTTACAAATGTAAATAAACAAATGGTGGTACTTATTACTAACGATCCATCTTAAATACAAAAAAATACATGAAAAATAAAAAAATTATGCGGAAACTATTGAAATATTCTGCCACCACTAAAGCGGAATAACATTTGTTACTTTTTTACTATAATCGTATATTTTATTTTCTAACGCACTCTTTCGCACATCCCTGGGTGTCGGCAAAAACAATTCGTCACTGAAACACTTAGTGTTATGAAATTTAATTTTTAGCTTGGGAATAACAAAAACAAAAAACACAAAACAGTTATGGCTTGTAGAGTTTAGATACGATTATTAACGAGGGTGTAAATTCAACTTTTAAACAATTCATCAACGTACAACTTGTCTGTCACAGCCGCCACACACTATTTGAAATATATCAACGTTAGTTGATCTGCGGCCGGCGAGTGTTTGAATGTGCATGGTCGCTGTGATGGTGGCGGCGGCGGCGGCGGCGGCGGCAACGTTTTTTAAGGTGCATTTCGAATTGTTTATTTCAACGTGCTTTTTATATTCATTTGATGCGCTTCAAACTCAGGGTCATTGTTGCGTTAAAAGTGCGTAGCAAGCAAACATTCTTTGCCTTGCACTGACGCATGACTTCCTCCCGCTGGCAAGAAGGTTGACTCTGAAGAAATGTTGTTTTAAAACAATTTTTTCCCGTCACATTTTCCAACAAATCTTATAGGACCGGCAAGTTTTTTCGTTGCCTTATCTGCATTCGATGTAAAGTTATGTTGGTTTCGTGAGCTGCGTGTTTAATTTTATTTTTCTTTTTGAATTTTTTGTTCACTATTGAGTTTGAGTGGTTTGATTTTATTAATTGAAATATATGTACGTATGTACCTACAAGTATTTAAATATTTCTTGATTTGTACAAATTGCAACGTTCTGGTTTTCAACTGTATGACCTCGCGTACAAGTGGTTTTTACATTTTGAGTTTTGCATACGAATACATATCAAAATATTGCAAAATTATATTTCATAATTTTATGTTTTTTCAGCCTGAAGAAAGTTATTTTTGAAAAAAAAAAAAGAAACCATAATGGGACCATAAAGTATGAAAGAGGCAATTAAATAAGAAGACCACTGCCCTGGTTGATGTCAATTTAGTAAATATGTAAATGGAAAATCAAATCGAGTGAATTTTGGTAGCCGAGTGGTTTAGGCGACAGCGCTAACATTGTGAAAAATAAATTTTGATGCAAAATATTTTCAATGAAGCTCTCCATTCGTCCGACACCAGAATTTTTCCCCCCAAAAAAAAATCCAATACATATTTAAACACAACATATTAGAAAATATAATGACGACCTCCTCTTAGAGATATGTGCAAACAATCATACGGCCAAAAACGTCTGCAAACAGCAAATTAAAAAGTTCGAAATTCTTTCATTTCACTCAACATCTGTTTACTTCAGTTTGAATTGTAAAAAAGTATTGCAAATTTACATTTCACTCACGCATGTATCGGTGCGTGTACGTATCATTAGCGAATCGCCCCCAGGAAACACCTGACTTAAACATGAAATGAAATGAAAAATTATCAAGTAAAAAAAATAACAAATAACGTATGTAGGTACACACATCTTGAGCAAATAAAAGAGATTATGTGGAAGTTTAAACAAATGAACTTGAATCGCTTGGAAATGAGGGCCAAGTAAAGATGCATACGAATGCCACAACACAAAATTAAATACACACATATTTGGTACGCAAAAGTCCCCTTGTGCTGGCTCGAGTAACATTTAAAAATCATTAAACATGCTGGGGGGGTTATAAAACACGTTCGTATTTGAAAAATTTGCAAAACTGAAGAATCTGCAAATCCATATGATTTGCGTATTATTTTAAAGCAGTACTACTTGCTTAAGTTAAAGGGTCATTCATCAAGCGACTTGAATTTTAATGAAAGAATGTATAAGATATAATCGTAGTATTTCACTTGTTTGATTTTATTCACAATTTAAAGCAGGTATTGTATTGTATTGTATTATTACTAGGTTGGTCCAGGATGGCCCTTTGCACTGCGACCAAAGATGATCTATTGTGCAACCCTATTCCCTCACGAGTTTAAAACATCAAGAAACAGTATTAGCTCCTTCTGTGGAAGCACTTGCAAGTCCTGTGAACCCAATGTATAGGCCTGCAACAGCCTGTGTCTTCTGTGGCCTAGTGCCACACATTCAATAATCAAGTGTTCCATTGTCTCCTCTTCTTCTCCGCAAAATCTGCAGGTTGCCGTACTGGACGGTCCCATTCTGTGTACATGCTTCTCTAATACATTTGGTCATACAATTACAACATTATTGCAGGCAGATAATAGAACTTAAATCTATACATACAAATTAGAGATACCTGCTTTAAATTGAGAATAAAATCAACATTTGCCTATGGATTTTTATGATTGATGGCTTATTTTATTTCTTAGACCTGATGAATTTAGGAAAATGTAAAATATGTAGAATGCTGACTTTTTTTATTTTTATTATTAAATACTAAACACAAAAAAGGACGCGAATTTTGCTTGAAAAAAATAATTTTTTTTGCACCATTAATTTCTGAACAACTTTGAAACGAAAAAAGTTAAAGCGATAAGAAAGTTCTTACGTGATAGAGAAGAACTGAAACCAGATTAGGTTTAGAGCACCAAAATACATATAACCTACATATGTATGTTTTTTTTTGAACCCATTTTCACTGTTAAGCAGAAAAAACTTTGACGAAAATTGCACAAATTTTCATCAGTATTTACATAAACCAGATGCTACGAGTTTGATTGAATCTAGTATTAAGAATTTGTCACTGATATTCAGAAAAAAAGAAAATCTTTTTGAAATACATTTTGTAACAAATTTCATAACATATGTACGATTTTATATGATTAGTTTTGTTTTTGTTTATGTTAATTTAGTAATGAAAAGTCTGAATTAAATATGAATTTTTTTACTTGGTTTTGTATATAAAAAATTTATTCATCAATTACCATGATTTATATTTGTTTTATTTAATATATCTTTTAAATATTCGAATGTGAATTCCATTATTTATTTGTTTTATGAGACAATTGAAATGTATTAATTCAGGTCCAAAAATAGAGCCTACAAATGTTTTCTGTGTTTTTCAGCCGTCTATTTGATATATAGTTGATGATAAACAATTCATGGGAATTATGGCATAATTAGTTAAGTTTCAAACATTTTTTTAAGAATTTTTCAAGCCTACTGATGAGTTGATTAGCATTAACGAAATGTCGTGGGCATATAGATGGCTGAAAATTACAGAAAACATTTGTAAGGTCTATTTTGGGACCCGAATTAATACTTTATATATTCCTCTAATTCTATATAGGTTGATTGGAGGGTTTTGCTTGCCCATGTCTTGTGACATACACCTAAGCCAGTATAGGCTTGTTGTGCGTTTTAGGTTAGGTTAGGTTGATCTATATATAATTCTATATAATATTCAAAAATATAACAAATTTCTTTCAATTAAAATATTTTTTGTAGTAGTAGTAGTAGTAGTAGTAGTAGTAGTAGTAGTAGTAGTAGTTGCTGTAGCAATTAAAAAAGTAAATGATGGTGTTGCCAGACTGCCGGCTTTGCTGGCGTGGCCGCCGTTGCGTGGCGTGATTCTTGCCGGCCAGTCTGGTTAATCACTACACAAAAAAAAAATTAATACACACCAGCCTTTTTCTAAAAATAACCCGAACTGAAATCGTATGCAATTGTGAGGCCCGAAAGTGAAAGCTGAAAAAAGAAGAAGAAAAACAAAGTTGAACTCACCACGCCACCTGAACTCACCACGCCACACAAACTGTGCCGGCTGCGACTTCCCTCCCTCTAAAATACAATTAGGATTTCTGTGTTGCTAAAAAAATTTAGAAACCCTCCCTTAGATCGGAGTTACCCCCGCCCCTCTACTCTCCGTCCCATAACTTGCCTAAATTATTCCATTAAAAGGAAACTAACAGAATTCATTTCTAACAATGCATGTTGTTCACAAATTTATTTCAGAAAAAGATGAAAAAAATTTTAAAAAAATTAGGAAACAAATTTGTTCTGCATTCTCCTTAAAAAAAACTAAAAAACGTATTTTTAATTTAAAGCTTTTTGTTGATTTCGATCTGGTTAGACTATTGCTATGGCTGACCTCACAGTATCCCAATCGATCGGACGGATTTTGGATCCCTTTTTTCGCACATATACGTGTTTGTGTGATGGTAAGTTCAGTCATTTTGCCCACAAAAACAGCATATTTTATCTCTTGTTTCTAGTATAAATAGTAACAACACCAGACTTAACCAAAACAAATCGTAAAAATATCAAATTTGTCCCAGTGGGTGGGTGACTCGATTTCAATAGTTGTTGTAAATATTAATTTATACTCTTTTATTCAAGGCTCTCTATCTGCCCTTGTCTGCTATAAATCTACCGCTTTTGTATGTATTGTATGTATTGCTGCACTCAATATATTTTCAGGGCAGTTTATTAAAACAAACAAATTCGATAGATTTTCTTTCTTTGTATAATTTTGCTGCTACCAGCTTTTAAGGAGCTTCCAAAGTCTATTTTGGAATACCCTTTATATAATTAAAAACAGCAAACGAATTATGAACTGCATTCTAGGAGTAGAGCGATGCCAAACAAAGTAATCTGAATCTGTGTGCAACTGAAAACAAAACCATCAGATTTTATTTTCTTTAAATATTGGAGAATTATAAAAGATATTCTTATTTTGGGTGATTAGTATCCGAATGTGATTTGCTGCAAAAAGAATATATTATTTCTAATAACACGGAAACCAATTATTGTGAGCTTTTTTACATTTTGTTCGCTACTCCCTAATAAAATGTCTAAGATGTCTTTGTAAGCAAATTTCAGCATTTTACTTTAATATTTGATTTAATAAACGCATTATTCTTTGCATAAGCTGATGTAAAACATTACGGCTCATTACGGCTTACGAGTTCTAGATTAATGATGACGAACATGGCTACAACAAGTAACACAACATGAATGCAACTTTTGCTCAGTAGCCAAGTTTCTTTTTTTTTTTTTTATATATATATACATACATACATACATACATATATATTTAGTAGGGAAACTCAAAAACAAGTTACAGATGCTGAAAAGTACTTGATGAACAGAATATTAAATAATTATTTGCAATATTTTCCTCAAGCTGTGGTACAAATTTATTCCTTTCCAACTCTGCACTTTGTAGACATGTTGCTGCAATTTTATAATTTATGAATAAAGTTGTCTGCATACGAAGAACATCAGCTAAATTATGAGGTAAACACAATGTTTAAATCCAAACAAACATGAAACATGATTTTATTTTTTTTTTTTTTTTTTTTTTCGAAACAAGAACAAAAAACACAACTCACATAAATCGACGAAAACATTTGAATGAAAAATTGTGCAAAATTTCAACAAGATTAATTTTTGACAGTTACAAGTAAAACAGTAAAACTTGCAATTTTCTTAAATTAATTTATTAGGGCGAATTATTAAACAGGTTTTATTTTACTTCTAGGAAGTTTTTCGGACAAATTGAAAAAAAAGAAACCATAAAGGTCGTTGCTCTGGATAAGAAATATTTTCAAAACAAATGATTAGTGGGGCGTCAAGGGTATTTTTACTGTGTAAACCACACATTTTCATACAAAATGGGTGGCTTTGACGGCAATAATACACTTGACGCGCTAATTTAGGTTGGACTGTAACAAAAGTTGTAAGTTGTAGCAAGTTTGTTATTGTAGACAATTTGTTATTGATGAAAATTATGCTGGCCAGGACACAATATAGACGAAGCATCATGATAAAGAACGGGTTATCTATTTTGCGGTTTCGAAAGTAAATACAGCATACCAATACACCATTTTTCGGTTAATTGCACATCAGAATTTGCTCAATTTTTTGTTCAATTAACCGGGGAACCAATTAGCCGATACCCGTTTAATTGAACATTGTTCGTTCAATTACAAGAATCCTATTTAATTGAACAGTTTGTTCAATTACAGAAATCACGCATAATTGAAACTATGTACTAGTGAATTAAAAGAAATCGCACTTTAAATTAAAATTAAAAGATGTGCACTTTAAAAAATGCAAGTAACAGCAAAAAATGTACATATATGTGTATAGTAGAGATGCCACCCAGTGTTTTTCACAAATGATGTCAAAAATGTATGTGCAAAAATGCCAGATTATTTTTCAATGCAATTAACCGGGTAAAAGTAAGAGGAAATTTATTTTTGATGACATGAGTTTTGAACGAATTTAGCGGGAAAATCAATTAACCGGGTTCAATTATCCGAGGAAATTCACATGGTGATCGTATGCAATATTTTTTTTGCCCGATCATGTGGTTCAATTAAGCGTGGAAACCAATTAACCGTAGGGTCAATTAACCGAAAAATACTGTATGAACTTAATTATTTATTTTCTTGAAGAGCCAATCGAAATGTATTAATTTAGGTCCAAAATGAACCTTTTAATAAAATGTTTGCTGTCTTTTTCAGCTGTCTATGTGCCGACAGCTTGATAGTAACTAGAGCATTCGGCTCTACACCATCTGAGATGTTCTTTACCATGCTACACTGGTCACCGGCCGATCTCATGATTAAGAAACGGCTTTGAATTCGGCGACATGGTAAACAGCAGGTGGCAGGTGGAAGAATTGGAAGGATAGCTGAACTTCCGAACTGTATGATTGTGTTTGTTTGTGTGGAAATAAGTGTAGACATGATTTTGTGGGAAGGTTCCTCAACATAAATTAAATTGACTATTTGCTCACCAGTCCCAATGGTTGACAAGGCACTCAGCGTAAATGTATAGAATAAGTCTTTAGATAGTATCGAAATAGATCAAACAGAGGAAGTGATCATGGTGCTTACGGATGGTTCCAACTCGAACGCAGGGGTCGGTGGTGGTATACATGTCCGCCGACTTCAACAAAGGATCAGCTTTAGGCTTCGTGGCGAATCATTAAGTCGCAGGAGATGAGGTACTATAGGATATACTAAGGGCACATCCTAATCTGTACTGACAGCAGGGCCGACATACGTGCTTGTTGCTTACACTAAATCTAGATTGGTTTATGATTGCCAGATATGTCTAAACGAGATAGCGAGCTATTTAGACCTGGGCACAACGGTGTGTTCAGAAATGCAATAGAGGATGAACTGGCGAGATCTGGTAACAGCTTACAATGGGAGGACATGGACAAATTCGTTGGTGTTTCCCTCAATACTTGTAAACAGCTAATACAATGACAACTGTTAAGAACAACGCAGGAAAAGTTTTCAAATTGGGTCACCTGCCGAATATCAGGTCTCACGTAGCCCAGCTATAATTTTAAGAGAACTTGTGCTTTACTGGACTTACCGAGACAAAGGTTGCTCATCCTAGTGGCTGTTTTTACTGGACCCTGTCACATGGGAATACTTCCCAGAAGACTAAATATTCCATAAAATCACTTCTGCAGAGATGAAGAGGTGGAGAAAGAGAGTGTCGAGCACTTCCTTTGTCGATGTGCGGCTCTATCTAGCAGGAGAGCAAATTACTTGGGCAGATCGACACTACTTGGACTGACTTGGAATTGTCGGAATAGGGATTGGTCAGGTTGAAGTGTTTCCTCCCTTCATCTTTCTAGGCCGCCCTAAACCGCTGGAAGATGTGTAGGGCTATTTCCCTACAACCTCTTCGGATAGCATAATAGAACCTTTCTCGGACGCAAGTCGGCTGGTAGCATAACTGGCAGCCCACGAAACATAACATAACACAACATGGATGTTCGCTATGTATACGAATAAGTTGCCTTTGTACGCAGAGCTCAAAGAATAAAGACAATTTGTTGTAAACATTTAAAAAAATCTTTTTACACACATTCAACTATACTTTTGTCGCTGAATTAAATTCTTCATTCACGCTAGGTCATCCGGTTTCGAGGAACAAAGTTCAAGCTTTAAATTTAAACTCAAAGAGACTCTTTTAGAGGTTGCAGAAAGTTACAATAGAACTATACTTCCCAGTTAGAAACAATAGATTTCTTTTTAGTTGCTTTTTAAAAATTGCCCACTATGCGGCATCTTAACTTCTGCTCTCCTTCCCCGATCTTAATAAATCTGTGACTTAAGTGCCCTCACAATAACTTTTTAATTTATAACCTTAATTTTATTTCACTTATAATCGATAAATTTAAAACAGTTTGCCAACTCATTGTGCCATCTTCCCACAAATTAAATCAAAAGAATGAAGATTGAAGAAGGAGAAGAGTAACAAATTGCACCGCATCACAAGTTGTGTGATATGAATGTTGTTTGCAATTTCTTTCGTATCGTATCATATGATTGGCAGAGATTTTTTTGTGTTCTTTTTTCATTTGATTGTTTTTGGATCGACCCTGAAACTTGCAACCGCACACTGGTCCCCTCCCACCTTTCCGCTCATGTGAATGAATGGACGTTTAATCGTTTTTTAAAATTTCACAGTTGTCTGCAATATTTTCACTGTCAAAAATTTAATTCACATTATTTATTACTGAAGCTTTTTATTTATACTGCAAGCAAATACAACAACTACATTTCCTTTTTGTATATTGCTGTTTGAAAAGATACATATCGCCGCCATCACAGAACCCCTCAACACTTTTTCCGCTTGTTCTTGTTTTTTGTTTTTTTTTTTTTTTTTTTTAGTTTTACTTCGTTTTTATTTTTTCCCCAGCATTTCAAAATCAGTTAAATTCTCATTTATAATAATTTTTTTCGTTTGATATTTTCGGATTTTCCTACATGATTTTTCTTTAAAATACTCGTATTTTATACATACATACATATTTTGTTGCTTTATGATTTCGTTGTCTGAAATGTACATCTTTCATTTTTTCCATTTAATACAATTGTTATTTTAACAAAATGCGGCAGCAGCCAGCAGCAGCCAGCAGCAGCAACTCCAGCCATAAAAACCATAACAAATAAATAGTTAAATAAATGATTTTATGCTGATGATATCGGTATCAGTAAATGGTGTAGTCGTATAGTTCCAGCAGAGAAACTACAAAATCATATCGTTTTCACCAAAAAAAAGAGGAATAGGAATAGGAAAAAATAAATATTTTCCTTTCAATAAGTTTTCCTTTAAACTGCAAACTTCTGTATCAACAAAATGAGTTTTTTTTTGAGAGTTTAAGTTGAGTAACAAACAGTACTTAGAGTTATAATAGCGTTTGTTAGTTGTAGAACGTACTTCACTTCTCAATTGCTGCAATTGTAATGCATTCTAATGCTCATCACTCAAGATTCCGTACACATCACATTCATCTTTTACAAATGGTTTAGGATTTATTCGTATTTAATGCGTGCTTTACTTGCATTTCTGATAAATGCTATTTTTCTTGTATTTTTTCCTTATCCTGCAGAAAGAGAGAAATAATGACTGAACATGGTCGGTCTTGGGTGGCGGAAAGGGAGGGGAGTATCTCTCACTGTTTAAACAACTTCCTGTTTAAAAACTATCGTACTTATTCGTTAAAACTATAACAAAATCTTGTTAATAACGGAGTGTAAAAACCATTAAAATACAATTAGCTAATTAATTTGCCCTTAAGCCCCATTTTCCTGAACACTATGCAACAGATTAATAAATTTTTTTATTATCATTGAATTATATATTTTATATTCTATGGATACATATTTATTGTAGGTTTAAAAATAGATCTTATTAATGATGTTTTGTCTGTTTCAGCCATCTATGTGCCGGCGACATTTCGTTGATGCTAACCAACTCATCAGTACACAGAGAAAAATATTCATTTCATTCAAACACATTGTTGACGTGAGAACGAACACACGTATATTTTACGAAATTCCATGAAATCGAACACTCGTTAATAAATTCAAATAAGGAAAAAAACTTTTTTCAAATTCAATGCCTTTTCGGGCAAATTCAATTTATTTTAAATTAATTTTTGCACTTGCAAACTCTAATGCGTGTTATGCGAATGACTGGCTTAACAAGATAGAGAAATAATTTTTAAGCTGAGCGCATTATAAATGAATTTACAAAAGTTTTAAGCCTCGTTATATCTGAGTTATGTATCAATAACAAATAATTAAATCTTAACTTACAATTTAAGATATGAGAATTTACTGATTTGTGTTCAAAAATATAGTTGAGCAATATTAATAAGTTTGCAAAATACAACAATAAGCTAATATATTCTATATAGTTTTTATGTTGAGTTATGCTGTATCTGAACACACATTATTAGCTGAATCAAATGAATTTTTGTTGAATTTAGGTCCTGCAACGAAATTCGTAAATTTAGTTACATGTTTATTGAAAAATAAATAAAATGTTGTTGCTTCAAACAATAATTTAATAGATACAATAAAAATATTCGTTGGAAAGAAAAATATTTTCAAGCAAGTGGTTGATTTAACATATTTTTAAAAGAATGATAAAACCTTAATAAGGTCTATTTTTAGACGCAACATAATACATTTCATTAAATTACTTTTTCAGGCTTAAGTTCAACCCTACTTGTCACTACTTATTAATTAATATCAATTAAGTAAAGAAAAGTAAAATTTAGTAGCTAGGTGGACAACCGGCTGTTTCTGGGTAGCAAACACCCTTCATCAGCACCCTATGAACTTTGGACGTGTCAAATTTCACAATTTTGGCACAGCCGTTTTAACCACTCGGCAACCAAAGATCACGCAATTTTACTTTCTGTTTGTATACTTAATTAACATTAACCAAAGCAACGATATTTTTTGTATTCTTAGACGATATTTGTCATCTCAGTAGACTGGTGCTCTCTGTTTATATGAAAGCTTTTTTCTACATGTTCTGTTTTTGCATCATTGAGATCTAGAAAGTAAAATTTCGTGAGCTTTGGTTGCCGAGTGGTTAAAGCGGCTGTGCCAAAATTGTGAAATTTGACACGTCCAAAGTTCATAGGGTGCTGATGAAGGGTGTTTGCTACCCAGAAACAGCCGGTTGTCCACCTAGCTATTAAATTTTACTTTTCTTTACTTAATTGATACTAATTAATAAGTAGTGACAAACCAAGGGATGAACTTAAGCCTGAAAAAGTAATTTAATATAAATGTATTACAACACAGAAGTTCAATAACAAAATTATAATTTACAGTAAAATAATACATTTCAATTCGTTATTAAAGCAATTATTATTTATTTATTTATTTAATAGATATTGTAATTAAAATTCACAAATTCAAATACAGAACTTAATATTTATATTATCTATAAATGGCATAACTTATTAGTTGTTAGCCAGATTGACAAAGCCAATGAGATCTAAAATTTCATATAACAGCAAAATCACATAATTATATTTAAGTTCAGAAAGAAAATTATTTACAAAGATTTATGTATAGCAAAACTATTCAAATTCATTAATTAGTATCTTACATACATAATATGACAAAAAAAAAGTTTTTATTATGGCAGCTTTAGTTCTTTAGTAGAAACATATTTTATGGTGGTCTAGAGAAAGCAGGTGGAAAATAGGTTTTCTAAGAAAAATTTAAAAATTCACAAAAATTCACAAAAAAGTACAAAAAACAACCAACCAATTTTTGCCAGCTTTCTGCCAACTCACAAAACTGCGAAATAAAATGTGGCCATAACTATGAAAATCGAGACTAAAAAAGCCAATGTACATATATGAAAACTTTCTAATTAATTAATTTTTATTATTCAAACTGTGTATGTAAAAATCTATCGAAAATCGATAGCTTACTATCGATTGCTAAATCGACCCACCCTAGTGCGCGTATTAACCAATTTCATTTATTTGATGCTTGGCTTCAAAATCAGTCAGAGCTATTGAGTGTAACGAAATTAAAATGAAAACCTAAAACTAATTTTACTTGTTCACAAGTCCCCTCGGCGACGCCCTAAATCACTTTTTAAAAGTTAAAACTTCAAATCGTTTAAATCCCTTAAAACAAACTTTAAAACAATTATGAAACATCAAAAATTACTTTTAAACGCCCTTAATTAGTCTTGAAAAGAAGAATGAAAAAAAAAATAACAATAAGTCAACATTAAGCTGAAATACAAGCCAAATATTTTATATTCTGGCATGCAACTTTAATTTAGCTACTTTATAGAAGCAGGCATATTTTGTTGCAGGTGCTATTTGTTACAAATAATTGTGTTGCTTTTTTTTAATTTTAAATTGCTTCCAGGCCTAAGTTGTGTCAATTTTTGTGACCCAAGCACCACAAACTTGTGAAGGATGATTAATGCAGTGGCTCTGTTGGGGTTCGAAAAGAAATGTAATAAAAGGAAGGCCAGATAAGTGTGTAATCATAAGCAATAATATCGAGAGCTGCTTTCAAATTTTCTCCTTCCCAGTATTTACAGCCATGTGATGACTTATTATTTTATTGAACACTAGCCGATCTGCGTCTGAGTTGCTGTGGCTCTTAAAACGGGTTATCCACTTTGCGGTTTCAAAAATAAACGTAAATAAAACACATATAAAATATTTTTTGTTGGTGATATTTCTTTTTTATTATGTGTAAAACCCTATTACTACTACTACATCATTTAAATGACCACCACGCAAAGTGTTACAAGCATTGTCTTTTTTAGGTTATTTTCGACCACTTTTTGACACATATTGGGTGGTATATCAGCCATAACTTGAGTCAAAGGTTTATCTGCCTAAACACGATGTTTTGCGTAGCCCCACAAAAAAGTCGAATGGGGTCAAATCGCATGATCTTGGTGGGCAATTGATATCGCCACGATCTCGTCGTCGTTACGCGGCCAGCAAATGTCTCTTGCAATAAAACCATATTCGCTCGAATTGTGCGGCATGTGGCACCGTCTTGTTGAAACCACATATTCTCCAAGCCGCATTCTTCAATAGCAGGCAAAAAAAAGTCGGTTATCATATGACCCTAGTGCTCCGAATTGACGGTGACAGTCGTTCCATCGTCGGTTTTAAGAAGTAATGTCCAATCACACATTCGGACCAAAAAGCGCACAAAACAGTGACTTTTTCTGGATGTAATGGTCTCTCTTCAATTACTTGAGGATTCTCAGAATTTGGGATACAACAATTTTGTTTATTAACACACCCACCAAGTGAGAAATTTGCTTCATCGCTGAAGAAAGTTTTGTTCGAAAAATCGCCTTCCACCGCCTGTTGATCAAGCACCCATTCAACGTATCTACGACGTTGTGAATGGTCAGCTGGCTTCAGTTGTTGTGTCAGCTGGACTTTAGCTCCAGGTGTAGGTGTAGATCTAAATGCAAAATACGCCATAATGTGCTGAAAGACAGTCCTAATTAGTGATAACGACGAGTTATCGATACATTCGGGTCTTCGGCAACGCTTTCACTTACAGCAACTATATTTTCAGCTCAACGAGCGAAACGATGATGCACAGGCCTTACAATATGTGTAACCACTTCAGTCTCTTCAAACTTCTTCACAATTTAAATAAACCATAGTGTCATCTTAAAGCACGATATGGGGCTGTGGCAGAATCACCATTTTTGTAGCATGTTTTGATAATTTTTATGCCTTGTGTGACAGTTAAGCAATCCCTTTTCGTCAATGTCAGACTTATAACTGAGAAGAAAAAAATTGGTTTAACAACTTTGTTTGACAGATGTCGAATTCCAATCCTATAATTTTGAGACCACGAAGTGTATAATGATTCAAAGTCAAACTAACTCTCTATTTATATCTACTTGCTTACATCTATTCATTCTAGTTGTTGCGATTGCTGAGAGGGTATGGTTGTGGATCATTAGTTCGAATTCAGTTATTGTTGCAAAGGAAGACTTTTACTGAACTGAACAAATCTAAAGTAAGACATATACAAAAACTAACTTGTTTACCTATACGCAGTAAGAGCCAATTGCAATGTATTATTTTAGGTTTGAAAATAGACTTTATTTGAAATTTTGGAATGAGTAGTTTGCTCTCAAACATTCTTTTAAGATTTTTCGAGTCTACTGATGAGTTGATTAGCATCAACGAAATGTCGGCAGCATGTAGACGACTGGAAAATTCAGAAAACACTAAGGGGTATTTTCAGACCTAACATAGTAAATGAGATATAGAAAAAAAAAACTGTTTCTGGGTAGCAAACACCCTTCATCAGCACCCTATGAACTTTGGACGTGTCAAATTTCACAATTTTGGCACAGCCGCTTTAACCACTCGGCAACCAAAGCTCACGCAATTTTACTTTCTGTTTATATACTTAACTAACATTAAGCAAAGCAATGACATTTTCGCAGTCTTGGACGATAATGTTCAAATTGTATCAATAAAAGAGCATCTAGATCTCAATGATGCAAAAACAGTACATGTAAAAAAAGCTCTCATATAAACAGAGAGCAAAAAATAACAGTCTTCTTTCTGAGATGATAAAATATTGCCCAAGACTGCAAAAATATCATTGCTTTGGTTAATGTTAGTTAAGTATATAAACAGAAAGTAAAATTGCGGAGCTTTGGTTGCCGAGTGGTTAAAGCGGCTGTGCCAAAATTGTGAAAAATATGAAAGAAACGCAATTTAAATATGATAAGACAACACCAACAAAATTTTAAATTAAATCAACAAGAATCAAAGTTATTAAAAGCAAAAAGTGTTGTTTTCAGATTAATACAAAATCAGTTAAAAAAAGGTAAATTGCTAAAAATCAGCTAAAATTATAGTACTTCTTTAAGAATCGTCTTATGTTAGGTTAAGTAACATAAGCTTGGTATGCGCGAAACCTTTCGATGCAGTTAAATCTGAGCTAAAGAACTGGGCACATAGGGCCCATTTAACTCTCTGGAATAACGAAACCGTGGGAATCAATGCAAGGTTTCTATGGGGGGATCCAGATGAGGAAAAGACAGGGGGACTGCTAAGACTTAGCAAGCCCGAATTAAGTAGACCAATGGGAGTCATGACAGGCCACTCTCAACTACTGGCACATCTTAACCGCATGGGAATAGCGGGAGTTGATGAATGTAGAGCATGTGGGGAGGAGAGCGAGACTCTAGAGCACTATTTATGCCAGTGCCCTGCCTTCTCACAAATACGATCCCGACATCTTGGGAGAGACACCTTACCAGACATAACCCAATTACGGGGCATATGCTGGAGGAAATTAAGGAACTTTGTGAATGACACGGAGTTCCTATAGACCTATGGGTCAAACTGTATCACGGTTAAATCCACGGAGCGCACAACAAGCCTATACTGGCTTAGGTGTATGTCGCAAGACATGGGCAAGCAAACCCCTCCAATCAACCTAACCTAACCCAAGAATCGTCTTTGAAAAATATAAAACCAACCTTGTTTTCTACATTTTTAGCATATTTTTTATGCATAGTCGACTTTCTTTTAAACAGAAATATGTGGGTGGTTATACAAGAAATATACATACATAGAAAACAAGAATACAAATTATTTTGGTGTCTCATGTAAAATTTATCGTTTACCGGCGTGAAAGATACGCAAGGTCAACTGCCTCGCTAATTTTACTCTTGCAATGTATGGAAGGCACAAAGAATTCTTCATATTTTAGTTTTTGGTTGCCAAGTAAAGTTTCAACTCTTCGGCACATTTTTCAGAATAGCCACCATTAAGTTTTAGAAACATAATTATTATAAATGTGTAGTGTTTTTAAATTTCTACATTGCTTTCACAGCCATAGTTTGCAAATTTTGAAGTTCTTTTTTCAAAGCGAATCCTTTTGCTGTCATGCTCTGACATTTGACTGATTTAATATTGGATTTAAGAACAGCCAAATTAAATACTACCACCACCAGCACTGACCAGTACCTGCCATACTGTGGCTGCGTGTAAACGACCTTTAAAATTATCATCTTGTTTGACTTAAATTACATCTGATTCGTTTGCGTTTTCAGTGGTTGTACATCGATTTTTTTCTCTCTTTATTTTTCTTCTGTTGGAATAAACTGCCCATTTAACGCCACAGGTGATTTGTGAACAAATTACAAATGACATGAGAGCACGAAGGAAGCAAAGAACGCGTTTAAAAGGAATATTTAATAAGTTTAAGTATTAACTGGTTTCCAGAGTTTTTTTTTTTTGCTCATTTGTTGCCTATTACAGTTGCAGTTGGAAGCGCTGGCTGTTTTAAATAAATCTGTTCTAGAGTTAAAAAAAAAAATGGTGCGTTGCAGGATTTATTTGAGAATGGAATGAAATATTCAAATTATGAATACTCTGCCTATTTGGTTATTAATTAATTCCATTGACTTGATATATGAATTATATTTTGTTTGTCCGATAAGGTTTCTAGGATTTTTGGTATTAGCAGAGCATTGAGTACACGAAAACATTCAATGAGCTCTACTAATTTGGCGTAAAATAACGCTATAACCCCCATGGCCACTACTTTCTTGTGGAGCTTTCTTTTCACCAAGCACATGGATATAAACAACTAAAAATTATTGTGCATACAAATGTATACATTTGTAAAAAAACAATGAAAAGAAAAGCAGGAAAAAAAGTAAATTTCCCTACGCAATATTTTAAGGTTATGTTTGCTCAATAAGCAATTACAAAATTTGCAACGAACAACAATTAGTTAATCTTACAAAAAAAAAACTTTGCAAGAGGAAATATAAATTTCTCCCAGGTGTTGTAACTAACTCGTGAGCAAACATAACCTTAAAATATGCGTTTGTGAAATTTAGGGTTTTTTTCTTTGTGTTATTTTTAATACAACCAGGTGACTGTATATACATTTTTAGGTGTTCATAGGCATAGATAATACATTGAATATGCCCAACATTAAGTTCAACAAAAAATTAGTGAACACGCTCCCATAGCACAGAATAATAATCATCGGTTTTGTAATTAACCATTTTGTTTGCTCAAGAAAATAATTAAACTTTTTTTCTCTTCTTTAAAAATATGGACAAAAAAAAACTTTCCCAATTCTGAGAAAGTAAAATCGAACATAAGGTTAAATTATTCCTGACTTTGCCATAAGGCCATACCATAACCATAGCCATAACCACAATTTTTTTGTCTGGCAACAATTAGTGCCGCCATAACCGTAAACAGCTGTTTATGTTTTATTTTTATAATTTCAATAGTGCAGTAGTAGTAACACAAGAAATGTATGTATATATTTTGCAATCAGCTGCTTATGGTTATGGCAGAAAACCAAAATTCAATTGGTATCTATGGTTATGGCTACGGCTTTATGTTAAGTCAGCACTGTTCATTTACAGTGCTGCCCATAAAGTTGGTTCGATCAGCTGTTTTATATGGTTATGGTTAAGTCGGGACTAATTTAACCTTAAGAATCCCATATAGTAATTAACAACACGAAATGTTTAATCATTGAGCGGCATCGCTAAGCATTCACTGTGACGCACGTCCCTTCGTCGTCTTTGAAAATACGTCTCAGTGATGCTGTCAAATATTGCATTTTCCGGAATGCATTAGTATTTCCGGCAATGTTTTTGGCTACTACTCTTTACATAACATACAGCAATTTTGCTTCTCTGTTATTGAGGTGAAGTAAACGATGCACTCTCTGAAACGAACATGAATTTTGGTAATACAGACCTATAATCTGCTTGCTGTTCACTTATGATTTGATAAGATAACTTTAGAGAATGATTATCTCAGTTACTTGGGTTTTGAAGATTCAAAAATGGATTTATATATTTGCTATAGGAGTCAATTGAAATATTGTATTATTTTAGGTCTAAAAATAGACCTTAGTATTTTCTGCCTTTTTCAGCCCTCAATATGCCGCCGACATCTCGTTGACTAGAAAATTCTTCAAAATTTGAAGAATTTATGAGTTGAATCACCCGCTTCGCTCTCTCAATGAAATTTATGAATCAGACTGTTTACACGACTCGTCTATGTGCTTCGATTTGTTTTTAATAAGCCAACATAAATTTTCAACTAACTTCGTTAAGCACATTTTCCTGAATGGAGTAAGAAAGAAGTAAGTGAAGTGTGGTCGCAAAAAAATCACTTTCATTCATATGGAAATGTTTTCGGAGTTGGCATTGTGGGGCATTAAATACAACGCAGAACTTATTTTTTATTTTTATGGGACAATTACGTTTTCTATCTTTGGTTTTTTTTTTTTTGTTCTATTGTTTTGTTTACAATATATAATTTTGATAGATAGTGCAGATAAACTTGCGATATTAATTAGAGAAGACAGGCATTTTTGTGCTTCGCATGTAGCTTCAATACGAATCTACTTCATTCGCTGTCAGAATTTTGTATGGCGAAGCACATTGCTTCGCTGCAGATTAGGGTGTTAAGCACAAATAGAGAGCGAAGCGCATGTCGTGGAAACATGCTATAACTACTTATTCTATAATTCCCATTAATAAAATGTTCAAACAAACCTTTAAGACAGCAAACATTTCTTTTTCGTTCGTAAAAATATAATGTAATGTAACAAAAAATGCAAAATTTTGATTCGTGTTCTGCATGTTTTATCAATGGATGAATATTTTACCTTTCCAAGGACCGATAATTGAAATGTGCCACTCATCTTCTTCACAATCATCTTCTTCTTCACAGTCATCTGTTATAAAATTAGCGCTGTTAACTGGTTAACAGTGCTCTGCTAACTTCAAAATGTGGCTTTGCTAAAAATTGTGGTCTGAGTCCCGGGACTCAGACACATTGTTTATATATCATCCCTGTTTAATAATAATAATAATTAATAAGCTGGACCCTTTCACCTTGAGCTATTTCTCTATTCCACACTTACGAGTATTGTATTGAATCGTTTCTTTTTTAAATCGTTTTTTACACTATTTTCTAGCTTTCTTTTCAGTTTTTTCGTTTATGTTTTCTTTTTATGTCTGACAACTCGCTGATATCTCATAGATTTATTGTGCGAACTGACAATGACAAAGTGTATTCGAGTTAGTTGTTTTTTTCTGTTCCTCAACTTTGTTAAAAAGACTAAAATTTCCAATGTGTTTTATTTTTGTTTGTTTTTTTTTTTTACATTTTATGCTGCACCGAATTCACTCGTACACATGTGATTGCAGGCGCGTATCCAGTCTTCCATCTGTCTGTCCTTTGTACGAATTGAAAAAAATAAAGGTTTTGCTTTCTTATTGTAAAAATTTTAATTCTTTTTTTTTGATTTTGATTTCTTTGCCTTTTTGTATGCTTTAAGTAGTATTTTGATGATGTATTTTACGATGTATGAGTGTGCATGTGTGTAGGATTCTTGCATTGTTTTTATTTTATGGTTTGATAACAATGCCATTATAAGAAGGAGTGTAAAATATACAAATAATAAAAAATAAATATACTCAATAATGATAGAAGCAGGCAGCCTCAGACACATTGTACAACTTAAAGAAGTGGTAAGTAAGCAGCAGTTGTGGCAGTTGGAAGATGGTGTCCATTAAACTCCAATATATAAACATGCACTTTAGCACTTCGAACACTTCTGCTTTTTTATGTTTTCAGCTCGTAAAAACAAAGAATAGCTTTCGTTTCGTAAGCGGGGCAAAAAGTGTGAGGTCTCCTTTTAGTTTATAATGAATATATTTTTATGGACGTTTCTTGGCTTTTTTTATGGTTTTCTGTAAAATTTTCAATCTTAAGTCAATCAATCTATGAATTTCGAACACAATAATAATGTCGGAGGAATTTCTTCTTGTTGGTATTATTTTTGGCTTCAATGAAGAAATGAATGGCGTGAACAGTGGTGGTTGGCTGATTAAAAAGAACAAAGTCTAAAGCGTCATAAAAAGCTTGACCAAAAGAAGTGACAGGACAAATGGTTGGTTATTGGTGGTCAGAGGTGGTTATATTGAGAAAAACTTCATGAGAGGGCTTACACTTGGAAACCAGAGTGTCAATTCTGTGTGCGTTTTGTATCCATAATGCAAAGGCCATACATATTTCCAATTCACAAACAAATTATTTCCTTAAAAAATTCAACTGGAATCGTAGATGCGTGTTTATACCACTGTTAAAATATATTTACCACAATTTTTTTTTCATTGTTTTTCTGGATAAAAACTACGGTAAGAATCCTGCCATTATTTCCACTGTAAAAAAGAAATAAAGGTTTGCTGTCAAATAAGTAAGTTCAGATGTATGTATGTGTTCATACACAAAGAAAAAATCCAAACCAAAAATATATTACTTGTTATACATGGGGATGTCACAGCGTACGAGCTCAAGGTGAGTTTCGTGCTACCGAAAGGTTCCACCAATTCTTATAACGGGTTATCCATTTCGTAGTTTCAAAAGTATAGAAGTGGAATGCGACATCTGTCAAACTAGGTTGTTAAACCATTTTTTTTTTTTCTCAGTTGAAAGTCTCTGACATTGATGGAAATGGATCGCTTAACAATCACACAAGGCATAAAAATTATCAAAACATACTACAAATATGGTGATTCTGTTACAGCCACATATCGTGCTTTAAGAGGAGATTATGGTTTACATAGTCGTCCAACTGGGCAAGCAATTGGCAAAATTGTGAAGAAATTTGAAAAGACTGAAGCGGTTACACATATTGTAAGACCTGTGCATCATCCTTTCGCTAGTTCCGCTGGAAATATCGCCGATATAAGTGAAAGTGAAAGACCCGAATGTGTCGAATCCTCGTCGTTCTCAGGAATTACTACTGTCTTTCGGCACATTATGGCGTATTTTGCATTTAGATCTACACCCTTTATATGAATGTGTATAAAGTCCAGCTCACACAACAACTGAAGCCAACTTACAATGTCGTAGATACGTAGAATGGGTGATTGAACAACAGGCGCTGGAAGGTGATTTTTCGAACAAAATTTTCCTTAGCGATGAAGCACATTTCTCACTCGGTGGCTATGTTAATAAACCAAATTGTCGTATCTGGGGTTCTGAGAATCCTCAAGTTATTGAACAGAAATCCAGAACCTTACACCGGTATTCATAAAATATAAAACATTGTTCAAACACATTTTACGACAAACTTTTGATATAAAATTTTTTTTAAAATGTGTTTGAGCAACGTTTTATTTTTTATGAATACCGGTGTTAATGTTTTGTCCTTTTTCCAGAGGCCTATATGCCGCCGATATTTCGTTTATGCTAATAAGTAAAAGTGTTTCAAGGCGAAAAATTGTTTTCTATATTAAAAGTTTTTGTGAACATTTCTAATTCTCATTTTATTCAAGGGAATTTTTGAATAAGTAGTCGAGTTTTAAACATGCTTTTAAGATCTTTCAAGTCTGCTGATGAGTTGATTGGCATCAACGAAATGTCGGCGGCATATAGACGGCTGAAAAAGACAGAAAACATTAAGGTATATTTTTAAAGCAAATAAATAAGTTCATTTTTGCTAATGCAAAATATTTTGGCTGCCATGGAAGTTGAAAAAAGAAACTGCCTGTAATTGCCTAAAATAAATGTTTATTTATCTCAAACAACGAACATATTTCTCGGTGTGTACCTGCATTCGTATGCATGAGCCAAGAATAGCTGAAAGATTTAGTGGCTGTTGTTGGTTTTATATTTCGTTTGAGTATTCTGGGATTCTTCTTGAATTGATTGCCGTCCATCAATCAATGCTAATGTGTTGATATCTGTTATGCAATTAAAATTTTATTATACATGTATTTGGTGGTCATTTATTTATACTTTCATGCACTTGTTGTTATACTGCAGTTGCTTTTTTTTTTCATAAACTTAAGCTTGAATTGACTTTCAACTGCTCACAACCCCAGACAGGCAGCAGGAGTATGTTTATTAATATAAAAGTGGGTACAGTAGATATTGGAACGTATGTGAAACAAAGGGGTTACACAAAACATTACCATTGTTGGCTTTTGTTTGGTGCATGTCATCACCGAACAGTGAGCCAGCCCATCATGAACTTCATCAATAAGATTGACATTGCTGTATTGTTTGGTTGGAAAATTTAATTTTTTTTTTTTTTTCATTAATTCTTTTCTTCTCTCCCTCTTTTCTCATATGCACAAATCTATTTTACGTAAATGAGGAAGTCTTATCTGAAAAATTACACATAATTTATAACCGTATGAATTTAATAGGATTGCTAATTTATTTCCTATAATTAATTCCACATTGTTGTTGAACGAACATATTGGGAATTGAATGAATACTTTTTGGGGATATAGTAAATATGCAGATGTATGTAAGTATTTATATGCTTTTAATACAATAATAAATAAATAAATAGGGCTAGATTGTAGTGAAGTATGTTTTATCTTTAGGTTAATGAATGCATATGGTATATGTGTTCAACACTTCGTAAAGACATTTACATAAAATTTATTTGGTCATTTAGAGTCTGATAGATTGAAAATGTATCAAATTAATTGTTGTTTTAATGAGTCTTGCAATATTTTGTCATGGATCTATTAATATAATTGAAAGCATCTGATAAAGAGATTTAAATGTATGTAAATGCATCATGGGATTAAATGAAACCTTTCAGTAGCAACAATGTTTCAGAAATTATAAAAAGAAATATTTTGTTTTCAGTTTTCAAGCTTAAATTTTGTCATTCATTTTATTGTTATTGCAACAAGTATGTGACTCAGAATTGTCTCACTTAAGCCTTTTTAGCGTTAGCTTACTTAAATTTTTTTATTGTAGATATAAAACATTCGCATTCTATCTAAACAAAGAATTGGCCTAAAAATTTGCCACATAAATGCTCAAAGCTTGGCACCAAAGATTGATGAATTCCGATATATATTTGAAAATTCGAATGTTGATGTAGTATGCATATCAGAAACTTGGTTTAAGACATGCATTACAAGTGCATATGTTGCATTGGTTGGCTACAATTTAATAAGAATTGATAGAGCTAGTCATGCGGGTGGTGTCGCTATATATATTAGAAAAGGTATATCATACAATGTTATAAACTGCTCTAATGACGCGACGATTAATGATATTGCTTCTAATGGTATTAAAATGGTTGAATATGCCTTAATAGAAATTAAATCTCAAGGAAGAAGGCTATTATTAGGAACTTTGTATAGACCAAATAACTATATATCGATGGAACCGTTTTATGATACTATAAGAGACCTGTCGGTTCTTTTTAATGATGTTATTCTTGTCGGTGATTTTAATTCAAATCTGCTTTGTGATAACAGCTTATCCGAAATGATAACTCCGCTGGGACTTTTACCAATAAACACCACTATGCCAACGCATTTCACTGCATTTAGCAGTACTTTAATAGATCTCATTTTTGTTAGTAGTTTAAGTAAGGTGCTATTATATAATCAAACAACCGCTCCTTGCTTTTCTAAACATGATTTGTTATTCCTGTGCTATGATTTCCAAGTGCAAATACCGTCTTATTCAGTTACTTATAGAGATTTTGCAAACATAAACTACAACGCCTTGGCACAGGAATTGTTTAATATTAATTGGAGTGAGATATATTATATGAGCTCTGCGGATGACCAACTAGCGTTCCTAGAATCGCATATGTCATACTTGTTCGACCAATCCGTCCCTCTCAGGACCAAAACTATACGCCAAACAAAGAGACCATGGTTTTCTCCTAGAATTGCACAAATGATTAGGCAACGAGACCTTACCTATTCACGCTGGAAGCGATTCAGAACTACTGATCTAAGGTCTGCATATTGTCTCCTTAGAAGGGATGTTCACAAAATCATTAAACATGAGAAAAGTAAATTTTATACTCAGAAATTCTCCACAGCAATAGATTCCAAAAAAACATGGAAAACTATAAAGGAAATTGGTATAGGCAAGGTTAGTAAATATATGACTTGCTCCGTAAACCCAGATGAACTCAATGAGCAATTCGTGGGCACATCTATGCTTGAAGCTGACTTAAGTTATTACAAAGCTAACAATAACAATAACAATCATGGATTACAATGCAACTTCTCTTTTGATTGTGTCAGCCAGTATGAAGTACTTTCAAGCTGCATGTCTATTAACTCAAATGCTGTTGGTGCAGATAATATTTGTCCCAAATTTTTCAAAATCCTACTGCCGTCGCTACTGCCATTTGTCACACATATTATTAATACAATAATTACCACTAGTTGCTTCCCATTAAATTGGAAAAAGGCGAAAGTTATACCTGTTCCGAAAACAAGTACAGAATACAGACCTATTGCTATCTTGCCATTCATGTCTAAAATATTCGAAAGAGTTGTCCATAGCCAGATAACATGTTTTGTGAGTGAACACAGACTACTTAGTGACCAACAGTCTGGCTTTCGCAGTAATCATGGTTGTATCACTGCCTTAGTAGATGTCGCAGAGGACATACGTGAATCAATTGATGAACTGAAGACTGTCTTTTTGGTACTTTTGGATCATTCGAAAGCTTTCGACACAGTTGATCACAAGCTTCTCTGTTACAAATTAAAAAACAAGTTTATGTTCTCCAACACAGCCACAAATTTGATATCAACCTACCTTTCAAATAGATCGCAATTTGTGCAAAATGGTAACACTAAGTCCAGTGTATTACAACTTAGTAGAGGTGTACCTCAGGGTTCCATCATTGGACCTCTGCTGTTTTCACTATATATTAATGATCTGCCAAACCAACTTCATCAATGTAAATTGAGAATGTATGCTGACGATGTTCAGATTTATATACCGTGTTATTCAACAGAAATTGAACATTGCGTCCTTACATTGAACGCTGAACTTCAGCGTATTTACTGTTGGGCTACTGCTAACGGACTCAGTATTAATCCTAATAAATCCAAATACCTGGTTATTCAAAAGCGATCCACAAATGATTTCATACCGGATATTTATCTTAATAACAGTTGTTTGGAAAGGGTAGACTCAGCAAAAAATCTTGGTATCTTTTTTAATAAAAATCTCACTTGGTCAAGCCACATTAATTACGCTTGTGGTCGCACGTATTCGATGCTTCGAACACTATGGCCAACACAATATTTTACAACCATCAGAATTAGAATGTTACTTGTCAAAACTTATGTTATGCCAATTCTAATGTATGGATGTGAACTATTTAGTAGTTGTGACTCCACTAGCCGGAGAAAACTTAGAACAGTATATAAAAGCATTATTCGATATGTATATGGCCTGGATAGATTTGCCTCTACATCAACATTCACAGTAAAATTATATGGCATTCAGTTTGATGACATCTTAAAAACAAGGGTTCTTATATTCTTGCATAAGATCATATATACGCAGACACCACTTCACCTTTATAATCGATTATGTTTCTCGAGGTCTGATCGCGGAAAAAGGCTTATATTGTTTAGACACCATTGTTTAAATTCAGAATGGCAATTTTTTATCAACGCAGTCCGTCTTTGGAATTCTCTCCCTCATACTTTACAATTAGTTAGTAACGCACAGAGATTTAAGAAGGCATTATTTGAATTTTTATCAAGATAATTTTATTATTTAACATGTTTTTTTTGTATCACCATATTTAATATATGTTTTTTAATTAATTTCCATCTTTCCTACTTTTTTTGAACATTTTATATTTCATTGTGAACACTTTATATTTTATTATCCATGTAATTATAGTGTTTTGCTACTAAGCATTCTATACTGTAATAAGAGATTCTAAGTCTTGTGTGTAGAATTGACTGAAATAAATAGATAAATAAATAAAAAAATAAAATAAAATAAATAAACAGGGTGAAATTTATTGACGCCATTATAACAAAGAAATATATGAATTAAGAAATCAATATACCGCCAGTTTCACAAGGTATCTCGGCATCGCTGGCTCACACAAAACACTGAAAACAACAAAAATTTTAAGATTTGTTATTCACCCCTATCATGAATAATTTTTCACCTAAATTTTTTTTCCATTTCCCAAAAGTGCGATCATGAACAACTTTTCCCATAAAATGCGTTCTCATTCGAAATCTTCCCTTATCGTGAATGGATTTTTCAAAGCCATTTTGCCCATTTTTTTTGCAACGAAGTTCCTTGACGCGGCTTGCTGGTAATGCAAATTAGTAGAAATCGTCACGAAAGTGTGTGAGCTGTTTATATGTATTGCTGTATCTCCCCTGCCGGCAACTCAGTTAACTAGTAATGAATTATAAGCTAACTTTTTTACAACTGGTGGTGGTTGACACTTAGATTATTTTTAATGGAGATGACTGGCTATTTTAACATTACGATGTCCCAAAGGAGGTAGTCAATTGTCCGACTGTGCATTACTTTTCAACTAACTTAAAGTTAGCTACTTAAAAGTCAGTACCCACAGAAAAATATGTACAAATCAAGGCTGATTTTACATTTTTCGGTGGTAATATTATATTTTATTAAATTAAATTTCATCCTATTTTTTTTTTTTTTTTTTTGTTAGCCTCTGGTGGGATTCGAACCACTAAGCCTCAAGACTGGTGAGTAGCCAACTTAACCCATGCAGCCATCGCAACATTTAAAACGAATGCGACTATAGGCAATTTAATTCAAGAGTTATTTACCGTGTATGTGTGTATGTTAGTATTTTAATTTTGGGTGAACTCTGCACTACGTTTCGATTGTATTGTAGCTAATTTGAAGCTAGTCCATAAAAGTTAACGTAAAGTTAATTATTTTAGTAGTCGACTACCAATTTGCTGGCAGGGTCTCGACAAACAATTGTGTATGTGTCTGCTGTCAGCGGAGACAACTACCAATAAATATTAATTAGTTGTGAAAACGGACACTATCAGTTGATAGATGTCGCTTAGTAAAGTATGTCACAACAAAAAAAAAAAAATATCATTGCTTTGGTTAATGTTAATTAAGTATACAAACAGAAAGTAGAATTGCGTGAGCTTTGGTTGCCGAGTGGTTAAAGCGGCTGTGCCAAAATTGTGAAATTTGGCACGTCCAAAGTTCATAGGGTGCTGATGAAGGGTGTTTGCTACCCAGAAACAGCCGGTTGTCCACCTAGCAAATAAATTTTACTTTTCTTTACTTAATTGATATTGATTAAAAGTAGTGAAAACCCAAGGGTTGAACTTGAGCCTGAAAAAGTAATTTAATATAAATGTAAAAAACAGATATGTATATTGGAAAATTTTCTTCGTTTTGTAGCAGATTGACAAACAAAATACTGCATGTGTCAAAAGTAAAAAAATAAAACGTTTCAAAAATTTTAAGAAGTACATATATACAATTTAAAAATTTCAAAAACAACACAAAACAAAACATACAGATTTCACCTTGTATTACATTCGAAGATGAAGAAAAACTTAAGGAACTTCGTTCCTAACGGGGGTCCCCCGACCGCATTTCTTTTTTTTTTTTTTTGTATCAATTTGTTCATTTTATTTTCTTTGGGGGACTAGAAAAAAAAGTAATTAGTTGCGAATGGATATATAAATTAGCTGGAAACAAGTTTTAGGTATAAATCAGTAAATAATGTGCAACATGGCATGCTTCTAAATAGAGTGCAAAATAACCCACCTATTGCATGTGGTTTTGTGAAGGTTTCTAAAGATGTGGTGGTCGAATTTTGGTATTCGCTTACAGGAGAACTAAAAAGTGCTGGCCCTCCTATTAAAAAAGATCATGAATGGAATTTTACCATGGATATTTTATCCAATCTGAGCAGACACTTTTCTAAAGCATCCAACACTTTAGAGAGCACTTCGCAAAAAGTGGATTGCGCCATTCCTACTTCGTAATCTCTTGCAACACTTTTTTTTTGATATCCACCTTCTGCACAAAAACGTAAGCATGCGCTTAGTTTTACGATGGGTAGAATACCAAATGATTTTTTTTTTGTTTCCGGCAGAGAATCTGTCAAAATATTCAACAGGCATGAAAACTCCGATTTATTAACCCTTTTTACCTTTTGAACTACAAAAGTCTGTTTATTAGTTATAAAATATAAATTTAATTGCTTTTTATATCACTTACCCACAAATTTGCAATAAATTTCCTCTTCTTCTTCCCTATTGTACACTCACTACATATTGATAACAAAACAAACGTTCCCATAATATTCATGATAGCAAATTTCCCTACTTGGGAAATGAAAATTTTATGGGAATATTACTCACGATAGGGGTGATTGTTTTCCATGTATCTAGGGGAGGGGAGCAAGGTCGAGTGACAGCGCGAAATGGCACATCATTTTTGGCAAATGCTTTCCTTTAGACACTCTACTGATGTCTACTTTTTTGGCCAATGGCCATTGTGAAATCGAAAAGATAAGCAACTGTGAAGTCTTTCTTGCTAATATAACTAAAAGCCACACTGAAAAAAATCAATCCTTTAAGTCAATCCCAAGCGGCGTCAGGAGTTCGGTAAGTACGAATTTTCCTAAATCAAGTACGTTGCACATAATTTAAGTACAGCCTATGTATGTAACGCACTATGTAACGGGTTATCCATTTCGTGGTTTTAAAAGTATAAGACTGGACTTCGACATCTGTCAAACAAAGTTGTTAAACCAATTTCATTCTTCTCAGTTGAAAGTCTGACATTGACGAAAGTGGAACGCTTAACTATGACACAAAGCATAAATATTATCAAAATGTACTACAAAAATGGTGATTCTGTCACAGCCACATATCGTGCCTTAAGAGGAGATTATGGTTTAGATAATCGTCCAACTAAGCAAGCAATTGACAAACTTGTGAAGAAATTTGAAGAGACTGGAGCGGTTCCGCTGAAAATGTCGCTGCTGTAAGTGAAAGTGTTACCGAAGACCCGAATATATCGATTTCTAGTCGTTCTCATTAATGGCATATCTGTAAAGGCCATGTTACACTATCCTACTCAATCGTACGATTCATTCACTGAAAATTGCTAACTAAATCTGATAGAATTCTGTCCTACTTTAAAAAGTCGCCTCAAAATGGCCACACTATTATACTTTTGTAAACAACTTCAAAAAGGCAACCCTGATCGCATAGAATAAGTTTTTGAAAATTTTCAAAATATTAGCAAATCGGACAGACTTGTCAAGAAGCCTTTCACACACATACACTTTTAGTTCAGACTATCACACTTTTCGGACACACATGTCATTTTTAACAGATCGTACGATTCAGTAGGATAGTGAATCACGGCCTTTATAGGTATTTTTCAAAACTATGGTACTGTAAATGTTTGCAAACCCGAAATAATGAACGATTTTGGTTTCAAAATAAATGAGCCATGTTTGAGCTAGTTAAAACCATGATACAACTAATAAGCTAGCCTCATCAGCTAAACCGTTAATCATCTGTCTACTTTAGGTTGTCAAGAGAATACAGAGAATACAGCCAAAAGGAGATAGCAAATCAGCGTAAGCTCTGTTCATCTTTCTTCTGTAAATGTAGAAGTGGCGTCTTTTTTACAGTTTTCGGAAGTTGTACAAAAAGAAAATTCATGTTATTTTTATTGAAGTTCTTCTTATTGTAGGGAAAAGGTTACCTTATTAGTAGTATCATGGTTAAAACTATAAATTATTATTTTGAGTCATGTTGGCAAAAATGTATATAATTTAAAAATTATTTTCACTCTGGAAAATGAATAACAATTATGCAAACAAATCTTGTTTGTTGCCACTTTAAGAAACACCTGTAATTAAAAATTTACTTACAAATTATGAAGCAAACCAACCAACCAACTAAAAACAATAACAACAAAACGCAAATGATAGAACAAGAAAATTACCTAAATTAACATGACCACTTACATTAAGACTAGATGTCATTATACATTTTCGGATAATAAGTTGACAATTGTCATGTACGGTTGGTTGGTTGGTTGGTTGCTCATGTTGTTGTCGTTGGTGTCTTAAAAGGTATAACCAAACACCAACAACACCAAAAACAACCACGGTAAACAGTGTGACCAGATTTTAAAACTAAATGAAACTAAACATTGGTCGAAAAGGAGCTAGAAATGTCCACAAATTTTGATTTGCAACCGAGAAGTATATATGCTCATTCCTTGCTAGTTATGTGTTTGTGTTATTTTAAGTAAAAACTAGTAAGAGTTTTATATTCTACTTGGCCGAATATTAAATATCCCTGACAAGTCATATTCATATATAATTATGGCTATTGCTGCAGATAGTGCGCGCTATCGTGATATAATAACGAATGTTTCATAAAGCAAATGAATGTGGTGATAGATGGTTTCACAGCAGGGCGTTGTCACTTGCCGCACAGCTAACGAAACAATTGAACTTTTGGGCTACAAATTCAATGGCCGTGTTATCTCACGTGGTGGTGAGTTCTATTGACCGCCAAATCATGTGATTTGACACTGTCAAACTTCTTTCTTGATGGTTATTCAAAAGAAAAAGTCTACGTTGAGAAGCCAGCAAAAGGATGGCTTCGTCTCTCGATTTTTCAAGAAATCGGCTTTATAAGCCAAATAAAACAACGTTTGGCACCAAAGATCAATGAGAGCTGTACATATATAGGCTATTTAGAGGCAAAACTGGAAATTTTTTTAAAATTAGAACATTTTTTGACAACGGCCCATATGCACCCCAGATAATGCTCCTCCCGTTTTCTCAATAAGTCGTCTCTAAAAGCCAATAAAACAACTTTTGGTACCAAAAATTGATCAGAATGGTACATATAGGGTGTTTAAAAGCAAAATTTGAAAATTTTTGAAATCGGTTCATACATATATACCCGACATATAGCGTCTCCCGATTTTTTAATATATCGGCTCTATAAGATAAATAAAACAATTTTTGCCACCAAAAATCAATCAGAATGGTACATATATCATATATGTGAAGGGTAATTAAGATTCGGCCCAGCCGAATTGTTTTCTTTCAAATTACCGATAACGCCACGATGAATTCCTGTCATAACCTGTAATTTGTTGTGAAATGAAATTTTGGGTTTAAGTAAAGGCATTAAAAAAAGCTAAACGAATTCTTAAGCACAGCTAAGAAAAAGAGCAGAGAGCTAAATTTGATTATGAGGGCTAAAAACCAAAAAAAAGTAGCACAATCTAGCTCCAAAAAATCTAAAACGGTCACACTGATGTTAACAGCAGCAAAGCTGTGACAAACACTAAACGGGAGCCGTCTATTGTTGGTTGGTTTGTCTAAACAAAATTTCCGTTTATTATTACTTACAAAAAAAAGAAGAGGGAGAAAAAACGATAACTGCGATACAAGTCAAATGAACAACAGCAACGACAACCAACAATAGCAACAATAACAAACACTTGGAAACCAAAACTATAACAACAATTGTAATGAAATGTAACAAAACTTTTGAACTTCTCAACACACAAAATGCAATAATAAAAGTAAAAGAAAAAGATTTCCGTCTGCAACATGCTTTGGCTGCGGCAGGCAACATACATAAGCAGTAGTTACTAACACGTTAGTCACGACTTTTAGAGCGTTTCTTCCCTGCCTTACTTCTCTTCTTCTTTTGGCTGTTTGATCTTGTTGCCGTTGTTGTTGCTCTTCTTATTTTGTAGTTTTAAAGCAACTTGCAAAAGTTTAGTTTATCAGAGTTTTGTTGATTTGTTTGTTGGGGTCTGGCTTTTCTGTTTTTCTTTAGTTTTGCTACGAGTATTAATGCACATGAACTACCGGCGGTGCTGCCGTCTTAACAACTTGCCTGCCATTACGGCTAAAGAACTGTAAATGCACAATTTTTGCTAAATGTTTCGCTCTACCACTTCAGTACACTTTTAACTGCACAAAGTTGCACTAAACGATGCAACAGTGACCGCTCATACATGCAAGTCAACTGCTAACGACACTTGAGCAAAATGGCAGCTCAAAATATAGGCGGAAGCAAATCGAACTGTTTTTGGCTTTCAGAATTGGATTTTTTTTTTTTTATTGAAGACCGGTACGGAGGTCTTAAGGAAATTTAAGTTTGAAAAATAACAATTGCAAATCTCTTCTTCGAAAAATAAATGTGTAGATTTATGTGCAAAAGTTGCTTGCAAATGACAAATCAATTTCTTTGTCTTGTAGAAATTTTTCAGAAACGTCTTTTTCTATATCAATATTTTTTTTTTATAGCCATAAAAGCTTTTCTAACTTTTCTCTAAAATGTCGTATGTAGCAATACAATAACAAAAACTTTCAACACAATCCTCGCCAGCCACAAATGCCAAATAAACAAGAAATGGTAACAAATGCTGCATCGACTCCAAATCGCCACTAATAAAAACTACAAACTCGCAACAAAAGTTTCTAATGTTCAGAGATTCAGAGATGGATGAATAGATTGTTATTTTTTTATGCTGACTGGTTGGTTGGTTGATATTGGCTTGTGCTTTTTGTTGGCACATATGAGCATGTGGATGAATGGCTGGCTGTTTAAGGCACAAGTGTGATGTTTACACTTTCCACCTTTGCGTACGTGAACTTGAAAGAACTTTTTTTTTATCCGCGTCTTTTTCTCTCACTCCAATAGCAGATTGTATTTGGTTGAAATTTTTAAATTTAAGTTTTTGCTAATGTCTGTGGAAAAAAGTTGATATTGTTTAAAAGCTAAAAAAAATACAGTTCTGCACTTGTTTGTTGTTTCATGCAGCTACTGGTGTTTTGCTTTGGCCACAAGTGTTAACTTGAGCAGTTAGCGTTGTTTGATTTTTCGTAAAATGTTACAAAAGTGAACTATTCACTGGCCGCTACTTAAAGGAAATGAAAAATAAGGCCAGAGTCTTTAAATTTATTACAACTCTTAGCCGCTCTTGAAGTGTATAGCAGGCGGAGTCTTCATCTAAGGCTGTGCTCAGTGCACGCAAAAAGCCTCTTCTAGTTAGTCAGTAACGTGTTATCCATTTCGTGGTCTCAAAAGTAGAGGACTGGAAGCCGATATCTGTCAAACTAAGTTCTTAAACCAATTTTTTTTCCTCTCAGCTGAAAGTCTGACACTGACGAAAATGGATCGCTTAATTATCACACAACGCATAACTATTATCAAAACATACTAAAGGGTGTTTTTTTCGATGTTTATGTAAAATCTTCTGATCTCCAAATTCCGAAAATTATAATTCCCCATAGTGCAGAGCTAATGTGGAGGATAGAATTGAGGTTTTTCGGTAAGAAATATTTAAACACTTTTTTTTATAGAAATAAGTTTTGTTTGATTTTCATTGCATTCTAAAGGGTTTTTTTCGCTGTATAGAACTTTAAGTTGCAATAAAACAACGATGGATTCGACTGACATGCATTTTATTTATCCGAACGATAATCTTGTGGCATTACATTTTAAATATGATTTCTGGCATATGACCGCCACGGCTGGCCCGGAAGTAATTCAATTTTCGGTGACTTTTTTCCAAACATTTGTGGCCGTATAACGGCAATAACACAGCGAATGTTGTCTTCCAAATGGTCAAGCGTTTGTGGCTTATCGGCATAGACCAATGACTTTACATAGCCCCACCGAAAGTAGTCTAGCGGTGTTAAATCATAAGATCTTGGAGGCCAATTCACAGGTCCAAAACGTGAAATTAGGCGGTCACCAAACGTGTCTTTCAATAAATCGATTGTAGCACGAGCTGTGTGACATGCTGGGCCGTCTTGTTAAAACCACATTTCCTGGACATCATGGTTATTCAATTCAGGCATGAAAAAGTTAGTAACCATGGCTCTATACCGATCACCATTGACGTTCTGGCCATCATCGTTCCATAAAGCGCACCAAACAGTCAGTTTTTCTGGATGTAACGGTGTTTCGTCCAACTACGCAAGCAATTGGTAAAATTGTGAAGAAAGTTGAAGAGACTGGAGCGGTTGCAAATATTGTAAGGCCTGTGCATCATCCTTTCGCTCGTTCCGCTGAAAATATCGCTGATGTAAGTGAAAGTGTTGCTGAAGACCCGAATGTGTCAATTCTTCGTCGTTCTCAGGAGTTGGGACTGTCTTACGGCACATTATGGCGTATTTTGCCTGTAGATCTACGATTACATCCGTATAAAGTCCAGCTTACTTAACAACTGAAACCGCAAAACGACTAAATACATACAAAAACTTGTGCCACATTAGAAAGAAGCAGATGCTTATGTGTTTTTAAAAATCCTCAGAATCTGCTAGTCTATTTTTTTATAGTTTTATATAACTGCTATCGGAAAAAAAAATTTCCTAAGTTACTGAAAAGGAAGTAACAAGCCAGTACTCTAATGAAGTATTGTTTATTTCAAATAAGCTAGAAATATTAGTGCTTGACTTCATGTAATACAGTTCAAGACACAACAGTCTCTGAAGTTGTTTGTATTTAAAAATCAGAAAACATTAATCCCCTGGAATATACATATTTATTAGATAAAAATCAAGCAAGAGTGCTATACTCGGCAAAGCTGATTTTGATTCACCCTTCACAATGGTCATGTTCATTGCAATAAGTAATAAGAATACTTTATTTTAGGTCTAAGAATAGGCCTTATTAATATTTTCGATCTTTTAAAAATTTTTCGAGATTAGCATCAACGAAATGTCGGCGGCATATAGACAGCTGAAAGAGACACAAAATATTAATAAGTTCTATTTTTAGACCTAAAATAATACATTTCAATTGGCTCTTATAGGAAATAATTATTTAAATTAATATGAACTTAATTATTTATTTGTTGTAAGAGCCAAAAATATAGACAGCTGAAAAAGACAGAAAACATTTTAAAAAAAGGTCTATATTTTTGGACCTGAATTAATATATTTAAATTAATTTTTGAATTACAATATTTTTTTAGTTTTAGCATCATTGAAACTGGTTCAGTTTGAATATCGAGATTATTAAAAAAAAAACGTTTTACAATATTGCTTTGGTTAATGTTAGTTAAGTATATAAACAGAAAGTAAAATTGCGTGAGCTTTGGTTGCCGAGTGGTTTAAGCGGCTGTGCCAAAATTTGACACTTCCAAAGTTCATAGGGTGCTGATGAAGGGTGTTTGCTACCCAGAAACAGCCGGTTGTCCACCTAGCTACTAAATTTTACTTTTCTTTACTTGATTGATATTAATTAAAATAGTGACAAACCAAGATTTGAACTTAAGGCTGAAAAAGTAATTTAATATAAATGTATTACAATACAGAAGTTCGATGAAATTAAAATTTTCAGTAAAAAAGTTTTACAATATTTGTATGTCTGCAATAGCTGGTAAGGCATTTCTATCCTTCCAACTTTCAATAAACTCTCTTATTAACAAAATGAGTTTTTTGCATAAAAAATTTTGTCGGTTCGCCCGTAGTCTCCCATGGTAAATATCGAATTTCCGCATTTAATGTTTTCTCTTCAAATAACTTTCTTTAGCTGCTACAACAACCTTGTTAAAAAAAAAAATTTGCTTTCTCTATAAATCTCTTAAAAAGGCCGGCTTGAGCTGCATGTTGTACTTGTATAGACCGATATTGAACGAATTCGGTCCAATTTTTTTCTCTCCCATAGTTTTTTCGATATATCGCAGCTTTTAGCAACATTGTAACAGATTAGTGTAAGAAAAATGTTTCTAAGAAAACCAGTATCCCCAATAACTACATATCAATAGTCTTCAAACGGAGAGATGGATAAGGCTTACTAATTTTACCTTCAGGCTTTGCTCCTTAATATGTAGTCTGTATCGCATTGAAAATTATAATACAGTTATTTCCGCTTAATTGAACCCCGCTTAATTGAGTTTCCCGCTTTATTTCACTAAAAATCATGGAACGACATCATTCAGTATACCTGCCTATGTTAAAATACCCGTTTAATTGCGTCACCCGTTTAATTGCGTCACCCGCTTAATTGTTTCGCTAATTGAGACCGCATTGTAAAAAACTAGAGCAAATGTTTCGCTTAACTGATTCCGTCTACTTAATTTTTTTTTTTTGCTCTACAAACGTAAAAAATATTATTTTGCGTCAAAAATGTCATGGTTCTGTTTCTTTATAAACATTGTACGATGAACGTACCTGATTTTTATTTTGTTTTAATAAACCTAAGCAAATTTTCAACTTAATATGTAACTAAAGAAATGAGTTTTATTTTCCATCTAAGCAAGGGTGTTTCACTTTATTGCTCAATTAAGCGAATTTCGTTTAATTGCGTCAGCGACTCAATTAAACGAGTATTACTTAATTTAGTTCTCGTTTAATTGCGTCAAAAGTCGTGCATAGAAACTCAATTAAGCGGAAATAACTGTAGTAGTAATTACAAACTGAATCACAAACCTATCACCACCTTTACCATTTTTGTAATGTTTTTCAATAAATTTTATTTCAAAAGCTCCAAAAAAAGATATTTAAAACCCAGATTGGCTTAACAGCTTGAATTTTTATTGAAAGAAAAAAAGAACATGATTAATCCGTATGTGACAAAATAATTGTTGTAGTGGGTGGCAAACATATCTGTTTATTCATATGAAACTTATGCAACTCTTCGATAGATAGAGTTTGATTTTTATGAAGTTGTTTTCTTTTTTGTGACATGCCTCACAATAAATAGAAAAGCCTTTAAAGATTACATGACTTAATGTTGTTCATTCATAACATTTTGAAATGACTTGTGCAGCGAAGTGTGTGTTTTTAACCCGTTTTATTTTAGAGACCCTCTTGGCAACAGCCAGACATAATTTTTTATTTTATGAAGTAAAATAAACAATATGAAAATGAAATAAATGTGAACTCCATGTGATATTGTGATGTTTGTGTTGTTCCAGACAAATTTGGGTTTCTTTTCTTTCCGTAATGGATTAACACGAACAGAAAAATTTAAATAAAAATTAAAACATTGTTGTTCAAATAAATTACCTTGTCAGATTATGTATTTTAAATGATTTTTTTCCCAAAACAAAAACCACATAAAACTAAAATATAAATTAAATCAACTAACTTGCACTGAAGTATTGGCAAGGTGCAAAAGTTGTTTCCACAGCTTACACTAACATACCAGCCATTGCCGCTTGTGGATGAAAATGGCATTTTAGGTGTATACATGTAGTTTCATTTTAGAAATATACCCTTTTACTTAGAGGTTTGATTCTGTATAAAACATAAAACTTACTGAAAAAAAATTTTTTTTTATTTACCTTTGCCAAGATACAAACGATAAAACGAGTGATGCCAATTAAACTTGCTTAAAAACATCATTTTTGGGAAAATATGGGCAAATTAAAAATTTTAAGATTAAATATAAATTTCTATTGACCACACGGTATTTAACTCCATTGAGAATACGGGCATTACTTGCCAAAACTTATCTAATACCTTCTTTATTATACCGGCGTGAGTTATTTTGTAGCTGTGACTCAATTAGTAAAAGAAAATTAAATGTATTGTACAATAACATTATAAGGTATGTCTATGGATTAATAAGATTTCACCATATTTCCTCAGTTTCTCATATTCTTTACGGTGTTTCTTTTAATAATTTGTTAAAAATTCGTATCCTTCATTTTTACACAAAATAATAAAAAAATCATTTTTTTCAGTCACCGCGTAACCGTAATATCTTTATGCCTCGACACCATAGTCTCATATCCGAATGGCAGTTTTATGTGAACTCCGCTCTTCTTTGGAACTGTCTTCCACGAAATCAACAGCAAAACAGCAATGCAAATAGTTTCAGAAAAGGTTTGTTTAATTTTTGCACATAATTTGTATTTTTTTTTTTATCTTAATTATTATTATTATTGTTTTCCTTCATTTTCAGAATTTTAAATTTACAAAATTAGTAATTGTTTTAAAAATGTACACTATTTTATAAAATTTACTTACAATATTTTTTTTTAATATTATTAAAATGTATGATGATATTTAATGTTTATTATGCCAATAACTTACGTTCCTGTACTTTAATTACACTACCCAACAGCGAAAAAAAAAACCATGGTGGTCACTGTATTTTTTTGATGTGTTAATCTTCGTATAGACAGTTGTCAGATCTTACAATATTGTAAGACCTAACAACGTGCTGGCAATCTATTGGAAATACAAAATTGTCAGCATTAAGAAAATTATCAGTTCAGACAATTGCAAGAAAATCTTACAATTTCATTGCCAGACAATTGCCTGATAATAAATTTAGCTAACAACGAAAATTGTCAGCTTACATGGATGTAAGATTTTCCAGGTATCAAAAATTTGCCATCCAATTGTGATTATCAAAATATATACACACACACACACATCTTTTCTGCAACTTTTTACCTCTTGTACTCAAATTTTTACTATTCTCTTGTTTTTTCTCTCCCTTTCGTACACACACATTTTTCTTTAATATTCTTTGTCATTACTCTGACAATGACACCATTGTAATGTGTTAATAATTTATGCATCTTACAATATGCCAATGCCTGACAATGTACTAGCAATGATGATGCCAAAGTGTTCAGACAATTGACAGTTAACTGACAATTAATTGTTAGGTAGGTGGCTTGCCGATGCTTTTGCTTACCAAATTGTTAGAAAGAAATTGTAAGTTCTCACGATTGGTTAAAAATATTCTATACATTTTCTGACAACATTGTAAGATCGTACAATCGTCTATACGCAGCTTTATGCCTAAATAAGTAAAAAAATTCATAAGAATTTCCAATTCTATGGATCAGTTATTTTTTTAGAATTTTTTTTTTTTTTTCTTCTCAATTGTCTGATTTTCGTAAAGGTTGATCCAGACCTCTAGTCATTACTTAAAAACCGTGTGTCCGATTTTATCATGTAATACGTCAGAGAATTATAAATTATGCCAACTTTAAGTGTTGATAAAATTATTTTTTGGTCTTGTTAATAATTTTAGAGCAATTGGAAAAAAAACAAAAAGAGAAATAATTCTTTTTTTTTCAAAAATTGCAAAATTTTTGATTTTAGAAAATTTATAAAAATATTAAGTTTGCAAATATTGTCCAGTGTTTTTATAAATTCATTAAGCAGCGTGTAATAGCAATAAAATGAGTCTTGATTTATTGAAATCTGTTTGTTAATGCTTATTATATTCCCGAAATAACAAAAATACCCATTGTGGCACAAAAAAAAAATTTATTGCTGCATTGCCCAAAACTGAAGTAATTGCTCATCTCAGTAGCATGCAAAAGATACATATCAAAACATAATCAAATAGTTATGTTTGTTATAATCTACAATAACAAGTAGACTTCGAATTTTCGCACCCTTTTGTTAACTGCTAGCTCCATACTCCTTGAAAGCAAAAGTAGGTATATTTCTATAAATACGTTCTTCGTTGTCGCGCCCTTAAAAATGTTGTATATGTATATACATATATAGTTTTACATCCATATTCATAAAAACTATTGAAGGTTTATTACACGTTTATTTGACAAATATTCCGTAGAAATACGTCAAATAAGAGCTTAATAAACTTACAATAATTATTATGAATATGGCCTTTACTTTGCAAATCAATTTTATTCTACAAGAGACAAGGCACGATTTTGTTCGGAGTAATAAAGATGAGTTATAACATTAGAAAAACTTGTGTCAGCTTTAAAAGCAGTTAGCATATATGTACAGAATTTAATTCAAATAGGTTACCCTTAAGTATAAAATACATCCTTTTCATTCAATTTTTATTACTTGACATGTATTCCACCAAAAACTTCGCCTACCAAATGAGGTATTTAGCAATCAGAAAACGTAATAGCAAACCCTTCTATATCTGATTACGGAAGTATATAAGTTTGTTCACGATGTCCCAAATGCAATGCATTATACTTTTTAAATTTGCAATTAAAATAAATGCATTGTCATTAAAAACAGTACTAATTAAAAAAAAAATTGTAATGTTAATTATACCCTTCACATAAATGTGTAAGGGTATATATAAGTTTGTGATTCCGTTTGTAACGCATTGAAATATCCATCTAAGACCCCATAAAGTATATATATTCTGGATCAGCATCAATAGCGATTACGATTGAGCGATGTCCGTCTGTCCGTCTGTCCGTCTGTCCGTCTGTCCGTCTGTCCGTCTGTAGTCGTTGAAATACCGTTTCTGAGAAAACGGTTTGAGATAGAAACCTCATTCTTTCGCTAAAACGTGTGAAACCCCGGTAGTGGGTCTGCTATTGAAATTCAGTAAGATAGGTCCGCGGATAGCCGAGATATATTCAAAAAACCGGGGTTTGAGGGATATTTTGTGTAATTTTTGTATTCAGATTTTTGAAATAAATTTTTTCCTTAAAAACTAAATCATATCATTTTTAGTGCTCATTAAATCCTAGAAATGAAGGAATTTTTGAAATCGGCCCATATATATCCGAGATATAGCGTCTCCCGATTTTTAAAGAAATCGGCTTTATTAGCCAAATAAGACAACTTTTGGCACCGAAGATCAATCAAGATGGTATATATAGGCTATTTAGAGGCAAAAGTGGAAAATTTTTCCACATCGGCCCATATACACTCGAGATATAGCGCCTCCCGTTTTCTCAAGAAGTCGGATCTAAAAGCCAAATAAAACAACTTTTGGTATCAAAAATCGATTAGAATGGAACATATAAGGTGTTTAAAAGCAAAATTGGAAAATTTTTAAAATCGGTCCATATATATCTGAGATATAGCGACTCCTGATTTTTCAAGAAATCCGCTCTTTAAGCCAAATAAAGCAATTTTTGGCACTAAAAATCAATCAGAATGGTACATATAGACTACTTAGAGGCAAACGTGGAAAATTTTGGACATCGGCCCATATACACTCGAGATATAGCGCCTCAAGTTTTCTCAAGAAGTCGGCTCTAAAAGCCAAATAAAACAACTTTTGGTACCAAAAATCGATCAGAATGGTACATATAAGGTGTTTAAAAGCAAAATTTGAAAATGTCTGCAATCGGTCTATATATACCTGAGATATAGCATCTCCCGATTTTTCAAGAAATCGGCTCTATAAGCTAAATAAAACAACTTTTGGCACCAAAAATCAATCAGAATGATACATATAGGCTAGTCAGAAGCAAAACTGGAAATCTTTTTGTCATCGGCCCATATATGTTCGAGATATAGCGCCTCCCGATATCTCAAGAAGTCGGGCCTGGAAGCTAAACGAAATAGTTTTTTGCACTAAATATTTGTCGGAATGGTACATACAGGCTGTTTAGGGGCAAAATTAGAAAATTTTTGGACATCGGCCCATATGCACCCAACTTTTGGTACCAAAAATCAATCATAATGGTACATACATATATATATAATATTATATACATATGTATATAATATTTGCGATCATGTATGAATGTATGTACATATGTATGTATGTATGTATGTATGTATGTATGTATGTATGTATGTATGTATGTATGTATGTATGTATGTATGTATGTATGTATGTATGTATGTATGTATGTATGTATGTACGTATGTACGTATGTATGTATGTATGTATGTATGTATGTATGTATGTATGTATGTATGTATGCATGTATGTATGTATGTATGTATGTATGCATGTATGTATGTATGTATGTATGTATGTAGATACGTTTGTATGTATGTAGGTATGTATGTATCTACATATGTATGTATGCATGCAAGTATGTTAGCATAAACAATTTTTTTGCTTTGGTGTAAAAATGTGTATGTATATATACACGAGCTTGAAAATGAAAGTGATATAAAGAATTGTTGAAAAAAGGGTACGCAATGAAATTCTTTTAAACAATTGCGTCTTCAAATTCATTCACACAAAAAATCATTTTGGGTTTCCCTACGTACTTACATATGTACATACACACACACATGTGTATGATGATACGCAACAGATCATCAAAAACGTGCACAAGAAAAAAATCATTTTGTGAAAAAAAGCAAGCAATGTGAATGTATGTATGTATGTATGTATGTATGTATGTATGTATGTATGTATGTATGTATGTATGTATGTATGTATGTATGTATGTATGTATGTATGTATGTATGTATGTATGTATGTATGTATGTATGTATGTATGTATGTATGTATGTATGTATGTATGCATGTATGTATGTATGTATGTAGATACGTTTGTATGTATGTAGGTATGTATGTATCTACATATGTATGTATGCATGCAAGTATGTTAGCATAAACAATTTTTTTGCTTTGGTGTAAAAATGTGTATGTATGTACATACATATGTATGTATACACGAGCTTGAAAATGAAAGTGATATAAAGAATTGTTGAAAAAAGGGTACGCAATGAAATTCTTTTAAACAATTGCGTCTTCAAATTCATTCACACAAAAAATCATTTTGGGTTTCCCTACGTACTTACATATGTACATACACACATACATGTGTATGATGATACGCAATAGATCATCAACAACGTGCACAAGAAAAAAATAATTTTGTAAAAGCAAGCAATGTAAATATGTATGTATGTATATATGTATGTATATATATAATCATTGTTTTATGGAACACACTGAAAATATTCAATAATAAAGAATTTATTTTAGAGTTTTCTATTATAGATACATACATACGTATGCATGTACCCACATACGTAAGTAAATTGAAAAGCAAATCACACTTAATGGCAATGTTATATGCAATTTTTTGTTAAATAAATTTTACTATAAAGTTAACTGATAAATAATTAAGAAATACATTTTGCTTTTCTTTATTTCATTGATATTAAAAAGAATTGGTGTCACCCAGTGGTTGAACTTGAGCATATTAGGAATTATTTAAATAAAAGTTTTGCAGCCTGTGTTAAATCCCGGTAGTGGAACTGATATTGAAATTCAGAAAAAATCGGCCCATTTAAAAGCCAAATAAAACAACTTTTCGCACCAAAAATCAATCGGAATGTATGTACGATTGTGAAGGGTATTTAAGATTCGGCCCAGCCGAATATAGCACTCTTACTTGTTTTAATCTTTTATTGTTACTTATATGTATGTGTTTATATTTTTGAAAATTTTAAGAATACCTGCAATATTCCAATAGCAAATATTACCGATACCAACTAATGTAACGAACTAAGTGTAAGTTAACTTTGATAAAAACGTCTGTGTTATTATAATTGTATGAATCTTATATTGATGTTGTTGTTTTCTCTTTTTGGAATTAATAAATAAGCATATACCCTGAAGAAGTGAACATAAAATTCACGAAACGTTGGAACAAAATATGTAATAAAAATCAAATGCATTTTTATTGACATAAAAAGAGTTTATACCTTGTTCATACATGTATTTCTAATTGAGATAATATTCAGTTTATTGACATAAAATTGTTTGCGTTCATACATACAAATATTGCGCTAACTCAATTAGTATTTGACAGCTGGAAAAAAGTTGTTGTTTTTGTTTTGGTAGTGAGAAAGAAAAAGTGAAAAATATTTTCAAATCAGAAAAATGGAAGAAAAACTGCCTTTTATTAAAAGATTTTAGTATTGTACAATACGAATATGGAACTTGCACAAGTAGTGCGTTCATGTTATGACTCCAAAGCGGCAATAATAAAAAGAAAGAGAAATAAAAATTTGGAAATGCTGCAACGTTTTTATTTTTATTGTATTTATTGTTATTTTTTATTATTTTGTTTTGGTTGCTTTTCTTGACATTTATCTCGTCATTCATCTCGCATTGTATACTTTTGCTTATTAAACACATTTTTACAGTGTTGTGTTTCATCTTTTTCTCAATATTCAAAGCAATTTTGAGTTTATTAAGCAATAAATTTATTGACTTTTTGTATGGAATATTGAGCTCAATAGTGGACTTTATTCTGATTATCTCAATAAAGGCGCATGTATGAACATGGTATTAGGCTTCACCAGCTAAAGAAGAAACTTAAAAATACTTATAAAAACATATAAGCGGAACTCACCCTTCATTGCAAATTACCCTTGCAGACCTTGCAGATATTGCAACCGTAGCATATCTGCCATAGTCTGCAACACTACAAAAACAAAATGTATGAAACCGAAATTTGCATCACTTAAGCAAATATGCAAAACTAAAAACCATTGCAGATCCGTATTTGCAAATGTTGCTAAATGCTAAAACAGCTGCTTGTTTTTCTACATTTCAACACGTAAACTCCAGCGCTCAAAAAACTATATGACGGCAAGGCCGCCACAAAACATGCCTGTGCTGGAATTAAATTAATGCTAACGTTGCTCAAAGAATTATTTACAAAGTAGTAAAAGATGAATATTATACCTATTATTAAGCATAATTTTTATTAAATTTTATAAAATAAGCAAAAAATCGGGCGGTTGCTTCACGTGCAAATTTTATCGACGGCGTTGCTTTTCAAATATTGGCTGCGGCTTAGCTTATCTCATGCGGCAAACTCGCTTTATTAAATTTTGTAAACAAATAAATAAAACAGGGAAGGAAGGAAATGAAGAAAGTAAAAATAAAATTAAGGCAATTAAACAAAAAGTCAACAATAAAAGACGGCCAACGAAAAGATGAATAATGAAATTTTTGCAATTTGTTTTCTAAACTTCCTTCTCAATTTGCAAAACAAAAATATTTACATTTTCCGTTACTCTAAAATCAGCTGATATAATTATTTTGCTAAACACTTGAAAAAGACACTCACGCTTTGTAGCAAAAAATCATGCTATATGTGCTAAAATTGCAGATGTGCAACCAAGGGTGATTTCCGCTATAGTTTTATGCTCACAAAAGTAGTGGAAATCGTTGCTTGCGAGGAATATAAAAATACATACACAAAAATATTAATAAATAATTTTTTTATTTATTTTTGGAACGAAGTTCCTTAACGCGGCTTGCTCGTAGTGCAAATTAGTAGAAATCGTTACGATAGCGTGTGAGCTGTTTATATGGATTGGTGTATCTGTCGACAAACAATTGTGTAGGTGTCTCCGCTGATACCTACCAATAAATATAATTAGTTGTGAAAACGGACACTATCAGTTGATAGATGTCGCTAAAGTAAAGTACATATGTCACAACAAAAATATTGAAAAAATATTGAAAAATTTTCTTCGTTTTGTAGCAGAGCGACAAAAAAATACTGCATGTGTCAAAATTAAAAAATAAAACGTTCCAAAAATTTAAAGCAGCATATAAAATTCAAAAATTTCAAAAACAACACAAAATAAAACATTCAGATTTCACCTTGTATTACATTCGCAGATAAAGAAGAAGAAACTTAAGGAATACGAAGTTCCTTAAAGTTCCCTAACGGGGGTCTCTCGACCCCATTTCTTTTTTTTTTGTCGTTTTGATGTAATATTATCTTCTACCTTATTTTCTTTTCATATTTAATTTCTTTAAGCTTGTATTGCAAAGTTATCCGTCTATCTCTGGTAGGATGGACAGGACTCGTACTCCAAACTCACATCTTTTAATCAGCCATTATACCTACTCAGTTATCTTAGTAATTATATCGAATGAAATAACATACATATTAGATAAAGGTTTAATTTAAACGATTTTTCTATAAATTGAGTTATAATTAACATTTTGCCAGGTTAATTTTACACCCAGTTTATTTTCTGTGTAAACATATAAACATTGGATTAACACGCAACCAGATTTTAATTTCTTTTCATATTTTTTTACTCCTACTAAGCCAATGCGCCATCTAGAGATGGGAAACCATTTTTTATATTACTCTTTCTTTTTATACTTTTGCTCTTACCCAATAATTCATGTCATTTATATAAAACAGCTTCAACACAAAAATTAATGTAGTTTCCTGAGGTTTTAAGTGCTCATTGAGGATATTTTTCTGGAACATCATTTAGTTAAATGTGTTTCGGTGATCTTAATGATGACGATAATGATGATTATAATTACGTTTTTATTGTGCTACCTGTGTTTTTTTATTATTCGTTTTTATTTTCTTGTTGCTTAAGCTTGATGTCTACCAACTTTGCTGTAGTACCTCTTCACGGGAGACTGTGGATTTTCTCAAGTCTTGTTTGTATTTTTCTCTCTTAGTTATTGATTGTTTTATACTGGGGTCAAGTATTAAATTTAATTTCCTATATTATTATACACCAGTGGCAATTGTGATGTGGTGATAAAAAAAAGGATCTGGTTTATTTTTTGTCTTTCTGGTGATTAGTGTTTTCAAGAGTACTTTTCTTCAAATTGCCTGCAAAACGGTTTCGGTTTGTTTTACAAGCCTACAAAAAAAAAAGTATCAAATAACTCTGTACCTAATTTAGCTTAATGTACAATTTTCACTCAGACACAAAAACATATTTTTAAAGCGACAGCCTAATTGTGTGGAGCAAATGTTATGCCAAATATTTGTGGAAGTCCAAAATGAGGTTTGAATGCATTTGGAATTCTTTTTAACTTGTTTTTTGATACAAATTGGAATAGATATTTTTGCCGTTTAAGCTTAAACAGTCATGGTTACTAAAATGCAGTATAACAAAAGAAAATTATTCGAATTTAAGCTGACCAAAGAAACAGTGTAAGTGACAGAAAAACACAGTGATAAAATGGAAAGACTGTTGTTGTAAATCAATCTATTTGCACAGAATAAATACTATATGGTTTCATTTGCTACACGGCTTGATCAGTGGTGCCAGCCGGACTACTGTACAGTTTTGCAGGCAGAAGTTCGGACAATGGCGAAGTGTATTAGCGAGCTCAATGAAATGGGAAGGCCAGGACCAGTTAATATATTCACGCATAGTCAAATGGCCTTTAGAGCGATCTCAGCTGAGCGGATTAAATCACAAACAGTTTGGTGATAAAATGGAAAGTTTGTTGTTGTATAGCAATCTACTTGCACAGTATAAATACTAGTAACGGGTTGTCCATTTCGTGGTTTCAAAAGTATAGAACTGGAATTCGACATCTGTCAAACTAAGTTGTTAAACCAATTTTTTTCTTCTCAGTTGAAAGTCTCTGACATTGACGAAAATGGATTGCTTAACTATGAAAATTATCAAAACATTATGGCCAGAAGCTTTCATCTGATATGTACCGATGAATCGGAAAAACAGGAAATGTCTAAAGTACCATACATGTAAGCTGTGAGGTGTCTTTTATTCGCAGCACAAATAATACGCCCTAACATTAGTTTTGCTGTAAATTTGCTTAGTCGATTCAGTGGAAATCCTGGTGAGTCTCATTGGGCCGCAGTAAAACGAAAAATGAGGTATCTGAAAGGTAGTATTAATATTATACATTTAGCCGCAATTTGAGTGCTGACAAGCGTCTTGTTGGACGTGAAACAGTCATGTTATGCTCCCCAGCCAAAGAGTATTCATCTCCACTTTTTTACCCCCAATTTTTGACATGGATTTTAAATGCCATTTCAATTTAAATTTGATTTAAATACAAAATTGAGTCAAACAGTTGCTATTTAAGTCAAATTTAAACGGCCTGCCGTGTCCATTTAAAATCGATTTAAGTTTTTCGTACTGCCATATGATTTTGACAGTTTGGTTTTGTTTCATAATTTGATTTTTTATTATTTCCAGAAGGTAATCAACTTCTGTGGCAGTAAAATTGGGAGTCCTTTTATCACTTTTGCTCCTTATTTTAATAATTTTTACAAAACAATTTATTATTTTCTAAACTTTTCACAATTTCACTTGCTTCCAAATTTGTTTAAACAGCTGTTTTTTATTGAGTTGTCGATAATTTTTTGACATTTACATTGTGCTGCCGTACTTTTATTGCAATTAATTAACAAAAATAATTTTAGACTGTAAAACAGAAAGCTATTTTAAATCCATCTTAAATTTTAAGGAAAATTTACTAATTTTGTATTTGAATCCCAAGTCAAAAATCGGGGGTTAGTCTGCTTTAAAAAAAAATGACCACTCTAATTTTATCACAAAAAAATATTTTCCAATTTAGAGAAATTAAAAATCGAACTCAAGCAGCACAAATTTTTCAACAATTAAATGCCATTATTACAGCTTGCTGTTAGCTAAAAACATGATTTTATCAGGCAGATAAACTATTTTTTATTAAAACAATTCCCGTTTAACAGAAAGTGAGTGGTAACTTATCGGAACAATAATCCAACCGCTAAATTAATGAGTGGTTTAGCTTTTGCATTTACCACATTTGATTGTGTTTTAGCTACGTGAAACTGAAATGGTTAATTCATTGGAAAAATTTCCCTGAAAAAATTCATTTACTCTTCCTCCAGACTTAAACCTCTCAAAAGTATTGCCACAATTTAATAAAAAACTAATTTTCTTATTGCTAAGTTATAATAATGAAAATTATTTACCGGCCAGCTTTATGGTTCACTTTTATTAAAAGTAACTTAAGCTAACGCTAACCTCATCGCCAGATCGTAATAATGGCTCTAAGAGGACTTAAATAACTGTCGTGGTTTTAAGCTTCAACTATATACAAATTTTACTGATACGCTTTATATCTTTACCAGGGCTGAAACTTTTGTGAAAATTGATGTTTTCCTTATTGTTTTTTTGTGATAAATAAATATGCTCTAACTAAATATTTAGCCGAATCATTAAATCATTTTAGGAACTTTCTGATGGTCACTTTGGCAGTTGGTGGTACAAATTTAGCGTTTTACTGGAAGAAAATTGGGATCATTGCTAATGAAACAAACGTTAATTGCATTCAACTTCCGCCAAGAAGTGTCTCAAATATTCCCCCAAAATCCCTTTAATCCAAACAAAATTCTGTATGCCCAAAGCACTTGTTGTAAAGTCACCACGTTCGGGGACAAATCCCCCACGGCTGGCAGCTCTGACCTCATTTGTGATATGGCCTGCGCTGCTGTGTTTCATATCGATTGCGTACAGAAAATTGTTATCGACTTCGAAAATATTCTTGTCATGAAAAAATTGTGTGAACACAAGTTCAAAAATGACACCATAAATATAAAACCATTTAAAACTCACGTTTTGAGATTTTTGTTGTAAAAATTTTTCTTTTGAAAAAAAAAAACATCACATTATAGATTTATTATTTTTCATTACCAAACGCATAATGTTGCATGCATCATTAAGCCTTTTCCTAAGATAAATATTAGTACTGATAAGATAAATATTTGTAAAGTTATGCACATACAAGCTTATTTTCAATTCCCACAAATTGATGACTTCCTCTCCTTCACATATTTGAGAAATTCTTGAACAAAAAAGCAATCATTTATTTTCAATTTGTAGCACATAGAAAAGAAACCAGAAAAACAATAATCCCCAAAACTTTTTATGTGCAGGAAAATGTTGTAGTAAAATTAAAAACAAAATACCACAAAACAACCAACAATGAGCAACAATATATTTGGATAATTGCTCAATTTCTTTTTCTTAACTTTTCGTTCACAGAAAACTAATCCGTTTTTAATTTACTGCTGCTGCTGTTGCTGCTGCTGGAGGAGGAGAAGAAAGAAACCCTTCATTGAACAAATAAAAAGATTAAATGTTCGATTACATACAGGAGTTTGTGGTACTGACTGGCACATACAGAGATGGGATTTACTTTGCATGAAGCAATTAACGAATGTTTGAAGTGCTTTCATTTGCCTGAATGCAATGAAAGTGTGTGTGCGTGTGTGTGTGTGTGTGTGTGTGTGTGATGGCGGGAATAATTGTTTATATAAATTTAATAATTTGTTTCATTTATCACACGTCAGCAGCACGCTCGTACACAAAGCACACTTCAGGCACTTTTATTCTTACACAGTATTTATTATATTGTTGTTTCTGGAGTTTTGATGCACTGCGCCAGCAGATATGTAAATGTATGCTGACAATTTTATTATGCAATGGAAAAAAAAATTTAAAATTCCATATTATATATTCATAATAATTATTGTAAGTTTATTAAGCTCTTATTTGAAGTATTTCTACGGAATATTTGTCAGATAAACGTGTAATAAACCTTCAATAGTTTTTATGAATATGGGTGTTTATGTATTACTTTATTATATTATTATTATTATTTTATTATATATTATATATTTTATTAATATTTTAACAAAAGACCTTTAGCTCAAGAAAATAAATATATTTTATGTATTACTAATTTAGGTCCAAAAAAGAACATGTCGGCATATAGACAGCTAAAAAAGACCGTAAATTTTTTGAAAAGGCTCATTTTTTTGGCCGAAATTAGTACATTTCAATTGGCTCTTAAAGCAAATAAATAATTAAGTTCATATTTTATGTATTACTTTTATTTCTTTGTTATGAAACCTAGTTTTCGATATATACCAGATTAAATGTATTTCAGCGGAATACTTTATATTAAAAAAATATTTTCTTTAGATCTTCGGGTTATTGTACTTGTTGTGGCCCGTAGTTACAAAGATATTACACAACTTGAGCTAAAGTAAATACAATTTTTGGCTAGAGCTTTAAGCTCGTCGTTCTTTTTCTCGATGAAAATAAAAAGCACCATATGCTTCAAATATTTCTAAGGCAAAAGAAAACCCTTCTATTCAAGATGCCTCATTAATTTTCATATACAAGGTGCCTCATTAACTTTTATATACAAGGTGGGCCAAACGAAATCACCCTATTGAAAGTTGCTCTTATTTTGGCAATTGGCAGCCAATGTCAAATCTGTTTTTTCATTTGTAAACTACACAGCCGTACAATACAAGTGAACAAGCCATAGAGCGATACACTCCGCAAGAAGGTGGAATAATCGTGTCCATGTGCAAGTGGAGGATTTTTCGACCAAAATCATAACGAGCGATGATTTCCACCCCAGTGAGTACGTGAGCAAGCAAAACTATCGCTTCTGGGGCACTAAAAATCTACGAATGATGCACGAGGAGCCATTACACCCGCTCAAAGTGACTGCATGATGCGCTGTTCACTCTGGAGCAGTCATCGTGTTAATTTTTTTTTCGAGAATGTCGCTAGTCAGACGACAACTCGATATAGGGCCATGGTAAACGAGGGTTTTCTGCCGCAATTGAACGAAATAGGTCGAGAGGGTATGTGGTCTATAGAAAATGTAAGAACATATATCAAATTGCTGTTGCTTGCTATAGTTTGACAGAACAGCCATCAACTCGTCGCAGTGCCCAAGAAACGAACATCACCGATGAAAATTTTAAATAAAGATTTGAATTAACAAAGTTCTAAAGTTCAATTGACTCAGAAACTGAAGCCTTACAACCATTCCAATCGAAGCCAATACACCGAAGTTGTGGTTCAATAGACAAAAGTGAAGGCTGACTTTACAAAGAAATCATCTTCATCGATGTCACCGTTTAATCTTTAACAAGCAGAATTTCCGCATTTGGCTAAATGAGAATCTACAAGCGATTTTTAAGAAGCCGATGCATCCACTAAAGGTAACTGTTTGGCGGGTCTTATGGGCTGGTGGCGTTACCGGAATGTACTTATTCAAAAATTATGACGACCAAGCAGTTACCGTGAATGGTGTTCACTATCGCGTGGTAATAACAAAATCGTTGTCACCAGAAATTGGGGACAATGACCTTGACGATTTCTGGTTCTAACACGATGATGTCACTGGCCTTACACCTTACGAAGCAATGGCTCTTTTGTACGTAACGATGCTATCTGGCCACCGCGATAAAGTGATTTGACGTCATTGGACTTGAAGATATTGAAAAAAAAATTATACGTCAATGTTCTAAGAGCAATTCAAGAGCTAAATAGTGAGATAATTCGAAATTCAGCTTCAATTATGTCTCAAAGCCCTTGAAAATATGGACGATGCGATGTAAACATGCCAGTGAAGTCAAAGCGAGCATTTGGCCGATCTTTTCTTGTACACGTAATTGTATTAGATTCTTCTATTGTAATAAAAAAATGCTAATATAATATATACATATGTATGTAACTAGTAAAAATTCTAATATCAACTTAATTATTTATTTGCTCTTAAGCCAATTGAAACTAGACCTTATTAATTGTTTCTGACTTTTTCAGCAGTCTATATGCCGAAAATAAAAACCTTTAGAACAGAAAAATTTTTTTGTGTATTGGTCTGTTTTTTTGGAACTGATATCATTCTTTTAATGGCTTTCCCTTGAAGCTCTCTCAAAAGTATTAAATTTGAGCTACTAATATGGTTTTATTGAGCATATTTAATGCAAGTTTCGAAATGCTTAATGGCATCTTCGTGTTTTATTTTGGGTTCCACAATTTACCCATTTTGATGTAAGTAGCACAAATTATATCACGCAACTGACTCTCAAACTGATATCAAACCATTAAAAAACGAAAGGTAACGGTACATTTTTTACATTCCTTCTTAGTAATTGTTTAGTAGCAATTATGTTTTTATATGATTTTACGTTTGTTCGTTATGCCGAGTACAAAAAACAATTTTTGTTCGTTATATAAGGTATTCAGTAAAAAAAAATTTTGATGTTCGTTAAATGCGATGTTCACTAAATCGAATGTTCGTTAAATCGGAGAACTACTGTAATTAAACCATTATTTTTTTATATCTAAATTTTGTGTACAGACTTTAAGTTCAATTGTATAGTATGTTGAGTCTGATTCACACTTTCCGTTCAAGGTATAAAAATGTAAAAAAGAATTGGGTCGGCTTTAGTATAATGGTACCAATTGCCCTATACTGAAAAAGTGTGCTGCCAGATGCTTACAGATTTTGCACGCGAAACCGGTGTTGGTTATACCATGCAGGAGAAAATCCCTTAGCCCGGCCGAAGGCCGTTTGTCAAGAAAAAATTGTTCATACCTATGAAAAAAAATTTTGAATTAAATGTAAAAAAATACGATTTTGGATGCTTGAAACCGTTTACTAATTCGCGATTTTATGTTCTGCGCAAACACTTTCCTCTGGCAGCACTGTTTTACCAACATTTTCATAATTTTCTTAGTAAATTCCGCAACTTCCACATCGAATTACTAATAAACTAAAAGCCTGCGGCAGACTTTGACTTCTGATTTGGTAGGTCCACGACCCCCTCTACAAACCTATAAAACTCATTTCTTTCAAAGCCTGGCTCCTTATACTAAAGTTTCCCCAAAGAATTTTATATTAAAAAGTGCATTTATGCTTTGCAGCCAATTGATTCTCTGCCACAACTGAAGTCGTTGGCCACTAACAGTATAAATGTATGTATGTATATTGGGTGTTGCAACGCCCTCAACATTATTTTGTCTTGCAAAAATGAGCAAAACAGGCTGACTGGCAGTAAAAAGACTGTCTGCCAACCAAGCTGTCTTGTGGATGTGTCTTGAGCAGTTTTATTTGACAAGAGTTGACTATTATAGCAGACCATACAACAACGCATAACACTTCACATTCTGACAGTCATTTAACACTTCTATTCAAATACCAGTGCTGCACAGCAAACACACAGTCCCTGTATTCCACAAAACAAAATCAAAGGCATCCGCAACACAACCATCTACAACTTATCGTACGCTTTATCTAACACATTTGGAAAGCAACACGTTCCCAAAAAGAAAGAAAAAAAAGAAGCAAATCAACTTCTAAGCCCTAAAACGCAAATGTACGCTGGCCGAATTTTAATTTATAACTTCTGTTGGTGGCTCCCCATAACTGCTTAAGAACTTATCCTTCATTCATAAGACTGCTGTGAGTGTGAGTGCTTATGGTCTGTGCACTCGAGATTATGGCGGTTACTACCCGCTTGGCAGTTATTGTTGGTCTATTCATTTAAAAGGTGGTTTAATGTGACTAAAACAGAACCTTTGTACTTACATGATGAGCACATCCATATGTGTGTATATGCAGGAATTCTTTGTTTCCATTTGAACGCCCACCATAAAGCACTGCGTCTTATGATGTTTCAATTTCAAGCAGTTCTCATTTCTTGGCCTGGCAAATAAGAAAGAAACTATTCTTCATAACAAAAAAGAAAGTGTGGTGCAAATAAATCATTTTTGTTTCAACAATACATTTAAAACACTTTTATCAAAATCAATTTATTATCAATTTCCAAGACGTTTAGAACCTGTTCAAGTGCAGAGCCTTAAAAGAACATAAAGTCACCTTTCAAATTTTACTTACTGATAAATTTACTTCACATGTATTTGAAATAAAAAAAAAAAACTTCAGCTTAAATTTTATTTTATTTGCAGAAACTAAAAAGATGTGAAAAATTTGAAATTTGGAAGAAAAAAATTAATGAACTTATTTTAAATTATAGACAATGAGTCTGAGGTGAGTGGATCGATCAGGAACAGGAAGCGCATCAGCAACAAATCTTTATATGTGAAAATGTGAAGCATACCGGAGACCTGACCAGATGTCAATTAAGAAAAATTCATTACTGACTTTAATATAATCTAGATGTAGTTTAAAGGACAGACGATTATCTATCATGACACCTAAATAGTATATGCATTTTTTTGTCTGTATGTATGTGTGTGTGCATGCATGTATGTACGGAATTAATGTGCAAAAGGTCGTATACAAAAAATTAATTATTGTTTCTTAATTCTCTTCTCGATGTTCTAAACGATAAAATATAATTTGACAGATATCTTCTGAAATTGTTGGTCATTTTATTGTGGTGGAGGGGAAAATAGAGGAAAAGAACTTGCCTCCAAGTTGTCATTTACTGTCATTCTGCCTTCAGTTGTGTTTGTTGTTGCTCACATGATTAATTGCAATTGCAAGATATTTTGACAGCGAAAATGAATTTGTTAAGACTTACAAAAAAAAAAAAAAAATAATAATAATTAAGAAAAAAAAAATACATTTCTGCGCTTGGCTGACGACGTCAAAGAGGTTTCTAAACCTTTTGCTGCCCGAGCCGATTTGGTTTTGAATAAAAAATTTTAAAAATATGTAAATTCCACTGTATTCAATTGCCAAGGTTTCATATGGAAATTCTCTTCCATTAGATATGTAGGTGTTAGATTTCATGAGTTGTTATCTCCTGCGGCTTTTTACCCAATAATATAGTTTGTTTACCCAATAATATAATTTATAAATTTTTAAACGCCCGCGTGTACTGAAATGACTCTTCCGTTTACGCATATCTTTTTGAATAAAGTAAATTAATTACGCTTTTTGAGTTGTTTTAAAGAAATGTCCAAAGAAAATGTTGCTTAGAATTTACACAAGGTATTTAGACATATTTTAGGGCAACGACTACAAATAATGAAGTTTACGTTTCTACATCAAAAGGGCAACATTTTCAATTTTGTATGGCAACCAAAATTCTAGAAGGCATTGTTTCATTATATTGTTTTTAATTAATTATGGTTATGGTGACATTTTCTCTCGATTTCAGTTTCAATAAAATCTTCAAAAAGGCATTTTACACTCAGGATATTCATGCGTAAATAATAACACCGGTATTCATAGAATATGAAAAAAAGAAATGCGGTCGGGGGACCCCCGTTAGGAACGAAGTTCCTTACGATTTTTTTCATCTTTGAATGTAATACAAGTTGAAATCTGTATGTTTTATTTTGTGTTGTTTTTGAAATTTTTAAATTTTATGATTCTTTAAATTTTTGGAACGTTTTCCAACTAATTAATATTTATTGGTAGGTGTCTCCGCTGCTGTCAGTGGAGACACCGCCCATCATATACAATTGCTTGTCGACAGTACACCAATACATATAAACAGCTCACACGCTTTCGTGACGATTTCTACTAATTTCCACTACCAGCAAGCCGCGTTAAGGAACTTCGTTCCAATAAATAATTAAGTTATTTAGTTGCTTTGAGAGCCAATTGAAATGTACAGCAAATATTTTGAAACGGTTCATTTTTGATATTCATCAAAAGTAAATTAATGTTGAAACACATTTTACAACAAATTTTTCATATCAAATTTGTTCTAAAATGTATTTGAGCAACGTTTTATTTTTTTATGAATACCGATGTAAAGCTGTACTGCCTGCCTGTTCTTTTAGATGCAAACAAAGTTAAAACACAAACACATAGAAATAATCATAACGGGTTACCCATTTCGTGGTTTCAAAAGTATAGGACTGGAATTCGTCAAATCTGTCAAACTAAGTTGTTGAACCAATTTTTTCTTGTCAGTGTTGAAAGGCTGACAAAAATGTGTCGCTTCGTTAAGAATATTGGAATTCGAGCCACTCTGTTGTATCACACGGTGGCCTACAGGGTGTCAAATTTTTATAACTCTGGTATAAAAAAGTTTAGGTATAAAATGATTTCGTTTAGACAGTCAGTAATGCAGAGCTCAGGTGGTTGGATGGTCATGCGCTGCTGCTTAAAATGCTGCTTATAAAATTAGTCATGAATTCGTGATGAGTGACGTGGTGGTCGTGAAACAGTCATGGTATGTACCCCAGCCAGTAAGTCTTTCATCTTTACTTTTCTTGTCTTCTTAAAAAAAAAAAAAATTGTGCGGTCGGGGGACCCCCGTTAGGAACGAAGTTCCTTACGTTTTTTCTTCATCTTCGAATGTAATACAAGGTGAAATCTGTATGTTTTATTTTGTCTTGTTTTTGAAAGCAAATAATATAGAAGAACGAATTACATCAGAAAAATTCAAATATATCGTTTTATTTTTTTACTTTTGACACACAGTATTTTTTTTTTTTTTTTGTCAATTTGTTGGTCAATTTTTCCATATTGCTGTTTTGTGTTGTGACATACTTTACGTTAGCGACATCTAGCAACTGATAGTGTCCCTTTTCACAACTAATTGATATTTATTGGTTGGTGTCTCCGCTGACAGATAAACCAATACATATAAACAGCTCACACGCTTTCGTGACGATTTCTACTAATTTGCAGTACCAGCAAGCCGCGTCAAGGAACTTCGTTCCAAAATGTTGTTTACTTTAATTTTATCACAGAAAAAAAAAACTTTCGCAATGTTGAGGAAGTAAAAATCAAAATTACACCGCAGGAAATTATGAACAAAATCAAATATATATTTTAAGCACCAATTGAATATTGTAGCTGAACGTTTTGATTTTCTTTAATGGGCTGGCATTCGATTTTACTGCCTCAGAATTGAGAAAGATTTTTAGGTGAACAATTTTTAATTAATACAACAAATATTTTAATTGATATAATGAATTCTTTGAAATGATTTTTTTCTGTGTGCCATTTGGGAGAATTGGCTCTGTAACGGACGAGTAGTGAGTAGCCCTGTAGTAGGGCTTTGTTTATTCTCTCTCTCTATGAGTTCTCCCTCTACTATTTTGGTAAATGCCTGCCCCTGCTGCACTTAATGAATAACCCCCTAATTCATAAAAATTATAACAGGCTTATAAGACTGTTATTTGACATATTTGTGTGGAAAATCTGTCAAATAAGAGCTTTATAAACCTGTTATAATTTTTATGAATTAGACGGTTAATTAATTAATTAAAAACGAATCTTTCTTTTTCTCTCTCAATTAGTATATAATTAATATAATTTTATTGTTTCTTGTTCTCTTTTTTGATTTTTCTTGTTTGTTGTTTTCTTATTGGTTTCTTCTTTGTTAAATTAGTAAATAATACAAAAGAAATTATTTGTTAATTAAAAATTAATTATAATAGTTAGAATATATGTATTGTATGTATATATTTAGTAATATATAATATACTACAAAGAAAAAGATTTTATATATTCAGCTGTTCTCCTTTTTTTTTTGTTATAAAATAAGTTCAAAAGATCGTTTTCTTCGGTTAAATTAGCAGTCCTTTTTCTAGTCCGTCCGTTAGAGTCGGAAAGTTTATTTTTAGAATTTTTCTCTACAAATAAATGGTCTCTGATTATTGCAATATCTAGAATTATCACTATAAATTGGTTTTTCTTTTTTGTTTTCTCAAGTTAAATATGTATGCTCTTAAATTTAGTAAATATTGTTGCTCTGAATATGTGATTCAATAATTTGAGTTGGTTTCTTTGGTTATTGTTGTGGTTGTTGGTATTATTGTTTTGTTGTGGTTGTTGGTTGTTGGTTGAAGTCGTAAGCTTAATATGGATAGAGAGATTTACGTTTGAGTTCCATATCCAGATCAGCCAACTGCTGTAGGAAACCATCATTGGGATGTATGTCGCGACGCATGCGCACCGTGCGTATGGCATCAACAGCTGACATTTTGCGGCAAATCATTAAATAGGCCAAGACACAGGTGGCCGATCGTGAAACCCCCACCAAACAGTGGACCAGAACTTTGCCTGAAAAACAAAACATTAAAATGAATATTTAAATCGTAAGAAATTGATAAACAAAAAAAAAAACAAAAGACGTAATAATATTTGTTGCAAATACCTCCGCTGCTGATGGCACTGTCTATAAATTTAGCCGCCACATAGAAATAGCGTGATATATCAGTTGTAGGAGCATCAATCATTGGGAAGCCCATGTATCTGAAAAAAGTGTCTTTGCTGTTTCTTCTACACGTATTTTTATACAAAATCATTTTTTGTTTTTGGTTTTTGCAATGAAATTATTTTACACAGATGTTTAAGGTGCCAACAGGTTGTCATAATGTCGAAAATGTTTTCAAATGCAAATATATATGTATGTACAAGGCAATTGATATTTGATTGCAAAAATAAAAATTCGTAAATGTTTGTGTAGTGATGATGAAACCCAGAGACAGTGTAATTTTGAAAATGTTAAAAATTAATTCAAATATTTATTAGATTTGAAGCCAAATAAAACAGGGGAGAAGGGTCTACAATGTCAAGCGTTTATATGCGAGGAGAGTAACAGAAGATTTATTAAGGCAACATGTTTACCAGAGAACTGCAAGGAGTGTTTATTTAAATTGTCCAAGTCAAGTCTACGGTCTTTTATTCGTTTTAAGAACGAAAGCATTAAATACCTAAAATATATGTAAAGGGCGTTTAACTGAAGGCTGTGATATACTATCCTACTCAATTGTACAATTCATTCACAGAAAATGTGTAGCTGAATCTGATAGAGTTCTGACCTACATTCAAAATGGGCAATAAAACTGCCACTTTATTAACAGTAGCTCTGTTTCCTTACTCCACTTTGGTATCTCATGGGATACCAAATGGATGCTCGTAAAGTGTTCCCGTACTTTAAAATTGGGCAAATGAGAGCGTTTGGGAGAGAACATTGTGCTTCTTCTTCTTGCACGAAATAGCCCGCACTTTTTCTGCGGGCTAGTTTGGGCAATTAGTTCAGCTGTCAGCTGTTTCAAACAATAACATAAAAGAAATAAATGTTTTGCGGAAACAAAAAGAAAAATTGGATATTAGTGTGAAAAACTAGTTTAAGGCATTCTCTAAAAAATTGTTTATTCTCTAAAAAATTGTTGATTGTTATAAATTTATATTTACAAATTCATTTATGTAGTTATATGAATTTAAAAAATATTTTTAAGCTTTCCTACTTTAGGTCTACAAAATAGACCTTAATGCTTTCTGTCTTTTTTCAGCCGTCTATATGCCGCCGACATTTCGTTGCTGCTAAACAACTCATCAGTAGACTTGAAAAATTTAAAAAGAATGTTTGAAGCCCAACTACTTATTCCGAAATTCTCATGAACAAAATGCTCAAACAATCTTTTTATACAGAAAGCATTTTACGCCTTGCAACACCTTTACTTTTTATAGCACTTCCTTACACCAGGTGATCTTGGGTTACCAACAACTTGTATTCTTGAAAGTATCAAAAAGTAAAAGTTTTTGAATATTCACAAATGAACTTAATTATTTATTCGCTATAAGAGGCAATTGAAATTTATTACTTTAGGTCTAAAAAATAGACCTTAAGGCTTTCTGCCGCCGCCTAGTAGACGGCTGAAAAAAGACAGACGATTAAGGTATATTTTTTAGACCTAAAGTAATAAAATTTCAATTGCCTCTTATAGCGAATAAATAATTAAGTTCATTTTTAAATTTTTAAATGGTTGATTGTTATATATTTATATATACGACTTTATTTATGCATATGTATATGAACCCTGAAGGAAATCTAGAGTCAAGTGGCTCCAAGTCGCTACTTTCTTATCAAATTGTCAACAGAGTGTCTCCCGATTTTTTTTTTTTTTTTTTTTTCGAACAGTGCTGTGATTGTTGAAATCTGTAAGGCCACCAAAATCGTGGAATAACAATCGTTTTTATTTGGAGAGAAAACATTGAGTTGACAACATTGTTTATAAGTAAGTAGACAAAATTTATTTCTTGATTTTTCAATTGAGTTTCTCTACTGATATTTCTTTCAGGGTAACCACAATGTCTATAGAGAAACACTAGTACCATGGTCATCATATAGCCCCATTGGAACCACCTAGTCACTAGTTGCTGCGTCAGTAGCTGATTTGCAATGACAAGCACATATTGAATGTCAACAGAAAAATCATTGCATGAGGTACATAATATGTCACTAGTACTGGTGACCATGTCAATAGCAAATCATTAGAGGCCAGCTCGCACACTAAGGGTTCCGTACGTATGTATGTGTAATGTACGTATGGAATGGCATATGTGAATACATATATTGTATAAATTTCATCTCTCTGTCTCTAACAGCTTGAGAGTTACGTTTAATTGTTACTCTACATTATATGGGGACACCTAGTAGTTTTCGACTTGTTGTTGTAAGGCATCTGGGAATACATACACTATGCGAATTTCGGCTCTCTATCTCTTACGGTTCGAGAGTTATAGCTAACTGTTACTTTACGTTGTAAGGGGACACCTGGTAGTTTTCGACTTGTATATGAGTACATATGTTGTGCACATTTCAACTCTCTGTCTCTTACAGTTTGGGAGTTACGGCTAATTTTTGTTTTACGTTGTTTGGGACACCTGGTGGTTTTCCACTTGTTGTTGCTTTTAGCATTTGTTGTTGTAGGGCATATGTAAATACATACATATATTGTGCGAATTTCAGCGAATTTCTTTTACTGTTTGGGAGCTACGGCTAATTGTTACTTTACGTTTTATAGGGACACCTGGTAGTTTGCGATTTGTTGTTTTCTTTAGCATTTGTTGTTGTACGGCATCTGTAAGTACATACACTGTGCGAATTTCAACTCTCTATCTTTTATGGTTCGAGAGTTATAGCTAATTGTTACTCTACGTTGCATAGGGACACCTGGTAGTTTTTGATTTGTTGTTGTTTTTAGTAGTTGTTGTTGTAGCAACAAGGTACAACAACATCCTCAACAACATCTACGGTCTCGTAGAATGAACGCTGTGACGCACGGACGGACGGACGTAGAAGTCTTCGTAATAGGGTTTCGTTTCACTCTGATGAGTACGGAACCCTAAAGAGTGATCAACCAAGGGTTGCACTTGAGCCTGAAAAAGTAATTTAATATAAATGTAAGTTTCCGTTAGTTGGCTGCTTGATTTGTTTTCACAACCATTCTTGCTTTCACATTCAGCAATCGCAGCCATAGTTCTGATATGTAATCACGTATTATCCTGCACATCTGAGTTTGAATGCAAGTTTTCGACTTCTATAGAATTTTGACTGAACTTGAACCAAGAACTTTCTTTTATTTTCCTTGTACAAACGCTTCAATTACTACCCCTCGCATATATATGTCAATGATTAACAGAAAAGTGGCGTTCGCTTATGCTGGTATTAATAAATCAAAATACATGTTATGGGATGGAATGTGCAGTGAATGTCATTCATACCTAATGTTTGGCATATCGCGATAATAACTGTGCCCTGTATCGACCTGACCATAACGACAACCTTCTGCCGCATTCAGTACATGTGTAATGCCCATCATACGCAGGTATGTTTTATTTTTAGCGGCGGCACTAAACACAGAGCAACCATGAAAAGAAATACAAAACATTGGAATTAACCTTCAAGCGTTTGAGTGAGTGTATGTATGTATGTATGTAGGAGAATTTGGCCTTCTAACTTACGCATCGCCAATGTAGATGCCTGGATAAACCTCATCACAGTCCACATCGTGTATGGCACATTCTGACCTTCTCAGACCTGGCAATGAGCGGGAGGGTGTCATTGAATAATGCAACACACGTTGCAATTGACGTCCTGTTGTGTGTTCACTTGAAGAGGCTGCTGACTCCAGACGGCTGGGCGACTACAAATATAAAATAATATCGAGAAGAAGAGAAACAACATTTTAAAATATAAATATAATCAAATAAATAGAGTCTTATAAGATTTGTTGTTGTTTGATTCCTAAAAGCCCCCTTGACTTTTCGTCATGATTGCTGTGTTGACATTCATATTTGTTTAAAAAGGATTTTCCTACACACACACACACACACACAAACACACAGTGTCGCGCACGGGCGCACACATGCAGCCAAACAACAATAGCATGACATGCAGAACAACCGAATCTTGTGCTCTTCGTGCCCTTCCTTCGTTTATGTGTGATGCCAGCCATTGTACTTGAAAGTAATTAATGACTGACTTGCCACCACCACCACCACCACCTCCATTTGGGGGCATTTCCTTTTATCCCTCATTGACAGCTTCTTTTATAATTACACTAAAAGTTCAAAATATTCTTTTTTAATAAACACAAAGCCCTTGAACTGTCGTTGAGGGAAAACTTGTTTTCTTCTTTAAACAGTAAAACATGGCGTCAACTACATTTTTTTCAAGATTGCCGCCATCACTTGCACTGAAGAGATTCGTTGGGGTTTTTGTTTTCATAAAAAACAAAAGCGCTAAATTTACTTGCATATACTATCAACTAATTATAAAGCAAAATACTTGTTTATTGCTATTCGAGGAAGTTGGTTTCTTCTTTCAGCAAATACCAAGGGGCTGGCTGGAAAGCGTACAATGGCACAGGAGAACAAAATCGGATACAGAGTTTCGATCATTTTAGTATATGAATAGCAAATATAAAGATCAGCGTGTAATAGTAGAAGAAAAAATTTAGGCATGGATATTTAAGAAATTGACCTTAAAATTAATAAAAATATTTTCTAAAGCTTAAGGTCTTTTATTTTTCTTTATTAATTCTTCGATATTTCGCTAGCAATTTGTTAGCATCGTCAGGAATCTTTAATTGTTTTTATTTTCTATCAATTAAAGATTCCTGACGATGCTAACAAATTGTTAGCGAAATATCGAAGAATTAATAAAGATAAATAAAAGACCTTATGCTTTAAAAAATAGTTTTATTAATTTTAACAATAAAGGTCAAAAAATTATAGATAAAATAATAAATTGACCTTAATGTTTTGTGTCTTTTTCAGCCGTCTATATGCCGCCGACATTTCGTTGCTGCTAATCAACTCATCAGTAGACTCGAAAAAACGTAAAAGAATGTTTCAGACGCAACTATTTATTACAAAATTCTCTAAATGAGAATCAGAAATATTTTGAAACTGAACATTTCTGATTATGATTGAATAGAAAATATTAAGATATATTTTTAGACCTTTTCAATTGGCTCTTATAGTGCGAAAAATAACTAAGTTCATTTTTGAAAAGAATTTCTTTTAGCTGGAAAAGGGCAGCTCAGAAAGTTCATGTTGTATAATGTAAAATTCCTTGTGTCTTAAGGTGCGTTTAGACTATGCTAATATTTGGGCAAAATCATAAAAATTTTGTTTGTCCTAGTGTAAACACTCGAATTTGTTAGCCTCCAAATATTTTTCGACTGTTTGTTGGCTAACAAAAATGTTTGTTTGTGAAGAAAGCTTTGGATAGTGTAAACACTTTGTCAGCAAGTCGCAACAAATATTTGGCTCGATATTTTTTGATTGTACTCGCAACATTTTTGGCGGAACAAACAGCGACAAGTAATTGTAGAAACGTGGGTTGCCAACAGTTACTTTTGACAGTGCTTAACATATAAAAAATTAAATAAATTGAAATGGCAATACTGGTCAATTCGTTTGACAGATTTGTAAGTGAACAAATATTAACTAAATATTAGGGCGCTGCACCCAAGCTCGAACCCACATTCTTCTGGATCTTTTTTTTTTCTCTTTTTTTCTTTTTGCTGGGTTTTTGAAACTGCTAGAGCTCCAGCAGATATTAATAATAAATCTCCAATATCACTCTCACTAAACATTTTAACTTTTCACATTACTTCACAAACACAATTTGATACTGTTTGACAGAGGTTTGTCATACACACCGGACAAATAAAATTATTAGTATATGGTGTAAAGGGGTACACAAATATTTGTACCAAACAGGGCTGACACCAAATTTTCTGTTACATGCGCAAATAAAATTCAAACAAATATTAGTGCAATCTAAAGCCATGCCATAGTCTAAAAGCACCTTTATAATAAGGTGCAGTCTAACCCAAGTCGGTAATTTTCACTGCAGCCATTCTGTTAAGCTATGTATGTATAGACGGTTGTAAGATCTTGCCGTATGGTCAGAAAATGTATAAAATATTTTTAAACAATCGTGTGAGATCTAACAATTTCTTGAAACTGAAAATTACGTGGCAATTAAAACTTAAATCTCAGCTGTATACATACAAATATCTAAATTATTTATCACCGAAAGTTCTTTTAAATACTAACTACACCTTTATACATATGTAAGTAAACAAAAGTTTAGAAAAGGTATTTTTCATTTTAATTCAGCGCAAACAAAGACATTCACTTTCACTTTTCTTTGTGGTATTTTTAAATATTTGACCCTGAGAAAATTTGCTTAAACTAAACTTTTAGAGAAATAAAAGCACGCCAATTGCTTTTTTTTTCTTCTTTTTTTTTTTGTAAAAGTAATTTTAGCCAAATGAATTTTTGTCAAACTAAAAACAAACTTATACATAAAAGTTTTTTTTTTTTATTTACAGAATCTGATTTCATTTAATACGCCAATTTATGTGCAAGATATTTTCTGATTGTGCATGTTTTGCTAAGTTTTGGCGCCCAGCCAACATGTGACAACAATGCAACAGCAACAACTATCGTCTTGGGAACATACATATGTATATTACAACAACTTTTAATAGTTAATTATATGCAAGAATTTTCGAATTTTTTTTTTAACCCCAAAAAAGCCCTGGCAGGAAAAACTTGGAAATGCGACAAACGACAAGTTGAACTTTGTTGGTGCAAGTCGCCGCCATCTCTTGCAATTGCTTTTATAACTTAAACCAATTAGTAAAACGTCTAAAACATTGAAAAGAGCATTTAAGAAATATTATGAAACCAACTAAAGTGGCATTAAGACAAGGTAAATGGCAACACATGAAGGTTAGATGTTAGTTAAACATATACTTCTATTTATTATTTTTTGCAGTTGAATATTTTTACATGCTCAAATAGTTTTATTTAGCATTTTGAAAATAAAGCGCCTAAAAGCAGACTTTAGCTATTTTTAATATTTTAAGCCTAATAATAGAGTAAACAAATGAACAAAGGTGAAGGCATTAGTTTTGAGACGCTGCACAATTAGTGAGACAATAGAAAACAACATTAAAAAACAAAGAACAAAAGCTCAAAATGTGGCAAAAGCAACAGAGAAAAACAATTTTATATGTTTATATATTTTTTACTTTTGCCAACACTTTCTAACAACAATTTTTTTCCCCAACCTGATAATACAGGGTGCTGTATCTGTCGCCAATGCTACTAGAAGTAGAATATCTATCAGCTGAATATCTGTCACTGCCGAGCTGTAAAATAAATAAAATTAAATTAAAATTGTTTGTCTTTGAAAAACTAAAATAAAAGAAATTCAGAAATAACAAAATAAATTAAAATTAACAAGTAAGAGTGCTATATTCGGCTGGGCCGAATCTTAAATACCCTTCACAATGGTACATACATTCTGATTGATTTTTGGTGCGAAAAGTTGTTTTATTTGGCTTTTAAAGCCGATTTCTTGAAATATCGGGAGACGCTATATCTGGGGTACATATGGGCCGATTTTTTCTGAATTTCAATATCAGATCCACTACCGGGATTTAACACAGGCTGCAAAACTTTTATTTAAATAATTCTTAATATGCTCAAGTTCAACCACTGGGTGACACCAATTCTTTTTAATATCAATGAAATAAAGAAAAGCAAAATGTATTTCTTAATTATTTATCAGTTAACGTTATAGTAAAATTTATTTAACAAAAAATTGCATATAATTGCATTATTTTTGAGTTATAATGCTAAACATTGCCATTAAGTGTGATTTGCTTTTCAATTTACTTACGTATGTGGGTACATGCATACGTATGTATGTATGTATAATAGAAAACTCTAAAATAAATTTTTTGTTATTGAATATTTTCAGTGTGTTCCATAAAACAATGATTATATACATACATATATACATACATACATATTTACATTGCTTGCTTTTACAAAATTATTTTTTTCTTGTGCACGTTGTTGATGATCTATTGCGTATCATCATACACATGTGTGTGTGTATGTACATATGTAAGTACGTAGGGAAACCCAAAATGATTTTTTGTGTGAATGAATTTGAAGACGCAATTGTTTAAAAGAATTTCATTGCGTACCCTTTTTTCAACAATTCTTTATATCACTTTCATTTTCAAGCTCGTGTATACATACGTATGTACATACATACACATTTTTACACCAAAGCAAAAAAATTGTTTATGCTAACATACTTGCATGCATACTTACATATGTAGATACATACATACCTACATACATACAAACGTATCTACATACATACATACATACATACATACATACATACATACATACATACATACATACATACATACATACATACATACATACATACATACATACATTCATACATGATCGCAAATATTTTCGAATTTTGCTTTTAAACATTATATACATATGTATGTATGTATGTACCATTATGATCGATTTTTGGTACCAAAAGTTGGGTGCATATGGGCCGATGTCCAAAAATTTTCTAATTTTGCCCCTAAACAGCCTGTATGTACCATTCCGACAAATTTTTAGTGCAAAAAACTGTTTCGTTTAGCTTCCAGGCCCGACTTCTTGAGATATCGGGAGGCGCTATATCTCGAACATATATGGGCCGATGACAAAAAGATTTCCAGTTTTGCTTCTGACTAACCTATATGTATCATCCTGATTGACTTTTGGTGCCAAAAGTTGTTTTATTTAGCTTATAGAGCCGATTTCTTGAAAAATCGGGAGACGCTATATCTCAGGTATATATGGGCCGATTTCAAAAATTCCTTCATTTCTAGGATTTAATGGGCACTAAAAATGATATGGTTTAGTTTTTAAGAAAAAATTTTTTTTCAAAAATCTGAATACACAAATTGCACAAAATACCCCTCAAAACCCGGTTTTTTGAATATATCTCGGCTATCCGTGGACCTATCTTACTGAATTTCAATAGCAGACCCACTACCGGGGTTTCACACGTTTTAGTGAAAGAATGAGGTTTCTATCTCAAACCGTTTTCTCAGAAACGGTATTTCAACGACTACAGACGGACAGACGGACAGACGGACAGACGGACAGACGGACAGACGGACAGACGGACCGACGGACAGACGGACAGACGGACAGACGGACAGACGGACAGACGGACATCGCTCAATCGTAATCGCTATTGATGCTGATCCAGAATATATATACTTTATGGGGTCTTAGATGGATATTTCAATGCGTTACAAACGGAATCACAAACTTATATATACCCTTACACATTTATGTGAAGGGTATAAAAATGTTGTTGCCAAGGAAAACTTATAAGATGTCTCTACAGGTGGTTTAACAGAAGTGATAATATTTTTCTCCAAAAGGAAACTTAAATTTTGCATTTATAAAAATTTATAAAAAGTTGTTTTTATACCCTTCACATAAATGTGTAAGGGTATATATAAGTTTGTGATTCCGTTTGTAACGCATTGAAATATCCATCTAAGACCCCATAAAGTATATATATTCTGGATCAGCATCAATAGCGATTACGATTGAGCGATGTCCGTCTGTCCGTCTGTCCGTCTGTCCGTCTGTCCGTCTGTCCGTCGGTCCGTCTGTCCGTCTGTCCGTCTGTCCGTCTGTCCGTCTGTCCGTCTGTAGTCGTTGAAATACCGTTTCTGAGAAAACGGTTTGAGATAGAAACCTCATTCTTTCGCTAAAACGTGTGAAACCCCGGTAGTGGGTCTGCTATTGAAATTCAGTAAGATAGGTCCACGTATAGCCGAGATATATTCAAAAAACCGGGTTTTGAGGGATATTTTGTGTAATTTTTGTATTCAGATTTTTGAAAAAAATTTTTTCTTAAAAACTAAACCATATCATTTTTTGTGCTCATTAAATCCTAGAAATGAAGGAATTTTTGAAATCGGCCCATATATATCCGAGATATAGCGTCTCCCGATTTTTAAAGAAATCGGCTTTATTAGCCAAATAAGACAACTTTTGGCACCGAAGATCAATCAAGATGGTATATATAGGCTATTTAGAGGCAAAAGTGGAAAATTTTTCCACATCGGCCCATATACACTCGAGATATAGCGCCTCCCGTTTTCTCAAGAAGTTGGCTCTAAAAGCCAAATAAAACAACTTTTGGTATCAAAAATCGATTAGAATGGAACATATAAGGTGTTTAAAAACAAAATTGGAAAATTTTTGAAATCGGTCCATATATATCTGAGATATAGCGACTCCAGATTTTTCAAGAAATCCGCTCTTTAAGCCAAATAAAGCAATTTTTGGCACTAAAAATCAGTCAGAATGGTACATATAGACTATTTAGAGGCAAACGTGGAAAATTTTGGACATCGGCCCATATACACTCGAGATATAGCGCCTCAAGTTTTCTCAAGAAGTCGGCTCTAAAAGCCAAATAAAACAACTTTTGGTACCAAAAATCGATCAGAATGGTACATATAAGGTGTTTAAAAGCAAAATTTGAAAATGTCTGCAATCGGTCTATATATACCTGAGATATAGCGTCTCCCGATTTTTCAAGAAATCGGCTCTATAAGCTAAATAAAACAACTTTTGGCACCAAAAATCAATCAGAATGATACATATAGGTTAGTCAGAAGCAAAACTGGAAATCTTTTTGTCATCGGCCCATATATGTTCGAGAAATAGCGCCTACCGATATCTCAAGAAGTCGGGCCTGGAAGCTAAACGAAACAGTTTTTTGCACTAAAAATTTGTCGGAATGGTACATACAGGCTGTTTAGGGGCAAAATTAGAAAATTTTTGGACATCGGCCCATATGCACCCAACTTTTGGTACCAAAAATCGATCATAATGGTACATACATATGTATATAATATTATATACATATGTATATAATATTTGCGATCATGTATGAATGTATGCATGTATGTATGTATGTAGATACATTTGTATGTATGTAGGTATGTATGTATCTACATATGTATGTATGCATGCAAGTATGTTAGCATAAACAATTTTTTTGCTTTGGTGTAAAAATGTGTACATATGTACATATATATACACGATCTTGAAAATGAAAGTGATATAAAGAATTGTTGAAAAAAGGGTACGCAATGAAATTCTTTTAAACAATTGCGTCTTCAAATTCATTCACACAAAAAATCATTTTGGGTTTCCCTACGTACTTACATATGTACATACACACACACATGTGTATGATGATACGCAATAGATCATCAACAACGTGCACAAGAAAAAAATAATTTTGTAAAAGCAAGCAATGTAAATATGTATGTATGTATATATGTATGTATATAATCATTGTTTTATGGAACACACTGAAAATATTCAATAACAAAAAATTTATTTTAGAGTTTTCTATTATAGGTATGTACATACATACATACGTATGCATGTACCCACATACGTAAGTAAATTGAAAAGCAAATCACACTTAATGGCAATGTTTAACATTATAATTCAAAAATAATGCAATTATATGCAATTTTTTGTTAAATAAATTTTACTATAAAGTTAACTGATAAATAATTAAGAAATACAATTTGCTTTTCTTTATTTCATTGATATTAAAAAGAATTGGTGTCACCTAGTGGTTGAACTTGAGCATATTAAGAATTATTTTAATAAAAGTTTTGCAGCCTGTGTTAAATCCCGGTAGTGGATCTGATATTGAAATTCAGAAAAAATCGGTCCATTTAAAAGCCAAATAAAACAACTTATCGCACCAAAAACCAATCAGAATGTATGTACCATTGTGAAGGGTATTTAAGATTCGGCCCAGCCGAATATAGCACTCTTACTTGTTCTATTTTATTCAGTTCATCACTGAAATGACTAAAAATAATGCTGAGTATGAATAATGCCTGCATAAAAAATGGCGTCTTCCCCAGCATATGGTAAAGGCAATATCTAGTGCTAATTGACAAGGGTAAAGGAGAGCCAAATGGTTCATCTATGTAAAGACCACTCTACCATGTGACGAATATCCCGAGTAGTGAGAATTCTAAGCGAAAGTGTAATACGGAGTTTGGTTTGGCTTACTTCGTTTTGTACAGTGTACATGATAGAGTACTACAGTCATAGAGAAAAAGTCAGCATGCTTATTATGAATTCCGACGTAGCTACGAAATTTTAGAAATTCAGAAGATTGGTATTATGAATTCCGAATGAAACGTACATTTGGCGTTTTTTTTTTTGCCAAAATTTTGTACAAACTCTTTTTATTGTCAGGAGAATACGAAAAGTAGTTGAAAATAAGAACAAATTAAAAATAAGTTTTTTAAATTGAATAAAAACTATTTTTAAGTAGTTATAAAATTATATTTCTTGAATAATTAATTGGTATATTTTAAAATAATTATTAGTTTTGCCATGATTTGAAACAAAAAAGTAACATAAACTAACTGCTGATTATACGTGTTGAAAAAATCGCTTCATATACACCATTTGCAACAGCAGACCTATGAAAAAATTTATTGAATTAAATGTAAAACAATACGATTTTGAATGCTTGAAACCGGTTATGAATTGGCGATTTTATGTTTTGAGCAAAAACTTTCCTCTGGCAGCACTATTTTACCAACATTTTCATATTTTTCTTAGTAAATTCCGCAACTTCAACATCGAATTATTAATAAATTAATAATGAACTAAAAGCCTCCGGCAGACTTTCACTTCAGTTTTAGGAGTTCCACGACCCCCTCTGCAAACCTATAAAACTCATTTCTTTCAAAACCTGGCTTCTTATTCTAAAGTTTCCACAAACTTTCAGATAATCACCAACTATTGCGGATGAAGAGACCGGATCTGGGTGCCGCAGTACAAAGCGGTTGAAAAGAGCCTGAAGGAAGGACAGACTGAGCCAAGAGGCTGTATAAGTGCAAACGGCAGCCACCTCCAGGCAATACCGATGCAGGCTTAGAGTCGAGGTTTTCAGTCCCAGAAAGGAGGGCTTGAGAGGCAGATATTGCGAATGAACGAAATCATTTTTCCCCTCCACCAAAAAAAAAAAAAAAAATTTTGGAACGAAGTTCCTTAACGCGGCTTGCTGGTAGTGGAAATCAGCAGAAATCGTCACGAAAGCGTGTGAGCTGTTTATATGTATTGGTGTATCTGCCGACAAACAATTGTGTAGATGCCTCCGCTGTCAATAAATATTAATTAGTTGTGAAAACGGCCACTATCAGTTGATAGATGTCGGTAAAGTAAAGTATGTCACAACAAAAAACAGCAATATTAAAAATTTGGCCAACAGTTGCTTTTCTTCGTTTTGTAGCAGATTGACAAAAAAAAAAAAAAAATTCTGCATGTGTCAAAAGTAAAAAAAATAAAACGTTCCAAAAATTTAAAGAATCATAATATTTAAAAATTTCAAAAACAACACAAAATATGTAAAACATACAGATTTCACCTTGTATTACATTTAAAGGTGAAAAAAAAACGTAAGGAATTTCGTTCCTAACGGGGGTCCCCCGACCGCATTTCTTTTTTTTTAATATTTTAATCATTAATTTAACTTTATAGCCAAACCATACGATTTGCAATTCTTAGTTATTTTATCAGGCCTGCGTTTTGTTTTACTTCCTTAGAATTTAGAAAGATTTTTTTTTTTGGTTTCATTTATTTTAAATCACTGCTATAAGCGCCAACACGACTGTATACAGCATGCACATTCATGAACGACATTAATTTTCTAAATAAAATTAACCTTGAATTCAGTTTTCTTAAAGGTGTTAAAGATGAAAAATTCTCACAAACTAAACCACAAATCTAAATAAATAATTTAACATGAAATGTGAAACATTAAACAATTTTGTCTACAACGTCAACAACATGTAAAAATGGCACAAACACAGACAGCTATTTGCGCAGCTTCTTCTTCTACTTCGTGCACTTATTTGCAAAATAAAATGAATTTGCAAATGATGCTAATGGGTTAAAATGTATATTTGGCACCTTTAGTTTCTACACGAATTTAGAAAGAATTTCACGTTGATGTGAATGAACGCACTGACGGTCAAACAAAATGAATATTTTGTTGTTGGCGAAAAGTGATTGAATCATTTTATTTTATTTCATTTATTTTAATTTTATAATTTATTTTATGTTTAGTGCAATTAGTCACATTCGATATCGCTTTTTCTCATTTAGTTTTTGTTTTACATACACTGAAAACTTTGCAGCGTTTTAATAGTTAAATAGTACAGGCTATTTTGGAGTTCGCGTGATCTCAAATCAAGAAATAACTGAAATGAAAGCTGAGAGCGAAGTTAATTATTTAGTTTCAATATATTTATGTTTTCAAATTTCTAATGCAATATGTTTTTAAAAATCGTACGATTTAACTGCAAGTGATTTTCATATTAGAAAAGTAGATTTTGTTGCTTTAATAACACTGTGCTAGTTGAAGAAACCGACAGACGGAACACCCAGTGCCGAAACCTAATTCAGATGCGCTGAATTCACTGGTGCTAACCGTTTTCTTAAGTTAGCTCTTGTTTTCAAAATATACCGTTATTTTGCAAATGGAGGACTTAGGACAACATACATACACATATTCCCTTAAATGAAAAACGGTTTTAAATATAGAAAAAATATGAAAACCGAAATTCGGCAATAAAATTACCTTTCAATATCTGTAAAAATCGTTTTAATCAACTTAGTAGCTTAGAAAATACAACATATAAATGGTGTTTTTTTCGATGTATAGAACTTTAAGTTGGCATTACTGTTCAAGATGGCGGCCGATTTAACAGCTGTCAAGTGAGTTATTCTCAGTTTGGTTTGGCAATTCATCATGTATAGACTCACGCCTGAATAATGCTTGCAAATAGGGAAATTTTGGCGCAAAACGAGATTGCCGTTGATCCCGATTTTAATAAGCGAATTTTGTTTAGCGATGCAGCGCACTTCTGTAGGGGTGTGTCTTTCATTATTGACTTTCTATATCTAATCTTATTGTTAAACCTTAATTTTTGATTAATATTTTGAATACATGAAATCTGTTTTAATTAGGTTGAAGAAAAGAACATAAACAAACAAATTCATTTTGCATAGTACACTAAAGCCTGGATTTATTTACTTGTAAAGTAATTAATATTAGCTAAGTCGGACAAATAAAGTATGATAGACCTCTACCTAGGGGACAACTGTCACGCTTCCTATAAGTAGGAGAGCCACACATTTCTGCAGCAACACTCAAGTCACTCAGCCACCTATTACATATTTAAAACTGTCTGTCCCCCAGCTAAGGTTTTTCATGTTTTCATACTTTTTAACAATATGAAATGCACTTAAACTTGATAAACGTAATACAAAACAGTATACAGTAAGTCATGGCCTGGTTTCGAAGCAATTTGGGTGCTGATGAGCTACGTCATGCTCGTGAAACCGCCATGACAGTTTGACCCCAGCTCAAACCAGTTTTATCACAAAAATATCTTTCTCAATTTTGAGGAAGTAAAAATCGAACTCAAGCCTTATAAAATTCTTAACAATTGTAATCTTAACGACTTGCGTCGTTTCGATTTGGGTCGCTTTTTAAGACTGGAAAAATTCGATTTGCGTAGTTGCGATTTCAAGTTGCGTCGGCTTGAGTTGCGTCGTTTTGACTCCGATTTACATTTTTACTGCATCATTGTGGATTACCATCTTTAGCATTTGTAGTGTAGTTTGTATTTAAAATCTTGAATTCATTAGTTTTTACAACTTCTGGCAACAACGATCGTCACCTGTACATTAAGAAATTTTCAGATTGCGTGAATCCCCTTTTATTTTTTATATAAGTGGTGCTAAGAGCAGCTGTCTGGTTATGGTAACAATTTAGTGTATGATTCACCAGAATATCTATGCCTTAAGGACGTAAAACATGAGTCATTTTTATGTTTTTTTTCTTAATTTATGGTTTTGTTATTTCTTTACAATATACATACATACTATATAAACATTTGTTGAAGTACATTAAATAAATAAATACGTACTCATACTAGTATATTTTTTTTTTAATCAAAAATACAACATTTTCTGTTTTGTTTTAAATATTTTCCCCAACAAATTAAATTTCAGTGCATTTATATAGAAAAGTGATTCGATTTGCTTCGCGTTTCCCCGGTCTCCATTAACGACGCAAGTCGGGGCTCTAGTGTATTTCTGTATTTGCAAATAAATCGAATCATTTTTTTTATTTTAATTTTATATTTTTCTCATGTTTTCTTCAGCACACAATTCTATGGTATTTTCTTTAGGAAAAATTAATTTGCTGAAAAGCTGTACATACATATGTATATTCAAAATTTGTTATGCTTTCACAATTGTGATAGATAAATTAAGAATTTTATGACGCATTTAACATCTAATGTTGAATAAAAATTATAAGAAGAACATCAGCAAGCTAAAAAAAAAACAATTAAATTAATAAAACATTGATAAAATTGGAGAATACCATTGACACAAATTTCTGTAGAATGAAGAAAATCGAATGGTAAGAACGCAAAATGTATTCAGTAGAAAAGAAAAGGGGTTGTCAAATTTCGAGGAGCGCTTGATAGTTTTCGCAAGTAGTCTTGCAAGCCCAGCTGAATACTGCTTTTAGCCTGTACACATACATAGACATATTGAAAACTCACTAACAAGTAATCGATACCTTGTGTTCTTTATATTTATATGGGTTTCACGTACGTAGAAATGTACATAAACACAATACCCTGATCCAATATACATATAAGAAGCTCCAAGCCAGCATCAATAGCTTACCAATAAATGGTACAACCGCTTTGATGCGGGAGGCTTTGATGGAAATTAGATCTGGAATCTATCCCATGGACACTACTTTGAAAATCATAATGTGGAAATTTCTTTAAATTCGCCAAAGCAATTAGAAACGATAGCAAGAAGTAGGCAATTCGCAACCTTGTATTGGATTTGGAGAAAGTTAAAGCATCGGGTTTTATCAATCGCATGGTTAGTAAAAATGATGGCGTGTGTAGCTCCTTGAAAAGTTTTGAAACTATTTTCTAAGAAATTGCTGTGAAAGAAGAACCAAAAGTAGAAATCAGCACTGAAGAAGTGTCCAACGAACGTGAGTGTATTATCTGCAAGGATGCAGTTGCTGATATAATTTTACTGCCCTGTCTGTAGATATTTTAAAGATTTAGGGTCTTATTCAAAAAAAAATTTTTTAAGTTTGGTAAACTCTTATTTGACAAATTTTCCATACAAATATGTCAAATAACAGCCTTGAAATATTTTTTGTGCGATTCTCTATCTCGTTTTGGCGGCCTTTCATCTCTGCATAGTTTGTGGCGGCATTGAAAATGCCACCCAGTGACTAAGATTTCGCAATGATTCATCAAAAATTGACATTTCAACAATTTTAATTTATGTGTACTGAAAATTTAAAAAGTGCAAACAATTAAACGAGTTTCTTTCTACTTACATAAATTGTCGGTTAAGATAAAACTAAACCTTCACTTTCTTATGCAAATTGCAATTTAAACAAATTACAGGCGGTGTTTTTACACAATCATAATTAATTAACTTTAACTATTAAAGCAAGCAAAAAAAAAATTGCACAACAATTTTAAAATAGCGCTAATTAAATGAATCGACTGTTTCCATAAATACCTTTAACGAAATTTGCTATTTCCGCAAATCAGTAACTCGCGCTACAAAAGAGCAGTGGGAGAGAGAGAGAGAAAGGGAGAGAGGGCCAGAGAGGGAAAATAAATGCAAGTATTTTTCTTGACTGGAAACGAATGTCAATGTTAATGCAATTGAAATGATTTTTTCCAGCAAATCTACTTAAAAACATCAGTCATGTGTGCAATTTTATTGAGAAAACAACAACAAAACACAAAACACAACACAGAAAGCGAATTAATCAATGCTGGTGGGCGCGTCTTAAAATTGTTATTTGTTTTCTATTCTTATTTTTCACAGCGGCAAAAAAAAGATTAAACTTGTTTAAAAGTTTTAATGTGTCTAAAAATAGCAGGGGTATTCAAGTCATTGAGCAAATTTAAAATTTCGTGGACGAAGCGAAGAAAAAAGCGTAAAGGATTGTCGAAATATAGAGCACGATGTTAATTGTAAGACACTTTTTAAAGTTTTTTTGCCCAGCTTAATGTTGCATTTCTTTGTTTTAGGGCTTGACAAATTTAGCCATGAAAAGGCACACAATTCAACCAGCGCCTGATGGCTGTGCTTCCACACATTCACAAAAATTAGTGTTTTCATAAAAACTCCTTTCCTGACTTTTTTGGTCAGCATAATCAGCAAACCAGAGGGCGAATCGTAACTATGAACTATCAAGCAAGACTAATGTAAAGCAAAATCGAAATAACCAACAACCACACCGCATAAATGATGGAATTCATTCGATCGCGAATGCTAACAATATGTCCCAGGGTCTGTCCATTGGAACTGTGAAAATATCTAACACTTTGAAAAATACAAATCATGTCAGCCAACGTTGCTGGTCGCATGAATACTGTGAAAAGTAAATGTGTTTCAATATTTGTTTCAAATATTTTTTTAAGTTCTTTCGAGTCCACTGACGAGTTGAGTAGCACTAACGGAATATTGGCGGCATATAGACGATTGAAAATAATTAACAGGGCTTAGCTTAACGCGACACCCACCTTGAAAATAAATTTCTTAAACTCAGCTGATCATTTAAATTCAAAGTCCTACTGCCATATGAAATGCCTATGGTGTCAACTATCTCACACCCGCTTACTCTTCAATCGGTCAACACCATATCATGGACTTTTTCGATATTTACGGGCATACTGACCCCAATTGACCTTCCAGAACGTTCAGCATCATTTGTACTTGTGCGACCACAACGAAAGTCAGTAAACTACTGCTTTTACCATTGAAAGCCATGGTGCAGAGTCCGCTTAGCATTAGTCGAGTTTTACCTTGCTTTGATTGATGGCTTTTTTTCCCCAAAAAATAATATTTAATGAGTACTCGAAATTCATGTTTTTCCATGTTTAGAAAAATTCTCAAGGTTGTATGATTTGAACAGCTGTTAAACGCAAAGTAAATGACAGCACTTGCTCAAAATTTTACAGTAGTCTATTAACAGATGGTTCGTGAGCGGAGCAGTATTGCATTTCATTCACCAACAAGGGAAGTTCGAAAAGTCACTGCCTAGACAGACAGGCAGAGTTAATTTGCATTAAGAGCTCACTAATTTGAATTAAAATTTTACGATGACACACGACGGTTTCTGCATTTAGTAAACAGCTGCATTTAAAAAACAGCTGTTGTTTGCTATTGATTTTTTGTTTTTTCATTTAAAATATTTACTTAGAGTTTACTTTTACACACAAAATGGATAAAAAACAGAGTGTAAAACTTGCAGGTATGCTGTTGATAGGAAATGATCATTTATTTTCAAGAAAGTTAAAATTGCTTTTTATGAAACTGCTCCATAATACAAAAATTGGGCGTGCACTAGCAATCACAAATTTAAATTTGTTGTAACAATTAAAACAGCTGGCCTTTTTTGTGTGTGATTCCATTGATCTATTCACAATAGTAAACAAAATATCAACAGCTGACGGATTTCGACGGTGCTGCCATATTATGTAACTGAATTAAGTATAAATGCAGTTTGATTTTGTGCATTTACGACAGAGCTAAATTCACATTCGAATGTAGATGATAATGCACGACTAAATGCGCAAAATGGCCACTAATGCACATTAACTCTGTCCTCTGTCTAGGCCCTCATATTTTAAATTTGATTGTATTTTGAAACTGATTTCTGAAGTGAATCTCCCTATTGTATACACCATTCAAACCACCATTCAAAGCCTGTAATCAATACAATCGATCTTGTGTGAAACAAAACGTAATTTCTTGAAAATAAAACTAATGCGCAACAATAAATACACAATAAATAAATAAGAATATCAACGAATTTAGCGAAATTGAATTGAATTTAATTGAATTAAGTTTCAAGGCATAACTCTATTGCCTTAAACGGTTAAAAAAAAAACAAACCGAAAATGTAGAGCAAAATGCTTTTATTTGCGGCACAAATTCAAAAGACATTGCTTTAGGACATTATAAAGCCATTTTTCTTTTTTGGTTTGTTTTTTGTGTTATAAATATTTTGGTCAATAAATTTGTCTAATATGTTTCAACATTGTAAAGCAAAGAAAAACAAATGCTCCACTGACCAACATTTTCAAGAAATAAAATATAAAAAAAACCATACTTGTGATCATAAAAAACAGAAGCAAACAAATTTACATACGAAATAATAATACAATGAAAAAAGCCAAGAACGAGCCTTAACTCGATAAGTGAATAAACTTGTTAACCCACATTCCTGCAAACGACAACGACAACGACAATCAAAGGGCCCCAGTAGAGTTGGTCTTTGTTTAGGAGTGCAGCTTTGTGCATATTATTCACCACTGATTTACCTGGCAAAGAAACATAAGCAAACACACACACACACGAATATGGTGTGCGGAAATCATATTAAAAAATGTCTGCCGGCAACAGTGAGCTCCCGCTAAGACAAAAATGAATCTTTTTAAAAAATATTTGCTGTCTTTTTGCAGCCGACGACATTTCGTTGGTGCTAATCAACTCATCAGTAGACTTGAAAAATTCTTAAAAGAAAATGACAGCAAATATTTTTTTAAAACGTTCATTTTTGGACCTAAATTAATTTATGTCAATTGGCTCTTAAAGCAAATAAATAATTAAGTTCATGTTTGCAATATAATATAACTATATAGCATACATATAGATGAATAAACACAAGAATGTTAAAACACGTAAGAAGATTAAGATAACTAAACACAATTTTGTGCTGAAGGCCTAAGTTGCCATTGCCTAAAAATGTTAGCTTTTAATTTTAATTATAATACCATGTTCATACATGCGCCTTTATTGAGATAATCGCAATAATGTCCATTATTGAGCTCAATATTCCATACAAAAAATCAATAAAGTTATTGCTTAATAAATCCAAAATTGCTTTGAATATTGAGAAAAAGATGAAACACAATACTGTAAAAGATGTGTTTATTAAGCAAAAGTATACAATGAGAGATGAATGACGAGATAAATGTCAACAAAAGCAAACGAAACAAAATAATAAAAATGAAAACATAAAAATTTTTAAGCATTGCAGCATTTCCAAATTTTTATTTCTCTTTCTTTTTATTATTGCCGCCTTGGAGTCATAACATGAACGCACTACTTGTACTAGTTCCATTTAGCACAACACTAAAATCTTTTTAAAAAAAGGCAGTTTTTCTTCCATTTTTCTTATTTGAAAATATTTTTCACTTTTTCTTGCTCACTACCAAAACAAAAACAACAACTTTCTTCCAGCTGTCAAATACTAATTGAGTTAGCGGCAATATTTGTATGTATGAACGCAAAAAATATTATGTCAATAAACTGAATATTATCTCAATTAGAAATGCATGTATGAACAAGGTATAAGGCTAATAGAAAAATAAATAAATAAATAAAATTTGGGAATTGGAAATTTGTTAACATCTTAACAGCAAAGGGTATTGAAAATATTCGTATTATTTTTTTTTTTTTTTTTCAAAATAATATGTATATTCAAGAGAAATTGGACATAAATGTGTCTATGCCATCATGATATAATTTTTATTGGGAAACATCATTTCCCAGTTGAAAGATAAGAGTAATAATGGTGGGTGTGCCAACGATTTCGTTTGGCTGAATTTCGTTTAAGTAAATGGTGTAGAAGACTCAGCACGGCCGAATATAGCATTCTTACTTATTTTGTTAAGGCTGACTCTAATTTACATATTCCAAATACCTACATATCGTTGATCTGATATAGAGTGGTTCTAACTGAAAATTTGCTTCAATCTCCTGTTTATATCATATTTCAATATAATATCCTTTGACTAATCAAAACGTGAAAAACTCGACTTAGAGCCTTTCTACATGAGACCAGCGATATGTATGTATGTACGCACAGACAAAAACTGCCTGTTGCTTAAATATTAAAAACCCATCGAAAGTATTGAGTGGTATTGAGCACCCAAATGAAAGGTATTGAGTATCATTGCATAATGAACAGTATTACACAGAAAGAAAAATCGCGTTCTAAATTTAAGTTTTTCCTACTTCATACTAAAACGAAGTAGTCTTCAAAATTTAAGTACGCATAACACAAAAGTGTTCTTAAAACAAGATCAAATGGGATTATTAAATCCATACTTAAAACAAGCTCAACGTATTTGATTTAAGGAAATCCGTACTTACCGAACTTATGACACCCCTTGGCATTGATTTAACTACAAATGGATTGAATTGTTTTTTCAGTGTAGAATTCACCAGCACTACTCTAGAGGTTTGCCTGTCTGTATTTGAAATTTGAAACAATACATGCAAAAGAAACTTAACAAAAAAAAAAACACTCGCTCAATCCTTTCCATTTTTGTATCATTTAAGCCTTTTGTATTGTATGTACTATGCAAAACACTCAAGTATTTAAATACTTCATTCAATATTGTGACACAATAATTTGCATGGAATACACGCACACACACATACACATACCTAAATAAAGATTACAATAAAAATTACCTACAAAATATGTATACCAAACACTCTTTAATCCTTGAAGCTTTCTTTTTAACTGCAAAAATATTCAAAACTGTACTCAATGCAAGAATGGCATTTATCAAAATATAGCTAAAAGTTTATGTTCTTTCTTTATTTTTTTATTTTTTTTTTTTTTTTTGCAAAAGGAAAACTTGAATAAAACTGCAGTTATTAACACATTTCGCAAAACATAAAGCCTTGTGTAAAGAACATATAAAATTATTTTCTACAAAGAAAAACATATTAGAAATGTGTGCGTGTATTTTATAAACTGCAAAAGACATTGGATTTCGCTGAAATGCAAACAAAAAAAAATTTTTCGGCATTGACACCATTTCTGGACTAATAAAACTTTTAATTAATTAACAGCAATTAAACGGTGACAGAAAATAGAAAGAATATTTTCATACTATTCAAATGGCTTGATTTGAGCAGATCAATTTATAATTATGTATTAGAATTGTGTAATCATTAAAATTTAATTTTATTACCCCAAATTATTATTTCAGATCTTAAATTACGTCTTTCTGTGTTTCGTTTAGCTTCTGAGCCATCTGCAAGCCGCCTACATTTCCTTGATGCCACTCAGCTCGTCCGCAGACCCGTTAAGCCTCATTTAATTTTTAATATTTTGTTTTTAAGGAAAAGTCTTTTAAAAACGTAATTTTTTTATAATTTTTAGCAATAAAATAACTACTAGAAAACAAAATATTTAAGCAAACTTTCAGCACAGGAAAAAAGTTTTATGTTTTTGCAAAAAAAATTTACTTTTCTTAATCCCATATGACACTTCAGTTTTCTTTCATTAATTGGTATAGAATTGATAGAAAGAAACAGCAATTGCTAGAAAGAACCAAATATAGAAAACGTAAACAAAACTGGCATCTTTTTTGTAAGTGTTGTATTCTTTTTATTGCAAGAAAGCGCTAGAAAATAAAAATGTTCCAAAAAAGAAGCGTTAAATCGCAAAAATTGTCCATAAACCACTAACACTGCAGTTACACGATCAAGTTTTGCCATCAAGTTTTCTTCCAATACTGCTCGTCAAAATTCAATAAAATTGATAGCTGTGACATAGGCTGCACGCAATTTCATAACAATTCGTTTTCAAGATGCCGTCCAGAAGAAAATTAAAAAAGCTGCTTCATTAAAAGTACTATCAGAAATAAAGAAAATAAAAGAAGAAGAAATACTGGGTGAAGCCCTTATTAGTAAGAAGGTTGGTAAATATTTAAAAATTATAATGAATGTAGATATGCTCTCTAAATCGCAGCACATCATTATACATATTTGTTGGTTTTGCACGTAAAAATTTTTATTTCTATTTTTAAGCTTGAATCTGTTTAATTTTTATCACTTTTAATTGCAACTTTCAAACAAAACAAAGAAAAATATTTGCAGACAGAACGAAAAAAAATGTTGTCAGCTGTTTTGTTGATTGTGACTTGAATGCTCTCTATGGAAAGCAAAAATTGTCATCAAGTTTGCATCAATTTTCAAAATTGTGAGCGTATTAGTAAAAAAGTGTGAATGTCTTAAAACTTGAAAGGCAAAACTTGATCGTGTAACCCCCAAGTAACACAGTAACATTCAAGTTTGAAATAACAATTTTAAGTTGAAAAATTTTACATTTTTTTTTGGACATAACCTGATTTTTTATCGATAACTTCAACGAATATGTTGACAGTTTTGCATTTATCTTAATATAGTTGAACTCTTTGCAAATACTAAATTCTACTATTACACTATATATTTGCACAGTTCTCCAAAACTTAAGCAATGCAAGAAAAATGTAGCGTCATACGGGCACTAACAAGTGTTGAAGTCAATCAAACACTTGAATATACCAGAGGCAACATGAGAATAGTTCAGCCTCTTTCAGACTAGATGTATTGCCCAGGGGCTCTTTCGAATTTCCATTTTAGCTGTAACTATGAAGATTCGTCACAACTGATATTTATAATTTTGGTTTTCATTTTATTTATAATTTTGGCTTGGACACCTGATATAATCACGAATAGACATAATCTATAAATATCGGGCCTGTTAAGAAAATGTTTGTGTACGTAGCAGCACTGGTTCTGAAACAAACACGAAGAGAAGAAAAAAAATATAAAAAAATCTTAGTATCTTGGGTGAACAGGTGCCTGACAATAATGCAAATCCAAACAATTCAATTTATGATTGTTTTATATTTGATTAAAACTTTGTGCTCTTGCCAAGACGTTGAATTAAATACATATATGTTTGTCTAACCCCAAGCACTGCACTTGCAAAACAACTGATGGCATGCCTTTTTACAGCTCGAAATAGAAAATTTTTTCATTGCAAAAGCTTCTGATCCTGAAGCACAGGAGCGAACTTTTTTCTTACTTTTTTTTATTTCGCAGTGGAAAATTTGACAGCTACACTGCACAATACAGAAAGTGTAAAATAGGCTTTATGTTTGTCTGCAGGGTAAAGCGAATGTATGTATGTACCCTGTCGGAAACGAAGTTAACTTTAAGTTAACTTAAAACTAAGTATTTTAGAGCAGGAACTGGTTGATGCCTGGATTACTTCTCAATACAAACTACTGACTATTTTAACATGGTGATGCCCTAGGAAGTAGTCAATTGTCCGACGCTGCATTACTTTTCAACTAACTTAAAGTTAGCTACTTAAAAGTCAGTACCTACAGAAAAAAATTTACAAATCAAAGCAGATCTTATATTTTTCGGTGGTAATATTTTATTTTATTAAATTAAATTCCATCCTACTTTGTTTTCTTTTGTTAGCCTCTGGTGGGAATCGAACCACTAAGCCTCAAGACTGGTGAGCAGCCAACATACCCACTCAGCCATCGCAACATTTAAAACGAATGCGACAATAGGCAGTTTAATTAAAAAGTTATTTACCATGTATGTGTGTATGTTATTTTTTGAATTTTGGGTTAACTCTGCACTACGTTTCAGCTCGGTTATAGCCAGTATACAAAAAGTGAATTACAAATCGATTATATTGTAGCTAATTTGAAGCTAGTCCATAAAAGTTAACGTAAAGTTAATTATTTTAGTAGTCGACTACTTAATGTCCGACAGGGTATGTATATATATGAGTATTTGTGTCGCATGTATTGTAATTTAAAGCATCTCTCAGAAATAATTTTACAAACTTGCATTTATTCTTGAATTATTGATTAAACAGTTTTCATATTCATAAGCCCAAATGCATGCATATTAATGTTACAAACATTTTTTTCTTTTTAGTTTGATGTACATAATTCAAAAATTGATTAGCCTGGTTGTAAGCATGCCAATTGAGCATGTTTTGGCGTGCTGTGAGAATGCTTGAATTAACCCCTTTCAGAGTGCAAAGCTGCATACGAGGGTTGCCTTTTATGTTTCGGGATTTGGCAACCCTAGTGCTGCAATCTGGCAACTGACAGCTGTATCGTAAAGTTGGACTTTTTTGACTCAAAAATTTGTACTCAAAATTTGTGTACAGTCACTTACGAAATTCATCCGGGCAAAAAAATGGAATTAAATCGTTAACATTTTCGTGCGACTATTTTTTACAACTTTCGACTTGGATGAACTCAGCAAGAGCGCATGAATGAACTTAATTCAATTTTTGGCGATGAAACTCCATCAAGGACCAGTGTTTATTGATGGCGTGGTGCATGCAATCCTGGTCGTAATTCACTCCAAGACGAATTTCACGAAGATCGTCCAAAATCTGTTGTTGTTACGAAAACCATTGATGCTGTGCACCAACTAATGTTGTAAGATCGTCATGTGACCTTTATATCGTAAGATTGAGACAACCTTAGGCAGTAGTGGGGCCAGCATACATTCAATATTGCATAAACATTTGACTGGCAAAAAAAAATTTGTTCGCGTTGGATGCCACACAATTTGTCAATCGCTCAAAAACTACGCTCGGCGTGCTTCAAAATACATCTACGACGCGTCGTGAGAGGTATTAAATCGTGAATTTACGCGTATGAGTCTGAAGAAAGTAAACAGCAGCCGACTCTATGGCTGCTTCAAGATGAGCAAAATCCAACAAACGATGTTCGCGAAGGAAGCACTTCCAAGCAAATCATCGCCGGTTTTTTTTTTTTTTTTCAAAAACTGGACATGTCGCAACCGCACCAATAGAACAACTGAGAACAGTAATTTCTGAAAGGTACTTAACGATTTGTTGGCCAATTGTCTTGCAGGAAATCAAGAAAACCAACTGCCGAACACATATCACACTTCACCACGACAATGCGAGCTCTCACACATCGGCTCAATTGGCTGTATTTTTGAGCACTTGAAACATGGAGTTGGTGAGTCATCCGCCGTATACTCCCGATTTGGCACCAAATGACTTGTTTTTATTCCCATTGGCAAAAAGGAAACTGAGGGGTCAACATTTTTCGACACCAATATTTTATTTTATTTCTTCGACCTTCTAGTGTAATGCAATTTTTTCTGTTTCTTATTCAGGCTCTAGGTCTCGGCTTTTCTCAAACAATGAACAGAAAAAATTGCATTTTTCGACACCTGCAGAAGCGGTTGCTGCATTCAAAATGCATGTTTTGGAGATACAGTTATTTCCGCTTAATTGAGCCCCGCTTAATTGTGTTTCCCGCTTTATTGCACTAAAAATCATAGAACGAAATCATTCAGTGTACCTGTCTATGTTAAATTGAGTTCTGTTTAATTGCGTCACCCGCTTATTTGTTTCGCAAGTTAAGACCGCATTTCAAAAAACAATAGCAAATGTTTCGCTTAATTGATTCCGTCTACTTAATTTTTTTTATTGCGTAAAAAAAAATTATTTTGCGGCAAAACGGTCATGGTTCTGTTTCTTTATAAACATTGTACGATGAACGTATCTGATTTTTATTTTGTTTTAATAAACCTAAACAATTTTTCAACCTTAAATGTAATATAAATATGTGTGTTTTATTTTTCATCTACGCATGAGTGTTTCGCTTTATTGCTCAATTAAGCAATTTTCGTTTAATTGCGTCCGCGATTCAATTAACCGAGTATTGCTCAATTGAGTTCCCGTTTAATTGCGTCAAAAGTCCTGCATTTTTACAAACTCAATTAAGCGGAAATAACTGTACCACAGTCAGAGTGGCACAAGTGATTCGACAATTATTTCAAAGGCATACAAAAGTGTATAGATTTTCATAGGCGATATTTTTAAAAGCAATAAAGTGGTTTGCGATTAATAATATTTGTTTTTGTTCTCTCTCTGATGCCCCGAAATATAAAAGGCAACCCTCGTATAAGGTGTTTCAAATTTAAGAATATGTATTTATAAAGAACAATAAAAAGAACATTTCATAATTGTGTTGAGCTTGTAAATGTTAAAAGGGCTTTCTGGTTTTCCTCGTGGCGAAGCCAGTCTTTATATTTTAAAACGATTTTGAAAGTGTTCAACTTGTCTTCAAGTATTGTGATTTACACTAACGTTTATATGATTTAATAACTACTACCTTTTAACACCTATGGGTGCATGTCGAAATAAATTGAAAATATGTGGCAGCTTCGTGGAAAATGGCGAAAACCACTAAGAAGAATGCAAAAAACAAAACAAAAATTGTCTAATCATTTTATTATGCGTCAAGTAAGTAAACTGAAATAATATTTACTAATTATAGTTCATGTATATTTAATAAAGAGCAGTGAAATAAGCCAAATATTCAAAAGAGATTACAATTAAAATTTTCAACTTGAAATAAACAGCACAAATGAAATCGGCTCTAAGTGAACACCACTCAGCCGGCCTTTAAAAGCAGCTGATTTGAAACGCTCGCAAATGTCTTTATAAAGTGTTGCTGACTACCAAAAGCGCTAATTTATACGCCAAGATATTTAAACGATTTTATTAGCGTTAAAATTGATTACTGAATCGCACTACATAACGCTTTGCAGGGACAAGAATGTGTTGCCGCTGTGCCATCGGTTTTCGATATATTTTGACATGAAGAAAAAAAATGTCCAGTACGACAAAGAATTTATTTTCTAGTCGCCTGCGCTCTAATTTTTTTGTTCACCCCTCTAAGGGCGCCCTGAGACAAATTAGTGTAATGAGTGGAAAACTTAGTTTTCGAGGCGATCAATTGCGGGTCTCGTAGTCTACCAGTCTTATCACTGGTATTGTATTACATTTTTGTTCTGTATAGTCAATGTTTTGCAATACCGAAGAGGTTTCGTTAAATATTATTAAGCAGTTAACAGTGGAAGGTGTGTGTACACTGGACACTAAACAGACAAATTGGCAACAGTTAATTCTGACTTAGTCAGTTTTGCAAAAAATAAATGCTCCACTTTTATGTTACAGTTTCTTTGCTTAATCAAACGTCCACAAACACTCCCATTTTTATTTTTCGCCCACCAATCCCTCTCTTCTAGTTCCAGTACAATGCAATGCGCATATAGGAGTCATGAGTACTGGTTCCAATCTAAAAGAAAATTACAATTTGTACCAAGAACGGTTTACGTTCTCAAATGAGAGAAATGTTTTTCTTCTTGCATGAAATATCAAGCGCTTCTTCATTTCACCACAAATATTAAACAAATACCATGTCGATGAACACAATGTTATCACAAAAGTCGTAGGAATTAGATTGAAAATACATATATTAAAAATAATTTTTAATTTTGCTTTGTTTTCAATTTCTTTCATATACCTGATTATTTCTACCCCATACTTTTTTTACTACTAAAATATATTACAAAATTTGCACACTTCAATTGATGTTTTCTTAACAATAAACTAAAATTTAAACAGAATTAAAACATAAAACATCCTTATATCCTTCACATAAAAATCTTTGCCTCCCAGCCCATTCACACTCAGGCACACAAATAAAATATGAAAGACCTCAATAGAAAATTAATCTATGTTGTTTAATTTCCTTGACCCCAAATTACGAATAAAGTGTTTGATAAACACACATCACTGGCAACATCCTTGATGCAAACAATTTTTTTCTAACTTCTCCTTTGCACTTTTACACATTACACATAAATCTGCACACACTAACACACAAGAAGACTGCAAACTACTGATTGTGTCACTCACTCACTCACTTTGCTGCACAACACTCTTGCTTAAACATGCAAAATTTTCATTCTGTTATTTATTTTTCTTTTATTCTGCAATAACTGTCTAATTAATTTTCAATTAAAAGTTTCATTAAAACAAATTTGAGAGCACAAGCAAGCATGCATGTGCATGCAAACAGGCATATGAGATGAGACGAAGACATTTCAACCGATAACAATAGAAAATGTATAAAAAAAAAACTTTATAAAAGTGATGTACATATGTTCTAATATGTTTTCAATAGTTGTCAGCTTGAGTAATGCCAGTGTTTGTGAGCAATCTGTTAATGTATGAGTTTGTTAAGAATACAATTGTGATTTGTCAACAATCATTATTAACTAGCACACGAAAAACGTTTTATTATTGCTTATCGAATGGTATAAACTTGAGTAAAACAAAATTATATCAGTACGTACCATATAGTTCTATTGAGAAAAAAATAATGCAATCAGTGTTTTAAGAAGACCCTGCACAATCACAAAATAGCTAACAAGGGTTTAATTAAATTTGCATGGACATTTTGATTGAAAAGTTTCCCAGGAAGTTAAAAATAATAAATTTTCTTAATTGATATTAAATATGATTTTGAAATAGAAAATTTATTCATCAGTCTTGCAACATGAGCAAATACCAAACTGAGTTGAATGCTGCCAAAGGACAGCTCAGACTATTATACAAGTATTAATACATTCATTGGACTTTACAAGACAAAAGTCGAAATGCATTGCTTGCTACTGTCAATGCGGATTGATCATTGGACTGGGCTCCTCTACGGACACTGATTAATTGGACTGATGAATCATCTCAAGGACTCCTATATCGGCACCATAAAAATGAAATTTAACTCCAATCTTACACCAACAAACTAGTAGTTTGCTGTAAATTTTGTATTTGCCTGCTAAAGTAACATAACCTTAAATTATACTCTTGTGAAATTAATTGTTTCGACGTGTTTCCTCTGCTTTTAAGGTTCCGTACTCATCAGAGTAAAATGCAACCCTATTACCGAGATTTCAACGTACGTCCGTCCGTCATAGCGTCCATTCTCCGAAACGATAACATCTAGAGAGCTGAAATTGTCACAGAATATTATTGTACCTTGCCGCTATAACAACAAATACTGAAAACAACAACAAGTCGAAAACTACCAGGTGTCCCCATACAACGAGAAGTAGCAATTAGCTATAAATCTTGAACCGTAAAAGATAGAGAGTATAAATTCGCACAGTGTTTATATTTACAGATGCTCTACAATAAAAAATACTAAAAGCAACAACAAGTCAAAAACTACCAGGTGCCCCTATACAACGTAAAAAAAAAGTAGCTGTAACTCCCAAACTGTAAGAGACAGAATGATGAAATGTGCACAATATATGTACTCGCATATGCCCTACAATAACAACTGATAAAAACAACAACAAGTCGAAAACTACCAGGTGTCCGTATACAACGTAAAAAAACATTAGCCGTAACTTTCAAACTGTAAGAGACAGAGAGATGAAATGTGCACAATATATTTACTCGCATATGGCCTACAATAACAAATGCTAAAAACAACAACAAGTCAAAAACTACCAGGTGTCCCTATACAACGTAAAGTAACAACTAGCCGTTACTCTCGAACCATGAGAGGGATGAAATTTGCATAATTTATGTATTCACATATGATCCACAAGAACAACTCTAAAGCTACCAGGTGTCCCTATACAACGTGAAGTAGCAGTTAGCTATAACTATCGAACCCAAAGAGATAGAAAGCCGAAATTCGCACAAAGTACGTATTCCCAGATGGTTTACAACAGCAAAAGACAACAACAATAAGTTGCAAACTACTAGGTGTCCCCATACAACGTAAAGTAACAACTAAACGTAAATATCAAGCTGTAAGAGACAGAGAGGTGAATATATTGTGAATACATATACATATATATTTATAGAATATATTGTAAATACATATGCCATTCCCTACGTACGTTACACATACGTACGGACGGAACCCTAAGTGTGCGAGCCAGCCTCGTACTTGACTGAATTTATTTCTTTTTTTTGCTTTTTTTGGTGTATCCATACGCAGGTCACTTGCACAAGAGGAAATAAAATACCAACAATTTCAATTATCTGCTATTAATCGTTTAGGAATACAAAAGTTTACTAAACGTTTACTAGGCTTCCATTATTATTGTTTAACGAAACAGTTGATAATCAATTGCAAAAAAAATTTTGTACGAATTAGATGGTTAAAGTGTAAAAGCACAGCCAGCTTCACAAGCCTGCTCGTTTATTATACGCAATAATTTTTAAATTATTGAAGCCAGTGGTATCAGCTGCATGACAACTTTTATAACAATTCCAACCACTGTGCATTATTTAATTTATTTAATAAAAATGTTCAACGTGATTGTATTACAAGTTGTATAGGCAAACTTGCACAACAGTTACAATAAAACTTGTCATCAATTCTCTCTGCCTCTGCCGCTGCTGCAACCCTTTCTCCATCACATGTTCTCAGCACTTGTAAATTACAACAATGCAATTTTTTTTTGCATTGAAAAAAAAACAACAATGCTGTTGTTTTGTTGCATATATTTTTTTATTCGCAATATTTTTACACTTTTTGATTTTGCACTATTTTAGAATTCAGCAAAGGAAATTGATTACAAAAACCAGTATGTGGTGCATAAAAGGCAACAACAGCTACAACAACAACACGCAATTTCTATCTAAAGGTAACAACAATGGAAATGATTTTTCTATTTCTGTAAAATTTTCGCACTATAGTAAAATTCAAAGAATTGGTGACAACATGAGTGTTTTGTTTGCAGCACAGGAGTTGCCAGTCTGTGTATAATTTATCTTTTCTTCTTTTTAAATATATTTTTCTTTCCTTTCTTTTTTTCAAGAGTATTTGAAGCCACCGAATTGTATGGCTTATTTGTGTTTATCGTAACCTACATTTTAAATTTAAAAGTAGTTCAAGATCTTTGCAAGTAGATTATAGTGTGTGTATGTCTTTGCATGAAATTCGTTTGCTTTATACTCCAGAGACAGCAACATGTTTTAGGTTTGCACTGTGGGGCTTGCAACATTAAGCACAAGTTTTCTGTTTTGATAATAACTTGCAAACTTTTCTAGAAAAACAAAATAAAGGTAAAGGTAATTATAATTGAGAATTGCGGCGAAAGCACTTGGTGGGTGGCTGGTTGAAGGTGGTAATAATGCAAATTAAAGGCCATATTCATAATAATTATTGTAAGTTTATTAAGCTCTTATTTGACGTATTTCTACGGAATAGTTGTCAAATAAACGTATAATAAACCTTCAATAGTTTTTATGAATATGGGTGTAAAATTTTAGAGCGGAAAAATAGATCACTAAAAAATAAATAAAATAAAATAAAATAAAATAAGAACTTAATTATTTATTTGCTTTAAGAGCCAATTGAAATGTATTAATTCAGGTCCAAAAATGAACCTTTTCAAAAAATATTTGCTGTATTTTTCAGCTGTCTATATGCCGACGACATTTCGTTGGTGCTAATCAACTCATCAGTAGACTTGAAAAATTCTTAAAAGTTTGTTTGAAACTTAATTACTTATTTCATAATTGCCATGAACAGAGTTGATTAGCACCAACGAAATGTCGTCGGCATATAGACAGCTGAAAAATACAGCAAATATTTTTTGAAAAGGTTCATTTTTGGACCTGAATTAATAAAATAAAATAAAATAAATAAATAAAAATAGATCACTAAATTATTTCGTATAGTTTCTTGTGCAGTTTTTTATATTAGATCACATTTTAATGGAATCAAGAGCTAGAAATGTAGCACGAATCTGATTTTGAGTTGGAAATACTAAGAACTAAGAGCACATGTACTTTCTGCCAATTACAACATGGGAAATTTTCCTGGTTGCGGTACTATGCACAATATATGTATATTATAAAGATCGGTCCATCTGCACTAGTCCCAGATAAAAAAAAAAAAAATATAAATTTGGAAATCAAGAACTGACCGATCTTTCACCAAGGAACGGATACTTTAGTCAATATTTCTGGCTGGATTATAAATGATGCCAGTCACAAAAATCGGAATAAATTAAATATCGAATAATTTCTTTCACAACTTGCTTACAAAAGCACAATAGAGCAATTCACAAGTCTCTTTTTAAAGGCCGTTGTTGATTTTGAAAAAAATATAAATTGCTAAATTAATTATTCAAGTTTTTGATTTCTGGTTTTTTTAAAAAAATAAACAAAATATAAAAAAATAAAAAAAATAAACAAATAAATATAAACAATTATTTTTTTTATTTTTAATATTTCCCCAACAATTTGTTTTTCCCTGAAGATGGCGAAATATTGAAAATAAATAAATAATTGTTTAAAATTATTTTTTATAAAAAACCAAAGATCAAAAGCTTGAATAATTAATTTAACAATCTAAAGATCAAATAATATAAAAATAAACCAATGAAATACAAATTATTTAGGAAATTTTGTCATTTCTTTTTATCATGATAATGCGTGCAAGGTTCAAAACTATGTGTAGCTCGAAATATTGGCCAAATGGCCGCCGCGAACACAGCGACACACCTGCATTTTTGGTGGTCCAAATTTTCGATGATGCTGAGGCATAATTCAGGTTTTATGCCCCTTAAGCCCGTATGCTACTACATTTTTCTTGCATTGCTTAAGTTTTGGATAACAGTGCAAATATAGTGTAATAGTAGAATTTAGTATGTGCAAAGAGTTCAGCTATATTAAGATAAATGCAAAACTGTCAACATTTTTGTTGAAGTTGTCGATAAAAAATCAGGCTCTGTCAAAAATATATAAAATTTTGGAACTTAAAATTGACATTTCAAACTGGAATGTTGCTGTGTCAGCGTTTTATGGACGATTTTTTGATTTAACTTTTCTTTTTTTTAACATTTTTATTTTCTAGCGCTTTCTTGAAAATAAAAAGACTACAGCACTTGAAAAAACGATGTTAAATTTGTTTACGTTTTGTATATTTGGTTCTTTCTAGCAATTGCTGTTTCTTTCTATCAATTCTATACCAATTAATGAAAGAAAAATGAAGTATGATACCGGCTTTAATATTGCCAATTTTATCATCCTTTAGATCTTGTATTATTGCTGGCTTATTGAGACACACCTTCTTTTTTAAATAATCACAAAGAAAGAAGTGCAAATCACATGAGCTTGGCGCTCAATTAACTTCGTCACCACGTGAGATAACACGACCATTGAATTTTTCGCGCAAACAAGAAATTGCTTCGTTAGCTGTATGGCAATCGGCACCTTCCTATTGAATTCATATATCGTCCACATCCATATCTTCCAATTCGGGCTATAAAAAGTTCGTTATCATCTCACGATAATGTACACCATTCACAGTAACTGCCTGACTGGTCTGATTTTGAAAAAAAAAAAAAAAATACGGCCCGATGATGCCGCCAGCCCATAAACCGCACCAAACAGTCACTCTTTGTGGCTGCATTGGCTTTTCCACATTGGCTTACGATCATACTTGGATTATCATTCACCCAAATGCAGCAGTTCTGTTTATTGATGAATCATCCACTTACATGAAAATGTGCTTCACATGCACGAATATGTTCTTCACACCCACGAAAATGTTCACGTTTTAATTCCATTTTTGGGCCGAAATGGAGCTTTTAAGTTGCTGTAAACAGCACAAATAGCGCTCGTATATTAAAATGCTGTGAGTATGTATAACCTCAAATATGTCCCACCTTATGGTTGAGTTATATTTAGGACTGCCATATCTCGAAACATAAAAGGCAACCCTGGTAGAGCTTAGATTTTTCATTTTAAATTATATACACGATTAAAGTTTCATGTTCTCATTAAAAATTCGAAAAAAAATGTTTTTTTTCTAAAATGTCATCTCTGCATGAGCTTGATTATAAAGAAATTTGTAGATAAATTGCATATGTTGCAAGTGCATAATACATTTAATGTTGTTGTATATAGAAATGGCCAACAGCAGCAACAAAAAGTGCCTGGCAAATTTGGGTCATCAGAACAGCAACAACGAAATTGCAAAGAAAATCAAGGTTATCAGCAGTTTACACTCATATAATTGCAAAGTTTACACATACATACAATGCATATGTATGGCTATGTACTTTTAAAATGTATATGTATGTGTTTATGTACATATGTATTTATGTATGCATGTAAGTAAGCGAAGTTGTTGTATATAAAACACAGCTGTGCTGGGTATGAATTATTGGAATTTTATTTTTAAAAAATAATTTTTGTTTTGCAAATACTTTATTGCAGAGTTATTTATAGTCCATGTGTATTTTGTATAGGAATTTGTACAGGAAATTCAATCAAGGACTAAAAGTGAAATATATGTTTTTGAAATAAATAAAAAAAAAACAAAACAACACATTTTGTGTTGAAATTCTCAATTATGATAGAATAAAGTACTGGGTCAAAGACAATTCTTTTGCCAAAATAAAAAATGGAAACTACTGAATGACGATTTTTCATAAATTATGACAGAAAGTTTGATAAGAAATTGCAGAGCTTTGGCCAAAATACAATTTCAATGTTAAAGTGGCCATATAGAAGATGGGCAAAACGAAATCACCTTATTGGAAGTTGAAATCACCGTCGCAAGTGGCGGCCAATGCCAAGTCTGTTTTTACATTTGTGAACTAGACAGCTGTAGAATGCAAGAACGCGAAATAATCGTGTCTATGACGAAGTGGACGATTTTTCGACCAACATCATAATGAGCGATGAGGCTCATTTCGACCTCAGCGGGTACATGAACAAGCAAAACTATCGCTTCTGGGGCACTGAAAATCCTCGAATGGTGCACGAGGCGCCATTACATCCGCTCAAAGTGACTGCATGGTGCGATATTTACGTTAGAAAAGAGGACACCGCTTGTCAGTCGACAAGGCCATGTTCACCGAGTTTCTTCTGCCGCAAGTAAACGATTTAGGTCTGAAGGACATGTGATTACAATACGTGGGAGCAACGACGCACACTGCCAGAGCCACAACCGATATTCTGAAAGCCAAACAACATCAGATGACTTCTTTGGGCTCACCTGTTGTAATACTATGTTCACAAATCAAAACTTAAGCAAAGTGGATTTGTCGTAAGATTTCGAAAAAGTGGGAGTGAAAATCGTTCAATCTATCATTGAAAATCGTCAAAATCGCCATTATAAGAAAAAATTTTTTTTTTAAATCAATATACTTTTTAATGTAATTTAATTTAATTTTATGGTTAGTAATTTTAAGGTTAGTAATTTTATCGGGCTTACTTTATATTGGAATAGTAGGATTTAATTAATATTTTAATTGCTCGAGCCTTAAGGTCACTTGTTTTTTTTTATGTGTTTATTAAATTCGATATTTCGATATCGCAATGGATATCTTCTTCAGGAATGTTTTTTTGTTTTTTTTTTTTAATTAAGGATTTAATTACTTAATCATTCCTGAGTTCGATTTTTACTTCCTCAGACTTTAGAAAAACTTTTTTGTGATAAAATTTTAGTGATAAACATTTTTAAAGAAGACAAGTAAAGTAAAGTTGAGAACTTCTTGTAGTGATCTACGGCTGCTTCAGGGAGATAATATTGGAAATTGTTAATGGCTTTTTAAAAAATAATAAACAAAGATATATAAAAAAATATTACATAATACTTTTGTCTCAGAAAATACTAATATTAGCTAAATCAAAATAATGATTGAGGTCCAAAAATAGACAAAAATGACCTAAATTATTTATTTGCTTTAAGAGCCAATTGAAATGTATTATTTTAGGTCTAAAAATAGACCTTATTAATGTTTTCGGTCTTTTTCAACCATCTATATGCCGCCGACATTTCGTTGATGCTAATCAAATCGTCGGTAGATGTCGTTAAGAAAAGTCCAGGTTTTGCAAAATGCAAGAAATTTTTTTTTGCACCAAAGATTTGTTTGAACATTTCTGATTCTCATTTTGTTCATGGCTTTCAAATATTTAGATGTCATTAAGAAAAGTCCAGGTTTTGCAAAATGCAAAAAAATTTTTTTTTCCATTAAAGATTTGTTTGAACATTTCTGATTCTCATTTTGCTCATGGTTTTCAAATATTCTTTTAAGATTTTTCGAGTCTACTGACGAGTTGATTGGCATCAATGAAATGTCGGCGGCATATAGACGGCTGAAAAGGTGAAGGAGGTCTATTTTACGAGCTAATATAATATATTTCTTTCAGTTTTAATAAGAATAACAAAGAGCTTATAGCAAAAAGTTATAAAGAATGCACATAATAATAAAAAAAAATAATAAAATAGTAACCAATTATTAAAATAGTTGATTTCTTTTAATCGAAATTTTTTGCATTTAACAATTATTCTACATTTAAATAAATGGAGTTAAGCTCAAATCAAGGAAGATCTTTATAACAAATTGTAGAAATTAACAATTTTTAAACAAGACATACAAATGTTGAAGACTTATTAGATAGGGAGCAAGCAGCTGTTTCGTATCAGCCACGATACTCGTCCGCGCCAGAATTTTGGCTTTGAACTCACTCCATCTGTGATGTTTATTGCAGTGACCGCTTAGACCGCTCAACCTGCTAAGTCTTTAATGCAACTAAATATGCACAGATTTAACTCATTTCAATTTGACTGCTTAAAAAAAGGTGATTTCGTTTTGCCCATCTTCTATATGGCCACTTTAACATTGAAATTGTATTTTGACCAATGCTCTGCAATTTCATATCAAACTTTCTGTCATAATTTATGAAAACTCGTCATTCAATAGTTTTCATTTTTTATTTTGGCAAAAGAATTGTCTTTGACCCAGTACTTTATCCTATCATAATCTATTCCAACTTCTGTTACTGCTATTTTTTTTTTTCAGTGTTTGGATGAAATTTTGCTATCTCTCAGAGTATGCAGTTGTTGCTTTCAAATGTGTACGAAGAACAAATTTTTGTAAATCGGAATATCTTTGAATTTGCCATTTAAAAAACATTAGGCTATTGTAGATGAAGAAGTTGAAATTGAAATCTTGTTCGCTCAATATATTCTAGACTGCAGATGAACTTCCATTAACGTTGCACATTTTTTGAAGCCTCTTGATTAGTAAAACTCTAATTGCAAAAATCAATTTTACTCAGATCAAAATCACCAGCTTAACTTAGGCTAAAACTTTAAACGAGATGACACACTTTTCATATAAATGTTAAACTCTAAACTTTTTCTCAGTGACATCTTGTTCAAGTAGTGCCTTACATGCCTTTAAGGTCACCCATTTTGTATATTCAAAAATGAACTTAAATCGCTATAAGAACCAATTGAAATGTATTATTTTAGGGCCCATTTCGTGTAGGGCATCATTATTTCCCAACGCAAGTCGCGAGTTTGTTGAAAAATTAACCAAAAGGGTATACTGAAAAAGGTGTCATAAAAAGTGTTGTGGGCATCAAAAACCACCACAAGGGCAACTCTGATATCATGGCCGAGTATTGTGTACAGTTTGATGAATTAACTCAACTTGTACAGGCATATAAGAAACAATTGTATTTGCGAAAAATACATGCATGTTAGGGCCTTTCTTCCTGAGACCAACGATATGAAGGGTATCTAAGATTCGGCTCAGCCGAATATCAAAATTTTTCAACAGCAGAAAAGCACAAATAAATACATCAATTAACCAGAATTTGCAATCCAAAGACCACAGACCACAACTTAAAAGAAACTATAGCAATTTTATTTTTCAAACCCTTTAGATGACCCTTGACACCCTACATTTTCGGCTGAGCTCGCAGTGAGAGTAACAGCACAAACGCCACAACGGCGTTGTCATAATACAATTAACGTTTGCCAGCAACGTTTAAGGCACAAATACAATAATTCACGAGCCCTGCAGAATGAATTTCATGATGCTGAAGAGAGAAAAAAAACAAAACAGGAAAATTAACCACCTACCGCATATCTCCATGACATTTTGTTGAAACTTGTTGTTGCTGTTGTTTGGCTGCTAAAAGTTTTAAATAGGATTTTTGCTCCTGGTGTGTTTGATTTTTGTATTTGTTTTTAATCACCTAAAAACAAAACGCCTTAAATAATTTCGCTTGTCCTTGGAAATATTAGAAAAACATTTGTTTTATTTTCTTAGCAAATATTTTATGCAATTTATTGTTTAAATAGAATAGAAAAACGCGCAATTTTTCTTAATTCGTTGTTTGATTACGTTTTCTTTTTTATTTTAATTCAATGGGTATTAAAATTTCTTATTGTTTAATGCACTTTTGTTTAACGTTGACAACGATGTCATTTGCTGTTTAAGTTTCGTGTTTCTTTGGAGTTTTTAGTAAAATACATAAAAAATACAAAAACTTGTTTAGCACTATTTTCCTAAAAGGAAATTTTAATTTTGTTACTAAAATTTCTTTAAAAGAGAAACTATTTTTTTTTTTTTGTTATTAAGAAAAATCAATTTTTTTGATTGTATTGAACGATTTACTTATTTAACGATTTTTTATTTCTTTATGGGCTCAATTAAAAAATTATAAATAATAAAATTTTAAAATTAAATAAATTTTATTTGATTCTCTACTTTAAATTCGCGTGACGTTCTTTTTACGACTAACTGATTTACTTGGCGGCTGTGTAGATAGAACGTAAGGTTTTGCATTTGCTGTTCTGGCTGTTTTAGCTTCAACAATTTAGTACAGATGTATATACCTACATACATATGTATGTACATATATACAGCCATATGTCTATATGATAATACATTTAAACGTTTTAGCAGCCGCTAGTTATTAGCTGGCTTGTGGTGTTCAATGCGCCCACTACCAGAGCTTTTATTTTCAGTTTGATTTTTCGTTCATTGCTTTTTAACTTTACTTTTCTTTTAACTTTTCTACGCTCTCTATTCGATTTTCTGTATTTTGTTTCATTTATACATTTGCTATGAAGTAAAATATCAGTGTTTCCCTTTTGTAGTTGTTATGACAGCAGGCACAGTGGTACGACGAGCATACAAATAGGTATTATGTACCAAACAACAACAATATGCATTGCAATAAAACATATTTACGGTATTCAAAGGGTCGTCCTAAAGTCAAAAGTCTTAAAATAATAGCACGAAAATACATGACTGTTGTGAGCAATCTGTCATAAAGTAGTATGCTATATCAAATATTAATCAGCTGTTAAAGAAAATGAAACCAATTTAAATATTTTTGGCAAAATGCCAAAAATAAGTGAAAAAACTAAAATAAGTGGAAGAACAAAATAGTGAAATGTTTTTAATGAACTTTGCTACTTGCTTAACTAACCGTAGAAGCGTCTACTTTGGAGTCCCAAAAAGCGAAAAGTGGCACCAAAACATGCTGGAAAATTTGACGACAATCGGTTTAATCAGATGGTTCGGGTTCAGCCGGAAGAATTTGCATATAGACTAGACTTAATTAAAAGCGATGATGTATTTAACACATGTCCAAAAACTGCACAGATTCCAATTGTCACACAGTTAAAAATTGGACTTTATCGCTTAGGCTCTATGTATGCTGTTAACTCATGACGAATCACTAAACACAGTCGATGAAGTCCTATTAATTTATGACTATTTTTGTTTGCAGCACAACAACAATTTTTTTAAACTATCATTAAACTTCTGACATTATGACACAATATGAGACCGTTTGAATACCGAAATTCAGACGAATATGAGACTGAGACAGCCAGATTTTGATATTACCCTTCGATAGTCTTAACCTATTTCGCTTATACGAAGTTCCATTTCTCAGTTGCTCACGTCCAGTATTCCCAGGTCAATGTATTTCTTCCCCCTAGAAAAATGTTAAAACCTCCTAAAAAAATTCAATGTTGTTCTACATAATCCCCCTAAAAAATTTTGGTGAACATTCTGCTTTAGGTTGCGAAACACCAATATTAATATCGTTAAAGTTTCCTCAATTAAAAAGAAGTAAAAATTAACTGATTATATGTATTTTTCAGTGCATATGTTATTATTACAGGTGTATGTATATTTGTTATAAATTTTCAATTTATTTTGTATTCACATATTTTGAGATCTAAGTACATATTTATAGGCAGCTGAAAATTGTAATCTGCGAATGTAAAAAAATTTAAGTTTCTCCAAAAACATTAGGAGTTTTTAACCCCCGTATTTTGACTTTGGATTTAAATACAAAATTAGTAAATTTTCCTTAAAATTTAAGTTGGATTTAAAATAGCTTTCTGTTTTACAGTCTAAAATTATTTTTGGTAATTAATTGTAATAAAAGTACGGCAGCACAATGTAAGTGTCAAAAAATTATCGATAACTCAATAAAAAACAGCTGTTTAAACAAATTTGGAAGCAAGTGAAATTGTGGAAAGTTTAGAAAATAATAAATTCTTGTGTAAAAATTATTAAAATGAGTAGCAAAAGTGATAAAAGGACTCCCAAATTTCACTGCTGATTACCTTCTGGAAATAATAAAAAATCAAATTATGAAACAAACAAAAAAACATGTGCAATTTTCTTCATTTGCAGGACAAAACCAAACTGTCAAAATCATATGGCAGTTCGAAAAACTTAAATCGGATTTAAATGGGCACGGCAGGCCGTTTAAGTTTGATTTAAATAGCAACTGTTTGACTCAATTTTGTATTTAAATCAAATTTAAATTGAAATGGCATTTAAAATCCAAGTCAAAAATTGGGGGTAAGTCTTCTTCGCTCTTTAGATTCTTTTGACATTTTCGTAAAAAGAGTTTCAATTTTATCAAAGTTTCTTAGATATTTTAATTTTCCCAATTCTTAAGAAACGGAAAAAACTCATTCAACTCAACAAAAAAAGTGCTTAAAATTACCAATTGCAAAATGATGTACTTGAAGCTACCCGATGAGCATTAAATATCTCATTTAATTTTACTTTAAAAATCATTAAAGTCTTCAAATTTATCTGTAATCTTCTAAATGCTGCTGTTTTACCTTTCAACCAAACACAAAAATCCCCTAAAAATACACCAAAAATAAATTGTTTCCCCCCAGAATTTTTCCCGAAAGAATTTAACACCCCAAATTCACCCCTAAAAGAAAAAAACATCTAAATCTAGGGGGAAGCCACCTAAACAACACTGCTCACGTCTCTTCATATGATTTTGAGTGTTTTCTTGCTGAAACTGTCACAAGTTATATACATGCGTATGTGATTGTGGTAAGTTTGACAGTCTCACCAGTTGTTACAAACAAAAAACAAAATATAAGTAGTTTTTTTGGTTTTTTTTTTAGAGTAGCACTGACCTAATAAATAGACCTTGACTTACACTAATAGAAAACCCTTCGTCAATTTAAATAAATATATTATTATAGGTCCAAGACCTTACAAATGTTTTCTGTCTTTTTCAGCCGTCTATATGCCGCCGACATGTCGTTGATGCTAATCAACTTATCAGTAGACTCGAAAAATTCTTAAAAGAATAGCACCACTGTGCTCTCAAATACTTTGTTTCACTTAAAACAAATCACATCAAGTTTGATGAACACATACACATATGTATGTATTTTGTTCGAGTAATACACACGCAAAAAACGTGACGTAGTTTGTTTATATGTACAAGCTTTTTTCATTCACGTCTTCTCATGCTCTTCTTAAATTGTTGTTGCTGGTTTCGGTTAAAGTTTATTCAAAATTTTTTGCACATTTTCCGAGCAACAACATCAATGATTTATCCACGTGTTTGAGCTTATTTCAAAAGCTTTTCCTATTTCAGAAACAACAAAATGTCCAATAACAATAATAGCAAGCTTTTAATACAACACAGATTTGACAATTCTCTTTTAACAAGTTCTTTTCGGTAAACAGAAACACGCACTTGCTCGCTCTCACGTACTAACAAAAAAAAAAAAAAAAAAAAAAAAAAAAAAAAAAAAAAAAAAAACACTGTAGGCGTCGTAATCCGCTGTCGACAGTCGGTACATATTTATTCCTTTATAATAAATTCTTGTTACTCATACGTCACAGTGAACTCATGCCAGGTTTTCGTGATTCTCGGGCAAATATTTTCATATTTCGCACATTGATGTGCGTTTGTATGTACATATTTTCATGTTTAGAAAATAATCTTTCTTTTTTTTTTGCCTTCATTTTCATAATGAATCACGTTTATTTCTGTTTAGTATTTTGTTAATTTTAGAAAAGTGTTTTTATTTGCTTTTCATGGTCATCTCTCATGAATTTTCGTTTCATTTATTGCTGTCCTTCATTATGGTTCTGGTTCTGTGACTTCTCTTTCTCTTGGAAATTTTCTCCATGTGTGTTTGAGTATTTGGTGTGCTTTTGCTGTGTTTTTGTATTCTATTCTATTGATTTTTGCCTGGCAAATTACGGCGTCAACTTGCTGTGCCACTGACATTGTTTTATGAGGAGCATAAATAAGAATGTTGTGGTATGTGAAATGCGTTGGTGTAGGTCCGCTTTTTCTAATGCGCCAGCTCATGTTTAGAAGTTCAAGTATCAAGTATGAACACACACACACATACACATACATACATGTATATTTGTTTTTTCTCCATGTGACATCTTTGGCAATTATGAGCACCTTTAGAGAAATGGCAAAATTTATAAGGAATGTTAGAAGCGGCAGGTGTACAGCGGTGTAAAAACTACACTGTACCAGTGCAAAAATGTAAAAAACGGACACTCACTGGATAAACAGAATACGAATGTGTCGAGTGCAGTGGCTCTATATTTCCATTTTATTAGTTAGTTGTAGCATCAGATATGTGCTTGGACCGACAGTGGTATGATTGATGCGCCAATAGCATGAACTGTGTGGAATTTTAGTACGTATACGATTATTTTAATTTAGTTTTCTGTGACGAGTTGGCATTCAGAAATGGTGTGCTGGTGAGAGACACCACAACGATCAGTTTTGAAGTGTTCTTCAATTTCAGTGTTCGGTTTTCAGCAAGAATGAATTATTATGACAGTTCTAGAGTACTCTGCAGTCAACAGATTTTCACTGGAATATGTGGAGTGATTTTTAATTATTTATAATGCATTTTAAAGCCTATTCAAAATGTATTATTTTAGGTCGAAAAACAGACCTTATAAATGTTTTCTGTCTTTTTCAGCCCTCTATATGCCGCCGACATTTCGTTGGTGCTAAAATACAAATCGTAGTAACCAATGGTAACTCGTTGTTGTATAGAAGGTTGCACAGAATAGTAAAAGAGTTGCAAAACGAAAAAAAATGTTTACTGTGTTAAAGGTTTGTTTGAACATTTCTGATTCTCATTTTGTTCATGGGAACTGTGCAATAAGTAGTTCAATTTCAAATATTCTTTTAAAAATTTTTCAAGCCTACTGATGAGTTGTTTAGCACTAACGAAATGTCGGCGGCATATACACAGCTGAAAAACACAGAAAACGTTTGAAAGGTCTATTTTTGGACCTGAAGAAATACAAAGAAGCAAAAATTATGCATTTTGCTTCTGTTCTTTCAATAGCACATTTATGTATCTATCCACTACGAAATTTCAAAGCAAATGAGGTTTTTTCTGTCGCGCAATAGTACGACACGACAGAAAAAAATTACTTCAATAAAATTATCAAAAACTTTGGATATTCGATTAAAGCAGAGGCGATCGCATGTACGTGTTGCCGAACAAACACGACTGCACGTATGAAATCAAATGAGTGAGGATTTTATTGCACATGTCCTGGGCACTTTGTAGAAGTTTTATCTATTGTAGCCAGCGCGGACAGCGTTCTTAGCGAATTTTGTTGTTTTGAAATTTTGAAGTGAAAAAATTGTTACTGTTATTTGTCCAAAATAATATGTATAGTCAATTAAAATGCGCCCATATAAGAATATTTTTGTGAAAGTGTTCATACATGATATGTCATCACGATGTAATTTTTAGTGGAAAACATCATTTCCCAGTTACAAAATATAAGAATAATAATAAGGGGGCTCCCAACAACTTCGTTTTGCTACAATCCTTCATAAAGGGTGCATATGATTTAGCACGTTGGAATAGGGCATTCTTACTTGTTTTTTTAGGGTTCCGTACTCATCAGAGTGAAACGGAACCCTATTACCGAGACAAGTACGTCCGTCCGTCCGTCACAGCGTCCATTCTCCGAAACGATAAGAGCTAGAGAGCTGAAATTTTCACAGAATATTGTTGTACCTTGCTGCTACAACAACAAATACTAAAAACAACAACAAGTCAAAAACTACCAGGTGTCTCCATACAACGAAAAGTTGCAATTAGCTATAAGTCTCGAACCGTAAAAGATAGAAAGCTGAAATTTGCATAGTGTATGTATTTATAAATGCTTTACAACACCAAATGCTAAAGACAACAACAAAATGAAAACTACCAGGTGTCCCTATACAACCTAAAGTAACAATTAGCCGTAGCTGCTAAACTGTAAAATACAGAGAGCTGAAATTCGCACAATATATGTATTTACATATGTGCTACAACAACAAATTCTAAAAACAACAACATGTTGAAAACTACCAGGTGTCCCTATACAACGTAAAAAAAACATTAGCCGTAACTTTTAAACTGTAAGAGACAGAGAGATGAAATGTGCACAATATATTTACTCGCATATGGCCTTCAACAACAAATGCTAAAAACAACAACAAGTCAAAAACTACCAGGTGTCCCTATACAACGTAAAGTAACAACTAGCCGTTACTCTCGAACCGTGAGAGACAGAGGGATGAAATTTGCACAATATGTGTATTCACATATGCTCCACAACAACACTTGCTGAAAACAACAACAGCTGTAAAACTACCAGGTGTCCCTTTACAACGTAGAGTAATAGCTATAACTCTTGAACCGTAAGAGATAGGGAGCCGAAATTCGCACAGTGTATGTATTCCCAGATGCCTTACAACAGCAAATTACAGCAAAAACAGCAACAAGTGGAAAATTACTATGTGTCCACATACAACATAAAGTAGCTGTAAAAACAGAAAGATGAAATTTATAAAATATACATATTTATTCACATACGCCATTCCATACATACATTACACATACATACGTACGGAATCCTAAGTGTGCGAGCCTGCCTCGTACTTGACTTAATTTATTTTTAAATGGAAAGTGTGTTCCAAAAAGCAGCACAATGGGCATTTAAAATAAAGACATGAAAAGTGGCCATTGATAGCTTGGTGGCCGTGATGGTCACACTGATTACAGATCACCATCATAGGGTGCTTACACTATCTCTCTAAATCTGTTGTATTAAAGATAATTAAACTCTCCAGAAGAGCTGAATCATTATTAATAAAAGTCCTTTCAATTTGGCACTGGGTCAAATTTTTCATTTCATAAATAAATATTTAATTAAAATCATACCAGAGTAAATTTCAATAAAGTTGGACAAAAAAGACCACAATTTCCATGCTTATCTCTGTCTAAAGAGGTCACTAGATTATTATTTCTTACATTTCGTTTGCCAATAAAAAGTTTTCTTACAAAAAAACAAAAACAAAACAGAGATACCGTAAGAAATGTATTACAAAAGTTACAAATTAACTTTATTTTATTTTCAATTTCCTGTCCAATTCCAATTTCTTCTTTTTTTCTATTTTACAACTAAAAACAATTGCCAAGGAGCACACAAAATCAAAGCAAAAGCAAAACAACTCTGGCCACAAATCTCAAACAATTCCACATTATCAAAGATCACGATATTCATTGGATTTTTTTTTTCCTACGATTTGTTTTCCTAGTTTTTTTATTCATATTCATGATTTTAGCAAATTAAAGAAATAAAACTGTAGGTAGGAACGGTTTTTTTCAAGATGTTTGTTGAGTTAAATTTGTGAATGGTACTGAGGAGGGTTCTTTTGCAGTTTGGCCTCATCACTGTTGCCTTCGTCGTAGTCATTACTAGTGTGTATGCATCATCCTCTGCCAGATTTTTAACAAAAAAAAAATTAAGTACTTTTTGCAGAGATTTTATTGGCCTCCTTCATACTTTTAATTTATTTATGGTAAGACAATTTTGCTGTTGTTGGAGAGATAAATAGAAAATAAACGAATTGGTAATGAAATTAAATAGACACACATTATTTTATCATCAATAAAGAAACGTAGTTGATGGAAAATGTTGCTTTTGCAATGATGTAGGAATGCAAATGCATTCTATTGAAGAAAACAAAGGAAAATAATTTCACATTTACAGAAAAAAGTCCACAATGAGCAAAAATGAAACAAACGGGGAACAAAAACGTGTACTCAGGAAGCGTAACGATCGAACCAAGTTTAAAATAAATTAAGTCAAGTACGAGGCCGGCTCGCACTCTTAGGGTTCCGTACGTATGTATGTGTAATGTATGTATGAAATGGCGTATGTGAATACATACATATGTATATTTTACAAATTTCATCCTCTGTTTTTAGTAGTATAATATGGCGTTTCTGCGCCAGTTTTTTCATAGTAAAAAAAAAGGTATGGTGTCTCGGGTGTAGTAGTATAATATGGCGTTTCTGCGCCAGTTTTTTCATAGTAAAAAAAAAGGTATGGTGTCTCGGGTGTAGTAGTATAATATGGCGTTTCTGCGCCAGTTTTTTCATAGTAAAAAAAAGGTATGATGTCTCGGGTTGATTTTCTTCTTGTGTTAAGAGAATTGTGTTGCTTTTTGTTATTTTTTTTTTTTTTTTGAGTTTGAGGCTGGGAAATGGTATGGGGATGCTGTTTGCTTAATGTAGCCTTGTTCTTATCGCAAACTGAATTTTATGTACTTTTCTTATGCATTTTACTGAGCATGAGCAGGTTAATAACCTCTTCGTTTTTTAAATTTTTTCTTCTTATCGCAACAGCTTATGCGCAGGATTTTCTTCTTGTGTTAAGAGAACTGTGTTGCTTTTTGTTATTTTTTTTGAGTTTGAGGCTGGGAAATGGTTTGGGGATGCTGTTTGCTTAATGTAGCCTTGTTCTTATCGCAAACTGAATTTTATATACTTTTCTTATGCATTTTACTGAGCATGAGCAGGTTAATAACCTCTCCGTTTTTTTGAATATTTTCTTCTTATCGCAATGCGCAGGATTTTCTTCTTGTGTTAAGACAATTGTGTTGCTTTTTGTTCTTTTTGAAGCTGGGCGTTTGTTATCTTAATTACGGTGGGTGCTAGAAAGTCATTATTACAACAATCTTGTAAGTTTTTGAAAATAAATAGTTGAACAGAAGAAATAATAAAGTTAGTTTATTTAAAACACTTGCAGGCTTATAATATTTTTGAGTTAAATTAAAAAATGATGTCGCCAAACATTTTCGAGAGTTCGGACGATGTGATTGAATTCACAATGAGTCCATATTGGCCGGAAATATACTCTAATGACTGTGTTGTTACTGCAAGAATGCTGGACGAGATTCATGAATATCTTATTAAAATTAACGATGATAACACCAACATACTACAACATAATAATCAGATGGAATATTATACAAATTTCTTTGATGATGAAGTCTTCGACTTTTTGTATGATGATGAAGGGGATAAAGAACTAAGCAGTTTTGCCGACAACTTCTTCTTCGACAGTGATGGGGATAGATTTATAAAAGAATTAAATTTAGATTTACTTCAGAGCTAAGAAAATGCAATTCATTTATTTACATAATTTAAATATATATTAAAAATAAAAAATATATTTCTACATACAAAAGAAAAAACATATTTTTTGATTTGTTTACATATTTTTATATCCGAGGTGAGAGAGAAGGAGAGAGAGAGAGCTCCTAAATTTGAGAACTTTAGCTTTAATAGTTTACTCATTAGCTTTCTTGATTGCACTCAATTTTTTTTATATAAAAGCGCACTAATTAAACCGTACTTCACAGTTCTAATAGTTAGTTTTATAAAAGATGAATATTAACGCGAACCTTATTTCAACGTTCAATAAATTGAATGCGAAGCAACGTCTTAGCGTGAAGGATATGGTGCCTATGGAAGATTATCATATAATCAGAGCTGTGCGTGTAAATACAAAGTATGGAGAAGTCATTGTCCTAGAACTAGAGACAAGCATGCTTTATCTTCCGAGAAGGTTCAATTCACTTAGCGATGAGGATATTGAAAACTTATCTACAGGAACATACTTAATTAATAAGATGCCTTTCAATAGGGACATGGATGGTTATCAATGTCGATTGGAGTTGAAACCAATACCACCTGTCAGAGACTATTATCCTTTTAATACATTTAAGTAAATTTATCAATATTAAGAGAGAGAGAGAGAGAGAAAAAAAATGTAAAATGAAAAGTAAAAATAAATAGCGAAATGTATACATAAAATAATATAATAAAGAGTATTTCCTCATTTATAAGCAATATTCCGTTACTATAAGATGGAAGTCATCGAAGAGTTTCTGCAAAAGTTTGGTAATATTATTTTCGAAGAGCATTTGGAAATAATAAGCGAATTTTTAATCAAGTATAATAATTACAACCCTAGTAGTTTACCTTGTCCTCATGATAACTCAAGTGGAGATGTAGTAGGTATTTGTAGCTGTTATTTCTTTCACAGACAAAAAGAAAAAATCATGAAGACTATTGAAAAATATAAGAGATTATTTTTAGAGAACATCAAAAAAGTATGTACATGGTAGTATATTTTTCTCTTCTATCTATACATACGTTAATTACTTCCACATTATATTCTTACAGAATTAGTGGTAAATTTTTCATATAAAATGAAAAATTATAAACGAAATATCATCAGTTTATATCTTAGACTTTTGTTGCAAGAATGGATAGTCTAACCAAAAATTGTTTTCAATCGAGGAACGGAAGAACTTCAAAAATACATGATTGTATTTTTGAATTTGAATATTTTCTTAGTCTCAAATTAAAGATATCTTGCGGATTTTCAACTACAACAGGATTCAAGCCGATGATATGGTTCCACTATAAGGATAAACATTTTATTGGATTTGATCGGATAGAGTGGCTATATCTTATGAGCTTTAAAGAATTTGTAACCAAAACTCTTAATCAGCGAAAATTTAAAGATTCTATTAATATAATAGACAATGCGAGAGAAAGTGATACAAAATATTTTTTTACATATAAAAACTATAGTTATAATTTGATAATTAAACAAGGACCTTACACAGTCAAGATAAATCAAGAGACATGGAACTCCCTCATTCGCATTGGAGTATTTTTAACGTCCATTCTTTGCTGGAATGGAATTCTACGAAAACAGCTATTACATTTTTACTACCAATATTATATACCCGCTTGTGCTGTTCTCAATAAGACATATATTCAACTAGGTGACATTATGGGAATTAATGAAAAAGATGTGGAGGTTGATTTAAGACGACTTTGTTATGAAATTGGTAAGAAAATGCAGAACAAAATTAAAACTGACGTAAAAATACATAAATTATGTATAAGAATGGAAAATAAATAACTATCAATAAAATATACCTAAAAAGTCAAAAAAAGAAACAATTTAAATGAGTTTTATTTATTTATTTTTGTTAAAAAGAAATTAATTAAAAATTTTAAAGATAAATGTCCACAGTTTATAGTATTTAATTTCTGATGTCTCTCATAATTGTATGTTATATCATTTCCTAAATATTTTAATACTTCTGTAGGTGGTTGAAGATTTCCAAAACTGTCATAGTATTCAACTTTATCGTTATCTTTATAATATGCTACCCAATGTGTACCATAGCCCTTGTCATTGTCTAAATTTATAATTCCACATTCTATTTTGTGTGGAATTTTAGGAAGCTTATCTCTCATATAAACTCCTCTGAAATGTGGAATATATTTTTCTCCAAAAGTTTTCAAGTCAATATTAGTAAGAGCTCTATTGGGTAGCTGCTTTAGTAGTTTTTTGATAAAGGTTTTGTATAAAATAGTCCATAACCCTTTTTGTATGGCTTAAGGTAGAGACCTTTTCCCATTGCAATTGCTTCCAATGTTCTGTTATGACGTTTACTTTCTTCTAACTGTTCTCTAGCATTTTTAGCTGTAGTAATAGCTTTGGCGATGGCCGATCCACCTGAAGATAATGCCCCTAATGCTCCGAGAGCTGATACTATTGAAACAAGTGGTAAAACTCCTCCTATTTTAGGAATTTTAATGATTCTGGGAATTCGTACTTTTGACTTTTTTCCAACAAAAATATTATTTATTACTTTTCTTGCTGTCTTTATAGCTTTTTTAATATCTGAAGGGTTTTCTTTTCTCAAGACGAGTGATGCTGCTTTAACAGCGTCATTAAAATTACTTCGCTTACGCGCTGTCTTCAAATTGTTGATTTTTACACCCATACCAAGTTTTGCTTTTGTTTTCATTGCGCTGGTAACAATGAATGCATTTATTTTTTCTCCAAGTGTACTATCCTTAGCTTTTACCCGTTTCCAAGCTTTTTCACCAAGTTCAATATCCGCTTGATGACGTTTTTCAATATTAGTATTCTGAGAATATTCTATGTCATGAGTCCGGCAAGCTGCATCCAGGGGATTAATTCCTTTATCTCCTCTTTGCAAACGTTTTTCCAACTTTGTTCCAGGTCCACAAAATTGATAACCAGGTAAGTGAAGCTCAACTGGTAGTGAATTTATTAAAGTATTAACTAGTCCTTTTCCTTTAACTTTTTGGTTTGCACTAAGTTTTTTATTTATATGCATAGTTATTTATACATATATACATATATTTATTTTTATATTTATATGTATATATATCCTCTAGATGCTAGAAAGAAAACGCAGACATCAAAAATAATAATAATAATAAATACTTTGTTGTTCTGTTATATAGTCATTATTTATAGACATGCGTTTCATTAAACAACATTCTAGTATTTTAGTGAGAAATTTAGATTTCAGCGGAGATAATTCCTTTACTAAACACAGTGATTTATTACCAAATTCTATAAGAGCATTAATCGTAGGACCATCCAACTGCGGGAAAACAAATTTAATGATTAGTTTGATTGAAAGTCCCAATGGACTAAAGTTTAAAAATATTTACTTATACTCAAAGTCATTACAACAACCGAAATATATATACTTAAAAAAGCTAATTTCTTCAGTAAAAGGAATGGGTCTATATGCATTTTCAGATAACGATGATGTTATATCACCTGATAAAGCTGATGTAAATTCAGTTATTATATTTGACGACGTTGCATGTGGAAAACAAAATAATATTAGATCATACTTTTGTATGGGACGTCACAAAAGTGTTGACTCATTTTATTTATGTCAAACATATACACATATTCCAAAACATCTGATACGTGATAATGCAAATTTAATCGTACTTTTCAAACAAGACGAATTAAATTTAAAACATGTTTACAATGATCATGTTCAAGGCGATATGAATTTCGATATGTTTTCCAAGATATGTAGAGAATGTTGGAAGGATAAATATGGATTTCTTGTAATTAACAAAGATGATGAAGTAAGAAGTGGACGTTATAGAAAAGGTTTTGATATATTCATTCAAGTATAGTCGTTAATGTTCTCTCAACTGTAACGGATGTTTTCAGTTATTTAGTTACTGTAATTTATCTTCCCCAAAGGCAAATTAAGAGCAATTGATTTGTTAAAGACGTTGAAAAAAGAAGTTGTTTTAGCTTAGAACAACTAAACAGCAACTGTTTAGTTGTTATGTCGAATATGTATAATTGTTCGAACACAATTCGATAAAATAATACAAAACAAACCAAACATGGAAGAAAACATTTTAAAACAGTTGGTTAAATCAAAAAAGATTTTAAAAAAGAAATTCGATAATATTAAACATGCGGAGGTCGAAGCTGCTAGGAAATTAGATCGTACATTTAAACCTCTAACAGAACCTCTAAACAAATTTGTTAAATTATCTAATGAAAGTTTAAATAGCCCAAGGATGATAACAGATAATAAAACTAATTTTAATCATGATGTTAAAATGAAAGTAGATCAGAGCAGTATTGCTAGTAGCACCCCTATAAAAAAGGAAAGCTCAGACTCCTTAAGTGAAGATGTTGAAGATGAAACATTCTACTCACAAACATCAGACTGGGAATATAACTTGTCTAACTTGTATGAAAAGAAGAATCTTGATACTATATACGGTCCATATAAAAATAACGATGGTAAATGGAAATTTGGAAATGCTGATTTAGATATTAGTGGTGATAAAATTACTATTGGAAACAAGATTTGGGCGCTAACTCCTGGTCTTTATTCATTGCTTTTTCACAAAAAGCCTGAGCAATATGATAAAACCGAACTAGATATATACAAACAAATATTAACTGATACAAGTGCACATAAAATGAATTTCGATGCAAGCGATCGACTCAAAGGAAATAAAGGTTTTAAATATAAACAAATTATTAGTAAGCTATTTATGAACACTCACATTGGAAAAGGATTAATGAGAGTAAATCTTACTAAGCCGAACTATATATATTGGGACGATCCCAATGAAATAGTAGACCGGTTAAAACTGTTAATAGCTTCACAGCAAGCTGGTAACAACAGTCATGCTAATGAAATTATATCAATAATCGAAGAACTAAGAGAAGCAAATATAATTGAGTAAACACATAAACTAGATATTAAGAAAATAATATAACATGACTGTTGACAAATTTGGTCATTACTTTGTTAGAAAGTATAATATCGAAGAAAAAACAAAACATTGTTTCCAAATGTTTGGGTTTACACTAGATGGAAATAAAATAAACATGGAAAATAAGAGAGTAGTAAACGTGGCATCACCAGTGAACGAGCTAGATGTTGCTAACAAGGTATATGTAAGTTCACAAATAAAACAATTACGTAACGATACGATGAAAGAAATGGAAGTTCTGCGAAATGATATTAAAGATTTAAAAGAGCGAATGCAACCATACGTTACATATTTACCTCAGTGAGCTAAGGAAGGAAGCAACATAAAGTAATGATAAAAAGAGCCATAGTAAATGAGCTTCATTCTCAAGCCCGTAAGAATTTCCCTCGACGTCGTATAATTATGAAAGGAATTGATGACCTCTGGCAAGCAGATTTGGTAGAAATGAGTAATTATTCAATATATAATAATAGATATAAATACATGTTGACAGTGATCGATACATTTTCCAAATTTGCTTGGGTTGAATCAATTAAATCAAAAACTGCTTTAGAAGTTTGTAAAGCATTTGAGAAGATATTAAAACTAGGTCGCATACCTAATAATCTGCAAACAGATGATGGAAAGGAGTTTTTTAATAAAGACTTTAGAAACTTAATGCGAAAGTATTCAATTAATCATTATTCTACGTATAGTATAATGAAAGCTTCAATAGTTGAACGATTCAATAGAACATTAAAAACTATGATGTGGCGAGAATTCAGTAATAATGGAGCTTACAAATGGATACACATTTACAAAAATTTGGTTAAATCTTATAATGAGAAAAAACATAGAACAATTAAAATGCCACCTGTTCTTGTATCTCATAAGAATGAAAAACAACTACTGAACACTGTATACAATCATCTTAAGACTTTTAAACCTTCAAAGTTTAAAGTTGGAGATTACGTACGTCTTAGCAAATATAAACACTTCTTCGAAAAAGGTTATACTCCAAACTGGACAACAGAAATTTTTAAAATAAAATCGATACAAAATACATATCCCATCACATTTTTGCTGGAAGATCACTTAGGGAATGAAATAAAAGGAGGTTTTTATAAGGAAGAAATTCGCCGTACACGTTTTCCTAACACCTATCTAGTTGAAAAAGTATTGAAATTAAAGGGTGATAAAGCATATGTGAAATGGTTAGGTTTCTCAAGTCAGCACAATTCTTGGATAAGGAAATCTGAAATATTATAATGTTTTAAATATATAGATATTAATTACTTGATAAGTATAGATATTTAGAAAATCAGTTGTAAAAGAAGTAAAAATTTTAATAAAATATAATTTCTTAGTCAGATGTATTTTATTTCCGAATTAGCTATCAAAATGTCAATAACATTAGCATTAAGCGGAAATTCTTCAATTTTAACCGCACACTATTTTCCACCAATAAATCTGACAGATGACTACGAATGTTGTTTAACTGACTTTCATTCATACAATTCTATTCCCAACGTCGATTACGATAATAATCTCTTTCATATAGGAGATAAGATAATTGAAATTCCAGTAGGCTCTTATGAATTGAAAGATATTGCTGATTATATAACTGCGCAGTATAAATCAAAAGACTCTAAAAAGTTTATTCTTATTGAGGCCAACAATAATACTTTACAAATAGAAATAACATCTTCGCATGACACTGTTTTCTTTAATCGAAACCGATCTATTGGCGGATTACTTGGTTATCATGGTGAATTATTAGAGCCAGGTAAAAAACATTTATCTCAACAACCAGTAAATATTCTCAAGGTCAATGCTATACAAGTGCAGTGTAACATCATTAGGGGGACATTTATGAATAATTCCCCAGCTCATATACTTCACGAGTTTGCATTAGATGTCCCCCCTGGCTATAAATTAGATGTTATTCCTAAAAATCTTATTTATTTGCCAGTAAACGTGAAAGAAATAACATCTCTACAAATTTGGATTGTGGACCAAGAAGGTCGCTTAATAAACTTTAGAGGAGAAGAAATAACTTTGAGGCTACACTTGAGGCCACGGAAATAATGATAATTTATAATAAAACTATACAAAAACTGTCAAACCGAGACATTCATATTAAAGATAAAAAGTTGAAACTAACGGTTGAAAACAAGACATTCTTAAAGCTACTTAATTTAAAAGTTAAAGACAATGTCTGAGATATTAAATGTTATTGAAACTCCAATTGCTGATGATGATATAATAAAGAAGGACTACCACAGTTATATGCCCTATATTCAATCGTTTAAAAATAATGATGAAATTCGAATAACAGTACAGAATCAAGACTTGTATATTCTTCCATCTGAAAGCTATTTATATATAGAAGGGAATGTAAAGAATAGCAAAGGTGAAGAAACAGCAAACAGTAGACTGAGGAATAATTGTGCTGCATATCTATTTGATGAAATACGTTATGAAATAAATGGTATTGAGATTGATCGAACACGTTACTTAGGAACATCTACTACAGTTAAAAATTTGATTTCCTTAAATGAATTTGAGAGTAAAATGATGAGAAATGCGGGATGGTCTACTACCGGAGACCTTGCATTACAAAAGTTTAACTTTTATATACCATTGAAATTATTATTAGGATTTGCTGAGGATTTTAATAAGATAATACTGAATAGCAAACATGAGCTTATTTTATTACGAAGTTCAAATGATTCAAATGTACTTTACTCAACCGAAGCAAATGAAACCCTGACTTTAACGATAACGAATATAACATGGAGAATCCCACATGTTCACCTTTCAGATTCTAGAAAATTACAAATTATGAAGATTATTAAAGATGGAAGGTCTTTACCAATAGCCTTTCGTAGCTGGGATTGCTATTTTAATCCCACATTTTCTGGTGGTAAAAAACATAATTGGAATGTTAAGCTCTCTCTAAATAGAGAAAGACCAAGATTTATAGTATTTGTTATGGAAAATGATCATAAATACATTCACTCAAACTTAAAAAATATAAAAGTTCATTTAAATTCAGATTCTTATCCATACGATGATTTAAATTTAAAATTTGATGAGAATCGGTATGCAGTATTATATGATATGTATGCAAGATTTCAACAATGTTACTATATGAAGGAAGCACAACCACTGCTTTCCTGTGAGGACTTTAAAAGTATTCCAATTGCCGTAATTGATGTTAGCTATCAAAATGAAACTATTAAAAGTGGTCCTATTGACGTTAAAATTGAGTTTGAAACTAGCGATCCAGTTCCTAAGAACACAAGTGCTTATTGCTTAATTCTCTACGACTGCCTATTGGAATACACTCCGTTAACAGGAATTGTTCGAAAAATTATTTAAATAAACATTATAGTTTATGCAATTTTATTTTTAAGTACTTACGTTTATAAAGCTAAATAAAACCAAAACACTACTAATTGAATTATGTTGTTTTCTTTTTCCTTTTATTATGTATGTATACTTTTATATTCATTTAAATAATGTGATAGATTTTTTTTTCTTATAATCCGCACTAAATATATTTACATTGGTATGCTGAGGAAAATATCATCATCCTCTTCCATAATTTCTTCGTAAAGCTTTAAATTTGTTGAGATTGACATTGTTGAGGGACAATCTATACTTAAGAGAATATCATCATCCTTTTCCATAATTTCTTTATAAGGACTGAGATTTGATGATGATATTGTTAACGGATAATCTATCTTATAATGTCCCCAAGCATAAGTATCTATTTTATTTGTACATATAAATCTCTTATCATCTAAATAACTTAATGTTAGCTTATTTATATGTTGTGTATATAATTGATGTATCTTAGATCTAAATATATACATAGAATTATAATACAGTTTATTTTCTATTAAACATTTTCTAAAGTCGTTAATTGATAATTTATGAGTTACACTTCTTTTTACTCCTTTTATTTTTTTTATTTCAGTGTCTTCTCTATCAATTTTTATGGAATACATTTTAGCACGTAAACCAATGAATTCCTTAATTAATTTGCCGTTACATTCATCTTTCATCATCCCCAATACTTTTTTATTTACTTGTGGAAAATTATAAACATTATCTTTCGCATATGCAGATGTATCGAAATATAATTCAATATCATTTCTAATATCATCATATATGTCATTTGTTTTAATATCGTATATAAAGGAGTCAGTGTCCATATAATTAAGATTCATATTTTCAAGATATTTCGGTTTTATATAATCATAATGAAAACTATACATTTTCCATTTTGATAGTTCTAACACTGCGAAACCTATATAAATGGGTTTGTTATATTCAGTATGTGATCTATCCATTTGAATAACAACCATTTCATTGTGAATTTTCATTAAACTATTAAAATGAGGTTTGGCTATGAGAGCTCTAGCTCCCAACCTTTTACCTCTACTTTCCCATTCGCACACTATTTTAATATCTTTTCGTTTGTCTACGTTCTCCATTGTTTTACCGTATACCGCATTGTTCAACAACTTGAAAAAATTTTGTTCGAATTCGTTTTTAGCTATTGTTCTATGATAATTGTTTACATCAATATATTTTTTCAGCCAATCGGATTGGTTAAATTCTAAAATTCTATGAATCTTTTTTAAAATCAAACCGTGCTTAATACATTGCTGAAGGTTGCGGTAATGTATAATATAATTTGTTTTATTATTTAAATCTGTTATTAATTTCTTTTGTTTCATAGTTTCAATTTTTTTATTTTCCGCACAAAATGGTAAATCATTATGATAGTCATGTAATGTGAACGGATATTCTAAATCTACTTCTAAAATATAACCTAATGGCGAATCATCTTTTATATTACAAACATTGAAATTTTCACAGTTTTCAATCCATCTAAACTTTTTGTAGGGGAGATATTGCGACATTGCATAACCATATAAATTATTTACATCTAAATATATTAGATAATTAGATTCCTTCGTACAATCATAATCACTAATATATTTATTATTAGCAATAGATTGCCGTTTGCTACATTGCACAATACCACCCCTAATACCCTGTACAACAAAATTATACATATTAATATCAGTCAACAAATCCAATTCTATTTCTGTTGTTTTTAACATTGCATCCCATGATAGTCCGGGTGTTGTATAATATTGACATGGGTCTAAATTATAAATGTTTTTACAAATTTTGCGGAAATTTTCAAATATATCACAGAGCAAAAGTACATCTACTTTTAAGTATAAAGTTAAATAATCCATTAACGTATTACACTTAAAGGTATTCCATACCTTTTCAGCATGTTCATAATCATTCACACTACATGATTCATCAGTGAGTTTATTAAAGAACATTGAATGAGGCGGTAATTGTGTTTCTTGAAGACGACTCTCCGAATCTACATAATCATATGGAAAGACTCCCTTACGTTTCATTAAATTAAACTCACTGCTATTTGGAAAGAATGATTTAACTGTTCTTAAGTCATGATCAGTTAAATATCCGGCTAGTTTTTCTAAGCTTGACGGCATAAACCGACAAGAATCTAAAAAACGTAGTTCTATTGATTTTTTTTCGCTTATTTTAATTTGCTTTGATATTGATATATATAATTCCTTGTTTAAGGGAATTATATTTATATTACCATCAATGGATGAAAGTTCTCTAATAAATAAATGACAATCATAGGATGAAAGGTTATGGAAAAATATGGGGATGAAATTTGGCACTTGATAATTTAAATTGCAATTGATATGAGCAGGACCTCTATACTCTCCAGTTAAATGACAATGGTCAGCAACTCTTTCTATAAGAGATAAATTTTTTTTACAAATGTGGCATATTCTATTATTATTTTGATTAAGCTGTTGAATTGGCGTCAAGGATTTCATTGGTTTGATTACATTTAAATAATTATTATATATATCTGTTACATCGCTAACTAACTTAAAAAAGAAATCTTTTGTACAATTATCACCACTATATATTCTAAATACATCTAAGTTAGAATTAAAACTACACTTAATATAATAGCTATAGGCATATGGAATGTGTTTTTGTACTGACTGTATATTTGTTGAATTTTGTATACTCAAAGGTTCGAGTATACATTCGAAATCAGCGTATACAACAAAAGGTACATCCATTTGCTTATTAAAATTCTTAAAATAAAGAGTGCTATTTTCGTTCTTTGGCATCTTAGTAACCATTCTATTACATTCTGGTCTATGTTTCCTTAAAGAATTTTCATCGTAGAAGTGTATTAAGCATGTGTTGCAGATATACACTTGGCTTTCATGGCTAGTTAACTTGCTTTTTATCAATCTATTACAAAAGATAAAGACATAAAAATTACTAGTTATTAGTTTTCTCGCAATGTTTTAGAAAAAACGTAAAACTTTTTTTTTTTTGTAATAATATAATTCAAAAAACAAAAAGAAAGACATTTTAACTTACCTTGAGATATTTTTAATCCATACATAATGGAATTTATCATTTTCTGTTAACAGGAGCAAATTAACGTGTTGGCTTTTCTCCTTTTTAGTGAAATAGTACGGCCCCACAATATTTTCTCCTTCTAAGCCGAACACATTTATGCTTATTGTGGGATTGTTTTCTTCAAAATCTTTTATTTTATTCACTGCCAAAGGGAAATTTAGTTTTTGAAAGTTTAATATTATTTTATTTTCCAGTGTTATAACTTCATCTGTTATATTTTTGATTTTATAGGATGAACACCGATTTGCGTGACTTTTGGAATTAACGGGACTCAAAGCCGATATAATAGCCCACTTAAAACAATATTTGTCTTTATTTTGAACATTTATGCAGGCTTTTTTGTTGGCTATATTTAACGGTAAACAAATATAGTTTGAGCCCTTAATACAGTTGTATTGGTTAATGTTTATTTCGAGACGTGATATTTCTATTAATGTCCAACCACTATCACGCTCTTGAAACTCTGACATTTTTTTTATAATAATTTCACATTGTTCGTTATAAATATTGTACATATTGTCGATTATGTTAATGCCCACCATTTTAGTTTGGTGAGACTTCATTTCACTAACACATAAGTCCTGTTCTTCTTTTATCAATATATATTCACAAAATAGTTCCACATTGAATTTTAAATTTAAATGTTTTTGTAATAAATTTTTCAACAGGTTAATTATTCTGTTTTTATTTTTGCTAAAAAAGTGTTCCGCTACTAAATTGTTTTTGTCATCGTTTTCAATTAAATATGTCGCGACTCGATTTTTAAAACATGATCTTATACATTTAACATTGCCTTCTAATTCTTGAGCGCACTTTAACTTATGGCTATTTCTTCTTATGTGATTGGTCCAATTTTTTTTTAGAATATATGTTTTGCACTCACTACAATAAATATCACTTTCCATATCTTTGTGTTCAATTAAGTGTGAGTGCCGTTGCCACTCGAGACGATTTGAAAAATAAATTTTACACACCGTACACTTAAACGATGAAGACGGTTTTTCGTGATGTAACCGTTATGTTTTTGTAGTAACGAGCTTAAATTAAAAACTCTAGGGCAAAATTCACACGTAAAAATAGCCATGTTATATAGTTTTGTTTTTTAATTTCTTTCAAAAAAGATTATGACCGTGCAAGTGTTTTAAATAAACTAACTTTATTATTTCTTCTGTTCAACTATTTATTTTCAAAAACTTACAAGATTGTTGTAATAATGACTTTCTAGCACCCACCGTAATTAAGATAACAAACGCCCAGCTTTAAAAAGAACAAAAAGCAACACAATTCTCTTAACACAAGAAGAAAATCCTGCGCATTGCGATAAGAAGAAAAATTTAAAAAACGAAGAGGTTATTAACCTGCTCATGCTCAGTGAAATGCACAAGAAAAGTACATAAAATTCAGTTTGCGATAAGAACAAGGCTACATTAAGCAAACAGCATCCCCAAACCATTTCCCAGCTCAAACTCAAAAAAAAAAAAAATAACCAAAAAGCAACACAGTTCTCTTAACACAAGAAGAAAATCCTGCGCATTGCGATAAGAAGAAAAAATTTAAAAAACGAAGAGGTTATTAACCTGCTCATGCTCAGTAAAATGCATAAGAAAAGTATATAAAATTCAGTTTGCGATAAGAACAAGGCTACATTAAGCAAACAGCATCCCCAAACCATTTCCCAGCTCAAACTCAAAAAAAATAACAAAAAGCAACACAGTTCTCTTAACACAAGAAGAAAATCCTGCGCATAAGCTGTTGCGATAAGAAGAAAAAATTTAAAAAACGAAGAGGTTATTAACCTGCTCATGCTCAGTAAAATGCACAAGAAAAGTACATAAAATTCAGTTTGCGATAAGAACAAGGCTACATTAAGCAAACAGCATCCCCAAACCATTTCCCAGCTCAAACTCAAAAAAAATAACAAAAAGCAACACAGTTCTCTTAACACAAGAAGAAAATCCTGCGCATAAGCTGTTGCGATAAGAAGAAAAAATTTAAAAAACGAAGAGGTTATTAACCTGCTCATGCTCAGTAAAATGCACAAGAAAAGTACATAAAATTCAGTTTGCGATAAGAACAAGGCTACATTAAGCAAACAGCATCCCCAAACCATTTCCCAGCCTCAAACTCAAAAAAAAATAACAAAAAGCAACACAGTTCTCTTAACACAAGAAGAAAATCAACCCGAGACATCATACCTTTTTTTTACTATGAAAAAACTGGCGCAGAAACGCCATATTATACTACTACACCCGAGACACCATACCTTTTTTTTTACTATGAAAAAACTGGCGCAGAAACGCCATATTATACTACTACACCCGAGACACCATACCTTTTTTTTTACTATGAAAAAACTGGCGCAGAAACGCCATATTATACTACTGTTTTTACAGCTACTTTATGTTGTATGTGGACACCTAGTAATTTTCCACTTGTTGTTGTTGTTGTAAGGCATCTGGGAATACATACACTGTTCGAATTCCGGCTCTTAATCTCTTACGGTTCGAGAGTTATAGCTATTACTCTACGTTGTAAAGGGACACCTGGTAGTTTTACAGTTGTTGTTGTTTTAAGCAAGTGTTGTTGTAGAGCATATGCGAATACACACATTGTGCAAACTTATCCCTTTGTCTCTCACGGTTCGAGAGTAACGGCTAGTTGTTACTTTACGTTGTATAGGGACACCTGGTAGTTTTTGACTTGTTGTTGTTTTAAGCATTTGTTATTGTAGGCCATATGCGAGTAAATATATTGTGCACATTTCATCTCTCTTTCTCTTACAGTTTGAAAGTTACGGCTATTGTTTTTTTACGTTGTATAGGGACACCTGGTAGTTTTCGACATGTTGTTGTTTTTAGCATTTTTTGTTGTAGCGCATATGTAAATACATATATTGTGCGAATCTCAGCTCTCTGTATTTTACAGTTTAGCAGCTACGGCTAATTGTTACTTTAGGTTGTATAGGAACACCTGGTAGTTTTCAACTTGTTGTTGTTTTTAGCATTTGTCGTTGTAAAGCATCTATAAATACATACACTGTGCATTTCAGCTTTCTATCTTTTACGGTTCGAGAGTTATAGCTAATTGCAACTTTTCGTTGTATGGGGACACCTGGTAGTTTTCGACTTGTTGTTGTTTTTAGTATTTGTTGTTTTAGCGGCAGGGTACAACAACATCCTGTGAATTTCAGCTCTCTAGCTCTTACCGTTTCGGTGAATGGACGCTGTGACGGACGGAGGGACGGACGTAGTTGTCTCGGTAGTAGTTCCGTTTCACTCTGATGAGTACGGAACCTTAAAAAGTGCGAAGCTGTTGACAAATTGTGTAGTTCTTCGATGAAAATACAATGTATTCGCGGTTGATGCAGTCTATAGAGTATTTGGGATATTGCGAATGCCGAGTAAAAAATATCAAGGCATGTCTTCCACCAGAAAGCTTATTTTAAACCAAACGCAAAGTTTATTATAGAAACAACAACTGACTCTTAAAGTAAATGAATTTATAATTGCTAATGATTTTTTCAGGCTCAAAATTTGTATTTTCTTCGTTCAGCGTAAGGATAGAACTAATTATCTGTCAAATCAGACATGAGCTAAGTGTTACACCATTCACGAAATAAGCACTAGTTGGAAAAAAACGTTTGATGGCGGACCCTGTATAAATAATATATGTATGTATATCATAGAAAGCTCAAGAAAATACTGATATTTAATAGCAAATCGGGTCTGTTCTAGAATCCGATTCGGATTGATTTAGCAAAATTTTTTTAATCCGCATAATTCATAAATTGGTGTTCTCAATTCAGCATGTTTTTAGACATGCGCAGTCTCTGTTCGAAAAAAAATTCTAAATGTCAAATACATAAACAACAACAGCGAAGGCGATGATAAAAGATAGCTTAACATACAAATAGTAGCCGGCGGCAAAGCAAAAACCGACGGTTAACGATCGTCTAAGCCATGTTTTTACAATCACGCAAAAAATTGTAAAATTAAGTTAAGATATGACAAAAACTAAAACATTAATAGATTATTTCGAGGAAGTAGATCTACCGCAAGCAGCAATCAGTCGCTCTTGACCGTGACGTGTGTAAGGTTGTGAAATTACCGGCTCGGCACTTTGCCGGCTATGAGCACATGAACTACGATCGTTGACAACCATATTTTGTAAATAGAACGTATTGCCGGAATACTACAATGGAATTTAACCACTAAATACAATCTAATATGATAAAATATTGCTTAAATTAAACTAAATATAGGAAATTTATTATAATTTCCTTTAAAATGTCAATTTTTCTTTTCCATTAAATTCTGATTGCATTAAGCATTAGCCCAAAAAACATTGACATATCAAACTTCGCGTTTTCGATCATAAGCAAAATTTTTGTATTTTTGTTTTGCGCAAGTGCCATTTGACAAAACATACACAATTTTCGGAAGAAATTAAAGAAAAGGTCTTTTTACTAATAATTGTGTGTAAATTTAAATTTTTTTATTATATTTAATAAAAAAAAACACTTGAAATTAAAAGAGAAAATTTAGTCTTTATTAAAACAGTTATCACTTGCATGAATAAAAGCCGATTCTATTTACTTTCTCACTCACCCTATAATACTCTAATTGAAAATGAATAAAAACATGGGGATTCGGATTGCAGAACACCAAAAATTCTAAAGTAATCCACTTTAGAGTGAATTCGGATTCTAGAACAGACCCGAATATTTGAAATTTATTTCGTTTTAACAAGAAGTTCATTAGACAAACTGTGAAATAAAACTTGATTTTAATAATCAATCATATTTTCATGGTTTTAATGTCAAAACCAGATTTTAACTTTAGATGCGAAAGCACTATTAGGTTCTGGAAACTTTTTACCATATTTATATGCATACCAATATATTTATAAAACTGAAAAAATATCAAATCAAATTAGAGTTTAAGAGTCCCATAAAAAGCACTCCCCAAATTATTCTTTGTTCTTTAGATTGATTAACTTTTCCTTTATTGTGTGAATTTTTCAAGTTTTGTTCTTTGTAGCAGAGTATTTCATATGAATATTGTTATTTGCATTTGAAACCAGCAAAATCACAAATAAAATTCATTACAAACCGCATCCTATTAAGTGGCTTAAAGTAGAAACTGGAAATGGCGGGATAAGAAAAACAAAAACACCAGAAAATACGTGAACTACAAGAAGCACCGTTATGTGGGGGAAATTGATTCTAGACTCAAACAAATAACGAAATTCTTTTGAAAGTTTATTTGCAAAATAAAATAAAAACACTAAACAAATACAAATGTTCTCTCATTGTTTTAACAATTAAGATTTGAATAACTTGGCCGTTTGCAATTTTGGCTCTTCTTTGGACTTCAGACCAGCCAACAACTGCTTCAACTTAACAATCGCTTTGGCCGGATTCAGGTTCTTGGGACAGGTGTTGGTGCAATTTAATATAGTGTGACAACGATATAATTTGTAGGGATTTTTCAAAAAATTCAAACGTTTTTCGGTGGCTTCATCACGCGAATCAATAACCCAGCGATAGGCTTGCAAGAGAATGGCGGGACCCAAATAACGATCACTATTCCACCAGTAAGAGGGACAAGAAGTCTGACAGCAGGCACACAATATACACTCGTACAAACCATCCAACTGGGCCCGGTCTCTAGGGTCCTGCAAGTATTGAGCACAGCCTTGAACTTCATTTTCTGTATCCTTTCGCTGCAGCCACGGCTGGATGGAGCGATACTGTTCATAGAACTGCGAAAAATCCGTAACCAAATCTTTTACCACATACATATGCGGCAATGGATAGATTCTCAAAGGTTTGCTTAGATTCGTATCTGTTCTACAGATGCAGGCCAGGGTGTTGACGCCTCCAATATTCATGGCACATGAGCCACAAATACCCTCACGACATGAACGTCGGAAGGTGAGTGTTTGATCCATGTCATTTTTTATTTTAATCAGAACATCCAATACCATCGGATTAATGGTGCTTAAGTCCACTTTATAGGTTTGCATTTTAGGCTTTTCACCTGGTTGCCAGCGGTAGATTTGCACGGTTTTTATTTGCGGTTTATTTTCCTTTGTTGTCCCTTTGGCTGCTGCTTCTTCTTTTTTAATATTAAGCTCTGCTTTTTTAACTGCAGGCTGTGGAGTTTTGTCCAATTTGTCAGTGAAAAAACGGCAGCAAAAAGCATTTTGCAACCCTCCTGGAGTTATAAAAATCGTTCGCCTGGTACGCAGAAGAAACATAATTTTCTGTTCTCTCTCGTTTTAAAATTCTTTTGGAAATATTTTTTAGCTTGTTTTATTTTAGAAATATTCAAATGCCAAACTTATTTATGTGCTTATGTATGTAGTATATTAATTTCTCAAATTAGGAAATCATTTAATTGAAAAACCTGCCGTTAGCTTGACTTCTAAGCAAGGTACCACCTTGCTACCCGGTAGTCTTACAAGCCCAGCTGACTACTGCTTTCAGTCTGAAGAGCTGGCAGTATTTCAGTACACAGTATTTCTACCAACAAAATACATGAAATGTTTGTTGTTGTTGTGTTTGTTGTAGTTATGCAGTTACCTGGTATCGAGGTACCTGGGTTACCATCTATTATCTAGCAATACCATTTTAATGTTAATATCATGTTTCCACGTCATGCGCTTCGCTCTCTGTTTCTGCTCAACACTATAATCAGGAGAGAAGCAACGTGATTCGTCATACAAAACTTTGAGAGCGAATGAAGAAATAGCTTCATTTTGAAGCTACATGCGAAACACGAAAAATTCCTGTCTTCTCTAATTTATATCGCATGTTTATCTGCACTATCTGTCAAAGTCATGTATTGTAAACAAAAAGAAAAAACCAACAAACAAAGAAAACGTAAAAAAAATAAAATAAGAGTTTCTGGATATTTAATGCCCTGCAATGCCAAGCCCGAAAACATTTTCATATGAATGTGTTTTTTTTTTTTTTTTTTGTGACAACACTTCACTTACTTCTTTTGTCCATTTAGAAAAATTCGCTTCACAAAACCAATATAAAATTTATATTGGCTTATTAAAAAGAAAACTCAAATCGAAGCACATACACAAGCCGTGTAAATAAGTGAGAGAACGAAGCGGGTAATTCAACTCGTAAATTGTATAAAAAAAGATTTTCGTAGTCTAGTTTTTTGACTCATGTGGCAACCAAAACGTATGTTATTCCTATTTGCTCCAATCAAAGACAACCCTGATGCGACAACCATGTAAACACTTTATATACAACTATTCACCAACAAAAATTCTAAAAATACACCAATAATTATTGTGTTCTGATGCGGCCACCAAAGAAGACAATACGCGCCAATAATATACATATGAATACATTTAATTAGTTTCAAGTTTATCAGGCTCAAGTTCTTTCTATATTATTATTTTTTGTGATTTACATATATTAATTAAATAAGACAAAGAAGACATCAAAGACATTTAGCAGGATGGAGGAGAACTGGTTGTTTCGAATCCGCCACACTTTCTCGTCAGCACCCGTCTTTGAATTGAGGGGCTCATGTTTCCGACGACAAAGTGTGGCGGCTACGAAACAACTAGTTGTCCATCCTGCTAAATGTCTTCTTTATCTTATTTAATTTTTTTTTTTTTTTTTAATACAAACACAAAACTGCGAAGCTTCTTGCTTGTCTGCAGAAACACCCAGAGCCTTCGGCAGGAATCGAACCTGCGACCCTGGGGACGACTCTTAGTAGGCCACTCTACCAATTCATGCATCGAGGCGCTCAATCACCAAAAAAAAAAAATAATATAGAAAGCACTTGAGCCTGATAAACCTAATACAAAAATAATATAAGAAAAAGTTCGAATAATAAAAATTAATTGAGCTTAAAAATTTTTGAATTTTTATAACTCAAATTTTTTTATTGTTATTGTTATTGTTTTTTTTTTAAATAATATTAAAAACATATGCCAACAAATTGTGGGCGAAATATTGAAATAAATAAATATTTGTGTTTTGTTGCAAAATTTTTTATAAAAAAGATCTTAAAACTTAAAATTTAATTTATTATTAACATTAATTAACTTTACATTTATTTAGTTTCAAAATTATTTAAACGCGTCTTCCAAACATAATTTTTGTTTGTTTGTTGTAAGTAAAATTATAATATAACAATTGTAAAACTCTTGCAGTTCCAACCTGGATTTCGAAGAGTGCATTGTTATGGACTAGTCCATTTGCAATGAAATTGAATACTGCCTGCTGGCTCAGCCACAGCTGACACCTTTGAATAAAAAAAGAAAGAAGCTAAGTGTAACTTCATCCTGGACCTACAGTGAAATTCATGAACTAATACAAGTTGTAGAGATGCACTCATATGTTTGGGAATACTCTTCACCGAACTACAAGGACCGGTCGGTATAAACGGGAAAGCGCATGGCGAGGAATCCAAAAAATTTGTCCGGGGCATACGGTGGAAGACTGTAAAGCCAAATGGGCCAATGTTAAAACTGCATTTCAAAATGTAAAAAAGAAAATAAAAACAAAGTCTGGACAGGGGGCAGAAAACGGTCAGCCCGCACAACATTCTACTAATAGATGAAGCAATTTTCTTTCTTTTCAAGGAACAAACCATAGATTTTTGCCAAACAAAGTTTTTCATCAGCTACAACAGCTGTTTCTCAGAGTTGTTCTGTGGCCATAATACGGTAATTATTGATACCAAATTGTTTTGCGCCAAATTGCGACAGTAAAATGTAACAATCATGTGATTGCAGAGATCAGGACAAATTTTTTATTGTGCTCCAATTCAGCCCAATAAAAATTGTGTAAATTTGGTGGATCGCGACAATCGTGTGCTCCCACCTTAACCATAAAACTTTAACAGTGACAATTTTCTTTCTTTTGATAATTTCATTTTAAAAAATTTTTAATTGGTTAGATTTACTTTTTTCATTGGTTCGTGCAATTTCCACCAATATAATTGGGTTTTAAAATTTTTTAAGTTTACAAAACCCAATTTGTATGAACTCGTAAATTTATTTATTCTATTATAAACAGCCAAATGTCTGCTGGTCTTTCAATCTAACCTAAAAGTAGGCCTGATCTTTCCTTAAGGTTTTCCATTAATCTCTTACATATCTGCTTAGCATCAGCATTTTCATTTACAAAAATAAAGCAAGCATGTTTTAATTCCGCCACGTGATCGTTTTCCGTCATTTGATGTATCTCTTAGATTTAAATATCATTCATGGTTTTTAAGAACAACAACTATAATAACAATCAGCAGAAGACTTTCAGTCCATCAGCAGTCGTTTTGCCCGTCTTAAGAGATAACACTGAATTTATTTTTTCCTTAATTTTACTTGTTTTCCTTAGCGCCCAACTTAAAGACAAGTGACGCGTGTCAATTTCAATACGAATTATCTTCAAATGAGAAAAACAACATATTTTTCTGGAAAGAATTTTGTTTGCTGTTCTAAACAGAAAGCAAAAGAAAAACAATATTGGAATCTGTACACAAATGAATGAGTGAACGTTTGATCTCGACAAGCGACAAAAGCAGGCAGACGATGATTTTTGAATTTGACATTTGTGGAACAGCTTTGCCAGCAAACAGCACACAAATCCATCCGTATGAAACATGTCTCTTGAGAGTCTGCAACGATGGCGATAATACTGATGATACTCCCTGGTTAATAGCACAGATACAGTGGAACTTGAAATTCTATTTCTTTTTTGCTCCATTATGTGTGGTTTATTTTTTCTTGTTTTACGAGGGCAGTTCAAGGGATAATTTTATGTGCTAATGATTTTGCTAAACCAAAATCTATATTTTTTTTTTTGAGATATCCATAAAAATTGAGTAGATTTTCATGCGATTCCGGGTACAAAATGAAATCTACTTCGTAAGTAGATTTTGGCGAAATCCACCCAAATTATCGCAGTGTCAAGCGTGTTTTTTTTACATTTCGGATTAAAAAAATGAACACTGCACAAATGAAATTTGCCTATTTGAAAGAAATTTTGCTAAGGCATTTGACACAACTAAACATATGTATTTTACTGAGTAAGCTTGGTGAAATAGGCTTTTCAAATAATAGCTCTGCTTCTTTACTTTTTGGTCAAAGTTCGGTAAAATGCACAAAAGTACGGGAATGAATAAAAACAAATATTTTACCACAAAAGAAAACGTCAGGGTTCTGACAGCTCAATTTATAAAACAAAAATATTCAGCCCAATCATGAATATGCTCAAGGAATTTTATTCCTAAGGAAAATACGTTTCTCGAGAAAAAATTCCTCCAATCATAAATTACCTGAGAAACAAAAAAATAAAAGTTGGTAATATTGAAATTTTTTATAGGAAAAAACAAAAAACATATGCTTTTAAAATACCTATTTTTGCCTCCGATGACTATTTTTCCCCTTCGATGTGGCTAAAACAGGGAAGGTTAAAAAAAATTTCCTAAAGAATTTATCAACATAAGATAAGAGGAATGTGAAAAGAGAAAAAACTCTCACGGAATTATCATTCATGATTGGGCTGATTTATGTTTTTTTTATTTAATTTGTGTTAAAAAAGTTATCTCCAAACAATTAAAAGTAATGAAATGCCTAAAACTTTTTACGAATACAACATAACTCATAAATTCATATGCATACATACATACATACATACATACATACATACATACATACATACATACATACATACATACATACATACATACATACATACATACATACATAAATGAATTCGTAAATATAAATTTATAATTCTAGGAACACAACAGGGACGAACGACGAATTTCGCCCAATACAACGAATACGCCGCTTAAAATTCGCTGTGTAAATTCGTCGTATGAAGCACAATAACGACGAAAAACATCTGTTATAATTGATAAAGTTGTTTATTGTTTGTTCAAAGATAAAAAAAAAAAAAATTAAGTGAATCAAGGAATTTCAAATTTTGTAAAAATAATTAAAATAATGAACATCATGTTCATTTTGGTAAAAGCCTTGAAGTTTAACATTTTCAAGTATAATTTCACTTGTATCCAAAAACAAAAAATTAAACACTACAAACATGTTTTATAAACTAATATGTTGGCTTTTTATTTTAAATGCAAAAAGTCAAAGCTTAGCAATTAAAATAAAAACTATTAAAGTAAAAATTAACTGTTTTTACTAAAACACTTGAAAACTAAAACCAAATTGGCCACATGGTACTGATTTGTTCGTCGTGCGCCGGCGTAAGAAATAGAAATAAATCTATTTCAAGTTCGCCGCGTACAACGAATTTCGACCGACACTGTGACTGTGTGCATTTTCATATACAGCAATGTGCCCTGCACTCTCATTTTGTTTTTTCATTTTAGTATCTTTTGCTATTGCCCTCGTTTTCTTGATTTTAAGCAAATTATTTCTTTTGAAAATTTCACTTACTACTTCATTAACATGGAATTTGCAATCTGGCTGTTGTTAAGCAAAACAGACAGACCTCTTCAGCTACAAGAGTGTAATGAACAACAATTTGTAATTTACGACATCTTTCAACGGGCTGATATTGATGTTTTCCTGTTGAGTTTTTGCGACAGAGTAAAATTTTTGTATGTTGTCACAGGAATAAGTTAATTTTTGCACAATTTCTTGTTGTTTCTTATGCACAAAAAAATACTATTGTAAAGTGGAGGCATTCGAAAGAACTTTTAACAGATTCTATAGTTTATTGTAGGACTCGGGATCACCCAGGCTACGAAGATATTCCGGAATGTCCTTATTGTTTCGGTGTTGTGAAATAAATACGAAACTTTAACATTTCCTAGCGACACTTTGTTTTGTCGCCTGACAAGTCAAATAACAAATAGTCAAATAAATATAGACGGCTGAAAAAGACGAAAACAATTAATAAGGCCTCTTTAGATCTTAAATAATATTAATAGGGCTATTTAGCAGGTGTTTTCTAATTTTTGATTTTAATATGACAAAATTTGTGTGAGACCTCGTCAAGATTTTTGTTCCCTTTCGAGGCATTTGGCAGTCATAGTTTTGCCGTATGAAGCAAATCCATTAAAGTCCAAAGAAAGTTAGGAGAAAGTAGCTGTGATTTCGTTTTCCCCTTAGATGTGTATAATTTAATATAAATAATCAAAAACGCATGTATAAATTTTATTTACCCCCCGATTATGGTACACAACATCTAAATGTTGTGTTGTAAATCTTACAACTCTTTTTGTGATTATGGTTCACAACATCTAGGTGTTGTGTATGTCACAGAGTTGTTTTTCATTTGTAGAGCATCTTTCTGCAAAAATACATGCCTGCATACAAAAAACTACCAAGTGAAGCCACACTTCCAGAAAGATGCACGCGTATGTTGCTTTCATTACACAAACACAAGCGAAAAACAATAAAGTTTGACATTTCATTGTCAAGTTTTACAACCAAAAGATGTGGAGATTTGTTTTTGGTGTTGTATCTCATATAACACCGCAACTACTGCGTAGAAATGCATTGGTAAAAATGAAAAGAATGAAAAACGTTTTTCTTAGACAAATACAAACAAAGCCATAAAAATGTATGTAAATCATAGATGCCCAATGTAGTAGTATTGGTGAGAGTGACAAAATAACACTGGAAGAAAACAATTTGCTATTCATTTTATTGTGACACATGTGTGGCGGGTGTTGCACATATTTTAGTAATACTCTTGGTAGTCTGAAATATTTGGAAACAAAAAGATTCTTCGAAGTGTTTATAAATTTTCCCTCAATTAATCATTGTTGATCTTGCAATTAAAAAGTAATGAAATCTTCTATGGATACTCTTATACAGTTACGCAATAAAAGTATATTTCTCAAACTAGAAGAATTCAGCTTATTGCGTTTTTTTGAGCAAATATAATTCATATCTGAAAATATTTGTTCGCAAAGATACGTTGAGGGAAATAAGGAAAAATATTTCAATGAAATCTTTATTTTTGGGGATATATTTTACCATGCAGATTTTTCCAGAGTTCTATATTGATAAAATTATCAGGGAAATCTAATTCACTTCGAAGAATAATAAGTTCTGTTTGGATTGGAAATTCGTACTTTAATATATCGCATTTAAAAGGGTTTTGAAAAATATCCAGTAAATGCTTAATACTATCAAAATCCTTGTCGTAAATAACAGAAGTTTTCGGAAAGTCCGAAAAGTCTGCAGAATCAATTTGAGCTGCAAGTAAAAATAGCTGAGTTTTAAAATCCGAAAGAATTTTAAACATAATCATATACATACATGTTCATGTATCATAAACATGTTCACTGACAGCAGTCTCGATGACGATTAAAATGTAAAATAACACACAGAAGTTCTTCAAGTGTAGTTTGTCTCTGGCACTCAACATGGTGATTTCCTATTGGTTAATTGACGATCAAACAAAAGAGCGTAAGTATACGTGTGAGTTTAATTTGCTGATATCAGCCACTACTGGGCACTTAAATGTTCATGTTGAATTTGGTTACAACAATGAAAGGACCATAAAATTGTACCTTGCAGTTTAAATCCATTGCAACTACAAAATACAAAATAAAACTCTTTTGTTATCAAAAAATGGCTGATAATTATGTGTACAGATGCATTTTTATTTATACATATTTTGTTAATAAATTTTAATAATTAATTGTTTGTTTTTGTATTTTTGCAAAACATATTTCATATGCACACTTACAAATTTTATAATTTTTTTCGCAATTTAATTTGTAACATCAACAAGACAACACTTAATTAGGTGTTGTAAGATTTTGACAACATCTTCTTATGTGTTGTAAGTTTTTGACAACACTTGATACAATAGTTGTAAACCATAATCACTTTTCAAAAAACACAACATTAAATGAACAAATGTTGTGAACCATTGTGCAACATTGTTTCAAATTGTCATTTTACTTGCAAAGAAGTACCAAAAATTAGTGGCATAAGAATTTCGCTACCAGTAGAACTGCAGGCTCAAAAAATTTTAGTGTTTTAGTAAAAAAAAAAAAACTGTGAGTGCGTTGAGTTTTTCGCACTTGCACATGCTAGTGTAAATGTTAATATTCCGCTTTTGCGACAAATAAATAAATTTCAACTTTTAAATCTACCCTCGCACCAGATGGTTGCGTCTGTTTGCATGAAAAAAGCCAAAGAAATTAAAAAAAAAAATCGTTGTGTGCCAATTAAAGATTTTGATTAATTTCTGTTAAACGTTTTCACTAGTAACGTGTCACTTTGCGTTACATGTCACATCATTACAGAATTCATCCCGACACAATGAAAAGAACATTTTCCAATGTCTAAGTACAAATTAAAATTAATTGATTTTAAAGTATTTTCGAATATTTCTCGATCAACAATTTAATGTGTGTGCTAATTCGTACAACACGCCTTAAACACAAAATGCATAAAAAAAATTTTTTAAAGAAAGACAAACAATAACAGGAAACACTCTGTGTAGATCTGTACCCATAAACATGCATGTGTTTGGACGTGTGTAGGCATCTCTGAAATAAAACAAGCCAATATGAAAGAAAACAGACAAATCCACACGTAAATTAACTTTGAAGCAATATTGTTGTACTTAAACATGACAACCGTATGACAAAAGAAAAAAAAATCGTAAATAACAAGGAAACAACATTAAAAATGATTTTACAGTCGCCCTAATTCCAACACAAATGGAGCGAACGAACGAACAAACAACTTGTCTAGTGTCTCATATTTGGAGTAGCCTTCTCTAACAACGACTCTTAAATGGGATTCCCTCTGTATAAAAAAATATTAATTTATTCATCTTTTTTATTAACAACTAAAAATAGCTACAACTCCACCAGCAGCAACAACAGCAGCGGCGGAAGCAACAATAATAATAATAATCTTCACACAAAATTACATCAACATGTGAAAAAACAAAATAATTACACGTGACACCCAAAATTTTGGACAGACTGTCTAACAGTTTGAACTCAATGAAATTTATTTCTTGCGTGTATTACAATTTATTGCATTTAGAGAATAAAATAACTGCCAGGTGCAATAAGTCGCAAGAAAAAAATGAGATACATTTTATGCAATTCTGAAAGCAAACTCATAACGAAATATTTCCCAGTCTTCTTGGTGCAACGAAACGGTATCAGAACTTTTTTTTCAATATTAAAGAAACTGATTGAAATTAAAAGAATCCAACGTAGTTGGACATTTTTCACTTTGAGAGCCAATTGAAATGTATTCATTCAGGTCCAAAAATTAACCTTTTCAAAATATTTGCTGTATTTTTCAGCTGTCTATATGCCGACGACATTTTGTTGGCGCTAATTAAATCAATGTTTTGGGTGCTCAAATTTGCAGTTGTAGTGGTGAAGGGTGATCCATCTTCGGCAGTTGGTTACAAATGTTAATTATTTTGAAGGGTTTTAGTTCGATTTTTTCTCTTACTCTTTACACTCCTTTACGTACACACAAAAAAATTCTTTCAGAATTCTAATGAGAAACCGCTAAAAGATCACTTTACTCGGAATTCATAACACCAATATCCTGAATTTTGAAAATTTCGTCATTCATAATATGATTCTCCCGACAAAATTCTGTCGGGACCTTGGGCGGAATTCCTAATAAGCCTTAGAAAATTGGAATGATTGCAGTGTATGTAGTTGGCAGGGCTTTGCAGCAACAAATACCAAAAAGTTAAAATTAATTTTGATTTATCCGGCATTTAGACGGGAAAGTGCTTTCCTTAAATTTTTGTACACGTATTATGAATAAAAATTTCAATGAAATCTGTGACTTTCATGAAAATGTCTTGCTCACTTTCAAAGCAACGTGAAAGTTCATTTTAAAAATGTCGTCAAAGCGGAGAGTTGCAAGTATTATAGTTTTGTTTACTACTGAAATAGAATTGCCAAGACTACTCCAAACATAAATTTATAGGGCAACCTTCGAAAATAATTTTTATTGCTAAATTTGTATTAATTAATTTAATAATTATCACAATAAATATACTTCATTTGTCTTCTTCATTCATATTTGCTGTAAAAATGTTTTAAATATTTTCTAATGTACAAAATAATTTAAAATTCACAATTAATATTCTACTGCAATCCTGAAAATTTGTATGTGCCATGGAGTAGGCAACCGTGTTTACTACCTTGTCACTTTACTTTCAGTAAATGTCAAAAAATTACTTTCAGGAAAATTTTGCTGAAAGCAGAGTTGAAAGTTAAAATACTGTGGGTGTGTTAGTAAAAAAGTGTGAGTGTATTGCAACTTTCAGGCATTTACTTTCCCGTCTAAATGACGGGTTAAGGAATGACTTTTATTTAATCCCGTACGTAAAAAACCAACTGAGAGGTCAACGTTTTCCGACACCTGAAGTACCGCTTGCTGCATTTCACTTTGCAGACGATGATTTGTTCGTGTTTAAAAATTTCACAGAATCAGTTGAAAAGGCATAAATAGACCCTGTTGCCCTCTTAGAGCCCCAGCAACATAGAAATGTTGCATTAAAAATATTAAAAATATTTAATGCGACACTTTTCTGCAGTTGCTTCTACAGAGCTGTTAATTCTAAACATCGTGTTAGTGCAGCATCGCCAATAAACTCAACGCAAGGCCGAAACTATTTTAGAGAACTTTTTCAAAACATTTTACAAAACAATAAAAAGCAAAACAATTTTAGACATGAAAAAACTTGTATAGAAAATCCCACTTAAACCTTTAACATTTTCCTGGATTAAGAACTTTTAACGAGTACACATTGAAACACCAGAAGAAGAAAAAAAAACACATTTCGTGCATATCTTTCATCTCTGTGTTGCAACTGAAAGTAATAAAATTACAAGGAATTATTATTTTTAAATGGAATACATACATACATATGTATGTACATTTTATAAGCGTTTCTATTGCGTATTGTTAAAAATAGACGGACAAAAGACATAAAAACAATTTTATGGACATAAAAACTGTCTCTTGTTTTCAAGATTAACAGTATTTTCGGTTTAAAGTGAACATGTGCGGAATGTTTTGAACATTTCGGCAGACAGACAGCTCCTTCATTCTATTCAGTCAATCAGCAACTCATAAAGAAGTGAGTGCCACACATGCACTTTTCCTGCCACGAACATTAAAATTGGTTGGTGTTAATTATAAAAAAAGAGGACCGACCCTCTTATTGAGTGGGTGATAAAACAAAAAATTTCAAAAAAATTTCTTTATAATTTATTGTTTTATAATGTTCATAGCAGGTGTAGAAACATCCTTGGATTTTAGGATATTTAAGCAGAGGACACTCTGCATGAGCAATTTGAGAGCATGATCAGCTCAAGCGAGTATGTTGCAGATTGGCTGTCAAAGTTCCGTGATTCGGACCATCAAAATTCCTCTTGTGATATTTTCTTCATGCATGCCATAATTCATTATGGCCCTCAAACCTCAAAATAGAGTGAAAACGGAACCCTATTACTGAGACTTCTATGGCCGTCCGTCTGTTCGTCACAGGCCTCTTACTCCCAAGCGATAAGAGCTAAAGAGCTCGCAGGACATGTGCTTAAACGGCTTCTTAAACAATAAAGAATGAAAATAACAAAAAGTTATGAACTAAAGAGGGTCCCCACACAAGAAACGCTAAAACTTAACCCCCCCATTTACACACGCAAGTACAAGTGCAAGTCACTCAATACATTGACATTTTTTTTCCTAATGCCATCATACTTCTGCAAGTTGTGAGCTCACAACTTGCAGAGATTTTGATTGCAAGAGATTTTGATTGCCAGTAAAATGTTCTACTTGCATGTCAGTAAAATGACAAAGAGCAAAATCAGTGTTACGATACAAAAATTATACTTTAATTTTAATAGATAACTTACAAGGAAATGATTTTTAATACATTATTTTTTTTTATCTCACATACGGAAAAATAAGATAAAATATAAAAAATTTATTCAAATATGAACTTAAGTATTTATTTGCTTTAAGAGACAATTGAAATGTATTAATTTAGGTCCAAAAATGAACCTTTTCGAAAAATTTACTCTCTTTTTCCGACGACGAAATGTCGTCGGCTTATAGACAGCTGAAAAAGACAGTAAATTTTTTGGAAAAATTCATTTTTGGTTCTAAATTAATATACAAAATTTAATTAAAATATGGCCTTTATCGATTTGTAATATAAATTTAGTATTTCATGCTTATTATGAATTCCGTCGGAGCCTCCAGTGGTAAAAATGATATCATAGTTTCATAATTTCGAAATTCGAGAGATTGGTACTATGAATTCCAAATGAAACGTACTTTTGGCGTTTTTTATCAAAAATTTGCACGAACTCTTCTTGCTGTCGGGGGAGTATGAAAAGCAGTTGAAAATAAGAACAAAGTAAAAATTAGTTTTTTAAATTGAATAAAAACTATTTTTAAGTAGTTATAAAATAATATTTCTTGAATAATTAATTGGTATATTTTAAAATAATTATTGGTTTTGCCATGATTTGAAACAAAAAAAGTAACATAAACTAACTGCTGATTTTACGTGTTGAAAAACTCGCTTTATATACACCACTTGCACCAGCTGATAGATTGCTTGGAAAATAATTAACCACGTAAACAAACGAAAAAGAAAAAAAACCGGCTTTTATGTATGGAATTAAATGTGTGTACGAAACAGTGGTACGAAAAGGCATTGTAGCATTCACATCAAGGCAGATAAAAACAGGTAGCATCACTAAAACAGCTGCTCGTTGTTTATTATCTGTTAAATGTCAAAAGTTTGTTTACAAGCCGTTTAACGTGCTCTGATTTCTAAGAAATGTGCAAGTGATTTCTTAGCTATTATTGAAGAAAAAATAAAATAATAAAATAAAAAAGTAAAGTAATAATTTTTTAGTGGTTTAAATAAATTTATTTTATGAAATTTGTGTAATTTCTTTTTTTGCATACACTCACAAACCAGTTTAACAAAACAAATGAGAGAAGAATTTGACAGTCGACAGATATTTTTCTACCAACAACTCTCGTGTATTTTTTTATGTTCTGCTAGTGCTTGTACCTATTACATCTGCCTTGATTCACATCTTTTCCAACACCATGCTTATAGCCACCTTCTGCTAAAAATCGAATTGTACAGGTTTGTTCAGCCGGAAATTTTTAATAAAGCTAAACGGAAAATTACATATGTACATATTTTCATAATTGGTGATTTGTTTTAACAACTTACGCCTTGTAATCCAAATCAAGGGAGCTCTGACCATCCCTCAAGACTTTGCGCTCCATTCGCTAACAGCTTTTGTTTTAAGATTCCTCTTCCGTCACTGAAGCGGCTGCAGCAATCGAATTCATTGTTTTTCGTTTTTATTTTTTGAAAAATATTTTTAACGCTCCTTGGAATGTGAACAAAAAACATCTGTTTTTCATTTAAAAATTTGGTTGTACTAATTTCGAATCCGACCGGAATTCATAATACCTTTCTGTACGAATTCGTGACGGAGAGTTCCAATTACGAGTAATATTCACTCGGAATTCATAATGAGACTGTTTATTTCATAAAAAAGCTTTTCGTATAATTTGCTTCCCCATAATAGATCGTATGACAATACTTTGGCAACCCAGCCATTAAAAAGTTATGTAGACGAGGACAAAACCAGAATAAACATTGCACAAAAACGGCAAAACATAATGATTTTTACATATAAAAAAATGGAACAGTGATTTTGTAGTTTTTTCCACACAATTGTTTTATTATTATTGTTTCCATTTAATTCTTTTATTTTGTAAAGTAAAGCAATTTTCTTTAAGACCATTTCCTTTGACGACATTTTAAAAATGAGCTTGCACTTGCCTGTGTAAACAATCCAGCAAGTAGCAAGAGCTTTTATTGTCTCTGTCAGTGTATTGGTTGTTAAGATGTACACACAACTTGAAACAAGTTACGAGCATGTGTAAATGGGGGGTAAGTAAATAATACATTGCCCAACTTTCTGCATTCAACATTACAAGTTTGTTGCATCCGGCGTAAGAGAATTTTATTGCTGCTCTCTGTTCTAAGAGTGTAGTAATAATTTTATTCATAATAGCAATTATTACTTATGGAAAGTCTGGTTCCAATCTTCAAAAACTCTACTTCGTATTCATATACCATTGTATGTGTGTATGTCCATTAGAGGGGGCCGATTTATATGGATAAAAATGTTTTGTTGTTGTGCCATCGATAAATCGAAAAAAAAACGAAAAAAAGTACCTCATCAGAAAGAGACACATCAAAAAAAAAGCATTGAAATGTTTTGTATTTATGATTGGAAATGTTCCTCAGGCGACTCGTTACGGGGTGGGAGGCGAATCAAGTATAGGTGGTCGCAATTCAATTCGCTTCAACATTTTCTCTTGAGACGTCATAAGTTTTGTTGTCGTTTGCTATCAGCTTTGACAACTCAGAAGATAAAATCGTGCAAAAATGTTGAAGCGAATTGGTATGCGGGCACCTGTAATGGATTCGCCTTGGTTGAACGTTAGAAAACTGTGAGTGTGTTGGTAAAAAAAAGTGTGAGTATATTGCAGCTTTCAGGCATTTACTTTCCCGTCTAAATGCCGGGTAAGAAGGATTTCATTTCTGATGGCCAAAGCTATCGAAAAATCGATAACACCGATTGCCGAATTAACCCATCCTATTGCCCAAGCATACAAAGCGTACGCATAAATATACATACATATGTATGCATGTATTCATTCTGTATTGTATTTAATATTTCCTCTAACTGTCATCCACCTATCAACTGACATTGTACTTTGCGTTGTATCAAATGGGTGTAAACTTGGTGTTGATTAATTTAAAAGCCATAAATCTTATTTAAAATTAAAACACACACACTCAGTTTATATGTTTAAATGTATTGCAAGCCATCACAAAATACAAAGTGTCCATTCAAGCAAAATTACTCCAGTTTATGACACTATTTATTGGAATCATAATAATTTAAAATACGTATGTATGTACAAGTAAATGACAAAAGAAAAGATTTGTTTGTTCATTTTCACGAAGAAAATTTTTAAAATGGAAATATGAATATGAAATATAACATTTGTTATTCATTCAGCGATTACTATAAAGTAGCTGCTTTAAGCATTTAATATAGTCTGATTCACAGATTACGAAGTAGTAAAATAACGAAAGATAAGTAATGTAATGTAAGACGGAATAATGGTAAGGGGATAAGACAGGACTACGGTTGTTTTGTTTTGGAGAGAAAAAGATGTTCCCTACTGTTTGAGTATTTTCTAAGCACTCCTGCCGCTTTATTCTGAGCATTAAAATGCCCGCGAGAATTAAAAAGACTATAACCGTCTAACTCATAAAAATTATAACAGGTTTATAAAGCTCTTATTTGACAGATTTTCCATACAAATATGTATGTCAAATAGCAGTCTTATAAGCCTGTTATAATTTTTATGAATTCTAAAATTTATTATTATTTATTATTAGCTTTTATACTAAAATTGATTCATTCATTCATACCAGATTCATAGCAATCAGCATAATTTCACGTTATTGATTTAACACAAATTATGCTGACGCTTAAAATTAATTAAAATTTAAAATTGCTTACGTCTATGTGAAAATAAAAAGACTGCACTGAATAAGTAAAAGAATATTACATTTCAATTACAGTGGCGTACATAAGTATATGCACACTACGTAAGTATCTATGTATATCCAGCTCTACATATATTTTTGGGTAACTGTACAAATCAGTTAAAATTAAAATTTCATTATTTTTTAAACATTTTATCATTTAAAAATAACAGCACTGAATACTTCTAGAATAACTACGCTCAGTTACTGCAAAAATATTCTGAGTGCTGTTTATGAAACAGCACTCCTAAAATTTTGAAAAGTGTTGCTTGCCGTTGGTTCTCAGAACTTTTCTTTTTTTTTTTTGGGAGTCTCTTAGGAACTGAATTTCAAAATTCTGTTTACCTTTTTGAAAAAAATGAAATGGTTTATGAACCGATTTTGTGTATTAACACACTAGTTCTATTAAGCTTGCTTTGAAATCTGGCTGGCAGTCGTTTTGTTATAAATGTTAAATAATTGTCGATCACTGAGTAATTATTTATATAAAACGTTGGAAAATTGTTAACAAGTTACTTTAAAAATTATTTAATTCGTCACTAATTTTAAGCAGCGATTAACTTTTTTCCTCGCTGTTTGCATTATTTATTTTATTTATTTATTTATTTCATTTAAAACAATACAAAAGCCAAATTGGCCAAAAAATAGTATTGCATCGCAATTTAACAATGCCTGATCTTACATGTTCTTTTATTAAAGCTAAAAAATAAAAAGTTATTACAGTAGAATCTTAAAAAAGTTAACCAAAATGTTCCAAGGGGTATTAACTTTTCTGAACTTTAAACTTTTGTAAGCGAGTTTTTTTTTTTTTTTGGTCGAAAAAATTAATAAATAAAGTATGTAATAAATTTTAAAAGTAATACACAACTTTTTTAGATACAAAATGTTATATTTTATTATTATTTATTATTAAAAGGCTTAAGTGGTTTTTATTATTACAAATAAGAAACTTAGGTTTAATTTGTACTGGGTATTAAATTTCACAGTTGTGCTCAGCGTAAAAAATATTAATTTATAGTGGTTTAAAGAAACAGTCAAGGCTTGTTTGTTTCTTTTCTTTTGTATAATAACTCTTAATCATTTTCGCGCGCATATCGACTAGATCTGCCACTTGATTTGCATCATTGTTGCTTTCAAACCATTTTATAACGTTATTGATGCTTTCAACTGCTTTCGTGAAACTTACTTTAGATCGTTGAAGTAAAAAGTTAACCGAAAAGTTAACTTTTTAGAGCTGCTCGTTGATAATGAAAAAGGTTAACTTATCCGCGTGTTTAACTTTTACGCGAGTAAACTTTTCTAAGATTCTACTGTACTATAATAACTATAATTAATAAAATATCAAAATCACATATAATTCTCCTACTCTCTTTGGCTCCCCAGCCATGATTAATCAAACATAATAATCAGCGTAAGTATATATGTAGGTAACAAGATAAGATAAATAACTTAAATTACTTAACAGTTGTTCCACAAAAAAGTGGCAAATTCTTGCAAAATGCCCAAGGCAGCTCGATACCAGGTAGCCTTGCGAACCCTGCAGACTACTGCTTTTAGCTTGTAGAACTATCAAAATACACAACACAAACACTAATACGCGAACAAATGGGTGACAGCAGTTCAAGATTTCCACCATGTTTGTTGGTGTTGTGTTTGTTGTAGTTATGCGACTACCTGGTATCGATCTGCCTTGGCTGTTCCCTTACCCGTCATTTAGACGGGAAAGTAAATGCCTAACTTACAATTCAGCTTTCAGCAAAATTTTCCTGAAAGTAATTTTTTGACATTTACTGAAAGTAAACTTGCAAAGTAGTAAACACGGTTGCCTACTCCACTTCACATAGAAATTTTCAGGATTGCAGTAGAATAATAATTGTGAATTTTAAATTATTTTGTACATTAGAAAATATTTAAAACATTTTTACAGCAAATATATATAAAGAACACAAATGAAGTATAATTATAGTGATAATTATTAAATTAACTAATAAAAGTTTAGCCATAAAAATTATTTTCGAATGTTGCCCTATAAATTTATGTTTGGAGTAGTATTGGCAAGTCTATTTCAGTAGTAAACAAAACTATAGTACTTGCAACTCTCCGCTTTGACGACATTTTTAAAATGAACTTTCAGTTTCCTTTGAAAGTGAGCAAAACATTTTCATGAAAGTCAAAGATTTCATTGAAATTTTTATTCATAATACTTATACAAAAATTTAATGAAAGCACTTTCCCGTCTACATGCCGGGTTACTGTTTTTACAAGTTTTCATAATTGAGAGTGATTGAGCATAAATTTTATATTTGTCTCTGGTAAAATGCTGTGCCAGTTTTTATAACTGAGAGTAATTGTGAGCGTAAATTTGATATTTTTCTCTATCACACAGCTGCTGGATAAATATTGCTGGAAAAGTAAAGAAACACACCTATTCTCTGACTCTAAATGGCCTTCTTGGAATACCAGGTTCAGTTTTTGGTGCAGCAAATTGTTTTAGCTCGTTTGCAAGTAAAATTTCGTCAAACCCGTTTTTTAATTTTTTTATTTTTTTTTTATTTTGAGAGCAACGTCGAAGTCCCAGGTGAAAAATTATTTTTCTACTGAAAATTTTAATTTCATTGAACTACAGTCGAACTTCCATAACTCGAATCACCATTATCCCAAAAAAAAACTTCGACTTACGGAGACTTCGAGTTACAGAATTTTTCGTCGAAATAGAATAAAAGGTTTTTGTATCATGTTTTTTATTTAAAATAGCCTCTAATGGAAAAGTATGTAACTTAGGAATATAAAATAAATTAAGTCAAGTACGAGGCCGGCTCGCACTCTTAGGGTTCCGTACATATGTATGTGTAATGTATGTATGGAATGGCGTATGTGAATACATATGTATGTATATTTTATAAATTTCATCTCTCTGTTTTTAAAGCTACTTTATGTTGTATGGGGACACCTAGTAATTTTCCACTTGTTGTTGTTATTGTAATTTGTTGTCGTAAGGCATCTGGGAATACATACACTGTGCGAATTTCGACTCTCTATCTCTTACGGTTCGAGAGTTATAGCTATTACTCTACGTTGTAAAGGGACACCTGGTAGTTTTACAGTTGTTGTTGTTTTTAGCAAGTGTTGTTGTGGAGCATATGTGAATACACATATTGTGCAAATTTCATCCCTCTGTCTCTCACGGGTCGAGAGTAACGGCTAGTTGTTACTTTACGTTGTATAGGGACACCTGGTAATTTTCGACTTGTTGTTGTTTTTAGCATTTGTTATTGTAGGCCATATGTGAGTACATACATATATTGTTCACATTTCATCTCTCTGTCTCTTACAGTTTTAGAGTTATGCCTAATTTTTACTTTACGTTCTATAGGGACACCTGGTAGTTTTCGACTTTTTGTTGTTTTTAGCATTTGTTGTTGTAGCACATATGTAAATACATATATTGTGCGAATTTCAGCTCTCTGTATTTTACAGTTTAGCAGCTACGGCTAATTGTTACTTTAGGTTGTATAGGGACACCTGGTATTTTTCAACTTGTTGTCTTTAGCATTTGTTGTTGTAAAGCATCTATAAATACATACACTATGCAAATTTTAGCTTTCTATCTTTTACGCTTCGAGAGTTATAGCTAATTGCAACATTTCGTTGTATGGGGACACCTGGTGGTTTTCGACTTGTTGTTGTTTTTAGTATTTGCTGTTGTAGCGGCAAGGTACAACAACATCCTGTGAAAATTTCAGCTCTCTAGCTCTTACCGTTTCGGAGAATGGACGCTGTGACGGACGGGCGGACGGACGGACGGACGTACTTGTCTCCGTAATAGGGTTCCGTTTCACTCTGATGAGTACGGAACCCTAAAAACAAGCATTTCTACTAATATACATACATATGTATTTAAAAATTTACAGTTAAGTAAAATATTCTGAAATAAGTGACTGAGCAAAAATAGCAAGTAAAGTATACAAACCAGCTCAAGCAACCAAACCAAAGAGAGTAAAACAAACAAACCAAAACTAAAACAAAAAGCCAATTTAACAAGCAACATTCTTCGAGTTATAGAGTTCATGTGTATGTTTTTTGTTCGAGTTATGGAGAAATACGACTTATGGCAGTTCGAGTTACGGAAGGAAAATTGTATCTGATTTGTTCTTTTAACGCTACTGCCAACAAAATTAGTTCGAGTTAGAGAAGTTTGACTGTATTATACTTTTATAAAAATTTAATATAAAAATTATTTCTTCAATTAGTTTTTAAAATTATTTTGTTATGCTTGTCTGTGAAAAAATTAAGGTAAAAATTTTTTAATGCTTAAAAATTAACAAAATGGAACTGAAATCAATATGACTGAATTTAATAATAATTACAATATGAATATTTGGTTTCAATAACAGTTTGGGGTGCACAAATTTACCCACCACCTTCAAAACAAATGCATTTTTTTTCCAGCTCCTCAAGAGTGGTGCAACGCGCATTTTTATTTGCATAGAACACAATAGTCCATTCTTTGTTGTGCCAATGACAAATATTGAAAAAAGTCATTCAATAAACTTAAAGCTAATTAACTCTGCGATGTTGCGATAATGACATTTTGAAAGGATTTTTTAGTGCTTTAGCAGTAAACGCTGCTTCCCTCCTGGACGGTATTTGCAAAATCAAGCGAATTCATATGGTTTCTTTGAATTCTTGTGTTTTTATATTTTAACAAATTTGCATTTTTTGCAGTTGGTTTGATTGAGTGCAATACTAAAGGGCGTTTTTTTTTCTGCTCACATGCAGCTGTATGATTGAAAAGGGGGTTGGTAAATATGTACATATTTATTGTTTTAAATTTGCCAGCCAGGACGAATTATTAATGCAAACTTCAAAGGCATCGCCCAGAAATTCGTTTTGGCATTTGAAAACAGGCTTCTTCAATGCAATTTTATATAATTTTCGCAATAAATAATGCAAAAATAAAACAACATTTTATTGATTTCGATTCTTTCTGAAATGATTCTGAATTATAAACTGATCATATTTCAAAGTATTGCGAGAAAAAAATATGATTGAAAACCTACAAAAGAATTGTATTGAATTCATTAATTTTTTTTTTTTTTTCAAAAAGAAAAAACAAATTAATGCTTACAAAGGTAATTAACCCGGAATTAGTTTTATTTTTGTTGTTTTTGTTTTTGTTTCCATTCATTCAACTACTCTACTCGTTGTTTTTAAAACAGCGATATCGATTTCACAGTAATTACCTTTTTTGAATTTTACCCGGCTAAAGGACAGACAGACAATGCTGGCGATTAAAACATAAGCATTCAACAAAAAAAAAAAGGAATTAAATCGGAAATGCAAAGAAATGCGATATTTTGTTGGATTGGGTTTGTTTGTTTGTTTGTTTTGCGATACTGCTAGTTTAGAAATTTATGGTTGAACAGGATATTTATTCACATGAGAATAAACTGTCAGAAAACAATAAAAGAGTTGAGTAAAGTGTTTTAAGATTTTGATGTACAATTATCACAGATCTCAAAAACTATTCTGTTTGAAAGTACGATAATTAGCAGAATTGTCTTTAATATAAATGTTTAACTTCCAATGTGTTTTAAAGCGGCTATAAAAATCTTCATTTGAATGAACCTGCTTTAATTATTATCTTACAAAATGTTTAGTAAGCCAATTTCCAGGATGCCTCATCCCTTTGCTGATGAACATGTATGTATTAAACTGAGAGATCGATCTTTTTTATTGTTTACATGTTGAGATTTCATACATGATACATGTTGTCCTTCATGATATTCATTTTTATCTGCAAAGATAGAAAAGAAAGATAAGCTACAAAAGTATTGCATGAAAGAAACGCCAAACAAGAAGTTAAAAAGAATCAGAGCATGTAACCCGTCATTTAGACGGGAAAGTAAATGCCTGAAAGTTGCAATACACTCACACTTTTTTACTAACACACCCACAGTATTTTAACTTTCAACTCTGCTTTCAGCAAAATTTTCCTGAAAGTAATTTTTTGACATTTACTGAAAGTAAAGTGACAAGGTAGTAAACACGGTTGCCTACTCCATGGCACATACAAATTTTCAGGATTGCAGTAGAATATTAATTGTGAATTTTAAATTATTTTGTACATTAGAAAATATTTAAAACATTTTTACAGCAAATATGAATGAAGAAGACAAATGAAGTATATTTATTGTGATAATTATTAAATTAATTAATACAAATTTAGCAATAAAAATTATTTTCGAAGGTTGCCCTATAAATTTATGTTTTGAGTAGTCTTGGCAATTCTATTTTAGTAGTAAACAAAACTATAATACTTGCAACTCTCCGCTTTGACGACATTTTTAAAATGAACTTTCACGTTCCTTTGAAAGTGAGCAAGAAATTTTCATGAAAGTCACAGATTTCATTGAAATTTTTATTCATATTACGTGTACAAAAATTTAATGAAAGCACTTTCCCGTCTAAATGTCGGGTAACAGTCATATCCAAGGCAGTTAAAAATAGGTAAAATCATGATACAATTAACAAGGTAGCCTTTTCGCTACAATAAGAACAACTTCAATAAAAATAACATGCATTTTGTTTTTGTACAACTTGTGCAAACTGTCAAAAAGACTCCACTTCTACATTTACAGAAGAGAGATGCACTGAGCTTACGCGGATTAGCTATCTCGTTTTGGCTGCCTTTCATCTCCGCATTCTCTTGACAACCTAAAGTAGTCAGATGATTAACGGTTTAGCTGACGAGGCTACCTTGTTAATTGTATCATGGGTAAAATCACTAAAACAGCTGCTCGTTGTTTATTAAGTTAAAAGTTTGTTTACAAGCCGTTTAACGTGCTCTGATTTCTAAGAAATGTGCAAGTGATTTTGTAGCTACATACTATTGAAGAAAAAGTAAAATAAGCCAGTGATTTTGCTTCTTTTATTCCATAAAAAAGTTTGAATAAATTTATTTTATGAAATTTATGTAATTTCGTTTTTGAATTTGACAGTATGCAGTTATTTTTCTACCAACAACTCTCGTGTATTTTTTTATGTTCTGCTAGTGCTTGTACCTAGTAAATCTGCCTTGGTCATATCCAAACAAGAACGGAAAGCGGCAGGTTTTCTTCCTAAACAAAAACGCGGCAACGCTGGTGAAAACGTTTTTATTATTTTTATACGCTTCACAACAAGTGTTAAGGGTGGTTAAATTTTAAGGGCCGATGTTGATTTTGAATAAAACGTAAATTATTTAAGAAATGTTGTAATTTTTTTTTTGCCATGACAATATTGGTATGATTCAATTATTGGCTAAACAGCCACCGCCACCTCGGAGGCCCACCTCCTTGCTTACGTTTGTAATTTCCACAATTTTAATTGTGATATATGTATGCCCATAAAGTGTATACACACTCCGTCTGTCCTTCCATCTATAGGCCGTTGAAATACCGTTGCTGAGAAAACTAACGGTTTATCGACGTGTGTGTTGTAGAGCATCTGCAAATACATATACTTTGCGAATTTCAGCTCTCTATCTTTTACGGTTAGAAAGTTATAGCTAAATGTTATTTTTCGTTGTATGGGGACACCTGGTAGTTTTCGATTTGTGTTTGTTTTTTTAATATTTGTTGTTATAGCGGCAAGGTACAACAACATACTGTGAAAACTTCAGCTCTCTAGCTCTTACCGTTTCGGAGAATGGATGCTGTGACGGACATACGGACGGACGTAGAAGTCTCGGTAATAGGGTTCCGTTTGACTCTGATGAATATGGAACCCTAAAAATGGTGATTCTGCCACAGCCACAGATCATGCTTTAAGAGGATCATGCTTTGCAATTGGCAAAATTGTGAAGAAATTTTAGAGAGAGTGTGTGCATCATCGTTTCGTCCGTTCCACTGAAAATATCGCTGCTGTGAGTGAAAATGTTGCCGAAGGCCTGAATATGTAGATTCCTAGTCGTTCGCAGGAATTAGGACTGCCTTACGGCACATTATGGCGTATTTTGCATTTATTATATACACCTACATCCGTATTAAGTCCAGCTCTCACGGACTAAAGACCGAAGGTGTGATTGGACCTTACTTCTTCGACCTTGCTTATTACGATGGAACGACTATCACCGTCAGTTCGGAGCGCTATGGTCGTATGATAACCGACGTTTTTTGCCTGCTATTGAGGAATACAACTTTCCTGGCCACGTAATTTCTCGTCGCAGCCATCAAGATCATGCGATTTGACACCATTATACTGTTTTTTTGGGGGGCTACGAGAAAGACCGTGTTTATGCAGATAAACCTTTAACTCTTGAGCACTTAAAAACCAACATTCGTCAAGTTATGGCTAAGATACCGCCCAATATGTGTGTCAAAATGTGGACGAAAATTACCTCAAAAGAATCAATGCTTGCAACACTGCGCGTGGTGGTCATTTAAATGATGTAGTGTTTCTTGCACACATAATGTCAACGTTCAAACTTTAGAATAAAAAAGAAATATCATGAAAAAAATATTTTATATGTGTTTTAGGGGCTGTTCACAAGATACGTAAACGCAGATTTTTCACCCCCACCCCCCCATACGTAACATAACAACTAAATAATAAAAAATTTCATTAAAAAAAATAATAATGTAATTCATTTTATGTGCATGTGTATGTATGTACATAGTACATATATACAAATATAACTCAAGAAATTAAACTCATGTATTTAACGTGTAATTTAAAAGAAAATTCTATTGATAAAAATTAGGGATTAAGAATTGGCACATTTCAATTATCGGTCCATGGAAAGGTAAAATATTCATCCATTGATGAAACATGCAAAACACGAATCAAAAAAAAATTGTGCATACAATAAATAATATTTTTTTGTTACGTAAAATTTTTACGACCCCCGCGTTACGTAATTTGTGAACAGCCCCTTATTTACGTTTACTTTTGAAACTGCAAAATGTATAACCCGTTATAATAGTCTGAACTGCCCTTAAGAATGCTTTTCGGTAGTCGAATTATAACACTACATATTTTATGAATTAGTTCTTTACATCATGTGTTGCCTGCTGTAAGGCGGTTTAAAATACATTTGAATAATGTACAGTTTTTAACATACTATTTGCATACATACATATAGATATATGTATGAATGTAATTTTGTTATATTAATCATGAAAACCAGTACACACATACTACATACATCCATACATACCTGCATACATAATTTTTTAAGCTTAATTCGCTCCTCCGCATTAAGATTTTCACGTTGCATTTTTTATGTCTCGTAAGCTGTCATTTCCTGACAAATGCAATAATTCAAATGCGTATTCAGTTTTCGTGCTTTGTTTGCAATACTCTACTTGTATGTAATAAAATCAGTAGACTGAAGATGAATATAATGCAGAATGAGACTTGTTAATATAAGCGAGAAAAAGGAGTATGCAAAATAGATTTGTATGTATGCCGGTAACTTATCAAATGAGTGCAACGTATGCAAATTAAATCATACACATAATAACTTAATTGTTGAATTTTAAAGAAACTTATTTTCTTACGGATGTAAGTCGTTTTTTGAGGTGTGATATGCATGTCGATAAAGGTGACAAATTATTAAAAAAAATTTGTTCAAACATTAAAAACAGAACTTGCATATGTACGTATATTTTTAGATACATATAAATATATGTCATGCATAATTTAAGAAGCATTTTTAAATTCTCAGTGCATTCCAATAAAAAAAAACTGCAGCTAAAACTCGCACAGATTTCTCACAAACAGAGAATTTTCTATAATTTATATCAGGGTCCTGTTTCTTAAAACTTACAAACATTAAATTGCAGTTTGTTTTTTCTAATCAAAAACACAAATTATTTCTGTATTAAGTTTATCAGGCTCAAGTTCTTTCTATATTATCTTTGTGATTGATATTAATTAAATTAGACAAAGAAAACATCAAAGACATTTAGCCGGGTGGACAATTAGTTGTTTCGAAGCCGCCACACTTTCTCGTCATAATAAATTCGTATTTTTCATGAAAAAAAAAAAAATATTTTCGCCATTGATTTCTGAATAACTATGAAATGGAAAAAGATAGAAACAAATTGTATACCCGTATTCAAAATAAAATTTTATAGGGCATCTTTTAGTGTGCTACTCACTAAGATTGAAGAAGGGTCTTCCGAATTATGGCCAAATATATGTGTTTAACTCTATAATTTAGAGGGCAAAATTAGCCACGCCCATAAAAAAATCCTTACGTGATAGAGAAAAACTGAAAGCAGATATGGGTTTAGAGCACGAAATACATATTCACATATTTTTTTCTTGAACCCATTTTCACTGTTATACAGTGTAATAAAACAATTACATGGGGAAAAACTACATAATCACTGTTCCATATTTTATATTTAAAAATCACAAATCACCATTTTTCGCAATTTTTGTGTATTATTTATTCTGTTTTTGTCCGCCTACATGACTTTTTAGTGGCTGGGTTGTCAAAGTATTGTCATGCGAACTGTTATGTGGAAGCAAATTATACGAATAGCTTTTTTTTATCAAATAAATAGTAAATTTATACTACAAATCGATAAAAACCATATTTTACTCGAACTTTTTTATAAATTATCTAATTTTACGGTATATAAAATCAAATGATAATGTACTAGAAATCATTCCTGGTAAGTTATCTATTAAAATTAAAATATAATATTTATCACTGTTTCTGAAAATCCAAAAACATTTTACCGATATGCAAGTAAAAAATATTAGTGGCAATCAAAATTTCAAAAGTTTAGTATTTTGAAAATTTTGTTGCAAAAGAGGATTTGGAAAAAGAGTATCAGGTTGCCATGCGAATATGTAACGCGTTTTACAAGTACAATGCTTTCTTGTTTGGCGAAAACCCTCGTTTAAATTAATAATAATTATACATAGCTTTGTTTTTGCTACCTGGGTCTGTAAGGACTTTTGTCCATAGACTGAACAATAAATAAATAAATAAACAAATAAAGAAATAAATAAATAAATAAATTAATAAATAAATAAATAAATAATTAATTAAATAAATAAATAAATAAATAAATAAGTAAATAAATAAATAGATAAATAAATATCGATTGTTTTTTTATTGAACTTTTATTTTCAGTTACATAAAAAACCGAATTCGTATCGGTTTCTGCACAGAGCAAAAGCTTAACATTACTAATAAGGATTCATATTTGGGATAATTTGAGTTTTAATTTCATTTTTTTTTTTTGCACGAAGAACATGAACTTGTTTGTTTTTTTTTTATGCAAAAACAAAGTTATATAATATTAAATAATAAAGAGCAAAACATGCGCGTTATTTTGTGTGATTTAAATAAGATTGAAGAATAAATTTACGAAGTTCTTTTGGTTTTGTTACACGATGCTTAAGAAACCAAATTTGTTATTGCATACAAAAGCATTCTCTTAAAAACAATGACTGAAATTGATTCTTTAGAAATTTTAAAAAATATATAATATAAGCAGCTTGATGCACATGAAAAACCATACTATATGCACTTGGAAAATTAATTAGAGCGTTTCTGGACCCTACTTCGCTTCTAGACGGGTGTTAGAGAAGGATAAATTTATTTTCAAAAATAACAGTTCCCGATATGAAGCTGGCACTCTGTGCATTAATCCTAAGACCATAAGTCTGGCAACCTTACGAAGAGAAGACATCAGCTCATCTACAGCTACGTGGAAGGAAGAAGAAGCTAATGTTTACATTTGTTGATAATTTTCTGAAAATTGCTTTCTGGCCTTTGTTTAAAGCAAATTTTACACTTTCTTCCAATCATACCAATAAAATATTTTTAGAAATTTAAATGGCAAATACAATTGATAAAGTACGCATTATAATTGTAGGAGATTCTGGTAAATATAATGAAATAATTTCAATAACATCTATAGCCTTACATACTTGTTACACAGGTGTTGGCAAAACTTGTCTTACACACCTTATAGCACACGGCGAAAGTCTTTCACGACCAGGCTGGACTGTTGGCTGCAACATTGAAATAAAATTGCACGAATATAAAGAAGGAACAACGCAACAGAAACCATATTTTGTAGAGCTATTCGATATTGGTGGTTCACTCAGCCACAAGAATACCAGGGGAGTGTTTTACACACCAACTCATGGCATTATATTAGTGCATGACTTGACAAATCGAAAAAGTCATTGCAATTTACGTGAATGGTTATATGAAATTTTGAACAAGGAAGGAAAAGACACGTACAAAGGTTCCAGTAGCAATAGCGCCGGTCCAAGTGCCAGTTTAATAACAGATACAAATGAATTTGATCCAGAAGAATTTGTGGGCGCTACCCAAATACCAATTTTAGTAATGGGCACCAAATTGGATTTGGTAGATGAGAGAAGGCAACCAAAAATTGTGCAGAAAACCGGCGGCATAGGTAAAAGTAAATACAGTTTTCTTAACCCATACTAACAAGAGGTATTTACTTAAATAAGAACTGTGCCCATAATGGTAGTGAAATTTAAATTTATTGCAGTTTAATCCACCGCAATTAAATTTAATGTGTACTTTTTCAGCAAGAAATTCCTGTTAAAGTCAATAGTTTGTAATGTATATTGTAACATCCTACGTATGTATATCGCTTTTAAAATGTAGGTTTAATACAGATATGTTTAAAATACTGGTAAGTATATTACGGATATCGAAAAGGTCTGTAAAGGTCGTTTTTGTCTTTGGAAACTAAAAACTGACTAGCCTGCAATTTCGCTTTCGAAATCGGGAGAAAATAACAATGAGGTTCAGAATGTGTGCCTAATTTTTTACTAACCCTAAGAATCAAGCAATTTGTATAAATTTACACTATGCAAATTTTTAATTCATCCTAAAATGTATAAACACATCTTTATTATTTCAGCTGAGCAATGTGGCGCCGAAGAAATTTGGCTTAATTGTCGTGACCCCCGCAGCATTGCCGCTGGTACTACAGATGCTGTCAAATTATCACGATTTTTTGATGTGGTTATTGAGAAGAAAAAACAAAGTCGTGAGTCGGGTTTTTATGCTGCAGGTTCATTAATAGATCGACGCCGCTATAACGCACCATCATCAACTCAAAATAATGCAGTTATAATTCCAACTGCCACTATCTGCGGAACCAGTAGTGTTCAAACTTATTCTTCAGGCGACAGCAGCATATCAGTGAAGTCTGTTCCGTCGGTAAACAACATATTAATGCAATCCAGTTCGTAGTTCCAAATAAATACATATGTTTGTTATATGATTGTTATCAGATAAAACAGTATTTAAATAAAATTTCAATTGTTATATTATTCGAAACATTATTCTAGTTTTTCACATCATGCCAACAAGCAAGCAAATAATATAAATTTTCTATTTAAATCAGAAAGTCAAAGGATTCTTCAGGGCCAGATACAATCGAAGTATCCATTTTATACTTAGAATCGCAAATACATATTTGGGTACGTTCTATAAAATACTACGACGTAAAATCGCTATAGATATCTTAAAAATGAAGGTAATGGTACATATCGCTTTTCTCGAAATACTTGGGCTTGTAATAGACTAAAGAAAATTTAAATATGTAGGTCCGTTTTTTATTGCAGTTCGTTAAATCATTCAAATTTTCTTTGAACGAATCAGCTCAAAACGTAAGCAATGGCCAAGGAAACTCGTTTCTAAACTTTTTTAATATGATTAGAGATTTGCAGAACATTCCTCACTCTCTATATGAAATACTCTTAATACGGAACAAATAAGCTATAGAGCAGTTAAGAAAAGTACGTAACCTCCAGGTAGAAATAAATTCGAATTTTTTTAAAGCCAGTGGAAGTATTTTTCCATTTTTATTTATAAAATTTTAATTCATAGTCAACTAAACCAACAAAAAGCTTTTATCCTGGTGGCCACTGCATTTGACGACCTCCTAAGAAATGCAAATGTAAATGATACACTGACTGAGCGCCATGTTTGCCATTGTTGATGACAACACGATATCCATCCTCCAAACCCAATTGTTTAGCTACTTTACTACCTACCAGCATTAGGTGTCCCAATAAATTTGCATCAGATTCCTCAGCTTGCGAGAGCATAACAATTGGTTTACGTGGAATAACCAAGAAATGTGTTGGGGCCTGAGCATTGATATCGTGGAATGCTACACATTTGTCATCTTCGTAGATAAAATTGCATGGTATTTCTTTGCGTAAAATTTTACCGAAAATCGTGTCTTCGGCTGGTGCAGCCGATTGGGCCTTATCTACTTCACTAGCCATTCCGACCTTAAAAGAGGCTGGTATATTGTAAAGACTACAATAGAATTGTAAATAATAATGGTAATTTTTACAGTATAACTTATTTCTCCTATTCCACAGAGTACACAGAGATGTTAAAACTGACATTTGAAAATGGCTCAAATCAACTTCTAGACAGATTGTGTAAAGAGCTAAGCTATAGTATGCATTTTTTACGAAAAATAAATGTAAACAAAACAAAAAATAACACGTTTTTGTGAACAACCACCACCGAAACAGCAAAAATTTAATAATTTAAAGTAAATTAAAAGCAAAAAATTGATAAAAAGTGGTCAACTAAAAGTCCTCTTTGACTTAGGATTTGATTATACATATTTGAGTGTTTGCAAATTGATTACGAAGAGCATTTATTTTTTGCTCAAAAAACCACCACTACAAAGTAAAATTAAAGCAATATCTTTAAAGTTACAAAATAAAACACAATTAAATAATGTTTAGCACATTATAAACAGTGAATACTATAAAGTTTTATATTATAAAAAACCATTTAATATACTTTTTAAGCATTCATAAATTTATAATACAAAAAACCACCACTTTTTTTGTAGAAAATGCTTTTAGTTTTGTTTTGATTACAACTTCTCGAGCGATTGTGAAAACGGGACATACAGAGCTTCGCGCTGACCTGCTATCTCGTTCTGGTCCCGTTTCATCTCTGTTCTACTTTGTGCCTATTCTTACCAATTCTTCCTTATAATTAACCGGCTTCGTGAAAGCAAATTCAGTAGACTCATTTATCAAAATTTTCTGGGCACTGGGTTGCAAAAACGTGTAGTAAGAATAGGAGCATTCATATTATCTGGTAAGTGTCTTAACTACATCTAGTCCAAATTAGGCGACACTGCGTAGAGACAAATTTAGCTAAGACAAAATCTGTTTGGTAACAAAGCCCTCCAAAAGAACACGCCAGTTTCACGTTATCACTCGACATCTCTCGTTCGCATGGATACATGCAAAACAATAACAAATTTAAAATTTTGTTGTTGTTTTCAAGGTTTTTGTGCAATCGAGCGATGTCTGGAGACATTGTGCAACTAGCGGAAAACCCAAAAAATGTTGTTACATTTGCGTGTTGGCGGCAAAGTTCAATCTCTTGCAATCCAATTTCATTGACTTCTTTCATTTCATTATCGACAGTGTCGCTATCGAGAAAAAATATCGATAGTTTTTTTTAATGTGACATCGAAACGCTTACAGCTCTAGAATAAGTAACATATGTACGTACTAGCAAATGTATATTTATAAACCGTAAACAAAAAAATATAAAAATATATATTCTGAGTAAGAAATATTGCAAGTGGCGAAAGTGTTTTGAAAAAAAGGAGATTTTGATAATGGATATTGACTGGCAACATGAATTCTTCGAAATAAAAGACCGCGGCCTACATCTGCTGCAGACGGAAAAGTGGGCCGATTGTCGTTTTCTGGTTGGTACACCACCAAATCAGAAAGTAATTGCAGGTCATAAGTTAATTCTGGCTATGGCGTCACCAGTGTTTGAGCGAATGTTTTATGGACAGCTGGCCGATAAAGACGATCCGATAGTTATACCGGACGTTCAACCAGACGCTTTCGAAGCCATGTTGGAATACATATATTCCGATCGCATAAATATTTCATCGTTTGACAAAGCCTGCGAATTGTGCTATGTTGCAAAGAAGTACATGCTACCGCATGTTGTTGAACAATGTACTAGCTATTTGTGGTCAGATTTGAGCCCCAACAATGCCTGCCGCGCTTATGAGTTTGCTAAACTTTTCGATGAACCACGTCTGATGCAAAGTAGTATGGAGGTTAGTAATAATATAAAATGAAAATGCATTTAAAAAAATTATGTTTGTTAATATATCTAGTTGATTGCCAAACATGCTCGGGAAGTATTAGCTGATCCTGGTTTCACAGATATAGAAATGTCGACGCTTATGGCCATTTTGGATCAAGACAAATTAAACATAGACTCCGAATTGGACCTGTTTAATGCATTATTGCGGTTTACAAATGAAAGACGTGTCTTTAGAAGCGATTCAGCACAAGATTCTACTACAAACGAACATAATTTTGGGGACACAGTAAACAATGGTGTAGGTACGCTACAAGTCGAAGAGATTAAAATGGAGCCTGATGTTAGTGCAATGATGCAGGGTGACGATGATGACAACTACAGTCATGCTGTTCCCTCACCGGATGTAGTTGTAGTAGTGGATAGTGATACATCGGTGATTGATCCTTCTGAAAATGAAGCAGACGTTATTATTGGTGAAGCAAACTCAGCTTCATACAATAAGCCTTCGGCATCTGCGGCGAATTCTTCAAATTTTAATTATTTCATGGAACCACAGCATGCGATTATCAATGAGGAAATGTTGAAAAAGGCAGTTAAAAAAATTCGTTTCCTTACCATGACCCCTCAACAGTTTGCTGAAGGTCCAGCTCGTTCTAAGCTTTTACAACAACATGAAGCATTAGCTATTCTGATCAAAATATCAAGTCCATCAATTAATGACTGCCCAATGCCTGACGGCTTTTGTAGCTCGCGCTGCAGTCGCAACTATAGCGAACAACGTAACAGCCAGCGAGATTTATTCAGTTTTCATCGTGTACATTCACCCAGTTTTATGACGGGAAATATATGCTCATGTGGAGTATATAAAGTAGATTGCTTCATCGACCATGCTCAGCCACAAAACCCAAGCTCCACTCGCAACGGCAATACATTGCCTCAGCTTAACTGCAACAGATCTCGAGATAACGCAGGAGCTCCCGCTGCATCAGGAGTCGGAGATTCTGACATTGCCACTAACGAAACGAGACGTTCACTTTGCGTTCGTACCGCTAATCCACAGTTTGATTTCCGTAATGCAAGTGTTACTGATAGCGGCTTAACCTTTCAAGTTGATACTAATATTTGGATAACAGGTCAGTTTTTCCTAATGTTCCTTAAAAGCTTTTATCATTTTACAGTTTTCTAGGAGTGCAAGTACCTACTCAAGTTCTTTCTGGCGAATTAATGAACTCAGCAGGTTTTTCCGAACGTTATACAGAAATTTTGTACGCCCATATACAAGATATACAAGGATCACGCCTAAGTTACACGCATTATACATCACGAACTCTGTACGATTCCCTCTTGGAGATCTCGTTTGATCGTCCCGTATATATTTACCGAAACCAATTATACAAAGTTTTTGTAGTTTTTAATAAAGTCGGTTGGTATCCCATGAGTACGTCTGTCCCAGATGTCATATGCAATCGTGTTAAATTTCGCTTTAATGTTGGCGATCCGAGTGAGTCTGTGCGTGATGGTTTGATACGTGGCATCGTTTTTACATTGCCACAAGACAGAAGTAGGAATACAGAGTAAACAAAACAGAGAAATGGGCGAACTTTGCCGCAGATAAACACAATTTCGTCTAAAATAAATATTTAAAATTTTTCTTGTATATGAATGTTACGACTTTACTTTTATTTTATTAAACATTAACCAAGTTTTTGGAAATAAATTATTGCCTCTATTATATATTTATTGTTTATGAATTGAGATTATAGTCACGTAATTCTATTCCGTATAAGGCGAGATGCTGTACCTAATTATTGTTGCTTTCCCTTCCCCAGCAATGTTTTAAAAATATTTTCAAAACCATGCAAATGATGTAGTAAAATATTTTCACCGATCTATGAATCAAATCAATTAATTTTTATTATTTGAACTTTTATCTTTTATGGTCATTTTGTATTAGATCTATCGAGCTAGAGCTCATTCTGTATTATTGTTTTGCTAGGTATAAATTAAACAAGACAAAGATAACCCTTAGCTGGGGGACAACGATCGAAACCGAGTTGCATGGGTGTCGCTTTGAAAACGTGCCTTACGAATTCATGGACGGTGGCTGACGAGAATTGGGATGGATTTGAGACGGCTAGCTGTCTCCCAGCTAAAGATTTCTCATGTCTTCTTTGCCTTTTGTAATTAATATCAAATATAAATATGAAATAAACTTGAACGTAATACAAAATAATTTTTAAAACAGATCCACAAAATTTAACTTAATTGTGCCAACCGGTTGAGGTGGCGTTGAAAACCACAACATCTACTCATTTTTGCCTTAAAATTCCTCTTTTCGCACCTATATACAAAATTTTCTTGAAAGTCTTCATATACAATTTAAAACCTAATACAAAAAAAAGAAATATTTGTTCACAAAATTTTTAAAAGCTTTAAGTAAAAATGCAGGCTTACAAATTAGCCACCGTACAATGTGAAACTAGTTTGAAAATCCAACTGTCTTTAATGTTGAATCGACATCATTAACTGTTGCAATAAAAAGAAATGCTTGATATTCTACGCCAGTCTTTAAAATTTAGAGCTAATCTAATGAAAAAGATATCATTAATTCATAAGTTAATTTCTTATTTTATTTATTTATTCCAAATGAGATTCTATACTGTAAAATAATATAAGATTCTAAACAATCGAATACTATTCCGTTTGGTGTTTTTGTTAAGATTGCTCGATTTCAAGTGTTACATTTCCAACTTATTTAACTTCACGCAACTAGTTGCGGTTTTACTTTTAATCGTCTGGGGATTAGTTATCACTTGCTCATTTCATTCAGATACACAATAATCGTCACGGTAAGAAACCACTTCATCTGGCAGCACAGTCTCTAGTTTATGCTTTTATTTACGTATGGCAGCCTTGTTACAATGTTTTTCATCCATTCCTCTTTCTAACTTCGCATTTATTTATTGGTACACAGTAAACAATACAAAAATTTTCTATTTTTGTGAAAATCTTGTTTAAAAAATAACTTCAAATCTACAAAAAGTGTAGTGAAACATCAGCTCTCAACATGGACTTGGATTGGCAAAATGAATTTCATGAAATAAAAGAACGCGGCTTGCATTTGTTGCAGACTGAGAAATGGTCCGATTGTCGCTTCCTGGTTGGTGCTGCACCGCCCAATCAGAAAATAATTGCTGGCCATAAAATTATTTTGGCAATGGCCTCACCAGTATTTGAGAGAATGTTTTTTGGTCCGCTTGCGGATAAAAACGATCCAATTCTTATACCAGATGTTCAGCCAGATGCTTTTCAAGCAATGCTGGAATACATTTACTCAGATCGCATAAATATAAGTTCTTTCGACAAGGCGTGTGAGCTTTGTTATGTGGCTAAAAAGTATCAGCTGCCACATGTTGTTGGGCAGTGCACCCATTTTTTGTGGTCTGACTTGAATCCCAGAAATGCATGCCGTGCATACGAGTTTGCCAAATTATTTGACGAATCTCGTTTGATGCAAAGAAGTATGGAGGTGAGTAATCTTTCTATACAGATGAAGAAATGCCTTCTATTTTTTATACAACATAAACATTTGGTTTTAGTTAATTGCTGTTCACACTCGAGAGGTGTTAGCAGATCCAAGTTTTACAGACATAGAAATGTCGACACTTATGGCGATTTTAGATCAAGACAAGTTAAATATTGATTCTGAGTTGGATTTGTTCAATGCTGTGCTACGTTTCGCCAACGAAAGGGGCATGTGCAGAGACGAATCCCCACAACACGTGGGACAACAACACGAGCAAAATGCTGCTGCACCAGCCAGTAGAGCTGGTCTCTTAAGTGTTGAAGAAATTAAAATGGAACCAGATGTTAATGCAATGATGCAAGGACATGATGATCAGCTTAATGATGCAAATATTTATCGCCATAATGTACCATCCCCTGATGTAGTAGTGGTGGACAGCAGCGATGTGTCTATAGCTGATGGCTCAGAAAATGACGAAAGAGAAGCCATTGCAGCAGCACCTTCAATTTCTTACGATCAACCTTCATCGTCATCGTCTGCGGCAGCTGTTGCCGCGGCAAGTCTAAATTACTTTATGGATGTGCAACGATTAGCAATAGATGAGGAGATGCTGAAAAAAGCAGTGAAAAAGATTCGTTTTCTTACCATGACTCCTCAGCAATTTGCCGAAGGCCCTGCCCGCTCAAAACTTTTGCAGGAACATGAAGCTTTGGCGATTCTCATTAAAATCTCTAGTCCATCCATCAACGACTGTCCGATGCCAGAAGGTTTCTGTAGTTCTCGCAGCAGTCGAAACTATTACGAACAGAGAAACAGTCAACGAGATATGTCAACATTCCTACACACACATCCGCAAAACAACTTTTTCGGCGGTGGGAATAATAACAGTAACTTTACTGTAATAGATACCGCACCAACGGTTCACTCCCTACCACAAATCTTAAACTCAAATCGCACTTTAGCCAATAACGCTCAAAGAAATCGAGACAACGCCGGCGTTTCCCTATTACCTGGTGCAGGAGACTCGGCAGATGGTGCTATCCATGATACTCGACGTTCGTATTGTGTTCGCACGATCCTGCCCCAGTTTGATTATCGTAATACAAGTGTAACTGATTGTGGGCTCACTTTCCAAGTTGACTCCAATATATGGATTACAGGTTTCATTTTGTAGACAACAAATTGATTTAACATTTTAAAATTGCTATATTTTTAGGTGTCCAGGTACCCACTCAAGTACTTTGTGGGGAATTGATGAATTCCGCTGGATTTTCTGAACGTTATACGGAAATTTTGTACGCCCATATCCAAGATGTTCAAGGCTCACGTCTTAGCTACACTCATTGTACCTCTCGTGTACGCTATGACTCGTTACTGGAAATTTCTTTTGATCGTCCCGTTTGCATATATCGCAATCAAATCTACAAAGTGTTTGTGGTATTTAACAAAATTGGTTGGTATCCTATGTATACCTCTGTACCCGATGTTATCTGCAACCGTGTGAAATTCCGTTTCAATGTCGGCGATCCAAATGAATCTGTTCGTGAAGGTTTAATACGGGCTATTGTCTTTTCCCCCGGAGAGTAGCAGGCATTTATTGGACTAAAAAGGCTTTTTCAGTTTTTTGCGTAAAGACTTTGTGGCAATATAAGCACAATTTGTTTAAGAAAAGTATTTTCCTTATTTTATAACTCTTATAAAAGAAGTAACAAATTATGTTTTAAGTTTTACATTATAAACGAATATTTGGGATTCTCAACAATAAATATTTTACTTTACTGTGTGTTTTAATCGTTCAGCTTTTTGGTTAAAAAAACTCACCAGCTTAATAGTAAGTAGTTGTCGATCTGTTGACTATAATAACTTTTTTTAATTCAAACAAAACCTCTAGCATTCTAATCTCAACGTTTTTCTTTAAAAATCTTTAAATCAAAACTTTTTGAAATTGAAATTTAGAACGCTATTTTGCATCATTATTTTGACTAATAAATAAAACATCATTTTTTTATTATTGCTTATTTTCATATTTTAAACGACTTTATACAAAAAGGAAAATTATTTTAACAATCAAGAGACTTAACCAATAGGAATATACAAATTAAAACGATAAACATTCAGTTAAACGTGAGCAAGCATAAGATAAACACTATTTACAAAATAAAACGGAAGATATAGAATATGATATTCGATTTTTTTTTCAAGAAAAAAAAAACAGTAAAAGTTTGCAACATTTCTTTAAGATTCAAATGGGGAAAAAATTATTTTCCAAAACCACCGCCACACTTGGCATGAGCATATTCGGGATCCTCACAGGTCAAACTGGTTTCGTCAAACACTTTATCTTCGCCACAGGTTATGAGACGTGGATGTCCTTCCACGCAAGTAATCAAACGATGGCAGTCACCAGGCACGGCAAAGCGAGGGAAAGGCCAGAAACGGGCAGCAGGACCATCAACTTTAGTCGGACATTTGAAACCAACAACGGCTGTAAATACATATTTTTAAAATTAAAGACAATTTAGAATTAATTTTTTACATGCGATTTGCAAGTTTTTGTAAAAGTGTTTCTCCTCAAGAGGCATTTTTTGTTTTTAGAATTACTTTAATTCATATTTTTAAAATTAAAGGCAATTTAGCATTTTTTTTTACCTGAGACTTGCAAGTTTTTGTAAAAGGTTTACGCCTCAAGAGGCTTTTAGAATTACTTTAATTGGTTTTAGATACATATCGTTGGTATCATATAGAAAGGCTCTAAATAGTATTTTCTTAATCTCGAATTTTTTGCATATTTTTGCTATTGGAAGGATATTATTATTATATTGAAATGTGCAAACAGCTCGACAGTTATGGACTTTCTACATCAGATCGACGATATATCAGTCCACAAACAAAAAGTGGAGTCAGTCACCTCATAGGATCAGAGATTAATTGAAGACAGTTAAAAAACTTATTTTTATTATTTTTGCCACGCCCTTTTAGGTTTTTGTGCACTGTGTCGCCATCTGTAGTCCGATATTTAAATTTTATACACCGCAAGGTACCTCCATACCTGGTAGCGTTACAAGTTCAGCTGAATACTGCTTCTAGCTTGAAGAATTGTCAAAATACAAAAAACACAAACGCTAACAATTGGGTGACAGAATTTGTATTCGTTGTGCTGATGTTGTATTCGTTGTAGTTATGGGGCTGCCTAGTATCTTGGTACCTTGATCTACCGCATCTTAGGACTTTGTATGACGTAAATTTTTCTTCGTAAACTTTTTTTACCCTGACTTCAAATTGAATTTGTCACTTTCCCATCCCTGGTTTCATGAAACTTTTGCTAAAAAATATTGGTAGCTATTCTGTAAAACGCGCCGAAGAGGTGAAACTTTCCTTGGCAAACAAAAACAAAGTATGAAGAATTGTTTGTGTTTTCCCTACATCGCAAGAATAAAATTAACGAGGTAGTTGGCCACTCGTATCTCTTTCACCAGTAAACGGTAAATTTTGTACGAAACATAAAAACAATTTGTTTGTACTCTTGACATTTTGTTCTTGTTTTACATGTACAGATTCACTTCACTAGCACGTTTTCCCGAATAAGCACCATTAATTTTTTTTAACTATCTAAGTTTATTTGCAATTCAATCGCAAGATCTTCTTAGCGTGTCTATTTTTATCGAATTCAAATTGTAAACAAATTTCGATCTTGAACTTTATAATGACTTTGGATATTACGGTACAACAACACAGAATTTATTGCCAAATAATACTCATACGTCACAAATTAATTTGCACACCTACACATTCACAAGAGCACAGGCTGTCTCTGTCACTGTGTATGTGGTTTTAAATGACATTAGTTTAAAATTTATGCATAAAAGTAAATGATTTCATTTCAGTGACAAAAATAATTTCCAGAAGCATCAAAAAATTTATTTTTCAAATTTAATTTCGAATTTGATTGTTAATAGTTTTATCGGGGTTTCTAGTTCGATTTTTACTTCCTCAAAATTGAAAAAGATGTTTTTTTTTATGAAATTGGAGTGATCAACATTTTTAAAGAAGCCCAGAAAATTAAAGTTGTAGACATACTGGCTGGGGTACATACCACGACTGTTTCACGACCACCACGTCGCTCATCAGCACCCGAATTTGCTTCGAAATTTTAGTCACTAAGAATTTTGAAAATCGGTTTATAAATGGCACAGTAATTTTTTCAATTTCGAAAATATATTTCGAGGTACATGTTCATTTTGCTGAGAAATGTTCACAAAACAAAAAGTATTCTGAAAATAGCTGTTTAAATAACAGAGCTATTCGAAAAGCAATTTTTTTTTTCGATATCGAAGAAAATTATAATTTCGAAAAAAAAAAATTATAAGCTCATTTTACCGACAAAAGTGTTTAAAGAGCAAAAAAATACAAAGTTGATTTGGAAATTACCGCTATTTGTAATTTGGAATTTAACTTCGAAAGACTGGAAATAAAATATGGCCCATATTTCAAGTTGGATGTACATAGTTAGTATATTTGTGCAACATTTTATTAGGATCAATCCAATAGTTTTGGAGCTTGATGTGAACAAACATCGTGATAAGAGATTTTTTAATAATTCTACAGAATATTATTAAATTAAATAATATTAACAAAATAATATTAAAACCTGAATTTAAAAATATATTAAAAAAATTTTTTTTCTACACCGTTTTCCAATTCTATTTTGAACAAAAATAAATGTTCGGTTTTTATTGTTAATATCTTTCAAGAAGCAAAAAGAATTTTAAAACTCGGCTATTAGAAAATTATTTTGAACAAGAATAAATGTTCGTCTTTTATGGACAATCTCTTACAAAAAGCAAAAAGAATTTTAAAACTTGGCTTTTAAAAACTAGTTTTTTCGAATTCGGTTTCGAAACAAAATTAATGTACTCACTTCACGAACAAAGCAGAAATAACCCAGAAAATCGATTTACACAAAATGAAAAATTTTCGATTTTGAAAATATATTTGAATTCGATTTTGAATTCGATTTCGAAAAAATTTTATGTGCTCATTTTATCTAGAAACACTTTTAATAGCTAAGCAGAGTTTTGAGAATAGATTTATAAGTAATCGAGTTATTCTATATGCATTTTTTTCGATAATATACCAATTTCAAACTATATGTATGTATATGCTTATGTCACTGACAAATATCTTTGAAAAGCAAAAAAAAAAAAATAATAATAATAATAATCATCAGTTTATAAATGGTCGGTTCATTCGATTTCAAATTCGAAAAAAATGGAAATAAAATATAGCCTATTTCAAAAGGAAAAAAAAAATTAAATTGATGTTAAAAATGGCTTGTATGCGTTGTCATCACTTATACAATAGGACAAATTCAAAAACCCATTAGAAATCCATTGGATGTTGGTGATAGAACAAAAACTAAATTTCCAACCAACAGAAAAACACAGTGATAATATTGAAAGTTGTTCAATAGATAGAAATATAGACAATCAGTAATGAAGAGCTCAGGTACTAGGAAGGCTAAGCGTTGCTGTTTGAAAATAGTATGCAATTAGCTATGACCTGTTATGTTATGTTTCACGATCTGCCAGTAGTGAGACCGGCCCAATCGCGTGCTAGAAGGTTCCGTTGTGCTGCCCCAATAGGAGGTAACGAAACAGTCCTACACACCATCAACTGGTTCTGCCATGAATCAAGCAGATGAGAGGATAAAAGACTGCATTCTTTTTAATTCGCATTCCGACACATCCGCCAGCCCGTGTAGTGTCGGTCTGCCCAAATAATTTGGTCTTTTGCTAGAGAGAGCCGGATATCGGCAGAGAAAGTATTCGACACTCTCCTTCTGCGCCTCCTCTTTATCACTGCAGCTTCTGCAAAAGTCATTGTATGGAAGATTTAGTCTACTCGCATGTACTCCCAGGTGACAGTATCCTGGCAGAACAGTCACTAGGATGTGTAGCCTTTATGTCGAAAAATCCAACAAAGCCAAGGTTATCTTGTTTATAGCTGGTTCATGTAAGACCCGATATTCGACAGCTGATCTCATTCGACCACCTGTCCTTAATAGCTGTCGTTGCACTAGCTGTTTGCAACTATTGAGGGGAACACCAACAAATTCGTCCACGTCCTCTTGTGATAAGCGGGTACCAGATCTTGCCAGTTCAACCGCTATTACATTTCCGGACACACCGTTGTGTCCAAGTACCCAGAAAAACTCCAGGTCAGAATGTCTAGCTAGCTCATTTAGAGATATTGAGCATTCATGGAACAACCTAGAGGTTGTATAAACACCCGCAAGCATGGTTAAGGAGGCCTTACTGTCAGTACAGATTAGAATATGCTCCCCGTTTATCCCATAGTACCTCATCCAGTTTACCGCTCTCCTTATCGCGGCAACTTCGGTCTGAATGAAACTACACTCATTACGTAGCGTTGATCCAACTGATCCTCTGTTGAAGTTGGGCGATGTAGATACATCCAGCAACCCCTGTGCTCCACTTGGAACCATTTGTGATCATCAGCTATGATCTGAATTCACAGCTGATGATCGTTGTAGTGGACGTGAAACAGTCATAGTAAATAAGTCTTCAGCTTTAAGTCTCTCGCCCCCTTTAAAAATGTTGGTCACTACAATTTTATTACAAACATTTTTTTTCTCAATTTTGAAAAAGCCCAATACGTAAAGTAATTAATATTTTAAGATTTTTTTTTTTGATTTAGCTGAATTTATGCCAGCAAAAAAAGCAGACGACTGCAGATTGTCCTAGCTAACTAGCTATCTGAAGGAGAGCGAAATATCGACAAAAATATTCGAATAAATGTAAAAAAATATATGTAATGAAAATAATTTTAGCTCAAGTAAATACTAATATTAAATTAAAAAAAAAGGTTAAATAGTTTATAAAAAAAACTTTGGTAATAATATTATCGGGCTAGATTCGATTTTTACTTTCCCAAAATTGAGAAAAGAATTTTTTTTTTTGTAATAAATGTGTAAAAAATCAACCTCAAGCCCGATAAAATTATTAGCAATTGTATATCATATAGTTCGATTATAAATTTAATATTAATGCTTAAAAAATGTTTTTCACCACATACCTTCTGGATTACACGTCTCCAATAACTGATCGGGCCAATTGCAACCATGTATACGTTCATCATAAGCCAAACCAGCATCACATTCCTGTTCAATAGGCTCGCCATGAGCACATTTAATATACGTGGTAGAACATTCTTTCGACACTGGATAAATGCCAAATTGGTATTCACAACCGGGAGTCGAAATGGCTGTAGCTAAAAAGTAAAAAACAAGAATAGTTTTCATTGTTAAAGTGATGCTTGCTCTTCAAAGTTTTGAGCAACTTACGATCCCATTGTCTTCCCTTACAGTCCACAGCCCAATTGTAGTTGCAGTGATTGTGTACAGCACCTTTGCCATCAAACAGCAAACCATTTTCACAGGTTTCCAAAGTTAAAGTACCATTGGTACACAGGAAAAATTGATCGCATTGCTCGGTGTGGGCGTAGGCTTGAACACCATGCTTTTCCGGGCATTCGATAGAATCCACAGGAACAGAGTGCACTAGAAACAAAAATAATGACGAGTTAAAAATCTGAACTATAATTGCTATTACGTTATTCATGGCACAGGTTTATTATAAGCATGGGAATTATACAAAATGGGCAGAAAGAAATCCCCCAGCGGACGATGTCAAATCAAAATCTGTAAAATACAAGCGAACAACCAATGGAGCGACACACTCCACCAAGAACGCGGAATAAGCGTGTCTATGACGAAGCGCACGATTTTTCGTCCACTTTCGTCCACAGCGAGTACGTGAACAAGCAAAACTATCGCTTCTGGGCAGTGTTCCCAGGTCAATGTATTTCTTCCCCCCAGAAAAATTTTAAAACCCCCTAAAATTCAATGTTTTTCTACAAAATCCCCCAAAAAATGTTGGTGAACATTCTGTTTTTACGAATCACCAATATTAATGCATTGACAATGCGAAAAATACACAAAATTGTTAAAATTTCCCCAATTAAAATGAAGTAAAATTAACTGATTATATGTATTTTTTAGTGCATATGTTATGATTACAGGCGTATGTATATTTATTATAAATTTTCGATTTACTTGTATTTACATATTTTGAGATCTAAGGTAGCTGGAAATTGTTATCTGCGTATCTAGAAAAAAATTAAATTTCTCCAAAAATATTAAGAGTTTCTAAGTCTTCTTCGCTCTTTGCGTTCTTTTGACAATTTCATATAAAAACAAGAGTTTCAATTTTATCAAAGGTTCTTAGATATTTAAATTTTCCCAATTCTGAAGAAACGGAAAAAATTCAAAGAAATGACCCATAAGGAAAAACAGCATTCAACTCAACAAAAAAAAGTACTTAAAATTACCAGTAGCAAAATTCTGTACCTGAAGTTACCAGATGAACAAAAATTTAATTTTACTTTAAAAATCATTAAATTTTTCAAATTTATCAGTTGAAAAATCTTCTAACTCCTGCCATTTTACCGTTCAACCAAATACATAAATCCTCTAAAAATGCCCCAAAATTGAATTGTTACCCCCCAAATTCACCCCTAAAAGAAAAAACCCCTCAATCTAGGGGGAAACCCCCTAAACTGGCAACACTGCTTCTGGGGCACCGAAAATCCATGAGTAATGCACGAGGAGCTATTACGCTGTTCACGCTTGTGGAGCCATAGGACCATTTTTTTTCCAGGAAGCCACTGGTCAAACGACAACGCGATAGAGCGCCGAGTTTTTTTGTACCGCAATGGAATGAATTAGGTCTGGAGGACGTGTGCTTTCAACGGGACGGAGCAACGGCATATACTATACGTGTCACGACAGATATTCTGAAAGCCAAACAACATCGAATCACTTCTTTTGGCCCACTTGCTAAAATAAGGTTAGGTTTCAAACATTCTCTTAAGTTTCCTCGAGACTACTGGTGAGTTGATGGCGACATTCCGGCTGAAAAAGCCGAAAAACATTAATAAGGTCTATTTCTAGACCTAAAATAATAATTTTTTTATAAAAAAAAATTTTGTTATTTATACCAATGAATAGATTCGATATCTACGAAATAACTACTAAGCCATTTTTCCAAATCGACATAGTTATAGTTCACGAGCATTAATTTGCACATAAACCATTTTTCATTATTCTTCACCAACCAGGTGAGTAACAACAAAATTTTACTTTTCCATCAAAATAAAAAAATGAGCCACAAACTGCACACAGAAAGTCTTCGTGAACAGGAACTCAATGCAAGAGACAATATTTTGTATGCAAAAGTTTTGCAACACAATATATCGGAAGTGCTTTTCCCCCGGTAAACATTTGTACAACGTGGATACACAGCAAATAAATAAAAATAGAAGAAAAAATCAAAACAAAAACACAAAAATGAAAATTATTATCAATACCAGCCAGCAGCATCTCTTCGTTTTTCCTCAGTTTGGGTTTCCTAAAGAAATCTGCCGGTGACACGACAAACAGCCAAAATGTCAAATACATTCATTGCTTGTTGACAGTGTCTGTTTGTCTGTATGTCTGTCTGTCTAACCAACACACTCGCCGCTTGCTGGATGGATGATGTTAAACGGGTTTCTGCAGATGCTCATCTTCGCAACCACCATTTCTGATCAGTCAAGTCTTAAACAGTTATTTTTTTTTCATTTCACGTTAAATGCACAAAAATCAAACAAGTTTTATTTCGTGTTTTTTTTTTTGTGTGTGTTTCGAAATGACGTAACATATTAAATCTTGCAAACACTTACGCAAAAAAAAACACAAGACAAAAAAAATAGGTATTTGTAATAAAAATAAATAAAATCCATGAATGAAATTCCGGCATGATGTGTGAGAGTATGCCAAACATTTATAATTAAATGAATTAAATATGGAATATGAAATCATTAATCTAATTGTCAGTGGTTTTTAATACAATGTCAAAGCTCGTTTTTTAATTAAAAGATTTACTATTTATAATTTTTGTTTTATATGCAGGCTTATTATAAATTCCAGCTAATAGCTGGAACTCCGATGTAATAACTAAATTTTCGAAATATTGGTACTACGAGTACAAATTCCTAGTAAAACAATCTTTTAGCGGTTTTTCATTAGAGTTTTGTACGAACTTTTTGTGTGTCGCGATTAGACGTAAATTAATTGGAAATAAGAAAAAAAAAACGTACAGGACTGTTGTTGATGTGAATAAAAGCGATTTTCTAATCAATTGTGAAACCATATATTTATAATAATTATGATTTTTGTCACGATTTGGCTGGTGTTGAAAAAAGCCGCCCCAAATGAATTATTGCCAAAAGTTCTGGCATTTGTTTAGCAATGAAGACAAAAATCTATACAATTACATATGTGTATAAAAATTAAAAAAAATACACTGACAATATACCTAAATCTATTTCTCCAGTGATTTCTTTGGTTTTGTGAAAAAATTCTGAAACAATTTTTCATATAGCTCGCAATGTATGTAATTAAAAACATCAGAATTTTATTTAAAAACTTCGAACTTGACTCACGTAGCTGGCAGCATTAATTTTGATTCTGTCGAAATTCGTAATAGCCGTTTGCCCGAGTTCGTGACGAGGAGTTCCGAATAAGAGTGTCATTCACTTGGAACTCATAATAAGGCTGATAACCTATTCGACCCTTGTTTCTTTTTTTATATCATTCTATTTCTTGATAAGGACCTCTTTTTAGTAAACAAATTTAATATTAATGGAGGCCTACCGCGGGGTTCTGTTCATTGTTCCTATCTTTCCAAATGCTCTTCTGTCTATTACTTTCAGCTCTACCTACGCCTTTGCAGATGACAGCAGCATTTGAAATTCATAATCATTAGGCCATAGACCCAGTCATTGAGATGCAGAAAAGCAGAACACTCAGTAATGATCTAAGTATAATCTCCAAATTGGGTCGTAAAAACAGGGTTGATTTCAATGCCGAAAAGACCTGTTTTGCATCTTACAGCAGGCCTAGCCTATCAAAGATTGGCGCCGAAACACAAAACATGGGCAGTACACTCGATACTGATCTAAGTATAATCTCCGAAAGCGGTTTTAAAGCCAAGGTTGATTACAATGCCCGCAAGACCCAATGTTGTTCACTAACACATAGACGTACAACCAAGGATGGTGATCCATCTGTAGATATGCAAGGTATAAATATTGAAAAATCGGAAGCTTTTAATGCTCTTCGAATGAAAATTCAGCGTGATGATGGCAGGACTGCACAGAAAGAAAAATCGCGTTCTAAATTTAAGTTTTTCCTACTTGATTTAATGAGGCATAACACTAAATTATTCTTAATACAACATCAATCGGCATTATTAAAAGGAATCAATCCTGGTAAGGTTTAAAATGAGTACGAAATTCTTGAGAGTATTTGAACTCAGCACTTGTGTGTGTTTGTATAAGTACTGAATTCTGTTTAAATTTTTTAATTGCTACGATGGCTGAATTGGTAGAGTTTCTGAACTGGCATTAGTAAGGTTCCGGGTTCAAATCGGCAAAGAGACCAAATTATTTATAAAAAATTATTATTAAATTAAGGAAGTAGAGCGGACTATTTCAGGTGCGAATTTGGAATTAAATAGACTTCAAAAACATCGCATCAATCCTCACACTCCTTCCGTACTTAAATCAATCCCAAACGGTGTCAGAAGTACGGTAAGTACAAGTACCAACGTTCTTAAATCGAGAACAGCGTTCTTCTTTTTAATCACGGATTTGAGCTATATTCAATCCGAAACTTGTATTGAATATGTCTAAAATTAAGTCTTTAGCGCTTGAAAAATCCATACTTAAAACAAGCTCAACGTACTTGATTTAACGAAATCCGTACCCACCGAACTTCTGACACCGCTTGTGATTGATTTAAGTACAAATGGATTGAATTGTTTTTTCAGTGTGAGCAAATTCAAAAGAAGCATTCAAGTGCCTTGGTTTCTTGAAACATTCTAAGATATACATACTTCAGTCCATGCGATCTCCTGACTATTTGTACGAACTATATGCGACCAGAACTGGAATATAGCTCCCATGTTTGGGCCGGTGCTTCGAAGTATATTTTGAGGTTACTCGACCGTGTGCAGGAGAGGGCGCAGAACCTCATCGGTGGTGGTAGGATAACCAACTATATGGATTCACTGGAGCATCGTCGCAGCGTGGGGTGCATCACACTGTTTTATCGCTACTGCAATGGCTTTGGCTCTGACGAAATTAGTGATCTTGTTCCTGAAACCTGCATAATGCGTAAAAACCATACACATACATCGCTTGTTAAGCTTATTATTGACCGCACCACAGGCAAGAATTATACTCCACTTAACTTCTTGAAAGTTCTAAGTCGAGAACCAATGCCTAATGCTCGTAGTAATGACATGACGCCATGGCCATTGATTGCTATCAATAGATAAATCAATCTCAAAATTTCTAAGAAAACAACCCTTGTGTTAAGCTTTAGATGTGTTAGCATTTTCGAGATGCTTCTAGACCAATCAATAGCTGACAGTTATTTAAATTACATGGTGGTGTTTCCTACTTCTACATAGATATCGCTTAAAGCAGTACTAATCAAGCACTTGTATTGGGTTACCCTTTAAGTAACTCAAATTTGTAACAATATATTAAGGATAAGGATCCAACAGTGCATAAAGTTAATTGAGTGCATCATTCCCAACACTGGTTTTATTAGCCATGGGAAATAATTTTGTGTTTAATAATAAAGTTATTTGCAGAAAAAAAACAAATAATAATAATAATAAAAATGAGCAATAACTTTAACAAGGCCTTAGTACACATTGTAAGAACATACATACATGTGTACATGAGTAATTATTCATTGCATGCATTTATATTCCACACACCTCGCTCTGCCACAAGAAATGTAATAAAATCGTCATTCGCCTTAAACAGTTTTTGTTATCTTTGCGCACATAAAACTCATTCGGACATACATACATACATAAATATTTCCGACTAGAAAACTTTGTAGGTATGTACAAAATAAAACAAAATATTTGTTATTTTCTTTTGAAGTCTTTATTTGGTGGCACAAATTATGGCAAAAACTACTAAGAAAATTTCCTTTAGAACGGTCGACAAGTGTCATTTTTTTGAAAAACACACACACTTTGTTCAAATTAAATTCCTAGTTAACGTACATGCATAATAAATTATAAAAGCTCCAAAATTAGGAGGTGGTGCGTTTTAAAGTCTGTTGTGAATGTTAAATTAAAACATTGTTATATTTTTTTCTCATTTAAAATGGCTTTAGCTGTCATTGCTTTTTGTCTTAAAAACGAAAGGAAAATCAAAGAAACCAGTCTTTTAACATTTAGAAAAAATATTTGTTGAAAAAACAAGATTAAGTTAGAAGAAAAAAAGAAATACAGTAAATGCTTTAAAGCTCGCGGCTTGAATTTATTCTGTAGCAACAAGTAAAGGCCGTTGAAAAAAAAACCAAAGACCCAACAACAACAGTAGCAATAACCAGATCATTATTAATTTAAGTTTAGAAAAAAGTGGTTTTACTTTTAATTGCTAAAAGAACAATAACTAATAAAAATAAAAAATTATGTAAAATACAATAGCAGTCGGTGGTTCCATGCAAAAGTAAACGGGTTTGAACAAAGAGCTTTGGTATTTTTATTTGGTAGTGACAGATTTTTGGAAATCCATTTAAAAGAGCTTAATTTTGAATTTTATTCTAGCTATTTTATTTTTCAATAAACTAAAAAGAAAAGTTATTTTGAAATAATTTTGAGCAACTAACCAAAATTTGATAACAAATTTGTATGTGAAAAAAAGCAACAAAATTTAATGGAAGACACAAAAGACTTAAGCAAGAAACTTCATTTTAAGCAAATAGCCACATCTCTTTTCCTCTTTCACGGTTGAAGCTCTAACGCAAACGGTGTTGTCAGATTAATATTTTGACTTTAATCGCCAACCAGCTGGAAACTCTAATTGCTATTTTTAAGCAATTTTGGAAATCGCCATTTTTTGATGGCTGCATGGCTCTTTATAAGCCCAAAAAAATAGAAAAGTAAGCAAAATTAAGCAGATCATAAACGGGTAAAATTATTAAATTGCAATTGCAACTATTAGGGCAATAACCCTTTCTAATTTATTGATTGGAAATTGCGAAAGGAATTGCATACAGAACAAAAAAATTTAATTTAGGCTGATTATGAACTGGAACAACAAGAGAACTTGCAGGCATAATATTATCAGGTTTTTCTAAGTAAAGCTGAGTTAATACCAGCAAAATTAATAATATTAACACTAAATTAAGATTCATAATGGCCAATGATAACTCACTGTAAAATTGAAAAAAAAGAAATGCGGTCGGGGGACCCTCGATAAGAACGAAGTTCCTTAGGTTTTTTTTTTTATTTTTTCATCTTTGAATATAATACAAAGTGAAATCTGTATTTTTTATTTTGTGTTGTTTTTAAAATTTTTAAATTTTATGATTCTTTAAATTTTTGGAACGTTTTATCTTTTACTTTTGACAAATGCAGTATTTTTTGTCAATCTGCTACAAAACGGAGAAAACCAACTGTTGGCCAATTTTTTAATATTGTTGTTTTTTGTTGTGACATACTTTACTTTAGCGACATCTAGCAGCTGATAGTGTTCGTTTTCACAACTAATTAATATTTATTGGTAGGTCCGCTATACGTGCTGTCAGCGGAGACATCCATGAAAATTGGTTGGCATGAGCCGAACGATATGCCAACATTATCAGCAATTTCTCTGACAGTAATTCAACGATTATTGACTGCTTCAATGTTTTCATCAGTTGCTGATGTGTTCGGGAGATCAGGACGAACATCTTCATTGACGTCTTCTCGTCCTTCCTTAAGCCGGTTATACCACGTTTTCTGCTCATAGTAGACCTTCTCCTTGGGTATTTAATTTAATTTTTTACACAAAACTTAATACAGTTTCTTTCTTTCAAACTGTAAGAAATTGAAGAGCACACGAAAACACGACTAACCTTTTTATCTGTCAAAAGCGAACAGATAATCCAAAATGGCTGATATTGCCAGACATGTGTACCAACATAACAGAAAAAATGCGAACGAAATTTTAAAATAACCGTTATTTTTTGATCAGACCTCGTATATTAAGCCCTATTTGAATAATTATTTTACATTAAGTTTATCGGGCTTAAGTTCTTTCTATATTATTTTGGTGATTGATATTAATTAAATAAGATAAAGAAAACATGAAATAGATTTAGCTGGGTGGACAACTAGCTGTTTCGAAGCCGCCACACTTCTCGCCAGCACCCGTCTTGGAGGTGAGACGGTGACATTCTTAAAGTGGCACTCACCCAGCCAAGTTGTTGTTTATTTTCTGGCAACATTTTTTATTACTTTTTATATATATCACTGTGATTATATCACATTTGATAGATATTATGTGTAAGTTTCTTAACCTCAAATTACTAATCTTTTGTAATAATCTCTCATTTTTAAGTGTAGGTTCTATGCATGAAGAACTAGCGACGACCATAGTTTACTGGTCATTTAATTTTAATTGATTTTCAATCCCGCAATTCCTTTAAACTAAAATTAGAATGTCTAATTTCGAAAACTGAAAATGTAAGCGATTTCTTTGCTTTCAATACCCCGCCTTCTTCTGTCTTTACACATACCAATCTAATTTCGGATGTTAAATTGAAAAAGGAATATGTTACAACAAATAATAATGAAAAAACTTCAAACTGCATAATAATGTTTGAAAGTAGGTAACTGAACAATTGATACGATTCGGTAATTGATTATTGGAACGAGAAAAAAAACTACTGCAAAACCACACACTCACACACACACACACACACAAGAATTGGTAACACAGATAGCAAAAGTACTGGCTACTAGAGTTACTGCTACTGCTGGCTGCCACACAATATTGGCATAATTAAGTCATATTTTTTTTTTTTTTTTGTTTTTTTCTTGAATGGAAACGGCTTGGCGCGGTTGGTATGTAAGGCGGTCGAGTACAAGTAATTTTGAAAGTAAAACGCCAAGTCAATTGCCTTAAACCAATTGACCAAAACACAAGTCTTATATTATTATTCTATGTATTAATTTTTAATAAAACAATAAGCAGCCATGACGTTAATAAAACGTATTTAGCATGTTTGTATGTATTGGTGCACTTACCATAACAGACCATAAGGGCTAAAATAATAAATTGGAAAGCCATTTTTTTTTTGCGTTTAATTAATTGTGTGGTGTGAATAAATTTTTTTATTTCAAATCGTTTCTGAGTTATTTTCTTTTGACAATTTGCATACGTTTACGTACGAGGAGCCAGTAACAAAAATTGTATTTGAAACAACAACAAAACAACAGACAGTAACCGTTGGTTGGAGTACGTTTGTTTGCGGCAGAAATTTTTTGTTTGTTTGGTTGTTTGTTTGTTTGATTTACTTCCGTGCGAAAAAGTACGTTTTAACGGTTACACGTTCCAAACTTAACTAAACATTGTTTAACTAAAGTTTGCAAAGCTTGTCATTTGCTTGTACGAATTCATTATACTCGTGCACACATTATGAATATGCTTTAAAAGTTTGTTTAGCTTAATTTATTTCTCCATGTGTGTGTGTGTGTGTGTGTGTGTTTTTGTAATTTATTTGAATTCTCCCCTGCTTAAATCTCCACAAATTAAATGAAATATTTTTATTGGTTTCTGTTTCATTTTTATACATAAATTCAGACTTTGCACAAATGCTGTCGTGTGTTTGATTTGGTAATCACGGATGGTGCTTGCTAAAAATTGAAATCCACAAATGAAGTTTATGCTTGAGTAAATGTGAAATAAAATTTAAAATATTATTGAATAAGAAAATAATAATTTATTTGACCCCCCCCCAGCTAGATGTTAAAGAACTCACTCAAATATCACAAGGGAGCTGCATTAGCATATTATATAATCACCTCACAAAAACGATCGTGAAGAATTAAAGCAAAGTGATTCTTGACTTTTAATGATGTTAGAGATTTGGTTATAAAGAGATGAGTGCAAAACGATCGATATGTTTATAGAGGTGGGTGGAATCGCAAATTTGAGCCTTCTTTCGTGGTCTGTGACTATTTTGTGTGACTTTCTTAAGCGCATCGCTAATTTTTAGTTGTTTTTTCGTTTATTGACACATTTTTCCCATGTTCGGTAGACCTGCTAAATTTTGTTGACAACGCTTTGAAAATTTCTTTAATATAAGTTTTTGAAACCCAAACGGCTGTATTCATAAAAAAAATTTTACATCATTTGAAACACATTTTAGGGAATTTTTGATAATACTAAGCTAAAATGTTCATTTTAAAGCTCACCACTTTTATTGGATACAAAGGCAAAATACTTTGGAATGACAATCCAATCCAAGCTCATATGCAAAGATCACATCACGTAAAAGAAAAAAGAATTGAAGAACAGATTCAGAAAACTATTCTGGCTGCTAGGTAGAGATTCTAAGCTGTCAACTCAAAACAAACTGATCATATACAAAACGATCATAGCCCCTATTTGGAAGTATGGCGTGGAAATTTGCGGCACTGCCAGTACAACGAACATAAAAGTTATCCAACGAATCCAGTACAAAATATTGCGAACTGTCGGCAACGCTGAATGGTACATTAGAGATGAAGACATACGTCGAGATTTAAATGTTAAAACAGTAAAAGAAGTCATCCGTATCAACAGCCTTAAACATACAACTCGTTTAACACAACATTCCAATACGGAACTCAGACAGTTGCCCGCGAACGAAACGCTGGCACTGAGAAGATTTAAGCGATATGGGCCATCAGAACTAGTTAAGCGTTACTGCTGTTTTAAAAAGAAATGATTTTTATATGTACATATATCACATTTTATTAACATATGATATAAATTATCTTAAGTATTGATTTAAGATAATTAACACCCCAGTTAAGTACATCTAATTACTTATTTGTCAATTTGTTGACAGGTGTACACAAAAAAAACGTCTTTTTAAATCGGCTGTTTTTAAAATTGCTTGCACCCATGTTTAAGCCAAATTTAAAAATGACGTTTGTGTTATTTGTTGTTTGTCTGCTTACATTTTATATTGCGAAAATTTCAGCAGCATCTGTTCTTTTCAGAATTTAATATTTTCAGCCACATTACAATTCTCCGATGTATAAATACATGCATATCCTATCTTCTTCATTCCAGTTTTCGGAACGTTTGCGCCTTGCACTTTCCTTGTTTTCCATTTTTAATTATATTGAATGTCCAAAATTTGACTTTCTTAAACATTTATGTAGCAAATTCAATAGTGATATCAAAACAAATAAAAAAAAAACTAAAACTAATTTTTCCATCACATAAAAATTGGTTGAACAATTTACTTCCATTTAACATTTAATATGATTTAGTTTCTTTATTAAATCACTAGTTCTAATAAATTCTTTAAATCATTTAAGAAATATTTGGGTCGGCTTTAGTACAATAGTACCAATTGCCGTAAAATGAAAAAGTGTGCTGCCAGATGTTTACAGATTTTGAACGCGAAGCCGGTGTTAGCTATACCATGGAGGAGAAAATTCCTTAGCCCGGCCGAAGGCCGATTATCGAGAACACATTTTACATACCTATGAATAAAATGTTTGAATTAAATGTAAAAAAAACATACGATTTTGGATGCTTAAAACCGTTGATGAATACGCGATTTTACGTCTTGTTCAAAAACTTTCTTCTGACAGCACTGTTTTGCCAACATTTTTGTATTTTCCTTCGCAAATTCTGCAACTTCAACAACGAATTATTAATAAACTAAAAGCCTCCGGCAGACTCCGACATCAGTTTTGGGATGTCCACGACCTCCTCTACAAACCTATAAACCTAATTTTTTTCAAAGCCTGTGGCTCCTTATTCTAAAGTTTCCCCAAATATTTTTCTTAAATGCCGCATAAGCATTGTTGCGTATTCGGTTATTGTTATAAAAAAGTAGTTGTTGTGTGGCATCATTTGCACTAAAATGACAAGTAGAAGTAATAGTGCTGCCAGCTCATACTGGATAAATTCAATAAAATAGTTTTTAGTTAAACAACTGATTATGAATACCAGGTAGTCGAATAACTACAACAAATATAATACCCAGAAGCATTTCATGTATTTTGTTGGTAGAAATACTGTATTTCTGTCAACCATTTGTTCGCCTTTGTGTTGTGCACTTTGACAGTTCTTCAGGCTAAAAGCAGCAGTCAGCGGCGTTTGTAAGGCGTCTTGGTATTGAGATGCCTTGAGCTGTGTAAAATTTTATTAAGGGTTTCGATAACAATGAATTGTTAATATTTTAGAAATAATGGGTGTTTTTTTTCGATGTATAGAACTTTAAGTTGGCATTACTGTTCAAGATGGCGGCCGATTTAACAGCTGTCAAGTGATTTATTCTCAGTTGGGTTTGGCAATTCATCATAAATAGACTCACGCCTGAGGAAGTAAGGCGTAGATTCGTCGAATGGGCCCAAAACAAGATTGCCGTTGTTCCCGATTTTCATAAGCGAATTTTTTTTAGCGCCGCAGCGCACTTCTGGTTGAATGACTACGTGAACAAACAAAACTGCCGCATTTGGGGTGAATGTTGAAACACCGTTACGTCCAGAAAACCTGACTGTTGGGTGCGCTTTATGGGCTGGTGGAATCATTGGTCCGTACTTCTTTAAAAACGATGATGGCCAGAACGTTACAGTCAATGGTGATCGGTATAGAGCCATGATTACTAACTTTTTCATGCCTGAATTAAATAACCACGATGTCCAGGAGATGTGGTTTCAACAAGACGGCCCAAAATGTCACACAGCTCGTGCCACAATCGATTTATTGAAAAACACGTTTGGTGACCGCCCAATTTCACGAATCGGCCTCCAAGATCTTGTGATTTAACACCGCCAGACTACTTTCGGTGGGGCTATGTAAAGTCATTGGTCTATGCGGATAAGTCACCAACGCTTGACCATTTGGAAGACAATATTCGCCGTGTTATTGGCGATATACGGCCACAAATGTTGGAAAAAGTCATCGAAAATTAGACGTCCGCGCCAGCCGTGGCCGTCATATGCCAGAAATCATATCTAAAATGTAATGCCACAAGATTATCTTTCGGATAAATAAAATTCATGTCAATCGAATAATCCATCGTTATTTTATTGCAGCTTAAAGTTCTATACATCGAAAAAAACACTCTTTATATGTATATTTTTATGAGCAGTCTTAACATGGGTGAATTATCAAAAGAGGCAGTTTTGGTTGCAAAAAACAGAAATCTGCACTAGTCTGGCGAACAACGATAGCTCCTCGATTCTGTCTCCATCTGTTTGGAATTCTCTTTTGAAGTAAATTTTACATGAATGGATGAAAGGTTGTCGTGCAATTGCACTTAAAACAACACGTCACTCAAAAAATTGTTGGCAAGGCATCACTGGGCACCACTGTTCTCAGCAGAGCAAGAATCGTTGCATTCAAAGTGGTCCAACGTAAAAGCATTGTAACGATGCACAAATAGTGGAGCTTAAGTTCCATTTAGTATGATTGAAAGTAAAAGCTTTTTAGCATTTTATATGTATGTTTCCTTGCAGTTAATGTTATTGGTTTTGTGCTTATTGCCAACGACATGTTGCATGTAAAATGATAGTGAAAACATGTTCGATTGCTACGCATTTGCAAAAAAAAACAAGAATGTTAGCAAATTTGGCCTACCAAATGGCAGTGGGACGTTTTGTTTTTCTTAAGACATCAGTACACCCATTTGTTGTTGTAGCTTTTATTACTTGTCTTTCAAAGGTTGCATTTGTTATCTGGCCTAAGGTAATGGGTTGGTCGGTGTTGTGTTTGGCCTGGTGAGGTTGGTTGACGGAGTGGTTGGCTGCTTGGTTGTTTGGCTTGGTTACTCATTCACCAATTCATTCACCTATTGCAAAATAATGTAATAATATCAACATGCATAAATAAACTTTTTTTTTTTTTTTGTTCAGTACAGTGTGTTTTTCATTGTTCATTTTATTAAACTTTTAATTTTATTAAAAAACTTTTTGCCAGCATGAAATGTTTGAACATGCTTTTGTAATTTGTTTTGTTGGCTATTTGATTGACATCTATTGTGGCTACAAACGAACGTATATATAAATGTAAATTAGGGTGGATCAATTTAGCAATCGTATTGTGCCATCAATTTTTCGATAATTTTTTATCATGAGAAAAAAAGATCCATTAAATGTACCAAAACAATTGCTTTGAAGGCATCTGCTTTTCAATTTTTGTATTTTTTATTTTTATTTTTATGGAAACTGCCCTAAGGAGCCGTGGTACGGAGTCGGTGTGGTCGAAAAGAAGATTGAAGGGAAAAACTTAAAGGGTGTTGGTCATAAATTTGACTATCCTGGGGACACTAATCAGTCCCAGGGGCCCGTAGTGAAATTTTCCCAGTATCACACTAACTTGCTGCAGAGGAGTCAAGTGACCAAACCTCAATTATTCTTCCCCTAATATTATTTCGAACATACCCACTCCCTAACACGCCTTCTTAGGATCCCCCCCCCCGAAGAAAATCAAAATTGAAAATTAGACTCCTCGAAAAAGAGTTTTTTGTAGATATCAAAAAACTCTTTTTCGTAATAGAACTCTTTTTCCTCATGTCAAAATCTATCGAAAAGGCCAAGGAGAAATATAGAAAAATTTTTGTCCATATAAATCGATCTGCCTAACGTCTACACTTATCTTAGAGTGGATCAATTTGTAAGGAAAAATGTTTTTCGATATTATGCCTCGCATGAGAAAAAAGTTTCACTACGACATATCAAAAGGATTTCATTTTCGAGGCACCGAAATTTAAATTGTTTCTATTTCTACTCGATAGTGGTATGAGGTCAGCGTGTTTGAAAAAAATTTTTGGAACGAGAGAATTATTGGGGATGACTCAGACATTTGACTCTTTTACGGTCACCCTGGAACTAACTACTGTGATGGGGGGAAAATGACAAAATATCGATTGCTAATTGGACCACCTTATTGTATGTATATGTGCACAACAGGCTGGGGTCAATATGTTCGGGTCAGAAAGAATGCACAAAGAGCTAAAACTTACACTGAAAATACGATTCGATCCATTTGTTCTTAAATCCAGCTCAAGTGGTGTGAAAAGTACAAATTTTCATTAATCACATGCGCTGCCACAACTGTCAGTCAAGCCACTCTACCAACTCCGCTATCGAAGCAGTTAAAATAAATTCGTTGGGCAAGGGTTCGTACTAGTGTGCCACTCTGCCATCTCTGAGCAGACAAAGAGTGGCCCTTGTATGCGGCACTCCTTAGTTTTAAAAGTTTTAATTGTTTTTGTATTTGCTATTGTAGCGGCCAGAGAATTACACATCTAATAAAAATGTCACATCTATATCTCGTACGGTTCAAAAGTTACAGCTAATCCGCAAGGCAGCATTTAAATTTAAGCTTTTTGTTAGTTTTTTATTTGTTATTGTAGAGGCCAGTCAACTAGACATACTGTGCGACTTGCAGGTTCGAAAGTTTCAGATGATTTTCAAACTAAGCCCATGTCCCATACATACACTGTACAAATTTTGGGTATCCATCTGCTGTCATTCAAAAGTTACAGCTAAATTTGAAACTAAAGAGTGCTCGCCTGATGAAACACCATTTCAATTTAAACATTTTATTCTGTTTTTCTTGCTGTTCTGCTGTATCCTTTTAAATTGATTGAAATATTTTCTTTTGTGTTGCCTCCCCTTGATTGATTTCAGTAAAACGTAATTTCCTTTTTTAGATCTATATATTTCTAATCATTTTATAGTTCATCTTCAGGATCTGCTTTTTATGCGTGTTTTCTTATGAATATAAAAACATATAAAAAGAAAATATATTCATATGAAAATACACATAAAAACAGATACTGAAGATGAACTCTAAAATGGTTACAAATATATAGATCTAAAAAAGGAAATTTCAATTTATTGAAATAAATCAAGGCGAGGCAACACAAAAGAAAATGGTTCAATTAAACAAATTATTATTTCTGGCATGTGTTGTTGTAGTGGGCGAAGCGACTACATATTCTGGGCAAATCTCTATCTCATACGGTTCATAAGTTCCAGCTAATTTTCCGTTTTTTTTTTTTTTTTGGAACGAAGTTCCTTAACGCGGCTTGCTGGTAGTGGAAATTAGTAGAAATCGTCACGAAAGCGTGTGAGCTGTTTATATGTATTGGTGTACTGTCGAAAAGCAATTGTGTATGATTGGCGGTGTCTCCACTGCCAGCAGCGGAGACACCTACCAATATATATTAATTAGTTGGAAAACGTTCCAAAAATTTAAAGAATCAAAATTTCAGAATTTCAAAAACAACACAAAATAAAACATACAGATTTCACCTTGTATTACATTCAAAGATGAAAAAAAAACGTAAGGAACTTCGTTCGTAACGGGGGTCCCCCGACCGCATTTCTTTTTTTTAGCTTATAGAGCCGATTTCTTCAAAAATTGGGAGACGCTATATCTCGGGTGTATATGGACCGATTTCAAAAATTATCAAATTTTGCTTTTAAACACCCTATATGATTATTTTGATCCATTTTTGGTACCAAATGTTGTTTTATTTGGCTTTTAGAGCCGACTTCTTGAGAAAACGGGAGGAGCGTTATCTGGGGTGCATATGGGCCGATGTAGTATACAAATGTTCTAATTTTGCTCTGAACAAGTACCATTCTGACAAACTTTTAGTGAAAAAAATTGTTTCGTTTGGCTTCCAGGACCGACTTCTTGAGATATTGGGAGGCGCTATATCTCGAGTGTATATGGGCTGATGTCAAAAAATTTTCCTGTTTTGCCTCTATATGTACCATTCTGATTGATTTTTGGTGCCAAAAGTTGTTTTATTTGACTTATAAAGCCGATTTCTTGCAAAACCGGGAGACGCTATATATTGGGTATATATGGGCTGATTTCAAAAATTCTTCGATTTTTGGGATCTAATGGGCAGTAAAAATGATATGGCTAACTTTTTAGGAAAAAAAAATTTTTCAAAAATCTGACCAAAAAAATGGCCAAAAATACCCCTCAAAACGCGGTTTTTTATATATCTCGGCTAACCGTGGACCGATCTTACTGAATTTCAATAGCAGATCCACTACTGGCATTTAACATATTTTAGCGAAAGAATGAGGTTTCTATCTCAAACCGTTTTCTCAGTAGCGGTATTTCAACGACTACAGACGGACATCGCTTAATCGTAATCTCTATTGATTCTGATTGAGAAAATATATATATATATATACTTTATGGGGTTTTAGATGATTATTTCAATGCGTTACGCATGGAATCACAAACTTATTTATACCCTTACACATTTTTGTGAAGGGTATAAAAATGTTGAACCAATCCGGTAAAAGTGCTATTTTTATCTGGTGCCAACAAAACACAATTTATGACAAAATGCGTTGCTCTGTTTAAAACAGCGGACAGCTTCCAACGAAGCAACAACTATTTAAAGTATTTGTTTTTTGAATTTAAACATTTTTTAAATAAAATGGCTGAGCTGAGGCCTTCTCTTATAAATGAATTCCATGTCTTCGTCATCAGACAAAGGCGATGAGTCTAGCGTTGCATTGGTAAGGAGGAATCATTGAAACTTACTTCTTTGAGATTGGAAATGGTGTAACAGTAACTGTCTATCGGGAGCGATATCATGATATGAATAAAACCTTTTTAATGCCACAACTGCATGTTTTGTACTTGGTTAATATTTATTATCAACAAGAGGGTGTCACATCGCATACGGCCAGAATTGCAATGGAATTACACCGAGATCTCCTTCCACAATAACTTATTTCTAGAAGTAATGAGGTTGGTTGGCCTTTACGGTCACCTTATTTGATTTCTCCGGTTTTGTTTTCTGGTGGCAATATCTAAAATGCAGGATTTATGCAAACAAACCAGAAACGCTCCAGCGTTGATGTAATGATGCCGAGTGAAATGTGTGAGAATGTAATGAAAAATGTGCTCAAAAGGCATCACATTTGTGAGGCTCTGTTAACCTTTAACATTTAACTGATATTGTATGGCATGCATAATTGCCGACATTAAATAAAACATTTATCAATATAAAATCCAGTCGGTTTCATTTAATCAAAAATTATAAACAAATAAAGTAGTATAACTTCCCGGCGGAAACAAATGTGAGCAAATATAATATAAAGTGTTGCATATAATCACAAAACTTGAAAAAAACATACCCAAAACACATTGAGTGTCTTGTACATCAATAAAAAACACCTCGTGAGCTTTTTCAGTCAATCTTTTGATGTTGAGAAAAATAGGAATTTCAGGTTTGTTTCTTAAGTCTTTTGTTTATTACGTTGAATGAAAATTTCACTCGGTCGCCAAAGTAAATATGGGCGGTTTTCACGCTTCGTATTAAAGTACTATTGTAGATCTTGGAGATATTTTAAATTTAATAAATCTTGATAAATTTAAAACTCGGCAACAACAAATCTCATAAATTTTTAATTTACTAAATTAAAACCTCTGCAATGCCAAAAGCAGTAGTAGATTTACTAAATGTAGTAAGTGGATTTATTTACAAGTATGAAACAGCTGACAGATTGGTTATGCATACATTTACTTTTTGCTAATAAATAAATATATGTACCTTTGCACTTCATCATGTCATTAATTTTGGTTTGATCAATGGCATTTTGAACTATATAGTTAATAATTTTTTCTTTCACTATTTCCTTAGGCATTTTTTTTTAGGTTTTATTTCTCTTAATATTTTGCGAAACACCAATTGAAAAATTCTATTGAGTACTTTTGGCGGTAAAATATCTAAACAAAAGTCAGCTGTTTCAACTTTTTTACAACACTCTTAGAAGTTTAAAGTAGTATTATATTTTTTTTGAATACAAGCACAGATAAATAAGAACAGCAGTCGATACCTTCAAAGGTTAAAATTTAGAAGCATGGCAATATGTGGATAATATTATTGATTTTACTGAAAATCAATTTGCATGTGATTATTTAATTTTTGAGCAGATTTTCTTAATATCTTAAAATAGATTGCAAAAACAGAATACAACAACATGAAAAAAATGTTATTAAAAAAAGAAACAAAACTTAGAAAATTTGAAATATTTTAATCCAAATGAATTCAAAACTACCGCCATCGTTGACACTTACAGCTCTTACACCAAAAAAAAATTGTTGAAACTATATTACAGAATCATACAATCGCTACTGTAATTAAGAAACATGTAGAAAAATGTTACGATTATAGGATCATTAAAAATTACGGAATCGCTCTACAAGGCAAACCGTATCGGAGCAGCAGTCGGCTAGCTGAGTAGACCACTGTTTTAGATGGCCGTTGACACAACATTCAGCCGAATTCTTAATCTACTACCATTTTTTTTACTTACAGCTGTTCTAAAAACTGCGTCAAAGAAATAAAATTTCACATAGAAAAGCAAATCCTATTCATAAACTCACATCAGTGAGTTTATGAACAGTAGTCGTGCACGACTACCAAGAGGAAATAAGGTTGGGGTGGCTCAGAAAAATTATGCAAAGAAAGTGGTTTAAATATTAATTTCCCTGAAATTTGTGAGCTTATGATCATTCCATTGATTTGGTTGTATTTCATTTCTAAAAAAAAATTATATTTTCCCAGAAAAACACCTCTTATACTTAAAAACTAATTGCTCTTATCTGCTAGTAAAAATATTGTTAAATAATAATTTAAATAAATAACAGTTTATCGAGCAGTGTAATTTTAATTTGTAAGAAAGTCTTAGGGACATTTAAAAAAAAACTAATTCCAATTTAAAAGTGTATTTTAATTCAAACTTTCCATACAAAACTTTTTTAGTATTCATTTAAAACACATGTTATTGTAATTTTTGTTTTTAATAGTTATACACTTTAGAATTTAATTTTCAACAAAGAAAAATATGGTATTAAAAAGTTAGGAAAAATTCATATGATAATAAATAGGAAATGAATTTATCAAAATAAAATCAATAGACCAGGAATTGAGTGGATTTAAGAAGTGTACTGTGAAGTCAGAGAAAAGAGAGCGGAGAACAATTGAGTAAACAGTTGATTAAACAAAGCAAGAGCCAAATGGGAGAAATGTTGGGAAAATTATTAAGAAAACCATTAAGACAAAAAAGGGAGGACTTAGAAGAAGTGAAGTACAAGTTTTCACAAACTGGAAGCAAAGTGCATAAAAGAAGAAAAAGTGAGAGAAAATACCCATTTTGGAAGAAAAATTAGCAGCCAAAGATTCAAGTGATAAGATTCGATCGGGTACAGTGGAATTAGAAACAATTAGAAAAATGTTCTTTACTTTCTGAGTTTTAGGTGTAGAAATGAAAAATAAATGATTGCAGGAATAGAAAGAATGGCGTAACTACTCGTAGAAAGAGATACATATATAACCATTAGTATTAGTTAATTATAACAAGACAAAAGGAAATAATAAGAAAAGTATGGAGAAGAAGAGACAAAAACATAAGAATATAGAATAAAATAAAATAGAAGATACAATAAAAGAAGAACATATGGCAATTGAGTATAGCATTTTTCAATACCGAGGTAAACTTGATGCATTAGAAGAGGAAGCACAGCAGGAGAGTACAGTATAATTAAGTAAACTAGATGGCAGCAGAGCTGTTGGTAGTCAACTGAATACGCTCTAAGATTTAGATGTAGAAATTAAAAATTATTAAGAGGAATGAAATAAGCTAAAGGAATCTGACCATAGTAGAAAATATGATAGAAAAGCACAAAATGAAAAATAAAGCTCGATCTCTGTAGAGCTGGAGCATGAGAAAAAGTAAAGAAAGTTGAAGTCTGGTGACTTGGCGGAAAGAGAAGTAAAGTATGTGTAAAAAGGTGTAGTTGAAGATTGAGTAAAGTATAAATTAAAAAGGTATAGTAAGGTTTAAATAGTCTAGTAATTAGAAAAGAATGAGAGAGTCCAAATAGGTAAGAAATAGTTCATTAAACATGCTTATGTTACGGAATAGAAAGTTGGTTGCTGTATTCAGTTGAATAGATTCAAAGAGCAAATAGAATACTAAGTGGAATAGAAAAAGTAAATAAAAGAGTAAGTTAAAGGATAGAAGCAAACAAAAAAAACAAATAGAAAAGAAAGTAGTAGAGCAATTTCTCATATTAAAAATATATTGAACTCACATGGGAGAAAAGCACAGAGTTGAACTAAGTAAAGAAGCGCAGAATGAAAAGGGAACATGGTGTAAAGAATAATACAGTGATAAAAATCAACTACCATGCATAGAGTGCATTAAAACCATATACATAAATATGTGGCAGATTTCAATAATACGACAAGAAGGCAACGATTTGAGGAAGTAGTAAGAACCTACTTATTGGAATTTTTAAGTCAATTTAAAATGAGATCGAAAGAGTTGCTGTCATACAGCGTAGAGAAGTAAGAAATTCAAAAACAATTGCTTCAAAGAATAGTGCGTAGAATGCGCAGTTGTATGACAAATGAATATAGAAAAACTTTGCTGGAACGAAATAATTTATAGCAGCTAGTTTAATATAACAACAGCATAGTGAATGGAAAGTTTAAGAATATGAAAAAAGAGAAAATAAACGAAAAGAAAAGAGGAGAAAAGAGGAGAAGAGAAAAGAAATAAGAATACTAGAGATAGCAGCTAATAAAAGGAGAATAGAAAAGCAAAGAGGAGAAGAGAATAGTAGAGCATAACATAACAGAAAATATAAGAAGAGAAAAGAAATAAAGGAAAGAGAAGAAAAGAGAAAGGAGAAAAGTAAAGAAAAAAAGGAGAAACAAGCTGAACAGAGTAGAAAAGAGCAAAGAACAGAAGAAAATGTAAGATAATAGAAGAGAAGTGATGAGAATAGAATAGAAAAAAAGAAGAAAAGTGAAAAAAAAAGAATAAACATGTAAGAAAAAGGAAATACATTACGAAATGCACAAATTAGAGGGGCGGGTGTACGTACATAAAAAGAATGAAAAGGAGAAAAGCAAAGAAAAAAAAAAAGAAAAGCAGAGAAGAGGAGGAAAAAGGACTAAACATATAAGAGATGGGAACTACATTGCAAAAGGTAGGAAGTACAAAGGCTAGTGAAAGAACATAAAAGAGAAAGAGAGAGAGAGAGAGAGAGAGAGAATTCACGATACGAGAAGAGAAGCGTAGAGAACTGAGAAGGAAAAGAGAGATGATATGACAAGAGAAGAGAAAAGAAGAGAAGAGAAGAGAAGAGAAGAGAAGAGAAGAGAAGAGAAGAGAAGAGAAGAGAAGAGAAGAGAAGAGAAGAGAAGAGAAGAGGAGAGGAGAAAATAACTAAATATATAAGAGAAGGAAAATACATGGCAGGACGTAGAAACTTTGTTGATGACAAGAAAAAGGGATGGGTGAAATTACATATAAAAGAGAAAAATGAGAATAGAATAAAAAGGACTAAGCATATAAAAGATCGGAATTACATTGTAAAACGTAGAAACTAGAAGGGTGGCTGAAAGTACATAAAAAGATAAAGAAGATACGCCAAAGGATAAGAAGAGATGAGAAAAGGAAAGAAGTGAAGTGAAAAGAAGAGAAGAGAAGTGAAGTGAAGTGAAGGGGAGAGAAAAGAAAAAAAGAGAAAAAGAACAGAAGAGAAGAGAAAAGAAGAGAAGAGAAGAGAAGAGAAGAGAAGAGAAGAGAAGAGAAGAGAAGAGAAGAAAAAAGACTAAACCTATAAAAGCAGGGAAATGCATTGCAGAACGTAAAAACTAGAAGGATGGGTGAAATTACATAAAACAGAGAAGAAGGAGAATGAAGAGTAAAGGTGAGAAAAAAAGAAAACGAACTAAGCATACAAAAGAAGGGAAGTACATAAAATCTAGCAAAGTAGAATTAAGTAGATGACAGAAGGCATATTGAATGGAGAAACATACTCTTATACTTGATATTTAGGAGCTTAAAAAGTTGTATAAGGTATAGTAAACTAGAGATTTCTGATCAGAGTAAAGCAATGATAGTGGCGTGGTAAAGCGTATATAAGTAGATACAGATGTGTAAATGAAGGCTGAATAGATTAGAAAACGGAGCACAAGTGTTGAACATTGCTGCAAGGCGGTGGCACTGCCCTACTTTACCCACTGTATTGATTTATTCAATAGTAAATTTTAGTTAAAATGGCAGATAAGCATTTACTATTTAATTTTTGTACAAATCTTATTCTAAGGTCACGTTGTGTTTAAAAACTCGCACATTATTTATGCATAATTTTTTTAATAGAACCTGCAGAAAAGCTTCAATATCCTTGCTTCGTTTCATTGATAATTTTAGCTGCTAATACAACTACTTTATGCAGTGACAGCTTTGACGAATGAGTGGCCTGATTTAAAGTCAATCTTGCATAGTTAAAATAGGTTTTATAAAAAGGAGTTAAGAAGGCTTAGGATCGATGTGGGGAAAAAGAATAAGTGAATATTATTTATGATGAAAAATTTACACATGTAGATTGTTGAAAACAGATGAAGTGGAGAGTAGAATTAAATTAAAATACAGCCATATTTAATTAGCAAAAGCATTGAAACCAAAAAGCCACCAATTAATTAAGTTGAGCATTAATGATTGAGGCATAGTGTAAAAGTAAAGATGAAATGACAAAGACGTTAAGAACGTGAGTTTTTAAATAGTTTAATCTTATTATTTTTCCTTGTTAAATATTTACAAAAGTTTCAAAACATTTCTTAGCACAGGCTTCGGACTTTTACAAATTATTTTCAGTCATAGCATAATGCAGTCCTCATAAACAATAAGAACTGAATTAAGGTTTAAAGGAGTTTAAACAAATTTAAAAATTGGTGATTGAGAGAACAACCTTAATGAGTTTTATATAGAAATTAAACAATGTCGGGGGGCATTGTTCAATACTAAAAACTATAGGAATAACCTAAATGACTAATTGATTTTTATAAAATATAAAAAAAATTAAAACTTCTCTATAAGAGAGTAATTGATTTGGGAAAGACAACACTTAGTTTTTCTTTTCATCAACATCTTTGTACCAGTCCTCACAACCGGGTACATTTTCGGGAGCATCACACATTTCGCTCTCATCATTGTATACTTCACCGGTTTGACAGCCCAAATCACGGGGATCTTCACCGTTCAAGCAAACGTAGAACTTTTGGCAGTCAGTGGGATGAGCATATCTGGGATGAGTGACTACTTGGCCACGTTTGTCAGTCTTGGGTTGATCCTTGGGACACTCAAAGCCACTAGTGGATTTCTCTGTGGAAAAGTGTAATGTTTTCTCAATTTTGTGGTGAGAGGAAATTATATTTTCTTCTACTTACTGATAACAACACCGCAGTTTTCACGTTTGGCAGTGTCAGGCCAGACACATGTACCACTGTACTCATCAAAATGCAAGCCCACAGTACATTTCATTTCGAGAGCATCACCTTCAATGCAGTTGTAGAATATATCACAAACACTTTCATCTGGATGGGCAAAGAAACCGTTTTTACGTGGGCAAAATTTGGACGACTTGGGAGGTTCTGTAAGATGTACACAAGCAGGTTTCAGTTAATATTTTCATAGAAAAATTTTGAGCAGATGAAAACTTACGCAATTCAATACGATCACCACAGTCTACATTGAAGGGTTGATCACACTTGTTTACTTTGCGATTCAAAGGATCGAACACCAAACCATCAGGGCATAATTTCTCCTTGGCATGCCCATCATCACATTCGAAGTACTTATCACATTGTAATTCATCCTCGAACTGACCATTGGGTTTTGGGCATTGGAAGGCAGCATCTAAAAATAAATGTATAGAATATTTATGGATATTATTATATGTCAAAGAACAAAGAATAAGTTAGCGTTTTTTTAGGTAAAACATTGAAATTAGGAGAAGCTGGGGGACGGCTATATAAATCGAAGGAGCAATGCCCCAACAGAACACGCTCAGTATTGTTACTGGATTCCAAGGAATAATTTTAATTTTAATGTCAAATTAATATTAAGAATAACTGGGGTACAACTGTCTAATTCGAAGTAGCAACACCCAATGCAGTGCAAAATCAGGGTTATTGTGAATTTCAAAAAAGAATATTAGCATTTTGAGATAAGATATTAAAATTATGAGCAGCTGGGGGACTGCCAGATAGTTCAAAGGAGCAACACCCATGCAGTACACAATCAATGTTGTTGTGTACTCAAGGTTAGAACTATCGTAAAACATTAAAATTATGATTAGCCTAAGGCATATCTAGGTACATTGAAGCAGCAGTAGCCAACAACAGATCACACTCAGTGTTGTTATAGATATCAAAGAATAGCTATCGTTTGCAGAGAGAGTTATTGTTTGGTAGGTTAGGCAAATCGAAAGAGCCAGCCCGCAAACAGTACAAGATCTGCATTATTATTGTATTCCAAGGCATAAGTGTCATTTTGATGTCTAATTAATACTAATAATAGCTGGGGTACAACTATATAATTCGAAGTAGCAACACCAATGCAGTGTAAAATTAGTGTTGTTATGAATTCCAAAAGAGAATTCTCAATTTGCGACAATATATTAAAGTTATGAGTAGCTGGGGAACTGCCAGGGAATTCGAAGGAGCAACACACATGCAGTACACAATCAGTGTTATTGTGTAATTCATATTTTTAATGTTCTAAAGTTTTGAGCAATGCAAAAAAATTTATGTATATTGTATGAAGTTTTGAGCAACAAACTTCTTTAAGCTCATTGCCCACTTTGCGACTGCGCACATACACATTCAAATTTATGTAGAAATTATTTTCACTTTTATTACATATTAGTTTCGAAATTATGGTACAACAACCTCAGGCATTTATACAATTTTCCTATTGCAAACCACTGACTCTTGTTTTTGTTTTTCTCCACCATAGAAGGCCCAGGAAAACCAACATAAAATGAATAAATAATTGTAATAGAAAAAAACACACACATACACACACATAAATTACACGCTTTAACACCAATTGCAGCCAAGCCCAAATTTATGCACTCAATTGATGACTAATAACAACTCCTCTACAACTCTGCTGTATCTGTGACGGGATCTGTGCAGTCATATGAATGCAATTAAATTTAATAGTGTAAAATGAAAATGTAGGTAAATTAATTTCTTATGGTTATTTTTCTATTTAATTACCTGTTTATTAGTAAAATCTACTTTAAGTAACAATTGTTTAGTTTTTTATATATAGTTTTTTTTTTCTATTTCTTTTAATTTAATTTTGAACTTTAAAGGTGGGTTTCATTTGCCAACAATGAAATTGCAGTGCATAGTGTAAATTGCATAATATGACAATCTGAAATGCTAAAAAGCTTAAACCAGAAATCAATAATACAATACAAGTTTCGACTCGTTGTATTATAATGTGTTTGTAAAGCGTTAACTTAAGAAGAAATACATACATACATATGTAGGCAAGACGAGTTTTTGCTGGTTTTTTTTTTTTTTATTTTACTCCAAAAAAACAAAACAGCTTGAGTTGTTGTTTTCGCTGTTGTTGGTGTGGGGTTTTAAAAGTATAGGAAAGATACTAGCTTATTAAAAAGACAGACAGACAGAAGAAATCCAGATAGGCAAGTCAGAGACACACGTTGGTTTCGTTTTTCTTCTTATAACTACAACTGGTTTAAATGTCATTTGAACTCTGATATTTTAAGTTAAATGGCAACAGAAAACCAATTCGCACACAGGCGCAGCAGCTCACATTATAAATATGTATGTAAATTAATAAATACCGGTCGGTATGTATTGATTTATGGCACAGCTTAACACACACTCAATGTACTGGAAATGTCTTGGAAACAACACTTTTACTTTTACTTTTCCTTTTGTAATTAACATTTGTAATTGACCTTAATAGTAGACTCAGATCTTTTATTAATTGTGTATATTTTCTAGAGCTAAAAAATCTCTTGTTAAAAGTACATAAATCTTTTGATATCTAAGATTTGCTATTTTTACCACATTTTTCTCAACAATGATGCTAGAAGCAAAAATCTTTTTTTTTTTTTTGGGATTTGAGGCCAATGCCAATTTGATTAACATAAATTTCTTTGCGGTTTCGATTTCTTAAATTTTCAAGTTCGTTATTGTGAAATTTATTTATTTATTTTTCATCTTATAAATGCAAAAACTATCATAAAAAGAAGTAGTTAAAATTACGAAAAAGAAACTGGTTTTGAGTGCTCAAAATTTATGAGATTTGTGGAAAGAGAATGTCCACATCTCTGGTTAATGTCGCGAGCGCAACTCAAAGCCTCTAAGAATAGAACAATTTACAATTTAAATACTTTCATTAACGCTTTAATAAATCACTGCTGTAGAGGCATATGTGATAATAATTTAATAGCTTGTAAAAGATTTCGCCACAAAATTACTTTTTTCAGTGGCGTAAAAAAAGGTCTGCATGTAAATAAGTCCGGTTTTTTTTTGCTCTCTACCTTGAATGACTTGAACGTTTGAAGTCTTCCTGGGAGTGTGAGCATTGACGGCCTCAACGTTAAAATACTTAGGTATGCCGATGACATTGTATTATTATCTGACTTTCCAACTGATCTTCAAGCTATAATTAAAGGCCGTGTCAGATAAAAATTTTGCTTCGCGTTACGTTACATACACACTATGACATTTAAGATAAATGTACATGTTTATATGGCACTTGTCACATAAATTGTATTTGACGCAAAGCAAAGCAAAAAGTTGGGCATTTTTCATCTTGTTGCGGGCTTTGACAATCAGCTGCTTTCATTTTTTCTTGACGTCAACAGAAATAAAAAAAAAAAAAAAATTAATTTTATAAATTTAATGAATAAATTCATTGATGCATTTCTTCAAAACTGGAAGCGAATAGGCCTGTGTAGTTGCTAAGTCTTCTTACCCAGAACCTACGCGATGAAATCTGTTCTAACAGCCCCAATGCTTCATGCATTAAAATCAAAATTACAACCAGTTCCAATAAATCGTCTAATGACATTTTAAACTTTTATTTTTTAACCAAATAATTTAATAAAAAAAAACAACTTCAATATTTTATTGATAAACAAACAATGCACGGGTCTTGGCAAAAATTTTTATTGTGACATACACTTTTTGCTTTACGCTTTTCTTTCAAAGTTATAAGCGTCACGCAAAGCAACAAAGTTTTATCTTAGACGGCCTTAACTCTCTTTACACTTATTGCAACCTGTGGCCCTTAAAACTTAACTTAGCCAAGTCGAAAGTCTTAGTGTTTCGCACAGGTAATAATAATAAGATTTCGAGCAATTTAAAGTGGATGTTTGGTGAAAACGCAATCGAAATTGCGTACAAGATCTTACAAGTACTTGGTGGGTATAGATCTTAGCTTTAAGCTATCGTTTGACAAACATTTGGAGAACAAGCTTGCGACTGCTAAAGTAGTCATATCCTCTTCTCACGTTTTTTTACTGGCTTTTTTACTTTTGATTAATGTTTAGGTTTGGGTGTTTGTGTTGGGTATTTGTGCAGTTTGTAAAGAGAGCTTTGACACTAACTTGAGCGTCCCCATAAGGAACAGGTATGCTCGAAAAAAATATTGGAAAGAAAATATTATTGTTGCTTCAAACAAAAAAGTAATAAAACAATAAGCCTTCTTATATGATATATCAAAAAAAAAAAAACATTTTCGAAGCATCCGAATTCAGCTTTTTTATATTTTTGTTTAATGCCCCAGTAGGCATGAAGCAAATATTGTTGGGTGTTGGTCATACATTTGACACCCTGGGACTGATTGGTATTATTGATATTTCCGCATTACACTTATCAATTCCAGGGTACCCGTGAACAAGTCCAATGTATGACCAACCACCGATAATATTTGCTCCATGCCTCCTAGGGGAATCCCCCCCCCTATACAAAAATATAAAAAAGCTTAATTCGGATGCTTCGAACATGTTTTTTTATTTTTTGATATATCATATAAGAAGGCTTATTGTTTTATTACTTTTTTGTTTGAAGCACAACAACAATGTGACATATGAGTAGTATTAAACCGTTTGAATCTCCTAAATGTTTGCATTTCAGCAACCAAGTTAAACACTGCCAAAATTCAACGGCGAAATTATTAATAGTTTGACACAACTATTATGTATGTTAATTTTCATTCTAAAACAATACCTAGAATTTGCAAATTGCAAAAAAATGTGCACTTACGATTCGAAGTCACAAAATTGTTGTGTGGGAATTGACAATCACAAAAATGTTACTATTTCAGAAGCGATTTGAAGGTAAACTGGTACGTTTTATTAAAACTGAGTCTCAAATAGTTGATATGGAAGTGTACAAATAAAATGTACATACGTTCAGTTTTCACAGCCCAAACAAGAGACTTGCCCTTAAAAATGTGCATGAAAAACCACTCACAAAGTTGGATGTTTTGTTTCCAAATTAATGTGATTTTCATTATATAGAGCTATATTTTTTCGCCCAAAGTATTAAAAATAGAAAGTTGTAATCATAGCAGGCCAAGTTGCAAGCATATTTTAGCTTAAACTTATACCCAAAAATGTCGACTTGATTATGTTCCTCTTTAAATTCTATATTTGGTTTATCCCCCCATTTACACACGCAAGTACAACTACAAGTAACTCAATACGATGACATTTTCTTACCAATACCATCATGCTTCTGCAAGTTGTGGGCTCACTTGCAAGAGATTTGGATAGCCAGTAATTTTTTTTTTTTTTTTTTTTGGTAAAATGACAAAAAGCGAAAACAGTGTTGCCTTATAAAGATTATATTTTGATTTTAATAAATAACTTACAAGGAATGATTCTTAGTATATTATTTTTAAAACTTAAATGCTGAAAAATAACAGCAAAATTATGGCGTTTATCGATTTGTTATATGAATTTAATATTTACTTGATAAAAATATTTTCGTATAATTTGCTTTCCCGTAACAGTTTGTAAGACAATACTTTGGCAACCCAGCCTTTTGAAATGTCATGTAGAAGGACAAAAACACCACAAACAATACGCAAAAAAGGGAACAAATAGTGATTTCTAATTGTAAAAAAATGGAACAGTAATTTTGTAGTTTTTTTTTTTGCATAATTGCTTTACTATTATTGTTTTTTAATATAGTGAAAAATGTTGACAATATGCTACTAAAGTTTTGGAAAATCCTGCCGATTTACTGGGAAATACGTGTAAGCAACTGCAAAATTCTTGTACTTTTCCATCGTATGAAACCCCGCAAAAAAATTATAATAAATATCTATATTAAAGATATTAGCAAATTTTATGGTTCTATTTATAAGAGGTAGTTGACCGATACTAGTGGGTATCGATATTTTTTGTCCGATACTAAGTAGTTGTCGATAGTTTAGAGCCGATACCGTATAGAGTAAACTTTTCGTTGATTCCGTACTTTTTGGGCAAAGTTCGATTAAATGAGAGCAATTATGAACTTCTCTCAATAATATAAAAAATGCACAAAAGTATAGAAACGCCAAAACCAAATTTCTATAACAAACAAATATAACATATGGTAGTGTATTTTTATTTTGTAAAGTAAAGCAATTTTTTACGACCATTTTCTTTTGAAAATCAGCTGGCACTTGCCGGTGTAAGCAACCGAGCAAGTAGCAACAGCTTTTATTGTCTCTGTCAATGTGTTGGTTGTTAATATGAACACACAACTTGCAACAAGTTACTTGCAAGTGTAAATGGTGTGTAAACAAGTATGGATTTAAATTTATTAGTTTTTTATTTCATCACAAAACAGTACTCAAATTTAACATTTTAATGTCTAAAATATTACTGGATGCGTGCAAACTTGAATGTAGTACATACATATGCACAGGTGTGTGTATACTTCTTATACATACTGTCTGGCACACAAAAAACATACTTGTTAAATCGCTTTTACATGTCAACTACTAAAATCTAATAGCCTTTTAACACTGACGTACATCTTATATATTTCATCAATTTGCAAAGATGTTTACATCTTCCCATAAGAATTATACAGGGCGAAAATTCTACATCTTTCTACATCAGTAGAAGATGATCCTTTCTCATTTTGTTCCATCTTACATCTTTCGATTTTTTTAATGCCATCACTAAAATAATTGCAGAAAATCGATTGTACCATTGACAAATGACATTTCAGAAAACAAATTTAACATAAAAAAAAATAAGCGGAGCATGTATTTTCTTATAATTTTTAATTAATTACATACATATAAATAAATTAATTTTAATTGCAGTGAAAAAGAAAGCCCACCGTATGGTCAATCAATATGGAGAACATGTTGCTTGACCTATGGAAATAAAAATGTCCAAAATGGTCCATTTTAAATGGACTTGGACATTTTAATTTTTTTTTTATTTTTCACAAAAATTTTGCGTCTTCTTTTTTTGACATCTAAATAAATGAAAGATGAAAGATGTTGTCAATGTAAACGATTGTTTCACATTTTCAACATCTTCCATGCGTTTCACGTGGATGTCAGTCGGTGTAAAAAGGCTATAAGAATTATACAGGGCGAAAATTCTACATCAGCAGAAGATGATCCTTTCTCATTTTGTTCCATCTTACATCTTCCGATTTTTTTAGTGCCATCAGTAAAAAAAATTGCATAAAATCGATTGATTTTGTAACATCACTAGCAAAATGACATTTCAGAAAATAATGAATTAATAATCAATTATAACTAAATTCATTTTAATTCCAGGGCAAAAGAAAGCTGGTGTTCGCATCACATGGTCAACTGATATGGAGAACATGTTGCTTGAGCTATGGGAAGGAAAAAATCCAAAAGTTCTCCTCCAAGTCCATTTTAAAATTTTTTTATTTTTCACAAAAATTTTTAGTCTTTTTTTTTCTTTTGACAGCTAAATAAATGAATGATGAAAGATGTTGTCGATGTAAACGACTGTTTCACATTTTCCATGCATGGATGTGTTAGTCAGTGTAAAAGGGCTGTAGGAGTCTTATTCATAATAAATATTTCAGGTTTATGAAACTCTTACTTGAGAAATTTTTCGTACAAATTTGTCAAACAAGAGCTTTATAGATCTGAAATAATTTTTATGAATAAGGCTGGTAATTTTTGGTATTCTTCGAGTTGTATTTAATTTCCTTTCACGCCTTTGACAGTTTCAATAATTTATGAATCATTAATACTTCTTTTGTATTGCCAGCGATTATAGTTTATTACCTATATCTTATAAATTATATAAATAATTTTTTAATCATTAAATCTAATAATTTTTTTTTTATTTCAAATCATGTTACAAGTACTACATTTCCATGTACAAGTAACGAATACAAAACTAAGCCGGTTGCAGGTTTTTAAAGGATCTGTCTAAATAAAAATCATGAACTATTAAAAAATTAATTTTTCTTTTTTAATTTTGGCTTATAAAAAAAAAAACTAGAAAGCTTTTTGTTGGTCTTTCAAAAACAATGATGGTTTTATGTAATCAATTCGAAAAGCTTTGAGTTTTGAAAGAAAATAACTTATTTTATGTTAAATGCAACTTCTCCTTGAATCTTAATTAATCCAAAAAAAATAGTTAAAGTCACTTAATTTGTATTACAACAACATTGTTTTTAACACTCACTTGCATTTGAAATACACAAAGCAGCCACGATGGCACAAACTATGAATTGCCTCATTTTATTAATTTGTGTTGGTTTTTTTTATTATTTTTATTTAACTTAAAATCTGTAAACTTTATTAATCACTTGTTATATAAATATAATCTTCAGCTCAAGTGACTAAACTGAGTGGCAGTTAAACTTAAACTATCGTCCAAACGAAAAAGACTCTTACTTTTGAAGACTAAATTTTATGCGCGCTGCCTGCTTGCTGTTGCTGCTGCAGACTGCTGCTCGTACACACAAGTATTTGCTGTTGTTATTTCGGTTAAGCTGTTGAGCTAGCTGCGCGCACACTCTGTTAAAACCACATACAGACAGGCACATACCGGGCCTAATTGTTTTTCTCAGCAGTTGTTGTCGTCGCTATCGCCTTAAACAATTTGTTATTTTTCGAATTTTTATTTTCGCTGTTCATTTCTTCTTCTGCAGATACGATATTGTTTAGATTTTTTTTTATAATCTAGCTTAATACAAAATATTATTTAAAAGAGACCAATAAGCCAACAATGAAATGGCAGACTTACATGCGTGTATAAGTGTGTATGTTAATGTATCACTGGATGTGTGTGTGTGTGTGAAAATTGATTATTAAAATAGTATTGGAAAAAAAATGTTGTACAACTAACAAATTCTGCAAACTAAAAATGTACACTTGCGTGACTGTATGTATGCACAATAGGGAGATAACTTTTTAATAATTTTTCAAAATAACAAAATTGGCTTAGCACAGTCCGATAGAGCATAAGAAACTATAAGGGAACAACGAGTATTTATTATTTCGATAAGTTCAAAAAAGTTCACGCACGAACCATGTATGTACATGTAAAGTTCATGGTGCATGTACATTGTACTTGCATATGTACAATTTAAAAAATAATACATTTTTAGATAATTTTTCATAAATCTGTTCAGAAAAACCAATTGGTGCGTGATGGTTTTTGAGAAGAATTAAAAAAGATGAGTGTCGTGGTTCTTAGCACAGGGTTGACCTTATGATAATATGCCAAAAAAAAAAAAAAAAAAATGGTTATACCCCTAATATACAATGTGTGTATTTGCATGAACAAAACTTTGTCGACTTTGTGCCACCTATTTTTCTACAGCTCTTGGCTTGAGGAAAAAAATACAACATCTCAATTGGGTCTTCCGATTTTCATCATCTTCAGGAGGCGTGGTACGGGGTCGGTGCTTTCAAAAAAAAATATTAGGGAGCAAAAATTGTTGGGGAGCAGGTATACATTTGAGTCCCCTACGGCGACCCTACCACAAGTTAGTGTGATGGGGGTAAAAGTGAATTTTGCATGTATGTATATAACCCCCAATAATTTTTACTTTCCAATATATTTTTTCAACACACCGACCCCATGCCAAACCTCCTTAGGGGAGCTTCCATATTAAAATACAAAAGAAAATAGAAAATCGAATACTTCGAAAATGATTTTTTGCATATAAAACTATTGAAGAATCGATGGCGTCGAATGCTTATTTTGCACAGCTATAAGTTTTCTCACAGATATAACTATTTAAGTTCGAAATAAAGCGGGTATATTAACCGGATCGGACCCATACCAAAAAAAAAATATTGTGCCGATCAACCGCTAGCATGAAAGATATTTTCATGATGATGAAAAATATATTTTTCCCACTCCGTACTTTACAAATTAAAGCTAATAGATTATAATATGGCAAAAAATATTGAAAATATGCTGCTAAAGTTTTGGAAAATCCTGCCGATTTGCTGGGAAATGTGTGATTGCAAAATTCTTGGACTTTTCCATCGTATGAAACCCCCCAAAAAAAAATTATAATAAATATCTGTACTAAAGATATTAGCAAATTTTATGGTTCTATTTATAAGAGGTAGTTGGGTATCGATATTTTTTGTCCGATACTGAGTAGTTGTCGATAGTTTAGAGCCGATTCTGTATAGAGTAAAATTTTCGATACCCTCGCGGTCTCGTTTCATCCCTGCTTCTACAAATTATGTTGATTCCGTACTTTTTGGGCAAATTTCGGTAAAATGAGAGCATGAATTTCCCTCAATAATATAAAAAATGCACAAAAGTATGGAAACACCAAAAATCAAATTTCTATAAAATAAGTATCAGGCGCGGATCCAGTGGGGGGAAGGGATATTAACAAATGATAAATATATTTATTTCGCTAATAAGCGATTTACCATAATAATAATAATACTTTATTTTATGCCATGCAAAATTCCCCCCCAAAAGCTTTAGCTGCATCCGCGCCTGATAAGTATATAACATGTGGTAGTGTATTTTGATCTGGTAATGAAAATTGAAAGGTATATTTAGGGAAAATTAAATGTTTTTCTGGACGTTTTTGGATTTTAAAAAGCGTTGCAGGTACTTATATGAAATGATAATTGAAAAAATTCAAACTTATTATGTTGGTTGATTCAAAAGAAATTTTTGTTTGTCATTGTCTGCTTTTTGCAACAGCTGATTGTTTAATTACTTGTCCAAGCTACTTGCTGTTTGGTGCAAGAAGAACAAGGAGAAATATTCTCTGTCACTTGCACGAACTTTGAGTACTGGAACAGAGTTGTCGTGCTAATTGGAATTTTGAGTACAGGATCACAACTATTATCATGCCAATACTCATTGACCGATAACTTGATTGATTATACTGATATAACAAGTACTTCGTAACGAGGGAAAATTAATTAAATTCAAAATTAGCTCCATTATTTAACTAATCAAATAAAATACTTTTATTTACTCGTATCGTTTCATCCCTACATATGTATGTATGTCGTCTAATAACAGGACTTATCAGTGTTGGTTTAAGTTTTCATCATACTTTTAAACACATCAGTGGCAATTGCATCAGCAACTTCAACTTTGTATCTCTTTTACATACATACATACATATGTACGTAGCACATGTAGAGTCAAAGTAGAAAAAATTCATAGTTTGAATGTAATTTATATCCAAAAGCTTTAAATGTTTTATGAAAATCACTCACGTAAGTCCAAATCCTTTGTTATACAAAATGTTTGTTTTCTTTTTTATTATTATTATTTTTTTTTTATTTTATTTTTATTATAATTTAGGAGTGTACGTTGTCTGGTCGCCAGTTTTGTTTATTAAAGATCTTTTCAGATACAAATGAATATCATGACACTCATACCGAATTTCTTATTAATCTCGATAACAAAAAAAAACTATCTCGTAATAATGTTTATTTATTTTTTTATTCATTTAATTTTATTATTTCATGAAGCATGACAATTAGGTATAAAAAATATTATTTGCTATGATAGAAAAAGAAATCATATCAAAATCGCTACGAATTTAAACAGATTCTTTTTCTCTTTGCTTTTATGCAACTAAATAATAGATAATTCCATTTTGCTTTGTGAGAATGCGTGTTGCATTTTTATAAGCCTTTCTAAGAGCTGTTGTTAACCTTAATGGAGTTGGTTTTTTTTTTAATGTATTTGAGGCGATAAATTTCTTCTTATACAATTAAGTGCTCACAGTGTGTGCACATGTAGTAAGTGGGTGTGCGGTGCAAAAGATTGGTTTTAATAAGGGCTTTCACGATGGCAGCTGTGGAAATATGCTTTTAGTTTTGGTTTACCGTTTTTTTGTGCAAATCTGCTTTATTTGTTAAAACTCTTTTTTCTTGCAATCTTGGCTTGTTGAAGGTTTGAAAATTCATTGCTTTAATTAACAAATAAATTTTTAATTTTATTTCTAAGAACACAATTGATGCTTTTTTTTTTGGTTAAATTCTTTTATGCATTACAAAATTATAAATAATAGCACAGTTCATTATTTGGTGCAAATGTCTTGCGTAAGTGCGAATGCAAGAAATCGTTGCTTTTTCTTTGCAACCCAACAACAAAATATACAAGGTTGCACTCGCAATATTTTTGCATTTACGCACCGCTAATTACGTGTTGCTTTTTTCGCATGAGTATTGCGTTTGCAACACCACTGACACTCGAACAGCTGACATTTTAAAACAAAGCAAACAAAAAAATAGTAGAGATGAAGCCAGCAGCAATTAACAAAAAAATAAAAGGTGGAAAATTAAAAATTGTGTATTAATTTATCAGCTGTTATTTGGAGTGCAATAAAATTTGCAAAGTTGTTAAAATGGGTGCTCAATTAGTTGCAATATAATCGCAAATGCAAATAGTCGCAACCAGAAACGCACCAAACGCTGAGTACCGCTAATGCTATTACAGTAGCATTATAAGGCGCGAAATGTCATAGGCGTCAAGTTGGCACGCAGCCGCCGGCCACTTTATTTTTGTGTTACAAGCCTTTGCTGATCTTATTTTTTTTTTTTTTTTTTTGTAAAGACACCCATATAAACTAAAAGTAAAACGCAATGTATTTTTAAATTCAAATTATGTTGTTATTATTAAATTAAAGTTTGTTGAAAAAATCTTATTTTTTTAATTCACATGAATATGTTTTTATTATATAAAAATTTTTCGCCACACCGCTATTTTTTATTTACGCCACGGAAAATTGTTAGTCGGCTTCATCTCCTGCTGGCGCCATCTATTGTTGTTTACATTATTTATTTTCATCTAAGCATTTTTACACACTTCTATTTGCCCAAGGGTTTTTTTTAGTGCAAATGAGGAAATATGAAGCAAACTGCAAAAACATACAATTTGTTGTTGTGTGAAAAAAGCAGAGCATTTTGGCTCACACTTGCTTCGTTTGCTCAGTTGACACTACCATCGTGAAAACCCTTAATACTTGTTTCCATCAAGTTTGTAAACTGTCCTCTGAACAAAGAAACTCAACTTTGTTGTATCTGAATCAGTTTTAAGTTAAAAATAAACTGCATTGGTTATTCAGCCTTTCTAATTAACGATAAAAACGTGTTCGTTTTAGTTCACATTTTTATTAAAATTCGCTGAAATCGTAAAATTTAAAAAATGTCAATTTCAAGAATTTATAAAGTGACGGCAATTTGCAATCGTTATCAAAGTAAACTGTATTAAAATTCCTCAAGTCAATGCAAAATCTCAAGGGCTGCTGACACCAGCGGTCATATTGGACGGAACATAAACTCGGACTAAAGGCCCAACTAAACCACACAAACTGTTTGACAAACACACCCCTTTCGGTTTGTACATACATATGTAGTCAATATCATACATCAGCATACTGCATTACTTTTTTACTGCATCACGTGTTTCAGTAATCAGTAAAAAGTACTGATTACTGGAACAAAAAAATCAGTATTCAGTAAATTTTACTGGTTACTGAAAAGAGAAATCAGTAATCAGTAAAAAGTACTGATTACTGGAAAAAGAAAGTCAGTATTCAGTAAATTTTACTGGTTACTGAAAAGAGAAATCAGTAATCAGTAAAAAGTACTGATTACTGGAAAAAGAAAATCAGTATTCAGTAAATTTTACTGGTTACTGAAAAGAGAAATCAGTAATCAGTAAAAAGTACTGATTACTGGAAAAAGAAAATCAGTATTCAGTAAATTTTACTGGTTACTGAAAAGAGAAATCAGTATTCAATAAATTTTACTGGTTACTGAAGAAAAAAACAGTATTTAGTAAATTTTACTGATTATTGAAAAAAAAAAAATCAGCATTCAGTCAAAAGTACTGATTGCTGAAAATAAGATCAGAATTCAGTAAATTTTACTGATTTGTGTAAAAAAATGCAGTAATCTGTAAATGACTGATAGTAGATACTGCGTGTTTTGAAAATTGTATATACACTTTGCTCACTTACATTTTATCTAAAAAATGCTGTCGATTTTAGCTAACGCTTGGTTAAAATTCATTATGTATGTATATTAACATAAGTGCCTATTTTTCAACTAAACTTGGGGATATCAAAGTCCATATGTATATGAGCTGACGTTACACATTTATATGGAAAAGCTTCTAATTACACTTTGTTAAAGGGTATATAAGATTCGGCACTCTTACTTTTCTTTTCCTCGGGCGTTCATACAAACCGGCCAGATCTAATGGTCATTTTATTTTTATTAACATTCGAGGTCAATTGTGCTCCTTCCTCGACCAAAACGATATTTTGTGTAGCCCTTGTTTTAAATACGGCCTAAGTAAAGAAAAGTAAAATTTTAAAACCAGGTGGACAACCGGCTGCTTCGAGGTCACTACACTTCTCATCAGTACCTCTTTGAACTTCAGACGGGCTAAATTTCATAAATTTAAATTTTCTTTTTTTCAATCCAATTCAGTTGAAAATCTACAAATAATATGTTATAATTATATTTATAGTTTTCTTTGAAGAAATTTGATGTATTCCCCGTAAAAAGATTTTTTTTTTTAATTTTTTTTGGGAAGAAGACAGATTTTGTTATAAAAAAGTCAGTATTATTCGCCAAGTTTTCCCATCGCAGGCATTACTGAACGCTAACATATCGTTATTATCGCATTTTATGTGCTCTTTGTCAGTTTTCTGTTGCTCAAAATGTTGGCCAATGTTAAGGAAACAAGATCATGAGACTACCAACTTCAATTATTGAATGCAACTTTTCCATATCTGCCTTAAAAGAATTTGTCAAATAATTTTACTCATTAATATGCATAATGATAATAAAAAATATGTTTGTATGTCAAAAGAAAGTTTTTTTTCCAAATCCCATTAAAGTCATAAGCAAATATTCTTGGCTTATTGTTATTAAAAACAATTAACAAATCAAGGCATGCAAGACTGAATGTCTTGATTGTGAAATATAAAAGTTAATGTTTCCTAAAAAAGCCACGAAATACTTTCATACATACATACATACATATGTAAGTACATACATATGCATGTGCTGTTTTCGCACAAGCACAAGCAATCCACTTGTCTGAAAAAAATTTATAAAAATTACTAAAAAAAAAATTTGGCATTTTTCATATAAAAATTTCTAGAAAAGTCGCTTGCTTGTGTTGTGGAAACAGCACATGGAAGGTTTGGACTAAATCACCCGAAATTATCAATATAACGTCTACACTTCATTTATAATTCCTGCTCGAAAGAAACGTAGAGATCTTACTTTCTTCGAATATATTAGCGCTTATATTGAAAAAAAAAAAATAATATCTATTCATATGCAAATTAAAAAATTTTTGTATGGAAATTTTCAAATAAAACACATACATACATATGTACATATAATAAAGACTTTAATTTTTTTAATACAAGTATAGGTATTTACTAGGCACTGGTTTCTCTGTGCATAGTTCCTCTACGACAAATCAAAAAAATAATTTTCGAAGCATCCAAAATTGAACTGCGTTTTGCATTTTTGTATGGGAGCCCCTGTAAGGAGATTATTGGTCATACATTTTACATCTTTAAGGTTACCATTTTCGGAGGAAATGACATTTCCCATCCATCACGCTAACTTCCCCGTTTTGCCCACAGAGTAGACAAATTTATAGCCATTAACTCCCATACAAAAGTTTTGAATTTTGGAGGCTACAAAAATATTTTTTTGCAAACACACCGAACCCGTGCCACGCCTCCTTACAGGGGCCCCCATAAAAAAAAAAACACCAAAAAATTTTAAATTCGGACCCTTCGAAGAAGATCTTTTTTGATATATCCTAGTAGAACTCTTTTTCATGCCTAAAGCCATCTCAAAAAATCACTGTCACAATGTTTGTCCATACAAATCGACCCAGCCTAATATACATATATATGTAAAAATACATTCTCAAGGTTTTCAACTTTGTTCCAGTTGGGCAATTAATACTATTATTAGAAGAAAAAAAAAACTATCAAATCATCATCGCTCATGTTTTTTAAGTGGGCTCGAAACCTTTGCAAGTTGTTTAACAAAAAAGTCTATAAAACAAATCAAAATAATAATTATGTATATTTAATAAACAATGTCTGCGTAGGATCTGTCAAAAGTTATGCTCACCTTCTGATAATTTACTTTTTCTACTGGCAATCAAATTCAGTTTCACAGATGAAAAAACTAAAAATATTTTGTTGCTGCCTGTTCATGTTTTATTTTTTTTTTTCCACTTTATTTATCTTTTAGCTTGTGTATCAGTTACGAAATCTATCGCTTGATTGACTTTTAACTGCGAGCTTTTAAAGAAAATAGTAAGAAAGAAGGAAGGTGTCATCTTCATGATTTCAATTTATATTGAACAAGTAAAACTGTTGTATGGCCCGAATCTTGAAGACCCTACGCTGTAGAATAACGCAATATATTAAAAAAATTATTTTAATTTTCTTACAAGACATATTGCACGGTGAGTCGTACCCCAGCCAATATGTCATCAACTTTACTTTTCTTGTCTTCCTTAAAACTGCTGAAAACTACAATTTTATCACAAAAAATCTCACTCTAAGGAAGTGAAATCAAACTAAAGCCCAATAAAATAATTAAAGTTAATTTTTACTTTTCTTTACTTAATTGATATTAATTAAAAGTAGTGACAAACCAAGGGTTGAACTTAAGCCTGAAAAAGTAATTTAATATAAAATGTATTATTGAGTCTCTTTTACGTCTCAGAGTCATTGAAAACATGAGCCATTGAAAATATGAGCCATTGGTTAGAGGTACTCGTATGACACCAAATCTGTGGGCAGCATTTAGTCTATATTTTGTTTCACACACTATTGTCATAGTTCTTTCTAGATCATAATAATATACATATATTAACATAATTCTCGGAAAAAAAATTTTATTTTATTTACAATTAACATCCTGGATTTTTGTTGGAAGACCCTTTAGAATATATTAAAAAGACAAATCATTTTATTTCGCCAATAATAAAATAAATACCTAGAAAATTCCAAACCGTATTCTTTCAAAGTCTAGTTTGTGGCGTTTTTTGCCAAATTAGACGACTTTGTATTGAAATTTGCAAAACTTCAGCTTTTAAAAGACTAGGGCCAACTAGGGCCTTTCTATATCAAGGTAACGATATGATAATTTCTGTTTGATAAATTGAAATTTTTAAAAATATAAAAATATGCAGACAGCAACCTGTTACACGGAGCCACTTAATGAAACTTATTTTTTAAATAAACACATTTAATTTGTTGCAAAAAAAGAAGCGAAATTTTGCAAAACTGGACAACGTCATTCAAATTACTTGAATAAGAATAATAAACAATATCATTAAAAAAAAAAATGGAAATGTCTGGATACATTTATAATTACTTCACAAACTTTTGAAACAGGTTTTTAACCATCCACCATCAGTAAAATTTTTCTTAGTCGCTTGGTATTAAATAAAAAATTTATTTTTAATTTTTTTTTTTTTGGAATTTTTAGGCTTTTTTCAGCTTTTGCCTTTTTTTTAGCTTGTTTATTATTTCTTTTTAATGTCGAATTTAGTTTTCCAAATTTTATGCTTTTAATTCTTTTGTTTCGTTTTCGTTTTTCGTTTCGGCAAATTTTAGCAATTTCTACCCATTTTATTGGTTGTTGATGCCGGAATACGACTGTATTGATTTTCGTTGAACAGTGGAGGTCTTACATAAAATGTTGGAATAAAATTAAAAATAATTTTAATATTAAAACGATTGACTTTTTGCGCTCAAAAATAAATTATATCCCAAAAAGTCAATTTTTTTAATATTAATCCTGCGATTGGTCAAAAATAAAATTTATTTAATGTAAAAATAAAAAATAATTTTTATTTTCTTCCGTGCGTATTTTTAAAAATATTTGTTAATTTAAAATTGCTTCTTGAATGAGAAAAAAAAATATATTTTTTTCAACCATTATTCCTTAAGATCACATTTAAGCATCGCACTCACGTTGAGGAACAATCTCGTTTATTATTATTATTATTTTTTTTTTTTTTTTGTTATTGAGAGTAAAAGTGTTATTTCTTTAAGTTTTTTTTTTTTGTTTGTTGCGGTTAAAATGTTATTTTGACATTTTAATTTGTTTTAAATGCAGTTGTTTTTCAACCTATTTTATTTTGTGCCGGTTTTTTCTCATTTCAAGGTCTTGCGTATCTGCTGTTGAAGTGATTTTAATTGCAACACATTAGTGAAGCTGCTGCGTTGACGGTCGACAATTTATCTGAGCGTAAAAGCGAAATAAATTATTGCAATACATGAACGTAAACTTTTTTGTGTGTAGTTGTAATGTAACGATTATAAACTTTATCTGTTGTGTATTATTAATTTATTTCTATATCTTGTAAAGAGTTTGCAGCTTTGGAAAATGATTGTTCTTCTCACACAACAATTTCTTAATAGCATAATTTTTTTCTGTTCTTTTGTCGATTACAATAAGTTGATGGAGGTCGGTCTCATATTTTATCCAACTAGAGTTGAGTTCATGGCATTTATGGTGTTTTTTCACATTTTTCTTCGACTTATAGGCAATTGCGACACGCCTTCTTTAGATGCCATCTGCCTAAAATTTTCCGTAATGTAGATTTTTGCTACGGAGCACATTTTGGAGAACACTAGGATTCAAACTTTGCAAAAAAAAAAATTGCTCCATGTAAATAAGGGGAACAAAATGCTACCTTTATGCTTAATTTCACGGAGAATCATGTTGTTTTTCAGTATAAACTACGACACAGGAAAGGTATCATGTTCTTTTCTAAATATGTCATACATATAACCCCCGTGGAACATGTAACACTCTATTTCATGTGAGGTGAAGATACTGCTCTCTTTTACATCCCTGTCATAGACGTCTTTATACACAAAAGGTGTATAAAGTATTCCTTCATGATACATCTAATAAGGTAACCATTTCGCTACAATAAGAACAACTTTAATAAAAATAAAATGCATTTTGTTTTTGTACAACTTCTGAAAATTGTCAAAAAGACGCCACTTCTACATTTACAGAACTTACGCTGATTTGCTATCTCGTTTTGGCTGCCTGTATTCTCTTGACAGATTCAAGTAGTCAGATGATTAACGGTTCAGCTACCTCATTAGTTGTATCTTGGTCTTCCTTTTCAGAAGAGAACCCATAACATAACATCAAATCGGACGTCGTAAGCACATTGCTTTGTTCTGAGTTTATTAAAAGTGTACCAACACTCATAGAAAAATGTATTTTCATACTGATGACAGCGTATCATAAAAATTTTAACATCAATATTATGTCAAACGACATCAAAAATGTAAAACCTGATATTAACCTGATGACAAAAGTCAATAGAGAATTTCGGCATAAATTGAGTGTCATCAATGTGAAGACTGCCGTGACATCAACTCTATGATGCAAAACTTTTATAAGTTTTACCAATAGGAAAGAAATAAAACTATGTTAAGTTTTATTAATTATAATTATATTTAAAAAAAGTTATGGTTTAATTTATTATTTTTGTGTTTAAATGTATTCCTAAACGGTTTCAATAAATGGCATCATATTGACGTATATTTGCCATCATTGCATTAATTTTTCATAAACATCATATTGATGACACTGGACATGGCATTGATGTAACAATTGTTATATTTATCGCCAATAACAATTAGAACACCTTATGTAAAATTTGCCATCACCGTGATGAAAAGTGTCATGGGGTCAAAAACGATGTTTTTTGTCATCGTATTCATGTTAAAATACATCATAGCTATAATGGTTTTTCTATGAGTGAAGGCAGCTCGATACCAGGTAGCCTTACAAGCCCAGCTGACTACTGCTTTTAGCTTGTAGAACTGTCCAAATACACAACACAAAACACACATACGCGAACAAACGGATGACAGTAATACAGTTTTTCTACCAACAAAATACATTATGTGGTTGTTGTGTTTGTTGTAGTTATGCGATTACCTGGTATCAAGCTCGCTTGTAGTGTACCATCAGATAAGAGCGTTGGTAGTAGGTAAAATAGGGCACAGCATTCCTATTCCGAAAACAAAACAACATAACCTACATGTACGTATATTACACTAAATCATAAACAGTCTCTCGTCAAAATCAGAAACATTTTTAAATCAGACATAAAACTTTTCAATGCTGTACTTTTATATACAAATTGAGTTCCAGACGCTATGGTATTAATATTAAACAGTATTTCTCCAGATTGTGATGTAAACTACATTTTTCTTGACGTCAGAGATTTGAATAAGATTTGATTTTAAGAAGTTTTCAGTTGCGACTGTCACAATTAATGTTTGCGTTATGTTTGCATAACAACAAGAAACTGTTGCTTGGACAACATTCTTTCTATAAAACAAAAATGTTTCCGCAACCAACCTTGTCGGAATTTCATGACAAATGAGTCACGAACTTTTCCGGTTTTTATTTTTGCCTTTTTATAATGTTTTTTTCAGTGCTTTTCCCAACTTCTTATGCACGTTTGCACTTTTTTGCGCAATTAGGAATTTCAATTATAATTAAAAATATTGCGAAAACTTCAATATTTTCTTAAAAAAATTTTAATCGGCTTTAACGATTTTTTATTTTTTATTTATTAAAATTCAAGGTACAATATATTAGAATATTCATATTAGTAACAGCCCCAGCGCCTTAGAGGCATTATTGGAGCAAGTTGAAAATTTATGATATAACAATTTGTTGAAATGATGTGGCAACTTTTATGGACTCTCTCTTCTATTAGATGAGATAACTTGGGGGTTACACGATCAAGTTTTGCCTTTCAAGTTTTAATACATTCACACTTTTTTACTAATACACTCACAATTTTGTAAATTGATGCCAACTTAATGACAATTTTTGCTTTCCATAGAGAGCATCAAGTCACAATCAAGAAAACAGCTGACAACAATTTTTTTTCGTTCTGTCTGCAAATATTTTTTTGTTTTCTTTGAAAGTTGCAATTAAAAGTGATAAAAATTAAACAGATTCAAGCTTAAAAATAGAAATAAAAATGTTCACGTGCAAAACCAACAAATTTTTTACTTTTATTTTTAAATTGATTTCCATTAAATTTATTAATTTTAAAAAGAGATATTTGTATATTATGATTATATTTAAATAGTTTAAAAAAAATATTGATTTAGAATCTGAATTAGTTTCTGGGTTTAATGTAGAATATAGAAGAGGAGGTTTTGCTTTAATTTGTTTTTTTAGCAGAATATACAAGAAGCTATTTTTAATTTTCTTCTTGACGGCATCTTGAAAACGAATTGTTATGAAATTGCGTGCAGCCTACGTCACAGCAATCAATTTTATTGAATTTTGACAAGCAGTATGTGGAAAAAACTTGATAGCAAAACTTGGTCGTGTAACTGCAGTGTAAAGTAATAATAACAATAGTGTTATTGCCTGAGCTATGCCAGTAAATTGTGTAACTAAATCCCAAAATGTCTCTCCTGTTTTGTGGGGAAGAATCAGGTGTGGCATCTTCTTTAAAACCTCTCTTTTATTCAAAAGTAGCTTCATATTTCCGACATAGTTAAAACAACAAAATGCATGTTGCTTTTTGGTGGTCTTGTTGTTTTTTTTAATAGCTCCCGTTGCACAGTGGGGCCAAATGCAAAATAAGGGTAATTATTCGGGGCGTTTAGTGCAATCCGTAAAGAAGGTATTGTGTCAAATTTGTCCAAACTTTTCTTTTACAGACGAAATCCCTTATAATGGTTTTCTGGAATGTGAATAGTTATGTAGATTTGGACCAACTGTAAGATGAAGCTCTTACCCCATATCATTTTGTGTTGGGGTCTACTAATGGCCATTAGCCAATTGCTGAATTTTCCCAAAAATTATTGTATTTTAAGAAAGAACTGGAGAAAGATGCAGTATTTTGCTGTTATTTTTTGGAATCAATGGCTACAGGAAATGCTTCGAAAATGTACTCCACTTGCAGTTGGCGTCATGGTTATCGTTATGGATCCGAATTTCGCAAGAAATATATCGCCCAAGGGGATAATTAAATAAGTTTGCATGTCTGCTGATGGAAATCTTCTGACATTTCATAGTTCAAACAACTGGTGGCTTGTTAAACAGACCAGTGGCAAAGCTAGCCAAACTTGATGTTAAGAAATGTGAGCCTGAAGAACTTATTTAGTACAAATGGAATTTTTTACGAGGAGGAGAATGTTGTAATTTTCAATTGACGTTTTCAATTGACGTTTCACTTTGAAAACAATGTAAAAGAGACTTCAGTTGGAAAAAGTAAGCATTTGAAAACTATTAATTTTTAATTATCTTTTGTTTTTGTATTGCCTCAAAAACAAAAGATAATAAACTACAATTGATGGCAATACAAAAGAAGAATTATTAATTAATTTTTAAGTTAATTCTTTCTTAAAATAAAATAAATTTAAATCAAAAAATTTACTTTCAAAAATATTAAATCTGTATCCATGAGATCTCATTATAAAACAATTGCGGTTTTCACGCTTCGTATTAAAGTACTATTGTAGATCTCGGAGATATTTTAAATTTAATAAATCTTGATAAATTTAAAACTCGACAACAACAAATCTCATAAATTTTTAACTTACTAAATTAAAACCTCTCCAATGCCAAAAAGAGTAGTAGATTTACTAAATGTAGTAAGTGGATTTATTTGCAAGTATGAAACAGCTGACAGATTGGTTATGCATTATGTATGCATATTGTCTTTGAATTGTTTTTTGAAATTTTTTGAAAAACTCTTTTTTTTTATTTAATAATAAAGAAATTAATAGTGTCAACTGACAGCTCTATGGGTAAAGTTAAACGTTTTTGAGGTTATACGTAGTCAGAACGTATTGACATACGGGCACTATTTGTGTTGTTTACAGCAACTTAAAAGATTCATCTCGGCCTCAGCAAACTGAACTTTATTTATAAATTTTGGTAATTTTTATTCAATTCTTACAAGAAATAGACTTTGAAATTTTAAGTTGATTAAGGGGCTGTTCACAAATTACGTAACGCAATATTTGCAGATTTTTAACGTGCAGATTTTTAACGTGCTAGTGAAGTGAATCTGTACATGTAAAACAAGAACAAAATGTCAAGAGTACAAACAAATTGTTTTTATGTTTCGTACAAAATTTACCGTTTACTGGTGAAAGAGATACGCGTGGCCAACTACCTCGTTAATTTTATTCTTGCGATGTAGGGAAAACACAAACAATTCTTCATATTTTGTTTTTGTTTGCCAAGGAAAGTTTCACCTCTTCGGCGCGTTTTTCAGAATAGCCACCAATATTTTTTTGTTACGTAACATAAGCGTTACGTAATTTTTGAACAGCCCCTAAGGCCTGCACGATACACCCAGCGTTGGAAAAATATGCTGTAGTTTTAACTCAAATTCCGACAGGGAACTTTAAAACACCATACATACATACCCATAATGAGCTTGGTTCTATTTACGTCAAGTAGAGAACTGGTTTTTGGATATTATTTTACAAGCAGAGAAATGCATATTTATAATGTACATATGTATGTATGTATGAAACTACAATAGCTAGTTTTATTCTTGGAAAATATTAAATATTTAAACATTTTCGAAGGCAAAACAAACAAGAAAAAATGCACAATACTTGCAAACAAAGATGACAAGCTCACTCTCCCTCTCCATTGGCTTTATATTCTTCTTCTTCTTCTTTATCCAATGCTGCTGTTGGTAACGATTGGCCATCGGCACTGGATAAAAATTCGGCATAAGTTTCCAGACCCCAATCACAATCATTGATTAGTTGCGCTTCCACCATTGTTTCATACCAATGCCAGCGCTCTGTATTACCCCCTAACGACTTATTGAGGAGACTACGTCTTTGCTGGCCACGCCGTAGAAATTCCGCATAATCAATATTTTCAAACCCCTTAAAACTTTTGATTTCTTCATGCGCTTCGTCTTCAATTGACTGATAGCTATCTGCTGTTTCCATGATACCATCCACCGATGCTTGAATCATATCGTTGCGTTGCAGATCTGGTACCTCTTGTGGCAAAATCGCCAAGCGTATCGCCGTTACTTCAGCGTTTATTCTCTTAAGCACTTGGGAGAGAGACTCTTTTTTGGCTGCCTCATACGCTAAACGCTCTTTTTCCAGAACGGTTTGTTCATTGAGTTGTTTTTCATTAACACGTTTGCGTGACATTAAAATGCCCAAAAGGCGTTTAAGATTCAACTCGTACCACTGCTTTTTCATGCGTTCCGTGTAGGTGAGGCGAGCAACGGGTTCAGCAGCTCTTAAATAAAGAAAATATTGCAAAAATTTGTGATAATAAATTAAACGACAAGTCAGTCAGCTTTTCGATAAAGTTTATATTGCGCCTTTAAAGCGAACTACAACTGAAAGAAGAAAATATTTTTTGTATGTTTGTTAATCAAATTTATTTTTTCAATAATTTGTTTATTATTATCCTGAAGAAGCTATCCGAAGGAGAGCGAAATATCGACAAAATTAATTAAATAATTTTAATGAAAGATCTTTATCTCAAGAAAATAAATATATAAAATTAGTTTTTTGAATTTTATGATTATTTTCCTGAAGAGCCTAATACCATGTTCATACATGCGCCTTTATTGAGGTAATCGCAATAAAGTCCATTATTGAGCTCAATATTTCATACAAAAAGTCAATAAAGTTATTGCTCAATAAACTCAAAATTGCTTTGAATATTGAGAAAAAGATGGAACACAACACTGTAAAAGATGTGTTTAATAAGCAAAAGTATACAATGCGAAATGAATGACGTGATAAATGTAAACAAAAGCAAACAAAACAAAATAATAAAAAATAAAAATAAATACAATAAAAATAAAAACATTGCAGCATTTCCAAATTTTTATTTCTCTTTCTTTTTATTATTGCCGCTTTGGAGTCATAACATGAACGCACTACTTGTACAAGTTCCATATTTTTATTGTACAACACTAAAATCTTTTTAATAAAAGGCAGTTTTTCTATATTTTTCACTTTTCTTTCTCACTACCAAAACAAAAACAACAACTTTTTTTCAGCTGTCAAATACTAATTGAGTTAGCGCAATATTTGTATGTATGAACGCAAAGAATATTATGTCAATAAACTGAATATTATCTCAATTAGAAATACATGTATGAACAAGGTATAACAAATTGTTGGCGAAATATTGAAAATAAATAAATATTATTATTTGCAATTACTTGTGTAAAAAAGCATCTTAAGCTTGAATAATTTATTTAATATAGAATTTGTTTTAAAATGTATTTAAGCAAAGTTTTACTTTGATTTATTTCTAATACCTCTTGGCATCTTCCTCCTCCTTGGCTCTTCTACTGGCCTTCAGTATAGCTTCTTTTTCAAGCCGTTCCATTTCTTTGTGGGCTTCAATTTCAGCTTGTTGATTCGCTTCTATAAATTCCTTATTGTTTTCATTGTATTTTTGTTCCCAAGCTTGTATGTGTTTTTTGCGTGACTCTTCTTTAAGAATATACTTTTGAAAGTCCTTAAAAAGCCATTCATAAATAGATATATACATAAATGTGTTTTTAAATTAAATTGCATTACCTCCACTTCTTGACTTGTAACCGCATAAAGACTTGTTGGCAATTTCACCATACGCAGGCTGCTATTGTAATCACCAATGCCTAACATTTTTTCCGGTTCGGAAGTTTTATGTTCGCAAATATTCGTTATAATTCCACCACCCAAAGTTTCATTCAAGATGGCATCATCATCGCGAGCTTGAACGAAAACAAAGTTGGATTAATAAGGTGAACCAAATAGATCAGGGAGATTTCATGATTTCTCTCAAACATAACCTAATTATCTTGTCAAGTCATGATTAGTAGATATTTTACAATTCATTAAAATCGGTTATTTAATTTTGAAGGTGGTTAAAGTGCTGCTGCGCACCTGTTCGATAACATCTCTTTCGAAAGTTACTTTATTAATTATTTTGAAATCGGTATTGTGGTAAAATTATTTACATGCGATTTATCTACGATTTAGAAATATACAGTGACTCACAGCTTATTTCGTGCAGCCTTTGCAACTATTTGTAGTTGTTTTGCTGTTGAAGCTTAAGAACATTTAACAAGACATTGTTCCTTGGTAATTTATTGAATTTTAACATGAAACGACTCTTGTACTCGTATGTTTAATAGAACATGTGACAATAATCAGCCCTGTGGCAATGATTTTGACTCATTGAGCTTATACGAGGGTTGGCTTTTATATTTCGGGATTAGAGAACAAACGCAAATAATAATCATCGAAAATCACTTTAATGTTTGTCAAAATATTCCCCATGACAATCTTATACTTTTGCATACACGTTTGAGCCGCTTGTTGCAGCACTTTTTCCACTCTAATTGAGGTATCTCCTGAACTTGCATTCTGAGTACAGCAACCGCTTCTTCAGCTGTCGAAAAACGATGACCTCTCCGATTGTTTTTTACATACGGGAATAAAAAGAAATTATTCGGTGCCAAGTCAGGACTATACGACGAATGAGGCTCTAAAAACTTAGACGACAGCAGACAGCAAGCAGCAATATATGAAAAATAAAATGCATGTGTTTAAATGAAAACGATTATTTTGACGGCAGCAGAGCAGCACAACTGCACAACAACATTTGCTGCTGCTGCCAACTTAGGCCATTTTCCATTTTGACGGGCAGCAAATAAGCAAATATAGTGCTGCCATTATATATATGAATTGGACAAATTAGAACACAAACTTTTTTGTTTTTAATATTAAACACAAAAGAACATTGCAAAAATGCAATAAACAAATAAATAGCGCAGTTCATTATTTGGTGCAAATGTCTTGCGTAAGTGCGAATGCAAGAAATCGTTGCTTTTTCTTTGCAACCCAACAATAAAATATACAAGGTTGCACTCGCAATATTTTTGCATTTACGCACCGCTAATTACGTGTTGCTTTTTTCGCATGAGTATTGCGTTTGCAACACCACTGACACTCGAACAGCTGACATTTTAAAACAAAGTAAACAAAAAATACATAGTAGAGATGAAGCCAGCAGCAATTACCAAAAAAATAAAACGTGAAAAGTTAAAAATTGTGCATTAATTTATCAGCTGTTATTTGCAGTGCAATAAAATTTGCAAAGTTGTTAAAAAGGGTGCTTAATATCAGTTGCAATATAATCGCAAATGCAAATAGTCGCAACCAAAAACGCACCAAACGCTGAGTACCGCTAATGTATGTGTTTTTATAGTTTTTTTTTTCGTGGTATTATTACATTTTTCATCAATAACTTCAATTTTATTCATTATGAAATGAAAAATGCAGCATCCCTGAAATTTGCATTGCTAAAATACACAGCTGTTGATTTTTAATAGCAAAACTATGTTTTTTTTGTTTGAGTTAATTTTTTGTGATATTTTATTTAATTTTCATCCTGGTTGCTTTGTAAAAGTGTTCTTCATCTTTTTCCTTAAGCTGTTGTACACGTGTTTTGTAATAGCCCTCTTCATCACGGACTATATTTACTGGGCGAGCCCACCATCTTCGGTTTCTTGTACTATTCGTCGTATGGGCTTTATACACTTCAGCTGTAGTCTGAGCTATTTTAACAATTGTTGTGATAAAATTCACTCAATTTTCTTCGCTCGTTTTTTATATTTTTACACCGGTATTCATAAAAACTAAAACATTGTTGAAACACGTTTTACGACAAATTTTTCATATAAAATTTTTTCTAAAATGTATTTGAGCAACGTTTTATTTCTTATGAATACCGGTGTTAAACTTTGAATTTGTAATATTTATAAAAACTTGAAATTGATTTACACATCAGCTGATTATCATGTTGTTGCTATCTTCAAAATAATTATGAAGCCGACTTCAGAGCAGCATTTGATGGAAAATCTGTCAAATAAGAGCTTTATAAACCTGTTATAATTTTTATGAATTAGACGGCAAGTGTTTAGAGCTTGACTCATCAAATCAATGTTTTGAGTGCTCAAAAATGCAGATGTTTGAGCCGATGTGTGAGAGCTCGCATTGTCGTGGTGAATAGTGATCCGTCTTCGGCGGTTGGTTTTCTTGATTTCTTGGAAGACAACTGGCAAGCAAATCAGGGTACACAGCGATTTGTTTGCCAGAATTAACTATTTTGCGTTATTCTAATGGTACGGTTCTAATGGAAGTGCTTCGTGCGCGAACAATTTTTCTTAGATTTTGCTCATCTTGAAGCGCCCATACAGTCTTCTGCTGCTTACGTACGGGCTCAAATGCGAAAATCACTTGCCACGATGTGGTAGAGGTGTTTCGAAGTACCGCGATCTTAGTTTTTTGGGCATTTCTTGCAACCAATCGACACGAGCCTTTTTTGGGCGACTGACAAATTGTGTGGGAGCCAACGCGAACAAATTTTTGTTGGCAATCAAATGTTTATGCAATATGGACGGAATGTGTGCTGGTGCCACTAATGCCAAAGCTTGTCTCAATCTCACGATAGGTGACATGATGATCTTGCAACATCAGTTTGCGCACAGTATCACTGGTTTTCGGAACAACAATTGATTTTGGACGACCTTCGCGAAATTCGCTTTGGAGTGAACTACAAACAATTGAATTCACCATACTATCGATAAATACTGGTCCTTGATGAAGCTTCAGCGCCAAAAATTGAATTAAGTTCATCCATGTTTTATTGCTGAGTTAAACCAAAACGAAGTTTGTAAGAAATAATCACACGAAAATGCTCACGATTTAATTCCATTTTTGGGCCGAAATGAATGTTTTAAGTTCAATCTTACGATAGAATTGTCAGTTGCCAGATTGCAACACCAGTGTTACCAAATCCCAAAACATAAAACACAAACCCTCGTATATTGTTTTTTTTTTTTTTGTCACTGCAAGTCAGCAAAGAAACTGTATCTAGTACATTTCAATAGTTAAGGTTAGGTTGACGGTTTTTTATGCCCTTTACTAAAAGGGATTTAGATATAGATTTGTTTGGCAAAAAACACACCTTTTTCAAACGCCGTTTTTGAAGCCATCCGGCAATTTATCGACTTCGATTTGGAATTGCGCGATATTTAACCATCTATTCTTGTGCGGAATTGAAAATGGGCAAAATCGAGTTTAAAGTTATTGAGATAGAAAATATGAACTGCCACTAAATATATAATTTTTATTTGATTGAAAACCAAATTTCTACAGCTTCAGAAGCACGGAAACCGTTTTCGTGCACATTATGATCCACCAAGTATAGTAGAGACACACAGACCTATTATTTCGTTTAAACTGTGTACGAGTACTTACACAATATATCCCATGCCTCAATAGCACCATCAATACGTGTTAAAAAGAGCACCGATGGTCGAGATTCACTCCATGCCACAGCAGTTAAGTCGCATATGCGTTTTCGCCAAAATATCGGCGAATAATTGTAGTCCTCTTTCCAAACCGCAAAAACTGTGCGACCAATCGACACAAACAGCCAGGTATAGAAGGGATTCTTTTTCATTGAAATCACCGGCCCATCATGCACACGAGCAAAATTCACCGAAGTACTAATATTTTCACGACCATCAGCATCCGCGTATAGACCCAGCCACACCAAACGTTCAATGTGACCATAAAGCGAAGATATTACACATGTCTGCCGCACTTCGGGCAACTCAGTTTCGTTTAAAGTAATGGCATAATTATAGGGATTTTTCGCCTCCTTAAGAGATTTATCTTTCATTTGAAACTCAAAGACTGGCGTATCAGCCACAACGGAAGTAATTGGCTCATTAAAGGCCACAGAAAAAATCGGCATCAATACTTTTCCCCTATAAGCTGATTCACTTTGAGTCAGAGCCTTTGGCAAATCGCGACGCAAGGCGCTGTTTACTTTCTTACCGCTATGAGTGGCATCTAAATTCCAAAAGGCAATTGTGCCATCCAAAGAGCTGGTCATAAAGAAACGATGTTGTGCCGAACCAACTGGTACAGTAAACACTTTGCCAAAGGCATTGATAGAGCAATTACTAGCCAACCACTGTATTGAGGTTATGGTGTCTTTTTGGGAACACTCCAAGCCTGATACCACCACTGGCGCCACTAAAATATCTTCGTTTATTTGTATAGTCCAATTAAGAAATTCATTCATTAGCACACGATATGTTATTTGTGAAGACGTCAGCATTTCTTCGACATCTAAATTCTCAGCACGATTTTGTAAGTCCCATAAAATAATTTGACCATTACTTGCTCCGCCCAGTAAAACATTTGCTTCATAAGGGCAAAATGATAAAGTAACCACTTCCAGACTCGACTCAAACTCCAATTTATAATCAAGATTGTCACTAAAACTCCACATCAAAATTGGCTTGTGCTCCAACACGTTTCGTTGTATGGCATCGTGTTTGGTGTTCTCTACAAAAAAAATTTTATTGAAAACAATTTCACTCAATTCGGCGAATGAAGCAACTTACCAATTTCCATGGTGGCTGCTGTACTAAATGTATACGATATGGCAATTATGCCTGCTAGAGCAGGATACCAATCGTAACCGCACACAAATCTCTTCTGGCTTTTGGCAATATGGGCAAAACATAAAGTCTCTTCGAGGTATGGTGAGGTATAATGTGGAACACATTTATCCGAAATGAATGGATAGTCGTTTCTGTATGGAATAAATAGTACCAATAAATTAATCTCTTCACTTCAATAAGACCAACTTCAAAAAAAGAGTAAAATGCATTTTGCTTTTGGGCAACTTCCCAAAACTGACAAAACGACAACACTGCTACCATGATACAACTAACCATGATACAATTAACAAGGTAGCCTCGTCAGCTAAACCGTTAATCATCTGACTACTTTAGGTTGTCAAGAGATTGCAGAGATAAAAGGCAGCCAAAACGAGATAGTTAATCCGCGTAAGCTCAGTGCATCTCTCTTCTGCAAATGTAGAAGTGGCGTCTTTTTGACAGTTTGCATAAGTTGTACAAAAACAAAATGCATGCTATTTTTATTGAAGTTGTTCTTATTGTAGCGAAAAGGTTACCTGGTTAATTGTATCATGCAACTAACAAGGTAGCCTTTTCGCTACAATAAGAACAACTTCAATAAAAATAACATCCATTTTGTTTTTGTACAACTTATGCAAACTGTCAAAACGACGCCACTTCTACATTTGCGTAAGAGAGATGCACTGAGCCTACGCGGATTTGCTACCTCGTTTTGGCTGCCTTTCCTCTCTGCAATCTCTTGACAACCTAAAGTAGTCAGTTGATTAACGGTTTAGCTGACGAGGCTACCTTGTTAATTGTATCATGACTGCTACAAACTTTACAGCATTTACAGGAGAGAGAGAGAGAGAGAGAGAGAGTAATGAACAGAGTTTACGCGGATGTGCTACCTCGTTTTGGCTGATTTTCATCTCTATATTCTCATTACAGTTGTACAAAGTCAGATAATTAACGGTTCAGCCAATGAGTCTACCTCATTAGTTGTATGGTGAACAGACCTAAAAAAAAAATTCTTAAAAGAACTGCCAAACAAAGTCCTTGTATACTTAAGAAATATATTCAATTCAGTTATCCGCATTAAGTATTTCCCAAGCGTCTGAAATACTTTGAAAGTACAAAAGTTAATTTATTTATTTTATGTAATTTTTTTATTTATGTAATTACATATCCTATGCAAATTTCAGATAGTTATCTCTCGTGGTGCAAAAGTTACTGCTGTTTTGCACAGTCCCTTGCATGGGAGTAACCTTTAGTTTTAAATTTTTTATGTTTTTACCGTTTTATAACAGGTTCTGAGAAAATTGCAGCTCTATAGTTCTTAACGTCGCGGCAAATGGGCTCTATAAAGGAGGAATGGATGGCGTACTCTATGACTACGGAACCGGATTAAAAATGAGAAGAAATGAATTGGCAACAGATTTATGTATATGCTCCCACAGGCCCTGCAGACCCATTCGATAAAATATAAATATAAAAACGAAATGAACAAACTGAAGAAAATGTATTAATTCAGGTCCAAAAATAGACCTTTCAACTGTTTTCGGTTTGAATTAGCTCTTACAGCAAATAAATAATTAAGTTCAGAACTGAAGAAAATGTTCAAATTTGCCACCTTACCGATACATATCGATTTGATTGAATTCCAATGTCTTCAGCAGCAATTTAATATTATCAGAGACTTGTGGTGGTGCTTTAGACAGTTTGCGGGGTTCAGGTGTGGTTGGTTTGCTCGCCGGCTTGCCTTTAGATCCCTCTTCTTCAGATTCTTCATCAAGGCCGTCATCTGTAGAAGACATAAATTTAAAAATTGTTCGGATCAACATGAAAATAAATACATTTACCGTTTTCATCGATTTCATACAAGTACTGAGCCCAAGCGTTTGTTGGAAATGTAGGATCAGTTTGTTGTTCGATATCAGTGCGAGCAAGTGACGACTGTATGCCGACATTTATACGCCGCCGATAAATATTCTCAAAATGGGCACCTTCGGAAGGTATCAGCTCCACATAACCATCCCTTACATCTGTTGTTAAGCGCAGTGAAAATTCTTTGTTAGCGGGTATTGTCAAGGGATAAACGCTTTGTATTTCAACATCAACTGCTTCGTGATGTCGATGGCTGATGGTCAAATTGACTTCGTCTTCACTGCCCAGCGAAACCCATTTTCGTGGACGCTTGAATAAACGTTTGTCCAACATTAAACGTTCAAATGTTTCAATATTGTGTATTATGGTCAGCGCTAATTTAGCATCAGCTGGGTTTATATACAACACAAAGGGATCACCGCTTGGTGGATCCTCCAGGTCTTGGGTTATGACAGGTGCATAGCCCACCAACACATTATCATCCAGGTTGTAACTTTGAAATGCATTATAAAGCATTTGTCCAGTTGATATTTCATCAAATAAGTCGCGTAACTTTCGCAGAGGTATTTGTTTCCAAGGAAATTCCTCTGTTACATTTATACCCACTTTTAAGTTGAGAATTTTTTGCATGGATTCTTTAATTATCACTTCTTGACAAGTGGGCAGAGTTAAAAGAGCCTCCCAGGCCAAAGCAGTATCAAACGAATTCGCTGTTAAATCAAATTCATTTTCAGGCGGTGTCCACTCCAAAACTTTTTGGTTTAATCGTATAAATCTTTGAATAAAAGCATACATTTAAAATGCGAACTTTAAATACGTATAAAAAAAACGTATACCTCGTTCTTTCATCTTCTACGGGCTCCGATGGCACTTCTTCTGGGATTTGAGCTTCTGTCATTTTAATTCTTTTTAATAAATTATTTAATTTTTTATTTTTATTTTGTGGTTAAATTCTTTCTGGGATTAATTTATTTATTTTTTGTCAAGTTTCTGTTGTTTAGTAAACATCTCAAAATCGCCTTGCCAACACAGAAAAATAGTTACATATGTGATCAGCTATGTGCATTTCCGTTTCCTGAAAAAGGCTTCTTAAAGAAAGTGGAAACACGTAAATTCGCACTTTTGTTCATGAAAATATAAACATATATATATATATATATATATATATATATATATATATATATATATATATATATATATATATGCATTATAGAAATGCATATGAATGTATGTGTAAATTTGAGTTTTGTGCCTTACTTGGGGGTTACACGATCAAGTTTTGCCTTTCAAGTTTTAATACATTCACACTTTTTTACTAATACACTCACAATTTTGAAAATTGATGCAAACTTGATGACAATTTTTGCTTTCCATAGAGAGCATCAAGTCACAATCAACAAAACAGCTGGCAACAATTTTTTTTCGTTCTGTCTGCAAATATTTTTTTGTTTTGTTTGAAAGTTGCAATTAAAAGTGATAAAAATTAAACAGATTCAAGCTTAAAAATAGAAATAAAAAAATGTTTACGTGCAAAACCAACAAATATAATGATGTGCTGCGATTTATATGAATGTGGCGTCATATCGACTCCTTTCTGCCCCCTGGTTTTTTTCTGCTTTTATTCTCTTTATTTCTGATAGTAATTTTAATGAAGCAGCTATTTTTAATTTTCTTCTTGACGGCATCTTGAAAACGAATTGTTATGAAATTGCGTGCAGCCTACGTCACAGCTATCAATTTTATTGAATTTCGACAAGCAGTATGTGAAAAAAACTTGAGAGCGAAACTTGATCGTGTAACTGCAGTGTTACACACAACAAATTGTTCTTTTAAATCATGCCGCAGTGAAATGCCTCTAACAATTGCTCTTTAGCGCCATCTCGGTTTCGTTTAGTAGTATGTAGTGTCGGTAGTGCAAATTTGATAAGACCGTTCTCTAACAAGAGTGAAATAGCTATACAAACCAAATAAGAGACAACAAATATTTTTAATGAATAATTGTAAAACTCGCAAAAAGTAGGAAGATTTGTAGCTTGTGCTCCCGTAAAAATATGTTAATTTAAGTACTTAAAACTTCAAAAAAATTTATTAATTTGCTAGAAAAAGTTAACAGAAGGTACATAGCAAATTTTTCAATGAAAAATTTATATAATTTTAGAAAAGTGCGTACAGAAATATGAATTTTCTTTGTTAAAAAAATGCATACATTATCAAAAGGTGCAGCCAGCAAAAAAAAAGAAGTAAAAGCCTTTCTCATTATGCGTGCAGACAAGCAGCAACACACAACCATAAACATAAGAAACAGCATTTGGATTTTAGTTATTGATTATTTCATGTTAAAAAAAATGTTTTATTGAATTTGGTTGAATTAAAAACTTACTTTATGAGAGGTCTTGAACTCCATTCTTACAAAAATAAAATTGTGAATATTATATGACCAAAAAAAAAAAAACGATTGTTAATAGATTTTGTGGTGACATCATCATTAAAGCCTTATTTGTTGCAATTCTTTGGAATAATTTTCAAAATAATATAATAATTCAGTAATATAAAGAAACATTTGTAGGCATGTGCATCTACAAACTCTGCCACATTCAGCCTTGCATTTTTAACTTTGAGCTTAGAAGTTGTTGATAATTTCTTATTATAATCCATAGATTGAAAAATCCCTGCACTTAACTCTAGAGAGCCAATCGCACTTTTATTACCACCAACAAATTGTCACAAAAGCGTAACAGCCAAAAATTTCAAACGAAATGGATCGTAAAGCAGAATTAGAACGCAAAAAGGCCCGCTTGGCAGCTTTGCGCGAAGAAAAAGATAGACGTCGCCGCGAGAAGGAAATGAAAGACATGGAAGAAATATCCGTCAGAGCTGATAAGGATCAAAGAAAGTAAGTAATCTGCAGTAAATTCTGTGTAACAAAAAAATAAACAGGAAAAATGTTTTATATATATTGCAGAGATTTAGATGAAATGCTTTCTTCTTTGGGTGTTGCACCTGTTTCTGAAGTTTTAACATCTTTGTCATCAGTGAATTCATTAAATTCGGATAATTCAAATACTCAAACACCCGATGCCAGTTTACAAACTAATATGAATGGTCCAAGGTATTGTTTGTTGTATATATATATTTTTTTATAGAAAAGTTAATGCCTTGAAATTTGTTTTAGTGCTGGCAAAAAGCCACTAAACTTGAGTGTTTATAATGTACAGGCTACCAACATTCCACCTAAAGAAACTTTAACGTATTCCAAACAAACTCAAACCAACAGCAGTGGCGGTCATGAACGTGATGGTACGTATTTTATGCTTTTTAACTTAAAACTAGCGTTGTTACTAAAAACAAAACAAAATTTTTTTTAACCAACTCCTTTTTAAAGTTCATATATTATTTTTATGGAATGTCCTTTTTTATATGCATTACGTTTTTTAAATCAGTTCACTGTTCTTCATAAACATATATTTTAGAAATGAAAATCATTTTTTCTTTTTTGTTCTTTGTTATATTGGAATATATTTTTCTTTCGGCTTGAGTGAGTTTAGTCCATATGTTCGTAATATATCAAAGGGTGAATTTACTAATGCGTAGGAGAAGTTTGTTAAATAATAATATTGTTGCAAACTTGTTTTACGCGTGTCTTCTTATCACAAGAAAAACAAAGATAATTAAATTCGACACCAGTGCTGTTGACAATAAATTTTTTCGAAGTAAAATCCGGCAAAATGAGAGAGGGTTTTCACGATGGTAGAGCAAATCTCTGCAAAATGCTCGGCTTCTTTTTCACACAATAACTAAATGTCTGTAGGTATTTGCACAAAATCAGATCGGCAGCTTGGCGCCGATAGACTTCGCCCCTCTGTGACATTTCCTGCCTTATTATATGTATGTATGTAAATAATAAATCGTAAAGGTTACGCATTTTGCTTCTGTTTTTTATCCGCACATTTATGTTGTCCACCATGAAATTTCAAACCAAATGAGGTTTTTTGTGCTGCTTAATAGTAAAGACATAAGAAGAAAAAAAACTTCAACAAAAATATAAACTTTGATTTTTGCTTCAAGTAGAGCCGATCGCATATATGTACGTGTAGCTGAACAAGCACTACCGCACGTACGAAATCAAATGAGTGACGATTTTATTGCACATGTCCTGGGCACTTTGTATAACTAAAATACCAAAGAAAGCTATTTTGTTACATTAATAAATAATAAAATTTTTTATATACATATTTATTTTCTTGACCTAAAGGTTTTTTTTTCAAAAATAAAATTTTTACTTATAATTTCAAATGTAGCACACATATTTAAAAATGTTTTGCACTTCTCTATATTCATAAATATTAAACAGCTGCTTCAGTTCTTTGACAGTTTTACCATTTTACCCGAAGAAAAAGTACGAGTAAAGTTCGGTAAAAGGAAAAACACATTTTGCTCTCTCATGAGCGTTCTCATTTGCCCAATCACACAGTTTTTAACTCAAGAAACGCTTTTCGGGTAAATTTCGGAACCTGCTGTGGGATCCCACGGTAACGTACTGCGAACAAACTTAATAATTTGTATTGTACGTATACCAATGGCTCGATATAAACCGAAATCGAGCTGCCAGTTGCAACTAAACAGTATTACAGATGGTAACTGACATAACAAACAGTCTTCTGAGATGTAGAAAATCATCCAAAAGGGAAAATAGAGATCACAGCTTTTTGGTTAATGTTAATTAAGTGCGCAAATGGCAAGTTAAATTGTGTGAGCTTTGGTATTCAAGTTGCTCAATGTGAAATTGAGCACGTCCAAAGTTCAGTGCCGTAAATGCATTTCCTTCAATTAAAAAATTAAAACTGTTGTAAAAAAGTCATTATCAATTTATTGCAAATTGTATGTATTTAATCATATATGGCCATAAGGGCGCCATTAATAAGGCAAATAAAACTTGGCTGTAGACTTAAAAAAACACTCTCCTGTTAACGAATCGATTGGCACCAACGAAATGTCGGCGGCATATAGAAATGCTGAAAACTTAGACAGAAAACAGCTCTAAGCTTTTTCATTTTATCACAAAGTAAATACACAGAGGTGAAGAGAATGACTTTTGAATATCTTCCAAATCAGCTGATAGAACGCCTGTTAAAAAGATATACAGACATACATAGATATGCTCTGCATTATACACTTCAAAAAAATTTTGTCTTTTGTTTTGCTACAAGCTTTAGTGCATTTCTAGAAGCGAGATGCGCAGAGTTTACGCTGATTGGCTATCTCCTTTTGGCCGCTTTTCATCTCTGCATACTTTGTGGTTCTATGAAAATTTACTCTGGCTTTAAAGCAAATACTAATAATGAAATATTAGTTGGGAAAATGTTTATTTTGTTATCAGATTCAAAAGTACATTTTGTAGTATGTTTTTAAAAAGAGTAAATTTACAATCACATTGGCAAATATAAGCGACCATACACAACGTGACCGCTACTCTCTTGTTTACAATTGTTCTGCCGAAGAACCAGGACACGAAACAACTAAAAATGCATATAGATACATATGGATACATCAACAAACATTAACCAATGGGGAAAACCCTTAAAAACAAAATTTGCCAGGAGCATATTTTAAGCTGATGTTTACTCAACGAGCAAAAATACAAAATTTACAGCGAAAACTTATTTGCTCTAAATATTGTATTTAATCGATGAGCAAACATAACCTTAAAATATGCTCTTGGAATTTCATGTTTTTGCGTTTCCCGTTTTTATTTTTCCTATTCATTATGGTTTGTTGTTGTATCTGTATGTATGTTTATACATGTTCAGATGTTTGTATACATTTTCAAATAAAGACCAACAAGAAAGTAGTGGTCACGTTTATTTTTTCTTCAAATATTTGTTCATGATCGTAACTTTGCTTGATTAAATTTCGTTTTCATATTTTTATTTAGCATTGTATGTTTATCTATGTAGATACATATTTTAATTTGGGAATTTTTTTTTTCAAAAATTTTTTTTTTATAACATTTTGATGATTAACAATTTTTTGCATGAAAAGAGTTTTTAAAGCTTATTAAATTTAATAAAGTCGAAAAACAATGTATGTATTGCAAAGTTATAAAACAAAATTGTGTTAAAAGTTTTTTTTTTTGCCAATTTGCAGTCGAGAACTTTGGTAAAACATTTCGAATAGTTGACAACTCTAATTCGTCCACGAACTTTCTGCGTTTACAAAGTTGGCGCGTAAAAAAGGAAGTTACATAACACCTTTAGAAGCTTTTACTGTCATCTGTTTTTTTATTTGTTTACTTGTTTATATGCTTATAATTAAAAGATGTGGTTTTTGCAGTCGTGGCTTCCTTTTTTGTAAAATTTCTGGCTTCGTCAATAAGTTTTTCATCCATATTTCGAAAAATTGTGTAATTTCTTTATTTATTCAGCCGCCTGGAAATAAATATCAGTATCTTCTAAACTGTGGCAGATAATAAAAAGAAATTGTTAGTTTTATAACGCGGAGTTCATTTCCTTTAAAATGACATCAAATTTGATTAATTTGAAGAAAGTTGACTTTTCTGATTAAAATTTTCACAATTTTGATTAAACTTTCAGCCGCAGATGCTTCAAAAGATTTTATAAGTAACTTGTTCTATAAAAAAGACACTAGTTGACAGAAGTTTGCAGCACGCATGCGCACTAATACGTGCCATGTACTTTCACTTTAATACATTCCGGAGCTTATTATGAACAACATTCGATATTCACTGAGTATCGGAGATCGATCAGCGAATGCAAAATTATTGGTATTGGTACTGTCGAAAATGTTACTGCTCAACGAATTTTTTTATCGATAGAGTTGTGCAGAGTAGAAAAAAATAAGTATTTTCGATTTTTGATGGAGGAGATTACTCATTTAGCCAAAGGCACTTTCCCCAAACTTTGTTATTATACACATGTACATGTCAAATTATGTACATTAGTTTTACATACAATACGTACATATGTGGAATGGAAATCCATTTCCATTCCAAGAGCACAAGTTCTGTTTTCTCCGGATTTACACTGAGACCACTGTTGGTGCTCCACCTACTTATGATCGTCAGTGCCATTTGCATCTGTTCTGAGCGGATTTCGGGATATTTTACCATTGGAAAAAAAATCTCCAAAATCTGCCGAGATGTACTGTTGATAAGGAACATCAACACAGTAAAAAATAAAAGAATCCAAAAAAAAAAAATTGTCTGACAACTGTCCGATTTTACGCGGATTGCCCCACGTTCTATACGGAGTACAATTGTACTGATTCTACTTGTGGGAGAGCCGCATGAAACGCGGCGAAGCGTGCTGTGTAACTTCGCCTGCAAAGATTCCTTTTAAAATAAATTCCAAACAGAATTTCTAAATATTCAAAGATATGTTTTGATTTACATATACTCTGTTCATACATGCAGTAATATTCAAATTATAACAATTAAGGCCATTATTGAGATTAAATTTTCATACATTTAACTTATTGGCAATTAAGAGATAATTGTTTCAATAATTAATAAAATTTTATAATGCAACACTGTTAGATTTGTATTAACAGTACTAAATGAACAAGCTTTTACAACAACAGTACTTATTGAACACAACTTGTTCAAAAGTTGACTAATCAAACGTCAACAAAATAAATAAACAAACAAAAAAAAAACAAATTTTTACAGAAAAAAATTAAACAATAATTTCTTCACCTGTCAAATGCTAATTGTAGTAGCAAAAATATTAAGTATGTATGAACACCAAAAAGATATTGTCAATTAACTGAATATTGTTTCAATTAAAAAGGCATATGTGAACATAGTATTAGGACTAACCACAATTTCTGAAGAGTTCGTTAGTCAAGTAGTGAAGTATATTTATCTAGCGATTTTTTTTTTTTTGTACATTATTTTAATTAAAATTTTTACGTGCTGTTTAGTAGATTTTAATGTTCACTAAATCATATTCGCCCAACAATTTTATTCCGAAAATCTTTAACATTTATTTTTAGTTTTATAAAATAGTATCATGTAATTTTTTTTTTTCCAAAATGTTTGTTTTATAACGTCTTAAAAGTGTAAGTCTGTATTTAGCTGTTGTTTTAAATGCTAAAATTTCTTTTAATGCGAAAACTCTCCCCCGCCTAACAATATTGTCTAAGAAACTTATTTTAAACAAGATGAAAAACGTAGTGAAATAAAATAACAAATACAGTTCTTTCTTGCCACTCCTCACCTCTGTCAGGATATATGGAGGATTGGTGGAGACCACGCAAAGGTACTTGTAATGCTAAGACATACTTTCTAACAAATAATATACTTACTAATACACAAATATTTATTTTAATTTCATATTTCAAAATAAAATATTTACACATACATATGTATTTATAAGCTATATGTATTTCTTTTTATTTAATGCACATGTGTTTCTTAAAATATACTTTCTTTTTTTAAGTGAACAAAAAAAAAATGCTTGCCATTTTAATTAAGTATTTACTTTTTTTCTTCCTAGAACAATAAACCAAATGTATAATAAGTGTATAAGAATAGTTATTATAAACTGTTTGCGATCTTAAAAGTCTGGTCAAAATTGAGCTTAAAATGTACACTATCATTTAAATCACAAAATCTGAGAAACCAATGGTGGACATGTGGCACCCCTTTGGATTTTAACTTTTTAGTATTGTTTTAGTAAATATTGGTTGTTATATCGATCAGGCAACTACATATCCAGTGAAAATTTCAGTTCTCCATCTCTTACGGTTCGAAATTTACAAGTAATTTTTAAGCTGGAAAGTGTCCCATGCCAAGGGCACTATTTAAGTTTTGACCTTATTTTACTTGCAAATGCCACACAACCAGATATACTGTGCAAATTCCAACCGTCTAATTCATAAAAATTATAACAGGTTTATAAAGCTCTTATTTGACAGATTTTCCATACAAATATGTCAAATAACAGTCTTATAAGCCTGTTATACATTTTTATGAATTAGGGGGCAAGTCTCTAGCTCTTACTGCTCAAAGGTTAGGTTAGGTTGATGGGAGGGGCTTGTTTGCCCCTGGCTTGCGACATATACCTTATCCAGTATAGGCTTGTTGTGCGCTCCGTGGATTTAATCATGAACTAGTTTGACTCATGGGTCTATAGAAACTCCGTCCCTGCTCCAGCATATGCCCCGTAATTGGGTTATGTCTGGTAAGGTGTTTCTCCCAAGATGTCGCGATCGTATTTGTGAGAAGACGGGGCACTAGCATAAATAGTGCTCTAAAGTCTGGCTTTCCTTGCCACATGCTCTACATTCATCTCCTACCGCTATTCCTGTGCGCTTAAAATGTGCCAGTAGTTAAGAGAGACCTGTCATAACTCCCATTATTCTACTTAATTCGGGCTTGCTAAGTCTTAGCAGTCTCCCCGTTTTCTCCTCATCTGGAACCCCCCATAGAATGCTTGCATTGATTCTCACGATTTCATTATTCCAGAGAGTTGAATGGGCCCCATGTGCCCAGTTCTTTAACTCAGATTTAACTGCATCGAAAGGTTTCGCGCATACCCAGCTCTCTTGTTCTTCAAGCAAGTGAGTTTGCTTTCTCATTTCCAGTTATTCCCGCATGCCCCGACAGCCACATGATGCGCAGTTCACCATGAGTCGAGTAACTGTTAATAGCGTTTGTGCAATCCCAAACTGTTTGTGATTTAATCCGCTCAGCTGAGATCGCTCTCAGCTTTGGCCATTTGACTATCCGTGAATATATTCACAGCTTCTGGCCTGGCCTTCCCATTTTATTGAGCTGAACTGACTGAAAATCTGTGCAAAGGTCCGGCAGACGTAATAACAGTTCCGTGGTATATTTTATATAAATACCAAGTCCTGCCTTTCCCCTCGCCCTTGATCCATCTGTGTAACAATGAAGCCCCATGGGGATGTATGTATGTATAAAATGTATTTACAATTTGGTTTATTGTTGGAACTCAAAATGTTATACATTAGATTTTTTTTCGAACACAGAATCCAAATAATTTTAAATAATTATTTTTATATAAATTATTGTACTAATTAAATATTATCTATTTTTCTGTTCGCAATTTTTAGCCCATGCTACGGATTACTATGGTAAGTTTGATTGTGTAAAATTGTAACGGTTGTAAATTTGTGTAGTTTTTCTTTAATTTTTGATTACCAATTATCGTTTATCGAACAATGTCGATGTATGTAGTTGATTAGCTTTTAGAGTAAATTTGATTTACGTTTTGAACTCGTTTTAGTTTCTAATTATTTTATATTATTATTAAGTAGACTGTAGTAAAATATTTATTAATATTGTTTTTTGTTTCGTTTTAATTTTTTTTTTTTTTTTGCTCATAAATATTGTTAACTTTGAATTGTTAACAATCGAAACATTTTCTTGTGATATACATAAATATCTATTTATTATTTTATTGTATATAAACTATTCCATAACGTATAGAAAACAAGCAGTCACCAAGCAAAGATTTATTTTTCTCCACCCATTTTTTATTATTTCAATTGACAATTTAACATGAATATAATTTTGTTATTAGTTTTGAACAGAAGTTTTAGCAGTTAAACAACAAGCGGTTTCAAAATACTCACTAAAAGTGAACTATTTTGAAATTGTTTAAGACTTTTTTTCGTTATAGTGTTTTAAGTTAATTTTTAACACGTTTTCAGTTTGAAAATCATTCATTATTGAATTCACTATCTAGTATTATTATTATTGTTATCATTATTGTTTACGTTTAAACACTTGAGTTTGTGTGTTTAACCCTTAAACGTTATTATAACCTTAAGCGTCAATCAAAAATATTTGGGGGTAAATTCCAATACTGCATGTTTAAAATATTCGAATTTCCCAGAAAACGCTAATTTCTGTTTTCATTCGTAATCTTTTTAGTTTAATAAATTTGAATTTGAACTTCTTTTTTGGGGCCAACTTTTACATACATATTGCATTTTAGCTTATTTTATTTTAACCAAAAACAAAAACAAAAAATATTAATGACTACAAAAACAAAATCAAAATCGAATTGTGATTATAATTTTCTATTTTTCAAGATGAATACAATCTTAATCCGGGTTTAGAGTGGGAGGATGAATTCACAGGTAGGTACTCTTTGAATTTTCGCAACAGTGACGGAATCGACATGAAGCAAAATAGGAACGTCAAAATTCTTTTAAGTACTGGAATTTATATTTAAAAAGAAAACAACTTAAGATATATATCTATATACATATATATTTTAACATGCACTTGATATACATATTTTGCCCAAAACTATAATTTCTTCTCTTGTTTTTTTTTTATTTTTCTATCGATTGCAATCATCCTAATCAACAAATTCATATGTTACTTCTGTGTGCTAACGGTTGTGTAAATGTCACTTTTTTCATCTTAACATTAATCAATTAATTTTTTTCTTACTATATACACTACATATGACCATAATCACGCTTTTAAGCTTTTATTTTTATTTAATATGCATCAAGGCGGATCAACTACAGGTGGTCACAATTCAATTCGCTACAACATTTTCTCTCGAGTTGTCATACGTTTTGTTGTTGTTGTTGTTTGCAATCAGCTTTGCCAACTCAGAAGCTAAAAAATCGTGGAAAAATGTTGAACTGAAGTGGGATGCGGGCACCTGTACTGGATTCGCCTTGATATGCATTTAATCTTGACTCAATCATATAATCGCCGACATAAGAAATCAAAACTCATTTGGTTTTTTTATGGTGATTGTTACAGCGTTATAAAAAAAAAAGTCAAGTCTCATCGATTACAGATGTTTTGTGTGATATGTTTAAGTCAAGATTGCAGCTTTACTGTACTTAAATTCACTTTTTTAACTCATTGTATAGCTAAATTTGTTTAATTTAAAGCTTCATATTTTTGTTTTTAGTTCTGCGATAGGAATGGCAAAACTTTTGCAGCTATAACTAATTCATGTCGCGCTGCCATTACGTTTTCGTATCACCATCTTCAATAGACGAAAAAGCACTGGGAGTTAATACTCTCGTTTAGCAAAACTTTTATTTTATTTACATTCAGCTTCTATTTATTATTCATGCCTTTCTAAATAGTGGTTGGCAACGCCAAAAATGAATCACATGTATTTGCAATATACATACATAATTGTGATTGAAATCTAAGCGTGCAATTTTCTTTTTTTCCTTTTAAAGATAAATTAAATGTTTGCCAATTCATATAATTGCCAGTTTAAATACATTTTAACTAAAATGACAGGTCATCTGCCACTGGTTTTTCGTGCATATAAAATAGTTTAAAATTTATAATTGATTATACACCAAGAAGTATTAAAATACGAACTTAATTATTTATTTGCTTTAAGAGCCAATTGAAATGTATTAATTTAGGTCCAAAAATGAATCTTTTTAAAAAATATTTGCTGTCTTTTTCAGGTTTATTTGAACATTTCGCTGATTCTCATTTTGTTCATGGGAATTATGGAATAAGTAGTTAAGTTTCAAAAAAAAACGTTTAAGAATTTTTCAAGTCTACTGATGAGTTGATTAGCACCAACGAAATGTCGGCGGCATATAGACAGCTGAAAAAGACAGCAAATATATTTTAAAAAGGTTCATTTTTGGACCTAAATTAATCGAAGAAGTATTAAGTATTCTGCCACACGTTTCCGTGGTGGAAAAGAATGAAATGGCCGTTTTTGATAGAATATTTGACCAAAAAAATCACTGGGAGCTAAAAATCTGGTTTAGCAAAACTAATATTTTATTTAAATTCAGTTTAAACTTTGCGTCAGTAACTCTGTACACCATTTATTATATTCATGCGTTTCCAAATAATAGTTGGCAACAATGACACAAAATTCAACTAGCTCGTGTATTTGCAGCTTATTTATAATTGAAGCCTAAACGCGCAATTTTCTTCGTTTAATGGTAGTTTAAATAATCACTGTCTTACAGAATTGCTAGTTTAAACATGTGACACATTGTCTGCCACTGATTGTTTTGAGTATGAAACACCTCTACTGATTGATGTTTTAAATCGCATCATCAGCCGTTTGGCATATTTGAAACATATAGACGAGTAAATGTTTACCTATTTTAGACGATATCGGTGCAAAATACTTGTTCGTGGTAAGCCAGTAGTTTCACCTGCTGATGTCTTTGTTCAGAAAATATACACATACTAATCCATAGGCTAGGTTAGCCTAACAATATTTCAAAGGCGATGAAATGTATGGTGTTTAATTTATTAGACTTCTGTTCAGCAGCCAAATTTTATTTACAATAAAATTACATCAATTACAATAAAAATATTGGAGCATAGAACTTACACGATAACTTTTTGAGGGTATTGCAGGCCACTAGTATCGTTTCAATGTTCTTCCACGTTGGAGTTATCCATTTCTTCATCTCCCCTTTAAGAAGGCACTGCTGTTGAAGCCAAAGTATAAACTGGGCCCAGCTTTTTTCCGCTCAGTCTCCTCTCTTTGCAGGAATGCCTGCCATCTCATTTCCACTTTGAAGTCTTGGAGATTGATTGACTGGCCACGAGTTGTCATACAAGAAATTAATATAGCAAAAGTACTTCCAGCCTATGCAACAAGAATCACTCCACTGGTTTTGATACACGGTATACCAGCCAGGAAAGAAATGAGTTTTATAGGGCTGTGGGGGGAGCCGTAGATCTCCTAAAACTGAAGACATAGTCTACTTATAGTTTGTTAATAATTCTATATTGAAGTTGTGGAATTTACCAAGCAAATATTGGTTATCAAAATATTAATTAGAGTGCTGCCAGACTAAAATTTTTTTCATAGAGTGTAGCATCGCGAATTCCAAAAGGGTTTTAAGCATCCAAAATCGTATATTTTAATTTATTTCCTAAAATTTTTTCATAGATATGCAAATGTTCTGTTTTTTTTTTTTTTTGTTTAATCAAACGTTTACACTCTATTAAAATTTTTTCCCCAGCTTTCCTATTTTATCAGTCTTAAAAAAAACTTGTTTTTGGCAACGGGCTTCGGCCGTGCTAAGGGATTTTCTCCTCTATGGTAACCAACACCGGCTTCGCGTACCGTCTATGTGCTATGTTGAATAGTCCTTTTCATGTTTTTACCAGTGCTTTTTTCGTTATCCCATGCAAGAAAAGCTGAAGAAAACCACAGGAGAAATTCGATCACTTTTTTTAATTTATAATACCAACTTATTTCCTCTGGGATTTTTTGATATAAGGGAAGAGAAAAAAATTCTCACGGAATTATCATTCATCATATCATTGGGCTGTTTTTTTTTTTTAATTACATGGCAAAAAAACAACTTAAATTTAATATGTACTATTTTCATTCACAATAGTCGCACTAAATTTTTGCAGGGATGAAAGGCTTTTGTTTTTTCTTAACTTAAACAGAAAGTTAATTTCAAATGGAAATTGATATCACATCTTCATTCCACATTATAATTGTCGTCACATTCAAGTCGAGATGAAAAAATTTTACACTTATTTTCTTCTTTGCCAACAACAATTGAAGGTAACTAATATACTTCAGCTGGCCCGTAGGTCTCTAAGATGTGAAATGTATAAAAAGAAACAGATAATTGTTGTCAAAGAGGAGTTTGTAGTGCGAGCATTTTGATGTTGACCTGATGTGACGACGATTGTAATATGGGAGAGGGTTTAAGCGCGAGTTTTTTAATGTTGACTTGTTGTGACGACAATTTAAATATGGAAAATGGGTTTAAGCCTATGAAAGGTTTGAAAAAAAAATACTTTGTTTTTTAAGTTACATACCTAAGAGTTATTATTGCACTTTAGATTGTAAAATTATAATGTAAATTTGTTAGGCGGTTCAAATTATTTGAAGTATTTTGCATACATATGTACGTATCTAAATATACTGTTCTATATATTGGATGGAAACTGGTGCTGGTTAACAAAATTTTTGCAAAGTCTCTTAATTCCGTTTTAGTTGTGTTTATTTTTTTTTTTCTTTAGTTTTATTTTAACATTGCATGCATTTATTTCTTAATTTTATTTTAAAAACTCACAACACTAACAATTTTTCAAACTCTAACCCTAAATAGTACAAGCCATATAAATTGTCAATTGGTGGAAGGGAATACATATATAATTTGGAACGAAGTTTCTTGGTTAATATGAAAAGTAGAACCTTTGGTGCCCACGAAATTTATTCAAATATCATCTTCTGAATAACAATCTCTTATTATGAAGTTCGATGAAATGTCTACTCGACATGCAAAATTAGAGCTCTTATGTGCATATTGTCAACAACAGTTAAATACAGCCTGCATATACATATGTACATATCCACTTCACGGATAAATGGAACCTTCTCCATGCCCCAAGTTGTGGTAATAGGTGCGCCGCAAAGCATACTTTTTGCTCTTGCATGAAAGTAATTTCGACTATTTTCGCTAGAAATTAAAACTTTTCATTTGTGTGTTCTTTATTATAATTTAAATTTACAATTATCAAGTTTGAAATATTAACTTATTTATTTATTTGCTTTAAGAGCCAATTGAAAAACACAGCAAATATATTTTTTTAAAAGGTTCATTTTTGGACCTAAATTCAAGTTTGCTAAAACGATGAGTTTCATTCTCGTCCTTGAACTCGCAATTCATAAATTAGGTTTAATTAGTTCTTAAAAAGAAGAGCTTAACTTAAAGTATTCCCGAAAAAGATTATTGTAATATTTCAGATTTTTACACAGAGTACGTAACGTACATAATAATTATTATAACTATGCACTGTTTTATTTTATTCTTTCCTCCTAACATACAGACATATTCTGCAAATCGCAAGATTTAAAATCACAATAGTGATCTCGTAGTTTTCTACTATAAAGCAGAAAAGTTTACTGCGAAGTGATTTTCTCCAGAAGAGTGTGACCACCAGCTAGCAAAAAATTTACGCCTAATTTAGGCAAAACTAAAACCTGGAAATGCTCTGACTTAAAATTTAAAGTTTAGTAATTTTTTAAAATTATTTTATCGGGCTTTGGTTCGATTTTCCTTCTTCAGAATTGAGGAAGATTTTATTTTTCCGTAAAATAGTAATAATCAACATTTTTTAAAGACACGACGCTCGTCAGCACCCAAATCGCTTTGAGCCAGGGGCCGAATTCCGGTGTTCGTGATCGAATATACTCGATAGTAAAAACAATGTGAAGCAAAAAATAAAATAAGCAACAAAGACGCAGTATTCGATCACGAATGGCAGAATTTGGCTCCAGATCATGGCTAATTGCATACTAAGCAGCAGTACCTAGCCATGCTACTACCGGAGCTCTGTCTATCTCTGACTATCTATATTTAATTTTATGGACCAACTTTAAATTTAATCACTACATTTTTCTGTTGATTGGAATATATGTATTTTATATTCTCTCAGCAGCATCCAATTAATTTTTGTGCTTTTTGCTACAGAATCAGTGATGGCAGCGGTTTCAAGTTTTGCGCCGTGTCTAGCGATTTTTAAGCATTAATTTAATTATTTAATTTATTTTTAAACTTTAATTTAATTATAATTTCCATTTAATCTAACTTTATAATCTAAATACATACATATATGATTTCCAATTATTAAATATTTTATCGGGGTTGAGTTCGCTTTTACTTCCTCAAAATTGAGAAAAATTTTCTACCTGAGATCTGTCTTGTCTCTGACTGTCTACATTTAATCTTCTGGATTAACTTTCAGTTTTTTAGACCAAAAACGGCTAACAAATAAAAAGCAAAATCACAAAAGCGTTTCTTGCAATAGAAAACATTTACATTTTTTCTAAATTTCTTTAAATTTTATATTAAATTACTTTTTCAGGCTTAAGTTCAACCCTTGGGTTTTCACTACTTTTTAATTTGACACGTCCAAGGTTCATAGGGTGCTGATGAAGGGTGTTTGCTACCCAGAAACAGCCGGTTGTCCACCTAGTAAATAAATTTTACTTTTCTTTACTTAATTGATATTAATTGAAAGTAGTGACAAACTAAGGGTTGAACTTAAGCCTGAAAAAGTAATTTAATATAAATGTATTACAGAAGTTCGATAAAATTATAAATTTACAGTAAAATTTCTTTAAATTTTTATATAAAAAACTCCTTGATTTTTTATGTACTAAAAATAAATGAGAGTACAAAATTAAGAAAATGATTCCAAGAGAGCAGCCTCTTAGCTGACTGGTTTCAAATCACAGAAAATCAAAAAGTTTAACGTACAGACTGCATTTTTTATAATTTTAAATCATTCATTCGCAAAAAGTGATTTGCAAAACATGTCATGTGTAGCGAAACATTATTAGAGGTTTTTGAGCATTTGTGATTCTCATTGTGTTTATGGGAACATTAGAATATGTAATAAAGTTCAAACACTTTTCGACTCTTCTGATAAGTTGAGTAACATCAATGAAATGCCGGCAGCATGTAAAGGGTCTGCCATCTAACATTTTTTTTTCAACTAGTGCTTATTTTGTGAATGGTAACACTTAGCTCATGTCTGATTTGACAGATAATTAGTTTTATCCTTCCGCTGAACGAAGATGGTTATGTATACCCACAGGCCCAGTGGCATAATTGGGCCATTTTTCTTCGAAAATGAGCAAGAAGGGGTCGTTGTCAATGGCGATCGTTATCGGGCCATGTTGAAGGAATTTTTGTTCACAAAAATTGAAGAGGAGGATATTGGCAACATTTGATTTCAATAGGATGGCGCTACGTGCCACACAGCCGAAACTACACTCAATGTTTTGCGCCGTTTTCAAAAAAAAGTTATTTAGCGGACCCTTTAGAAGGCGGCTGAAAGACACAGTAAACAATTAATAAGGTCTATACATTTAAGAACAAATTGTTCTAAAATTTATATCAGCAACATTAAAATTTTTATCGAGAAAAAATGTCTCTAATTCTGAATTACTTGAAACCAAAAACCTGACAAGGTGGCAACACTACGGTCATTTTAAACGCTGACATTCAATTGTTTGTTTTAATTTTTAATATTTGTCTTCAATTTTTAATAATTGTGTAACATTTTTAGAAGCAAACATTTACAATTTATATCTGTTAATCAAGAAATTAGTTTTTGTTAAAAATTTACATGTTTTTGTGATTTTAAAAGCGCATTTTTCATTATCTCCCATAAGAAAAGCTGGTGAAAAACTTCAGCCTTTTTATAAAACGTACCTTTTTCCCCGGGAATCTTTTTCCACTGAAATTTGTATTCTTAATAGAAGGAATAAGAAAATAAAACTTCACGGAACTCTCGTCTACAATTTGGCTGATAGTCAAAAATTAGTGAGAAAAAAATATATTCTTTATTAATTCAGGTCCAAAAATTGACTTTACAAATGTTTTCTGTCTATATGCCGCCGACATACAGAAAAAAATCGAAAAATTCTTAAAAGAATGTTTGAAACTTAACCACTATTTACTTATTCCATAATTCCCACGAACAAAATGAGAATCAGAAATGTTCAAACAAACCATTAACACAGTAAACATTTTTTTTCGTTTGCAACTCTTTTTACTTTTCTTTGCAACCTTCTATAGGTACAACGAGTTACCATCATTTACAACGATTTGTGTTTTTGAAAGTATCATTTCGTTGATGCTAATCAACTCATCAACGAAATGTCGGCGGCATATAGACGGCTGAAAAAGATAGAAAACATTTGTAAGGTCTATTTTTGGACCTGAATTTGAATTAAAAAAATAATATTCAGATTTATTGTTTTTGTTGCCGTGATTTGCGAAAAGTACGAAACTTCAAAATCTCCTATACCTACGAACTCAATTTTAAAACAACGAATACTGTCGTTTTTAAACTAGGCCAAATACAATATAATAACGAAATGCCTTTAATGTACCTATTTATTTTTTTTAATTAAAAAAAATTTTTTTAGGTTATTGAAAAGATTTAGAATTGAAAACTACCTCTGCTTTAAATAGCATCTGAAATAACAAATTGCTAATGGAAGACTTTATATAATGGAAGACTATATATAACTATATAAAAACTATGAACATTCCCCTTGGAAAAAATTATGTACATATGTAGGTATTTAGATTACATTTAAACAACCATCCAATCAACTCAAGCAAAATGTAGCAGACCAAAAACCCCCATCACTTAACATTCGCATACATACATATTGCTCGCTGTTATTACTGCAAGCAGATGTTGACGTTTAAAGCCTTTTCTATTATACAACGATGTTCAACAACAGAATGTTTTACTGTTTTTCTCAACTTTGTTAACAGTTTCGTTTGTGGTGGTGATTTTAAGTAGAAACTCACCAAATGAGTCAATAAACAAATGTGTATTTTTCTGCACAGTACACGTATGGCTCGTTGGTCTAGGGGTATGATTCTCGCTTCGGGTGCGAGAGGTCCCGGGTTCAATTCCCGGACGAGCCCAGATGGTTATGTTTTGTTTTTCCGTGAAATAAAAAAAAGTAGAAGTATGGATGGAGTAATTTTTCTTCCTTTTTTTGTGTTGGTGGTGTGTGTGAATTTTTTTTTTTTCTTAAATATGTGAATGTATTTTAACATTCAGTGTTAAGTTTTATACATGCATTAATGTATGTATCCATATTTATACCTAGATGAACAGCACACATGATGACGTTTTTTTTTTTTTTTTTAGTAAATATTTAAGCATATTTACTCTGCATTAGAAGTTAAACAAAATATTAACTGTTAAGATAATTTTAGACATACGATTTTGCAGAAATGATTTGCTTCTTAAAGAGACCGTAAAATGTAAGCAGATTGTGGTTTTTTTTTTTTTGTACATTTTACAGCTGATGTTAGTGAATGATGGGCCAGATGGTAGTGTTTGTGACTGCCAACCTTCGTGGTTGTGAGTTCGTGTCCGGTCTGGAGACCTGTCCTTTTTTTATAGATATCGGGAGGTAAAAAGTGCTGATATTTAAAAAATTGCCACACATAAGAGGTAAAGAATTTATAATCATTTGATAAAATGACGTCAATAATACATTAAAATATCGTAGTAGTGCCAGGTTTTAACACTCAAGCGTGTTTAATAAATAAACCAGCAAGAACAGTGTCGGTCATTTGATGCATCATACGACCGACATTGCTGATGGGTTCATACATTGATCTATCATTTTCATGTAAACGTTCGTGTACGTGTGATTTCTTTTTTAAACCAGCGTTACCACTTCCGCAAAGTGATCATTCGAAATATTTTTTTCAAAATTGCCACAAAAATACCATACAATGCTATTAATTTCTTTACTATTAAATAAAAAAAAGTTTTCGGAAAATTTAAAAAAACCATGAATATAATAAATATTTTAGATACATTTAGATCTATGTAGGTATAATTAAAAGAAAAACAGTAGTCAGTATCAATTTTAAAAATAGAAAACTAAGCGCCTATTTCTCACCTGCGAACGTTGTCGTTCGTTCGCATAATTACATTGAAAGCAAAAACAATATTCAATATTTTGGTTTTGCTTCCAATGTAATTGTGCGAACGAACGACAACGTTCGCAGGTAAGAAATAGGCCCTAAATCATATGGATTTAGCAGCACCGTTTTTTTTTTTTTTTCAAAGAAAAAAGAACAAATGACCATATAAAAACACTAATGCATAAACGTGGTTCCAAATGAAATTGCCAAATTAAAACGAAAAAATGCGTTGTAATGGCAACACTCAAAACTATAAAATTACTTTGCATGTGTTAGTAATTAAGTTGTTAATGTGTTGTTAGTTTTTATCAGCCATTTCTTGTAGGGAAGTAAAGGGTGAGCAAATTTTAGGCTAGGAAATATATTGGCTTAAACTTTTTTTTCCGTAAATTCAGTTTTAAATGCAAACGCATTTATGAAAAAGTAATATAAAACACAAGTATTAAAAAGTGAAAGTAAATTTTAAAATTTCTTTACAAACACGCTTAAATATCGGCCAGCAAAATGGCTGCTTCAGAACGAGGAGATGCCACACATGTTTTTCCTACCAAGAAATTTATAATTAGATGCATCTTTTCTCGAAAAAAATATTTTCTTTGGGAAAGAAACCCCATAAGGATATACAAATGAAATGTTTATAAAATGAATTGCTATGGTCATTTTTTATGTGATTTTTATTGGTGTGATTAGCCGTCCAGGAACATGCTTTTTAAGGCTGGCGTATGTCGGACTTGAAATTATTATTTATGACTATTTAATTAACAAACATATATTTATATTTTTTTTTTTTTTTTTTTTTTTTTTTGTTTAACTGCTTCTTTTATATTAAAACTTGCGAACTATTTATTCTAAATTCTATCAGCTATTTTGCTGACTGGCAAAAATATTTAGGTGTAAAATGGCCAGTCCGCATTTTTATAAAAATGTTTACTAAAACTAAATGCTGCTGGTCAGCATTTTGTCTATATGTACACTTAACTTAATCCTACGTGGGTTCTGCGAGAATACATCACAACAGAATTATATAGTAGTTCCCGTAAACTGTGGTACAAAAACAAAAAGAATTTTTTTTCAATTCTGAGGATTAAAATCGAACTAAAGCCCGATAAAATAATTAAAATTTGTAAACCTATTTTAATACGCCTTTTCACCTCGCCTCATTTCGTTACCTTCTAGTTATAATAATATCAAAATGAAAATTCCAAGTCAAAATCAGAATAGAATTCAGTAGCATTCCAGACTTCCTTTCAAATAATTTTTTGATGCTGCAACTTATTATTTGTACGCTTTTATTTTATTGTAGATATTAACCCCCATATTCATAAAAAGTATTGAAGGTTTATTACACGTTTATTTGACAAATATTCCGTAGAAATACGTCAAATAAGAGCTTAATAAACTTACAATAATTATTATGAATATGGCCTTAAATATTCAAATTAAAAAGTAAATCTTTTGTAATAAGTTCAGGTTACATGTAAGATGCACACCACTGAAAATTTTTAAATTAACATTTTAATCATCTCCCCATAAGAGCAATATAATTCCTTTTTTTTTTCATTTCTTGAAACACCCTGTCCCTGTAAAAAACGAACAGATTTTCACTGGCACTCTTAATACATACATTTAAAATTGTATTTTTAAGAAAAATCTATAGATTACTTATTTAAGATTTATAGCAGATAATATTTCATTACATTATTTAAACATAAGCCATCGTCAACTAATTAAATCAAGCAAAAAAAAAAAAAAAAATATCAAAATTTAAAAAGTATACTTATATACTTATATTGAAATTAAAAAATTGGGTGGAGAAATTTTATTTATACATACAAAAACGTTACATACATATAAATTTTGTATTGACAATTTATTTCAAATATAAAAATTGTAAAAAAAAAAAAAAAATATTGGCTTTTTTACGAACACTGCACCAAAAAGCTACTTCCATGCATCATTATCATCATTATTGTTGTGGTTTTGAAATCATCTACTACTGTACAATTGAGAAAATTTTTGCTTTTTCCAAATTCCTATTCACATTTTGGTATTTGTCAGTACTGAAAAATTTATAAACTTTAAGTAAAGTTAAAAATTTAACACCTACACGAACGGGTAAAGTCGGGCATGAAAAATTTGTTTATTATATCAATTTTATAAGGGTATAAATAATGAAGATAAAAAATATTGATTGCAGAGCAGGGTGGCAACTCCGTCGAATTTGCATGCAGGTATTAATGTACATACATGCTTAAGAATTTGATTTAAATAGAAACGCTAAACTTTTTGTTTGCAACGTATCGTTTTACACCAGATTCGAAATCTGGCAAGTCAGTTGCTTTCTTCTTGAGCTTTCTTTCATGTTCGTACAGAGCAAGATCCAGAGCAAATGTAGCTTTTCTCAGTAGCGCGATATGGCAACACAAAACGGATTTCCAAGCGAAATCATTATACAACTAATAAGGGGCAACCTCTTCCCTACAATAAAAACAACTTCAAGAAAATTAGCATGCATTTTGTTTTTTTTTTTTTAATTTCTGAAAACTGTCAAAAAAACCACTGCTACAAACTTTACGGTATTTGTAGAAGAGAGATGCACAGAGTTTTCACCGATTTGCTATCTCGTTTATCTCTATATTCTTATGACGTCAGATGATTAACGGTTTAGCTAATGAGGCTATCTTATTAGTTGTATCATGAGCGAAACAAATCGCTCTCTCTCTCTCTCTTGCCGTAAATAACTTGTCGTGTGAAAATCATGATAAATAGCGGGTAGGTTAGGTTAGGTTGAATGGAGGGGTACGTCTGCCCATGTCTTACGACATACACCTAAGCCAATATAGGCTTGTTGTGCGCTCCGTGGGTTTAACCGTGAACCAGTTTGACTCATAGGTCTATAGGAACTCCGTGTCATTCACAAAGTTCCTTAGTTTCCTCCAGCATACGCCCCGTAATTGAATTATGTCTGGTAAGGTGTCTCTCCCAAAATGTCGGGATCGTATTTGTGAGAAAGCGGGGCACTGACATAAATAGTGCTCCAATGTTTCGCTTTCCTCCTCACAAGCTCTACATTCATCTCCTCCCGCTATTCCTATGCGGCTATAAATAGCGGGTAAATATTAAACTATTTGTACATTTAAGACCTGATTCTCATTGTCACGTCACTTATGTAATTGTGACGGTGGCTGTTAAAGTTCTCTCTTCTCTTAGTCGCTTAACACAGACAGATACGCATTCTAGTAGTCACAAAAACTGATAATTGTCATGAGAAGTGACAAGACTGTTACTTTGCTTTTGATAGTGACAATTGCCACAGTACGATCAGACCCTTAAAATAGCATTGGTACAAACAAAAAAAACATTTTTTTTATTGTAACAAGAAAATACTTGTCTAGGGGCCGTTTTTACAACTTAAAAAGTGTTGCCGCTTTGTGCAGAATCGTTGAATGACGTGCCAATCCGAAAATTTTGTATATTTTGTTTCTGCCCGCCGCAAATTAATATGACAAATAGCTTAATGAAAGTAATATTCGTTCGTGTAAACTTTGTTTCCAGGGCGGATCAACTACAGGTGGTTGCAATTCAACGCGCTTCAACATTTTCTCTCGAGTTGTCATACGTTTTGTTTTCGTTCCACATCAGCTTTGACAACTCGAGAAAATAAAAATCGTGGAACAATGTTTAAGCGAATTGGGATGCGGGCACCTGTAGTGAATTCGGCTTGCTAGCTTCGATCAAATCAATTATTGTCAATAATGTACATACATATGTACAGGTATTTGATAATTCATAGTCGCCATATTGAAAAACAAAAAATACAAATTAACTAAAACATACTTAACATTAATGTTCGTCTTTTCTAAATACAAATGCTATTTGCGCTAATTTCTACAGCTAGTTTTTTAAACAATTTTTATACACAAACTTCATTTTTTTTACAACATTTTTAATTAATTTTTTGTATATTTTGTTTATAACCTCGATATTTTTTTTAACACTTGCACGCACTTTATAAAATAACAATTGTCTTATGTCAATTTTATTAAATAAACAATTAAAACAAACAATTGTTTGCAGCAATTTGATAATTTACTGCGAATATGGATGTACATGTTTACACAATTCGAAAGTAGAAATGTTTGAATTTATATTTTTGCTTCGAATCGAATTACGGAAGTTAATGATCAGCTGATTATAGACTTCTCACATCTGTTATCATCTGACGTCTGCCATCAACTTTCAAAAACGTTGAAATTGGAAATTTTTTCTAAGAAAAATTGTTTAACATTCCAAAATCAAATGTATTGCTAACGTATTGATAGCGAAAAATCAATGCAATAAATATAAGTGCGGGGTATCCAGCGGGAAGGGTTGAGGATCCACCGAGATTTCTGCTCACGCATGAGCTAGCGCGGAAGTCGCGCTGGGCAATACCCTCGTAACATAAATTCAAAAAAAAAAAAAAAACGCGAAATTGCACTACAACTTCCTTCCTGTGGCAAAAAAAAATAGAAAAGAATGCGTGTCGCTTCCACTCTGGCTCTCATGTTCGGACCGGTGTCTGAAAGTCTATTTTGGTTTTTTTTACTAAAAGGTCCGCCAAATAACACGGCACGTAGCGCCGTCCTGTTGAAACCAAATGTTGCCAATATCCTCCTCTTCAATTTTTGTGAACAAAAATTCGTTCAACATGGCCCGATAACGATCGCCATTAACAATGGCCACTTCTTGCTCATTTTCGAAGAAAAATTTACCAAAATCTGCACCAAACAGTGACTCGTTTTGGGTGCGTCGGTTTTTCAATGTATGCGTGCGTGCGGGTTTTCTGTGCCCCAAATGCGACAATTTTGTTTGTTTACATACCCGCCAACATCAAAATGAGTTTCATCTGAAAAGATGATTTTTTTTTTTTGCAAAATTCGATCGCAGGTCCAGTTAGCGAAGCGTATACACAACCATATTCGCTCAGCGGCAGGATAAAACGAATTATCTGTCAAATCAGACATGAACTAAGTGTTAGCATTCACGAAATAAGCACTAGTTGAAAAAAAAACGGTATATGGCGCACCCTGTATTGTCATTTGGTGCCAAGTCACATTGCAAATATTTGCGTCTCTGAAAACCCACACGTTATCTTATAGAAGCCAATGCACCCATTACGAGTGACTTCTTGGTGCGGCTTGTGGAACGCAGGCATGATTGGCTCATATTTCTTGGAAAATGAGGACGTGGCAATCATTCCGGTAGATGGAGACACCGATTGCACCATGATAACCGATTTTTTGTGCCCTCTCTTTTCTTGGTATTGTTTGTCAATGATGTTTGGTTTCAAAAGGATGGTGCAACTTGCCACATTTGATGGCCGTTTAATTAGCCGAAATGTTAATTGGCCAACATGAAACTGCAATTTGACAACATTGAACTATTTTCTGCGGGGCGCCGTTAAAGTCAAGTATTATGCCGACAAACTGGAGACAATTGAGCAACCGCGAAAATTACCGCCCAATTGCAATATGCTCTGCACTCTCCAAGATAATGGAAAGTATGATTAACTCCCACCTTGTGAAGTATCTAGAGTTGCATAATTTACTTTGCGACCGACAGTATGGCTTCCGCAGGGGTCGCTTTATAGATGACCTGTTAGCATACCTTTCAGAAAAGTGGTGCTATTCCATCCACCATTTTGGTGAGAGTAAAGTGGTGCATGGTGCACTACTGTCGAAACTCATTGATTTTGGTGTCGGTAATGACTTCTCTCGATTCATATCGAGTTTCCTCAGAGACCGCACTATACGGGGGTACTACAAAGTTCCGTTCTTTCTCCCACGCTATTTCCTGTCTTTCTCCACAATCTTCTCTGTCAAACTTCAAACCCAGAATTTGTTATTCGTATTCATTCACTTCACTTCATTCGGTCTCCTCACTATTTATGCCACCTATGTACATATGTATATCCGAGCGAAAATGGAATACAACTCTCATGTTTGGGCCGCTGCCTCAAAGTCTATTTTAGGGCTACTCGACCGTGAGTAGGAGAGGGCGAAGAAGCTTATCAGTGACAGTAAGGTATTCAACTCTATTGATTCAATGGAGCAAAATCTTTTTGGACACTTATAAATTCAGGGCCAGTAGCTTAAATCTGTAGCTCTATATATACATATATGTATTTTTTTTTTTTCTTAAAAGCTGTATGAATCAGCACAATAATTTAATTCTTTTTGATATAAATTAACCTTAAGTTGGCCACATTTGAATTTGTGCGCCACAATGAAAGAGAAAAGCAGCTTATAAGTTGTATAATAGTCGAATTTATTGGAAAGAAAAACCATAATGAAAAAAGATTTTTCGAAATCAGTTGCCATTGCCTTTTAGCAATCAAAGGAACTGCCTAAAGGCAGTTATAATATAAAAGGTGAGCACATCATCGATTCTGAAACCAAAGAAATTAACCCCTTTTTTTCTTTTGGTTCCCTTAACCCCTAAATAATTGTAATTGCTTTCGAGTGACTATAATTATTCATCCATCTAAAGATTGGCATCACCTTCATTTAATACATTCCGCTGCCACTCAAAACCTGGAGTTAATAATACTTCAAACTATTTCAGGATGTGTTACACTAAGACGTATGTACACAAACACTACCTTCTTTCCTCCTCCCCAAAATCTATTTTCCTAGTTCAACAACACAATACGATGCGCATGCATAAATAGAAGTCGTCCCCTGAGTACTGATCCAACTTAACAAAAAAATAAATAAAAAGTGTTAAGGCCAATCTTCGAGATGTCACTGTCCAGATGTGACCCCATACACTCGAAAGTTGTTCCGATCGAATTGGATAACCATGAGGCCAGCCGCGGCAGCCATATGAAAGAAATTTTTTATACTAAAAAAAAAAATATCTTAAGCTTCAAAAAGTTATTGAATGAAAAAATTAAGCACTTACCAATTGAAATCCTGGGGTTTGTTCAACGAATGGTCCTCACAATATCAACTTAAAATTAGTTCGATGAGATTTTACGACAATTATCGAATGTTTCCCATAAGAAGAAAATAAAGAGATGCCACTCTTTCAAGTTTTTTGTTTCAAAGACATTCATTATTAGAATAGAGAGACAGAGAGACAGAGAGAGAGAGAGAGAGAGAGAGATTGCTCAGATAAATGTATTTGCCAGAAGAAAGAAATTCCCTGAGAATTTTCATAATTTGCCTGATAATAGAAAATAGTTTGGGAGTTTTGTGTGTGCACTGACAATTTTTGTGAGTAATAGACAATTAATCACTTTATTTTAACAGATCTGATGTACATAATAATTTAATAACAGCGACAATAACAACCAAACTCGTATTAATGAAGGAATAAGCTTTTATTACAGCACTCGGCTTTTATACAATATACAAATACATTTATTTTTTACTAAAACGAATGCACTCACTTTCTTACCAATTCTGTTATGGAAAAAAAAATCTTGCTTATGCCGCCACCAAGATAATTAAAACGAAACGAAAAGTTTTTTTTTTTTTTTGTGCGTAACAAATAATTAAGTATATTTGTTTGTATATTAATAGAAAAAAACACAAAAACGAAACAAAACAAAAACAATAAAATTTGTAGTAGAATTTGTTCCTGTTCTGTCGATTGTCATGTTCCTTTAGCTGTGTTAGTTTTTATACATTAAACAGTGCTTGCATTTGATGCCCAAGGAGATGACGAAGAGAGTTCTCTGCCACATTTAGATGGATTTACTTCTAAATTGCCACCCGGATACTTGACACATGGTTTGCCAACAGTAAAGGATGTAGCGCCAGCCATCACGCCCATGGAACAAAAGAAGGAGCAGGAGGAGAAAAAAGAGAGTAAGATTTTCTATAACATGGCATAAGTTAATAATTGTTTAATTGTTAATTTAATTGTTTGTTCATTAATCAACCATCGTTTTAGTTAAGGAACTATCTGAGGAGCAGAAGCAAACGATCATTTTATCCGAGGACTTCCAGAGGTTTGTAATACGTGCTGGCCGCATTATGGAGCGTGCTATATCTGAAAATGTAGACATCTATTTGGATTATATTCGTGGTGGTGAGAATGAAGAGGCAAACGATGAAAAATCACATGCACGCCTCTCATTAAATCGTGTTTTCTATGATGATCGCTGGTCGAAAAATCGCTGTATTACATGTATGGACTGGTCAACACATTTTCCAGAATTGGTTGTTGCTTCGTATCACAATAATGAGGTATGTTGCTATCGAATTTCGTTAATGCTAATCCACTCATTAGTAGATCGGAATAATTTTAAAAGAATGTTTGAAACCCAACAACTTATTCCAAAATTCTCATAAACAAAATGAGAATCAGAAATGTTCAAACAGACCTTTAATACAGAAAACATTTTTTCGTCTTTTACTTTACTTTTCTTAACTTAAGGTCTATTTTTAGACCTAAAATAATACATTTCAATTGGCTCTTAAAGCAAATAAGTAATTGTATGATTTTTATTTGAGCTTTTTAATTTTTGAAAAAACTCATTTCTGCAGCTTCAGATTGTTTTTTATACATATGTATGTATATAAAATTTATTAACAACATTATTCAATATTTCGAATTAATTTAATTAGAAATATTATCCTAAAGGTGCTAACAAACTGTTAGCGAAATAATGAATAATATTGTTAATAAATTTCATTAAAAAAAACGATCTGAAGCTGCACAAATTAGTTTTTCGCAAACAAATAATTAAAGCTTGGTATAGACCAATATAAGATCTTACAATATTGTCAGAAAATTTATAGAATATTTTTAACCAATCGTGAGAACTTACAATCTGCATTGGCAGGCCACCTACCTAACAATTAATTGTCAGTTAACTGTCAATCGTCTGAACATTTCGGCATCAGCATTGCTAGTACATTGTCAGGCATTTACATACATATTGTAAGATGCATAAATTCTCAACACCTTACAATGACGTCATTGTCACAGTAATGAGAAAGAATATTAAAGAAAAATGTGTGTGTACGAAAGAGAGAGAAAAAACAAGAGGATAGTAAAAATGTGAGTACGAGAGGTAAAAAGTTGCAGAAAAGAGAATAAAAAATTAAAAACATGGTTATTGAGCGAGAAAAATAAAGAATGAATAATGGCATGTGTGTGCGTGTGTGTATTTTGATAATGACAACAATTGGCTGGCAATTTTTGATACGTAGAAAATTTATTGCCAGGCAATTGTCTGGCAATGAAATTGTAAGATTTTCTTGCAATTGTCTGAACTGATAATTTTCTTAATGCTGACAATTTTGTGTTTCTAGTAGATTGCCAGCACGATTGCCGAAGCTCAAGTTCATTTTTGAGTATAGAAAATATTGATGATTTTTATAAGTAGTTAGAAGATCATGAATAGCAAGAAAATATTTTTTTCATTTATTGTGTAGTGTTATTTGAGCTTAAGGTTTTTTCTTTTATCTGTAACTTCAATACATATTCGCCAATATTTCGCCCTCTCCTTCGAATAGCCTCTTCAGGTCAATAATATTAAAAAAAAAAAATGCTGAAGAAAAAAAAAAGAAATTAATAAGAAATTCCCTCACACAGGAAAGCCCTAATGAGCCGGATGGCGTTGTAATGGTTTGGAATACAAAATTCAAAAAAACCACTCCAGAAGACGTGTTTCATTGTCAAAGTGCTGTTATGTCTACATGTTTCGCCAAGTTTAATCCCAATCTGATTTTGGGTGGCACCTATTCCGGTCAAGTTGTATTGTGGGATAATCGTGTACAAAAACGTACACCCATTCAGCGCACACCCCTTTCAGCGGCAGCTCACACACATCCTGTTTATTGTCTACAAATGGTTGGCACACAAAATGCCCATAATGTCATTTCGATTTCATCAGATGGAAAATTATGCTCTTGGAGTTTGGATATGTTGTCACAACCGCAAGATACTTTAGAATTGCAACAGAGTCAGAAAAAGGCTATAGCCATTACCTGCATGGCATTTCCAGCCAACGAAATAAATAGTTTAGTGATGGGCAGTGAAGACGGTTATGTTTATTCTGGTAAGTGAGAGAGTCAGTAGGATGTAAAATAAACTTTACGAAGGTTAATGTATCTGTGTATTGTTACAGCATCCCGGCATGGTCTACGCTCTGGTGTCAATGAGACATTTGAGAAACACGTTGGTCCTGTTACCGGCATCTCCACACACTATAACCAGTCATCGCCCGATTTTGGCCATTTATTCCTTACATCTTCCATTGATTGGACTATTAAGTTGTGGTCGTTGAAGGATCCCAAGCCTTTGTACTCTTTTGAGGATAACTCTGATTATGTCATGGACGTAGCCTGGTCTCCCACTCATCCTTCCCTATTTGCTGCTGTCGATGGTAGCGGTCGTCTTGATTTATGGAATCTGAATCAAGATACCGAAGTACCCACAGTATCAGTGATTGTTGATGGTGCTCCGGCTTTGAATCGCGTCTCATGGATGCCAAATGGCCAGCATGTCACAGTTGGTGACGATGGTGGCCATTTGTATGTCTACGATGTGGCAGAGCATTTAGCACAACCTTCAAGGGATGAATGGTCTAGATTTAATGCTACTTTAAATGAGCTCAAAATTAATCAAAGTGATGAAGTTTAAGCAGAAGAAAAAGGCCCGTAGTGAAAATAAATGAACAAATCATGGTTTATGTTTATACAGCTTTAAAAAAGACTTTTATATGAAATTGTTTTAAATAACAATTTTATAATAATTAAATATCCCCTAAATTCCTTTTTCTCTTTGTTTATAATGATTTTTTTTTTTTTATCAACTACCTGTGGAATAAATACAAATAATTATTTTCGTTCGCAAATAATTTATAAAACAAATTTTACAACTTTCGACTGCAATTTTTTTTTTTTTTTACTAATGTATTATTTTAGAACTGAAAATAGATCTTATTAATGTTTTCTGTCTTTTTCAGCTGTCTATTGGCCGCCGACGTTTCGTTGATACTCAACTCAACTCAGCAGTAGACTCGAAAAATCGTAAAAGAATGTTTTGGTTGAAACCCAACTACTTACTTATTCCAAAATTCTGATGAACAAAATGAGAATCAGAAATATTCAAACAAACCAATTGAAATGTATTATTTCAGGTCCAAAAATAGACCGTTCTAATGTTTTCTGTCTTTTTTAGACCTGAATTAATACATTTCAATCGGCTCTTAAAGCAAATAAATAATTAAGTTCATGTTCAAACAAATCTTTAATACAAAAAACAAAACATTTTTTCTTTTTCGTCTTGCAACACTTCTACTTTTCTTAACAAAAAAATAGACGGCTGAAAGACAGAAAACATTAATATGGTATATTTTTAGACCTAAAATAATACATTTCAATTGGCTCTAAAAGCAAATAAATAATTCAAGTTCATTTTTTACCAATTTTGCATTTTAAAGGGAAACGGATACAAGTCCGTAAAAATGTGTCGCGATAACAGTGGAAAATCACTCTTCGTTGCACATCTGCACAGCTACAAAGCGTGAGCATCTTTTAAAAAGTGTTTGCAAAATTAATTATGTATAACAGCTGTTTTTAGAGTAAACGAAAAAAGAAACATTTATTTATTTCTTTTATTAAGAAGAAAGCTTACACAATTAACCGCAAATTAGTTATTTTCCGGTGAAAACTCAGATCTTTTTTACTTCTGCATCTGTCCAGCTAACTGTTTGAATTTGATTTTTTATTTTATTTATTTTTTTTTTTTTCTTGCAACACTAATTATATCAGCTGATGGTAGTGTAGAGACCTCGTATTATTGACCCCGTACTATTTAGGCAAAGTTCGGTAAAGTGAAAGCAATCGTGAATTTCTCGTGTTGATAACCTCTGTCTCAGCATGCTGTACAATAATGATTAAGCTCTTAATTAGGCAGATCAGGAAGCAGCATCAGGTTTTAGATCTTTCCGCATTAAACTAAAGATGCCTGGACACTTGAGAGCTTGAGGCAGGTCAGGATTGCCATGACGTTCGTTTTATTTATTTTTATTGAAAATCATTTAAAATGCCAATTATTTTCATTTTTTACTTGGCAGCACTTTCTAAGCTTTTAAGATGGTTTTAGCAAAATAATTTTGTGTGATAAAACCAGGTTTTAAGGATTGATTTTAACGTTAAAACCAAATGTTACTTAAAACCAGCCAGTATGAAATATTTCTTTGCGTAGTCCTACCACCATCAATTTAATTACAGCACAGGGAGGGTGCGCAGCGGCTCTGCCGCCGTAAATCTGTTTAAACACAGGAGTTTAATTCTCTTGATTGTGAAAAACACACGGTGGCCAAATTATGGCATACGTGATACGGAATGAATTCCGTCACTTATGCTGTATATTTATTGTTTATTTTCTTTTATATTATTTTTAGTCGATAGTTTATTCGATTACGTGTGCAGTGATACGGCCCCAGCTGCTTTAAAATTGACAAACTTTGCAACTAACAATCTGCAATGGTTTCTGGTTGTGCAAAACTTAGTTTCAAGTACTTTGTTGTTGTGGTCTTGCAAAGTATAATACGTATGCTAGATTCAAGCGTTTTCAACGAAGAGTTTGCTACGAGAAGTGATTGCCACTAATATAATTTCGCAAGAATTTTTTGTTTTTGATGAACCTAATATTTGCTATTAAAAATCCAATTAAAATCTCTTAATGGCTTCTGTCTAGCTTTTCTGGCGTCTATGACGCCTACTGGCTCACAAAGAACCTTGATGAAGAACTGTGTTCGAATCCAACTAACGAGATGAGTTGCATCAACGAAATGTCGGCGACATAAGCTACCAGAAAAGCTAAACTGAAAAGAAAAGAAAATAAAAAATGTATTGCTGAGCAGATAGTTTATTTTTTATTTTGTGAAATTGTGTTTCAAATTTTCGATCTTATTTTATAACATTTTATAGAATAACACCCTAATTCACAAAAATTATTACAGGCTTATTTATAAGACTGTTATTTGACATATTTGTATGGAAAATCTGTCAAATAAGAGCTTTATAAACCTGTTATAATTTTTATGAATTAGACAGTAAGATCGCAAGTTTTAAACATCAATTTCATTGCTTTTATTATTTTTCTTTTGCGAGTATTAAAGGTATTCATTTCAGCTTTTTCCCCCTGTTGGAAAAGTGAAAAATGAACACGTATATTATAAAAATTGACATAAAACAAGAGCTTTCCCTCTTTTAAAACTACAAATAAATTGTTTAACAATTTCAATTGGTATTATAGTTTTTATTTTTATATTTTTGTACGAAAAACTTGAATTGATTGGCCTTTATCGTAGATGGCGAATTTAAAAAAACGCATGCGAAAGTTTTGTGACACCAGACTATTGCATTCGTTCTTTTCAATTCGGCAACTATAATAAAAGTCGTTTTTTTTAAAACGAAGTAAAACCATAAGAATGAATTGAATCGATAAAAAGAAGGAAAAAACAGTTGTCTAAAAAAATTTAGTGGCAATTTCTCCTTAAAAACAAAATGCAATTTCATAAATAAATATATTGTATGAAAAAAAAATTAAATATACAACTAAAATTAATATATATTATGTAATAAGCCGATCGACATTAATATTTATTGAAGCAAAATTATACTAAATATACATAAAACTTATTGGAATTCAATTTACCGGCTTTCTATGCAGTTGTTTGTTATCACTGGTAAGTATTTTAAATTACAATTGTTAATAATTTTATCGGGCTTGAATTCGATTTTTACTTTCCCAAAGTTGAGAAAGATTTTTTTTTTTTTTTTTTTTTGTGATAAAATTGGAGTGATCAACATTTTTAAAGAAGACAAGAAAAATAAAGTTGAAGACTTACAGGCTGTTTCACGGCCACCACCACCACATCGCTCATCAGCATCCAAATTTGCTTCGAACCCAGGCCTAATTATGTACTACTTTTTAAGCAGCAGCGCTCAGCCAACTTCAGCAAAGTGATCATCCGAAATCTTTTTTTTTTTTCAAAATGCTCCAAAAAACTATTAATTTCTTTATTATTAAATAAAAAAGGGGGTTTTCGAAAAATTTCAAAACAATACAAAGAGAATAGAATAAGCTATTTTGGAGACACATTTGGATAAAATTAAAAGAAAAACAGTAGTCAGTAACAGTTTTGACAATCATATAGAAAAAACTTCCGCAGCACCATTTGTTTCAAAGAAAAGAGGACAAATGAAATTTTCCAAATGAAATTATCAAATTAATGCGGGAAAATCAAAATATTAACAAAATCATTGTAATGGCAACACTGAAAGCTCTAAAATTGCTTTGCATGTGTTGGTAATTAAGTTGTTAATGGGTTAGTTTCCATCAGCTATTTCTTGCTTCTTGCGTCTTTTTTTTACAATAGCGGTAGTCAGCGTTTGGTGCGTTTTTGGTTGCGACTATATTACAACTGATATTGAGCACCCTTTTTAACAACTTTGCAAATTTTATTGCACTCCAAATAACAGCTGATAAATTAATACACAATTTTTAATTTTTCACGTTTTATTTAATTTTTTTTTTTTTGTTTGTTTTTTTGTAATTGCTGCTGGCTCCATCTCTACAATTTTTTATTTGCTTTGTTTCAAAATGTCAGCTGTTCGAGTGTCAGTGTTGCAAACGCAATACTCATGCGAAAAAAGCAACACGTAATTAGCAGTGCGTAAATGCAAAAATATTGCGAGTGCAACCTTGTATATTTTGTTGTTGGGTTGCAAAGAAAAAGCAACGATTTCTTGCATTCGCACTTACGCAAGACATTTGCACCAAATAATGAACTGCGCTAATACTCTGTTTCGTTTAAAGGATATGCATTTTTTTAATGTCGATGTTAGGCATTTTAAGCCTTTGCTGGTGCTATATTTCTCACCCCAACTGTACATAAGGACGGTGGGCGTGAATTTTGTACAACATGTTTGCATTTTTCTTAATAAAAGTATTTTATAGCAGTGCACCAGCTTCTATTTTTGTCAACCATTATATTTTTAGTCAAAACACTGAGCAGCGTTTGAAATTGAAAAATAGAAACTGTTGTCCACCATGTCTTCCAGCAGGCAGATAATTGTTATTTTATGTTATTAAGCTGCTGAAAGAATATCGTTAGCAAATGTGGGAATAAAAATCCATCCATATGGCACATTATAATATTGTGATTCACCTCATTATGAATCCAAAAGTAAAATTGAGTTAAATTGAACGCTAAAGAATTTGTTGGCCTTTCTTTTATTTAACTCATTTCATAAAGTCGCTTGGAGATTAGTGCGATATAAAGTTGTTGTACCCATTTAATTTGTTTTGCCAATTGTTATAAAAGTACAAATGAGTAATTCGTATGTATAATGCACAAACACACATGAAGATCGAAATCAATAAAGTATATTTATAATTTTCATTTTGAAGCAACGTACTTTAAATTCGAAAAAAGAAAAGAGAGAATATGAGTCAAATGCTTTTAAAATCGTCGCTTCTACAATAATTATTTAAACAAAGATTTGCTTTGTGAATAAGCGGCGGGCCACCCGTGCAGACAGACAGAATTGTTCCCATAGAAAATCTTTAATCATCATCAAATCAAAAGAAGTTATCAAAGTAAAAACATCATGAACAATTTTAGTCGTAATAAATCTGGCAGTAAATATGAAGATCAAATGAAACTTAGAAAAACGAAATTGGAAAAAATGCGCAAAGAAAGAGAACTGTTGCAGTCGGATAAAACCAAATGCGAGCAGACAGTTCAGGAGAATTTGGCAAACAGTCGAATGAAAAGAGAAATACGCACAAAAGCTGCAACAATAAATGATGTGTGGGTTGACCGGGCGACCGTTGCACAGTGGGGCCAAACACAAAAACAGGGTAATAAATCTGTATCTTTAAAACGTGCCGTCTGATTATTAAACAAAGTAAGAAGGAATCGTAGACGAGGAGCTAGCCTTTAAGAATAATACAATTTTAACCAGTCTGCTGCAGGGCACGGTGACTCAGAGGGTGTTAAAATTGACTACGTCGGGTATGAAAATTTTTGTTGGCGATTTAAACAAATTTACACTTACGTAAAGCTTGTCGAGAGACTAAATGCTCGTGTGTTCTGTGAAAATTTTGCTTCAAAAACGTTTAAAATTTTCGTTTGAAACTGCATTCGTGTCCAGAAACAAAGTAACATTTGTTTTACCATTTTAGCATTGTTTTTTTTTTTAACAAACACAAAATTGCAAAGCTTTCGGCTTGTGTGCAGAAACACCCAAAGCCTTCGGCTGGACTCGAACCTATTCATCCATCGAGGCGCTCAATGAATGAAAACAAAAACTTTATGTGCGGAAGCACCGTATACTTTTTTATCCCTTTCACCTGTAACACTCACAAGCTCAATGTTATGGACAAGTACTAAAGCACTATTTTTAGGTTTCCGTCCTCATAGAGCGAAAACGGAACGCTACTACTGAGACCTCTACGTCCTTCTGTTCGTCACAGGCCCCATTCTCCCAAACGATAAGAACTAGAGAGCTACATATGTTTGAACGGCCGCCACAAGAACAAATACTAACAAGTAAGAGTGCTATATCCGGCTAGGCCGAATCTTAAATACCCTTCACAATGATATATGTATGTACCATTCTGATTGATTTTTGGTGCCAAAAGTTGTTTTATTTGGCTTATAAAGCCGATTTCTTGAAAAATCGGGAGACGCTATATCGGGTATATATGGGCCGATTTCAAAAATTCTTCGATTTTTGGGATCTAATGGGCATTAAAAATTATATAGCTAACTTTTTAGGGAACATTTTTTTTTTTCAAAAATCTCACCAAAAAAATGGCCAAAAATACCCCTCAAAACCCGGTTTTTTGATATATCTCGGCTATCCATGGACCGATCTTACTGAATTTTAATAGCAGATTCAACACATTTTAGCGAAAGAATGAGGTTTCTATCTCAAACCGTTATCTCAGAAACAGTATTTCAACGACTACAGACGGACATCGCTTAATCTCTATTGATTCTGATCCAGAATATATATACTTTATGGGGTTTTAGATGGTTATTTCAATGCGTTACACATGGAATCACAAAATTATATATACTCTTACACAGTTTTGTGAAGGGTATAAAAATGTTGAACCAATCCGGTAAAAGTGGTGCCAACAAAACACAATTTATGACAAAATGTGTTGATCTGTTTAAAACAGCGCACAGCTTCCAACGAAACAACAACTATTTAAAGTATTTGTTATTTTAATTTAAACAACATTTTTTAAATAACATGGCTCATCTAAGGGCTTCTCTTATAAATGAATTCCATGTCTTCGTCATCAGACAAAGGCGATGAGTCTAGCATTGCACTGAAACTTACTTCTTTGAGATTGGAAATGGTGTAACGGTAACTGTCTATGGGGAGCGATATCATGATATGATTAAAACCTTTTTAATGCCACAACTGCATGTTTTGTACTTGATTAATATTTATTACCAACAAGAGGGCGCCACATCGCATACAGCCAAAGCTACAATGGAATTACTGCGCGAGACCTCTTTCCACAACAATTTATGTCAAGAAATGGTGATAATGATTGGCCTCCACGGTCGCTTGACCTGATTGCCTGAACTACTTTTTGTGGAGATATCTGAAAAGCAAGACTTATGCAAACAAACAAACCAGAAATGCTGGAGCAACTCAAACAAAATATTCGTGATGAAATCAATGAAATACCGCGCGAGATGTGTGAGAATGTAATGAAAAATATGATCCAAAAGGGCTTTTTCGGACATATAGCTGATAGTGTATTAAATACATAATTGCCGACATTGAATAAAACATTTATCCATGTAAGATCCATTCTCTTCCAGTAGTATGCCTTCCCGGCGGACACCCTGTTTTTGCAAAAGCCAATAAAATTTGGCCATACCTGAGGCATGACAAATGACAAACAAGCCGGTTAAAACTTCGTTATTTTTAAAGGCTAGGCCCTTGTCCATGATTCCTTTCTACATTGTTTTACAATCAGCACGTTTCCAAGATACAGATTTATTATCCTTGTTTGCCTTTGGCCCCACTGTACGTTGGTTGATATTTTTTTTATTTAACTTATCTATTCAAAATCCAAAACAGCGAAATAGACAAAATTCAGCAGGAAATCAATGCACTCGCTGAAGATGCAAAAACTTCTCAGGCTGCAATTACGAGCAGAGAAACAAGCCAAGAAGAAGAGGAAAGGTAAATACATTGTTTAGCTGTTCAGCTTTAACTTTACACTTAAAAATTAATTCTTAAATAGTTTGTTACGTGCTTTAAAAGCCGCGAAGTATTAATACGAATCCTAAAATCTATTTCGTTTTTCGTACTTTTCTACCGGTCAATATGTCGAAATTCGTTGATGTCAGTGTTGCCAGTTTAGGCGGTTTCCCCCTAGATATCATTCGGCTAACTTTTTCAGGACAGTGGAACGAAACCTCGATAAAATTATTTACATAAATATGATATATCCCAAAAGTAATGCATTACACTTGTTAAATGTGTAATTAAAATAAAAAACCCATAGTTGTATGCTTACAAAAGTAGTTGAAATCGTTACATTCGAGGAATATAAAAATATGCCCAAAAAAATGTTCAAGTAATTGTTTTTTATTAATTTTATTTATCTTCTACCTTATTTCCTTTTGTGTTGCAAAGTTTTCGGTTTACCTCTGGTAGGTAATAAAAAGGTACAAGTAATTTAAATAATACAAGTAATTTAAATAGATGTTGTGTTACATCATGATATTGAATCAAGTTATTATTTCTGCACGAATTTAGCTTGTTTTCAAATCAAATTTTGCTCATGCCAATTTTAGTTACCAAACATCACTTAAACCAAAACAAACAAAAAAATAAGTAAATAAAAATTATTTATCATGTTCGGCCCATCTGGGATTCGAACTTGAATCTCTTGGCGTAATAGTTGGCGCTGTATAATAATGAGTTATATATGTAACACACAAAAAGAGAATTATAACGCATGTAATGCAAATAATGGCAGATATATAAATATAGTTACAATGTAATGCAGCCAATAAGCACTTGCTATATAAATTGTAAGTGAAGTTTTCGGTGGTATACTACAAACATTAGTTACTAAAAATAGATTGTTCTTTTAAGTAATTTATAAACTGTATAATGTTGACCTTTAATATTAACATTTTATTTATAAAGTGAGTTCGGCTTGAGGTCCTTTAGTAAATAATTTTACACCAAATTTAAATTGATATAGCAATTATTTTATTATCTCCAATATTTCGGCCAACTTTGTTGGTCATCCTCCGGGAGTTATGTTTTTATATTTATTTTATTATATTAGTAGTGTCGTAAGTAACGTAAGGCGAGAAACGTTACTTACGTTAACAACTGACGACTCTACTAATATAATAAAATAAATATAAAAAGACAACTCCCTGCGGATGACCAACAAAGTTGGCCGAAATATTGGAGATAATAAAATAATTGATATAGCAATTTAAATTTGGTGTAAAATTATTTACTAAGGGACATCAAGCCGAACTCACTTCATAAATAAAAAAAAAGAAATGCGGTCGGGGGACCCCCGTTAGGAACGAAGTTCCTTACGTTTTTTTTTCATCTTTGAATGTAATACAAGGTGAAATCTGTATGTTTTATTTTGTGTTGTTTTTGAAATTTTATGATTTTTTAAATTTTTGGAACGTTTTCCAACTAATTAATATTTATTGGTAGGTGTCTCCGCTGCTGTCAGTGGAGACACCGCCAATCATACACAATTGCTTTTCGACAGTACACCAATACATATAAACAGCTCACACGCTTTCGTGACGATTTCTACTAATTTCCACTACCAGCAAGCCGCGTTAAGGAACTTCGTTCCAATAGTAATTTATGAAAATATTATTATTTATTTTGTCTAAAAAAAAATACATTTATAGTTTCCGATTTTTGCTAATGCTGGGTCAAAATTCATAGTTTTAATATATGGAAGTGCCTGTTTTTCAAATAAACTTCGGGACATCAAAGTCCATATACGACCCGATATTACACATTTATATAGTAAGGCTTCCAATTACACTTTGGTAAAGGGTATATAAGATTCGGCACAGTCGAATATAATACTCTTACAAATTGCTTGGATGTATAAAGAGAATAACATTTGTGTTTGGTGGTTTTCTTTGAATTCGCTTCTTCTGTTTGGCATTTTTATTTAAACTTAAACTGAGTATATTTGAAAAAGCAAATGTATTTGAGTTTAAAAATACACTTGATACTAACCCCTAGTGCAAACCAACCACCTCGCTAGTAGACTTGAAATTTTTTGAAACATTCAACTCTGTTATATGTTAAAAGGCAAGCAAAATTATAAGAAAAAATTTCCAACAAGTAACAAAAAACGGTTTCAAGTCTAGTGATGACTTGATGATGAAATGTCGCCTTTAGACAGGATTAACTTTATGATTTTCAATGAATTTTTTTTTAATTTAGATCGACCCCCACCAAGGTAGTGAACTTTGGCTGCTCAGCCTTACAAATCACGGAAATTCCACCCGTAGAGACTGCAACTTCTTCCAAACATACTCAAACCGATAGTTCCCGTCTTAATAGACGAAATGTTGGTAAGTATTGAACATTTTCCCACAACATTAGCGGTTTTCACTCTTGATTCTAATCTTACAACTCTGCTATATTCACTACGATTTTTACCACAAAGCTCGAGTGACTTTCTTACCTCAAAGTCCGCATGTTCTTGCAAATATTCTAAAACTTGCTGAATTTCTTTATCTGTCCACCTTTTGTTGTGAATTTTGTCACGTTTTCTCTTCACCAGTATATTTTTATTTGTTTTTTCCATATTTTTTATTTTCTCAACACAAAATTAAGTTTTGCCGGCAAAACGATTCACAGCACAGAATATCTGTGATTCCCAGTAATTTGTTTACAATGTTTACTAAAGCTTTTTGTTTGATTTTTGTTTGATCACAGCGTAGAAAATAAAAGTTCAGTACATTTTGTTGTTGCAGTGATGTAAACACTAGCGGCCTAATTCATAAACACATTATAAGAGTGTTATAAACAACTTATGAGCAAAAATCCAGAAAAGTGTATTCATAATCGATTTATAGCTTATTATGCTGTTTATAACCATTTTATAAATTGGATATTTTTATTGTGGCCTCTACCCAACTATAAGCGTTTAATAGTGAAAATTGTTGAATTGAGGATTTTTTATTTGAACACTATTTATCAAATTTTTTGCTTCTTGAATGTGTATATGATTGCATTTCATTGTTTCTTACACCAAATTATCATTACACATTAAACTATGAAATTCGAAAATATGTACATACATACATATGTACTTTAAATTCTAAGAATCAGTAATATACAGTCATAAAGACACTTTAACCCTGCAAAAATCATCTCATTCTTTTATCAAACAAATTTTTCTTTAGTTTTCATATAAATTACAAATATTTTGACGAATTATATCGATACAATACACAAAGAAATACAGACCTACATACATACATACATACATATGTATAGTACTATCTCTATTGCAAATTTGAATAGACATGTATATATGTATGTATGCATGCATACACATACATATCTACGCACAAACAACAGTAGCGATCCTGCCTGTATTTACAATGTATACACACGCATTGGCCTCTACTTAACTATAAGCGTTTGATAAAGAGACATTCGTTGAGTTGATGAAGAGTTGCGAAGAAAGAATTCATCAATAAATTAATTTTAATAAAAGATATTAGCGAATTAAATAATATTTACCACTTTTCATTATGTTTTCATGAAAAATATTTGCAAATAATTATAGTGCTACACAAACAAATGCTAGAGAGTAAGTAGTCGACTACTTTTGGTACCAGTCGTTAAACAAATGTGTTTAGAAAAAATTTTTTTTACAATTCAAAGCCTTGTATACATATTTTTCGCAATAAAAATAGGTAAACCAATAAATTATTTCATATTCGAACAAAATTATGTTATATAAGTAAATAATATTTTGCATTTTTCGCAGCTACCCAAATAATCAGTTTCTTACATACATCTCATATATGCAGCACTAGGCACAAAATGAGAGTGAACATTGCATGGTATTGCCAACAATAAAGTACAAAAGTAATAAAAGAGTTTATTAGTTATTTCACGCATATAATGTGTTTATGAATTGAATTTCTTATGAGTTGCTAATAACACTGTTAGTGTATGATAACTATTACCAGCTTATAAGCTGAAATAAGAAATTTTTATGAATTAGGGGGTAGTACTTTAATCAAATCTGCTACTTCAACCAAATGTGCAACCGAGGTTACCATCAAGAGTGAGAACCGCTATTATTTTGCAACACACACGTAAAAAATGAGATGTTAATATTCTAAGAGAAACCAACATACGGGTGGCCGTATGACCAAACCCCAATAATTTTTTCTCCCCCCAATATTTGTTTGAAACACACTGATCCCATACCACGTCTCCTTAGGAGCGAATTCCATACAAAAAATGGAAATTCGGACGCCTCGAAAATTTTTTTTTTTTTTTTCTTTGGTTATGGCATAGTGAAACTTTTTCTCCTCATATCAAAAGCTATCAAAAAGTCGATGACAAAATATCGATTACTAAGTCCACCCAACCTAATGTATATAGATTTGTTGGGTCATATTAGAGCCATTACACAACTAATTGACCTGAATTGATCGGTTTGTAATTGATTCTTTTATTTAGGGGATTAGGGATGGACAAAATCTGGCTCAAAATTACTCAAATGAAGATAAAAATAAATTGAGCCAAGTACGAGACTGACTCGGACAGCAAGGGTTCCATACTGTCGTTCAAGTGGTAGAGAGGGCAACCCTGGTATAAGGTACCCTTTAGTTTTTAACTTTTTATTCTTTTTAGTATTTGCTGTTGTAGGGGCCAGACAACAACCACATGCACTGTGGAAATTTAAAGCCTCTCTATCTCTCACGGTTCGAAAGTTCCAGCTGATTTTCAACCCGTTTATGAACACCAATTAAATTTAAACTTTTTGCTATTTTTGGTGTTTGTTGTTGTAGAGGCCTGCGCACTACACATACTGTGCAAATTTTAAGTCTCTATCTTTTACGGTACAAAAACTAAAGCCGAATTTCAAATTAAAGGGGGTCCCCCCGTACAAAGGTCAAACATTTGAATTTTCACTTGTTGCTACTTTTGGTATTTGTTGTTGTGTGCTCCTGGTAAATACATACATACATATACTGTGCGAATTTCAAGCCTCCAACTCTTACGATTCAAAATTTAGAGTTAATTTCAATTTCTTGTATGGGAGCACCCTTTAGTTCTTAACTCTTTGTTGTTTAGGGTATTTGTTGGGTTAGGACCCATGTAGCCGCATATCCTGAAAAAATTTCAGCTCTGTAGCTCTGGTGGTTCAAAAGTTACAGCTAATTTTAGCTAGTTTTTACTGTTTCCTTATATGGGAGCACCCTTTAGTGCTTAATTTTTTGTGGCGAAAAAAAAACTCACCCTGAAATCTGAATTACTGAAATACACCATGCAACAACATTATTTGTTGCACAGTGTAATTTTCGATATTGAGTATATCTTCACTGTCACACACTGTAATATGCCCCCACAAACAATCAATTATCTTTCAGATTACAAAATATATGAGTATGACGATAGAGAGTATCCAAACGAAGATCTGACACCTTTAAGATTATTTGGTAGTTTTTCTTCTAATCTGCCGCCCGGAATTTTAAGTCCCGGCCTACCAAAAGTTATGGATATTCCGCCGGCATTTACTCCGATTGATAAAGAAAATCCATGGCTTCCTTCTAAGGAGAAAAACAAAGGTAAATTCGAGTGAAAGCATACTGGTTAAAAGTTAATGAAATTATTTTTAGAAACTTCAGCAAACCAATGCGAAGAAATGATGAATTCAAAAGATTTTCAAAGATCTCTCGAACGTGTTAGCTTGGCAGTGGAAAAAGTGTTAAGTAACAACAAAAACATATATGTCGACTACATTGGTGACGCTTATGGCTATAAGGATCTAAGTGATATTAATTCAAAGGAATCGCTCAAATTGTGTCAGCAATTTTACAATGAAAATCGGGCAAAGAATCGCTGTATTACTTGTATAGATTGGTCACTGCATAATCTCGAGCAAATAGCCGTCTCATATTGTAAAAATGAGGTATGTATGTCTGTCGTTTGAAGTCAATAATTTACCAATCCAATATTAATTTGCCAAAAGGGTATATATAGATTTGTCATAACATATGTACATATTTTCGGGCACCGATTGTGAAGCCACCAGACAACTTATTGATCTAAATCTTACTTTAATCGTTTTATAAATGTCCCCTCTGCTTGGGGATTGAAAATAAGCAAAATCGAGTTTATAATTACTGAGATATAGCAAACAAACAATTGAAATTTTTTACAAAATTTATAATTTCGATTTAAAAAAAAAAGAACAATAGGGGCTCGAACCAGCATTACCCAGGTTGATAAGCAGCTAACACTACCACTGAGCCATCGACAGCTGTTGCTGAAAGCGACATTTTAGATGTATACATGTAGTTTCATGTCAAAATTTTACCCTTTTTCTTATACGTTTGATTTTTCATAAAACAAAGGCAAGTTCTAACACATACACACATGAGACTCGAGTCTCGAGATGATCATCGTCTCACCTTTGCATCGGTTGTAAACAGTGATGCCAGTTGACTTTGCTCAAAAACATCATTTTTGGGGAGAAAAAAAATCGGCAAATTAAAAAGTGGTAGAATAATAATAAACTTTTTTGTTGTTGAAAACCTGTATATTAATTTGAAAAAAAAACTTACTTCAAACAACAATTTATTATTATTAACTATATATACATATGTATATAAGGCCATATTCATAATAATTATTGTAAGTTTATTAAGCTCTTATTTGACGTATTTCTACGGAATATTTGTCAAATAAACGTGTAATAAACCTTCAATAGTTTTTATGAATATGGGTGATATAATATACTTATATAGTTATATAAATTGTAAGTGAAGTTTTCGGTGGTATACTACAAGCATTAGTTACTAAAAATAGATTTTTCTTTCAAGTAATTTATAAACATATTATTATTGATTTTGTCTAAAAACTGCATTTATAGTTTCCGATTTTTGCTAATGCTGGGTCAAAATTCATTATTTTAGTATACGGAAGTGCCTGTTTTTCAAATAAACTTGGGGACATCAAAGCCCATATACGACCCGATATTACACATTTATATAGTAAGGCTTCCAATTACACTTTGTTAAAGGGTATATAAGATTCTGCACAGCCGAATATAACACTCTTACTTGTTTTATTTTAGGAATCAAACTTCGATGCTGGCGAAGATGTTCTCATCTGGAATCGAAACCATAAAAGCCAATCTCCAGAACATGTATTTCAATGTCATAGCTCAGTAATGTCCGTGTGCTTTACAAAGTTCAATGCCAATTTGATATTGGGAGCCACCTACTCGGGCCAAATTGTCTTGTGGGATAATCGTGTCAAAGCATCCATACCCGTACAGTGCACAAAACCAAATTACATGGCCCATACATATCCTGTATATTGTTTACGTGAGATTAGTGGTGAAAGTTCTCACAGTATTATGACAATATCAACGGATGGCAAACTTTGTTCATGGAATTTGGACATGTTGACTCAGCCCACGGATGTACTGCAATTGGAGCTGAATGGTTCCGATAAAATAACAAAGCCAATTTCTGTAACATGCATGGATATTCCCATCAATGATGAAAATAGTTTAATTTTGGGTGGAGAGGACGGTTGTGCCTATTCGGGTGAGTAAATTACGCTCTCTTACTAATTATCGTCTAACATTGTCTGTGGAGAGACAAACATAATAATCGTTACGCGTAGCAGCAAATTACACTGGCCTGCAACAAAAATTGCGCTTAAATAAAAATTTGAATATTTATATTAAATTACTTTTTCAGGCTTAAGTTCAACCCTTGGGTTTTCACTACTTTTTAATCAATATCAATTAAGTAAAGAAAATAAATAAATAAATAAAAAATAAATTTTACTTTCCTTTACTTAATTTTACTTTTCTTTACTTAATTGATATTGATTAAAAAGTAGTGAAAACCCAAGGGTTGAACTTAAGCCTGAAAAAGTAATTTAATATAAATGTATTACAATACAGAAGTTCGATAAAATTATAAATTTACAGTAAAAAAAAATTAATTATTTATTTGCTTTAAGAGCCAATTGAAATGTATTAATTTAGGTCCAAAAATAAACCTTTTTAAAAAAAATGTTTGTTGTATTTTTCAGCTGTCTATATGCCGACGACATTTCGTTGGTGCTAATCAACTCATCAGTAGACTTGAAAAATTCTTAAAAGTTTGTTTGAAACTTAACTACTTATTCCATAATTCCCATGAACAGAATGAGAATCAGAAATGTTCAAACAAACCTTTAACACAGCAAACATTTCTTTTTTCGTTTTGCAACACTTCTACTTTTCTTTGCAACCTTCTATGCAACGACTCACCATTGGTTACTACGATTTGTATTTTTGAAAGTAAAAGTTTTTGAATATCCATATATGAACTTAATTATTTATTTGCTTTAAGAGCCAATTGAAATGTATTAATTCAGGTCCAAAAAAAAAAGTTTCAAACAAACTTTTAAGAATTTTTCAAGTCTACTGATGAGTTGATTAGCACCAACGAAATGTCGTCGGCAAATAGACAGCTGAAAAATACGACAAACATTTTTTGAAAAGGTTCATTTTTGGACCTGAATTAATACATTTATTTAAAAATTTGTATGAATTTACATATATGAAATTCAGATCAGATTTCAAATTCCTTTTCTATGGCGCTACCTTTTTAATATCCGTTACAACCATGATACAACTAATAAGGTAACCTTTTCGCTACAATAAGAACAACTTCAATAAAAATAACATGCATTTTGTTTTTGTACAACTTATGCAAACCATGATACAACTAACAAGGTAGCCTTTTCGCTACAATAAGAACAACTTCAATAAAAATAACATGCATTTTGTTTTTGTACAACTTATGCAAACTGTCAAAAAGACGCCACTTCTACATTTACAGAAGAGAGATGCACTGAGCTTACGCGGATTTGCTACCTCGTTTTGGCTGCCTTTCCTCTCTGCAATCTCTTGACAACCTAAAGTAGTCAGAGGATTAACGGTTTAGCTGACGAGGCTACCTTGTTAGTTGTATCATGGTCACGACGAGTAGGGTATACATTATGGCGGTTATCGATTTTTCGATAGCTTCTGGCATGGGGAAAAAAAGTTTCATCTCGAATATAAAAAAAAAAATAATTATCAAGGCGCCCAAATTTTAATTTATTTTTGCATGGGGGTCGCGGTTAAGAAGGCGTGGTACGGGGATGGCGATTAGTGCACCGACCTTCAGCTTGAACAATAAATAACAAGTACTATACGATAAAGAAGAAAGAGTCAAATAAAATAAATTTCTTCTTTTATTTAGCCTTCCGTTATGGGTTCGCCTCCGGCATAGACAATCGCTACACAAAACATGAAGCGCCTGTCACTAGCATTTCATCGCACTACAATCAAACCCAAACAGATTTTGGAAACTTATTTCTTACTTCATCCATGGACGGGGCCATAAAGTTGTGGTCATTGGAAAAATCAAATTCCTTGCATACATTTAAGAACAATTACGATTACGTTATGAACGTGGCTTGGTCTCCTGCACATCCTGCCGTTTTTGTGGCTGCCGATGGAAGCGGTTGCTTGGATTTATATAATCTCAATGAAAATTTTGAAGAGCCGATTATATCGGTGAATACAAAAGATCAGATTGGAATAAATCGTTTGGCATGGAATGCAAATGGTCAGCATGTGGCAGCCGGCACCGATGATGGAAAATTATATTTGTATAAAACAGCAGAAGATTTTGCAAAACCTGCCAATGAAGAATGGCATAATTTCAAGGAAGTGATTCGTGCCGCCAGCATTAACTACGGCATTGAATTTGATGCTTAATTTGGTATTACATATAGTTAATTTTATTTATTTATCACTTAATTTAATACTAAAAAACATGATCTAAAGTAGAAATGAATAGATCATCACTAGGAGATCAAGTACATAATTAGTTAATTTTTTACGCTGTTAAATCTACTTATTTTAAATCTTTTGGATCTTAAGCTGTCAAAAAATTACAAAAAATTTTGTCAAAAGTTAAATTGTTAAGGGTGAAAACGCATAAGAAGCTTCAGCCCCTAAAAAGTATTAATAAAAGATTGTATTCATTTAGACAACTAAAACTAGAGAATTAAATTTGCATTTACACCACAGCTGCCATATTTATTGATTTATCGTGACTTTGATGACTTTTTATCGCGGAATTAGCAGTACCGATCTTTACGCCCAACACGCACAATGGTCCTGAATCATCATCTCTTTTTTGGAATTGAGCAATAGCTAAATTTTTTAGAGATGTAGAGGTTATGTAGGGTTACACCCTTATTCACAAAAAATATTTCAGGCTTATAAGGCTCTTATTTGACATGTTTGTATGGAAAATTTGTCAAATAAGAGTTTAATAAATCTAAAATATTTATTATGAATAAGACCCTTAGACTTAGGGGTATATTGGTAAAAACTAAATTGTATTTGAAATGAATATTAGAAAGAAAAAAACATTATCTAATTAATATACTTAAGTGTTCTGTACGATATTAATATTGAATTAAACGGCCCAAGACACGCTCAATAAACTAGTCGCTCAGTTTGATTGTGTGCGTGTCGTTTATTTTATTTATTTATTATTTCTGTATTAAGTTTATCAGGCTCAAGTTCTTTCTATATTATCCTTGTGATTGATATTAATTAAATTAGACAATATTAATTAAATTTAGAAACATTTTAGAGCCCCTGAGTTCAAAGACGGATGCTGACGAGAAAGTGTGGCGGCTTCGAAACAACTAGTTGGCCACCCTGCTAAATGTCTTTGATGTCTTCTTTGTCTAATTTAATTAATATCAATCACAAGGATAATATAGAAAGAACTTGAGCCTGATAAACTTAATACAGAACTAATTATATAAGAAAAAGTTCGAATAATAGAAATTAATTATTTATTTATTTATTTTTTTTTTTTTTTTTTTGGAAACTAATCTACATATATATACTCTTTTTGTAAAGGGTATAAAAAGAAGATTGTTGAGTTAAAGGCATCCCCCATGCAAGAAACCGTATTTCACATACATATATGTATGTATTTAAAAACATTTGGGTTCCGTACTCATAGAGTAAAAAGCGAACCCTATTGCTGGGACTTCTACGTCCGTCCGTTCGTCTCAGGCCCCATTGTGCCAAACGGTAAGAACTAGAGAGCTGAAATTGCCACAGTACATGTGGTTACCCAGCCGCTATAATAAAAGATACTAAAAACAACAGAAAGTTAAAAACTAAAGGGTGCTGCCATACAAGAAACTGTTAAAGTTAGATAAAATTAGCTGTAACTTTTGAGCCATAAGATGAAGAAAGCCGAAATTTTTACAGGATATGTAATCGCATAGGCTCTACAACAACATGCATCCAAAACAACAACAAAATTGGAACTAAAGGCTGCTCCCATACAAGAAACTGTAAAAATTAGCTATAACTTTTGAAGCATTCGATCTGGAGAGCTGAGATTTTGACAGGATATGTCGTTACATAAGCTTTACAATAACAAATACCAAAAACAAACAAAAAATAACAATTAAAGGGTGCTTCCATACAAAAAATTTTAATTAGCTGTAACTTTTAAACCGTAAGAAATAGAGACTTTAATTTCGCACGATATATGCAGTTACCTGGCCTACTCAACAACATATACCAGAAATAGCAAGAAGACAAAAAATTTAAATTTGCCCTCTGCATGGGGACACCTTTTAATTTGAAAATTAGCTATAACTTTTGAACCGCAAAAGATAGAGATTTGAAATTTGCACAGTGCACTAGGAATACACAACAACAAATATCACAGAAATAGCAAGAAGACAAAAAATTTAAATTTGCCCTCTGCATGGGGACACCTTTTAATTTGAAAATTAGCTATAACTTTTGAACCGCAAAAGATAGAGATTTGAAATTTGCACAGTGCACTAGGAATACACAACAACAAATATCACAGATAGCAAAAAGTGAAAGTTTAAATGTTGTCCTTTGTGCGGGGGCACCCTTTAATTTGAAAATGACTTTTTTCGGTTTTGAGCCATAAAAGATGGAGACTTAAAACTTTCACAGTATATATGTATGTATATGTATGTAGTTCGCCATACCAAAAGTTTCAAAAAGTTAAAATTTAATTGGTCTTCATATACGGGACACCCTTTAGTTTGAAAATCAGCTATAACGTTTAAACCGTATGAGATAGAGACTTACGGCCTAATTCATAAACACATTATAAGAGTATTATAACCAACTTATAAGCAAAAATTCCGAAAAGTGTATTCATAATCGACTTATAGCTTATTATGCTGTTTATAACCATCTCATAAATTGGATATTTTTATTGTGGCCTCTACCCAACTATAAGCGTTTAATAGTGAAAATTGTTGAATTGATGATTTTTTTATTTTAACACTATTTATCAATTTTTGCTTCTTGAATGTGTCTATATGATTGCATTTCATTGTTTCTTACACCAAATCATCATTACGCATTAAACTATAAAACTCGAATATATGTATGTATGTAAGTCGGTTAAATTCTGGTGATAATATGGTGTAAAAATCAGTAATATACACTCATAAAGACACATTAACCCTGCAAAAAGCTTCTCATATTTTTATCAAACAAATTTTTCTTTAGTTTTCACATAAATTACAACAAGTATTTTGACTACTTGTATCGATACAATACACAAAGAAATATATACATATGTATGTATGTATGCATGCCTGCATACACATACATATCTACGCACAAACAACAGTAGCGATCCTGCCTGTATTTACAATGTATACACACGCATTGGCCTCTACCTAACTATAAGCGTTTGATAAAGAGACATTCGTTGAGTTGATGAAGAGTTGGGAAGAAAGAATTCAGCAATAAAATAATTTTAATAAAAGATATTTGCGAATTAAATAATATTTACCACTTTTCATTATGTTTTCATGAAAAATATTTGCAAATAATTATAGTGTTACACAAACAAATGCTAGAGAGTAAGTAGTCGACTACTTTTGGTACCAGTCGTTAAACAAATGTGTTTAGAAACAATTTTTTTTACAATTCAAAGCCTTGTATACATATTTTTCGCAATAAAAATAGGTAAATCAATAAATTATTTCATATTCGAACAAAATTATGTTAGATAAGTAAATAATATTTTGCATTTTTCGCAGCTACCCACATAATCAGTTTCTTACATACATCTCATATATGCAGCACTAGGCACAAAATGAGAGTGAGCATTGCATGGTATTGCCAACAATAAAGTACAAAATTAATAAAACAGTTTAATAGTTATTTCACCCATATAATGTGTTTATGAATTGAATTTCTTATGAGTTGCTTATAACACTGTTAGTGTATGATAACTATTACCAGCTTATAAGCTGAAATAAGAAATTTTTATGAATTAGGGGGTTAAAATTTACACAGTGCTTGTACACGGTTTTCAATAAGAGCGCTACAAAAGTTTTTTTTTTAATAAAACAAACACGGTTTTGGATATCAATGAAATTCTTTATTCCTGTTAAAGCACGTTTGATGCCATTATGTATGGAACTCGATTTCTTTTGCATGGCCAACACGGGCACGCTTGCAGAAGACCAGACGCTGAACCCAATTTTCGACGGTTTTCAAGCATAAATTGGCCGTTACTGCTGCAATTTCAAGTTCGATATTCGTCAATCGTCGCTGGCTTGTTAGCATAGACGCCCATAAACCGCACGAAACCGTAATGTTTTCGGGATGCAATAATGACTCATGGAGTACGTGCGGATTGCTGCCTGACCAATAACGCATATTATGTTTATTGATGAAGCCATTCAGGCACAAATGAGGCCACGGACTCCGAATTTCGGTAGTAAATTTTAATAATTTCGACGAATGGCAAACCTTATTGAAGAAAAAAGAGCAGCAAGAAATATGGTGTCGTCTGCTGTCATTGTTGATGTACTTTTGTAGAGTCCCTGTTGAAAAACCGGTCAGTTGCCTGACCTCTACAACAACTGTTAAAAACAATAACAATAAAAAGTTTAAAAAACTAAAGGGTACACCCTTTGTCTAGAACTTGCACGGCAGTTCCCTGTGCGAGTCGGTTTATTACTTGTATATACATACATATGTATTTCTTTGAGTTTTGGTTGCTTAATTTCAGATGACGTAAATTGTACTAAAAACAAGAAGCCATTAGACACACACTCACACTTCTTCTTTTGCACAAAGAAAACAAGAGTTTTACCAATTTATTACATACATATAAACCGTAAATAAAATTTACAAAACAACCTGATTTTTAACACGTTCGAAATTAATTTTCTGTTTTTCTGTGCGATTTTTTCTACCTTCTTCCCATTCAATAGGATGAGCTTTTTTGCGATGCTCATGGTATTTTGAGCTAATTTTAAACGTTTTGGGACACTGTAGACACTGATACAAAGCTTCTCCGGTATGGGTAGCAATATGTTCTTGTAAATTTTGTGCCCGTTTAAATGCTTTATCACAGTTGGGACATTTAAATTTTCTTTCTTTTTCATGCACAAAGTTCTTATGATTTCTTAAGGCTCTTTCAGTAGATGAAACTTTGCCACATATGCCGCATACGTAGACTGTGGTGCCATCATGATGATACGATGCCTTATGACGTTTCAGTGTTACGCGAGATCCTAATTTGGCACCACACTCATCGCAAGGAAATTTGGTTTTTTCCACGTTATCATGCTCTTTAAGATGATTTTTTAGGGCGCCAATGCCGTGCAATGTTTTACCGCACTGATCACAGACTCTATTGTCTATATGCACCAATTTAATGTGTTTTTTAAGTTGAAATTCATGAACATACGCTTTGTCGCATTCTTCGCATTTGAAATCTCTGTTGCCGGCAATATGCGTCAGCATGTGGCATTTTAGGTTCTGTTTCTGTTTAAAAGTCTTTGGGCATTTGTTACATTTGAACTTTTTAGATTCCTCGTGTATGGTTTTCTTATGATGTATCAGACTATATTTGCTGCCAATTACTTTACCGCACACATCGCACTTGTGCATCTCTGGATTAATATGCAGACGTATGTGCTCAACTAAACTGCAGCGGCGATCAAATTTGCGATCACAACATTTAACAAATCCTTTTGCGTTGTGTTTTTCTTTGAAATGAGCTTTTAATAAATCGAATATTGGAAACATATCATTGCATAAATCACACTCCAACTGTGATTTCCATTCAGCAATGAACTTGTCATATTCCCTACCTTTATCTAAAAGTGGATGACTGGCTGAGTACTTTGTGACTTTAAGTAGATTCTCATCATCACAGCTGTTATTAGAACGCCGCTTTTTGTTCTTAAGCAAGTTTTTTTGCTTCAGCCCTTTGGATTTAGTTTTGTGAGATTTTCGTACATAATTTATTTTGCGATTGTTTAAATCGGTAGCGATTTCTATGTGCAGACTCGTATCTTTTCTGAGCTTTTCTATTTGTTTGTCAGCATTACTCTCGCAGTCGTTTAAAGTTTGAACATCGTTTGGAGATGGAGTTACATTTTGTAAATTATTTTCGGCCGAAAATTTGCTTAATTGTTTTAAGTCTTCGTTGTGGCCACTACCACTCGAATTCCTTGTGAGGTGCGATATTTCTTGTTCTCCTTTCAGCTCTACTGATGATGACTGATGTACGATCAACTGATCCAAGCAGTTTCTTGCGTTAATAACAGTTTCATGGAAAATGTGAAATGTTTGTACGTGTGACCAACAATTTTGACAAAGTACACAGCTTTCCTCGTCAGAATTGGTGTTCAAGTGTTCTGCAAGCAACTGGAAAGGAAATATTTGTCCTTAGGCACTTTAGTTAATGCGTGCAAACTTTTTTATAAACATACCATTGGATCAAAGTATTTTACCGTGATTTCATAAACTTCATTGCATTCACCCAAATCATTTTGCAAGTTCTTGGAATCACAAAGACTAGGTTGACCACACAAGCAACATAAAGTCACAGACATTATTCAGGAATATATTCTGTTTATGCAAGAAGCAAACAAACTTGCGAGTTTTCTCACCGTTTCCAATGAAACATCATATGAACATACATACATACATAGGTATGTAAACAAAATCAGAACAGTTCACATTCTTCTGGGAAGATGAATAACGGTGTACACATGTGCATATCTTTCTATAGTGAGGCAACAGTTTGTTGGTGATCAATTATCTTTCCGAAAATTGTGATGAATTATGTACTGCTTGCTTTTTGTGCGGACGAGAGTCTCATCAAAACAGAACTATCCAATTTTTCACTTTGTCGTTGCCATTTCTTTCGTAAACAAACGAAGTGAAAGCATGTTATCAGAAAAAGTGTTACCAGTTTTTTAAAAAATTTCGTACCAGAAAATCATACTTTTGCTATACTTCTAATCAGCACCTCGTTTCTGTAGTTCTCGCACCGAGAAACTTTTCCGTTGAAGTGTGAAACAAAAAATTCCATCGTTTCTCGATTTGCGAGAAAAAAGTGTGTCTGTATTTCAGTGCGAAAACAATCAAAACAAGTGTTGTATTCACTGGAATATTTCCATTGATCAAACGTCAAATGAAAAATAAACGTCAAAAAGGAAAAATTAATTGTCAAAAAAATTTAGTGTTTTAAAAAGTAAAAAGAGAATTTTTTCTTGTTAAAAACAATAAATTATAAAAATAAAAAAAAAGTTTAGAGAAGTTGTGTTAAAAAGAATAAAATATAAAAACAATACAATTTAAAAATAAAATTATAAACAAAATGTGTGCCGTTACTGTAGTTGTTGCAGAAAATGATGACAGGAGGAACATGATGCGACTATATCGTCGGAAACTGAGGGCGCAACTGATCCGTTCAGCACTAAGAAAATAAATCTATGAAAGAAAATGTGTTTATGTATTTATCTACAAAATATTACCTTTTTCCACTGCCACCCAAGGAGTTCAATGATGTTGTCAGTGAGGCCCATTCCTCTTTCAAACTGGTGTAGGCGTTAGCTGCTCCAAACTGACCTCTTGCGAATTCTAAATTCGATTCCATATAATTCACTAGTTTCTGCTTCTGCTGCTTCGAAATTCGTTCGATTTTCTAAAATGATAATAAATAAAATTAACAAATATATATGTACATGTTTATCCCATATATATTTGCTTTTAGCAATAAACACATTCGACACGTTTTTAAATAAAATAGTATGAATCACATGCTCAATTTCAATTTAATGCAACGTTTTTACATATTTATACCCATATTCATAAAAACTATTGAAGGTTTATTACACGTTTATTTGACAAAAATTCAGTAGAAATACGTCAAATAACAGCTTAAGAAGCTTACAATAATTATTATGAATATGACCTTTAAAATTTCACTATATTTATTTTTTTTAACAATGTAAGTATGTATTTAATACTTTTTCTTAACAAAATTTTTACATCCACATAAATATTAGTTTTTAAATGTTCTTTTTTTTATTACTCACCTTTTCGGCTAATCTTGAATCCATAATAGTTTACAATATGTTTAATGTTTTAATTAAAAAGGTTTGTGCTAAAAAATTTTATTTTGATTATTTTTATTTTGATCAATTAATAGATTTTGTACACTTGTTGCTTCTTGCCTTGTTTTCGAATGAATGATTGAATACGGATCATTTTGACAGTTCTTGCCGAAAAGTTCTCGCATTATTTGCATATAGAAACACTTTTACTCGTATCTTTCCAATATTTAACGGAAAACACTGTCGATAATGACAGCTAGTTCTCATATGTCAATGATACAGAAACGCTTGTGCGAGAAACTGACATTTTTGTTTCAATTTACATTGTTTTTGTGTCAATTCCCTTGTTCCATGTTAGAAATTTCTCGATACGAGAAATACAGAAACGAGGTGCAGAATGTTCCCTCTTTCCACGTATATGATACCACTATGCATTGAACCAGATTAATTGAAATACCTGGCCACCCTAATCAATTTACTTATCTCGTGATCTGTTTTCAATGGTATTCGTAAATAGATTTTTTTGTTATTAATTTATGTTGAATACCACAACAGTATATAAAATTGTACATTAAGGAAAACTAATTGCTTTACTGTGATTATTAATTTAATAAAATATAAACTAAAACGTTTGCAAACATAAATGCCTTCGACATCGTTGTGCCGATTGTGTATCTGTGCTTACACAGAAAGCAAGAGTCTGTTCGATGAATTTGGTCAGGGAAATGATGTTTATGAGATTACAGTAAAATATTTTGACCCCATGGTATGTATACAAGGGCACCATGAATGTGAAAAATGGTAAATACAAATAGTTTTTATTTAGTTTCTAAACTCGCAGCAGTATCCACAACTGTCTATGGTCGTATGCATGGACTGTTGGCGTCACATCGATGATTTCCACTCTTTCCAGCAGTCTGTGCTCAGTGCGCAAACGAAACTGGAGCAAGAATTTAAACAGATAGTTACCAACATTAAAGTTGAAGATGATAATCTGCCTGCCACTCAAGCGTCAAACGAGGAGCCCTTGTATCCTGAAGAATTTAATAATTTAACTGTGGATAATGCTGATGAGAAAAACGAGCTGTTTTTACCCGATATGAATTCAGACGACATTAAAGACGACAACCCCTTTTCCACAGACGATGAAAAACCCTTAATTGATTGTTTGCCTAAAAGTACAAGGAAAAAGCGGGGACGAAAGCCCAAAAATGAAGATAATATTGATAGGACAACACCTATAAAGCGAAAGAGAAGACCAAAAAATAATAAATATAACTCTGTTAGCACTTCCCCAGCAAAACCTAGTTTAAAACGCAAAGTGAAACTAAAAGAATCGGATGGTTCAACCTTAAGTATTAAATCAGAAAATGAACTGCAAAGCTCTCCTAAACAAACTAGTATCAATCCTAAAGCGGAAAGTAATGATCATAATTCTAATCAGTCATCAAACGATGAGGAAGACGATTTTGATAACGACCAAGACTACAATGATAGCGATAATAATCATCATCAAGCAGATCCAGATGCCTTTGTTTCTTCAAACGACAAGCAAAAGACAAATAAGCAGAAAACTCAAGAAATCGATAACTTCATAGCAGAATGGAAACAGGTTTTGGAGTGCGAGCTTTGCAATCAGGTGTTTACAAATTTAACTCTTTTACGAAAACACTTTAGTATAGAACATCCTAAGCAGAAATGCTTTGTGACATGTTGTCAACGAAAATTAAAACATCGTTTCGATATAGTCGAGCATATACGGTTCCACATAGATCCAAATACATTCAAATGTAAAATTTGTGACAAGGTTTCTACCAATAGTCGTAATCTTAATAAGCACATGCATGAAAAGCATACAGCCGAGGGGCAAGAGCGGCCTTTCGAATGTACAATTTGCCAGAAAAGATTCGCTAAGAAATGCACGCTCAAGACCCACATGGAAACCCATGACACCGGAAAAGATTATAAATGTAGCGAGTGTGGAAAAGGTTTTTCCACAGAACAACGTCGCAAGATTCATGAACGTATGGTACACAATGTTGATCGTGTATGTGACCAATGCGGTAAAACAATACATGGAGTTTATGCTCTCAAGCAGCACATACTGGAGCATGCTGGCATTAAAAAGCGAAAATGGCCATGTGATCAATGTAATGCTGAATTAAATTCACGCTCCAGTTTAAAACGTCACAAAACAGTGGCCCATCATGATGGCTCTACGGTTTATGTCTGCAGCGAATGCGGCAAAATTGCTCCCACTGAAACGGCGTTGCGCAGCCATAAAAAATATGTCCATCAGGCAGAGCGAAAATTTAAATGCACAATATGTGACAAGGGCTTTAAAGTGGCAATTGTTTTGCGCGAACATATGGCTACTCATACGGGAGAAGATTTGTATCAATGTCCTCATTGTCCAAAGACATTCAAAGTGAATGCCAACATGCATCATCATAGAAAAAAGGCCCATCCCAAAGAATGGGCGGAAGGAAGAATGAATAAACCAATTATAACAAAAGTCGATGTAAATTTGGTATCAAATGAAGTTGTAATCTAGACATTTTAGATCACAGCTGCATATCTAATAATTTTTAATTATTTAATAAAACAACAAAACATAAATAAAAATGGCAATTAAAGAAGACAATTTTTGTACTATCGCTTTACCCATCACATGCTATTGAAGTGTTTGCTGTGTTAAAGGTTTGTTTGAACAATTTCTGATTCTCATTTTGTTCATGAAAATTACGGAATAAGAAGTTAAGTTTCAAACAAACTTTTAAGAATTTTTCAAGTCTACTGTTGAGTTGATCAGCATCAACGAAATGTTGGTGGCATATAGACAGCTGAAAAATACAGCAAATATTTTTTGAAAAGGTTTATTTTTGGACCTGAATTAATGTACATATGTATGTATAATAATAAAATTTAACATGATGTGCAAAATTCAAAAAGTGGAATAATCCATCCAAATTATGCTTTTTATTACCCGAAATTTTACTTATGTACGCATACATACATATATTTCGATTACATGAATTCATTATACAATAAGTTTGTTCCCGTACTTAACGTTGGGAGCCCAATTTGCACGAAAACTGTTCTCGTACTCAAAGTTAAGGTAAGTGAGATAGCTTTTCAGAGAGAAACGAAATAAATGCGATGTATATACGATTTTTTATGTGGAAGAATCATTGTAAGGTCCTTACTCTCCTGAAATTAAATGACTTTGCGGTATACAAGACACTTTGTGAATTTCTGGAGGAGGCCAAAATCAACCTGTGATAGTGAAAAAATAATATTTGCAAAACCATTTAGTTTGATATCCTGGCATTTTGAGAGATAGAAATCTCCGCCAACACAGATCAGAACAAAAGAAAAAAAAATCCAAACTCTGTCCGGCTTACATACATACATATATAGTATGTTTTTAGTCGAAGAATCATGGCATAGTTTTTGAGTATTTCTGATTCTTTTTCAATAATCAAAAATAATCCCGATTATTTTTAGATTCTTCTTTTTGAAATAGAATGTAATTGATTAGTGATCGTAATCAAAATTTAACAGCTCTGCTCTTAACTCTCCTGTGGTGCCCTAAAATTGCTTCAAAAACATGCGATTGTTTACTTACAATAAATCAGGACTATATTTTTACATCATGTATACATTGTACATAAATATAGCAAATATATTCTTGTTATATTATACTCCCATGCAACTAGGATTGGTCTTAATTGAAAAACTCTCAAGGGTGAAAAAATCTAATTAGAATATATTTATATTACAACTTGATTCGTAACTTGGGTTATGTCTACTTTTCGCAATTGCAAGCGATTTTTCCGGCCCTCTTCGAATTCCACAGGATGTGCTTTTTTGCGATGATGATGCATATTTGAGCTTACTTTGAATGTTTGCGGGCAGTGTGGACACTGATAAAGATCCTCCCCTGTATGGGTGGCAATATGTTCACGCAAGAATTTAGGTCGTTTAAATGCCTTGTCGCAGTAGGTACATTTATGTTTGCGTTCGACTTGATGAACATTTTTCTTATGTGTTAGCAATCCGTATTCGCTGGCCGCTACCTTGCCACAAATGCTGCACACATATATCGTTTTGCCATCATTGTGGTATGCTGCCTTGTGGCGTCTCAAATTTCCACGAGTTCTTAATTGAGCGCCGCACTCATCACAAGGATATTTTGGCCGTTCAATGCCAGCATGTTCCATTAAATGTTTTTTTAGCGCACCAATACCATGCAGGGTTTTACCACACTGATCACATACACGATCATCGCTGTGAACTGTTTTAATATGCGACTTGAGCTGGCATTCTAACACGTAGCCTTTGCCACATTCTTGGCAAACAAAGTCCTTACTTCCGGTGGCATGGGTAAGCAAATGACGTTCCAAGTTGGGTTTTTGATTAAAAGCCCTGTGGCACACTTCGCACTCAAACGGTTCAGTTTCTTCATGCACAACTCTCTTGTGTAATTTTAGATTGTATTTACTCGAACTTGGTTTACCGCATATATCACATTTATGTGTCTCTGGATTAATATGCAATCGTATGTGATCCACCAAGACGCAGCGTCGGTAAAATTTGCGCTCGCAGCATTTAATGTAACATCTGGTTTTATGAACATTTTTGAAATGTCCCTTTAACAAATCAAATGCTTGAAAAGTTTCATTGCAAATATCACATTCTAGAAGTGGCTTCCACTGGGCAATAAATTCATCAGATTCTCTACCTTTCTCTAAGCCGTTTCGAGGTTTGTCTGCGTTGGGATGTTTTAACTTTTTTGCTTTTTGCTTAGATGTCTTATCAAATTCCTCATCGCTTTTATGCCTTTCTTTGGACAAATCTTTTGGCCTGCGTCCTCTACGAGGCTTAAGTCTCTGTTCATATGCCACACTTTCCTCTTCCTGCTCAGCCGAGTCGTCCGAATTTTTAGCTATTTTCGAGACTCTTTTACTTCTTTTTAGCTCACTTAAGGGTTTTTTATCCTCATCGTCATCGTCATCGTCCTCGTCCCCATCGTCTTCGATTTCATCGACATCCATGTCAGCATCAATATCTAACGTATCCTGATCATCTTCAGAGTCGTTTTTTGCAAGCATATCTTCAAAATGCGTTAGCTCTTCATCGTCACTTTTTCCAGCAACACTTATTATGTCTTTGCCTTTTAGCGAAATACTTAATTCTTCCTCTTCTTGCTTTATATCAATCTCTAGACGTCTAGCGTTGCTCTCTTCCAGCAGTGAGCGTGCCGTTATTACGGTTTGCTGGAACTCATGAAAATCATTTATGTGCGTCCAGCAATTTTGGCAGAGAACTTTTACATTTTTCGCGTGATATGAGTTAATATAATCTGTAAGCAGCTAAAAAAAAATTCACTCAACTAACTTGGCTTAATTCAATTGTATGTATGTATGTAAGGGATTTTTATCTTACCATTGGATCGAAGTACTTGACTGTAATTTCGTAGATGTCATTACATTCTCCCTTATCATTTTGTAGAGATTTATGTTCACCACAAGGACTACAACACAAGGAGCAGCAAGCTTTTATAGACATTTTAGTAGCAAATTAAATTTTGTTTAGTAAATTACTATTTATGATGTACATATGTAGTTATTTACATATTATCTTAACAATTGTTTGTTTGTATGCAAACAACAGCCAGTGCTGTCATTTTGACAAGCGTACATATGTAATAGATATGTGCGGGCGAGTGTTTTTGTGGCTCACGTCACGCGCGCTCACGATCAGAGTAATTTTCCTCACACACACAGGGGTGTTAGGTGTGTCGATTTTACGTCATTTTGTTTTTTTCACATACTGCTTGTCAAAATTCAATAAAATTGATAGCTGTGACGTATGCTGCATGCAATTTCATAACAATTCGTTTTCAAGATGCTGTCAAGAAAGAAAATTAAAAATAGCTGCTTCATTAAAAGTACTATCAGAAATAAAAAAATAAAAGAAGAAGAAAAAAAAACCAGAGGGCAGGAAGGAAATGCTGACGATATGACGCCACATTCACATCGCAGCACATCATTATATTTGTTGGTTTTGCACGTAAACATTTTTATTTCTATTTTTAAGCTTGAATCTGTTTAATTTTTATCACTTTTAATTGCAACTTTCAAACAAAACAAAAAAATATTTGCAGAGAACGAAAATAAATTGTTGTCAGCTGTTTTCTTGATTGTGACTTGATGCTCTCTATGGAAAGCAAAAATTGTCATCAAGTTTGCATCAATTTTCAAAATTGTGATTGGATATTGAGTTTAAATTACTCATAAAAATATTTTCCCCACGAATTTTTTTTCCTTCCATACAACTCGACCCAGCAAATGTATGTACATGTGTAGTAAAAATTTAGCTAAAATAATTTGCATTGAAAAATAATTCAAGAAGGAAATATGTGAAAGTTGTTTTGTAAACCAAAAAAAATTTGTTATTTTTAACTTTTTCGTGAAATTTCGCGCTATCAAGTACGAAATTTTAATTTTAAATCACTCCCATGCACTCGCAAGTGTTTCTTTTTCTAAAATTTAATCATGCGTGACGCGACATTTTTACGACAACTGCACATCTCTAATATGTATATATTTACTTTTGTTTCACATCTTCAATTTCGACGCCAAAAATGTTTCGTTAACCGATTTTGCATAACATGTCTGGCAGCACTAAAGGTAAATTTTTGTTTACTTCTGAAGAAATAAACAAACACCACCTCTTAAAATTTTATTTATTTAGATTTTTTTTTTGAAAATGTCGATAAACCCAAAACGATGTTGCAGTTTGTGCTGCACTTCTTGCACTGAATATAAATTTCTTCAAAACGCTGTGGGGGAAAGCAATAAAGTCTACGAAATTACAGTCAAGTATTTTGATCCCATGGTAAAGAGTAGTACAATAAATTGTTTGAACTCATTTTTAAGAATTGTTTCTTTGTAAAGTTGCTCACAGATGAAGAAAATTTAAACTCTGGACACATTCAAGTGCTTTGTGGAGACTGCTGGTTGCATATTAATGATTTCGATGAGTTTCAACAAGCTGTACTTAAAACACGAATGCTCTTGGAAGACAAAGAGAGTGAAGTTGATGTGAAAGCAGAAAATAGTCAGGAAAATAAAGTAATAAGTACCCAAGACGGTGAAAAATTTTATATAAAGGAAACAGCAACAATTTTCAATAACGATTATGTTGAAAACTCCCACGAATCACCTAAAAGTTCAACCTACTCCTCAGACGAGCGATTCGTTGCTCTGGAGGAAGAGGAAATCTTGAATAATGCAACCAACAAGCATCATCTTTTAAATGACAGCGCAATTCATACTGGTGCAACAACCGCTGCAAGTTATCAAAATACTTTGAAATCACCAATTGAAGAATCGAATGGCCTAGAAAAACTTACGCTCAAGCAAGATATAGAACCCAATGAACCAGTGCTACCGCCTAAAACCAGACGTGGAAGAAAATCTAAATGTGTTAATAACAAACTAAAATTTTACGAAACTGCATATGATGAGGAAAATAAACCAAAAAACAAAATATTAAAAGAAAAGGAAGGCTCGTCTTTGAATTTGAGAAAAGCTAGAGAATTAGACGCTTTTATAGCTGAATGGAAACCAGAACTAATTTGCGATTTATGCAGCGAAACCGCCAACAACTTCGATCAACTGCGAAGACATTTTAAGGAAAAGCATAAAATAAAATTTTACATAAAATGCTGTGAAAAAAAATTTTCCCGCCGTTACGTTTTTGCCAATCACATTCAATTACATCTTGACCCAGACACGCATAAATGTGAAATATGTGGAAAATCAAGTTCATCTAAAAAGAATCTCAAACTACATATAAAATTGATGCATGAATTAACAAAACAATTAAAATGTGACATCTGTGAGAAACTCTTTAAACAAAAAGTAACATTAGCGAGACATTTGCTCACTCACTCTACTGGCAGCAAGGACTTTATTTGTTCTGAATGTGGCAAGGGGTTTGTTGCTGAGCAATTGCTCAAGTTACACATTAAACATGTACATAATGCTGACCGCGTTTGTGATCAATGCGGCAAAACTATTCATGGATTCCAGGCCTACAAGAAACATCTCATGGAACATGCTGGCATTGAAAGGGTTAAATTCACTTGTGATGTTTGCGATCAAAAGTTTACAACATCCAATGGTCTCAAGAAACACAAGGCTGCGTATCACAACGATGGTTCAACTATTTATGTTTGTGCAGTTTGCGGAAAAGTGGCTGCCAGCGAAAACGCCTTGTTGAATCACAAGAGGCTAGTACATGTCGAAGAACGTAGACATAAGTGTACATATTGCGATAAGGCTTTTAAGCGGCCTTTAGCTTTACGTGAGCATATTGCATCGCATACAGGACAGGACCTATACCAATGCCCACACTGTCCGCAAACATTTAAAGTTAGTTCAAATATGCACCATCATCGCAAAAAAATTCATCCGGTGGAATGGGAAGAAGGTCGCAAAAATCGCCTTCAGCAGCCAAAAATTAATATTAGCCAAGTAAAAAAACAAGTTGTAATATAGAAAATGTAAAAATTAATACTAATTAAAATATAGTGGTTTTTCTCAAATTTGCGTATCATCATTTAAGCCCACTATGCCGTATTAGCACATTAAAGCTTTTTTCCCGAGAGTATATAAACATATTTAGTTCCCACCCAGGAAAATATTTTGAAGCAGTTCAAAAAGTTTCGTCATTTTCACGACTTCTGAATCATTGCATGGAACGGAAGAATGTCGTTTAAAACTGTTTTTTTTTTTTTTCATCAGAAAATATATTATTGAAGTGATTGAAAACAGTATGCACTTCACTATTTAGTACTGCTAACTCTTTTATTTTTGAAACAAAGAGGAAAATCAAAATGGCATTAACTTATGAAAAATCAAGCTCGAGTTCATTTTAACTGACGTCCAATCAGTGCAAATGTAAAAATCATGTATTTTTCACCTAAATTGAATCGAGCTTTTTCCTCATGAAATTTTTTTGGTACGGAATAATTACATTTTTAAATGAAAAATCTGCCATTTTCTAATAGTATTTAACGATTTAAAATTAAACGTTTTCAAAAGCATAACGGCAAGTCCTAAAATTTAGAAATTAATTTTTTTTAGAAGTTGCATTTATTTATTTTTAAAATGTGATTTTCAGATTTTTGCAACTAAATTATTTGTAATTACCATAAACTGTATAAAACTACAATAATATTGTCCTAAACAAAAATTATATTTTACGTAAATAAAGAAAACGGTAATAAGGAAAAAATTATAAAAGTTTTAAAATTGAAAACAGTTAAATAGTAAAATTTGGTTTTAACGTTAAAATCAATCCAGGTCCAAAAATAGACCTATCAAATATTTTCTGTCTTTTTCAGCTGTCTATATGCCGACAACATTTCGTTGATGCTAATCAACTCATCAGTAGACTTGAAAATTTCTTAAAAGAATGTTTGAAACGAGAAGTGTGACCGGCTTTATCTTTTTTTTTTTTTTAATTAATATAAATCACAAAAATAATATAGAATAAACTTGAGTCAGATAAACGTAATAAAAGAATAATAATACTGTGCTTGAATTTGGAACTTTTTTTTTGCCGACAAATCGTACATATGTACATAGTTTTGTAGTTTTTTTTTTACCACAGGATCAAAATATTTGACTGTAATTTCGTAGACATTATTGTTTTTCCCCACATTGTTTTGAAAAAATTCATATTTGGTGCAAGAAGAGCAGCACAAACTGCAACATCGACTTGGTTTTAACAACATTTCCAACCCAATTTTCAAACAAATTAAAAAAGCATTTAAAATTTATCATAATTGTTGACAGGCATTTGCTGGCTAGGGCTGCAAATTTATCGATAGTCGTCATCGTCACCATCGATAGTTTCGATGATTTGACAAAATACTATCGATATTATAATTTATTTTTATGTGCTTCTTCTGGCTATAGTCCACATCCATAAAAATTAATATTTTTCTGTTGTCAGTTATGTTGAACGGATATTTAAATATTTAATAATTTTAATCTGTTCAAACATATTCCAATAAAAATTTTGCATTTTGTTTTTAAAATGCGGCATTTTTGCAGAATAGTTTTGAACACGAAAACGATTTTTGTAAAATCAAAGCTTAATATTGTTGTTTTAAAAATAAGGCAACAAAAACAATATTTGCAACAAGAATTTGTGATTTTTTTTAAACTTACGGTATGTTTCCACATACACTCCAAATATCTCAAATTTACATTTTGAAATTTATAATTCAAATTTTTTCAAAATTATTCAAGTGTAAAAATGAGTTATTGAAAACATTTCACCCGTGAGCGGTGGTGACGTGAGGTCCAAAAACAATTGTACTGCGTGAAAGAATATTGTGAAGAAAATTGTTCTGATCGTGAGCGTGTGTGACGTGCACTCTCACCCGCACATCTCTTCTACACTACCCATCTCATCACAAACGTCGTAATGTTACAGTGACACTTCGCCCGTTTGTTTGTCAGTCCTTTATTTGTACCACTATAAAAGGAGACTCCATAAACAAATTGTTTAGTGGCTCTTGTTTCTGAATAATTTTTATTTTATAGTTTTTATTTTTATTGCACTTGTTGAAAAATGTCAACAAAGAGATGTTGCAGTTTGTGTCGCACTGCAAGTAGTGAATATAAATTTTTACAAAACGAAATGGGAGAAAGTAATCAAATCTATGAAATTGCAGTCAAATACTTCGACCCTATGGTAAAAAATTTAAAAATACTTTCAATTAACTTTTCAAGCACAGAAATACTTATGTATGTAATTCTTTGTTTTTCTTCTAGTTGCTCGCAGATGAAGAATACATAAAATGCGAACACATCCAGCTTCTTTGTGAATCTTGTTGGTTTCACATAAACGATTTTCATGAGTTCCAGCAAACCGTGCTTAAGACACGAATGCTCTGGGTAGATGAAAAGCAAGTAGAATCCTTAAATATTCAAATCAAAGAGGAAGATATTTCAAACATTTCTCAGCAGAGTGAAAATTTGGATAGAAATGAGGATGAATTTTTTGAAGACAATTGTGTGGAAAAACAAAATTTTAAAACAGAATTCCTCTCTTCCAGTTTTGATGACGTAGAAATCAATACCTCTAACGAAACAGAACAATTGGTGAGCAAACAAATTGAAAATAATACAGAAATTGTCAACAAACACAACAAACTTGAACTATCAGAAGGCAAAAAACCGAAAGGAATCTCATCTCTAAATCAACAAAAGGCCAGAGAATCAGATAAGTTTATTGCCGAGTGGAAGCCGGAGCTTGTTTGTGACCTGTGTAATGAAATTACCAATAATTTTGATGAATTACGAGCCCATTTCAAAGCCACTCACAATACAAGATTTTACATCAAGTGCTGCGACCGAAAATTTTTTCGTCGATGTATCCTAGTCAATCACATTCAATTGCACCTCAATCCCGAAACTCATAAATGTGACATATGTGGCAAATCAAGTTCAACCAAGCATAACCTGAAACTACATAAAAAAATAATGCATGAAGATACAAAACAGCTAAAATGTGATATTTGTGGGAGACTCTTTAAGCAAAAAGTGACACTGGAGAGACACTTGCTTACTCATGCTACGCGCAGCAAAGATTTTATTTGTTCTGAATGCGGAAAGGGTTACGTGACCGAACCGTTGCTTAAATTACACATTAAACATGTTCATAACGTGGACCGGGTTTGTGATCAATGTGGCAAAACTATTCATGGAATACAAGCTCTAAAAAAACATCTTATGGAGCACGCTGGTATTGAGAGACCCAAATTCCCCTGCGATATGTGTGGCCTTGAACTAAAGTCTCCCTGCGGTCTAAAGCGCCACATTGCGTCCTATCATAACGATGGTACAACAGTTTATGTTTGTGGAATTTGCGGTAAAGTAGCTGCAAGTGAAAATGCCTTATGGACTCACAAGAAATCAGTGCATGTCCAAGAACGGAAACATAAATGTACATATTGCGAGAAAGCTTTCAAACGCCCCAAATCTTTGCGTGAGCATATTGCAACACACACAGGACAGAGTATGTACAAATGCCCACATTGTCCAAAAGTATTTAAGTCCAGTTCTAACTGGAGTCATCATCGAAAACATGTGCATCCGGTGGAATGGGAAGAACTTCGTAAAAATCGCATTCAACATCCAAAAATTAATCAAGAAAAAAAACAAATTGTAATAGGATAAGTATCCCGTAAGCCGGAATTAACCAGTATTCGGCATATTTTGATACAAAGTCCAGACAAATAAGAATGATTATGGTTTAAAAGAGAAAACTAAAAAACATTACATTCCCTTTAATGCACAATTTAGCGTTTTCCTAGTCATTGACAAAATTTAATTGAAATAAGTAAAGAAAAGTTATTATTGAAAATAATATCTACTTTAAGTACACGTTAGAAGAAATTGTTCATATCGAATTTGATTTAACGTGATTTTCAGGTAGACCGTATTTTTCTCCCTTTCTTTGCATATGAAAATAAATGTATAATTTTGTAATTATTTTTAATATGTGTGAAGATAAATTTTAAAATTTTTAACCACGGACACAAACCTTCAAAGTTAACAGATCTCTGTTAATGTGATAACATGGCTCTGTTAAGCCCAAAAATTCAAATTTTTTATAAAAAAATACATTAAAAATTTTGAAAAAAATTATGGTTCATTAACACTAACTAATATTTTCAAATTGAATTTTAATGAAACGGAGTCACAAAAGTGTCAAACGAAGTCGCAAATGAGGAAATTAAAAATAAATTAAGTCAAGTACGAGGCTGGCTCGCACTCTTAGGGTTCCGTACGTATGTATGTGTAATGTATGTATGGAATGGCGTATGTGAATACATATGTATATTTTATAAATTACATCTCTCTGTTTTTAAAGCTACTTTATGTTGTACGGGGACACCTAGAAATTTTCCACTTGTTGTTGTTGTTGTAATTTGTTGTTGTAAGGCACTGTGCGAATTTCGACTATCTATCTCTTACGGTTCGAGAGTTATAGCTATTACTCTAAGTTGTAAAGGGACAACTGGTAGTTTTACAGTTGTTGTTTTTTTTAGCAAGTGTTGTTGTGGAGCATGTGTGAATACACATATTGTGCAAATTTCATCCCTCTGTCTCTCACGGGTCGAGAGTAACGGCTAGTTGTTACTTTACGTTGTATAGGGACACCTGGTAATTTTCGACTTGTTGTTGTTTTTAGCATTTGTTATTGTAGGCCACATGCGAGTACATATATTGTTCACATTTCATCTCTGTCTCTTACAGTTTGAAAGTTACGGCTAATGTTTTTTTACGTTGTATAGGGACACCTGGTAGTTTTTGACATGTTGTTGTTTTTAGCATTTGTTGTCGTAGGGCATATGTAAACACATATATTCTGCGAATTTCAGCTTTTTGTCTTTTACAGTTTAGCAGCTACGGCTAATTGTTACTTTAGGTTGTATTGGGACACCTGGTAGTTTTTAACTTGTTGTTGTCTTTAGCATTTGTTGTTGTAAAGCATCTATAAATACATACACTAAGCAAATTTCAGCTTTCTATCTTTTACGGTTCGAGAGTTATAGCTAATTGCAACTTTTCGTTGTATGGGGACACCTGGTAGTTTTCGACTTGTTGTTGTTTTTAGTATTTGTTGTTGTAGCGGCAAGGTACAACAACATCCTGTGAAAATTTCAGCTCTCTAGCTCTTACCGTTTCGGAGAATGGACGCTGTGACGAACGGAGGGACGTACTTGTCTCCGTAATAGGGTTCCGTTTCACTCTGATGAGTACGGAACCCTAAAAAGGACTTTGGTCCTTTTTCGAAAACGGTAGATGGGAGAAAAAAAAATATTGGACAACGTTTTAGAGCCCATCTAATATAATGTCCAATAGTCAAAATGTTTGAAAGTGAGTTTTTGTGGAAAATATAAAGCATTTTTAAAAAAATCGACCGGTGAAATTTCAAAAAAGGTGCATTAGTGTGGTGGTTCCGCCAACAAGTGTCGCTTGCGGCAGTACTAACTAACAAATCACTCCTTTCTGATTAACTAAAGTAGTTACTGATTCACTATAAACCAGAGCTGTTAAATTTTGATTACTGAGGACATTCAATTCCATTCATTGGGGAATTCTATTCAGGTAGAATTCCTTTAATATTTTATTTATCAAACCAAATAATGGTAAAAAGGCTGTCAAAATTTTTGAATTTTAAAACGCATGAATTTCTTTTAAAATTGTCGTAATGAACTTTAAAGCGTCGAGTTTTAGTCGATTTTTCATACCATTCACTGAGAGCTTGAAAATAACTGAAACTATTTCTATCATTTGCCAAGAAGTTTATTTTATAAAAAAAATTAAAAGTATGGCAATACTTATAATTATATTTTTAGTGGCCTTTTACAGGCGGATCAACTACAGGTGGTCGCAATTCAATTCGCTTCAACATTTTCTCTCGAGACGTCATACATTTTGTTGTCGTTTGCCGTTTGCTATCGGCTTTGACAACTCAGAAGATAAAATCGTGGAAAAATGCTGAAGCGAATTGGTATGCGGCATAAAAACATTTTGGTTTTAAATGGATTTATGCGAATATACCGGCTCGATAAATTGGAAACTATCTATCCTATTTCAAAATGCTTGACCTAAAGTGTTAAATATACGATATCAAGAGGAAAATTGTGTAAAGCAACAACTTGAAATTAACAACAACGAGAACGACCATCTCGTAGTTACCGCAGCGACTAGCATTTCGTCCAGTTTTATTTATGGTTATTCTTATTTAACACACTTTGATGTGATAATATATAAAATTTGACATATGAAACAATAGTCAGCTGAGCTAATTAACTGACCCTTTAATGGAATCTCTGGTGAAGAGAGACGCATATTACACACTCTATTGCACCGCAAACTTCTTAACGTCACAAAGAAACTTCGTTAGTTTGTTTGTCTGTACTTTCTCTGTCCCACCGTAAAAGGGGCACTTAATAAATAAATTGTTTACTGTCTCCTGTTTGTAAATAATTACATAGTTTTTATTTTTATGGAACTTGTTGAAAAATGTCAATAAAGCGATGTTGCAGTTTGTGTTGCACTGCAAGTACTGAATATAAATTTTTACAAAACGATATGGGAGAAAGTAACCAAATCTATGAAATTGCAGTCAAATATTTTGACCCTATGGTAAAAAATTAAAATTATGTATTTTCAATTAACTTTTCAAGTGCATACATACATAATAACGCATGTATCTCTGTGTTTTGCTTTTAGCTGCTCACAGATGAAGAAAACATGAGCTGCGAACACATCCAGGTTCTTTGTGAATCTTGTTGGTTTCACATAAACGATTTTCATGAGTTTCAGCAAACCGTTCTTAAGGCCCGAATGCTCTGGGAAAATAAAAAGCAAGTAGAATCTTTAAATATTCAAGTCAAACAGGAAGATGATCATCAGTCAGACGTCCTCTCAAGCATTTCTCAGCAGAGTGAAAATTCGTATAAAAATGAGGATGCGTTTTTTGAAGACGAGAAACAAATTTTTAAAACAGAATTCCCAACAAGTTTTGATAACGTTGAAACTGAAACCTCTAACGAGAAAGAAAAATTGGTGTCCAGACAAATTAAAAATAATGAAGGGCTTGAGGTACCGGTTAAACACGCACGCGGCAGGAAAACCAAAAGAAGCAATAAAAAATTAATAAAATCTTATGATAGTGATCCCGAAGTAAAAATTGGCAACAAACACAAAAACCTTAAACTATCAGAAGGTAAAAAACAGAAAGGAAGCTCATCTCTAAATCTAGAGAAGGCCAGAGAATCAGACGCGTTTATTGCTGAGTGGAAGCCGGAGCTTGTTTGTGACCTGTGTAGTGAAACTGCCAACAATTTTGATAAATTGCGTGGCCATTTCAAAGCAAATCACAAAACAAGATTTTACATCAAGTGCTGCGAACGAAAATTTTTTCGTCGATGTGTCCTAGTCAATCACATTCAATTACACCTGAATCCCGAAACTCATAAATGTGACATATGTGGCAAATCAAGTTCAACTAAGCATAATTTGAAACTACATAAAAAAGTGATGCATGAAGATACGAAACAGCTAAAATGCGATATTTGTGAGAAACTCTTTAAGCAAAAAGTGACACTGGAGAGACACTTGCTTACTCATGCCACGGGCAGCAAGGATTTTATTTGCTCTGAGTGCGGAAAGGGTTACGTGGCCGAACAGTTGCTTAAATTGCACATTAAACATGTTCATAACGTGGACCGGGTTTGTGATCAATGTGGCAAAACTATTCATGGATTCCAAGCTCTAAAAAAACATCTGATGGAACATGCTGGTATTGAAAGACCCAAATTCCCCTGCACTGTGTGTGGCCTTGAACTAAAGTCTCCCAACGGCCTCAAACGCCACAAGGCGGCCTATCATAATGATGGTTCAACAATTTATATTTGTGGAGTTTGCGGTAAAGTAGCTGCAAGTGAAAACGCCTTATGGAATCACAAGAAATTAGTACATGTCGAAGAACGGAAACATAAGTGTACATACTGCGAGAAAGCTTTCAAACGGCCGAAATCTTTGCGCGAACATATTGCAACACACACAGGTCAGGATCTATATCAATGTCCACACTGTCCACAAACATTTAAAGTCAGTGCCAACATGCATCATCATCGAAAAAAGATTCATCCCGTGGAATGGGAAGAAGGGCGTAAGAATCGGCTTCAGCAACCAAAAATTAATATAAACCAAGTAAAAAAACAAGTTGTAATTTAGTTGGCATATCTATTTTAATATTATTTTGAAAGAAAAAAATAGATTAGAATTTAAATATTGTAAATAATTTAAGTAGTTTATATTCACAAAGTTAAATACATACAAATACAAATGAAATCGATAAAATTCCATATAAAATTGAAAAGTTCAATTCGAAATCGAAAAAAATTCCCTATGAAATTTCAAAACAAATTAGGTGTGTTTTTTTACTTTTCCAGCAATATTTATCGCAGCTTTGTGATAGAGAAAAATATCAAATTTACGCTCAATTATGAAAAGTACGGGAACACCATTTTGCAAGAATTTTCAATTTTGCTGTTAAGTCATGCTTACAGTAAAGACAAAAATTAATCACTACTTAAGATTGATGAGTTAAATAATTTTCAAGGAAATTTGTTAACATTTTTGCTGTAAATTTTAATTTTGTTATTGAACTTCTGTGTTGTAATCCATTTATATTAAATTACTTTTTAGGCTCAAGTTCAACCCTTGGGTTTTCACTACTTTTTAATCAATATCAATTAAGTAAAGAAAAGTAAAATTTATTTGCTAGGTGGACAACCGGCTGTTTCTGGGTAGCAAACACCCTTCATCAGCACCCTATGAACTTTGGACGTGTCAAATTTCACAATTTTGGCACAGCCGCTTTAACCACTCGGCAACCAAAGCTCACGCAATTCTACTTTCTGTTTGTATACTTAATTAACATTAACCAAAGCAATGATATTTTTTTTTTTTTTTTTTTTTTTTTTTTTTTTTTTTGACACGTCCAAAGTTCATAGGGTGCTGATGAAGGGTGTTTGCTACCCAGAAACAGTCGGTTGTCCACCTAGCAAATAAATTTTACTTTTCTTTACTTAATTGATATTGATTAAAAAGTAGTGAAAACCCAAGGGTTGAACTTGAGCCTAAAAAGTAATTTAATATAAATGAAATTTGTTAACTATTTTTTAACATTTCATATACATAAATAAGTATTTAGTCAGTCCAAACTAATTTCAAAACAAGCTTAATAGAACTAGACTTCAAAAATCGGTTCATAAGCTGCCGAGTTAATCAAAAGTTGGATCATTCAGTTGACAAAACCTTTCAAAAGGTAAAAAGAGTTTTGAAAATCAGTTCCTAAGTGATTTGCAAAAAAGTTCTGAGTCCCAACTAGAAGCAACAATTTTCAAACGGCGAAAGAATTTTTAAAATCGGTTCACAAACAGCAGAGTAATATGGGAACACACGTAAAAATTTACACGAATGGATATCTTCGTCCTTTTGCGAAGTCATGTAAAAAAAAAGCAACAATGGCGGTATGAAGGGTGTCTTCACAACAGTCACGTCCGTCTACATATATAAGTATTATTTATTTCTGCTATATTCTACAAAATAAATATATTTTTAAAAGGCACCGTGTAACCAGACCATATGCGTAAAGTAATAGTTGACAATTTGTTGTTTCAATTAAAGTAAATATTTCAGCAATTTATAAGTGGAAAATTAGTAAGTTGATTTCGAAAATATATAAGATTTAATTGTTATGCAATTAGGCCTAAATCTCCTTAATATTTTGTTTCCGTAAACTTTCATGTATTTTGGATAAGTTCTCGCTACACGCGCACTCTGAAATCTTCTCCAAAGCCTCGTTAAGTATAAGTATTTATTCTGGTCGGTTAGAATTTCAGCATCACTGAACTTGTTGCCGCTCGATTATTGGTTAGATAATTTTTTTTTCTGCTACTCACTTTTTTTCCTCCAAAAAAAAAATTGTTTTAGTATGCCTATAGGCCATAGGAACCAACATCGAATTTTTTTGTAGCCTAACAAGCTTCATTTACTATCAAAACTACTTATTGCCACCATAAAAACTTTTAGTATGTTTATAAATCAAACTCGCTGAAAAATGGTGACTTAAAATTTTGTTTTGTGGTTTCAAAAATGCATAAAACGAATTTCTTAAAATTAACATACTTGTATAAAATACCGAAATTCAAATTAAAACAAGATAGACATTGTATTTTCTTTTTGAAAATCTTTCGAAATTTTTATAAAAGTTCATATGAGGGTTAAGATATTTGGCAAGTTTTCTTCCGTTAATAAGATCTGGCAGCTCTGTGGCAAAACAATTGTTTACAAATAGATTAAGGACAAACTCAGGCATTTATTTTATAAATAAGCATTGCTTGGAAACATAGAATTTTAATAAATTTAAGGAAAATGTCCACAAAACAATTTTGCAGATTGTGTTGCAGTGCATCCATTGAATACAAATTGCTCCAAAACGAAGTCGGCGATAGCAATGAAATCTATGATATTACAGTAAAATATTTTGACCCAATGGTAGGTATTAATGGAATCATTTTCTCACAAGCCTTCAATTAACAGATTTTAATTAAACAGTTACTTACGGAGACAGAAAACTCTAGAGATGATCTAAAATTGAATGTACTTTGCCAAGATTGTTGGCAGCACATAAGCGATTTTCATGAGTTCCAAAGGACTGTGTTGCTGACTAGAAACTCTCTGGAAAAATGTAACACAATCAGCCAAGTTGAAAATGAAGTCAAACAGGAAATCGTTCAGCAAAATACAGCAGTTGACGACGATACTGAATATGAACAAAATTATGATTACGACTCTGAAAGAAATTATGAAAGGGTTTATGATTGTTTTTCCGACTATAACTCTGTGAACGATGATGCTGACGATGAAAAACCCTTAATAACACTAAGAAAAACTATAAAAGCCCAAATACAAATCAATGAAGGTAAAATTGAAGAAGACGCCAATTCTGAAAATGTTGCAGAAAAGCCAAAATCACGTAGAGGGAGAAAACCCAAAAATACTACGATGGATGATTTCAAAACAGAGGATACGACACAGAGCAAAAGAAAAAAACTAAAATTGTCTGATGATAGCAAAAAGGACAATTCGAGCTACATGGAAAAGGGAATGGAATCGGATAATTTCATAGCTGAATGGAAACCAGAATTGGAATGTGACTTGTGCGGCGAAACAAGCAAAAGATTTCAGCAACTACGCCAACACTTCAAGGATAAACACAAAACAAGAGGTTATATTAAATGTTGTGAGCGCAAATTCTATCGTCGTTATGTATTAGTAGACCACATACGACTGCATTTGAACCCCGAAATGCATAAATGTGATATCTGCGGAAAGCCTAGTTCAAGTCAATACAATCTTAAACTTCATAAAAAAATTATGCACGAAAATACAGAGCAATTCGAATGTGATGTCTGCCATAAAATGTTCAACCAGAAACCAACTCTCGAGCGTCATATGTTGACACATGTGACAGGAAGTAAAGATTATGCCTGCCAAGAATGTGGCAAAGCGTACGTTCTTGAAGTACAATTAAAATCTCACATCAAAACCGTGCACAATGTTGACAGAGTCTGCGATCAATGCGGCAGAACCATACATGGCGTGGCAGCACTTAAGAAACATTTATTAGAACATGCCGGTGTTAAAAAGCCGAAATTTCCATGTGCTGAGTGTGGCGCTGAGCTGAACTCACGGAATTCCTTAAGGCGTCATATGGCAGCGTTTCATCATGACGGTTCAACAATTTATGTTTGTGGTATATGTGGTAAAGTGGCGTCCAGTGAGAATGCCCTATTAACACATAAGAAACATGTGCACGAAGAAATACGCAAACATAAATGCACATATTGTGATAAGGCATTCAAGAGGCCGAAAGTTTTGCGCGAACACATTGCCACCCATACGGGTCAAGATCTCTATCAGTGTCCCCATTGTCCTCAAACATTTAAAGTAAGTGCTAATATGCATCATCACCGCAAGAAAGTTCATCCTATAGAATGGGAGGAAGGTAGAAAAAATCGTCTTCAATTGCCAAAAGTCAACATTAATCAAGTTAAAAATCAAGTTGTAATATAATTTTGAATAACACACATACACAAGTATGTGTGTAAAGGTGTTTTCAAGTTGCACATAACAATAAATTTAAAAAAAAATCCATTAATTAGAATGACTGAAAATTATTCATTTGTACGTTTTGGTACATTAAAAAACAATGTATGCAATTACAGATCAAGTAAGTCAGTATTAATTTAAAACAGCGGCCTATTTGTGGCTATTTTTTGATTCAAATTAACAATTCACATAATGCATTCTTGTATACGTATACACCTGTATAATATGTGGTAATACTCTTATAAAAACAACAAGTAATAATGTTATATTCGGCTGTGCCGAATCTTATATACCCTTTACCAAAGTGTAATTGGAAGCTTTTCTATATAAATGTGTAATATCAGGTTATATACATATGTATATGGACTTTGATATCTCCAAGTATATTTGAAAAACAGGCACTTATGTTTATAAAAATAATGAATTTTGACTAAGCATTAGCAAAAATAGGAAACTATAAATGTATTTTTTAGAAAAAATTAATAATAATATGTTTATAAATTACTTAAAAGAACAATATATTTTTAGTAAGTTATTTTTTTAGCATACTCCCGAAAACTTCACTTACAATTTATATAGCAAGTGCTTATTGCCTGGATCACATTGTAACTATATTTATATACATATATGCCACTTTTTGCATAGCATTGTATGTATTTCATAACGCATTCTTTTTTTATATAACTCATTAATATACAGCGCCAACTATTAAGCCAAGAGGTCGGAGTTCGAATCCCAGATGAGTCGAAGATAAAAAAAACTTTTGTTATTTCATAACGCATTCTTTTTTTTATATAACTCATTAATATACAGCGCCAACTATTAAGCCAAGAGGTCGGAGTTCGAATACCAGATGAGTCGAAGATAAAAAAAGCTTTTGTTTGCGTTTAACTGATGTCTGGTATTAAAAAGAACTATTTCTCTTAAAGAATATTTAAAATTTAATAGCTGAAGTTGTGTTGGTGGCGGTATTGAAACTGATTTAATAAAAACGTTAAACACAAATGTGAAACACAGTGTTCATATCCATACAACATTTAGAAAAAAAAGTCCGATATCTCATTTATTTCGGCTTAAGATCTTTATTTTCTATAATATAATATTATATAATTAATTAATTAACTATACTGGGCACGCATGTACATCAGGAAAGAACAAACATATTTCTGAAGATCCATAAACCAGATTATGACCATTCAGTGATGTAACAACTAACGTCGCTAAATTAAAAATATTAAATTTAGTTTTGGAATTTTTTGTAAGAAAGTGTTTTCTATTTTTTTTTCAACATTTTATTGAAAAATAATTTTTTAAATCACCCATACATATGTACAATGATATATGTATGTATGTATGTATATGTACATATATTTTTTAAATTTTCCTGAAGATGCCAACAAATTGTTGGCGAAATATTAAAAGTAATTATTATATTATAAAAAGCAATGATCTTAAGCGGAAATAAAAGAGATATCAAATGTTACTAAAGAAGATCAAATCAAATACATAGTTCATATGCCTTTTTAAATTTTAAGCGATTTTTCGATGGCTTTTGACGTGAGCAGCAAAAGTTCCACTATGACATTTCATTTTCGAGGTGTCTGCTTTTCAATTTTTTGTTGTTGTTGTATTGAATCCCCTAAGGAGGCATGATGATACGGGATTGGTGTGTGCGCACAAAATATTGGAGGTTGCTCATACATTTGACTATTCTACGGGCACCCTGGGGTGCCATTTTCAAAGCGCCCCAAAATACCCAGGGACTGGTACCCGTAGAGGGTTCAAATGTATGGCCAACACCCAATAATATTTTCTCGCCAATATTTTGAGAATCAGAAAGATTCAAACACACCTTTAAAACAGAAAGAATTTTTAGGTCTTGCAACACTTTTACTTTCCTTAACAACTTCTAGACAGCGAGTTACCATCGATTACTACGATTTGTATTTTTGAAAGTATCAAAAAGTAAAAGTTTTTTGAATAATCAAAAATTAACTTAATTATTTATTTGCTTTAAGAGCCAATTGAAATGTATTATTTTAAGATTTTTCGAATCTACTGATGAGTTGATTAGCACCAACAACATGACGGCGGCATAGAGACGCCTGAAAAAGACAGCAAATTTTAATAAGGTATATTTTTAGAATTAAAATTAAACTATTTCAATCACAATGAGAAAGCCAAAGATTTATTACTATAACTGCCTGCTTTATGTATAAAATTGAAAAAAATATCGAGTACCTGTTTTTTTTTTTTTTTGTTTAAACCAAAAATTCAAATTGTATATAGGCGCATGCATTTCCTGTTTCCGCTTCAATTATTTTCCACTAAATTTTTTATACAACTGTGTAAACTAAACATTTTAGTAGTAAATTTTTCATACAACCAACCAGTTAAACAGAGAAAATAAACAAACAATTTTTGCAATGTATTGTGTGTGTGGAATGTCTGATGACAGCGAAATTGTTGTGTTTATTTAAATAAGCTCCGCTAACTACTTCAATAATTCTAATACACATTGTACATACAGATAAGTTTTGCAAAACTGAAAAAAAATAAATAAATTAAAGGTATAAAAGAGGATTTGTTTACAAATTCCTTGAGAAAAAAAAACAAGTAAGAGTGCTATATTCGGCTGGGCCGAATCTTAAATACCCTTCACAATGGTACATACATTCTGATTGATTTTTGGTGCGAAAAGTTGTTTTATTTGGCTTTTAAAGCCGATTTCTTGAAATATCGGGAGACGCTATATCTGGGGTATATATGGGCCGATTTTTTCTGAATTTCAATATCAGATCCACTACCGGGATTTAACACAGTCTGCAAAACTTTTATTTAAATAATTCCTAATATGCTCAAGTTCAACCACTGGGTGACACCAATTCTTTTTAATATCAATGAAATAAAGAAAAGCAAAATGTATTTCTTAATTATTTATCAGTTAACTTTATAGTAAAATTTATTTAACAAAAAATTGCATATAATTGCATTATTTTTGAATTATAATGCTAAACATTGCCATTAAGTGTGATTTTCTTTTCAATTTACTTACGTATGTATGTGGGTACATGCATACGTATGTATGTATGTATGTATCTATAATAGAAAACTCTAAAATAAATTCTTTATTATTGAATATTTTCAGTGTGTTCCATAAAACAATGATTATATACATACATATATACATACATACATATTTACATTGCTTGCTTTTACAAAATTATTTTTTTCTTGTGCACGTTGTTGATGATCTATTGCGTATCATCATACACATGTGTGTGTATGTACATATGTAAGTACGTAGGGAAACCCAAAATGATTTTTTGTGTGAATGAATTTGAAGACGCAATTGTTTAAAAGAATTTCATTGCGTACCCTTTTTTCAACAATTCTTTATATCACTTTCATTTTCAAGCTCGTGTATACATATGTATGTACATACATACACATTTTTACACCAAAGCAAAAAAATTGTTTATGCTAACATACTTGCATGCATACATACATATGTATGTAGATACATACATACCTACATGCATACAAACGTATCTACATACATACATACATACATACATACATACATACATACATACATACATACATACATACATACATACATACATACATACATACATACATTCATACATACATACATGATCGCAAATATTATATACATATGTATATAATATTATATACATATGTATGTACCATTATGATTGATTTTTGGTACCAAAAGTTGGGTGCATATGGGCCGATGTCCAAAAATTTTCTAATTTTGCCCCTAAACAGCCTGTATGTACCATTCCGACAAATATTTAGTGCAAAAAACTGTTTCGTTTAGCTTCCAGGCCCGACTTCTTGAGATATCGGGAGGCGCTATATCTCGAACATATATGGGCCGATGACAAAAAGATTTCCAGTTTTGCTTCTGACTAACCTATATGTATCATTCTGATTGATTTTTGGTGCCAAAAGTTGTTTTATTTAGCTTATAGAGCCGATTTCTTGAAAAATCGGGAGACGCTATATCTCAGGTATATATAGACCGATTGCAGACATTTTCAAATTTTGCTTTTAAACACCTTATATGTACCATTCTGATCGATTTTTGGTACCAAAAGTTGTTTTATTTGGCTTTTAGAGCCGACTTCTTGAGAAAACTTGAGGCGCTATATCTCGAGTGTATATGGGCCGATGTCCAAAATTTTACACGTTTGCCTCTAAATAGTCTATATGTACCATTCTGATTGATTTTTAGTGCCAAAAATTGCTTTATTTGGCTTAAAGAGCGGATTTCTTGAAAAATCAGGAGTCGCTATATCTCAGATATATATGGACCGATTTCAAAAATTTTCCAATTTTGCTTTTAAACACCTTATATGTTCCATTCTAATCGATTTTTGATACCAAAAGTTGTTTTATTTGGCTTTTAGAGCCGACTTCTTGAGAAAACGGGAGGCGCTATATCTCGAGTGTATATGGGCCGATGTGGAAAAATTTTCCATTTTTGCCTCTAAATAGCCTATATATACCATCTTGATTGATCTCCGGTGCCAAAAGTTGTCTTATTTGGCTAATAAAGCCGATTTCTTTAAAAATCGGGAGACGCTATATCTCGGATATATATGGGCCGATTTCAAAAATTCCTTCATTTCTAGGATTTAATGAGCACTAAAAATGATATGGTTTAGTTTTTAAGAAAAAATTTTTTTCAAAAATCTGAATACAAAAATTACACAAAATATCCCTCAAAACCCGGTTTTTTGAATATATCTCGGCTATCCGCGGACCTATCTTACTGAATTTCAATAGCAGACCCACTACCGGGGTTTCACACGTTTTAGCGAAAGAATGAGGTTTCTATCTCAAACCGTTTTCTCAGAAACGGTATTTCAACGACTACAGACGGACAGACGGACAGACGGACAGACGGACAGACGGACAGACGGACCGACGGACAGACGGACAGACGGACAGACGGACAGACGGACATCGCTCAATCGTAATCGCTATTGATGCTGATCCAGAATATATATACTTTATGGGGTCTTAGATGGATATTTCAATGCGTTACAAACGGAATCACAAACTTATATATACCCTTACACATTTATGTGAAGGGTATAACAAGCGATCTCTAGTTAAAAAAAAACAAGAGAAATTAATAAAGGAAATGACGCTTAAATATAGCCATGCCATAGTGGCCAGGTGCGTAATGAAATAAATTGAAATATTTGAAATATCTTTTATATAATTTTGAAGTCAAAGCCGAAAAACGGGTTTCTTTAATAACATTTAGTAATAACAGTCAAGCTTATAGACATACATACATACATACCATACTTATGATGTATGTATGTTGGCATGTGACGACATTTCAAGTAAAAATCGATTTTAAAAGTGTAAGGAGTTATTTTCAACATGCTCTACTTTTGGTTTAGAAATTTGGCAAAAGAAAAGTTATGTATGTATGTAGGTATATGGAAAATATTGTATGTGACTATTGGCAAAGTAGGCCAATAGGGCGTTGTTGTTTCCTTATAAAAAGGATAATAATACATACATACATACCTACATAAGTATGTATATGTGAAGTGTTAAGAGTTATCGTTACATTTACATGTCGATGCCAAGTTTGCGATTCTAATTGCCCGAAATGTAAAAACAAAATATATACATATGTATGTAGGTATGTATGATATGTGTAGGAATACATGTACATATCAACTTACATACCAATGAATGCATACATATGTATGTATGTATGTATATGTGCGACGTACGACCATATGCTCTTCACATGCACATGAAAACAAATTTATGTTTTTACATTTTTCCCATTACAATAATTGTAGCAGAATTCACAAAAAAGAAAAACTATTTCATGAATTGCTTGGGTGTGGTGCTGGTGTGTGTGTGCTTTTTTTTATTAAGTTTTGTATTTTATAAATTAAATTGTTTAATATGTATGCTTCACTTCATTGATATAATAGCGAAGAGTGTTTAGCGTGTAAAAGTTAATTGAATATCATCACCTTGACTGTGGGAGTAAATACATATGTATGTATGTATATGCAGACATTTAAATGTGCTTATTAGTGAGAATACACTGCATGTATGTGCCCGGCAACACAATGTGTTCTTTTTCCTCATTTAAAACAGTTAAATCACCAATTTAAATATTTTTAAGGCGTTCTTTCAATAGATAAACAAGCTAATGGGAATTTAATTATTTGCTAAAAATCAAACTTCTTACCAAAAAAAAGGCCATATGCAAAGTCTTGATGATTTAACTTAAACTGATATTTAAAGTTTAAAGTTCGTATATATTTTAAAAAATTATATTTTTTTGTTACTATATGAATGAATGAAGAAATAAAACAAAAATAAATAAATAAAATATTTAAGAAATCAAAAAGTTTAGAACTGCCTTCTGGCTTTAACCCTTAACAGCCTAGTGGTACCTTGAAGAACCAACCAACAAAATTCAATCTGTTGCTTAACGGTTCCTATGAATTCTTGTTGCTAAGTTATTTAAAGCATTCATTTATGAAAGTTCTGCTACTTGCGTCGAACACAATTAGAATATAACATCATACGAACGTAACAAAATTATGTGCGTTTGCTTTTTTTTTTTAGATTCAAGATTCCTTTTTTTAAATATTACTGTATTCGAAGCTAATGATTAGCTTCGACCTTTTTCATTTTTAATTATAAGATTTCATAAATAGAGGTCCTTGTTTGTTAGTTTATTTTATTTTTAATATTTATTTATTTATTTTATTTTTAATATTTCGTTTTCCTTTCGAAAAATTTCCTGAAAAAGTTTTCCAAAGGAAAACGAAATATTGAAAATAAAAATAGCAAACAAGGAATTTTTTTTTAAATATTTTTTAAATAAAAGCAAAATGTATAGAAATATATGTATGTAAGTATTTATGCTTGTATGTTAAAAAATTTAACAACAGCATATTAAAAATTTTGTATGGAAATTTCCATACAAAATTTTTAATATGCTGTTGTTAAACTTTTTAACATACAAGCATTAAACTTTAGTACATATGTACATGTTATTTTTGCTTAAGGTTTTGTTATATTGTTGGATGGTCCTTTGAGGAACCACTTCTTAGTGGTACTCGCAAGAACAGTGTCGGTCATTTGATGCATCATATGACCGACTCTGCTTTTTTTTACACAGCAAGTTGACCCTTCTAGTAACGGTTAACTAGTTCTGATGGTGCAAATAGCTTAAGTCTTCTGGGTGCCACATGTAGGAATTTTATTTAGGATTTGCCGAATGCAAATTCCCTTGTTTATTTTCAGAGATAAGTATTATTTGTACATACATTTCAGCCGAGAGAAATACACATAATATACACCAACAAAACCGCAGAACAAATGTTGTTTAGAGTGATAAATTTTATCATATATATTTTTTTCCCAGTTCAAAAAAAAAGAAAAGATATCAGGTTATTAAGGGTTAAGTTTTCAGCATGTCTATATGTACTATACTATGGAAACTGGCTGCATGAAAGTTTCAGTAAAAAAGTAAAGTAAAATATATGACCATTGAGCGTTATTGTTTTTTTTTTTTTTGAAATTGTGTTCTCCTAATTGTTTACAAATAATCGAGTATGAAGTAGAATGTAATAGTTTCGATATTATAATTTATTTTGTGACCTACTATACTTATTTATTCTGTGTTTCTTTGGGGTGGTAGGTCAATTCTTTAAATAAAAAACGACTTTTAAGATGCTTTTTTTTATTTTTTTTTTTTTTTTTGAAATTTTTTCGCGGTTATTTAAGTTTTTCCATCTCTTGTGCTTTTTCAAATAAGCTAAATTTTTCAAAATGTGCTAAAAGCTGATCGGATTTCACGCTTTATATATGTATAATATATAGTATCTCTTTTATTTTAGAATATCAGATTCTTTAAAATTAAAAAAAGATTTTAATCTTCAACTGGCAAAGGAACAGCACAAACAATATTGCAGTTTATTACGTGAAATTGGTTTAGATGTAATTGAGCTGCCGCCCGATGACGATTTGCCTGAAAGTGTGTTTGTGGAAACGTCTGCAGTGATATGCAATGGTGTGGCTTTAATAGGAAAATCTGAAAATCCCATGAGACAAAAAGCAGTAAATAATTAACTGGCTATCAGTATAAAGCAAAATAATTATAAACAATTTTATTAAATTTTAGGCCAACAGCATGGCCATAGTATTGAAAAAAGAACTGGACATTCCTGTTGAAGTGATCGATAATCCCAATGCACAATTAGATGGTGGTGATGTTCTATTTACGGGTATTTAGTACTTAGCTTTTTTTTCATGCCAATAATTAATTTGAATACAAATTAAACACATACACAACTTCAGGACGAGAATTTTTTGTGGGCATTTCTGATTTCACAAACGAGGATGGAGCCAGAGCAGTTGCAACCACATTTCCAGAATATCCCGTAACGCCTATTAAGGTTTAAACATCCATATTTTAAATTGATAGTATGCATGATAATTTGTTCTTTTTTCTATTTTTTCTTCCAGGTGGGTGGACCAAAATGCCTTAAACTTTACGTTACTATGGCGGGTCCTGATGTGTTGTGCGTTAGTAATAGTAAAATATGTGAAGAAATTGTTAAGCGCATGGAGCGTGAAGCCAGCTTTAAGTATCAAAAAATTACCTTGCCCGAAGAACATGCAACCAATATGCTGTACATTAATGGCACGCTAGTGCATCGTTCACCTTTCGAAATTCCCGAATCGCACAAAGTAAAAAAATTTCAAAATTAGTTTTTCGTTAACAAATTTAATTGTTATTTGCTACAAGAGCCAATTGAAATACATTATTCTAGGTCTAAATCAAGGCGACTCCATTATGGTAGGTGCCCACATCAAAATTTGCTTCAGCATTTTTCCACAATTTTTAGCTTGTGGGTTGTCATTGTTTGACAGATTAAATTAGGTGAACTTGACAGTTCAGGTGATTATTTTTTGCTTCCAGCTGTTTTCATCTTGCTATGTCAAAATTTGTTTACAAACCATCTTCTCTACTGTGACAACAAAATATATGAGGTCTTCGATTGCAACCAAGGCGAATCTATTACAGGTGCCCACATACCAATTCGCTTCAACATTTTTCCACGATTTTATCTTCTGAGTTGTCAAAGCCGATAGAAAACGACAACAAAACTTGTGACGTCTGGAGAGAAAATGTTGAGGCGAATTGAATTGCGACCTCCTGTAGTTGATTCGCCTTGCAAAGCTGATAGCAATCGACAACAGAACGTATGACAACTCGAGAGAAAATGTTGAAGCGAATTTGTAGATCTTTATGTTTTTTTTTTCTCCTTTTCAGCTGTCTATATGCCGCCGACGTTTCGTTGATGCTTCTGTAACTCTTCAGTAGATGAGTAGTAGTAGCATGATACAACTAACAAGGTAGCCTCGTCAGCTAAACCGTTAATCATCTGACTACTTTAGGTTGTCAAAAGAATGCAGAGATGAAAGGCAGCCAAAACGAGATAGTAAATCTGCATAAGCTCAGTGCATCTCTCTTCTGTAAATGTAGAAGTGGCGTTTTTTGACAGTTTGCATAAGTTGTACAAAAACAAAATGCATGTTATTTTTATTGAAGTTGTTCTTGTTGTAGCGAAAAGGTTACCTTATTAGTTGTGTCATGAATAGTAGTAATGGTATTTCGGTTGCATATAGACGGCTGAAAAGGACAGAAAACAATTAACAAGGTCTATTTAGATCTAGAATAATAGTTTTTGGTTAATTTTAATTTGCTGTTTCTGTGAATTTGTAAATATTTCTTTTCATCCTCATGAAAAATTTATTATTTTTTTTTTTTTCTAGATTATCAAAGAAAAAATCGACATTCCTACGCGCAACATAAATATCAGTGAGTTTAGTAAATTTTCTTTGGGTCTCACCTCGTCGTGTCTTCTCCTCAGACGTTGGAAGTCTATACGCAGCATTTAGATTTTTACAAATTTGTTAAACAATGTTATGGCAATATATTTCGGTTAACAAAATATTTTTTTATCTTCCGTAATTTAAGAAATATCGTAGCTAAATTAAAATTTTATTATATTATATACATAATTTAATAATATCTGATGATAATGCAAATGCACGTTATTGTTATACTTCAGCAATATAGTAATTTAAATATACATACATATGCAAATGTACAAAATTTATAACGTATAGTTTGTCTAACAAAACCAAATTTTGTAAAAACTCAACTCCGATGATATCAATTTCATTTTTCTGCTATTACTTTCAAACTGAAAGTGATATGCCCTCAATTTTTTAGCGAATAGCAGAGAAAGAAACATGCCTGAGACATTCAAAATTTTTACGATTTTTACAAAATAAAGTCATAAAAAAAATTTTAAGACCACAAAGCTACTTTAACTTTTTTATTTCATTCCATGGTTGACTTTTGTTTTGACCATACATGCAAATTCAGCTTTTGTTGTGACTTTAAAAGAGTAATTTCAACGATTTTTTTTTAATTTTTTTAAACTTTTTTTTTTTTTTTTTTGCTAATTTGATGTAAGAATCAAGCCTACAAGGCCCAATATGATTCATATTCTACTCCATTTTAAAATTTTCCATTTCTTGGAAATTTATAGTTTTCACATGTGCACCTTAGTCGACCTCTTGGAGCACCTTTTCCATATAGTGTCATGTTTGTACCATTCCATATTTTTCCAAAAAATCCACTTTTCCTCTCAAGAAATTTCGAAAAAAAAATTATTTTGCCCAAACTTTTTTTCCAACATTATTTCAGAAATGCCACTAACTGTTTACTTTAGTGGACTCCTTGGAGCACCTTTTGTATATGGTGGGATATGTGTACCATCTCCCAATTTTCTAGTACGACCGCTTGTCTTTCCAAGAAAATAACATTATTCAAATAGTGTGTTTTGTTCTTGGGAATAGTTTTCAATATACTTTATAGTCAAAACTACAAAATACATATTCCAGAGAACAGTTTCCACTTCATATCTTCCCAGGATGTTACTCAGATTGGTGGATATCCCTCCAAGAAAATAATCCATCTATTTGGCAGTGTCTGTTAAGCAGTTAACAGAGCTCTGTTAACCATAAAATTTGTAAAGTGGTGTATGTCTGCCCTAGTTAAAGTTAACTTTATCTTCACACACATTATTTTACAAGTATTATTATTTTATAAAAATTAAAAGAATTAAAACATACCCATCTACATTGCAACCTCTTCATATGCCTTTTGTTTTAAATCGTTCCATTTAAACTATTTTCTTTTAAACAGAAAAAAAATTTTTTATCAAAAACAATCGAGCTAAAATTAGCACCAAAAATACTGAAACGGTCACGCGATGTACAAAACATTTGAGAAAGCCGCCGCTATTCTTATTTGACTTTGTACTCTGCTGTAATCATATGTGTTTTTGTAACATGATGTATGTATATGTGTGCACCAACTATATGACCAACAACATATTCAACATTTTTATTTAATTTTCTAAAAACAATTTTTAAAAGATAAACACCGGTATTCATAAAAAATAAAGTGTTGCTCAAATACATTTTAGAACAAATTTGATATGAAAAATTTGTTCTAAAATGTATTTTAACAATGTTTTATTTTTTATGAATACCGGTGAAAGAAAACATTAAAATTTCGCAGTGAATTTTTAACGATATTTAAATAATTTCTATAATTGGCCACAATGAAGGCACTTGGGTACGATATCACAGATTTGTCAAATTCAGACGGAGAAATTGTTGAACAGAACTCAAATAAAACAGAAAGGAAAAAAGTTCGAAAGCGCGGACAGAATAAACATTCAATGACATTTGGATAACTCAATTCAATTGGATACAAAAAACAATCTGTAATACAATAGCAAAGTGTTCGTTCGGTTTGTAACATAAAATTTTCTATTGGCAATGGTGGAGTAAATAAGGTAAAACAACATATGAAATCGAATAAGCACATCCGAAATATATGTAAGTGGGAATGCAGCACGGCAAAATAAAGGAAATAGTTCACCGTTGTGGAGTGCTTTAGATGAGCCAGAGCTTCACTGTGATACAGTACTGCAATCATACAGTTATCAATTTGAAAAAGGCAGAGGTAAATTTTGTAAATTAATATTGTAGATAGATACTAGTGAACGGCATCAGAAATCCAAAAATTCGACTTTCAATCGAAAATTTTTCACCTCAATTATTCAATTATTTGCAGTCGGTTAGTATTTTTGCTTAGGTAAAATAAATTCCAAATGATTTAATTTTGTACATAAAATGTACACTGTGTTTCTAATTATTTCATTAATAGCAACTCGTTTCAATACAATTAAAAAAACTACTAATCTCTCATATTCCAATTGCATTAAATCGACGTACAAGTGTTAGCACTTCACTTCTCGCTGCCAACAACAATTGAAAGTGATTAATAGTCTTTATGTAGCCCTTAGGTCTACAATATATCAAATGTCCGCAAAAAAGCAGAAAATTGGTGACGAAGAGGGAGGGTACAGGTACTAGTTTTCAACGTTGACTTGATGTGACACAGATGACGACAATTAGTATGTATATGGGGACTACAAATTCTTTGGCAGATTAGTTTCGAACAATTAAGTTATAAATATTTTTACATATACATACATATATAGGTTTTAGTTCAGTTTTGATTTGATATCAATTTATAGGAAGATGCACTTTGAAATAATTGTGGACCGCCCCATTTCATATGCGTAAACGGATTCTTTACTTGTGGAAGATAAATTGTGCTCGATGGCTGACTATTTTTTTTTTTTTTGTTTTTTTGTAGCGAAGTTTTCGTTGATTTCCCGAAATTTCTTTAAACTCAATTTTGCTTCCATACTCTGGCAAAGCAGCAATATTTTTTTAAATAGTGTCAACTTGGCTCGATGGGGCGTTTTATTAAAAATCATGTTGATTTACAAATTTTATTGATTTAAAAATTTCATAATTTTTTGATTTCAACAAATTTTTTGTCTTAAACACTTGCACAAAAAAAAAGATAAAGACAGCATTTTTTGCCATTCATTTCGATTAAGAGGCGCCAAAAATCGATTTCAACATAAAGTTGGTAATGAATAGCCGATCACAAAATAATCGATTTTAAGACTAAAAATCGATTATCGACTAATCGAAACAAGGTGGTTTAAACAAGGTGAACTTGACGCTCAATTAATTATTTTTTGCATAGTTGTATCATGTCTTTAATCTTTGTTATCTAAAAACGTAGATATATATGTATTTACATACATACATTTGTAGTTTGTACTTTTTGAAACAGTTGTGTAACATTTTTCGTTCTTGAAATGTGGTTTTGTGCGTTCTCGGAATATTGGGCAGATTTTTAGTTTTTCTAGAGTATTTTTCTTTTGCTTTCATTTGATCGGACTTTATACGGAATTACCTCGAAAAACTTATTGTTGCAATAGTTGAAAGTGACAATATCCAGTATATCAAAAGATGAAAATCTCATAGTTAAATCAATAAAAAACAAAATCATAAAATGGTGGCGGTTGCTGTTCACTGGTATATCTTCACACATACATATAAACATATTTTTCAAACATGTACATACAAACAAACATATTTTTATGAAATTATTTCTCAAACGCATAAACAAAACATTGTACAAAAGTAACAAGTTCCATTGATTAAAAGATAAGGCAGAGAATACGTAAATAATAAAGAGATACGTTTAGTAGTTTTCGCAACCAGTACGTCTCTGACAATCGACCAGAGCGCTTTAAATCCAGTGGCATTCCACAATATTTAGTTAAAAGCACGTGCATTTCTCTTCTTTTTTTTCTTTTCGTTTCAATTCTTCACAACATCATGGCTACCAAAAGTAAATTTCATATTATAAAAAACAAAATCAAATAATTATAATTGCCAACATACATGCATGCATATGTTTTCATTTCAGTTGGAGATTATAAATTGGGCGAAATTATTATTGAGGGAAAAACTAAACAAGTTTACAATTTACCCGACCATCCTGGCTTGTGTATGCTGGTAAGCAAAGATCGTATTACAGCTGGAGATGGCGTAAGAGCACATGATTTGCAGGGCAAAGCTGAAATATCCAACACTACAAACGGTTTAGTTTTTCAATTACTCAATGAGGCCGGTAAGTGGCATACAAATAAATTGAAAGTGCCTGCTTCGGGTAGGGATGTAAGAAGTCTTAACGTAGCCATAAGAAATGAAAGAAACTACATAAATTGTTTTCTATGATGGCGTGGGGGCGAGTCCAACATAATCGTTTACAGTGTTGGCCTAAAGTTGTTTGAAGCAGACATTTCCTATGATTGATTGTTAAATCAACAAGAGATTGATGGCAATGAAAATATTTTTTAATGTTATTCATAGGCATTAATACGGCATACATTAAGCCAGCTGGACCCAAAGCTTTTGTTGCCAAAAAATGTCAAATGATACCAATTGAATGGGTGACCAGACGTTTGGCAACTGGATCATTTTTAAAACGTAACCCTGGAGTAGCCGAAGGTTATCGGTAAGTTGTGTTTAATAATTTAAATTTTCTTTGGTTTATTAATTTGAACTAAAGTTTACTTTACTTGCAATTAATGGGTATATATTCTTTTATTTATTTTGGCTTTTAATTTCTTTGGCTATTAATTTCTATTATTCGAACTTCTTCTTATATGATTATTTCTGTATTAAGTTTATCAGGCTCAAGTTCTTTCTATATTATCCTTGTGATTGATATTAATTAAGTTAGACAAAGGAGACATCAAAGACATTTAGCAGAGTGGACAACTAGTTGTTTCGAAGCCGCCACACTTTCTCGTCAGCATCCGTCTTTGAACTCAGGGGCTCATGTTTCTAAAGCGACAACCATGCCAGGTGGCTGAGTAGCATGGTTGTCGCTTCAAGGATAATATAGAAAGAACTTGAGCCTGATAAACTTAATAGAGAAATAATTTTATTGATTATTATAAACCAAAGAAAATTAAATAAAAAATGTCGAAAAACTTGTATTTAATAATTTAAATTTAGTAACTTAAATTTTTAATAATAAGACTATGACTTACGATTTAACACTAACTAAAAAACAAAAAGTAAAATGTTGGCTGGGCAGCAATTTTGTAACTGTTCCGATGAGAAGCATGGCGGCTTCGAAACAGTTCTGCTAAATTTGTTTTTCGTTTAGAGCGTATGTATACGTTTTAGTACAGAACTCTGCGTGTTAATATTTATTTGCTTTAAGAGCCAATTGAAGCATTATTTAGGTCTAAAATAGACCTTAATGTTTTCTGTCTTTTTCAGCCGTCTATATGCCGCCGGCATTTCGTTGATGCTCAACTCAACTCATCAGTAGACTCGAAAAATCTTAAAAGAATGTTGGATTAAATTTCATAATTAATACAGAAAACATTTTTTCGTCTTGCCTATTTTATTTTTCTTTACAGAAAACATTTTATCAACTTTTTTCTGTATTAAAGGTTTTTTGTTGAACATTTCTGATTCTCATTTTGTTCATGGCAATTATGGAATAAGTAGTTAAGTTTCAAACATTCTTTTAAGAATTTTCCGAGTCTGCTGAGTTGATTAGCATCAACGAAATATCGGCGGCATATAGACGACTGAAAAAGACAGAAAACATTAAGATCTATTTTTAGACCCAAAAATAATACATTTCTTTTATATGGTTTTTAATTAATAAGGAAATAGGTATTCTTGAAGTAAACAATACTAAAAAAAAATGATATTTACATAAGCAACCATATTTTTAAACAACTGTTTTTATTATATATCAGTAAACCTATTTATTTACAATTCTCATTGTGTCTATCTAAAGACAATTCCATATGAAGTGACAGGTTGGCAAATTTTAGCAGCTTTTTGCGTCTAGTGACACGCCTTCAAAATGGTGGCGTACAGACGGAGCTATTTTTGATTTTGTAAAAACATTTCAGTTTAATCTTCTTCTGAATGTTTTAAAATTATTTTGCTACAGAATAACAAATAGAAAACAATTTAAAATCATGATAATCTTTACTTTAGTATTATCATTTTTTCTGACCTTTTGCAGTTGTACCCCCCAATCAGCAATTAGTTAATGAAAATAAATAAACACAATAATAATGTTGATATGCTGATGAAATTTTTCTTCAAAAAAATGCATTTAATTAAATCAAAATAATATACAATTTTTCAGCTTCTCCCCACCAAAACAAGAAACTTTCTTTAAGGATGATGCCAATCATGATCCTCAATGGTTGGATGAACAAATTATTTCTGCTAAATTCAATTTCAATGGCGTGTTAATTGGTAAGTTCTTTCGCATCAAATACATATGTATGTGAAAAATCTTAAAAGAATATATTTATTATTTTTATTTTTATATAAAGGTCAAGATGAAGTTGATATAATGAAAAGAATGACCTTGACTGTTTTTGAGGTTCTGGAAAAGGCCTGGGCCACAAAAAATTGTGCTCTAATTGATATGAAAGTTGAGTTTGGTATTGATGAGGAAGGTAATTATAATGTGTTACAAAAGCAAAATGCCCATTAACTTCTAATAATGAATTTCTTTTAAAGGCAACATCGTTTTGGCCGATATAATTGACTCTGATTCTTGGCGCCTCTGGCCGGCAGGCGACAAACGCTTGATGGTCGACAAACAAGTTTATCGTAATTTAGCCTCGGTTACCGAGTCTGATTTGGACACCGTCAAGCGTAACTTTATTTGGGTCAGTGACCAACTTAAAGATATTGTTCCTAAAAAAGATCATTTAGTTGTAATTTTAATGGGCAGTGCCTCCGATAAAGCACACTGTGAAAAAATTGCGGAATATTGCAAAAGTTTGGGTTTGAACACAGAGTTACGGGTAACCTCGGCGCATAAAGCTCCTGAAGAATCTCTACGCATAATGCGTGAATACGAAAGTGTCCTGACCAATCTAATTTTTATATGCGTGGCTGGTCGTTCGAATGGCTTGGGGCCAGTGCTATCGGGCAATACTACGTACCCGGTAATCAATTGTCCACCAGTTAAAGCTGAAAATATGCAAATTGATGTTTGGTCTAGTCTTAATGTTCCTTCAGGTTTGGGCTGTCCCACCGTTTTGTATCCCGAAACTGCCGCTCTGCATGCTGCCCAAATATTGGGTATATCTAATTTCATGATTTGGTCAAAGTTACGTGTCAAGCAATTGAACAATTTTATTGGCTTGAAAAAGGCCGATAAGGAGTTGCGTGGCGTACGCAAAGTCTAACAACAATATTAATCGTGATGAGTTGTATGTACATACATTTTATGTATGTATGTTTATAAGTACATAATGTTGCATTTGTTTCTAACTACTGTTAAGAATAAAAAACTTTTAGCACTTTAAATAAAATTAAAAAAAAATTTTTTTTTTTTTTCAATATTATTTAGAGCACAAAGATTTTTTATTTGGCCAGATTCAAAAATCGTTATAAGCTTATAAATAAAAAGTTAAGGGTAGTACCTAAATAAGACACTTTTAATTATCAAAAAGTTTTTTTTATAAGCCTGATCAGAAAAATTTTAAAAAAAGCACATGCAGAACATTTTGTTGCAGAAATTAATTTAAACTTGTTACTCAATAAATTATTTTGTAGGAGCACCAAGATTTATTTTATTTATTTATTTGATTTCAATACAAAGGAAGCCTCATGTCCAATAATACATGTATTGTTAGTGAAATGTTAATCAATAATTTAATGAAATCTTCAAAATATTATAAAGTTGAGGGCCCTTAGAAGACGAAAAGTAGTTTCAAAGATCAACGATATCATTTTATAGCACATTAACATTAAATTTTAAGCACAACGGCACCTTTCTAGGACCCAAGTGGGCCCATGTCACGACCGGCAGCCCGTGACACATTAAATTTTCATATAACAATATAAAAATTAATAAATTTTATAAAAATTGATGGCTCTTTAAAAGAATAAGTAGTTTTGAGCATCTGTGAAACGCGAGCACTAAGTTTAGTTGATCTTAAAAATTAATATACCTACTACGACAAAGATGAAAGTGGTGGAGTTTTATAGACATTGTCCGTTGTTTGTACATATGTATAGAGTTCTATTCGCATAGGCATTTATTTACATATTTCGCTCGGTAGATAGGTATGTGTCTTTTAACTTTAAAATTTAACAGGTAAAAACATGAATACCTTTTGCATTTCTATTGCACGCTTTACAATAACTATGATAAGAAAAATACATACATATCTCAGTTTCATATTTGTCCACCAAATATTATCATAAATTAAATTTTTGTTTACATATGTAACACCCTCATATGTTCATAAATATGTACTAATGAAATTCATCAAACTGCAAGTTTCCAATTGGAGTTAAAATTTAAGAAGTCTTTTATAAACTTACCTTGAAATGAAGGGGCTCAGCTTTGGCGATAAAATTTCTTGTGTTTGTTTTCCATGTTTAATAGTTATTTCATTTAGAAAACAGGCAGAATAATCAGCTAAACAAAAATGGCTGCAACATTAACAATGAGACCTAACCTCAATTGTAACTGTAAGGCTCAATTTCAACCGTACTCTATAATGAATGAGCATGTGTTGTTGTAGGTGGAAAAGACAATGCATCCATATTTCCACATCAAAAACACCAGAATTCACAAACTGCCATACAAATAATTAGAATATTTTCTTTCATATTACATTTGTTTTAGACGGCAAATGAAAAGTGCACTGTTATCAAAACATCATTTTAACTCACAAAATAACACACAAATAAGTTGGCATTTTTGTTCTACAGATAGTTTTCACAACAGGTTTATATTTTGTACATGAAAAATGCACTATTCAATAAAAATTAAATGAAAATTTTCTTATTAGGAAAACTTAGCAAACTCCACAATTGAAATATAACAAGCCTAGAAATAGCGGGACAAAATGAGAAGAGATGCCAGACTAAATACGAACCATGGTTGCAACCATGATACAACTAACATGGTATCATGGTTGCAACCAAGTGCACAATTATGATGCAGTGGTCGATAAGGCAGGGTAGGCTAGAAGTATGCAATTAGAAAAGTATCTTTAACTGATACACTTTAATAACTATAAAAAGTGCACTATGATGAAGCAAATGTCGACAAGGCAGAATTTATAAATAGGCCAGAAAATATGCAATTAGAAATGAGTTTTTTTTATCTGATACACAAAAACAAAATCACAGGTACACAAACTTTATACAAACTCTCAAGAAGTATTTAGTTAGTTAGTTTTATTTATTGAGACTTCTTTTTTTTCATATTAAGAGATAGCTAACATAAATTCCAAGAAAACTTAAAACTATAAGTATTATTTTAATAACATCACGTTGCTTTAGACTATGCTACATGCTTAAAACGTTAAAAAAAGAGTATAATATTTACATACTTAACATTAGTTTTGTAATTACAACGCTTGCTCCCGGCGTTTATCATTACCAGTAAAGCCTGGTTTACAGTAATTAAACTTAAAACTAAATTCTATTTGTACAAAAATTAACACTAAAACAAACAAAAACATATATACAAGCAAACAAAGAAAAAAATAAATAAATGAATAAAAAAACAAAAGCATTAAATAATAATTAAATAATAAGTAATAAAATAATAATAATAAGGAAAAAAAGTATAAACTAATAAATGCTACCCCCTGTGAATGCCGGGAGTATTATTTTCGTAAAAGTTTTGACTAGCAAAACTATTGTCACTCAAGAAGTATTATATAACTATGTATCAACAATAAAATACCGGCATTACCTGATGTACCGTCGATAACTTGATACCGTTAAGTTAATTTTATTGAGACTTAAATTTTTTTCATATTACAGGAGTTACCAACATAGAACATGAAAACTTACAACTATATAGTATTATTTTAATAACACAACTTTTTTTTAGAAATTATGCTTCTTGCTTATCACATTCTTGAAAGAAATTAACAATATAAAATTATTAATATAGTTTTACTAAAATTAAAAAAAAGCTTGCTCCCGGCTTCCATCTTTACTGGTTAACTTGATACCGTTTGTTTCGCTTCTTTGAAATCTATTATTAAAATCTATTAATCCACATATACATACACTGTGTGAGACTCATTCAAAATTCAATACACATGAATCTACGTTTAAACTATGACAACTTTAAAATTAGTGCATACATACATATATTTAAATATACTTGCAAGGATCAATTAAAATCCAATTAGACATGAAAATGGGCATTGATTTCTAAATCAAATTTTTCAAGTCATTAGAAAATCTTTGTGTATTTTACAATATTAATAGGTTATGAAATATGCAGGACTATACAATTGAATTGCAGAATATAACTGTCATTTTTATGTATGTGTACCGGAGAATGTAATATTTTCAATTGCATACTTTCAGGTGTATTTAAATAATCTGCCTTATCGACTATCGTTTTATAGTGATGCACTTGGTTGCAATAGAAATCCTATTTCTTATATTTCCAAACAAATTGAAAACTTGCAGTTTAATGAATTTCATTGATAGGTATTATGTAAACAAAAAGTTATTAATTTATCATAATATTTGGTGGGCAAATATGAAACTGAGACAGTTACCCAGATACATTATTAATATTTTTTCATATCATAGTTGTTGGAAAAAAAGAGTCTAATAAAAATGCAGAACATATACTATGTATGTATATGCTTATTTTTACTAGAAATTAAAGTAAAAACTAGATTTCTATCGAACAAAACTTTTAAATAAACAAGTATTATCTATGAGAATTGAACTGTATTCCTACATATAAAAGCGTCGATTTCGATCGCAAAATAATTTTTTTTTTAAATATTTAAAATACGGCAATTTCATTTGCTTAATATGCATAGTTAAAAAATGAATTTAAAATTTCCTATAAGAACCGAGTATAGTAAGTTATCTTAAATGTAAATAGAGGTGTTTATATGTGCGTAGGTTTATAGGTTATAGACCCAGGTCACAAACATACGATCTAATTCATAAACGTTGCATAAGTTTAATACGCAAAGTCCCCTAAAAGCTTGTTCATAAATGCAAACTAGCGGTGGTCTTAGTAAACACTTATGAGACTAATTGAGATTGTAATAAATTGAAATATGTACCTATTTGAAACAACATTTTCTAACTCAAATCTCACCAAATCGAGACCCGGTTGGTTCCTTCTCTACTTTTGTACAATAAATATTATTTTACTAGTTTTAAAAGGCTATTAAACTTTGCAAAAGCATCTAAGTGACAGGCACACGATGTCAATTGACAGCAATCGCTTGAACAAAAACAATTTTGTTATTTTTTACATGTAACTAAGCGAGCCATCGATGTAGAGTGATATCGTGCGAATGGCGGTAAATTTAAGAAAAAACATATGAATAAATTTCGAAAACCACATAATAACTGGCTGTTCCACAATGCCGAAGTTGTGCGGTTGTTGGCATTCTAAGCGAAAGAAATTTGTTTTGGGTTCCTCTATGATGTTCTTTTATTCGAACGATGACTCGATCGACAAGTCGAAAAGACGTATCTAAGTGTTTTCATACAAAATGCGATTCTTCTATATCGATCATGTCGTCAGCGCTGCGATCATAAACGTCAAAATCAAGCACTTGTTGTTTTGCTATTGATTGAGTGGGTGTTTTGATTGAAAAAAATTTGTATTTGTTAAAAATAAATAGGTAAATAAAACTATAAACCCCGCATATTTTTCATTTTTGTTTAATTTAGTATATATATTAAACAATTATCATCTGTATGTATGTATGTAGTTTTCCTAAACAGTTCACTTGTTCGCTGGATGGAAGAAAATCCTGAGTTTGCCAGAGGAATACCAGTGTTCAGTGCGTCAAAGTACTTATTAAATGTTTATGCAAAAAAATACTTTTAAATTTTAAAACATCACAATAATTATTTCCGCACTTTCAAAATATTTGACATTTTTATTTTGTACTTATTTCTGTAAGTATTTGTTTTGGCTTGTCAGTTACAGCTGATCAGTTTTAAGAAGGATTGTATTTTTACACCAACAATTAAGTAGTTTTTTTTTTCAATTTTCAGCTGCCGAAATAGCGGCATTCAAATTGATTCAAAATCGAGCGACTACATTTCGATCGCTTACAGAAAAAGACACTTTTGTTAAGTGGCATAAAAAGTTTCCCTTCTCTTGCCGTTTGCTAAAAGGATAAATGAAAAAAAAACAATATTAATTAATTTTTATTATTCGAACTCTTTCTTATATTATTATTTTGTATTATGTTTATCAAGCTTAAGTTCGTTCAAGGACGGGTACTGCTGAGAAGTGTGGCAGCTTCGAAACAGCTGCTAATTAATATCAATCTAACAGCTAATTAATATCAATCACAAAAACAATATACATATAACGAACTTAAGCATAACAAACATAATACAAAATAAAAAGTTTGTTCCCGTACTTTTTGGGCAAAGTTGGATAAAGAGAGAGGAGTCATGAATCTCTCTCAATAACACACAAAAAAGTACAAAAGTACGGAAAAACCAAAAACCATATTTCAACTTCAAAAACTTACGTATGTATGTTATATTTTGATAATGCAATAAAAAGTAAAAGGTGCATTTCGGGAAGTTGAAGTGTTTTTCTACACGCACGAAAATATTACTCAGTCACTCCCTCAGAGGGAGTCCCTCTCTCTCTCTCTCTTTGTCTCACTTGCCCAAACTTTTTGAGTACGAGAACAGTTTTCGTGCAAATTGAGATCCCACGGTCTCTCAATGCTGAGCACGAGATCACAACTAAAGTTTTTGACTTGGATTTTAAATGCCATTTCAATTTAAATTTGATTTAAATACAAAATTGAGTCAAACAGTTGCTATTTAAATCAAACTTAAACGGCCTGCCGTGCCCATTTAAAATCGATTTAAGTTTTTCGTACTGCCATATGATTTTGACAGTTTGGTTTGGTGCTGCAAATTAAGAAAATTGCACATGTTTTTTTTTTTGTTTGTTTCATAATTTGATTTTTTTATTATTTCCAGAAGGTAATCAACTTCTGTGGCAGTGAAATTGGGAGTCCTTTTATCACTTTTACTACTCATTTTAATAATTTTTACCAAACAATTTATTATTTTCTAAACTTTTCACAATTTCACTTGCCTCCAAATTTGTTTATTGAGTTATCGATAATTTTTTGACACTTACATTGTGCTGCCGTACTTTTATTACACAATTAATTGCCAAAAATAATTTTAGACTGTAAAACAGAAAGCTATTTTAAATCCAACTTAAATTTTAAGGAAAATTTACTAATTTTGTATTTAAATCCGAAGTCAAAAATCGGGGGTTATTCTATTAAACTCTTACCCCCTAATTCATAAAAATTATTACAGGCTTATAAAACTGTTATTTAACATATTTGTATAGAAAATCTGTCAAATAAGAGCCTTATAAACCTGTTATAATTTTTATGAATTAGACGGTTATTCTCTATTCAAATAAAACGCTTAAGAACTTCAGGTTCAAAGTTCCGGGCAGAGCGGGCAGGATGTAAAGTTAAATGAAAACAAACAAGTACGTATGCACATCAGTACGTATGTATGTATGTATGTATTTCTTTATTTATTCTTCTTTAAGCTCCTTAAAGACTGGCCAGAAGTAGTAAAAAGCGAACAATAACACCAAACGTAAAAATAAACCAGAATAACAATCAACTACAAGTTTAGAATACCATGGACATAACAAGTTCCCTCCAAGTATACATATATGTATGTAGATGTATGTACGTGTGTGCATACAGACAGACATACATACATCCAACATATGTATGCCTGCCATATGTATGTGTGTGCATAAATACTCATAATACTTCAAATTACCAAGTACAACAATGTATGCATTGTTCTTTGCTATCAATAAATGCGGCCCTCTTGTTCTTTTATGGGTCTACCAAACCCAACCAACTTTTTTGTGGCGATTGCTCCTTTTGTTTTTTGTATCATTATTCAAGGTGTCTAGTAGCAGATTTATGTATATGTTCAAAGTTTTATTGAGGGCATCGAACGATAGAATGGAAAAGCGGATCTTGTTCTGTAAAATAACAAAATCCTAAATCTAAAAAAATTTAGCGACACAGAAACCCTAATTGTATTTTAGAGGGAGGGAAGTCGCAGCCGGCCCACCAACAGCCGTCATAGTTTGTGTGACGGGGTAAGTTCGGTGGCAGCAGCGGTGACATTTTTCAACTTTGTTTATTTTCCAGCATTCACTTTCGGGCCTCACAATTAAATACGATTTCAGTTCGGGGTTTTTTTCAAAGGGCTTTTTTTTGTAGTAATACGAGTCAGACTGGTCGGCAAGAACTCTGCCCAACCGACAAGCCGCAGCCGGAGCAACAGCGGCCACGGCAGCAAAGCCGACAGTCTGGCAACACCATCATCTATTTACCTTTATTTTTTTTAATTGCTACAGCTAATATCACTGCCATGATACAATCAATTAACAAGGTAGCCTTTTCGCTACAATAAGAACAACTTCAATAAAAATAACATGCATTTTGTTTTTGTACAACTTATGCAAACTGTCAAAAAGACGCCACTTCTACATTTACAGAAGAGAGATGCACTGAGCTTACGCGTATTAGCTATCTCGTTTTGGCTGCCTTTCATCTCTGCAATCTCTTGACAACCTAAAGTAGTCAGATGATTAACGGTTTAGCTGACGAGGCTACCTTGTTAATTGTATCATGATCACTACCACAAAACAACCAGAAGGGTCACCAGCTCTGCCGGACTACAAAACTGACCAATTTTCTGTCAAATTTCATGAAAGTGGCAGCCTTGCGGTGCTGGAGCATCCAGTAAAGGACAGCAAACATGAAAATTTTTATATAGCTGTCTCTGTTGGTTGACTCCGCATTTGTAAGAAATTCCATGGGAGTTCGATCAGGAAATTTTCCCGAAACAAATTTATCGTCGAAGCTCTGGCGGTCACCCCATCCTGTTGAAACCACGAGTGTGCGGGAGTACGATGGATGAGCTCGCAGCTGTGGCAAAAAGAATTCCGTAATCATGCATCGATAATTTTCATCGTTGACATGCGAATTTTTGGAAAAAAAATTGTCCAACTATCTCGTGCATGGATAAAGCACACCAAACAGTTACCCTGGATCAATGCAATGGTTTTTGATGTTTCAATTGAGGGTTACGGGCTTTTGTTGAAGTAACCAGCAGCGGCAGTTTTGCTTGTTGACTTGGACGTTTGAGTGAAAATCAGTCTCGTCGCTCCAAAACGCACTGTGAGAAGTGAGAACTTCTCACCAAGAGCCAGAAATGATGAAAAAGACTATGCTTTTAATAATTGAAAAAAAAAAAAAAAACAGTTCGCGAACCCAACTTCGCCCCCTTTTATGCAAAACTCTGTAAAGTTCTGTTCGATTAAATTGATGTTGAGAGCCAGGAAATCTTCAACAATTTGCTGATGGAAAGACTTGAAACAGAGTTCGAAACAAACGTCAATAACGTGGATGCAAAAGAATGTAAGATGCAGCAAATTATGAAAAAATTAAACGAGTCGACAGATGAACAAGAAAAACGATCTGCAAATGGAGATCGTTTTGTAGTCTTCTTCTCTAGATATTTCCAGGAGTCAGACTACCATTTCCATATGGTCACTACTTTGCAGAAGTCCTCATTTTTCCATGAGCCCACTCATCTTCTGCAGAAATTTCTTATATGGAGTGTTTTGTTAAAAGTCATTTTATGGAACTCCAAAGATTATTTCAGACGATATGAGCGAATTGATATCGTTGCTCTGCCGGCGTCAAGTTCATGTCATGCTCGAGTTGGTAGCTCGTGAAGACGCCGAATAACTTCAGGGCCAACATCGATGTTCGAGCATCACTGCCCGAGCTGGGCCGAAACATGAACATGAGCGGTCCTCATTAGACATGAGTGAAGTTCGACAACAACGGGGAGACCCCCGGTTAGGAGAGAAAGAAGATAACGAACTTACAAGTCCTAAGGCCAATTAACAAATTTACATCAGTTTGTCTGTCCGCTGGGGAAGAAAGTAAATTCTTACAATTCTTGGAATTTTTTTTTTTTTATTGCAAAACTTTTTCGAAAAGCAAGAAATCTGAATTTGCTTTTCTGCATCTTGGCAAAAAATTTAAGCATTTCAACATTTCCTTTCTATCATAAAAACAAAAGTCATTAATCGGTTTTTTAAACATCTTTTCGAGCGTAGACTTGAAGTGACAGGTATGCGCATATGTACATACATACATATGTACGTACATATGTACGAGTATGTGTCTCTGTTCCAGGCATGAAATAATGCATGCTCATTTACAAATGTTTATCAGAAACCCACTTTTCTCCAAGTCATTGTACGGCGCAAACTTGAATATTGTTTCCCCTTTCTGATTGCTATTAATTTATTTATTTGTTTATTTTTCTTTCTTTGTTTAACTCATGTTTGCGGACTTTGAATCATTTTTTTCTTTTCCTTTTAAAGATTTCATAATTATGTACTATTTGCAAAATTTTCAATGGTTGATTTACTACTCAATCCGCAGACAGACAGCTTTTTAAAAAATAAAATATTGAAACAAGAAAAACAAAAAAAAACCGTTTTTTTTACTAAAGCACTGATAGTATGACGTACCGCTGTTGCACAGTGGGGCCAAATGCAAAATGAAGTAAGAAATTTGTATATTAATTAATTAATTTCTATTATTCGAACATTTTCTTATATACAGTATTTTTCGGTTAATTGCACATCAAAATTTGCACAATTTTTTGTTCAATTAACCGGGGAACCAATTAGCCGATACCCGTTTAATTGAACAATTCGTTCAATTACAAGAACCCTATTTAATTGAACAATTTGTTCAATTATAGAAATCACGCATAATTGAAACTATGTATGTACTAATGAATTAAAAGAAATCGCATATGTGCACTTTAAGTTTTTCAAAATAATTTTTTTTACCTTAAACGAAAAAAAATGCAAGTAACAGCAAAAAATGTACTACATATATGTGTATAGTAGAGATGCCACCCAGTGTTTTTCACAAATGATGTCAAATATGTATGTGCAAAAATGCCAGATTATTTTTCAATGCAATTAACCGGGTAAAAGTAAGAGGAAATTTATTTTTGATGACATGAATTTTGAACGAATTAAGCGGGAAAATCAATTAACCGGATTCAATTATCCGAGGAAATTCACATGGTGTTCGTATGCAATATTTTTTTTGCCCGATCATGTGGTTCAATTAAGCGTGGAAACCAATTAACCGTAGGGTCAATTAACCGAAAAATACTGTAATTATTGTTTCTGTATTAAGTTCAAGTTCTTTCTATATTATTCTTCTGATTGATATTAATTAAATTAGACAAAGACGACATCAAAGACATCTAGCAGGGTGGACAACTAGTTGTTTCGAAGCCGCCACACTTTCTCGCTACTCTAAAAAATAAAAATAGTGGACCACCTTGTTGTAACACACAGCTGACTTACAGGGTGTCAAAGTTGTTTACCTCGTCTATGAAAAATTTTGTTGACTTCATAACTTTTGCAAATAGTTATTATCTGATTGAAACAATTGTTTTTTTGTTACTTGAAAGCTTATTGCCAGCTTAAAAAACAATTTCCTATTTCATTTCAATACCTTTAATATTTCAAAAGATCTTTGACTTGAATTTTGATGTTTTCGTTTCTTATTTCGTAAACATTATCCGTCTAATTCATACAAATTATAGCAGGTTTATAAGGCTCTTATTTAACCATGTTCTGAAAACGAAGCGATTTGCTGGCGTTTTGCCTTTTTCGAAATTGTGTTCGAACAAATAAAAAACATACATATGTTTTATAATAATAAAACATGTGTCTCCATAAATTGCAGAATTATTTTACACCGCTCTACTGATTTTTGCGGTGCCCTTCATGGAAAACAAGACTTATTATTGAGCTTAAAAAAACATTTCTCTATGTACTTACATGTAAGAATGTATTCAAAATTTTAATATTTATTGTCAAACGGTAACACGCAGCTTTTTTTATTTAATTTTATTTATTTTATTTGCAAAATATCAGTGCAATAACCACAAATGCTTTTTTTTTATTTAGAGATGTTACATATAAACACTTGCGAATAATTGGTAACCGGTTTCACGGGTAGCCGGTTTCAAATAGGATCTTGTCGTAAATGTTTTTATGTGCTGCAACAGGTTTTAAATTATTTTTGAACTTTTATAAAGGATTGTTTACTACTTTTTTAATAAAAATATGCGAACTTAATGAATTTCAAATAGTATTATCAGAAGTTTGAAAAAAAAAATAACCGAATAGGTAATTTTAAAGTTAACATCGCTAGCAGTAAATTTTTTCGAAGATCAATTTGACCAGCTGTTTGCATACATAAATCGCCAGTTGAAAAGTAAACAAATGATACCGACAATTGACAAACACAAAGCAAAATTTTAAATTGCATATTTTGAATTAAAATAGTAAAAAAAAATGTTAAAAGTTTTTCTTCAAATAAAAACAAAACATAGCATTTTCAGTTTAAATTAAACCTTTTTCAGATTAAACGAAATTCTTTTTAAATTAAACGAACCTTTTTTTCAAAATAAATGAAACTCTTTTCAGAGTAAATTAAACTTTATTCAAATTCAATTAAACATTTTTCAAATGAAATTAAACCAGTTTTATAATTTGTAGGTTTATCATATTTTGTTGTAAATATTTTTTTTTTTTTTTTTTTAATCGATTACTGTACATGACCTATTGTTGTTGGTGTCTGATAACGCTTGGATTAATTTCTTTACCTGATAATTGCACATTCCAAGTCAAAAGTTGAAAATGAGTGATTCAGAAGAAACCCGATAGAGAAAACATTTCTAAGATAAAATTCCACGCCCGATCATATTATCAAGAGTGACATTACCACAGAGCATAACATAGTAAGTGTAATTGAGGAAAGTGTCGCAAAAATTAATCAAAATGATTGTGCGAACTACATACATATGTTATGGATATGATCATGATAATTCCTAAAGCGGTCAGTGGACAAATTCTTCATTAATTTTAACAAGTATTATATAAAAATTAATATGTTTAATATTATGTTTTATTTTCTTTTGTTTTCTATTAAATTCTAAAACTGGTTTAATTTAATTTGAAAAATGTTTAATTGAATTTGAATAAATTTTAATTTTAATTTATTCTGAAAAGAGTTTCATTTATCTTGAAAAAGGTTTCGTTTAATTTAAAAAGAGTTTCGTTTAATCCGAAAAAGGTTTCGTTCATTTTGAAAAAGGTTTCATTTATTTTGAAAAAGGTTTAATTTAAGCTGAAAATAATAAATTTAAATTTGACATCATTTTATTTTCTCTTTCGAGTGTAGTTTAAATAAAAATAACCAGGGGCCGGATTCTGGCATTCGTGATCGATTATACTCGATAATAAAAACAATGTAGAGCAAAAACAAAATGAGCAACAAACACACAGCATTCTATAACGAAATCCTTCAATCACGAGTGCCAGAATTTGGCCCCAGATCATTTCAGCATACGCTAGCGGTTAAAAAACGCCAGCTTTCTAGCGTTTTTGTTTCCCAGAACACCTGTTTGGCGTTTTCAAATCGAAAACTCAAATTTTAAGCGAAATGCGATGGGCGTTTTTGCGTTTTTCTTTACAAATTCTATTAGAAATTTTGCCCGCTCGAGTAAAGCTGTAACCAGGCGAGCAAATTCACTAAAAATAGCCAAATTTTTAGAAACATTTTCTATACCGAAGTAAAAGTTGTACTAAATTTAATATTTTTCTTATTATTTATTTAAAAAAAACACTAGTTTTTCGTCTTAAATATAATATTCTATCTAAAAGTTTTTTTTTTTTTTTGAACTCTAGAAGCCAAAATTAAATATGTGAATGAAGTACATAAAAATTAACGTTTTAGGTCTTTCCAATAAAATCCTCTACTTATTTTGCAAAATTACTTGAAATATCACTTGCAATGAATTTTTGACTTGGGATTTTAATACAAAATTAGTAAATATTCCTTAAAATTTAAGTTGGATTTAAACTATCTTTCTGTTTTACAGTCTAAAATTATTTTTGGTAATTAATTGTGTAATAAAAGTACGGCAGCACAATGTAAGTGTCAAAAAATTATCGATAACTCAATAAAAAAAAAACAGCTGTTTAAACAAATTTGGAGGCAAGTGAAATTGTGAAAAGTTTAGAAAATAATGAATTGTTTGGTAAAAATTATTAAAATGAGTAGTAAAAGTGATAAAAGGACTCCCAATTTCACTGCCACAGAAGTTGATTACCTTCTGGAAATAATAAAAAAATCAAATTATGAAACAAACAAAAAAAAACATGTGCAATTTTCTTAATTTGCAGACCAAAATCAAACTGTCAAAATCATATGGCAGTACGAAAAACTTAAATCGATTTTAAATGGGCACGGCAGGCCGTTTAAGTTTGATTTAAATAGCAACTGTTTGACTCAATTTTGTATTTAAATTGAAAAATTGCGGGTTAATTCATGCAAAATATAAAAACGCATTTCCGTATTTACCTATCTTTTGGTATATAATACCTAAATATATGTATGTATGTATATTTTGCTTTAATGTTTTAAATAAAACGGCCACAAAACGCACATCTGGTGCTAAATTTTTCCAACATGCATTACATTTTAGTTTACATTTGAGTACAATTTCTTCGTAGCAAAAAAAAAATACATTGTGGAAAATTTTAGAAAGATTGCAAATGCTAGTTCGCGTTTTCACTAAAATGCAATGGGGTGGTAACCCTTCGTTTTAAATGGGGCAATATGGGTATCAAATTTTTTCTTTAGCCAAGAAAGAAAAAGAGGATGGATATCATCCTTGTATGTAAATAATTTACATTTTTGCAAATTAGACGGTGCTGTGGTATATACAAATGTACATATATAAGGGCAAGGCGTGCCACATCCGCCCACAAGTTAAAACTGAAATGTCTGTCAGTGTCAAGTCGGTTTGCTGATCCCTTTTTAGATTCTCTTTGAATTCATCACTTGCCCGAGAATGCCCATAACTGTAATGGTGGTTTGGTCTCATTACAACTAGTAATGTGATCGTGCCACAACGTAAACAGTTATAAAATTTAGCTGCAGGGTAATTATCACCCAACATACATACATACATATGTATCTACTCCTATATATATGTACATACACATTATGTTTTCATGTTAATGGACTACAACCAGAGTGGGAATTAATGTTACAATACCATACATTGCCTTAACTACTTACATACATGTAACATTTGAGCCGTTTTATTTCGTTTTTCTTTCTGATAAAACGTAATATACAAAAGCACATTGCTTCAAGTGGCATGTTTCCAAAGTTGCTGTCTTCTTTTGCTTTTATAGTGGCTGTTACATATTGAGTTTATGTAAAAAGGAGTTGCAAAAAACAAAAATAAATAAAATGGAATAAAAAATTCAAAAGTAAACAAACATGCAGAAAAATACAAATGTATGTACTCGTACATACATATGTATGTACATACCTATATATTACTAGTATATTTATATGTATAAAAAATATACATACAACATTAAAATTTAAGTCAAATCTTGTCGACTTGCAATATCACTTGCAATGAAATTTTGCCCATATTCTTGTACCTACTCAGGGCTGGGCAGTATTTGAAATACATACATATGTACATGTATTTCAAATACGTATTTAAAATACATACACGTATTTTGTATTTTAAATGTACGTCTCATGAATGTATTTGTAAAGGGTGTTTTTTTCTCGATGTATAGAACTTTAAGTTGGCATTACTGTTCAAGATGGCGACCGATTTAACAATTTAACAGCTGTCAAGTGATTTATTCTCAGTTTGGTTTGGCAATTTTCATCATGAATAGACTCACGCCTGAACAACGTTTGCAAATAGAGCAATTTTAGTGCAACACGAGATGGCCGTTGTTCCCGATTTTCATAAGCGAATTTTGTTTAGCCATGAAACGCACTTCTGGTTGAATGGCTACCGCAACCAACAAAACTGCCGCATTTGGACTGAAGCTAATCCTCCTCAAGTGTATGTCGAAACCCTGTTACACGCAGAAAAACTGAGTGTTTGGTGCGCTTTATGGGCTGGCGGAATCATTGGTGCGTACTTCTTCAAAAACGCTGAGGGCCAGAACCTTACACTCAATGGTTATCGGTGTGGAGTGATGATTACTAACTTTTTCTTTCCTGAATTGAATAACCATGATGTCCAATAGATGTGACTTCAACAAGACGGCGCAACATGTCACACAGCTCGTGGCACAATCGATTTATTGAAAGACACGTTTGGTGAGCGCTTAATTTCACATTTTGAACCTGTGAATTGGCCTCCAAGATCTTGCAATTTAGCACCGCTAGACTACTTTCTATGGGGCTATGCGGATAAGCCACAAAACGCTTGACCATTTGGAAGACAACATTCGCCGTGTTATTGCCGATATACGGCCATAAATGTTGGAAAAAGTCATCGAAAATTGGACATCCAGATTGGACTATATCCGCGCCAGCCGTAGCGGTCAGATGCCAGAAATCATATTTAAAACATAATGCCACAAGATTATCTTTCGGATAAATAAAATTCATGTCAATCGAATAATCCATCGTTGTTTTATTGCAACTTATAGTTCTATACCTCGAAAAAAAACACCCTTTATTTTGTATTTCAAATACTTGTGCTCTCAAAATACATTTTTCCAAATACATACGTTTTAATTTGTGCTAGAAAATATGAGCTAAAAATTATTCGATTCATACATCAACTAAAACGGCAAAATTTTGCTATTGTTTTATTTGCAAAACATGGCAATACTACAATTAAATCACAAAACGCCAAAGTACCACTGCATTTAGACGGGAAAGTACTTTCATTAAATTTTTGTATACGTATTATGAATAAAAATTTCAATGAAATCTGTGATTTCCATGAAAATTTTTTGCTCAATTTCAAAGGAACGTGAAAGTTCATTTTAAAAATGTCGTCAAAGCGAAGAGTTGCATTATTATTATTTTACAACCATCGTTACCCCCCTCCCCATTTACACATGCAAGTAACTTATTGCAAGTTGTGTGTATTCATATTAACAAACAAATATACTGACAGAGACAATAACAGCTGTTGCTACTTGCTTGATTATTTACACAGGCAAGTGCAAGCTCATTTTTATTAAAATGTCGTCAAAGAAAATGGTCTTAAAGAAAATTGCTTTACTTTACAAAATAAAAGAATTAAATGTGAGTGTTAGCTTGTGTGTGGTGTGCGGCGAATTCTAATGCACCTACTTGGTAATGAATCTGCCTTCTAGCCTAAATCGCTTCGATGCAAACTAATTCTGCCTTAAAAACACAGTTTGCAACAAATGAATATGTACGTGAATCGAGCCAAGTGATGTTCGTTTTTCCATGTAAACAAATCTCTGAAGTGAATTGTGAAGCCTGTTGTAAAACAGTAAAAGGATTTAATAGCTCAAGGATTGAATATTCTAGCAAATAAATATTTGGCGAGAAGATACACATGTGTGGAAAGTATCCTAAGTAAACACAAATCCATTCTTGATAAAAAGAAATTTGGCGCCTAACTTGAAAAGAAAACTAAAAATTTTATAGGTTTTAACGACGATAACAGAATTTTGATAAGCAATATGAGCGTGTTTATTTAGGATATTTACAAATTAGGAAGGGCCGAACAATTAAAGGGAATATTTATTGCGATGTGTTCATTTAAGATATTCTTCATGAGGGCCGTCATTGGAAACATTGCAGGCAGTTAACGATGACAAGCACTAGATGTAACACCTTCCTTCTGAATGAGTACTACATTCACACATACATACGTAAGCATGTCTGTATATACGAGTAAATAAACAAGTACCAAAAGATATTTTCGTGCATTTATATGTTTACTTGAAGTGCAAACATCATTGGAAAGAATTTCAAACCAACTGATTTCTGATGTGTAACTTAAGGTACGTACGGTCACATTGACATGTCCAGATAATTCGACACATTAACTTTCTTGAAGCTCAATTATGTCTCCAAGTCCTTGAAGATACAAGGTGAGCCAAAAAGAACCACGCTATTGGAGGTTGCTCTTATTTTTGCAAATGGCGGCCAATGTCAAATCTCTTTTTGCACTTGTAAACTAGACATTTGTAAAATACAAGTGAACAAGCCCCGAAGAACGCGGAATAATCGAGTCTTTGAAGAAGTGACGAAAAATCGTCCACTTTTCATAATGGGCGATGAAGCTCATTTACACCTCAGCGGGTACGTGAACAAGCAAAACTATCGCTTCCGGAGCACCGAAAACCCAGCAGTGATGCACGTGGAGTCATTACACCCGCTCAAAGTGACTGCATGGTGCGCTGTTCACGCTAGAGGAGTCACCAGGCCTTTATATTTCGAGGATGCCGCTGATCAAGCGACACAACGCGCTATAGGGCCATGTTAACCGAGATTGTTTCTTCCGCAATTGAACGAATTAACTGCTTGTTCCTCAATGTCGCAAAAAAATCTAAGCGATCGCAATGTAGTCGCTCGATTTCGAGTCAATTTGGATTCCTCTATGTCGCCAGCTTGCGTTCGCATAGTCTTACGTCATGAAATTTTTGGCATTTACTTTACAGAGATGCCAGATCGGTAAATTAAAGTTTTAGTTGGTTTTTTATTGCAGTATTGAAAAAAAACTACTAAATTGTTCTGGTGTAAATACAACCCTTTTAAAAAAAGTGGTCAGCTGCATTTGACAAGCCAAAGCAAATACATACATAAATAACACAGAGTACCACAGAGTATTCTGTGCAGAGTACTCTGTGATAAAAAAAAGCAAACATTTTGAAAGTGCGGAAATAGTTTAAGTAAGTGCGGAAATTTAAAAGTATTTTTTTGCATAGACATTTAATAAGTATATTGACGCGATGAGCACTGTTATTCCTCTGGCAAACTCAGTATTTTCTTCCATCCAGCAAGCAAGTGGACTGTTTAGGAAAACTACATGCATGCATGTAATAATTGTTTAATATATTTACTAAATAAAATAAAAATTAAAAATATGTGGGGTTTGTAGTTTTATTTTCTAGTTTTTTAACAAAAAAAAACAAAAATTGTTTCTATAAAAACTCCCACTCGATAGCAAAACAGCAAGTGCTTGATTTTGACATTTGTGTTCGCAGTGCTGACGACATGATCGATATTGAGGAATCGGATTTTGTATGAAAACACTTACGTTTTTTCGACTTGCCGATCGAGTCATCGTTCGAATAAAAGAACTTCATAGAGGAACCCAAAACAGTTTTCTTTCGCTTAGAAAGCGAACAATCGCACGACTGCGACATTGAGGAACAGGCAGTAAATCTGCGGGACATATGGACACACTGCGGGAGCCATAACCGATATTTAACCGTTCTAGACTTTTTTTGTGGGGGTTTTTGAAGTCCGAGACCCTGGTAGCCTTCAAGAAAACATTCGATACGAGTGAGAGAATCTGTCGCCCGAAGTTCCAGCAGAAGTGATGAAAAGATGCCTTAAAACAAGCCCCTATAGCAATCAATTGTGGCGGCGCCCATTTATCCGATATCATCTTCTCGACTTGACACATAAAATTCTAACACCGGTATTCATAAAAAATAAAACGTTGCTCAAATACATTTTAGAACAAATTTTATATGAAAAATTTGTTGTAAAATGTGTTTCAACAATGTTTTATTTTTTATGAATATCGATGTAAAGGTTCAAATAAACATAATCAAAAAATGTAATCGAAGTTTTCCATTTAGAAAAAAATAAATAGATTCAGTCAAATACAAGGATGGCTCGCACACTTAGGGTTCCGTACGTATGGAATGGCATATGTGAATACATATGTATGTATATTGTATAAATTTCATCTCTCTGTTTCCTAGAGCTTGAGAGTTACATTTAATTGTTACTTTACGTTGTATAGGGACACCTGGTAGTTTTTGACTAATTTTTGTTTTTAGCATTTGTTGTTGTAGATCATCTGGAAATACATACACTGTGCGAATTTCGGATCTCTGTCCCTTACGGTTCGGGAATTATAGCTAACTGTTACTTTACGCCGTAAAGGGACACCTGGTAGTTTTAGAGTTGTTGTTTTTAGCATTTGCTGTTGTGAAGCATATGTGAATAAATATATTATGCAAATTTCCTCCCTCTGTCTCTCACGGTTCGAGAGTAACGGCTAATTATTACTTTACGTTGTATAGGGACACCCGGTAGTTTTCGACTTGTTGTTGGTTTTAGCATTTGTTGTTGTAGAGGATATGTAAATACATATTTTGTGCGAATTTCGGCTGTATCTTTTACGGTTCGAGAGTTATAGCTAATTGTTACTTTACGCTGTAAAGGTACACCTGGTAGTTTTAGAGGATGTTGTTGTTTTTAGTATTTGTTGTTGTAGCGGCAAGGTACAACAACATCCTGTGAAAATTTCAGCTCTCTAGCTCTTACCGTTTCGGAGAATGGACGCTGTGACGGACGGACGGACGTAGAAGTTTCGGTAATAGGGTTCCGTTTCATTCTGATGAGTATGGAACCCTAAAAATGACAGCCAAACAACAGCTGATGACTTCTTTTGGCCCAACTGTTATATATACATAAGTACATATTTTTGTTTTTCTGTATCAATTTTTATTAATTTGTATTTTCTATTCCTCGTTTTGCCTCCCTTTGGCCAATGGAGTTGCAAATAAACTTCTCTTTCATTTGTATTGTTCTCTGCTTGTGAATGTACCAGTGAATGAATACCCATAATATTTAGTAGGGTATAATTAAAAACTAAAAAGTATGCAACTCTCAAAGCCATAACAAAAAACTCATGCATGTTGACTTTTGCGATGCTCGCTCATCTGCTCTGAAACAAACCCAAGATGATGACGACGATGCCCAGAATAAATAAATGTAGATAATAATGTTGTTGATGGCAGCCAACCATGCCAGTCGTACTTAAAAATGAAAAAAAAAATAATAACAATTTTTTACAATAATATAAAAAACAGAGAAACAACAGAGGAGAAAAACAAGCAACCATTAAAACAGACGAATGAACAGGAGGACAGGCAGACAGTTAAATAGATTGTTAAATAAACACATTCACTGCATGCAGTTGTCGTATGTTTTGTTTTGCAAACATGCCACATAATAACGGTTTCTCTTTAGAAGAAAATGTGTACGTACAATAAAAACAAACAATTTATCATGGACTACATATGTATGTATATGCAACTCTGAATGTATGTATGTATGTATGTTTGTATGCAGTTGTACGAATTGTGTTAAATGGTTTTCGAAAAGTTAAGCGGTCAATGCAAATGTTTAATTTTTCGAACGATAAATTAATTGTCGTGGTTACTCTCATAGAAAAAAATTAATAGAAAAATATTTTAAATTAAAAAGTTTGTTATACCCATCAAAAACTTGTTTAGATTTGCTGTCATAAACGAATTCGTAATATTGATTAAATTTTTAATACTGGTGCAATTAAAACCATTTTTATTAATATAAATTTATAGTCAAACTTGAGGCCATGACTCATTATCCCACCTTTCATTCACTGGAAACTACTGCTAGATAGTTATATGATAGAATTATGTCCTCCATTTACACATGCAAGTAACTTGTTGCAAGTTGTGTGTGTTCCTATTAACAACCAATACATTGACAGAGACAATAAAAGCTGTTACTACTTGCTAGATTGTTTACACAGGCAAGTACAAGCTTATTTTCAAAATGTGCATGTATAAAGGGTTATACATTTCGTGGTTTCAAAAGTATAGGACTAGAATTCGACATCTGTCAAACTAAGTTGTTAAACCAACTTTTTTTTCTTCTCAGTTGAAAGTCTGACATGGACGAAAATGGGTCGCTTAACTTCATTATTATCATTTAAATGCTGCAGTGTTTCACACATAATGCCAATCTTCAAACTTTATAATAAACAAGTAAGAGTGCTATATTCGGCTGGGCCGAATCTTAAATACCCTTCACAATGATATACATATGTACCATTCTGATTGATTTTTGGTGCCAAAAGTAGTTTTCTTTGGCTTATAAAGCCGATTTCTTAAAAAACCGGGAGACGCTATATCTCGAGTATATATGGGCTGATTTCAAATATTCTTCGATTTTTGGATCTAATGAGCATTCAAAATGATATGGCTAACTTTTTAGGAAAAAAAATTTTTTCAAAAATCTGTCCAAAAATACCCCTCAAACCCCGGTTTTTGGATATATCTCGAGTATCCGTGGACCGATCTTACTGACCGATCTGGCAGACCCACTACCGGGATTTAACACATTTTAACGAAAGAATGAGGTTTCCATCTCAAACCGTTTTCTCAAAAACGGTATTTCAACGACTACAGACATCGCTTAATCGTAATCTCTCTTGATTCTGATCGAGAATATATGTACATATGTATATGGGGTCTTAGATGGCTATTTCAATGCGTTACACACGGAATTACAAACTTATATTGCATACCCTTACACATTTTTGTGAAGGGTATAAAAAGAAATATCATGAAAAAAAAGAAATGCGGTCGGGCGACCCCCGTTAGGAACGAAGTTCCCTACTGTTTTCAGTAATTTCCACTACCCGCAAGCCGCGTTAAGAAACTTCGTTCCAAAAATATTTTATGTGTGTTTTATTTACGTTTAGTTTTGAAACCTCAAAATTCATAACCCTTTATTATACCCTTCACATAAATGTGTAAGGGTATATATAAGTTTGTGATTCCGTTTGTAACGCATTGAAATATCCATCTAAGACCCCATAAAGTATATATATTCTGGATCAGCATCAATAGCGATTACGATTGAGCGATGTCCGTCTGTCCGTCTGTAGTCGTTGAAATACCGTTTCTGAGAAAACGGTTTGAGATAGAAACCTCATTCTTTCGCTAAAACGTGTGAAACCTCGGTAGTGGGTCTGCTATTGAAATTCAGTAAGATAGGTCCACGGATAGCCGAGATATATTCAAAAAACCGGGTTTTGAGGGGTATTTTGTGCAATTTGTGTATTCAGATTTTTGAAAAAAAAATTTTTCTTAAAAACTAAACCATATCATTTTTAGTGCCCATTAAATCCTAGAAATGAAGGAATTTTTGAAATCGGCCCATATATATCCGAGATATAGCGTCTCCCGATTTTTAAGGAAATCAGCTTTATAAGCCAAATAAGACAACTTTTGGCATCGAAGATCAATCAAAATGGTATATATAGGCTATTTAGAGGCAAAAGTGGAAAATTTTTCCACATCGGCCCATATACACTCGAGATATAGCGCCTCCCGTTTTCTCAAGAAGTCGGCTCTAAAAGCCAAATAAAACAACTTTTGGTATCAAAAATTGATTAAAATGGAACATATAAGGTGTTTAAAAGCAAAATTGGAAAATTTTTGAAATCGGTCCATATATATCTGAGATATAGCGACTCCTGATTTTTCAAGAAATCCGCTCTTTAAGCCAAATAAAGCAATTTTTGGCACTAAAAATCAATCAGAATAGTACACATAGACTATTCAGAGGCAAACGTGGAAAATTTCGGACATCGGCCCATATACACTCGAGATATAGCGCCTCGAGTTTTCTCAGGAAGTCGGCTCTAAAAGCCAAATAAAACAACTTTTGGTACCAAAAATCGATCAGAATGGTACATATAAGGTGTTTAAAAGCAAAATTTTAAAATGTCTGCAATCGGTCTATATATACCTGAGATATAGCGTCTCCCGATTTTTCAAGAAATCGGCTCTATAAGCTAAATAAAACAACTTTTGGCACCAAAAATCAATCAGAATGATACATATAGGTTAGTCAGAAGCAAAACTGGAAATCTTTTTGTCATCGGCCCATATATGTTCGAGATATAGCGCCTCCCGATATCTCAAGAAGTCGGGGCTGGAAGCTAAACGAAACAGTTTTTTGCACTAAAAATTTGTCGGAATGGTACATACAGGCTGTTTAGGGGCAAAATTAGAAAATTTTTGGACATCGGACCATATGCACCCAACTTTTGGTACCAAAAATCGATCATAATGGTACATACATACATACATACATATGTATATAATGTTTAAAAGCAAAATTCGAAAATATTTGCGATCATGTATGAATGTATGTATGTATGTATGTATGTATGTATGTATGTATGTATGTATGTAGATACGTCTGTATGTATGTAGGTATGTATGTATCTACATATGTATGTATGTATGCATGCAAGTATGTTAGCATAAACAATTTTTTTGCTTTGGTGTAAAAATGTGTATGTACATATGTATATATACACGAGCTTGAAAATAAAAGTGATATAAAGAATTGTTGAAAAAAGGGTACGCAATGAAATTCTTTTAAACAATTGCGTCTTCAAATTCATTCACTCAAAAAATCATTTTGTGTTTCCCTACGTACTTACATATGTACATACACACACATGTGTATGATGATACGCAACAGATCATCAAAAACGTGCACAAGAAAAAAATCATTTTGTGAAAAAAAGCAAGCAATGTAAATATGTGTGCATGGATATATGTATGTATGTATATAATCATTGTTTTATGGAACACACTGAAAATATTCAATAATAAAGAATTTATTTTAGAGTTTTCTATTATAGATACATACATACATACGTATGCATGTACCCACATACATACGTAAGTAAATTGAAAAGAAAATCACACCTAATGTCAATGTTTAGCATTATAATTGAAAAATAATGCAATTATATGCAATTTTAGTTAAATAAATTTTACTATAACGTTAACTGATAAATAATTAAGAAATACATTTTGCTTTTCTTTATTTCATTGATATTAAAAAGAATTGGTGTCACCCAGTGGTTGAACTTGAGCATATTAAGAATTATTTAAATAAAAGTTTTGCAGCCTGTGTTAAATCCCGGTAGTGGATCTGATATTGAAATTCAAAAAAATCGGCCCATATATACCCCAGATATAGCGTCTCCCGATATTTCAAGAAATCGGCTTTAAAAGCCAAATAAAACAACTTTTCGCACCAAAAATCAATCAGAATGAATGTACCATTGTGAAGGGTATTTAAGATTCGGCCCAGCCGAATATAGCACTCTTACTTGTTTTTATTTTAAAGTTTTACTTTTTTGTTTCAATAAAAATCACATTTTATTACAATTTACTTTTCTCAGAATCGTTCTTATAGCGTAAAAACATTTTCCAATATGTGGTACTTGGGATTTGGATGTGTTTAAAATATACTTAAGTCGCTTGGAACCAATGGCTGTGTGAAATTTGCTGAGTTAAATTTCTAATACATATGTAAATACATAATTTTTATCTGATCTTCTTAATTTTTGAAAGACTAATTTCCAACTAAAATTGAGAATCCGTTATGTTTAAAAGCATGTTCCTTAAATATTAAAAGAAACCGTTGCAATTGTTGAGTACCCAACTGAAAAATATTGAGTATCATTGAGTATTGAGAAGTATTTAGTAGAGTTCACCAGCACTACCGTTCAGCTCTGTTCGTGTGTATGTGTGTACATACTCGTATATATATTTATTCTACATGTTGTGAGCTCTGCTTTGGTCTTAATATTTATTTTCAAAATTGCATATGCAATTGCTTGCTGTAGACTTCATATCCTGCATCGTATATTTTTCTTTTTTTCTTCCTCGAAATGAGTTTTATTTGCTTTTTAACAGAAATTGTAATGTATTTGCCGAAAAAGGTGGGCGAATTTAAAAATCTCTGAAATAAAAACTATACAAAATTAAAAATACTTTATTTCGACATCATTGTTCTTCTATATAATTTTGCTCCAAAATGCCTGCCAAGGCAACAGCTTTTAGTTTCAAATGTCGATATACAGACCGAACGAATTTGAGGTTAGAAATGTCAAGAATTGAATTTTCATGTTTAGGCATTTATTTAGTAAAAAAGAAAAAAATTCCAAATTTTTAACCATAGAGCACAGAGCTAAAGATAAAGGATGTTGTTGTACCTTACCGCTACAACAACAAATACTAAAAACAACAACAAATCGAAAACTATCAGGTGTCCCCATACAACGAAAAGTAACAATTAGCTATAACTCTCGAACCGTAAAAGATAGAGAGCTGAAATTCGCACAGTGTATACTCTACAACAACAAATGCTAAAAACAACAACAAGTCGAAAACTACCAGGTGACCGCATACAACATAAAGTAGCAATTAAACATAACTCCTAAACTGTAATAGACAGAGAGGTGAAATGTGCCCAATATATGTACTCACATATGCCCTACAATAACATATGCTAAAAACAACAACAACTCTAAAACTACCAGATGCCCCTATGCAACGTAAAGTAACAATTAGCCGTTACTCTCGAACCGTGAGGGACACAGGGATGAAATTTGCATAATACGTGTATTCACATATGCTTCACAACAACAAATGCTAATAACAACAACAACTCTAAAACTACCAGATGTCCCTTTACAACGTAAAGTAACAGATATAACTCTCGAACCGCAAGAGATAGAGATCCGAAATTCGCACAGTGTATGTATTTCCAGATGGTCTACAAGAACAAATGACAACAACAACAACAGGTCAAAAACTACTAGGTGTCCCCATACAACGTAAAGTAACAATTAAACGTAACTCTCAAGCTGTAAGAGACAGAGAGATGAAATGTATACAATATATGTATCCACATATGACATTCCATACGTATGTACATTAGACATACATACGTACAGAACCCTAAAGGCCGTGTCAGATAAAACTTTTGCTTCGCGTTACGTTATATACACGCTTTGACATTTAAGATAAATGTACATGTTTATATGGCACTTGTCACATAAATTTTATTTGACGCAAAGCAAAGCAAAAAGTTGGGCATCTTTCATCTTTTTGCGCGCTTTGACAATTAGCTGCTTTCATTTTCTTTTATTTTTTCTTGGCGTCAACAGAAATCAAAAAAAAATTCCAAATAAATAAATAAATTTTATAAATTTAATGAATAAATTCATTTGAAAAATATAATAAACAAAACTACAAATAAGTCCATATATAAAAGTACATATGTATGTATATATAATATACAACTTCAATATTTTATTGATAAACAAATAATGCGCGGGTCTTGTCAAAGTTTTTATTGTGACATACACTTTTTGCTTTACGCTTTTCTTTCAAAGTTATAAGCGTCACGCAAAGCAACAAAGTTTTATCTGACACAGCCTTAAGTGTGCGAGCCAGCCTCGTACTTGACTGAATTTATTTATTTATTTATTTTATTTTTTTTATTTAGATCGGTAGTCTTGAGATGACCTCTGCAGACATATGTATGCAATGCATTGCACGGGAACTAGGAACGTGAAGTAATGGGGAATAGTATTTGCTTAGATTTTATTATGCATCTTCCTAGATTTTAGCTGGACCGAAACACGTCTACAGGCAGCTAGTTCCGCAGACGAACCGGATCGTACGGTTCGTCTGAAGAACGAGTTTTCTATGAAGTAATGATAAAACAATGCGACACATCCCTGCGTAATAAGATGCGTCTCCTAGCAACAGAATCTCTGGTCTCTGCAAAGTAAAATCTCTTGAAGTAACGATAAAACCGTCCCACACTGCAATGATGAGCTTCTTTGCTCTCTCCTGCACATGGTCGATTAAACCCAAAATAGACTTTGAGACACCGGCTCAGGCTATGAAAGTTGTACTGCACTTTTCGTCGTATATACATATGTAGGTGCTATAAATAGTGGGGAGAAGGCATAGAATGAAGTCGGTCGTGAGTGAACAATGTTGGGTGTGTAATTATAGTACATTTACACTAGTAATTCCTAAACTAGTTTACGATCATAAGCTAGTTACATAAACTATACAAACTACACTAGCATTTTAGACAGTTTAATCGATTTTGTTTGACAATTTACAATAAATTCAATATAAAAAATAAAATAGTAATATGGAGGCTTTTGAAGAAAAAAAAATATTTAGGTATTTTTCATACTAATTGAATAAAATTCAATATAAAATTAATTATTTAGCGTGGAAAATAAGGAACCACCTCTTATTTTCATCATCCATGCTTAAATTTTATGTATTTTAATAACTCCAAGAATTGTGGAAGTTTTTAAATTATTTAATTTTAAAATATTTTTCTCCGTTTCATTTTCCTTTTTATTGTTTTCTGTTTCTATGTCAAATTCGCCTGGCCTTGCCAGACGAAAGCATAAAAAATAGAGTCGCATTTGCAAAAACTGGTTGTTATCAACCAACTTATTTCAAAAACTAGTTAAAAACTTGTTTATGATTTATATGGACATACAAGTTTCTCAAACTAGTTTATCACGATAAACAACTTATAACCTGTTTTAGGCGTATATGTAAATGCACTATTAGAATGGAAATTTTATTTAAATTCATAGATAGAAAGAACTTAATGAAAGATTCCTGCAAGGAAAGATCCGCAAGGTGACTTCACCTCCAAACTCAAGGTGACTCCTTTCCCGTACGTACCTACATACATACATATGTCGTTTGCAAGTAGTCAAGTTTGATGCCTTGTCAAACGAACCACCTAACAAATTCACTCCTCATATGTATGTATGTGGATGTGTATGAAACTCAGTCAATATGTGGGGATGTGCAGATGTGTTTATTATATACTTTTGGTATATAGCCCCAGTTACTTTCCTTCATTCCTTGCTTCGTATGTACAACGAGTATATGCTCCATATACAAACAATAAATAATCTATTTGTGAGCATAAAGAAATACTTTTTTTTTTGTACATGTGCGGACAATGTCGCGTCTCTCAGCATCATCAGAATGAATGCAAGAAAAACAATGGCTTTCATTCGAATCGGTATTTGCTGGTGGTTGAGGAAAACAAAACAAAAACAAAAAGACAAACATATCTATCGTATGGTATGAATGCACTTATTATGCACATACGTATGTGCATACAAGTATGAACAAAGATAAACAGCAAAATATATACATACATACATAAAGTAAAACAATAGCATTCCGATATACCGCGATGTCGCATACATGAAGCTGAAACAGCTTCATGTATGCAGTACTACAGTAAGATGACTACTTATACATACATACATACATACTATGTACATAAGTATGTATGAATGCAAGTTATTTCTCATAATGCAACCAAAAACAAGAAGTGTATTCTTGATTCCAGCTATAGCAACGGGTGGTTAAGTTTTAAGGGCTGATGTTGAACCGTGAAACCCACCTAAATGTTAAGTTCGTTTCTGCATTTCTTAATCTCGCACTAACTCAATTTGAATTCAATGGGCTCTTCTTTCCTACAAGGGAGGAGTGGTGCTGCAATCCAAGGTGACTATGAGATGACTCACAAAAATGGTATACTGATGTATCCAAGTCGATCCAGGGAGTGGGAGCGGGAACAGTGGGGCGTAGGGCACGCAGGTCAATAACACTTGGCAAGGACACCACAACTTTCCAGGCGGAGCTATATGCTATAGTGGAAGCTATAGGGATCCTATCCGAAAGGGGATACAGGGAAGACAGAATCAAGATACTCTCCGACAGCCAGTCGATACTCAAAGCGCTGAACAGCTGTACCTTCACATTCAGCTGTACGTTCACATGACCTGTCTACTCCCAACCAGATTACTCTGATATGGGTACCAGGTCATTGGCATACACTTGGCATAAAATATATAACAAAAATTTGTGCATTGCGGTAATCATGTGATCCCCCCTTAAGTCTGAAAGTATATCGTTCGCGGGCAACTGTTTTGAGTTTGCTGTTTTAATGTTGTACTTAACAAGTTGTATGTTTGAGGCCGTTATCAACGATAACATCTTTTATTGTTTTGACCTGTAGAGTTCGATGCATGTCCTCATCTCTCATAAACCAGTCAGTCTGTATGAGATGTGAAAACACCAGTTCATGCTCGTACAGCTCATACTGCAGAAAATATTGCTGCTGTTTGCGATAGTGTGGCCGAACAGCCGCCGTCCACCTCAACCAACAATTGCACCTCTCACGCTCATCGTTCCTGAATATTATGCATAAAAACTAGCATTTACTAGCGTACAAGCTGCAATTGACTCAACAGCTAAAGCCTCTATACCGGAGCTACAGGCGAGTCTAAACCGGAAAATTGAACTTCAGCTCGTATACTGGAGCCCAGACTGGAGACCAATTGTGAAAGGTTGGTTAATGACTTACATTCCTGGTTGACCGACCCTTTGAACCAGATCCCCTTGGGATTTCATTGTTACACGGATAGATCTAGGGCGAGGGGAAAAACAGGACTTGGTATTTATATAGAAAATACCACAAAACTGTTATTTCGTCTGCCGGACTTTTGCATAGTTTTTCAGGCGGAAATTCGAACAATTACGTAGTGTATTAGGGAGCTCAATGAAATGGGAAGGCCAGCATCTCTGAATATATTTACGGATAGTCAAGTGGCCATTAACGCCATCTCAGCTGAGTGGATTAAATCATTAATAGTTTGGGATGGCAAAAGTGCTATGAACAGTTACTCGTCTTATGGTGAACTGCGCATCATATGGCCGCGCGGGAATAACTGGAACTGAGAAAGGAAACTCACTTCCTTCAAGAGCAAGAGAGCTAAGTAACATGAGCTTGGTATGCGCGAAACCTTTCGATGCAGTCAAATCTGAGCTAAAGAACTGGGCACATAGAGCCCATTTAACGTTCCGAAATAACGAAAGTGTGGGAATCAAGGCGAGAATTGTATGGGGGGGATCCAGATGAAAAAATACCGGGGGGATTGCTAAGACTTAGCAAGCCCGAATTAAATAGAATAATGGGAGTTATAACAGGTCAGACTCATAGGAAGATGAATGTAGCGCATGTGAGGAGGAAAGCGAGACACTAGAGCAATATTTATGCCAGTTCCCCACCTTCCACAAATGCAGTCCCGACATTTTGGGAGACATAACCCAATTACGGGGCATATGCTGGAGGAAATTAAGGAACTTTGTGAATGAGCCGGAGTTGCTATAGATCTATGAGTCAAACTGTTTCACGGTTAAATCCACGGAGCGCACAACAAGCCTATACTGGCTTAGATGTATGTCGCAAGACAGGGGCAAACAAACGCCTCCAATCAACCCAACCTAACCTAACCTTACAATAGAACTGTCAGTTGCCAGATTGCAGCACTAGGGTTGCCATCTCCCTAAACATACTAATCTTTTGGATATTTTATTCCCATACAGTATCATGACGTGAGAGCTTAAATATTAAATATTAATATTAAATTGCTTTCGAGAAGAGCCACAAAGTGCACAAAGTGGTTGAATGTCACTTTCCTCTGTGCTGTAAATATCTGTCAAGAACATGTGTAGAATATAAAGTTCACAGTCTCTGGAAAATACACGCACACATACATACATACATACATATGTATGTACAATATGTACATGTATGTAGGTATGTGTATTTTTTGTAAAGAGCAATTTACTAATATTCAACCGGTTTCGTTTATTTGTATAAAACACGTGTTGATTGCAAAACAAACATTATTTAAAATCGCAAAAACTGTCATCGCATCAAAAAAAAAGCAGAAATAACGAAATTAAAAACAAATTTGACATTTTAAAGTTTTCAAGTGAATTTAACAAACATCACATGACCGGGCTGCACAAACAAACAACTTTCAGACATGTTAAAGACAAAAACTTACTTCAACCCCGGCCTATTCATGAACACACACACACGCATATACTTCTTACATGTTTGCTGAATTACACCAATACGTTTAATAATTTTATTAAGCCGATAATATTCAATTTATGCATATATTTCTTAAACGGGCGCCAATTCATAATGAATACTTTTTGCATACCAGTTTTTAATAAGGAAAAGAAAATTACTGAAAAATTTAAAAAACGACCTGTGTTTCCTTTAACACTTGTAAGAAAATCTTGCTGTCACAGCTGTGAATGCAACGCACCCTCTGTAGGATTAAACAAAGTCTATCTTACAAGTATTATGCCCAAAACATCAGTTGTAGTTAAAGCTCTAGTTTAACAAAACTGCCATTAAATCTGTGATTTAATGGCAGTTTAAACTTGACAGCAATAAATCAGTTTCCGCTCCTATACTTTTGAAACCATGAAATGGATAACCCGTTACTTTTATTAAATTTTTTTATATGTACGTACACAGAGCGAAAACTTCCTAATAGATTCAATAAGATTTTCTCTTTGAAACGTTTTTAGGCTGAGGGGTATCCCAGCAGAGAGAAAAGAAGATTTTTCTATGGGTATTTCTTATTATTTCCATGTTGCAAATCTTATTAATTGTCCCAACAAGAAAAACACATAAAACCAAGAAGAAAACTTATTACTCACGTTTATTTTTACTCAGTTTCCGATTTGCATGGTACCAAAAAAAAATTCTATAGAGAAGAACTTATTGATTCTATTAGGTTTTCTTGTAAATTGTATACAATAAGGATTTCTTATTGATTTTATTAGGTTATTCTATTAATATTTCCTTATTGGTTTTATTAGTTTCCTATATAAACACACATAAATCATCTTTTTAATTTCATTAATTGTTGTTTTTTCAATAAGGTTTTCCCATTTAAAATAATAAGGAATCCTTCTTGAAAAAAAACCATAGAGATATCTTATTGATTTTGTTCTACTTTATTAGGTGCTTTTTTCTCTGTGTATTAGAATAAAAATTTCAATGAAATCTCTGACTTTGATGGAAATTTCTTGTTTAATTTCAAAGGAACGTGAAAGTTCATGTTAAAACTTTGGTCAAAGCGAAGATTTGAAGTATTTACAATTATGTATTTTAATATAGAGTTGCCAAGACTACTACAAACATAAATTTATAGGGTAACATTCGAAAATAATTTTTATTGCTAAACTGTTACACCGATATTCATTGTTGAAAAATATTTTACAACAAATTTTTCATATAAAATTTTTTCCAAAATGTATTTGAACAACGTTTTATTTTTTATGAATACCGGTGTTATTAATTAATTTAATAATTATCACCATCAATATGCTACAATTGTGTTCGTTGTTTTAAATACATACATATGTATTTTCTAATGTACAAAATAATTTAAAATTCACAATTATTATTCTACTGCAATGCTGAAAATTCGTATGTGTCAAGGAGTAGGCCACCGTGTTTACTGCCTTTACTGTCACTTTACTTTCAGTAAATGTCAAAAATTATTGCTTTCAGGAAAATTAGGCTGAACGCTGAGTTGGAAGTTAGAAAATTGTGAGTGTGTTAGTGAAAACCGTCTAAATGCCCCGTAAGCGGTATATGAAAATCTGCTGAATTCTTTTTTAAAAACTTCCTAAAATATGTTCGCTTCTTCAAACATTTTCTGGCATTTAATAGCAAGCAAAAACTTGCTTTGTATTTAAAATGAATTCTATTCAATAGTCCTTGACAGTTTTCTAAGCAGGCGATCAAAAGTCGCCGCGTAGCGATAGTTTTTCAGCTCTACGGGAAACCCATTTAGTCTAACCTTCATTTATTTTTATTTTTTTTTATTATTATTTATTTATTTTTATACCCTTCACATAAATGTGTAAGGGTATATATAAGTTTGTGATTCCGTTTGTAACGCATTGAAATATCCATCTAAGACCCCATAAAGTATATATATTCTGGATCAGCATCAATAGCGATTACGATTGAGCGATGTCCGTCTGTCCGTCTGTCCGTCTGTCCGTCTGTCCGTCTGTCCGTCTGTCCGTCGGTCCGTCTGTCCGTCTGTCCGTCTGTCCGTCTGTCCGTCTGTAGTCGTTGAAATACCGTTTCTGAGAAAACGGTTTGAGATAGAAACCTCATTCTTTCGCTAAAACGTGTGAAACCCCGGTAGTGGGTCTGCTATTGAAATTCAGTAAGATAGGTCCACGGATAGCCGAGATATATTCAAAAAACCGGGTTTTGAGGGATATTTTGTGTAATTTTTGTATTCAGATTATTGAAAAAAAATTTTTTCTTAAAAACTAAACCATATCATTTTTAGTGCCCATTAAATCCTAAAAATGAAGGAATTTTTGAAATCGGCCCATATATATCCGAGATATAGCGTCTCCCGATTTTTAAAGAAATCGGCTTTATAAGCCAAATAAGACAACTTTTGGCACCGAAGATCAATCAAAATGGTATATATAGGCTATTTAGAGGCAAAAGTGGAAAATTTTTCCACATCGGCCCATATACACTCGAGATATAGCGCCTCCCGTTTTCTCAAGAAGTCGGCTCTAAAAGCCAAATAAAACAACTTTTGGTATCAAAAATCTATTAGAATGGAACATGTAAGGTGTTTAAAAGCAAAATTGGAAAATTTTTGAAATCGGTCCATATATATCTGAGATATAGCGACTCCTGATTTTTCAAGAAATCCGCTCTTTAAGCCAAATAAAGCAATTTTTGGCACTAAAAATCAATCAGAATGGTACATATAGACTATTTAGAGGCAAACGTGGAAAATTTTGGACATCGGCCCATATACACTCGAGATATAGCGCCACAAGTTTTCTCAAGAAGTCGGCTCTAAAAGCCAAATAAAACAACTTTTGGTACCAAAAATCGATCAGAATGGTACATATAAGGTGTTTAAAAGCAAAATTTGAAAATGTCCGCAATCGGTCTATATATACCTGAGATATAGCGTCCCCCGATTTTTCAAGAAATCGGCTCTATAAGCTAAATAAAACAACTTTTGGCACCAAAAATCAATCAAAACGATACATATAGGTTAGTCAGAAGCAAAACTGGAAATCTTTTTGTCATCGGCCCATATATGTTCGAGATATAGCGCCTCCCGATATCTCAAGAAGTCGGGCCTGGAAGCTAAACGAAACAGTTTTTTGCACTAAATATTTGTCGGAATGGTACATACAGGCTGTTTAGGGGCAAAATTAGAAAATTTTTGGACATCGGCCCATATGCACCCAACTTTTGGTACCAAAAATCGATCATAATGGTACATACATATGTATATAATATTATATACATATGTATATAATATTTGCGATCATGTATGAATGTATGTATGTATGTATGTATGTATGTATGTATGTATGTATGTATGTATGTATGTATGTATGTATGTATGTATGTATGTATGTATGTATGTATGTATGTATGTATGTATGTATGTATGTATGTAGATACGTTTGTATGTATGTAGGTATGTATGTATCTACATATGTATGTATGCATGCAAGTATGTTAGCACCCTGCCAGCAAATTGGTAGTCGACTACTAAAATAATTAACTTCACGTTAACTTTTATGGACTAGCTTCAAATTAGCTACAATACAATCGAAACGTAGTGCAGAGTTCACTCAAAATTCAAATACTAACATACACACATACACGATAAATAACTCTTGAATTAAATTGCCTATTGTCGCATTCGTTTTAAATGTAGCGATGGCTGAATGGGTTAAGGTGGCTGCTCACCAGTCTTGAGGCTTAGTGGTTCGAATCCCACCAGAGGCTAACAAAAAAAAAAAAAAAAGTGTGATGAAATTTAATTTAATAAAATATAATTAACTATTACCACCGAAAAATGTAAAATCAGCCTTGATTTGTACATTTTTTTCTGTATGTACTGACTTTGAAGTAGTTAACTTGAAATTAGTTGAAAGGTAATGCAGCGTCGGACAATTGACTACCTCCTAGGACATCGTAATGTTAAAATAGTCAGTCATCTCCATTGAAAATAATCTAAGTGTCAACCACCACCAGTTGTAAAAAAGTTAGCTTGTAATTCATTATTAGTTAACTGAGTTGCCGGCAGGGCATAAACAATTTTTTTGCTTTGGTGTAAAAATGTGTATGTATATATACACGAGCTTGAAAATGAAAGTGATATAAAGAATTGTTGAAAAAAGGGTACGCAATGAAATTCTTTTAAACAATTGCGTCTTCAAATTCATTCACACAAAAAATCATTTTGCGTTTCCCTACGTACTTACATATGTACATACACACACACATGTGTATGATGATACGCAATAGATCATCAACAACGTGCACAAGAAAAAAATAATTTTGTAAAAGCAAGCAATGTAAATATGTATGTATGTATATATGTATGTATATAATCATTGTTTTATGGAACACACTGAAAATATTCAATAATAAAGAATTTATTTTAGAGTTTTCTATTATAGATACATACATACGTATGCATGTACCCACATACGTAAGTAAATTGAAAAGCAAATCACACTTAATGGCAATGTTTAGCATTATAATTCAAAAATAATGCAATTATATGCAATTTTTTGTTAAATAAATTTTACTATAAAGTTAACTGATAAATAATTAAGAAATACATTTTGCTTTTCTTTATTTCATTGATATTAAAAGGAATTGGTGTCACCCAGTGGTTGAACTTGAGCATATTAGGAATTATTTAAATAAAAGTTTTGCAGCCTGTGTTAAATCCCGGTAGTGGATCTGATATTGAAATTCAGAAAAAATCGGCCCATTTAAAAGCCAAATAAAACAACTTTTCGCACCAAAAATCAATCGGAATGTATGTACCATTGTGAAGGGTATTTAAGATTCGGCCCAGCCGAATATAGCACTCTTACTTGTTTTATTTTTATTTTTTTGTTTGCCAAGCAGCCTTTCCAAATAAATTTATTTTCTTGACACTGTTTGATGTTGCAAAACATATCAACTTTTTATAATATTGAAAAGAAGAAAAAAATAATATGTATGTACATATGTATATAAAAAGCTTTAAAACTGGTTCACATTTTTAATTCATCAAATCAATTCACTTGATTAATAAAAATGACACAAACAAAAAACAAGCATTTAATCTATTTAAAATTACTATAAATTGCTAAAACTTTAAAAACGTGTAATCAACATTAGCAAAACCCACTTTGCTGCACATGTGGCAACAACATTTCTAATCGCGCACAACAAGCAGCAATATGAACACAACTCAACACACAGGCATACAGACAACCTACGCATAAACATACAACTGCAGTTTTCAACTTGAGGCAGACATACTTACGTACACACACGCAAATGAAAGGCATAAACATGCCAAACAACCAACCAAGCAACCAACCGACAAACGGAGTACTCGTAAATGAAAACAAGTACCCGCTGACAACAACAACAACAACAGCCTGAACCTGAAGTAACACCATCAATAATACGTATGTATGTATGTTTGTGTGTTTGCTCAAAATGCAACTGCAACATTAAATAAACGTCTGCTGCAAGAGGAAAGAATGAAGGCAATGCACCACTGCAACCCATACAAATCATACACATAAATAAATACGAGAACAACATAAGCCGGTGTGTGCAATCGGTACATTTATTTATTTATTTGCTTGCTTGCAAGTCGTCAAGCGCGCACACACACACACACACACAGATCACAGGTACACATAACACATTCATACATACATATGTACCTCCACAGGCATGGAGCGAGCAGACAGACAATCAAGACAGGATTAAACTTCTTGTTTTTTGTGAAACACGAAGAAAAAAAAAAGAGTGACAGGTTTGAAATTATTTGTTGTTAGTTTGTTGCTTTTTTTTCTTCTTCGTCTTCTTCTTCATCATCTATAATTGCAAAACAAATAAGAAAAAATGCAAAACACAAACAAGACGACAGACAACTACTGGTTGACGGCGACGAAGAAAAACTAGTTTCACCCATGATGGGCTGTAATTGGAATAAGAAGAAACTGGTATTAAGTCTTAACTCTTTGAATGACTTTTTAATTTTTGTTTGCTGTTATTGTTGTTGTTGTTGTTTTTCTTTCTGTTTTCCTCAATTACATTGAAGGAAGAAAAAAAAATAACATAAAAAGAAAATCGATTTTGTTTGTTTGTTTTTTTTTTTCGCTGCACAGAAAATGTGGGAAGTCTAAAGGAAACGAACGTCGTCGCTGACAGGCATTTAAAGGAATTACAATATGTATAGGAAAAATAATTACCCTTATTGCGTATGTCGACGTCGTTACAATAAATGTGGTCGGCACAGTCATTGTATTGCCGCCTTCAATATTGAGAGTAATTGAGAGTACCCTGCCAGAACCCTACCAGCTAAATGACCGGTCATTTAACTGCTGGTGCTGACTGATGTATCGGTTAGGGCTTCTAGTTAGTTTATTAAGAGCAAAATGAAAAATCTAACCGAAACTCTTGTGTACTTGTGATTTTTTGCATCTCTGTCTAACTAATTAATTTCAGATAACTACGTAACATATACATACATACATATGTATCTGTGCTGCTTACTCTGCTTAGTTTTATAGGTCAATGATAACCAATATATTGGTTATTTCTAACCAAACAGTCGTAACGCAAACTAAAGTTTTTGCTGTCAGTTTTCATTTTAAATTAAAATCTTTATTAAACAAAAAAAAGGAAATAGTATCGCAAAATCCTGATATTAGATCTACACAAAATCTACAACTCTCAAGATTTCAAGCCAAACCTAATGCCCGAAAAGAAAAAGCTCGTTCTAAATTTATGAATTCCGAGTGAACATCACTCGTCACTCGGGAAATCTCCGTTCCGAATTCATACCAAAAGGTATTATGAATTCCGACGGATTCGAAGTTGATGTTGCCATCCGCTTGACCCAAGTTCGAATTAGTACCACCAACTTCTTAAATGAAAAAAACAGATGTTTTTTGTTTACATTCTGTGCATCATCGTTTCGGTCGTGGCTCTGCTGTAAGTGAAAGACGATGCCTCTTCGTTCTCAGGAATTAGGACTGTCTTACGGCACATTATGGCGTATTTTGCATTTATATCTACACGAACATCCTTATGAAGTCCAGCTCACACAACAACTGAAGCCAGCTGACCGACCATTCACAACGTCGTAGACACGTGGAATGGGTGCTTGAACACCAGGCGGTGGACGGCAATTTTGCGAACAATATTGTCTTCAAGCGATGAAGCACATTCCTCACTCGGTGGGTGGGTATGTTAATAAACAAAATTGTCGTATTTGGGGTTCTGAGAATCCTCAAGTAATTGAAGCGAGGCCATTAGGTCCAGAAAAAGTCACTGTTTGGTGCGCTCTTTGGTCCGAAGGTGTTATGGGACCTTACTTCTTCGAAAACGACAATGGAACGACTTTCACCGTCAATTCGGAGCGTTATGGTCATATGATAAGCGACTTTTTTTTTGCCTGCTATTGAAGAATACAACTTGGAAAATACCTATGTATGTATGTATGTGGTTTCAACAGGACGATGCCACATGCCACAGAACTCGAGCGAATATGGCTTTATTGCAAGAGGCATTTCCTGGCCGCATAATTTCTCGTCGTGACGATATCAACTGGCCACCAAGATCATGCAATTTGACACCATTGACTTTTTTCTTTGTGGGGCTACACGAAAGACCGTGTTTATGCAGATAAACCTTTAACTCTTGAGCACTTCAAAAAACCAACATTCGTCAAGTTATGGCTGAGATACCGCCCAATATGTGTCAAAAAGTGGTCGAAAATTACCTCAAAAGAATCAATGCTTGCAATACTTCGCTTAGTGGTCATTTAAATGATGCAGTGTTTCACACATCATGTCAACGTTCAAACTTTATAATAAAAAATAAATATCGTGAAAAATATTTTATGTGAAACCGCAAAATGGATAACCGTTTACCTGGTCTTTTCTAAATGTTTATCAAATTGTTAATATTATAAAATTTGTACAATGTCTGTCTTATCGATATCGTGTACGAAAAGTCCAAAGTCAACCATAAATAATAATTTGTGTTTGTAATCGTTCGGACTGGACTTGTAGAGTGTTTAAATTTTTGCGTCACACTGAGTCTATTGGCACCGCGAAAAACTCCAGGTGTGTTGAATATTTTTAACTCCCTCATAGAAAAGTTGGCCTTATTTCGTGATGTTTGGTTTTGTTTTTGTTTTACAAAACGTTTGTAACGCAAGCGTAGAAACAGCATCAGGCATGCAAGTTTTTTGATTAAAACCCCGATAAAATTGCACAAGAAATTGTAAACACACAAACTCTGTATGTTCATACATACATACATACATAAGTATGTATGTATATTATATACACAAACTCATGAAGTGTTTACACAAACGGAAAACATCATATGAGAAAGTATTTACTATTAAAAACTGACAACATTTAGTACATGCGAGATTTTGTAGAGAAGTTAGTTAGTAAATTTAGATTTACACAAATTCTAGTACATACGGGATTTCAAAGTGAATTTCGGAAATCTACTATCAGATTAGATTTTGACAAAATCTCCTCATATGTATGTATCTACTTAGTAACCAGCGATGCAGCTGTTATACATATTATTCATAAAGTAACGGGTTTTTCAACAGGGACGCTACAAAAGTACAGCGACATGGACAGCAGATGATGCCATATTTCTTGCTGCTCTTTTGACACTTCTCTTCAGCAAAGTTTGCCATTTCATGATGGAAAGATATACGAGCCAACAACGAGTCGAAATTATTTAAATTTACTACCGTTGAAATTTAATATAGTTTTTGCAGCCGTTTAAGTGATGGAAGAGGCATCTTAAAATAAAAGCTGTTAGCGAATAGAGCGCAAAGTCTTGAGAGACAGTTAGAATTCCCTTTGATTTGGATGACAAGGCGTAAACCAATTTCACCAATTATGAAAATATGTGCATATGTATGCATGTATGTATGTAGGTAATTTTCCTTTTAGTTTTATTAAAAAACTTTCGGCTGAACAATTCGATTTTTAGCAGAAAGTGTTTAGTTCAGCATGATGTTGGAAAAGATGTGGATGGTGCAATGGCTTTTTTGTACACACATTTAATTCTATTCATAAAATCCGGTCTTTTCTTTTTTGTTTGTTTATATTAAACATATATGTACATACATATATTATTGTATATTATTTTCCAAGCAATCTATCAGCTGTTGCAAATGGTGTTGTATATGAAGCGATTTTTTCATCACTTAAACTTCAGCAGTTAATTCAAATGTCAAATCATGGCAAAACCAATAATTATTTTAAAATATGCCAATTAATTATTAAAGAAATATAATTTTATAACCACTTCAAAATAGTTTTTGTTCAATTTAAAAACTTATTTTTATTTGTTTCTTATTTTCAACTACTTTTCGTATTCTGCCGGCAGTAAGAAGAGTTCGTACAAATTTTTTATAAAAAAAAAAACGCCAAAATTACGTTTCATTCGGTATTCTTAATACCGATTTCCCGAATTTCGAAATTTTAAGAAGAATTTCGTAGCTACATCGGAATTCATGATAGAATTTTTACGACGGAGATTCCGTCGAACCCTCCAAGGGAGTTCATAATAAGCATGTACATATATGTATATTTATTAGAAATCTAACTTAGCAAATTTCATACAGCCATTGATTCCAAGCGACTTACATATATTTTTAAACACATCCAAATCCCAAGTACCACATATTGAAAAATGTTTTTACGCTATAAGCACGATTCTGAGAAAAGTAAATTGCAATAAGATGTGATTTTTATTAATGGGAAAAAGTAAAACTTAAAAATAAAAAAAAAGTAAGAGTGCTATATTCGGCTAGGCCGAATCTTAAATACCCTTCACAATGATATATGTATGTACCATTCTGATGGATTTTTGGTGCCAAAAGTTGTTTTATTTGGCTTAGAGAGCCGATTTCTTGCAAAATCGGGAAACGCTATATCTCGGGTATATATAGACAGATTTCAAAAATTTTTGAATTTTGCTTTTAAACACCCCATATGTACCATTCTAACCGATTTTTGGTACCAAAAGTTGTTTTTTTTTTTTTTTGTTGCTTTTAATGCCGAATTTTTGAGAAAACGGGAGGAGCTTTATTTGGGGTGCATATGGGCCGATGTCCAAAAATGTTCTAATTTTGCCTCTGAACAGCCTATAAGTACCATTCTGACAAATTTTTAGTGCAAAAAATTGTTTCGTTTGGCTTCCAGGGCCGACTTCTTGAGATATCGGGAGGCGGTATATCTCAAGCGTATTTGGGCCGATGTCAAAAAAGTTTCCAGTTTTGCTTGTGAATAACATATGTACCATTTTGATTGACTTTTGGTGCCAAAAGTTGTTTTATTTATCTTATAAAGCCGATTTCTTGAATAAGCGGGAGACGCTATATCTCGGGTATATATAAGCCGTTTTCAAAAATTCTTCGATTTTTGGGATCTAATGGTCATTAAAAATGATATGGCTAACTTTTCAGGAAAAATTTTTTTTTCAAAAATCTGACCCAAAAAAAAATGGCCAAAAATACCCCTTAAAACCCGGTTTTTTATATATCTCGGCTATCCGTGGACCGATCTTACTGAATTTCAATAGCAGACCCACTACCGGGATTTAATACATTTTTGCGAAAGAATGGGGTTTCTATCTCAAACCGTTTTTTCAGAAACGGTATTTCAACGACTACAGACGGACAGACAGACATCGCTTGATCGTAATCTATCTATTGATTCTGATCCAGAATATACATACATATATACTTCATGGGGTCTTAGATGGTTATTTCAATTGTGAAGGCTATAAAAAATACGATAAAAGGTAGAATTATCTAACTAAAAACTCGGAGTACAGCCGTTTAGCCACCGCCGCCGCCGCCAAAAATATTTGCTCCTTAGCCGCGGCCAAAATTTTTCGGCTTTCGGCCTTCTGCACTGACTGAAACCTCTACTGGTTTTACTGGTCACAATGTTTTAATAAAAAAAAAACTGTTGTTATGATTCATCATGATTAACTAAAAGCACATTTCTTTTATTTAAAGCCAACAACAAGGAATACTAATAACTTTTAAAATAGAACTCTCTAATTTAAAAATTTTAATGCAAAAAAGAAATCACACCCATATTCAAATTGAAAAAGTCTACGTTACTTGGAAATAATAATTCTTTGTTTTTTGTGTATTTTTTTTACTTTTTTACTTTTTAAGGTTGTACAAACGCGAATTAACGCGGGTATGAATGAATATGTATGTAAACGTCCATTAGCTATTAAAAGTTTCTACTACACAAACATGCATACTTAAATGTATGTATGGGTATTGGCATTTGCAGGTGTGTGTGTCGGCTGGTGTGCGTCGAAAGGTAAGTGTACTTAAGTATTTATGTATGTATGTGTGTGTTAATGTATCCCTGCCGGCAACTCAGTTAACTAGCAATGAATTATAAGCTAACTTTTTTACAACTGGTGGTGGTTGACACTTAGATTATTTTCAATGGAGATGACTGACTATTTTAACATTACGATGTCCTAGGAGGTAGTCAATTGTCCGACGCTGCATTACTTTTCAACTAATTTAAAGTTAGTTACTTAAAAGTCAGTACCCACAGAAAAAAATGTACAAATCAAGGCTGATTTTAAATTTCTCGGTGGTAAATATTATATTTTATTAAATTAAATTTCATCCTATTTTTTTTTTTTTTTTTTGTTAGCCTCTGGTGGGATTCGAACCACTAAGCCTCAAGACTGGTGAGCAGCCACCTTAACCCATTCAGCCATCGCAACATTTAAAACGAATGCGACAATAGGCAATTTAATTCAAGAGTTATTTACCGTGTATGTGTATGTTAATATTTGAATTTTGGGTGAACTCTGCACTACGTTTCGATTGTATTGTAGCTAATTTGAAGCTAGTCCATAAAAGTTAACGTGAAGTTAATTATTTTAGTAGTCGACTACCAATTTGCTGGCAGGGATCTTACTGTAAAACAGTCTATCATTAAGTTTTATTAATGCAAAAGTCAGTTTGTCTGTCTGTCAGTCAGTCATGGCATTTTATGTGTCAGCCAGCCAGCCAGCCAGCCTTCATTCATTCATTTATTCAGTAGTCATTTACTCATTTAAACTATAAACAAAACTAAAAATAAGAAAACGAAAACACAAACAATGTCTGCAATATAATTAAGTTTATGCACATACGAGTACAAGTACATACATATGTAAATACATACATACATATGTATGCGTGTACATACCTGTGTTTATTGGGGTCGGAAAACTTTTAAATAATTTTATTCTGTTTACATATTCTGTCGAAAACTAAAAAGAACCAGAGCTGGTTACGACGTGATTAAATTTTAATGCTTTAAGTGAACTTCATTTTTAGGGTTCCTACTACTCGAAAGAGTGAAAACGAAACTCTCTTGCTGAGACTTTTGTTGACCGTCACAGTGCATATTCACCGAAATATCAAAGGGCCAGGATATACATATAAAAGTTACCTGGCCTCTAGAACAACAAATACTAAAAACAACGAAAAAATAAAAGAGCTGATCCATCCGAAATCACAATCCACAATGAAACCCCATGGGGATCTGGCTGAAAGGGTCTGCCAACCAGGAATAGAAGCTAGGCTTGAATGTTGCGCAATTGGCCTCTAATGGCTAAAAAAATAAACTGTTTGTTGCTTGTGAAAGAGAAATTTATTTTCATGGAAAAAGCAGTTGGAAGAAATTTACTCCCAAAAAGAATGGCAAGGAACGGAAAGTGAAAGTAAAAACTACTGAAGCCTTAAGACTTTCTTCTTTAAAAAAGCTTCTTTAATAAAGCCAAAGATACATGTACATATCTTATTGGTTTTGTTCTAATTTATTAAGGTGGGATCACACGACAGGGAACTCAGACAGTTGCAGGCAAACGGCGAACTTTCAGACTTAGGGTGGGATCACACGATTGCCGCAATACACCAATTTTTGTTATATGTGTATTGCATGCCAATGGTGTGGTAGCACAACTTATTGGCCCATGCGGCAACCAAAACGAATGTTATTCCTATTTGTCCCAATCAAATACAACCCTGATGCGACAACCGTTTGAGCACTTTATATACAACTATTCACCAATAAAAATTCTAAAAATTCACTTTTTTTCATTTTTGCAAAACAAAGTTTGTCATCCGCTCCAACAGCTGTTTCTCAGAGTTGCCGTATAATATAACAGCCGTGTGACTAGTGCGGCAATTATTGGTACTTAATAAAATTTCAGTGATTGCAGAGCATTCGATGGAGACCAACTTTTTATTGTGCTCCAATTGAGCCCAATAAAAATTGTGTAAAATTGGTGCATCGTGTGATCCCACCTTTAGGCACTGTTTCTTCTGTCTACACATGTAAAATGATTAATTATTCCATAAAAAATATGCTTTCAGTGTCACCCGGTGTTGTTTTTACAAAATTATTTAGAATGTCAGTCGTCCTCCGTCACTAAAGAACCAATCATCTTAACAAGTCTTTTAAAAGCTTCCCTTTTCTTTGAGTACCCGCCAGATACATGCATACATATGTACATATGTGAGTGTGTATGCGTGTGCACTGTATGTGTATGTAGGCTTTTGTTAAGGCGAAATATTAAATAATGTTTGAACTATGTGCGGTTTTTGCGTTCTGTTTCACCTTTATATTAAGACTTTTCTCCACAGCCTGTGTTAACTTGTACATTACATACAGCACATTATGGGTGCGTTTACGTTTGCTGTACATATGTATGTACATACACATACTATGTACATGTAGTTTTGCTGTAGTTTTTTTTTTTTGCGCACGTCAAGAAAAAAATTTTCTATAATGACCAACAGGTGTCAATATGTATGTATGTATGTATGTGTGTATGTATGAATGGACATAGTCATCGCACCCAAAATAGTTTGTACCACAACACACACACATATACATACATATGTATGTATGTATGTATATAGCGGGTGTTTTTTTAAGCTAGATAGAACTTTCAATTGTAAAAATTAACACAAAAAATTAAATTTGATGAAACTTTTTTTTTTTGTTTCAGTAAACTCTGACAAATCATCATGAACAGACTCACGCTTGAACAACGCTACGAAATTATCCAAATTTACTTTGAAAATCAATTAGCAACTGACCCGTTGTTTTATCGCAAAATTGTGTTCAGCGATGAGGCGCATTTTTGGCTTAACGGGTTTGTTAATAAGCAAAATTGCCGCGTATGGAGTGAGACCAATCCACAACAGACCCTACAGACTCCATTACATCCAGAAAAATGCACCGTATGGTGCGGTTTTCACGCTGGTGGCATCATCGGACCTTATTTCTTCAAAAATGAGGCCGGAGCTCGCGTTACGGTCAATGGAGATCGTTACCGCACCATGATCAATGATTTTTTGTTTGAAAATATGGATGACATTGATCCGGAGGAGATGTGGTTTCAACAGGATGGCGCTACGTGCCATACGGCGAACGCAACCATCGACTTATTGAAATCAAAATTTGGCGATAAGTTGATTTCGAGAAATGGAGCTGTCAATTGGCCTCCAAGGTCGTGCGATTTGACACCTCTCGATTATTTCCTGTGGGGCTACGTGAAGTCACTGGTTTATGCTGATAAACCAGCAACAATTGACGCCTTGGAGGCCAGCATTGTTCGTGTTATTCGTGACATACGGCCAGCAGTGCTCGAAAAAGTGGCCCAAAATTGGACGTCCAGAATGCACTTCGTCAAGAACAGCCGCGGTGCCCATACGCCCGAAATCATTTTCAAATATTAATGTCACGTATTGATCTTTCGAATAAAAAAAAAATTTTGATTACAATTTAATTTTTTGTGTTATTTTTTACAATTTCAAGTTCTATCGGGCTTAAAAAAACACCCTTTACATTTGGACATAAGAAAAGAACTACAGCTGAAGTGTGTAAACATAATTTAATTACAAACAACTTGGAATCAGGGTAAATATTCTATACTAACCTGCAAAACAAAACAAAATTTTTTTTTATTGAGCAACTTTATTTACATTTGTATGTACACAGTACAACATTTTTCAGGTGATTGATTCGGGACTCAATTCTGATAATTGTTTATGAAAGTAGACCCCAAAAGGAGAACTTCAGCATCATTCGTTTGGTCTTGGTACCTCAAATAATAATTTAAAAATTAATTTGAAGTCTGTAAGTATCGTGTAGGGGAGTTTGTCACGTTTTAGGCTCTTTTGTTTGTCATAACTCGAGAACCACTGGTCCGAATAACCTGAAAGAAATTTTACAAAATTAAGAAGTACAATTCCTTTAATCTGTTCATCCAACGTATGTAGCGAACATAAGCAAAAGTTTCGCAGTTATAAATAAGTGTATGAAGAAAAAAAAAATATTTTTTGGCTAAAAAAATAGCGCAGAACCGCAAGGCCAATTGGAAACACAAGCTCCAACCTTTTCTCGCGTTCTGTTTTAAAAAATAATTTTTTTTTTTTTGGCAGGTCGCGGAAGCTGCTTTTTCATGGTGGATTTTTAAAGGAAAAGTACAGATGGTTTTCAAAAGTATGATAATTAAAATATTTCTGTTTGAGAAGGAAAGCAACAAGTCTACCGTCTTTACGGTTGCCAATAATCCAGTATATGGCTGTGTCTACTTCTATGTTCATTTGGTTACTAATTATTTGCATTCATATTCGATACCTATGCATGTATGGTCACCTAAAATCCAAAAGACCGTAAGCAACGAAAAACTCAAAATCTATTATTTAATTGATTATGATCTATTTTGTGGTTGATGGCATCATAATCAATCGAAAAAGTTGATGTGTGATTGTTTGTCGCTTGAAACCTTTTCGAGTGTAGGTGACGATATGTATGTTTTACTCATATGGATTTCGTGTTGTCAATTTTTTCTGTTTAAACAGACTTAATTAATATTCTAATCAAATAAAAGTTAGCGTATGTCTTTCTTAGCATACGTTCGTCACAAAACAACAATAATAAAAATGTTATAAAAACTACCCACAAAAGTTGAAAAGTGTGTGAATTTTCTCTTTATCGGGAACGAACCCAAAACATGCGCTGTATTATTGTACCGAAATTCAGAAATTAAATTAGAGGTGGAGTAGTGTTTGATAAAGCAAAAAATAATAGCGAAAAAAATAAGTATATTTTACAACTGTTAATAATTTTATCTGGGGCCGAATTCTGGCACTCGTGATTGAACGATTTCGTTATAGAATTCTGTGTGTTTGTTGCTCATTTTGTTTTTGCTCGATCACGAATGCCAGAATCCGGCCCCAGGCTTTTTAGTTTGATTTTTGACTTCCTAACAATTGAAAAATGTGTAGTAGTCCTTAGTGCTGGCAATTAAGTCTCATGTTTGGGGGTAGAATTGACTCGCGAGGTTCCTTCCGGATGTAAGCTGGTATTTTTAGCTCTTACTGCCTGTTCCTCAATGTCGAAGTCGTGCGATTGTTCGTTTTCTAAGCGAAAGAAAATTGCTTTAAATTCCTCTATGACGGTATTTTATTCGAACGATGACTCGATCGACAAGTCGAAAGGACGTAAGTGTTTTCATACAAATTCCGATTCCTCTATATCGATCATGTCATCAGCACTGCGAACACAAACGTCAAAATAAATCGCTTGCTGGTTTGCTATCGAGTGGGAGTGTTTATAAAAAAAAAATTTATATTTATTTGTTAAAAAAACTGGGAAATAAAACTGGCAACCCCGCATATTTTTCATTTTTAATTTATTAAAAAAATATATTAAACAATTATCATCTGCATGTATGTATGTAGTTTTCCTAAAGAGTTCACTTGTTGGCTGGATGGAAGAAGAATCCTCACTTTGCCAGAGCAATTCCAGTGTTCAGTGCATTAAAGTACTTTTTAAATGTAATTCAAGTCCAAAAATGAACCCTTTTTACAAAATGTTTTCTTCTGTCTTTTTCAGCTGTCTATATGCCTATATGTCTTAAAGCAAATAAATAATTCATATTTGAACACTTCTTTAATGTTTATGCAAAAAAATACTTTTAAATTTTAAAACTTTACAAAAACTATTTCCGCGCTTTCATTTTTATGTTGTATTTATTTCTGTAAGTATTTGTTTTGGCTTGTCAGATACAGCTGACCAGTTTTGTGAAGGGTTGCATTTACACAAGAGCAATTTAGTACATAGTTTTTTTTCAATATTGCAATAAAAAAATCAACCCCAACTTTAATTTACCGATCTGGTATGTCTGTGAAATAAATAGCAAATATTTCATGACTTTAGACCATGCGAACGCAAGCGGTCGACATAGAGAAATCCAAATTGATTGGAAATCGAGTGACTACATTTTAATCGATTACATTTTCTTGCAACATTAGTGTGTTGTGGTGGAGAATATTGAGTGATTAGGGACAAAGGTCAGATGCTTTAATGTATTTGAGGCCACCAGCCTTGGGCTCTCGTTTAAAAAGATGTCTGGACTCTGCAGCAGAAATGTTTCAAATATTGCCTTCCACGATATTTACCCGAAGATGCCACCTGATTGAGCTTTAAGCGACCACTTATGTACATCCAGACTGTGATGTGATATTCAGCACTTGGATTTGATCCCCCATCAAAATAGATCAACACTACAATTGGAAATCACCTCCTGTGGGAATAGTTCTTTTTGTATATTTGTAGGTAGACAATCCGCTAATGCTTTATGAATTCAAATAAAATAGTTTTCCGTGAGTTCATTTAATGCGAAAGTGTATTTGCATACATGCACACTTATGTTTGCATGCTAAATATACATACATACATATTTGTATTTTTTATATTTTGTTTATTGTCAATATCAATTCATATTCATAGACGCAGGCATCATTCATTCATTCACCCCGACGACACCAGTGTTATTTATGCACATATTCTATAATATTAATTGGAAATTGAAATGTGGCAACATTGTAATCGGTTAAAGTTTTCTTTAATATCATTATTTTTTTTTTTTTTTTTGCTTTTTTTTTCTTTCCAAAAATAGACCCATTATTATTCATTTCTTGTTTCTTATTCCAAAAACGTATGAAATCTGAACAGATAATATTGAAAAAAAAAAACGAAAAAAAAATCATGATTAGCGTTAAAAATGTAATCCGCAATAAAACACCAAAATGTTTTGCGATAGGTATGTAGGTAGCTGCCCAAAAATAGAAAATTAAATGAATCAAAGGATTTCAAATTTTGTAAAAATAATTAAAATAATGAACATCATGTTCATTATTATTATAGTTGAACAGCTGATGGGGTGACCATATTAAAACAAATTGGTTGCTAAACAATTTAGCACTACCAAAAACAAAAAATTAAACACTACAAACATTTTTTATACCTTGTTCATACATGCATTTCTAATTGAGATAATATTCAGTTTATTGACATAATATTTTTTGCGTTCATACATATGTACAATTATTGCGCTAACTCAATTAGTATTTGACAGCTGGAAAAAAGTTGTTGTTTTTGTTTAGGTAGTGAGAAAGAAAAAGTGAATAATATTTTCAAATAAGAAAAATGGAAGAAAAACTGCCTTTTATTAAAAAGATTTTAATGTTGTACAATAGAAATATGGAACTTGTATTTACAAGTAGTGCGTTCATGTTATGACTCCAAAGCGGCAATAATAAAAAGAAAGAGAAATACAAATTTGGAAATGCTGCAATGTTTTTATTTTTATTGTATTTATTTTTATTGGAACGAAGTTCCTTAACGCGGCTTGCTGGTAGTGAAAAATACTAGAAATCGTCACGAAAGCCTGTGAGCTGCTTATATGTATTGGTTATCTGTCGACAAACAATTGTATAGGTGTCTCCGTCGTTGTCAGCGGAGACACATACCAATAAATATTAATTAGTTGTGAAAACGGTTGCTAGACGTCGCTTAAGTAATGTACATATGTCACAACAAAAAACAGCAATATTAAAAAATTTACCAACAGTTGCTTTTCTTCGTTTTGTAGCAGATTGACAAAAAAAATACATACAGATTTCACCTTGTATTACATTCGAAGATGAAGAAGAAACGTAAGGAACTTCGTTCCTAACGGGGGTCCCCCGACCGCATTTCTTTTTTTTTATTATTTTGTTTTGTTTGCTTTTGTTGACATTTATCTCGTCATTCATCTCGCATTGTATACTTTTGCTTATTAAACACATCTTTTACAGTTTACAGCAATTTTGAGTTTATTAAGCAATAACTTTATTGACTTTTTGTATGGAATATTGAGCTCAATAATGGACTCTATTGCGATTATCTTAATAAAGGCGCATGTATGAACATGGTATTATAATCTAATATGTTGGCTTTTTAGTTTAAATGCAAAAAGTTAAAGCTTAGCACTTAAAATAAAAACTATGAAAGTAAAAATTAACTGTTTTTACTAAAACACTTGAAAACTAAAACCAAAATGGCCACATGGTATTGATTTGTTCGTCGTTCGCCGGCATAAGAAATAGAAATAAATCTATTTCAAGTTCGCCGCGTACAACGAATTTCGACCGACGCTGTGACCAGGCGAATCAAGTATAGGTGGTCGCAATTCAATTCGCTTCAACATTTTCTCTCGAGACGTCACAAGTTTTGTTGTCGTTTTCTATCGGCTTTGACAACTCAGAAGATAAAATCGTGGAAAAATGTTGAAGCGAATTGGTATGCGAGCACCTGTAATAGATTCGCCTAGGCTGTGACTGTGTGCATTTTCATATACACCAATGTGTTTTATTTTTGACGGCGAATATTCGCGGCGAAAAGTTCGTCGTTTAATTCCAGTTGTGTTCCTAGCAATACAAACGAAAAATAATATATACTTATGTATGTAGTGGTAAAAACGGGCAAAATATTTAATTCTGTATTTCCGGGCCCAATACAACTGGCACAATTACTCCAAAAGTGTCTGAAAACCGAATACAAACAATGATAATTCCAAAGCTCGGTCTCCTCGCTGTACTTAGATAGCATATATGTATGTATATGAGATAGCAAGAATATCAGTATGTTCTGAAAATCACTTCTCACGAAAGTGATTTGAAATCACTAAAATGGTGTTCTGTGCACAAATTTTTTTTTGTAATTTCGTGATTTTAAACCGGTCAGCTAAACGACTACCGATTTTATATCACTTGCACATATTTTACAATTATTTTGTTAGAAACCAAATAAAAAACTTTTTGAGTACTTTATATAATGTGTTTTTTACTTATTCATGCAATAATATTATATCTTTTATACAAAATAAATTGAAAAAATCACAAATTACTGAAGACACTGCTTGCTTTTAAAGAAAAAAAAAAAATACTTCTGTTCATAATCTTCGTGATTTACTTTTTACCTTTTAGCAGTCAGCTGTTTTGTCTTGTTCGAAAATATATTGTGGTTACCTTATTGTATGAGATAAATGAATTATTGATAATTTATTCAATTAAACAAAATTTAATTAAATTTATAATTAATGTTTTAATTTTATGAATAATTTCGAATTTTAATTGGTAAATTCAATGATATAAAAGCAAAAAATGTATGTAGGTATATTACAAAAATATCTAGTTTAGAACAGTGGCAACACTCTTGTTTTTGTATTTATTTTCTTTTGTTTAACTTTCCGCGTCTTTCCTCTTTATAATTTTATAATTATGTATGTAAACAAAACAAACCAGCTGTTTATCCGTGATTTCAAAAATAGAAAAGCACGCCGAAAACTCTTAAATCTCGTGATTTTCAGAACACCAAGAAATCACCTCCGTGATTTTGAAACCGTTTGTGATTTTAAATCACCGTGATTTCAAAACAGGGGCAAAATTCTGCCACTCGTGATTGAACGATTTCGTTATAGAATGCTGTGTGTTTGTTGCTCATTTTGTTTTTGCTCTACATTGTTTTTATTATCGAGTATATTCGATCACGAATGCCAGAATCCGGCCCCAGGCCTGTATGTACATATATCAGAGTTCTACAATCAGTTCATAAAATTAGCTCATTTAATTTAACATTTTTTTTTCCAATATATTTTAATTAAGAAATTTTCCTGCAAAACTTGACCAGCACTAAATCAGCCACAATATTTTTATTCATAAAATTTTAAATTGTGAGTGACATGGCAACAACAATCAGGCCCCGGGCATTCAACATGTGTGTGTGTGTGTGTGCACGCATGTAGGCACGTTCATATGTATGTATTCATTTCTGTTATTGTAGTCGTGCAATTTAAATCGGTCTAGATCATTTTGAGTTCCATAACAGATACTTTTGTACTGTTACCCCAGAATTGAATGACATCGACGACACCGCACACAACAAGCGAAACTGATACGATTTAATAATCTCAATTTTCTTCTTTTTTTATGCCATTTTTATTGTGCAGTTAAAAAAGAAATAAAACTCATGTAAAATACAAACACATAAATTAACATTTTTACATACAAAATGTGCATTGAAATTGTTCACATGCAAACATACGAATACATATGTATGTACATACATACATCACACTACTACATACATTTGTATGTATATATGTACCCTGTCGGCAACTCAGTTAACTAGTAATGAATTACAAGCTAACTTTTTTACAACTGGTGATGGTTGACACTTAGATTATTTTTAATGGAGATGACTTACTATTTTAACATCACGATGTCCTAGGAGGTAGTCAATTGTCCGACTGTGCATTACTTTTCAACTAACTTAAAGTTAGCTACTTAAAAGTCAGTACCCATAGAAAAAATGTACAAATCAAGGCTGATTTTACATTTTTCGGTGGTAATATTATATTTTATTAAATTAAATTTCATTCTACTTTTTTTTTGTTAGCCTCTGCTGGGAATCGAACTACTAAGCCTCAAGACTGGAGAGCAGCCAACATACCCACTCAGCCATCGCAACATTTACAACGAATACGACAATTGGCAATTTAATTAAAGAGTTATTTACCGTGTATATGTTTATGTTAGTATTTGAATCTTGGGTGAACTCTGCACTACGTTTCAGCTCGGTTATAGCCAGTACACAAAAAGTGAATTACAAATCGATTATATTGTAGCTAATTTGAAGCTAGTCCATAAAAGTTAACGTAAAGTTAATTATTTTAGTAGTCGACTACTCAATGTCCGACAGGGATGAACTATAAGTTGATTTTATTTGTAGTCGACTACCAATTTGCTGGCAGGGTATGTACACTCCGGTTTCAAATTAAAAGTACACTTTTCTTTTCACTGTATGCTGCGCTTAGTTACGCCCAAGGCGAATCCATTACAGGTGCCCGCATACCAATTTGAGAATTGGGATGTGGCCCTTAAGGGGAGATAAACCGTTGAATTCGATGTCGAATGAACTATCGAGTAAAAATAACATAAAACAAAAACAAAATGAACAACAACCACAAGGCCCAGGCAACAAAATTCGTTGGATCACGTACATATGCGACGATTTGGCCCCTGGTTTTTCTTCGAGTTGCGCCCGACTATGGCGCAACTATTTGAAATTATAAGCCTTAAATTATTTGCTTAAGTGCTCATTGCATATGCACATACATACATATTTATGAGCATAAAAGAAAGACGAATTTTTAGTGTGTAAAATAAAATAAATCTTGCATAAAACTGCACTCTTCCCCAGATGTATGTAAATGAGTGCCTACACAGGAAAAATAACTATTTTTTTTTTAATTAAAAAATTGCATATTTGTGGTATCAATGAAAAATTGCTTGAGCTTACGTACATACATAAATAAAAATGCCATCAAATATTATATTGTGAGAGCAACAAAATTAATTGAAAATAAAAAATTTATATTTTCATAAAATTTTTTCATTTCAACAAGTTGTTGCTTCAAAATGAAGCGAACTATTTTTATCTGTGTATGTTTGTATCTATATACATACATATGTATGTGACATAAATAAAAATTATACAAAAACATACAAATGTATGTAAGTATGTATAAATGTACATTCCCCCAATATCGTCTGTGCAATTGCAAAAAGAACTGTAAAAAAACAAATAAAAAATGTGCCTTCAATAAATTTTTTTTAGTTTTGTTTTTATTAAGTTATATTATCCACTCGTCTTTTTTTGTTTTTTTTTTTTGTTTCTTGCTTTCCCGCTAAAAGTTTGTTAACACATTTCATAAAATTTGTTGACGCCGCTGCTGCGACATGAGCAACACAAAACAGTCTGCTGTTTGTTGTTGCTCGCATTCATATCATGTTGTTGACGTCGGCATTGCTTACTTTTTATTTTATTAGCACTTTTTTTTTTCTTTTGATTTTTGCTGATGATGTTGGTTTTTTTAATTTATTTTATTTCTTTTTTTATTTTTATTATTACATACATATATATTTTATTATTTGTTTTCGTTTTTTATGGCGAAAAGATAACCGGTACTTTTTTATATGGATGTAGGTATGTATGTGTGTGTGTATGTGTGCGTGCATGGATGTGCAAACAAATTGTGCTGCGTAAGTGATACTCTTTTTTTCGGAGGAGTGATTAAAGTTTAAGTACCCTGCCGGCAACTCAGTTAACTAGTAATGAATTATAAGCTAACTTTTTTACAACTGGTGGTGGTTGACACTTAGATTATTTTCAATGGAGATGACTGACTATTTTAACATTACGATGTCCTAGGAGGGGAGGTAGTCAATTGTCCGACTGTGCATTACTTTTCAACTAACTTAAAGTTAACTACTTCAAAGTCAGTAGCCACAGAAAAAAATGTACAAATCAAGGCTGATTTTACATTTCTCGGTGGTAATATTATATTTTATTAAATTTCATCCTATTTTATTTTTTTTTTTTTTTTAGCCTCTGGTGGGATTCGAACCACTAAGCCTCAAGACTGGTGAGCAGCCAACTTAACCCATTCAGCCATCGCAACTTTTAAAACGAATGCGACAATAGGCAATTTAATTAAAGAGTTATTTACCGTGTATGTTAGTATTTGAATTTTGGGTGAACTCTGCACTACGTTTCGATTGTATTGTAGCTAATTTGAAGCTAGTCCATAATAGTTAACGTGAAGTTAATTATTTTGGTAGTCGACTACCAATTTGCTGGCAGGGTATGTACTTACGTATGTTTGTACATATATACACATGTACGTATAAATACATACATACATATGTATGTATGTACATCATTATTCTGCGTACTTACATACATATGTACATGTCCATGTAAATCGCGCACTGCTCGAGAACGGAAACTGTTCAAAAATCAACTCTTGTGCTTAATTAAGCACATATGTATGTATTTTAGAAATCATATTGTAGAAAAGATGGTTTTGAACATATCGCCTTGAAAAAAAAGGTCATACCATATACATACATATGTACATGTATGTATTCTATGTACAGTAGGGTCTCATTTAATAATCGTTATTGTAATTTTGTTTTTAAAAAAACAGAAGCGTTGCTCCTTATTCAATTTATGACAACTACTAGAAAATAATTGAAAATTGTTATTACTTTTATCCATGATACAACTAACAAGGTAGCCTTTTCCCTACAATAAGAACAACTTCAATAAAAATAACTTGCTTTTTGTTTTTGTACAACTTCTGCAAACTGTCAAAAAGTTGCCTCTTCTACATTTATAAAAGAGATATGAACAGAGGTTACATTGATTCGCTCCTTTTGGCTGCCTTCATCTCGTGCATTCTTTTGAAAACCTAAAGTAGTCAGATGATTAACGGTTTAGCTGATAAGGCTACCTTGTTAGTTGTATCATGCTTTTATCAGGCTTGAGTTCGATTTTGCTTCCTCTACATTGAGAGATTTTTTTGTGATGAAATTTGATGAATAATTTTTTTATACATATGTATGTATGTACTCTAAAGGCCGTGATACGCTATCCTATTGAGTCGTACGATCTGTTAAAAATGGCAAGTGTGTCCAAAAAGTGTGACAGTCTGGACTAAAAGTGTATGTGTGTGAAAGACTTTTTGACAAGTCTGTCCGATTTGTTAATCTTTTGAAAATGTTCAAAAACTATCTTTTTCCATGCGATCAGAGTTGCCTTTTCGAAGTTGTTTACAAAAGTATAATAGTGTGGCCGTTTTGATTCGACTTTTTAAAGTAGGACAGAACTCTATCAGATTTAGCTAGCAATTTTCAGTGAATGAATCGTACGATTGAGTAGGATAGTTTAACACGGCCTTAACTGCCTGTTCCTCAATGTCGAAGTCGTGGGATTGTTCGAAAGAAAATTTGTTTGGGTTCCTCTATGACGTTCTTTTATTCGAACGATGACTCGAACGACAAATCGAAAAGACGTACGTAAGTGTTTTCACACAAAATCTGATTTCTCTATTTCGATTATGACGTCAAAATAAATCACTTGCTATTTAATAAAAATTGTGTTGTTGTGGGTGTTTTTCTAGAAAAAATTTTATATTTATTTGTTAAAAAACTGGAAATAAAACTAGAAACCCCACATATGTTTCATTTTTATTTCATTTAGTAAACATATTAAACAATTAGCATCTGTATGTAGTCTGTAGTTTTCCAAAACAAATCACTTGTTGGCTGAGTTTGCCAGAGGAATGCCAGTACTTATTAAATGTGAAAAAAAAACTGCTTTTAAATTTTAAAACACCACAGAAAATATTTCCGTACTTTCAAGATGTTTGCTTTTTTTAATTTGTACTAATTTATGTATGTGTTTGCTTTGGCTTGTCAGATACAGCTGACCAGTTTTATGAAGGGTTGCATTTACACAAAAACAATTTAGTAGTTTTTGTCAATACTTTAATAGAAAATCAACCAAAACTTAATTTACCGATCTGGCATCTCTGTGAAGTAAATGCCAAAAATTGTATTACGCAAACGCAAGCTGTCGACATAGAAGAATCCAAATTGATTCGAAATCGTGCGACTACATTTCGATCGGCTACATTTTCTTGTTACATTGAGGAACCACCAGTTACGTTTTTTCGTCCTGTCGATCGAGTCTTTGTTCGAATAAAAGAACATCATAGAGGAACCCAAAACAATATTCTTTCACTTAGAATGCGAACAGGCAGTTAATTTAACTTCTTAGTTCGACTATACAGTCAAATTAAATGAATTACAAATGTTAATTATTTTATAGGGATTTGTGATTTTATGATTTGCAATTGGAATCCACATTGATTCGAAATCGAGTGACTACATTTGCTTGCGACATTGAGGAACAGCCAGTAATTTCCACACGAAAGAAAGAGACTAATAGATTGTATTCTTACGATTACTTACAACAAACATACGTTATAACAGGTGGGCCAAAAGAAGTTATCCGATGTTGTTTGACTTTCAGAATATCGGTTGTGGCTAGCGCAGAGTGTGTCGTTGCTCCGTCCTGTTAGAACCACATGTTCTCCACTTATAACCCATTCAATTGCGTCACAAAAAAACTCGTTTACCATGGCCTTATAGCGCGTTGTGTCGCTTGATCAGCGGCGTCCTCGAAATAAGAAGGCCTGATGGCTCCTCCAGCGTGAACAGCGCACCATGCAGTCACTTTGAGCGGGTGCAATGGCTCCTCGTTTATCACCCGTGGATTTACGGTGCCCCAGAAGCGATAGTTTTGCTTGTTCACGTACCCGCTGAGGTGGAAATAAGCCTCGTCGCTCATTATGATTTTGATTGAAAATTTGTCCACTTCGTCATAGACGTGATTATGCCGCCTTCTTGGGAGAATGTTTCGCTCCATGGCTTCTTCACTTGTATTCTACAGCTGCCCAGTATGAAAAAACAGATTTGACATTGACCATCATTGGCAAAAATAAGAACAACTTCCAATAGCGTGATTCCTTCTGGCCCAGCTGTTATAACTCTCTTTACTCACGACGCTTGTGACGCGTACAAAATTTATGTTTTTAGCTGTGCAAGTGATTACAGACAAATGCACTGGTTCTACTTTTGTGAGAGCCCCCTGAAATGCATCAAAGCGCGCGATGAGTGCGGTGTACCTGCACCTTGACTTGTTCTATGAAAAAAACACTAGTTGAAGTTATTTTTTACAGAAGTCAGCAGCACGCACACGCACCAACTCATGTCGAGTACCTTCGCTTTTTGGAGGGGAACATTATCTGACAGAGAAAAGTTGTTTGCTGGAAACGAATACGAAAATACAGACAATCAGCCCCATTGCGAATGTCGTTGTCGACGTCATCGTCAATTTTTGGCCGCATTCAAATTTTGTCGACGCAGGCGTCAACTCGACACTCATTTGGTATTAATTTGTGCGCATGTGTTGGCGTCGACGTGTTATCGATCGAAAATATCATCTCCATATGATTTGACATTTAATAAACGTGATTTCAAAATTTTTTAATCCTTAATTTTGTGAAAAAATGTTTTTTATGTTTGAATCAAGTGAAAGCAGTGATGAAGAAAATAAAGAAATGTACCACCACCAGTAGCATTCATTTCAGCCTTATTGTGGATCATTTTTTTTTTTTAATTTGCATTTGAAATTGAAGAAGTATAATACAACATATGTATAAGATGTACATGCTTTAAACGTTTCTTACTTTTTGCCAGCCGTTACTGTCTCTTATTGGAGGTCCAAGAGAATTTAATTTTAAAGTTATTTCTTCCCAATCTTCCTTGAATTTGTAAGGGTTTGAACTTTTTACAAGCCCTTTTGCTAAGCTTGTTTTTTTTGGAGTTCGGCAACAAGGACCTCGAATTGCTGCAAAGTTGTGATTTTTAATTTTTTTTTTCCATGGCACTAACTGAAATGTTTGAAACGCAAATTCACATGTCGACGCTAAAAATTTTGTTGACAGAAACAAAGTCAATTCAGGTCAACGACGCCGTAATATTGACCTCATTAATACAAACTTGTCGACGATAACTCGCAACTACTCTCAATATTGACGGCGGCAATACAGTGACACTGCATGACGACATTACTTGTAACGACGTCGGCATTCGCAATATGGGTGAATATTTCAATAGTCACGCGTGACAATATTCAGTTACCAACCCACTTTTATAAATTTAGATGTCTCTACTTTTATTCGTATGTACTATATCGCATTGTTTTATGTACATACATACATTTGTAATAAATATTCAACTTCCCCACATATCTGTGTATGTGTTTGCATATCTATTTGCATATGCATACTGTACATACATACATATGTACACATGAAGTGCATCATTCACTTACATACATACATATTCATTATAAGAATGTAAATATTTACATACATACATATTGTTTGTGGTATGTCGTAATTGCAACTCTGTTTGTGTTGTCATTTTCTTTTGTTTTGTTTTTCTTTTTTTTGTGATTTTTATTCAAATCTTGTAATAATGTGGGATCATGTGGGCTTTTAATGAGATTCTCATTTAAATCATTGCAAATTGCAAACTCGCACACAAACACACAAAAAGCAGTAACAACTTTTTGGTGGCTTCATACTAAAGAAATTTTGCATGTGCTGCAATGATTGTGTTTAGCTGGCAAAAGGAATTGTTATAAATTTTAATTTTAAAAATTACCACACAAAAAATATTTTATGTCTATTAAACGCTTATTTGACAAATATTGTGTAGACATTTGTCAAAAATATTTCTGCTAAACAATTTTAATATTAATGTTTATTATTTACAAACATATGTACACATGTATTAGGTCAGGTTAGGTTGAATGGAGGGGTTTGTTTGCCCGTGTCTTGCGACATACACCTAAGCCAATATGGGCTTGTTGTGCGCTCCGTGGGCTTAACCGTGAACCAGTTTGACTCATGGGTCTATAGGAACTCCATGTCATTCACAAAGTTCCTTAGTTTCCTCCAGCATATGCTCCGTAATTGGGTTATGTCTGGTAAGGTGTCGGGACCGTATTTGTAAGAAAGCGGGGCACTGGCATAAATAGTGCTCCAATTACATACATACATACATATTGTTACAAATTTGGTCGTGAACGGACCGATTGTGATTGTTCTAGAACGTACTAAATCATCGTTATTTTATATGTGCGTATATTGTCTTGTTATTATTTGTAAATGAACACAGGAGGTATATATGTACACACATGCTTACATAGAAACTTGTTGATAAACAAAACGGCAGCACAGCGAGTGTGCACATACTGACACACATGTATAGATAAATAGGCACAACAGCGAAATAAAATAAACCACCACCGCACGATACAATATTCGTGTGTGTATGTATGTGCGCGGCTCAGATGTTTGAGTTTCACTGCCGCGTGTATGTATGTCGGTGTGTGTGTATATCTTTTGTTCATGATGAGTCATCGCACATCGCACTAAAGGCCGTGTCAGATAAAACTTTTGCTTCGCGTTGCGTTACATACACGCTTTGACATTTAAGATAAATGTACATGTTTATATGGCACTTGTCACATAAATTTTATTTGACGCAAAGCAAAGCAAAAAGTTGGGCATCTTTCATCTTTTTGCGCGCTTTGACAATTAGCTGCTTTCATTTTCTTTTATTTTTTCTTGACGTCAACAGAAATCAAAAAAAAATTCCAAATAAATAAATAAATTTTATAAATTTAATGAATAAATTCATTTGAAAAATATAATAAACAAAAATACAAATAAGTACATACATATTTAAAAGTACATGTATAAAATATACGACTTCAATATTTTATTGATAAACAAACAATGCGCGGGTCTTGTCAAAGTTTTTATTGTGACATACACTTTTTGTTTTACGCTATTCTTCTAAAGTTATAAACGTCACGCAAAGCAACAAAGTTTTATCTGACACGGCCTTAAAGATGTGGCGTGATTAGCTTCTGTAAATGTCTAGAATGTTCTAGTAATGATCATTAGAGGTATAAAAGCAGCTGAGCTTAACGCTGAACAAGTCAGTCGATTTTTAGCTGCGCTAACGTGTAAAGTGTCTTAAGTAATAAAAAAGTGATTAAGTGAAAGTGTTGTTCTTTTAGTAAAGTGTTTACAAGTATAGTGTGTTCAAATAAATAAAGTGTTGAACTGTTGATTATTGTAAACTGAACACGTGAGTGTTATAACTTCATTACAATTAAAGAATCTACGGAGAACGTTTTGAAAAGGTTAAAACGTAACAATATGTATTAAGTTTAACAGGCTCAAGTTCTTTCTATATTGTTTTTGTGATTGATATTAATTAAATAAGACAAAGGAAACATCAAAGACATTTTTAGCAGGCTGCGCAACTAATTGTTTCGAAGCGGTCGCACTTCTCGTCAGCAGCCATCCTTGAACTCAATACTTAATGTACATACATACATACATAAATAATTATATAAAAAAAAGTTCCAATAATGAAAAATGAATTAAATTAATTTTTATTAATTTAAGCGAAATGAAAGAATTTTCGATACAAAAAAGTAAAAATGGGTCTAAAAGAAATCCTTCTAAACGAACGAAATGGAAATTTTAATTATCGGTGCATATATAGACCAAGATATAGTCCAAACCAAGTGACATGGGCAAACAAAACCCCTCCATTCAAACTAACCTAACTCTTTTACTTTTTTTCACAACCTCCATACAACGAGTTACCGTTGGTAACTACGATTTATATTCCCGAAGGTATCAAATATAAAAGTTTGACATCGGTATTCATAAAAAGTAAAACATTGTTAAAATACATTTTAGAACAAATTTTTCATATAAAATTTGTTCTAAAATGTATTTGAGCAACGTTTTATTTTTTATGAATACCGGTGTGAATATTCAAAACTGAATAAAAAAGTTGTGCAGAAAAAAAAGTAAGTGTTAAATTCTGTATTAAAGGTTTGTAGTGTTGAACTTCTGATTCTCATTTTGTTCAGGAAAATTATGGCATTGGGCTGGGTTCCAAATATTATTTTAAGGTTTTTTCGAGTCTATTTTTTGATGAGTCATCCGCCGTATAGTCCTGACTTGGCACCGAATGACTTCTTTTTATTTCTGTACGTAAGAAACAAACGGCGAGTTTAACGTTTTTCGACAGCTGAAGTGGCCGTTGGTACATTCAGAGCGCATGTGTTGGAGATGCCTCAATCAGAGTGGCAAAAGTGCTGCAACAATTTGTTCAAACAGATGCAAAAGTGTCTTAATGGGGAAATAATTTCAAAAACAGATAATATTTGTTTTTGTTCTCTAATCCCGTAATGTAAAAGGCAACCCTCGTAATGGGTAAAAAGCTTAATAATTTATAGAAATTTTCAAAATCACAGATTGCAAACTGTACCACGGACTGGTTGGTTGGTAATGGAGTAGAATATTCTAATCACCTCACAAAATATGCACTTAAGTAATAACTTATTTATGTATGTATGTACATTAATTTATGTGTACATTTTTAAAACATGACCGACTGCAAAGTATTTTTGTAGGTACGTGCTTGTATCCCAGCAATTATGTGAATTAATATGTATAAATACGTACATAGATTCATGTTATGTATGCACGTATGGCTGGCTGTGCTTTCTCTGAAGGAAATGTCAGTAGAAAAACTCTAGTGCTTTACTATTGACATGGTCACCAGTACTAGTGGCATATTATACTTCATACAATGATTTTTTCTGTTGACATTCAACATGTGCTTGTCATTGCAAATCAACTACTGACGAAGGAACTAGTGACTGGGTGGTTCTACTGCGAATATATGACGACCATGGTACTATTGATTCTCTATAGACATTGTCGCTACCCTGAAAAAAATTTCAGTATAGAAATTTCAGTATAGAAATTGAATTGAAAAATCAAGAAATAAAATTTGTTTACTCAAAATTGTGAAATGTCAAACAAAACGATTCACGTATTTGGTGGGCTTACAAATTTCAACAATCACAACACTCTGTTGACAGTTTGATATAAAAAAAGTCACCAATATAGACGAAAAATGTAGCGACTTGGAGTCACTTGACTCTAGGTTTCCTTCAGGGTTTGAACAGAAATTATTTGCATACATATGCTCTTTTATACACACAAGCATATGTATATTTCTGTTTGTAAGTAAGTATGTGTGTGTGTGTGTGTTTAAATATTAGTACAAAACAATTTGCACTTGACCTTGTTAGTAAAATGCAATCAAAAAAAAAAGGGAGAAAAAAATACATATAATAATAGCGCTAAAACAGTCATAACAGCAGCAGTAAAAAAAACAACAAAAGTAAATACAATGAATGAAGTGATACAACTCGTACTTATAGCCAACAATAACAACAACAACAAAAAAATAAAATAAACAAAGAGAAACTGCATCATATACAAAACAAGTTGCAGGATTTTACATCTACATAAACATACATACATAAATATGTACAATAATAAATTCAAAAAATCCCATAATCATAAATACAATAAAAAAATAATAAAAGAATAAAAATTCACAATTCACATGCAACCACCACGCATTCATTATCTACAGGCATTTCCCAGCAAACATATTGACGAGAAGATTTTCAATTCCAGAGATGCTTTATTATGGCGAAAAATATTTTCTGGCACAAATAAAAAATCATTACAAATAATTTCAGAGCAACTGATTTCATGAATAACTTACGCTACGATCACATGGGCAAATATTAAACGTGACCACTATTGCTTTCTTGTCTTGACGTTTGTGTGGGCCAAGTGCATGGATATACAAACAGCTAAGAGTGCTGATACATATGTATATAACATATGTATATAAATACAACAACAAAAGGCAAACCCGTAATACCATTGAACTCCAAAAGAGAACAAAAACAAATATTAATCATCGTAAAACATTTATTGCTTTTTAAAATATTCCCCATGAAGAAATATACATTTTTTGCATGGGTTTAAACCAATTGTCGAAGCACTTTTTCCACTCCGATTGAGATATCTCCAAAACATGCACTCCAAGGGTAACGAGTTGGCTGACACTTACGCAAAAAGGGGAGCCAATGGGGCTTTTATTGGACACACTCCATCCTTTGGCTTTAACAAGCTTGTTCTCAAGGGGGAGATCAGAAAATGGACAACATCCATCACAGGAAAACTGTGGGACGACTCTAGGGGTCTGGAACACTCGAAGAAATTTCTTAGCTTTGATGCTAAGAGGGCGGACCTTGCTCTAAAACTAAATAGAAAGAATCTAAGAACACTGTGTGGGGCGCTAACAGGCCACTATACCTGCAAGAAGCACCTACACAGAATGGTCATATCCAATACGGCAATCTGCAGATTTTGCAAAGAAGAAAAGGAGTCAATGGAACACTTGATTATTGAATGTGTGACACTAGGCCACAGAAGACACAGGCTGTTGCAGGCCAATACATTGGGTTCACAGGACTTGCAAGGGCTTCTTCCACAGAAGGAGCTAATACTGTTTCTTGATGTATTAAACTCGTGAGGGACAAAGGGTTGCACAATAGATCATCTTTGGTCGCAGTGTTAAGGTCCATCTTGGACCAACCTAGTCACAATGCAATACAATACAAAACATGCAATAACCGCTTCTTCAGGTGTCGAAAAACGTTGACCCCTCAGTTTGTTTTTTTTGTGTGCGGCCATAGAAAGAAGTCATTCGATGCCAAGTCAGGACTATACGACTCGATCGAGCATTTCTTTCAACCAATCGACACGAGACGTTTTTGTGGACGATTGACAAATTGTGTGGGAACCAACGCGAAGAATTTTTTTTTACAATCAAATGTTTGTGCAATATTGAATGTATGTTGGTCCCACTAATGCCGAAGGTTCACTCAATCTGACAATGGGATGGGTCACATGACGATATTGTAATATCAGCTCGATTACATCATCAATGGTTTTTGGAAAAACAACTCCGTGAAATCACTTGCATCTTGTAGTGAACTACGAACACGATTGAATACACGTTATCATCTATAAACAACACTGGTCCTTGAGGGAGCATCATCGCCAAAAAGTGAATTAAGTTCTTCCCTGCACTGTTGCTGAGTTAAGCCATGTCGAAAGATAATCTCACGAAAATTCCATTTTTAATTCCATTTTTCCTTTAATTCCATTTTTGGGCCGAGCTGAATCTTTGAAGTTGCTGTAAGCAACACAAATAGCGCTCGTATGTCAAAACGTAGAACCTCGAAAATTTCCAGCTTTACGATAGAGTTGTCAGTTGCCGGATTGCAACACTGGGGCTACCAAATGTGGAAACATAAAAGGCAACCCTCGTATAAGTAGGTTAGGTTGAGTTGATGGGAACCGTTTGTTTTCCCATGTCTTGCGACAGCGCACAACAAGCCAGTATGGGATTAATGTTATGTCTAGTAAAATGTCTGCCCCACGATATCGGCACTGTATTTGTAAGAAGTCGGGGCATTTGCATAAATAGTGCTCTAAGGTTTCGCTCTTCTCCCCACATGCTCTACATTCATTTCTTCCCGCTATTTCTATGCGGTTAATGCCAGTAGTGGAGAGTGACTTGTCATAACTCCCATTGTTCTACTTAATTCGGACTTGCTAAGTTTTAGTAGTACCCCATTTTTTCCTCGTCTTACCAGCGAATTTTGGTACAAGATTTGAAGATGATTCTGTACAAAGTCCAGACGGTGCATCAGCTGTTAGTTGCTGACCGCCAATCGCGTCTAACATACGCTCAAGCCATCCTTGATCACCACCAAAAGGAAGATGATTTTTCATCAAAAATAATCATGAGCGATGAGGCCCATTTCCACCTTAGCGGGTACGTAAATAAGCCAAATTTACGCTTCTGGGGCCCTGAAAATCCGCGTGTAACCCACGAAGAGCCATTAAACCCGCTCAAAGTCACCGACTGACTGTATGGTGTGCTGTTTTCGCTGGAGGAGTCATTGGACTTTTTTTCTTCGAAGACGTCGCGGGTGAATGGTGCGCGCTACAGAGCAATGATTAACGAGTTCTTTTTGCCGCAACTTGATGAACTGGAATTGGAAATGCATTTCCCGGGCGCCTAATCTCCCAGTTTGGCGATTTGTACTGGCCAGCAAGATCGCCTGATTTAACCGCTGCAGACTTCTTTTTGTGGGGCTTTTTGAAGTCGCGGGCTTATGTCAACAAGCCTCAGACTCTTGCAGCTCTTAAAGACAATATCCGTCAAGAATGTGAGGACCTATCGTCGGAAGTGACCAATGTGATGGAAAATGATATATGTAAAAGGGGTTCAAATGACAATCAACTGTGGCGGCGGCCATTTATATGACATCATATTCTCGAGTTGAAAATAAGAAAAGACCAAATAAAAATAATCCACGAGAAGAATCAAAGTTTTTCATTTTTCTTTTTTTAATTACAGCCAAAAAACATCGCATGAGTATTGCGTTTGCAGCACTGACACTCGAACAGCTGACATTTGAAAACAAAGCAAACAAAAAATAGTAGAGATGAAGCCAGCAGCAATTACCAAAAGAATAAAACGTGAAAAATTAAAAATTGTGTATTAATGTAGCAGCTGTTATTTGGAGTGCAATAAAATTTGCAAAGTTTTTAAAAAGGGTGCTCAATATCAGTTGCAATATGATCGCAAACGCAAATAGTCGCAACCAAAAACGCACCAAACGCTGAGTACCGCTAGTGAGTTATTTATTTGCGAATAGTTTTTATTTGTGAATAGGCTACGTATAAACGTAGTAACAGATGATAATTGTTTAATATACATACATATTTAGTAAATAAAATAAAAATGAAAAATATGTGGGGTTTCTAGTTTTATTTTCCAAGTTTTTTTTTTTGAGAAATAAATATAAAAATTTTTCTATCAAAACACCCACTCGTTAGCAAAACAACAAATGTTTGATTTTGACTGTTGAGTTCGAAATAGAGGAATCCGATTTTGTATGAAAATACTTACGTCGTTTCGAGCCATCGTTCGAATAAAAGAACATCATAGAGGCAGCTAAAACAATTTTCTTTCACTTAGAATGCGAACACTTGCACAACTTCGACATTGAGGAACAGTCAGTTAATTTAACTTCATAGTCGAACTTATAATTTACAAGGGTTAAGTCCTTTATAGGGCTTTGTGATTTTATGATTTACAATTGTTTTATAGGGCTCAAGTTCGATTTTAATTTTCGTTATACATACTTTCTTCATTTTTTGTAGGGATGCCTCAACAATGAAATCTTTCCGCAATCGGAGGGATGCTGAGATTTGTTTTTTCTTCAGTAGTTAATTATAGTTTTATTAATGTGCAAAAATATATGTATTTATGTATGTATGTATGTATGTAGTTCTTTGAAATGAAATCTAGGTGCTTGTTTGGTGGTGCATACATACTTACATATTTATGATCTTATAAACATACATACATACATACATATGTAAATGTATACGTATGTATTAATGCATTACAAAGTTACATATGTACTTGTGTATTTACTTTCTGTATTTTGATACGTTAGTACATATGTACGTTTCCATGTAAATACTTTTATTACATTTATTTATGTATGTAACTGCGGATGTGTGACTTAATGTACTAAATGTATGTGTGGGTGTGTGTGTGTGTGGGGGGTTTATTTCGCCTGACCATAAAAAAGTATGATGTCATCACATTGAAAATGAAATGAAAATGTTTGAAAAGGGCATGAAAATGGAAAATTCGCAGCAGTCGCCAAACGCCGTCATGTGTGATAAATTGCCATAATTTTTTTTTCTTTTTCTATTTACACACATGCTTATGAATGAATTTCATTTTCGCACATGTGCTTTAGGGGAAATAATAATTTTATTGTAATTAACTGAAACAAGTATTTACATACATATAAATATTCAATGGGAACGAGACCTGCAATAAAAAAAACAACCAAAAAAATAGCAGGCATGCCAAATTGAATGAATCTAAGAAAAATCTGATAAAATCGTAGTTTTAAGCAGCAGTCGGTCGTTAAGAAATACATTTCTCAATCACTAATTAACTTCTGAACACCGGTATTGTTTATTTAAATTTTAATAAAATATTTACGGTTAAAAGTTGACCCAAACTTACCCCCAATTTTTGACTTGGATTTTAAATGCCATTTGAATTTAAATTTGATTTAAATACAAAATTGAGTCAAACAGTTGCTATTTAAATCAAACTTAAACGACCTGCCCTGCCCATTTAAAATCGATTTAAGTTTTTCGTACTGCCATATGATTTTGACAGTTTGGTTTGGTGCTGCAAATTAAGAAAATTGCACATTTTTTTTTTTTGTTTCATAATTTGATTTTTTATTATTTCCAGAAGGTAATCAACTTCTGTGGCAGTGAAATTGTGAGTTCTTTTATCACTTTTGCTACTCATTTTAATAATTTTTACCAAACAATTTATTGTTTTCTAAACTTTTCACAATTTCACTTGCTTTCAAATTTGTTTAAACAGCTGTTTTTATTGAGTTATCGATAATTTTTTGACACTTACATTGTGCTGCCGTACTTTTATTACACAATTAATTACCAAAAATAATTTTAGACAGCTATTTTTAATCAAACTTAAATTTTAAGGAAAATTTACTAATTTTGTATTTAAATCCCAAGTCGAAAATCGGGGGTTAATCAGCAAATTATGATGAAACATTTGATACAGTCTTACACCCTTAAACTCTAAACACATAGACGACAGCAGACTGCAAATGCTGCCAACTTCAAATGCTGCTCTGAAGTCGGCTTCATAATTATTTTGAAGACAGCAACAATATAATAATCAGCAGGTGTGTAAATCAATTTTGCATTTTTATAAATATGTATTACAAATTCAAAGTTTAAAAATATAAAAAATGAGCGAAGAAAATTTAGCGAATTTTATCACAACAATTGTTAAAATAGCTCAGACTACAGCTGAAGTGTATAAAGCTCATAAGACGAATAGTACAAGAAACCGAAGATGGTGGGTTCGCCCAGTAAATATAACCCGTGATGAGGAGGGCATTTACAATACATGTGTACAACAGCTCAAGGAAAAAGATGAAGAACACTTTTTCAAAGCAACCAGGATGAAAATTAAATAAAATATCACAAAAAATTAGCTCAAACGAAAAAAAATTGTTTTGATATTGAAAATGAACAGCTGTGTATTTTAGCAATGCTAATTTCAGGGATGCCGTATTTCTTATTTCATAATGAATAAAATTGAAAATATTGATGAAAAATGTAATAATATCACGAAAAAACTATAAAAACATATACATTTATTTATTTATTGTATTTTTGCAATGTTCTTTCGTGTTTAATATTAAAAAAAAAAGTTTTTGTTCTAATTTGTCCAATTTATATACATACATATATAATGGCAACACTATATTTGCTTATTTGCTGCCCGTCAAAATAGAAAATAGCCTAAGTTGGCAGCAGCAGCAAATGCTGTTGTGCAGTCGTGCTGCCCTGCTGCCGTCAAAATAATCGTTTTCATTTAAACACATGCATTTTATTTTTGACATATTGCTGCTTGCTGTCTGCTGTCATCTATGTGTTTAGAGCTTTATTCATAAAAATTATAACAGGTTTATAATGCAGTTATTTGACAAATTTGTATGGAAAACTTGTCAAATAAGAGTTTCATAAACCTAAAATATTTATTATAAATGAGTCCCTTAATGCCTGTTCCTCAATGTCAAAGTCGTACGATAGTTTTTTTTTTTTTTGGTTCCTCATAGTTCTGTTCCTTTATAAACGTTGTAAACCTAAACAATTTGTCAACTTAATACCTACATATTTAACTAAAGAAATGAGTATTATTTTCCATCTACGCATGGGTGTTTCGCTTTATTGCACATATTGCTCAATTAAGCGATTTCCTTTTAATTGCGTCAGCGATTCAATTAACCAAGTATTTCTTAATTGAGTTCACGTTTAATTGCATCAAAAGTCGTGGATTTTTAGGAACTCAGTTAAGCGGAAGTAATTGTACCTATAAAGATTACTCCTCCTCGTGTCTCCTCGTCTTACTGATGAAACAAACGATATGTAGTGGTTTACACTTATTAAATTTGACAGTTATGTGCAATGTGAAAACCCCATCGGCTGTGGGATACTAAACTTAAGCTTTAGCATGGATACATATGTACATGCTATTCAGCACTTTCATTTTACCACTGGGTACCTACTCTCTCATACACAAACACTTTTATTGTCTATTTATGTACGTACATACATATGTACATACATAGATATGTATATATCACGCGCACAACTTTAATTCAAAGTTTGTTTTAATGACCCAGGAAAGTTAAAAAATAAGAAAAATAAAACCAATGTAACTACTAAAACAAAAACAGAAAAAATAACAACGTCATCTTTGGCAACAAAACGAAAAAGGCAAATGAAAAAAAAAGCGAAACAGGAAGACAGAGTGAGTGAGTGAGTCAAGCCGCATGGTGATTTTTTTTCTGTAAGAGAAATAACAAATTTAAAGGCCAAGAAAGACAACAACAAACAATAAATTTGCCAGAAAGCAAAAAAAGACAACAACAACATCACAAAACCAAAGATGGATTGCAAAACAGAAATGGCACAAGCAAATACATCCATACATATTATTGCTTGAAAACCACACATGCCGTCACACATCCATAAATACATACCCTGCAGACAAAGCAATTGAATGTACATACATACAATAAAAAGTGAAGACGTGCATGTGTTTAACAGAAAAATCAATGCAATTGATTCTTTTGAGGAAATTTTCGACCAAGCGTATACCCACACAACCATATTCGTTTAGCGGAAGGATAAAACTAGTTATCTGTCAAATCAGGCTTGAGCTAAGTGTTAACAGCGACGAAATAAGCACTAGTTGAAAAAAAAGTTTTTTCTTGCTTATTTTGTATGAATTTTTAATATGAACTTTTGACAGCATTTTTCACAAAACGGAGAACAAAGTACTTCGAGCTGTACGAAAAAATCAATGTTGCTCAACATTTTCCGAAATTTTAAGCGGAGTACTGAACTTTAGCGCAAAATGAAAAGCCCCCGAGCAAATTTGGTTTAATATTATCGCTTAGAGCACGTAGGGAGAGAAAAATAAGATTATATACCAGTGTTCCCAGGTTAATGTATTTCTCCCCCAGAAACCCCCTAAAATTCAATGTTTTTCTACAAAATCCCCCTAAAAAAATGTTGGTGAACATTCCGCTTTAGTTTGCCAATCACTAATATTAATGCGGAATGACAATGCAGAAAATGCATAAAATTGTTAAACTTTCCCCAATTAAAAAGAAGTAAAAATTAACTGACTATAAATATTTTTTAGTGCATGTGTTATGATTACAGGCGTGTGTAGGTAGGTATGTATGTATGTATATTGATTATAAATTTTCGATTTCTGTATTTGTATTCACATATTTTGAGATCTAAGTACATATGTATTTATGGGCAGCTGAAAATTGTTATCTGCGTATCTAGAAAAAATTAAGTGCCTCTAAAAATATTAACCGTCTAATTCATAAAAATTATATGTAACAGGTTTATAAAGTTCTTATTTGACAGATTTTCCATACAAATATGTCAAATAACAGTTTTATAAGCCTGTTGTAATTTTTATGAATTAGGGGGTTAAAATTTATCAGTTGAAAAATAAATACTTTAACTCCTGCCATTCTACCGTTCAACCAAGCACAGAAATCCCCCCAAAAAAAATTTTTTCCCCTAAATTTTCACCGTAAGAATTTAACACCCCAAATTTACCCCTAAAGGAAATAAGAAACCCCTAAATCTAAAGAGGGAAACCCCCTAAACTGGCAACACTGGTATATACCTACATACATAGTATGTATGTATGTACTAAAATTTACGAATTTTTTTTTGTACAACCGTTCCATCACACTGTAGAACAACGGAACAAACCCAAAAATTAATAACCAGAAACAAGAAATAATTTTTATGAACATCAATACATTACAATTTTAAAGCTGCCGGCAGGAGAGGAAAATGAAAATAAAGAAAACACGACCTCACCAACAAAAACATACAAATCAAAAAAAAAAAAAAATCAAGGAATAAAAATACACAGCAACTGAAAAAATAAGCAAACAATTCAGACGGGGCAGTTTCAAAAATATACTTATGTATACATGTATGTGTGTATGTAGATACATATATTTTTGCACATACATCCACATGTATCCATGTGCAAGTACATAAGTAGATACATACATATGTATGTATGTATAAGCATTACGCACAATAAACTGTCATTTTGTCCCATCTATTTTACGCCTCTTGCGGCAACTTCATTAACAACATGTAATTTAACAGTGCACCCTAAATTAGTTGCGTATGACGCAACGTAATTTAGCGCCTTGCTTTTACGCTTAATTGAGTAACCTAAACAACGACGTCAACGTTGTTCCAAATAAATATATACATATACATATATATTTTTTTTAATTTTATTTCTTTTATTTACAATCTATCCAATTTGGACAATAAGCAAATTATATAAATTAACATAAAATAACATCAATTGCTTAAGTTCTTTTAAGAACATGAATATAAAAATACATACAAACTTAATTAATCATGCATCATTATAAAACTAAACGAAATGATAATAAACAATCATGAGTCCCATTATTGTGTAATGATAATTATTTTTTGTGTAATAATAATTAGTTTTAAGCGGTGATTTTTAGGAAAATGGTAAGTCCAGTATGTACATACATATACATATGTTTTCTCTTGAGCCTTCGAACTTCGTTTGTGTCATCAAGAAGTATTACAGCTAACGGATTACAGTGATTACTTAATCTTTTTAAGTAATTAGTACTTAATCTTTTTACTTCATTTTGAACCATAGGCATAGCTAAGTCGTTATGAATGGCTTTGTTTTTTATATAACTACCAGGGCGATTAGTCAGATATCTCATCGTTTTTGATTGATATCTTTGTAGGATTTCCAGATTGGAATCGCTGGCTGTTCCCCACAGTTGTATACCATATGTCCAGATTGGCTTTAAAATTGCTTTGTAAACAAATACCTTATTCTCGATACTGAGCTTGGATTTCGGTCTTAATAGCCAATAAAGGCGTTGGGTTTTTAATTTGAGTTGTTGTCTTTTAGCTTGTATATGAGATTTCCATGTAAGTCTTCGGTCGATGTGAAGTCCAAGATATTTAACATTAGCATTCTGCGGAATAGGGCAATTATTTAACGAAACGCCTGTACAATTAGCACGGCGCAATGTAAAAGTGACATGGGATGATTTAGCAGTGTTAACTTTAATCAACCACTTGTTAAGCCAGTTTCCTATTTTGGTAAGTGCTACTTGAAGAGTTGTATCATCAGTATCTGAGCTGGCGCTTAATATTGCGGTATCGTCAGCATAAGTTGCTACTAAGACATTATTATGAACGGGCATATATGAGGTAAAAATAGTATACAATACTGGACCTAGCACACTTCATTGCGGGACACCAGCTTTTATTGTGTCATAAATTTCCGAAAACTCGTTATTTGCTCTAACATAATAGTATCTTTCTGTAAGATACGATTTTAAAATGTGATAGAAATGCATAGGAAGAAGCTATTTAAGCTTATAAAATAGTCCTGTATACCATACTTTGTCAAATGCTTGCTGTACGTCCAGAAATACCCCGGAACAATATTGTTTGTTTTCAAAAGCATTCCTTATAAAGTTGACTATACGGTGACACTGCTCAGGAGTACCATGCTTATGCCTAAACCCAAATTGATGATCTGGAACTGTAAGTAGCTGGTCTAATAGCGGTACCAATCTTGTAAGAAATATTTTGGAAAAAGTGACCAGTAAACTTATTGGGCGATATGGGCCTGGCTTACCAGGCTTTGGAACCATTATAACTTCAGCACATTTCCATTGAGAAGGGAAATGATATAATCTTAAAATTGAATTATAATATAATTGTGAGAAAAAATAAATATATAAAATTTTTTCTATAAAAACTCCAACTCGATGGCAAAACAACAAGTGCTTGATTTTGGCATTTGTGATTGCAGTACTGACGACATGATCCATATAAAGGAATCGGATTTTGTGTGAAAACACTTACATACATACGTTTTTTCGACTTGTCGATCGAGTCTTTGTTCGAATAAAAGAACATCATAGAGAAACCCAAAAGAATTTTCTTTCGCTTAGAAAGCGAATAATCGGACGACTACGACATTGAGGAACAGGCAGTGTGTCTAGTTAGTCTCATACACTCATGTGTACTGCTCACGTCTAACTGGCTACTTTACAAAAGTCACTTTTGGGATATTTGTTTATAGGTATCTGTGCTTTGACAGATGAAAATCGGAGACTGCATTGACGAGATAAGTGAAGCTTTGTTTGCGGCTCAAAATTTTTTACCTATTCCATTATTAATTCCCATACTTTTACTTTACATTGGTAAAGCCGCAGTAGAACCTGCTAAATGAACTAAATGAGTTTGGAATGAAGTTTTAAGCCTAACCCTAACCTCAAATTTGCCGGCTCATGGCATACCTATGAACATTCGATTTCCTGGCAGCCTGTCTGGGTAACCTAACCTACTTTTGATATGGCTAGAGGTTTTGTTTTGCTGTTATTTTCTTTCTCTTTTTTTAATAACGTCATAGCAACGCTAGTTAATCCCCTTTATTATATCAATTCCAGCGTCAATATTTCAAAACCCCGTTTCGTTTTGTTTCTTAAAGCTTTTTAAGCAATTTAGAAAATATTTATGTATGTAGGTATGTACTTAAACAACGTAGACGAGGCAACATAATCAAGAAATTTTAAAGTTCTAATTAAAATTCATAAGACAACTTTAGTAAATAAAATGCACTTAATGAAAAGAATACAGGTTTTTTGCCTTTAATCTGACGATATGGTCTTGGGTATGTACATACATACATACATACATAAAATGTATATAAATACCAAGTAAATATGTATGTAGGTACATAAATAAGTTTGTAGGTATGTATGTACATACATATGTATATAAAATGCAAAACAACAGAAATCAAATTTATAATAAACGACCTCAGCAACGACTCGAAACACTGTGGAGCACGAGAAGCGTGCACAACAAAAATTCCCAAACAACACATTCTTTTTTTTTTGTTTTTGTTTCGAACAGCAACAGCAACAACGCCAACATCAACTTTATTCTTTTTTCTTTTTCTTAATTCTTATTTTTGCAAAAACAAACAACAAAAAAACTGCGTACAAAGTAGAATGAGCTAAACCAGTTTGTTGTTGTTATGTTGGTATGCGGGGTAACGTTGAACTCACTCGCCGGCCGACGCCGCCGTTGCTCGTACCAGTAAAACGACTTGACGCCAATGAAACGAAACAATCTTCATAAATTGTTTACGTACTCGTATGCCTCAATCCATACATACATATGTATGTAAGCAAGCATGTGTGCAGAAATATTAGGGGGAGCAGGTAGCGTGTTAGCTATCCAATATAAAAAGCAACGAGAATGTTGGTTAAAGCTCCTCAGCAGCGGTGCTCGTAATAGCTTTTCAATACTGACTAACATTCACGTGAAACGCATGCAAGATGTTGAAAATTTGAAACAGTCGTTTACATTGACAACATCTTTCATTTATTTAGCTGTCAAAACAAAAAAAAAAGCGAAATTTTCTGAAAAATAAAAAAAAATATTTTTAAATGGACATAAAGGACAAAAGTATTAACCATTGGATTAGCTGTTAATTTACCAGAACAGACCCAAATATTAATGCAGTGCATTGAAATATTGGAGGCCATCATGGAAGATGATGGCATGTTATATTGTGTGGGCCGCCGGTAGTGAAACCGACCCACTTGGGTCCTACAAAGGTCCCGTTGTGATACCCGAGTAAACTGTAGGGAGATAGCCCTACAAGCTGTCCGCCAGTTCCGACCTAAACCAACCCGATGAACTGATAAACACTCTGCAGAGACGAGGAGAAGGAGGAGAGTGTCGAACACTCGGCCAACAAAGTTGACCGAAATACTGGAGATAATAAAATAATTGATAAATCAATTTAAATTTGGTGTAAAAGTATTGACTAGAGGACCTCAAGCCGAACTCACTTTATAAATAAAAATACTAATGTCATGTAGATAAATCGCCAAATAGGTTTGCATAAAAAAACCGCCAAAAAAGGTTTTCCTTATAAAATCGACAAACTTCGTTGTACCACTTGAAGCTATGTATGTATGTATATCAAATTTAAGAGTAGACCAAGAGACTAACAAATCCCAATAGTTGTCACTTTTGAGACCATTTTCGTATGGACGGTATATACCCAGCAAACTTTTTCATACTAAGAAATCGCAAAAAAAAAATGTTTGTCCCTATAAAGCCCTCTTTGTTTTGGCAAGTTGATGCAGGATTTGTTGCTTCTGAAAGAGATAAAGTTTAATGAATTGATGCTAAATAAATTCAATATGAATTTGGTGTAGATTTCCACACTACCACCGACGACATTTCGTTGACTCTATAAGATAACAATAAGAATTAAAAACTGTATATTCGGTCATGTAGCTACTATTGAAATTCACGAATAAGGCAGATTATATTAAAACACGATTTTGCAGATGAAAAAAAATATGTAATTATTTCATCAAATTTTGCCATTTATAAGAAAACTATTGACATTTTTGACATAACAATATACATACATATATATGTATGTATGTATATATAGCGAGTCTAGTCTATAGAAACAAAAGTCAAAGAATTCGGTTCTCGGACAGCCAAGATAATGAGAATCAGAAATGTTCAAACAAACCTTCAATTCAGGAAACATTTTATCATCTTAAAACTTTTTAAAATACTTTTCAAATATGAACTTAATTATTTATTTGCCTTAAGAGTCAATTAAAATGTATTAATTCAGGTCCAAAAATCAACCTTATTAAAAAATATTTGCTGTCTTTTTCAGCTGTCTACCTATATGCCGACGACATTTCGTTGGTGCTAATCAACTCATCAGTAGACTCGTTGTCTAGAGGTTGTGAAGAAACGTAAAAGAGTTGCAAGACGATAAAATGTTGCCTGTATTGAAGGCTTGTTTAAACATTTCTGATGCTTATTTTGTTCATTTTACAAATCACTACGCTGCTTACTGAAATTTCTTTTGAAAGAAATCAATATTGTACCCATTATCTGCAGGTGATGAGGGCCGCCCTAATGTACAATTACACTTGAATTTACTACGTACAAGTTTGCATGTTTACTTCACATGATTATCGTTCACTGAAATTGCAATGTAACGCAACTTTAAGGCGCCTTTTTGCAAGCTTTTAAACCATTCTTGCAGCATTAATATATTTTCACATTTCAGTCGACGCAACGTTTGTGTTTCAGAACACAAAAACGAAAAAATCAGACAACAAACGGCACAATATATGATTTTATATATGTACAAACACATTTCAATTTGTGTGTAGAAAGCAACCCATGGGGGTGTGCGCGGGGGCAGCCGGTTTGTACCAACTCGTAGTTGGAGCAACGTGTTGTTGGTTTATTTAATTGAGAAATTCAAAAAAAAAATCTAACAACTGCAAAAAATGAATAATAAAACTAAAGAAAGAAAAAAGTTGTTCTTCAACACAATGTATCCGCAGCAGAGATGTGGCGTGGTTTTTGTTGCAGTACAATTTGAATTTGAGAAAAGTACGATCTGTAGGGAAAGACTCAAATAAAACGAAGATGCTTAATTAATTAATTACTGCTCAGTCTGGGTTTAGATTGGCCAACATTTGAAAGAGAAACATTTAATTTAATGATGGGGAACAGAATATCGTTTTTGTGTTTGGTACTCGACGACACACGAAAGGTGGGATCACACGATTGCCGCAATGCAGCAATTTTACACAATTTTTATTGGGCTGAATTGGAGCACAATAAAAAAGTTGTGACAATCAAAAATTCTCTGCCATCACATGATTGTTACATTTTACTGAAATTTTATTGTCGCAAAACAATTTAGTATCAATAATTGACGCATTATAGTCACACGATTGTTATATAATGCGGCAACTCTGAGAAACAGCTGTTGTAGCAAAAAATAGAAAAAGGCGTTAAAAGTTAAAAATATGGTTTAATCCTTAAAAAGAAAGAAAATTGCTTCGGCTATTATTATAATGTTGTGCGGGCTGGCCGTCGCCCCCTGACCAGACTTTGTTTTTATTTTCTTTTTTTACATTTTGAAATGCAGTTTTATTATTGGCCCATTTGGCTTTACAGTCTTCCAACGTATGCCCCGGACAAATTGTTTGGATTCCCCGCCATGCGCTTTCCCGTTTATACCGGTCCTTGTAGTCGGGGGAAGAGTACTTCCCAAACACATGGGTGCATCAAGAATACAAGTTAACAAACCCTAGAAGAACGCAGAATAATTGTGTCTCTAACGAAGTGGACGATTTTTCGACTAAAATCATAATGAGCCATGAGGCTCATTTCCACCTCAGCGATACGTGAAGAAGCAAAACTATCGCTTTTTGGGCATCGAAAATCCACGAGTGATGCACTAGGAGCCATTACACCCCCTCAAAATGCTGCGCTGTTCACGCTGGAGGAGTCATCTGGCTGTTTTTTTTTTTTCGAGGACACCGCTGGTCAAACGGCAACGCGCTATAGGGACATGTTGACCGAGTTTTTTCTGCCGCAATTAACCGAATTAGGTCTGGAGGACATGTGATGTGATTCCCACAAGACGGAGCAACAGCACACCACTGCGCCACAACCGATATTCTGCCAGCCAAACAGCATCGGATGACTTCTTTTGGCCCACCTGTCACATCCATAAAACGGAAGATCTGTTGCAAACATCGAGTGTATGTATGTATGTGAATTCGATATCCAACAAGCCATCGCCTCAACAAAATGTAAGTAAATTGTACAATAAACTTAACATAAGAGATTTTTAGAGAGAATTTTAATAATCGTTGATTAGCATCAACGAAATGTGGGCGGCATGAAGACGCCTGAAAAGGACAGAAAACATTAATAAGGTCTATTTAGGTCTAGACCTAAAAATAATATTATTACATGTGCAGAGCTTACCCTGACCTGGTATCTCATTTTGGTCGCCTTTCATCTCTCTGTATACTTTTTGACTGTGGCATCTTAAATGATCTTATTTAGAAGTGGTTTTTCGACTGTTCTCGAAACGAAAAAATGTTTGGCCACGCAATCGATTTCTCGATTCTCAATTTTTAATTTTAGTGGTCTTTTGTGGTTCGATTTCTTAATACATACTTTCACACTATTATATGATTTTCCACACTATTTTTCTGGGGGAAACGTGAGGCAATACGACAATCTGTTAATTTGTTTGACATCAAATGAATGCGGAATTTTGTACACGGATCGGCCATGTTCCAAAAAAGCCTGTGACTAGAAGCTCTAATTTGCTAACAAAACTGTTTTTATTATAAAGTAAATAAGTATGCAAATTACATTTGCAAAATATTATTCCCTTTGACACGTATTAACGGCCTTAAAAAGTACCCGCTTTAATTTTTGTTGGCAACAATTTTGGTTACCCAAATCTGAAAAGAAATCGTTTGCTCGTTCTACTTTCAGTCAATTGCACGTTTTGCAAAACCGTTCGTTTGTTCGTTCGTTCATTCGCTCGTCTTTTTCATCTTTAAGAGTGTCTGTGCCAGTTAGGAAATCAAGAAATTAGGGACGCAAAAAGGGTGGCAAATTGAGGTTATACAAACAACAACAGCAGCAGCAGCAGCAACAGCAACATTTTATCTGAAAAAAAGAAATAAAAGAATGTTAACGTTCGAACAAGCAGATCACACAAATGGCGCATTATACTTAGAGCTCTGCTGCGCCACTTCTACGGCCAAACACAGCACTTCACAAAGCAACAAAACACAGCTGGTTACAAACACACATTTATTATACATACGTACATACATATGTACAGATGTACGTATAAATGTTCCTGGCTGTGTGTAAATATTATTGCACATTGTAGAGACAGACGGACAGACAGACGGACGGACAGACAGACAGACATTGTTACAAATCTCCCTTTCGTTTTGCTCTGTAGAAACTGGTCGAATTAAGTTCGTTCCTCGTTTATTCTACTATGTGTGTATGTATGTATGTAAGAATGTAAGCTTATATGTACATACATATGTACTTATGTATGTATGTATGTATATAGGATGTGTAGGTATAACTTTGTTGATTATTTACGATGACTTGCAAGCTCATGTAGACAGACACTCGTAGAGAACTTGAATTTTTTTTTTCTTTCGTTTTTTATGTAATCTTTTTTTATATTATTTTCATTTTGGCCAACAGTCATCATCTACGGTCGAAATACACTTAGCAAATTTAAATTAAAAAAAAAAAAAAAACAAAGTACCTATAACTAGCAGAAATATCATGCAAACATACATACATAAGTATGTAAAAACATGCATGCATACTCACTCATGTGCTCATACATGCATACATACATATGTATGTATGTATGTACACATGTGTGCAGGTAGATTGGCATTTAAATGCTTGAACTTCCTAAAATATTGTTTGGCGTATTGTTATTAAAAGAAGCCACGGGGGTTAAAGTTAAATGTTATTCTGAAAGAGTCTCAAACGCGATCATACATATCTCATAGAAATGTACTGAAAGGTCATCGAAGTTGAATCAACTCATTCGTTAAAAAAAAAATACTCTTAAAACCAAAACAAATTTCAAAATTTCCTTTTAATGGTGCTCACATATCCATATGTATGTATGTATGTATGCATGTATGTATGTGTACACATGTATGAAAGAGTTAACAGCTTCCATATAGAACTGCAAAACAATCAATGGCAGGTAGGTACTATCGATAGTTTTATTTGTAATGAACTATCGATATTGTTTCTCGATAGTGATTCTATTGACATCAAATATGAATGTACATATGTATGTACATATTTCATTATAAAGAAGTAAAAGCAAAGTTGATAAAATGAGTCTGACGGCGACTTTTACATACAAGCACAATGTAGAATGCAATGGGTTATACTGTATTTTTTTTTTTTTTAAACAAACACAAAACTGCGAAGCCTTTTGCTTGTCTGCAGAAACACCCAGAGCCTTCGGCAGGAATCGAACCTGCGACCTCGGAGACTCTTGGCAGAGCACTCTACCAATTCATCCATCGAGGCGCTCTAACTGTAACACTGCAGTTACACGACCAAGTTTTGCTATCAAGTTTTTTTCACATACTGCTTGTGAAAATTCAATAAAATTGATAGCTGTGACGTAGACTGCACGCAATTTCATAACAATTCGTTTTCCAGATGCCGTTAAGAAGAAAATTAAAAATACATAGCTGCTTCGGAGATAAAGAAAATAAAAGAAGAAGAAAAAAACCAGAGGGCAGAAAGGAAATAGTGGGTGCAGCCCTTATTAGTAAGAAGGTTGGTAAATATTTAAAAACTATAATGAATGTAGATATGCTCTATAAATCGCAGCACATCATTATATGTAGGTATTTGTTGGTTTTGCACGTAAACATTTTTATTTCTATTTTTAAGCTTCAATCTGTTTAATTTTTATCACTTTTAATTGCAACTTTCAAACAAAACAAAAAAATATTTGCAGACAGAACGAAAAAAAATTGTTATCAGCTGTTTTCTTGATTGACTTGATGGAAAGCAAAAATTGTCATCAAGTTTGCATCAATTTTCAAAATTGTGAGTGTATTAGTGAAAAAGTGTGAATGTATTAAAACTTGAAAGGCAAAACTTGCTCGTCTAACCCCCAAGTAAACGGGAAAGTAACGGGTTATTAATTTTGCGGTTTCAAAAGTAAACGTAAATAAAGCACACACCTATAAAATATTTTTTTCATGATATTTCTCTTTTATTATAAAGTTTGAACGTTGACATAATGTGTGAAACACTACATCGTATAAATGACCACCACGCGAAGTGTTGCAAGCATTGTTTTTTTTTTTGGACACATATTGGCGGGTATCTCAGTCATAACTTGACGAATGTTGGTTCTTAAGTGCTCAAGAGTTAAACCACATCTTCACCAAGTTGTATTCTTCAATAGCAGGCAAAAAAAGACGGTTATCATATTGTTACGTTTTAACCTTTTCAAAACGTTTTCCGTAGATTCTTTAATTGTAATGAAGTTGAAACACTCACGTCTTTAGTTTACAATAACCAACAGTTCAACACTTTATTTATTTGAACACACTATACTTGTAAACACTTTACTAGTAACACTTTACCAAAAGAACAACACTTTCACTTATTCACTTTTATTACTTAAGACACTTTACACGTTAGCGCAGCTAAAAATCGACTGACTCTTCAGCGTTAAGCTTCGCTGCTTTTATATCTCCAATGATCATTACTAGAACATTCTTGACGTTTACAGAAGCTAATCACGCCACATCTATAGTGCGATGTGCGATGACTCATCATGAACAAGAGATATACACACACACCGACATACTTACACGCGGCAGCAAAACTCAAGCATCTGAGTCGCGCACATACATGCACACACGAATATTGTATCGTGCGGTGGTGGTTTCTTTTATTTCGCTGTTGTGCTTATTTATCCACACATGTGTGTCAGTATGTGCACACTCGCTGTGCTGCCGTTTTGTTTATCAGCAAGCTTCTATGTATGCATGTGTGTATATACCTCCTGTGTTCATTTACAAATAATAACAAGACAATATACGCACATATAAAATAACGATGATTTAGTACGTTCTAGAACAATCACAATCGGTCCGTTCACGACCAAATTTGTAACAATATGACCATAACGCTCCGAATTGAAGGTGATCGTCGTTTTCGAAGAAGTAAGGTCCCATCACACCTTTTGCATCACAGAGCACAGAGCGTAGATTCGAGGAGATTTTGTTAAACTCTAGTTTGATAGTGGATTTCATTTTGTAGGGGAAATTTCGTCAAACTGAGCAGATTTGGCTTGGAGTCCCGTAGGTAATAAATTTTGCGTAGACGTAAATAGGCTATTATTAATGTAAATTTGCATACAGTTTGTTGTTATTTATTTTGTTCAGTGTATTTGCATTTACATATGTACATATGTATATGATGTATGCAGCATACTTACATATGCAGGCATATAAATAATGTACTTGCACATAATGTACATAAATACCTTAAATGTATGCACATATATATGTATTTATGTATATATCCGTGTGTATACATGTGCATGATGTATGATGGGTTTTATGTTACTTTTAAAGAATTGTTTTATATTTTCAAATTGCTTTTAGCGTAATACTAAATGGAGAATAATAGATACGCAAAAATATACACACATGCATGTGTACAGGAAAAACATAATAAATACCATGTACATACATACATACATATGTTTATGTGCATAAAAACAAGAGTAAGTGGATACATACAAATGAATGGATGTAGTTAAAGTGCTTTCTCAAACATTTAATTTGGAATTACAGTGGTGGCCTTAAAGAATTATGTTGCAAGCAACAGAATGCATGAATGTACATATGTATGTATACAGGGTTATTCTAAAATACGCGCTTTCCTACGTTTCCGTCGAATGTTCACTTGCGACGGCAGATTCTAAATTACGTGCGCAGAAATATCGCTCTAATTAATCGAGTTTTTGTAATCACTTGCAAAATAAAGTTGTGAACAAAACAAAATAATGGATTCAGGGGCTTATTTTTTTAAAAATGAAACTGAAGAAAATTATCTTCGGCGCGTATCCAAAACACTTAGGTACCATACAATGGATTCATTTGAAATCGATGATGAAAGAGTTATCCATTTCGTGGTTTCAAAATTATAAGACTGGAATTCGACATCTGTCAAACCAAGTTGTTAAACCAATTTTATTCTTCTCAGCTGAAAGTCTGACACCTTTTCATTTTACGGCAATTGATAACATTATACATACCAGAGTAAAACCCCCCCTTCTTGGTCGCTGACACTGACAGAAAAAAAGTAATAATAAATAAGACACATACATTTTTAAACTGTTTTCTTAGCAAAATTTATTACACAATTAAAACTTAAATAACTAATGAATGTAGTATGTACAGACGCTTATTTCCATGTATGTATGTATTTCTATAAATTACTTATATACAAGTGCAAGTGGCGATGCGCACAGTCTCTTCTTTGTGTTTTCTAACAGTCATTGTGTTCGTGCCCCTCAATTCCGATACGTTCAATTGTGATCGAGTCATTATTGGATCTCGGCGATGGACATTGAAAAGATTCACGTTTTGTGGGGGCAGGAGTGAATTCGGTGAAATCATTTGGAAAAGTTTCATTGATTTTTACGGAATTGCGGTGCAGCGTACCCAAACGAGCTTCAAACAAAATATCATCAATGGCCTTCTTTGCGAAAAATTGCTGTTCTTCGGACGCTAAACGAAATTCACTGGCCCACACATTTGCCAGCGTCTGTGAATAATCATCGCATCGTTTTAGGCGCTTGGTTGCCAGTTCCAGCAATTCGTCCGCATTCACAGATCGATGTTTTTTCTTCTTCATTGATGAGCAGTGGGCCTAGAAGTAAAAAATGAAAATGCTTAAGTGCCATGCATAAGCGAATCATAAACCTCACAAAACGGAAAGAAAAATTTTTTGAAAAACGATCAAATTACAGGATCCGTTAATGGTCGAAGTGAGGTTAGAATAAAATAATTGAACAACAGAGCTGTTAATGGAAAATTTTTTTTTTATTTTTTAAAGTAAATCAAGAGGCATTTAAAATGGTTGATGACAATTCAACGCTGTTCATTATTATTTACCCAATTCACAAGCTCGTCGTATCGAGTGTATTTTTGTAGAATTTTATGACAGTATAAAATTCTAGCAGAAAACACAAAAATCAATTGGATGTTAGTGAGAGAATATAAAGTATGTATGTGCCAAACAACAGAAAAACACAGTGATAAAATGGAAAGTTGATCGATATGACAGTCAGTAATGAAGAGCTCAGTTGGTAGAATGGCTATACGGTATACAATTAGTCATGGCCTGGCTTCGAAGCAAATTTGAATGCTGATGAGCGACGTGGTGATCGTGAAACAGCCATGATATGTACCCCAACCAGTGGGTCTTCTTTAAAAATGTTGATCACTTTAGTTTTACCACAAAAAATCTTTCTCAATTTGGAGGAAAATCGAACTCAAGCCAAATAAAATTACTAACATTGGCATAGCATAAAGTTCGACTACAAAGTTGAAATTAATAAATACAATATTTATGACCAATGAAATACAATACTCTGTGCACACGGTGTAATACACAAAGTGTATTTCAAAACGCTTGTGAATTGGGCAATTATAAAAAAATATATTTATGTACATATGTATGTATATATCTGAATTTGTTGTTAATTTACCTGTCTATCGGAGCGATCGAAGGGCTTCTGAAAGAAAATAAGCAAAGAAAAAAAATGAATAAATAATTTAAATTATTAATTTTAAAGTTATAGTCGACTTATATAAAAAATCTTAACAATTAAAATTATTGTTTCCTCAAGCCAAAAGTTAACGAAATCCAAATTTTTCTCTTAGACATTAAAATAAAAATTCCTTAGATCTGCAATCAGAATTTAAGTCTGGCAACCCTGTTTGCAACAGCAAGCAAAACAAAGCCAATATGTTGGTATATTCAAACATATGTACTCAAGTATGTGTACATGTAAAATTATAATTATAACCTAAACAACAAACAAATTCTTACTGGTAAAACACGGCTCCTGTCGTCTAAACTCATCGCGGTATTGTCCTCCAGCATAACGAATTCTTCTAAAAACTGAAACTCATTGAAATACCACAAACTTGGTTCATAAAGATCTTCTTCTTCAGCTCCACTTCTTTCACTTGCAAGTTTTTTCTTTAATTCTCTTTTGTAGGTAAATCTCATGTTCTTTATGCGGCTTTTAACCATTTCAATGGTGGCATTCTTATCAATGTTTTTATATTGTTTTCTCAACTTTTCATAACCTGCCATTCTTATGTTTTTATTTTTATACTTTCCACTTTTTACATTCCATAATTCGGGCAAACTTTTATATAATTTAATAAAATTTACCCAGTGTTCATTCTTTTCAATCACCGCCATATTTTATACATACAGTTTCTGCAATCAGCAGCAAATACAATAATTGAACAATTTGCTGAGCAAAAACGACAAACAACAGCTCACAACGCAGAAAACATCAAAATACTATCGAAACTTCAAGTGCAACACGAATCGAAACATGACTACAAACTACGCAACCAACCACGGAACATATCAGCGGGTAAACATGGAAAATGGCCGTTGAGTGTCAAGCAGTTTGGTATTACATATTTAGAGGCTGGCAACAAGCCTTCGAACATGAGTGTCAGTCCAAAAGCATTCAATTCAGTGTTACCAGCAGTGCTTTCCGTATTAGTTTGCACCGTTTTCATCACCAAAATAAATTTTTTATTTTCCCCAAAATTTTCACTTTTGTAAAAAATAAAATATTAATATATATAATCAATGTATCATAAGAACTATTGAAGACTTATTACACGTTTATTTGACAAATATTCCGTAGTAATACGTCAAATAAGAGCTTAATAAACTTACAATAATTATTATGAATATGGCCTTTAGTGTTTTAATTTTATAAATAATTTCGAATTCTAATTGGTAAATTCAATGACATAAAATCAAACAATGTATGTATATTATAAAAATATCTAGTTTAGAACAGTGGCAACACTCTTGTTTTTGTATTTATTTTCTTTTGTTTAACTTTCCGCGTCTTGCCTCTTTATAATTTTATATGTAAACAAAACCTACCAGCTGTTTATCCGTGATTTCGAAAATAGAAAAGCATGCCGAAAACTCTTAAATCTCGTGATTTTCAGAACACCAAGAAATCACCTCCATGACTTTGAAACCGTTCGTGATATTAAATCGCCGGGATTTCAGAACAGGCCTGATAAATTTAATTACTTTTGTTTTTCAATAAATTTCCTTTGTATTTATATTTTCTTCTTCTCTATTGTACACTCACTACATATTGATAGCAAAACAAACGTTGCCAGAATATTCATGATAGCAAATTTCACTACTTGGGAAATGAACATTTTATGGGAATAAAAATATCACATTCTACTCACGATAGGGGTGATACGTTTGAGAACAAATTTTTCATATAAAATTTGTTCTAAGATGGACCTACCTCAGCAAAATTTTAATTTTTATGAATGGGTAGGTTAGTAGGTAGTGGCGTTAATTTTCAAATCTATTACACATACATATAAAACAAATTTGCAACACTACCACACGTAAATACATGCCAGTACATCTGTTTGTACATTGAGCTGTATCTTCGAATGCCATGTACATTAAAATTGATTTTAATAAAAATACCTACACACACACACACATGCTATGCATGGATGTATGTATGCGCACACATGCATTCAGTGGGTTAAATTTTAACCAACAACCTGCATACATACACACAAAACGTTACTCACATCATCATCATCTTCTTCATCATTATCTTCTTCTGCTTCATCATCATCGTCATAATCTTCTGACAATCCCGCCAGTTTTATTTCCTCTTGTGCCATCTTACGTTCGCCTATTTCGGCTTTATGCCCACCTCTAATTGCTTTTTCATTTATACATTTCTCTAGAAACTTGCAATAACTAAACCACCATATTTTTGGCTGATAACTGTAACCACCAGCTGCTTGCGTTTCCCTTATTTTACTCAGCTGCCTTCTGTAGGAAGATCGAAAAGTGTTTATCTTTTTCTTCACATCTAAAATGGTGCAATTTTTGTTATATTTTTTCATAACATTCAACAACGTAAGGTATGACTTTCTTTTAACACGACGGCTAGTGTAATTTGGGTCTGCTGGCTCCCAGAGACTGCGTTGCAGTTCATAACACTGCATAAATTCTTTTATAAAATCACGTTGCGCGTCCATTATTTATGCCACAAATTAAAACTCTGACTGACAGTTTTTAGCATAGACTGGCAGTCAAGAAACGGCCGTTGAGTGTCAATCACAGGAGTTTGTTACACTCATTCTTTAACCCCAGGCAGAACATTGTATTCTGAAATACTACATGAGAGATAATAATGCCTCTTGACTCTAGAACATGACGCCGGTAGAGCAACGGCGTTAATACGCTCGTGTTTTGGTACGTGGAGTACACGTGTGTTTTTGATTTGCCCAAATGCAATAAACTGCAGTCATATTTTTTGCTTATTTCAGTATTTATTTAATTCATTATGTTTGTATTTTTATATTTCTAGGGGTCTTTTCTAATTTAAAAATTTTTTTAATCTCCATTTCTGTGGTATTTTTCATGAGAGCTAAACTGTCAAACAGAAAATGACACTTGTTGGCTAACTTCATGACGAACATCGCTGGCCGAGCAGGGCCGAAACATGCACGTGAGCGGCACAGAGTATACAGAGGTGAAAAAGCGATACTTGAAAATCGCCCAAATCAGCTGATAGACAGTTTGTTTAAAGAGATAGCTATAGGATGCTCTTTATACGAAAAAAATGTAAACAAAACTAAAAATAAGGCGTTTTTATGAACAAGTTATGAGTTCATGGCTAGTGGAGTTATGAGTTCTGCTAAATGTCTTTGATGTTTTCTATCTCTTGTTTAATTAATATCAAGCACAAAAATAACTTGATAATACTTAATACAAAATAATTGAAGATGATTATGTTTTGCTTCTTGCGTCATTTGACATCATGCGATGTCAAATTCTTTTCTCTTTGTTTATAAAAAAAAAGTCGAAACCGTTTTATACTAAAGATTTTTAATGGCAGAAAGTCAGATTTTGACACTTTACACTAACAAACTGTACTTGTTAAGGCCGTGATACACTATCCTACTCAATCGTACGATCTGTTAAAAATGACATGTGCGTGTCCAAAAAGTGTGATAGTCTGGACTAAAAGTGTATGTGTGTGAAAGACTTTTTGACAAGTCTGCCCGATTTGCTAATCTTTTGAAAATTTTCAAAAACTTATCTTTTTCTATGCGATCAGGGTTGCCTTTTTGAGGTTGTTTACAAAAGTATAATAGTGTGACCATTTTGATGCTACTTTTTAAAGTAGGACAGAATTCTATCACATTTAGCTGGCAATTTTCAGTGAATGAATCGTACTATTGAGTAGGATAGTGTATCACGGCCTTTAGTTTTGTGTGTGATGTGCGGCTTTTTCTTGCTTACAACAATTAATTAAAGTATTCTAATAATGTGCATCATTATAGTTTTTACTTGTTATTCAGTTGTAGTGACAGAACTTTTTTGTAATTACACCTTTTTTTCTCGCAAACAAAAACAAAATTTTATTGTTGCACTTTACAGTTCACATTTGAGGCAGTTTATATCACTAGGGTTAAGTTCGTAAGCACGAGCAGTCGAACATGAGTGTCAGTCTAAAAATCCCTTTAAATCAATGTTGCCAGTTTTGTTTAGTTTCGCCACGCAATAAGTTGTCAGTTATCGTCAAAATAGTGCAAATACCAACTTGAATGAAATATTTTTATATCATTATTACAGACTAATATCGTAATATTAGATCACAAAAACACTCAATAATTGTTAATGTGAATTCGTTGACATTTATTGCAGCATATGGCGATATTTATCGCCATAAATGCTAAACATACTGCTACGTTTTTACCCTTTAATAAAAACGGTTTTACAAATTAAAATAAAACACGCTCAGCTATTTTATTTACAGTACCTTTAGTTGAGTTGAACCTTTATTAAGTTACACCACTGCTGTAAAAGTCAGACTCACTTTATAAGCTTTTTGTTGATTGCAGCACAGTTAACACAATACCGATAGCAAACTCGAGTACGTGCCACTATTTATAAGTCAGGAATAAGTCTTTAATGCCTAATGGCTTGTAAGCCGTGGGCATTGCTTGCTATCAATAGAAAAATTAAGCTCGAAAGATCTAAGACAAGAATCTTCGTTATTTGTGCCAGCATTTTCGAGAATCTCTGAGACCAATCGATAGATGGCCGGTATTTAAATTGCATGAATGCGGTGCAGATGTCGCTTATAGCAGTACTAAAGCGCGTATGATACTACATTTTTCTTGCATTGTTTAAGTTTTGGAGAACAGTGCAAATATAATGTAGGTACAGGGTGGCGCAAAAATAACCTAAAAAAAAGAAGAAAAACTTCTTGTGGATTATTTTTATTTGGTCTTTTAATTCTTTTACATCAACTCGAGAATATGATGTCATATAAATGGCCGCCACCACAGTTGATTGTCATTTGAGCCCTTTTTATAGCATTTTCCATCACATTGGCCAAAACTTCCGACGATAGGTCCTCACAATCTTGACGGATATTGTATTTAAGAGCTGCAAGAGTCTGAGGCTTGTTGATATAAAGCCGCGACTTCAAAAAGCCCCACAAAAAGAAGTCTGCGGCGGTTAAATCAGGCGATCTTGCTGGCCAGTGCAAATCGCCAAAACGGAAGATTAGGCGCCCGGGAAATGCATCCTTCAGCATATCGGTTGTGGCACGTGCAGTGTGTGCCGCAGCGAACGTCCTGTTGGAACCACATGTCTTCCAATGCCAATTCATCAAGTTGCGGCAAAAAGAACTCGTTGATCATTGCTCTGTAGCGCTCACCATTCACAGTAACCGTTTGGCCCGCGACGTCTTCAAAGAACAAAGGTCCGACGACTCCTCTAGCAAAAACAGCATACCATACAGTGACTTTGAGCGGGTGTAATGGCTCTTCGTGGGCTACACGCGGATTTTCAGTGCCCGAGAAGCATAAATTTTGCTTATTTACGTACCCGCTAAGATGGAAAGTGAATATATTACAGGTGCCCGCATCCCAATTCGCTTCAACATTTTTCCACGATTTTTTTCCATTCTGAGTTGTCAAAGCTGATAGCAAACGACAACAAAATGTATGACGTCTCGAGAGAAAATGTTGAAGCGAATTCAATTGTGACCAACTGTACTTGATTCGCCTTGGTCAGATCTTTAATAATTTGTTTAAACGTTTTATATTTTTTCTTACTTCGATTCAACTTGTTACCATTCCCCACTAAAGCAAATTTATAGCTTGTTAGACCCAACATATCAGATCATAATTTACCTGTATAATATTGCCATCATTATTATTATCACTTCCAGACTCAAATTCATTGCACGATACTTCTAAAGGATCTTCTTCTTGTTTTTTTAAGAAATTTAAATGCTTGAAATACCAGAGAATCGGTTGATAATTCGGTTCCTGCTTTATTTTCCTTAATTCTCTTCTGTATGTGCTACGAAAAGAATTAATCTTTCTGGCCACAAAATCTTTATCAGCAGTTGGTTCAATCGCTTTACATTTCTGAATTAGAATATTGTAGGACTGAACTTTTTTGGCCCGGTCTTTGTAATCAACACAATTAGTTTTCCATATTGCTGGCAAAGATTTATACAACTCGAAAAATTGTGTCCAAAATTTTCGATTCTCCGTCATTATTGACATTTTCAGTACGGCAAAATTTGCCCAACTGAAACAATGTTCGTCAGATTATTTATTATACACATGCATGACAGACATTTGTTTGACACACACACACACACACACACATATATATTGTTAGAGCTTGCGGTAATTTAAGTGCATGCATACACCGTGTATGCTTTCTGTTTGATCACACAAGTTGGACTGGCAGATAATTTTCAATGTGTGCATATGGGCACAGTGTGTATATTTTGCTTTTGCTGGCGATAAAATTAAAAATTTGAAACGCAGTTGCCACCCTTCCGATCACAGCATCGTCAAATCTGTCAGCTCGATACCAGGTAGTCGCATAACTACAACAAACACTTCATGTAAGAAAGTTCAAGAAGATAGTGTGGACCAAGGCGAATTAACTACAGGTGGTCGCAATTCAATTCGCTTCAACATTTTCTCTCGAGACGTCATACATTTTGTTGTCGTTTGCTATCAGCTTTTACAACTCAGAAGATAAAATCGTGGAAAAATGCTGAAGCGAATTGGTATGCGGGCACCTGTAATGGATGCGCCTTGATCTTTCTCCATGTGATCAGAGTTGCCATTTCGAAGTTGTATAATAGTGTAAACGGCCACACTATTGCGACTTTTCAAAATACCACGGAATTCTACCACATTTATCTGGCAATTTTCAGTGAATGAATCGGTTAACTGAGTAGGATGGTGCATCACGGCTCTTAAGAGCATTAAAGTTCATTTATAGCAAGTCTTTACAGCGAGATAAATATTAGTGCTAATAGTAAATTTTTCTAAAGCTAAATTGATCATTAAGGCAATGCAATGCCATCTTTTGTTTCTAAATAGTGGAAATAAAATGTATCAGCTTTCGCATCCCTGATACGATACACAAATAAAAAAAAAATGGTGCTCTATAAATTTAAAAAAAAAATTACCTTAGTATTGGTTGCTTCTTCATTCCCTCCTAAAGGCTGATCTTGATTTTCCAGGAAGCTCAAACTATCAAAATACCAAAGAGATGGTGTATATTCTTGGCCCATTGCCAAGCGTTGTTCGACCTTTTTCTGTTCCCTTCTATAGGAAGTTCGGAAGTTATTAATTATTCTTTTGACAAATTCTCGGTTGGCATTCGGTTCAATTTCTTTACATTTTTCAATTAAAACTTTGTATGCGTTATCTTTTTCGTTACGAATCTTATATTCATCACTTTTTATATTCCACACAGCCGGCAAACTTTTATACAACTCAAAAAATTGAGACCAAAATTTCTTTCCATACGAAGTCGTTTTAAAATGTATTTTATCATCATCCTGGTCACTCGCAGAGTCAACTTCGGGGCTTAATACTTCTGCAAGATCTGCTTGACTGTCATTATCTGCAGTTTTTTCACTTTCCGCATCAGTTGGCAAAGTATTATGCTGGCTTTTATTTCCAAAATCTGCTTTTTTGCTTAATATTTCTAAAGGATCTTTTTGTTTCTGCAGCCATGAGGTCATTTCTGAACAGTGATTATTTTCAGAACCAGTGCTAGTGCACAACAACTCTGCGGTATCATCCTGATTTTGTAAGAAGCTTAAACAATCGAAATACCACAGCGATGATTTATAATTTGTTCCCTTCCTTAACTGTTGTTCGACTTTTTTCCTCTCTTTTCTGTAGGAGCTTCGAAAAGTGTTAATTTTTCTTATGACAAATCCTCTGTCTGCATTTGGTTCAATTTCTTTACATTTCTCTATTAAAACTTTGTAGGCCTTGTCTTTTTCCTTGCGATCCTTATATTCGTCACTTTTTATTTTCCACACTGCCGGCAAACTTTTGTACAGCTCAAAAAATTGCAACCAAAACCTTTTGCCGTTTGCTGCCATTTTCAAAATTGTTTCATTGCCATTTTGTTCTTCACTGGCAGAGTCAGGTTCGTTGCTTAAGACCTCTGAAAGGACTTCCTGACTGCCAATACCTGCAAACTTTCCACTTCTACAGCCAGTGGGATTGATTGCTACCAAAAGCGTTTCCTGACTTTGTTGTGTGGATTCATTGTCTTCACAAAATTCAGTTTCATTACCGATATCTGGCTTCATTTCATTGGACATCGTTTCAGAGTAGTGTGTATCTCCACATTGACTGATTTCAAAATCAATTCCATTGCCCAACAATTCCAGAGTATCATCTTGATTTTGTAAAAAACTCAAACGCTTGAAATACCACAGCGTGGGCTTATAATCATTACCCCTGATCAATTGCTGCTGAACTTTTCTCAGCTCTTTTCTATACGAGCTGCGAAAACTATTGATTTTTCTGGTGACATATTCTCGATCGGCATTTGGTTCGATTTCTTTGTATTTTTCAATTAAAACTTTATAGGCCTTATCTTTTTCCTTTCGATCCTTATACTCATCACTTTTTATTTTCCACACTGCCGGTAAACTTTTGTACAGGTCGAAAAATTCAGACCAAAATTTTTTTCCGTGTGATGACATTTTAAATATTATTTTTCAAATTTCCATCACTTTCATTCGTTGTCATAATTTTAGAATTATTGCCATCATCATCAAAGTGCTCACTTATGATTAACATGGCACAGTATTGCCAAGGAATCTTCCCGATTCTTTAGGAAACCTAAACAATCGAAATACCAGAGCAACGGCTCATACTCAATTCCATACTGCAGCGTTTGTTCGACTTTTTTCCGCTCTTTTCTAAATGTGCTGCAAAAAATATTGACTTTTCTTGTGACAAAAGCTTTGTCGGCACTGGATTCGATTCCTTTGCACTTATCAGCTAAAATGGAGTACGCCAAAGTCTGTTTATGTATGTCGATCCTTGTATTCTTCACTTTTCATTTTCCTCACAGCCGGCAATCGGTTGTACAGTTCGAAAAATTGTAGCCAAAATGTTTGTTCATGCGCCAGCTGTTTTTTTTTTTTTTTGGTTATAATTTGCCTTTAAATTAATTTTTTGCTTCCAGCTGAACGAACGAAATGTTAGTCAGGCCACGCTAAATGAATGACAAGCATTAATGTTTTTTAACACACAATAATGTCTGCGCCACACAAAAAGTACACATGTGTACTTGTGTATGTATGTATGTGTACGCAATTAGTGCTTCAGGTTTTACACAAAAATCATTTCAAGCCGGCAGCTCACGGATCTACTTGTCTACTGGCCTGAACAGGCAAAACTGAATGTGAGAACAGACTGCTACAGCTTTTTTCAATACAATACTCAGTTGGACTGTGCAGTCGTCAACTTGTGGTGGTTGCGATAATCCCAGTTGACCATGTGCTAACAGCAACGTCGTTGGAAAGCAGATTAAATGGCGTGAAAATCGTTCAAATTTGGCGAGGAAATCGTCAAACCAATGGTAGTGTTCAACAACAAGTTGAAAACTACCAGGTGTCCCTATACAACGTAAAGTAAAAATTAGCCATAACTCCCAAACTGTAAGAGACAGAGAGATGAAATGTGCCCAATATATGTACTCACATATGCCCTACAATAACATATGCTAAAAACAACAAGTCAAAAACTACCAGGTTTCCCTATACAACGTAAAGTAACAATTAGCCGTTACTCTCGAACCGTGAGGGACATAGGGAGGAAATTTGCATAATATATGTATTCACATATGCTTCACAACAACAAATGCTAAAAACAACAACAACTCTAAAACTACCAGGTGTCCCTTTACAACGTAAAGTAACAGTTAGCTTTAACTCTCGAGCCGTAACCGACAGAGAGCCGGAATTCGCACAGTGTATGTATTCCCAGATGCCTTGCAACAACAACAACAACAGTAAGTCATACATATATCCCTTGGAAGTTTTCCATGCGTACATTACACATACGTACGGAATCCTAAGTGTGCCTCGTACTTGACTGAATTTATTAAAGATAAAAAATGGAACCGTGATTTTGTAGTTTTTTCCCTCATAATTGTTGTTTTCATTTAATTCTTTTATTTTGTAAAGTAAAGCAATTTTCTTTGACGACATTTTGAAAATCAGCTTGCACTTGCCTGTGTAAACAATCAAGCAAGTATGCAACACCTTTTATTATCTTTGCCAATGTATTGCTTGTTAATATGAACACACACAACTTGCAACAAGTTACTTGCATGTGGGCTAATAAAAATTATATTAAAATATAATTCTTTAATGCAACCAAAACTTTTGTGGCTAAGAAAAATCCCACAAAGAAAAATTGTTCAGCCATATTATGAATTCCGTGTGAATATCGCTCGTATTTGGAATTCCCCATCACGAATTCGTGAAAAATGCCATTATGAATAGTGCTGCCAGCTACGTCAGTCAAGTTCGAATTAGTGTAGCCAAGTTTTTAAATAAAATGTTGATGTTTTCGCAAAACATTGCGAGCCATATCAAAAAATATGCCCCAGATTTTTCGCAGAAAGCTAAAAAACATAGATTTATAGATTGCCAGTTTTTTTTTTAATTAATTTTTATATTAATTCCGGTCCAAAAATTAACCTTTTCAAAAAATTGGACCTGAATTAATACATTTCAATTGGCTCTTAAAGCAAATAAATAATTAAGTTCATATTAATTTTTATATACATAATTGTATAAACGTTTGCCATCATTGGTAAACAAATGTCAGCCATTACACTTTTCGCTGCACCCTCGTCAGCGAATTTGTCTTGGACTAATCTGACTAAAGAAAATTTAGATGTTGCCCCACTCGCCACATTTTTTTAATTTTAAATTTTCTTTAACTTTTTCTGTGGTACTTTTCATGAGAGCTAAACTGTCGAGACAAAAAATTACATTTTATGACTAATTTCGTGGCAAACATTGCTATCCGCGTATAGCCGAAGCATGAACATGAACGGTCTTCATTAGCCATGAGCGATGTTCGACATCATGTTCATACCAAGTTCATGGAGATCCCCAGTAAAGCGTTGATATCGAAATTCCTAATAATTTTGTCATCATATGTATATTTTGCATAACCATGACAATTTTCGACTGCTAGATAACGCGTCAAGTTTATGTTTATTTCGGTGCGCTAAATATAGAATAATCTTTGACTGACAATTGACCTTACTGATAATTTATTTTTAATAAAATGGCCAATACATAAGAAAGCAAAAGACACAGACTGGCGATAAACAAAATAAAGACATTTCTTATTTGCTATTTTTAATTAAAAATGAGCTAAACTTACTTCCAGTTGTTTAATTAAAATTAATAAAACATAAAGGGTCCACCAAATAACATTTTTTTTTTCAAACAGGGCGCAAAACATCGAGTGTAGCCTCGGCTGTATGGCCTGTTGAAACCAAATGTTGCTAATATCCTCCTCTTCAATTTTTGTGAACAAAAATTCGTTTAACCTGGCGCGATAACGATTGCCATTGATATTGGCCCGGTAACAGCCACTGCTTGCTAATTTTCGTAGAATTTGCCTCTGGACCAAAATCAGCTCCAAACAGTGACTCGTTTTGGGTGCGTCGACTTTTCAATATATAAGTTCGGGTGGGTTTTCTGTGCCCCAAATGCGACAATTTTGCTTGTTTACATTTGCGCCAAGATCAAAATGAGCTCCATCTGAAAAGATGATTTTTTGCAAAATCTGCATCTTCTGTAAGTCGATCGCGGGCCCACTTAGCGAAGCGTATACACAACCATATTCGTTCAGCGGAAGGATAAAACTAATTATTTGTCAAATCAGACATGATCTAGTTGAAAAAAAAAACGTTAGATGGCGGACCCTTTACATATGCGTGTATATAATTTTACTTGTGTATCTTTCTCTGTACTGCTTGAAGTGCAGCTTAAAAATATTTGATCGTAAGTGTAGTCGATTTAAAATCGCAATTTTTAAGCAGCATTACTTTAGTCAGACCCAGAATTTGTGTACATATGTGTTCCAAAAATGGGTCCAAGTCGAATTTAACTGCATTCGTTCACACTGGAGGCCACTTGCTAATAAAATTTTCTTTGATAACAGCCCAGGTTCGTGGAAGTCTCGGTAATAGGGTTCCCTTTCACTCTGATGAGTACGGAACCCTAAAAAGCAAACGTCAACAAAACGTGTCGCCGAGTACCACCGAACACAAAGTCGATATTCTCTTCTCCACCGGTAATCTGCTACCAAAACTAAATATTTCCCTTCCAAACACAGACTATCTCAGTAGTTTTAAACTTTTTTGCCGTGTAAGAAGAGATATAATTATTATGTATTTTTTTTATGAAGTCTGAAACATACATATCAGAGCATCGAGGGTCGGCTGGAATGGACTCAGCCTTCGCCGCCGACCTCTTTTCGCACTAGCCGCCGCCGACGATTTCCTCGGCTGCAAACCGGCTTGAAATTAGCCGCCGATTTCAATAAATTTACGGCTAAAAAATGGATTAATTTCACTGAATTGCACTTTCATGCATGTATACATTGTTCATCTCTTTCATTCTTCTTTGACGGCATTACAATACATTTTTAATCACCCGTTTTGCTTTATATTGAATTGTGTAAGAAGAAACAAAATGTTTGTTTGTTTGTTTTGCCAACTCTAGAATAAATCACTTAGTGCTGCTGTAACAAGATATAAATGTGTAAAATCCGGACCAAATCTTACAATATTATATTCATAATCTACATACATATATACAAATTTATTAATAAAACAATGTTTGATGGTTACATTTCAACCCTAAAATATGACTAATGATGTAGCATACACTTACCTTACATATTGAAAAGTATTTTGTAACAAAAGTTTTCTTCTAAATTCCAAACAATTGTCCTTTCTTTAAAGGATTACCCAGACATATACACATGTACATACGTATTATAATGCAATATTTGTTAAATAAGATTTTTTGTGCTCTCAATACACCCTTAAGAAAGAAAACTTTTTACTGTGTGTGATTTAAAGCCGGTGGCTTCAAGCCGCCGTTAGTGTTTTGGCAAGCCAGCTGCCGCCGACAAAATCCTTTGACGCAAAGCTCTGATACATATGCATGTATTTCAAGGCGAATCCGTTACAGGTGCCCGCATCCCAATTCGCTTCAACATTTTTCCACGATTTTTTCTTCCGAGTTGTCAAAAAGCATGTTTCCACGACATATGCTTCGCTCTCTATTTGTGCTTAACACCCCAATCAGTAGCGAAGCAACGTGCTTCGCCATACAAAATTTTGAGAGCGAATGAAGTTGCTTCATGTTGAAGCTACTTGCGAAGCATGCAAAATGTCTGTCTTCTCTAATTTTAATCGCAAATTTATCTGTACTAATTGTCAAAATCATCTATTGTAAACAAAAGAAAGAAAAACAAAAAAAAAAGAACAAAAATATCCCGCGAAAAGTGAAATTTTTAATAGCAATAAAATAAGAAAAAAGTGAAAATAACAATGAACTATAAGCAAAATTTTGTGAAAAATGCCATTATGGCCCGAAGAATTTCTTCCAAGCTACATTTTATGGAGTATTCAAGAGCATGCTCCAACCTACATATGGAGCTGAACAAGAAACGTTCCCAGCTTTTAGAGCAGCTGCAAATGCTCAACGTTCTTAAATTATCAATAACTTCGGAACGATTAGCTTGGAAAATAGTAAGTTGTGTTATCTATAGGTACATATGTATGTACATTAAAATGTACATACATATGTTGTTGTGAACAATTTATGAGACATAAATATTTTTGGAAATAATGAAAATGTTTTGTTTCTTTATTAAAAACAACTGTCAAATCGAAGCACATACGTAAGTCATGTAAACAGCATGCTTCGTAAATCTTATAAAGAGAGCGAAGCGGGTGATTCAACTCGTAATGGAAACATGCTTAAAGCTGACAACAAAATGTATGACAATTCGAGGGGAAATGTTGAAGCGAATTGAATTGTGACCACCTGTAGTTGATCCGCCTTGATGTATTTCAAAATATGTATGTATGTATGTATGTAGCTGTACTCACCTCTAATCGTGACAGCGATTCTTCCATTTCGGCTAGAAACTGCAATTTTTCAAAATAGTACAGACTTGTATCGAAAGGTTCGCCTCTTTTCTCGGCATCCTTTTTTCGCTTTAATTCTCGTCTGAAATTGGTGCGAAGCGAATTAATTTTTTTTGTTAAATCTTTTTTGTCAGCATCCGGTTTTATTTCCCTATACTTTTGCACCAAAATCTCATATTGCTTCTCTTTTTTGCTGCGACTATTGTAGTCCTCATTTTTCATGTCCCAAAGTGCGGGCAAAGAACGATAGACGTCAAGCAAACTTAATATAGCGTTTCGTTCAGCGTCCGCCATTTTTGCAACAGTGCTTTCACTTCCGAAACACATCAAAACTGAATTATATATAAAGTATTTACGTACAGACGTGCATGATCAATCAACAAAACACTGGAATAAAATTGTTAACATCATGCAGATATGAAATCAAAGAACATGTTGGTTTGTTTCAAGCAAATGTTTCAAGCATACCCAATTAACCATAACTACAGCGTGTGGAATCAATATCAATAAACTGTATGGAAACATGTTTTTAAATAATGAAAAAGCTGTTGACGTTACCCCCCATTTACACATGCGAGTACAAGTGCAAATAACTCAATACATTGACATTTTTTACTAACACCATCATACTTCTGCAAGTTGCGAGCTCACTTGCAAGCAAGGCGAATCCATTACAGGTGCCCGCATACCAATTCGCTTCAGCATTTTTCCACGAATTTATCTTCTGAGTTGTCAAAGCCGATAGAAAACGACAACAAAACTTGTGACGTCTCGAGAGAAAATGTTGAAGCGAATTGAATTGCGACCACCTGTACTTGATTCGCCTTGCTTGCAAGTACTATGTACTATTTATATATTGACGTATGACAATACTGTGGCAACCCAGCCATTAAAAAGTCATATAGACGGCCAAAAAGCAGAGTAGACAATACATAAAAAAGGCAAGAGATAGTGATTTTTAAATATAAAAAATAGAACAGTGATTTTGTAGTTTTTTTCCGCATAATTGTTTTCATTTTATTCTTTTATTTTGTAAAGCAAATCAATTTTCTTTAAGACCATTTCCTTTGACGACATTTTAAAAATGAGCTTGCACTTGCCTGTGTAAACAATCAAGCAATTAGCAACAGCTTTTATTGTCTCTGTCAGTGTATTAGTTGTTAATATGTACACATAACTTGCAACAAGTTACTTGCATGTGCAGATAGGGGGTTAAATAAAACACATGTGAGCGTCTGAGTTCAAGAACGAGTGCTGATGAGAGCTGGGGCGGCTTCGAAACATGAATGAATTTAAGCGTATATACAAAGTGATTATAGAAGAAACGTTCGACTAATAAAATTTTAATTTACATTAAAACTGTTTTGAGACCATTTCATAAATGTCTTATTGCAAAAGTGGTTATATTCGGGCTTCTATGGCCAGATGAAATAAAACTATATTTGTTTATATCATGGTGCCGACTTACCCGTTTGTTTTATTAAAACATCTTCAGGGTTATAGTTGAAAATCTAGTACAAATTACGCTGTGTTTGTTTGCTTAGCTCCTAGTTATTATAAATTTAATTTAAAGCTGGACTTCACAATACAGAATTAAATAAATAAATAATCAAGTAAACTGAATATCACAACAAAATCTTTGGTCCATATTAAACTGAAAATATCCGGTGATAATAGTTTAAGGTTGACCAAAGATGGTGTTGTGATCGTCAGAAGAAATGTAAAAAATATATAGCTTTCTTTCATCCGACCGCAAAAACCCAAAGGTAACTTTTTATGCAATAGAAATTAGTTATTTAATAAAAATTAATTTATTAATAATTTTATTGTGATTTCTAGTTCGATTTTTACTACGTCAAAATTGAGAAAGATCTTTGTCTGCTAAAACTGAAGTGATTAACAAATTTTAAAAGAAGACCAGAAAAGTAAAGTTGAAGACACACGACCAACACGTCGCTCAACAGCACCCAAATTTGCTTCGAACCCATAATGTAGTGAAATAAAAAAAAAACCGAAACTATACCTGCTAAGTAGGTATTGTATAAATATATTCATTTATAAATTTGCAGAAAATCCGAGATTGAAAGAAAGCGAACTAAAGACTCTCGACATGAGGCCAATGACATACATACATATGTATCCCATGGTCATAAACACCGTCATCTGGTTCATTTGAATATTCTTGTCTCTTTTTTTTATTTTTGATGCTAATTTTTTGACCTTTGTTGTTTAGTGTTTTAATTGTTCGAGCCTTAAGGTCACTTGTTTTTTTTTATAAGTGTTTATTAAATTCGATATTTCGATATCACAATGGATGTCTTCTCCATTGTGATATCGAAATATCGAATTTAATAAACACTTATAAAAAAAAACAAGTGACCTTAAGGCTCGAAGAATTAAAATAATATTCTTGTCTCTGCTAAAATCACATCTTCTGCTAAAGAGCTAAAATGACCAAGGGAAATAGAGGCTCATTTTTATACAGAGGCTCATCTATACACAATGTGGAATATGCATACATATATGTACATATATATACGCATAGTCTGTGAAGATAAAAATTTAGTTCCTTTGTAGCTTCTTTTCGCAAACGACTCAGTTCCATCTCATTTTAAAATCTGGTCACACTGTCCCCCAGCACCTAAATCGAACCAGCAGCTTTACTATGCAATAATATGTGCCCTGATTGGTATCAAGACTGCAATTTGATGTAGTAAATTTTTCTAAAAAAAAATACCGACCTATTAATAAAGAAACCGGGGAAAATTTAGAACAAGAAGGCAGGCCTTGAAAGAAATGAGTTTTATATGTTTGTAGAGGGTGTCGTGGACCTGTCAAAACTGAAGTCAAAATCTATCAAGGGCTTTTCGTTTATTAATAATTCGATTTTGAAGTTGTGAAAAGAGAAATGTGCAAATTTGCAAGAAAAATATGAAAATTTTTGGTAAAACAGTGCTGCCAGAAGAAAGTTTTTGCACAGAACGTAAAATCGCGAATTGATGAACGTTTTCAATCACCCAAAATCGTATATTTTTACATTTCATTTAATAAATTTTTTCATAGGTATGCAAAATTTGTTCTTAACAACTGGCCCTCGGCCGGGCTGAGGTATTTTCTCCTCCCCCACATAACCAACAGCGGCTTCGCGTATAAAATCTGGTAGCACACTTTTTCATTTTACGGCAAATGGGGTACCATTATACTAAAGCGGACCCAAGAAACACCCATTTGGCGTAACTCCAAAATTAATTTCGTCGCTGGCTCGCTGCTCATCAGTATATGAACGACTTGAACAATTGGTTATGCATTTTTTCATCTACAGACAAGTTCTCACCACCATCAAGCTGCTGAATGTCATACATTTTGACCGAACGAACGTTCGTGCAGCATTAATTTTACTCTCTGTTTGATCAAACGTGTTGCATGAAATAAAGCGTTGGCATGAAGAACAATCAATCAAATATTTTGTGTAGTCAAAACGAAAGAATGACACGTTTGTCAAAAATGCTAAAAAGAAAAAAATATTAAATAAAATCTGTGGAACTTTATAAAACGAAATACATATGTATAATACATGAATACATATGTACATACATGCGTACCCAGCAGAAGTGCTGCCGGTACACAAAATGAGTGGGGAAGTGTGTACACTGTGCATGCATGTTGAGGTTGAAGTCACTGCAGACCGTCAAATAAGCAACGTCAATCAGCGCTTGCGGATGTTTGTGTACGTGAATGTCGTATGTTTGCTGCTTTAGAGGAGGTACTCGTATACAAACAGGCACATCAATCACAAAACAATCAGCTAAAAAAACGTACAAACTAAAATTCACTCTTGTTTTGCTTCATAATCGTAAGAAAAACACAACAACATACATACATACATATGTATTTGTGAATAAGTATACATACATACATTTTTAGGGTTCCATAGATACTCATGATAGAGTAAAATGCGGAATCCAATTACAGAGACTTCGATATCCGTCCACCCGTCCGTGCCCACATTTTCCCAAACGGTAAAGTACCCACCCCCACACAACGTGTTTTTTTTCAAGTCTTTGAGTCACATGTTTTTTTTATATCCATCAAAATTTTTCAATTTACATAAGCTGTTTAATTTTTGATCACAAAGTACCTCGATACCAGGTAGCCGCATAACTACAACAAACACAACACCAACAAACACTTCATGTGTTTTGTTGGTAGATAGAAGTCTTTAGTTTCTGTCACCCATTCATTCGTTAGCGTTTGTGTTGTGTATTTTGACAGTTCTTCAAGCAGTTAGCTGGGTTTGTAAGGCTACCTGGGGTATCGACGCTCTAAGAGAAGATTATGGTTTACACTGCAAGTTTACACGATCAAGTTTTGCTATCAAGTTTTTTTTCACATACTGCTTGTCAAAATTCAATAAAATTGATAGCTGTGACGTAGGCTGCACGCAATTTCATAACAATTCGTTTTCAAGATGCCGTCAAGAAGAAAATTAAAAATAGCTTCTTGCATATTCTGCTAAAAAAAATTAAAGCAAAACCTCCGCTTCTATATTCGACATTAAACCCAGAAACTAATTCAGATTTTAAATAAATATTTTTTTTTTTTAACTATGTATTTAAATATAACCATAATATACAAATATGTATCTATTTTTTTTAATTAATAAACTTAATGGAAATCAATGCAAAAATCAAAGTAAAAAAGAAATGCGGTCGAGGGACCCCCGTTAGGAACGAAGTTCCTTATGTTTTTTCTTCATCTTTGAGTGTAATACAAGGTGAAATCTGTGTTTTATGTTGTGTTGTTTTTGATATTTTTAAATTTTATATACTTCTTTAAATTTTTGCAACGTTTCATTTTTTTACTTTTGACAATTGCAGTATTTTTTTTTTTTTTTTGTCAATCTGCTGCAAAACGAAGAAAAGCAACTGTTGCTTAATTTTTCAATATTGCTGTTTTTTGTTGTGACACACTTTACTTTAGCGACATCTAGCAGCTGATAGTATCCGTTTTCACAACTAATTAATATTTATTGATAGATGTCTCCGCTGACAGCTGCGGAGACACCTACACAATTGTTTGTCGACAGATACACCAATACATATAAACAGCTCACACGCTTTCGTGACGATTTCTACTAATTTGCACTGCCAGCAAGCCGCGTTAAGCTCTAAACACATAGACGACAGCAGACTGCAAATGCTGCCTACTTCAAGTGCAGCCAATCCAAAGTATAAACGTGTGAGTCCAGAAATATAAGTACATATTTCCTCTTAAACGCAACTGCTTCTACATATTTAGTTAAAAAAAAAATCGTGGTCAAGTTGACCACGTGTATATTTCGTCAGCTGAAATTCAAGGGTGTATGCAATTCTTGTTATAATTAATTTAGCTTGATGTAATTTATAAAAATAAAAGTATTTTGTTAAACAATAAAGGTGCTATATTTAGATGGCCATGTATCACTTATTTCTGCAAAAGTTGAATAAAGGTGGGATCATACGATTGCCGCAATGCACCAATTTTTGTTACATTTTGTGTGCCAATCGTGTGATAGCACAATTTATTGGCTCATGCGGCAACCAAAACGAATGTTGTTCCTATTTGTCCCAATCAAATACAACCCTGATGCGACAACCGTGTGAACACTTGACATACAACTAATCACCAATAAAAATTCTAAAAATGAACCAATATTTATTGTGTTCTCATATACATACATACTATGTATGAAACTAAATAAATGTATACATATATTTATTTAGTTTCAAAATTGTTTAAACGCGTCTTACAAACATGATTTCTGCTTTTCAATCAGTAAAATTCAATTGTTGTTACTATTCATTTTTTGCTTTTTCAGCCCGCACAACATTATAATAATAGCCGAAGCAATTTTCTTTTTAATGAACAAACCATATTTTTAACATTTAATTCATTTTTTTTTTTTTTTTTTTTTTGGGAAAACAAAGTTTGTCATCAGCTACAACAGCTGTTTCACACAATCGTGTGACTATAATCCGGCAATTATTGGTACTAAATTGTTTTGCGACAATAAAATTTCAGTAAAATGTGATAATCGTGTGATGATGTGATGCTGAGAATTTGATTGGGACAAATTTTTTATTATGCTCCAATTCAGCCCAATAAAAATTGTGTAAAATTGGTGCATTGCGGCAATCGTGTGATCCCACCTTAAGTCATAATTCATAGTTACAGAAATATCAGTCTTCTCTGGCGGGTACATAAATACATATGTACATACATACTGTATGTATGTATTTATGTTTGTAGATACAACTAATTTCTGAACAGTTTCCTTAAGGCCACAAGACGGGTTAAATACACCCAACAACTTTGTTTTGAAATTCTTCTTTTACTGGTTTTTATTTGTAATTATTTCTATTCCCGACTTTGTTATTCGAAAACTTTCCATTCCAGATACATACATACATACCTGCATGCATATTCATATGTACATACATATGTATGTATGTATGTATGTATGTTCATCAGTAAGAACGTGTTGAGATTGCAGAAATTGTTTGTGGCGTAGTGTTATTGTTTGTATTATTGTTGTTGATTTTAATGGTCATTTGCCGTTGCTGTCACCTTCTAAAAATATACACAGACACGCAAACTTATGCATTCATATGGGAAAACGTGTTCTTTTTTCATTTTACCAAGTTTACTTTCTTCAATACGAATGGATTGGTGTTTGTTTGTGTTTTTTATGTGTAAGACATACATACATATGTATGCATACAAGCACATATGTACATACATTGTATATAGTATGTACATATGTTATTATTATCAATATCTCTTTCTTTGCTTTATTTAGGTTTTTAGTGCTTAAACCTTATGGCCTCAGAGGAGGCAGTGGGAAAGACTACCAGAAGGACGTGAACGAGATCTTTACAGATGAATCCAAGTGGGAGTTTGTATCAATGCGTATTAGTTTTAGGCTCTGACATGCATATAGTGTTTGTTATTCATACCGAAATTGCGCCTATAAAGAAAAAGGGAGCCTGGCTAAGCCATTACGGAATACAGGGTAAGTACACCAGTAGCCCGCACTTTAACTTTTTTTCAGTTTGAATTTGGCACTCTTAAGGTGGGATTACACGAATGCCGCAATGCACCAATTTTACACGATTTTTATTGGGCTGAATTGGAGCACAATAAAAAATGTGTCCCAATCAAATTCTCTGCAATCACATGATTGTCATATTTTACTGAAATTTTATTGTTTCAAATTGGCGCAAAACAATTTAGTACCAATAATTGCTGCATTATAGTCACACGATTGTTATACATACATATTATCAAAAAATATTCGGTCATCGTTGAACTACCGGTAGCGCTTCCCATACACATTAACGTGCCGGTCATGATTATCACGGAAGAAGTACGGCCCAATGACGCCGCCGTACCATAAACCGCATCAAACCGTAATTTTTCGGGATGCAATGATGACTCATGGCGAACGTGTGGATTGCTGACTGACCAATAACGCGTTTATTGACGAAGCCATTCAGGCAGAAATGAGCCTCATCGCTGAAGATGATTTTTCGATGAAAATCCGCATCATTTTCAAGTTGTTGCTCAGCCCAATTCACGAACATACGACGCTTCTGGTGGTCAAGCGTCTTCAGTTCTTGCGCCAGTTTGATCTTGTAAGGACGTAGGCCAAGATCTTTTCGCAAAATTCGCCACAACGACGTCACAGAGATGTCCAACGCTTGAGAACGACGTGTGATAGAGACACATTTGTTCTTTCTTCAAGTGAAGCCTCCGCGGCAGCAATATTCTCGTATTTTGTTACGATCTGTTACGTAGGGGTGGTGAAAAATGTGTAAATATTGCGTTACGTAATTTGTGAACAGCCCCTTACTGATGTCAAAAGAGCAGCAAGAAATATGGCATCGTCCGCTGTCCCCGTTGCTGTACTTTTGTAGCGTCCCTGTTGAAAACCCCGATATTGTTCTTTGAAACTCTGGCGAAGGTACATACATATGTACATACATATGTATGTATATCTAACTGTATAAGAATTTATATGTAAGTACTTGTAGCATTGAAAATGCTAAAATGGTAACACTAGAAAAATAGAAAAGTTACAATGCACAATTTTAATGCAAATGTATATACATATGTAAGTATATATGTATGTACATATATCACTAAACATAAATATATATGTAATATACATATGTATATGTATGTATGTATCTACGTACATCTCCTTATGTATCCATCATCTACATACATACATATCTACAAAAGTTCGCATAAATGTGTTTGTACGTTTGCATACTTTGAGATTGTACGATGAAGTACCACATCCACACATTCGTTGAGAGAGTTTGTATGCATGAACAATAATATTTATTTGTTTACATTCATACAAACAGATGTACATACATACATACATACTTACATATGAACATACATCCACACATAACTACGTTGGTATGAACATAATTCACGTGTGTGAAAACGACATCTGGTGGGTTGGTCATTGCGTGAGCAAGTGAATGCGACGGTGAGTAGGTGATATCACCTTTGATATCAAACGAGTAATTTACTGTGTAGTTGTGAATGCGGCTAGAATTCCAACAAAGCCATACACACACGCACACACACATACACACGTACACATGTTTACGGCAACTACACAGAAAAGCAACAACAAGTATGGGTACATTCATAAATATGGAAATAAAAGAAAACACAAGAAGAACAAGTAATAAAAATCTTAAATTTGAACACAAACCCCCCAGCTGGCCAAAATGATTTGAAGCTGTATTATTGATTAAAAAAGTCAATTTGACTGCCTCAACATTTTTTAGATGAACCATTCTAGTACTACAGAACATAACTATACATTCATATGTATGTATGTATATATTTTGAATTTCCGGTGGCTCGACATCAATTTTAGGTCTGTGGTCTTTAATTGCAATATGCAATTAGAGATTTAAGAGCCAGCGGATATTCAACTACATACATATGTATGCTATTGGAAATGCAAAAACGAGATTATTATAAGTGTGATCCATTTCGTGGTTTCAAAAGTATAGGACTGGAATTCGATATCTGACAAACTATGTAAGTTGTTAAACCAGTTTTTTTCTTCTCAGTTGAAAGTCTGACATTGACGAAAATGGATCGCTTAACTGTCACACAACGCATAAAAATTATCAAAACGTACTACAAAAACGTACTAAAGCCACATATCGTGCTTTAAAAGGAGATTATGGTTTACAGTGTAAACTTTACACAATCGTCCAACTACGCAAGCAATTGATAAAATTGTGAAGAAATATGAAGAGACTGGAGCGGTTACAAATATTGTAAGGCCTGTACATCATCATCGTTTCGCTCGTGCCGCTGAAAATATCGCTGCTGTAAGTGAAAGACGATTCCTCGTCGTTCTCAGGAATTAGAACTGTCTTACGACACATTATGGCGTATTTGCACTTAGATCTACACCTACATCCATATAAAGTTCAGCTCAGACCACAACTGAAGCCAGCTGACCATTCATTGCTGTTGCCGTGCAATAGACGCTGCTTTGTGAGGAACTGGAATGGCGTGATCATTAGGGTGAGTTAAAGGCCTGATGTTCCTAGGGACTTCGGGCTATCAATAGTAATTGTAATCCCAATGGCGTCCAGGGAATTCCTCAACAAGGGGAGCTGTTACGGGCGTAGAACACCAAATAAAATGTCACCCATGCAGCTGTGATGGTGGGGACGGTGGTGTTACAACAGTTTTACACCACGTGGTTTGATCCATCATCGGGTTTGTAAAACAACAACAATGTGGCACAAACCAAAAAAAATGATTCTTCATTTCAATGAATTACGGTGACCAACAGCAGGAACTTGCACCTACTATTAATTGATGAACTGGGTAGCAGCATACAGCAGCAACAACAATTGCCAAACTGAAAACGAACTCTCCTATTCTCAATTGTATTAATAAAGAGTGGGAAAAAAATCTGCAAAAAACCCCCAGACAAATGCACAGTAAAATCGATATGGCACAAGCAGATAGCAGTACAAAAGAGTATGTATGAATGTGTGTATGTATGTAGGTACATAAGCAGCAAATAACAAAACGAAATAACGAGTGTACAAACGACTGACGTCGTTAACTATCACTGCAGACAGATAAACTCGTACATCGTAACAGCCGACCTTAAGTGTGTCGTTTCGTCGTTTGTCTGTCTGTCTGTCTGCTTGCCTGCCTGTCTTTTGGTTTGTCATTTTAGTTCGTTTATTTCATAAAGCCTTTTAGTTGCACAGTCATTTATTTACCACAAAAATGCAGTGTTGCTAACGCAGTCGAATTTAATAAGAAATAAAATCGTTTTATTAGTCTCTATGAAACCAAAGGAGACACAGCAGCAAAATTTTATATTTTCAAGTCTAGAAAAATAACTGCCACCCTGTCCCAAAATTAACGAAGGGGATTTGAATTGCTTAAAACTTTTTTATTTAAGAGATAATCATAAAGTTTATTTCTTTTTAAATACAGTAGGTATATAAATAGGGAATATTTTTAGTTTAGTTATGAAAAATAATATCTAGCAAGTGGTGGCCATTTTCTGATTGGCGTATTCGTGCTGTTTTCAATACATTTTCCATAACCTTCCGTAAAACTTCAGATGTTATGTTGTTTATTTCGACGCGTATATTGCTTTTTAATTGCTGGGTGGCTCTTGGCTTATTAATGTAGACTTTTTCTTTCATTTAACCCCAAAGCACACAGTCTGCAGCAGTTAAATCCGGCGAACGCGGAGGCCAATTAAAATCACTTGTAAGCGCAAGAATTTGTTCAGCAAATATGTCCGGTAGAAAAAGCCATTGTGTGCCTTGCAGTGTGCGCTGTGGCTCCATCCCATTGGAACCATTATTGTGGATGGTTTTCCACGGCTGGCCTTAAAAAATTTTCCAACATTGTACGATATCTGACACCATTGAGGGAAACGGCGGCCCTGTGTTCATTTTCAGAAAAAATAAGGACCAATTATCTTTTCCGATGAAACACCGTTCACTTAGATGGATGCAATACTCGCTGTTGAACTACTCTCGGCTTTTTCGTAGCCCATATCCTGCAGTTTTGCTTATTAACGCACCCACTTATGTAATTGGAAATGTGCTTCGTCGCTCATAATTAAATTATGAATAAAATTATGATTTTGTTTTGCTTTTTGCCAAAAAAAATCTGCATAATCAAGTCGTTGCTGTCGGTTTCAATTCTTGGACAAGCTGAATCTTGTATGCAAAATTCTCTGCAGCGACGCTCGTGAGAGGCCAAGTTGTGTCGAACGTCTCCTGGTTAATGTTTCTCCCGAATACTCCTCGATACCAGTTCAATATTGTCATCTGTGTGCACAGGATGGTTCCTTACTACCCCTTGTTACCGAAAATTTACAACCGGTCGGTTTACTGTTGACTCTGAGGTGCCAACCCGCACATTAAAATAACGACGATATCAAAGTAATGGATCATTGATTTGAAAAATTAAGCTCATCAATTTGGGCACGTTGTTCAACAGAGTACTGCTCCATTTTAAATTTCCCAAAAGACTGAAAAGATAACAAGATAAAAGATTGTAATAAAAAAGTTATATAATTTTGGGCCACCCTGTATATATGTATGTACAAGTACTTACATATGTATATATTTATGTATCACATTTTTAATTCATAGGCATAAAATATTTACATATGTATGTATGTACCTATGTATATACATATTTATATAGGTAGTTGAGATAAAAAAAGTTTTTATTTTATTAAAACCTGCTGGGGACTACAGTACGTACATATGTATGTACATATGTATGTATGCATGTGTATTCTACATACAGCATTGACACTGGATATGTATGTATTTCGAACAACAATAGAGGACTTTTTCGATTTCGATAATAATAGCATGAAAACCTCATTGTATTAAATTTGTATTTAATTAAAACCGCTAAAACATCAATATCAGTTCTCAAGAACAGACCGAAGGCGTCAATAAAAAAAAATGACAATTTATTTTAGGAAATAACAAAGAACGTACAGCCATACATACAAATGTGTATACATGCATACATATACATATGTATGTATGTATGTATGTATATATGCTTGGGGTTTGACGTCCTTTCTTTTTTTTAACTTATTATTTTACAAGTAATAACCATTTATTCATACAATACAAGTAATTACATAAGCACAATAGTGCTTTGTATTTTTATTTTCTACTTACATACATACATATGTATGTATGTATGTACATAGTTAAACGAGTATGTATGTGCATACATATGTAGACTGTGCTCTCACTTAAACGGATATCAACCCTACCAGCAGAACACTGACCGATCATATGATAGTCATTATTGAAGAAACATCCATCATTGCGTGGAACAAAGCTTCTATTTCTTTCTCTGCAGGCCAATATGAAAAAAGTAAAGGAAACTTCTGTTCACGTACATAAGTATGTATGATTTGTATAGTACTTCCAAGCTTTCGAATTTTGACATTCATAGAACATATGTATGTATGTATGTATGTAAATACATACATACATATGTATGTATACGTAGGTTCTTTCAACATAGACTACCGAACTTTGACAGCTGAGAACGGCCATCTTATTGAAGCCATATCTGTTGAATTTGTTGCGATTCATTCAATCCGTTGTTCAAAATTCAATTTACTGAATTGAACGATTTTCGCCAATTTCTTTGGAACGGGCAAAACTCGCCAAACATTAAAGCTATGTATGTACATATGCGATGTATGTACATGAAGATGATATGTATGTAAGTTTGTATTTATATAGTACATACATACATACATATGTATGTAGATACATAAATGTATGTGCATACATAAATGTGTGTATATGTACATACATATATGCATGTACATAGATACATATGTATGTATGTATGTACAAACAATAGTGCTTGCATGTACATATGTATGTATGTATGTATCAAATATTTATTATTCTTGCATGGATACCTACGTATGTACATACATATGTATGTATGTATGTATGTATGTATGTATGTAAATATGTATTTATTTATGCCTGTTCAAACAATCACAGATATGTATGTATGTAGATACATACATACATACATATTTTCATACATAAATAGATACATGTCCACATATTTACATATGTATGTATGTACTTATATATGTATGTATACCGACATATGTACATATGTATGTATGCATGTAGGTATGTCTGCAAAAAACTAATAAGTAATCGGTAGCAAAAAGCAGTCAGATAACAAAAAAAATAAAAGAATTCTTTCTCAAAAATAATAGCAGAATAATACCTACATACAAGAAATAGAAGGAAAAAATATAAAAGATATGATTTTTTTTTTCCAATGTAGAACTACTGATATCTATTCTTACCATGCATAGCATGTATTTCTGTGTGTGTGTATGCATGCACATAAATACATACATATGTATGTATGTATGCATGTACATACATATACTACATACATATAATAAAAATAAAAGCAAAGTAAAGAGTCTGTGCTGTTACAAAACTGAACCGGTAAATAGTTGAAGGACGGTGAATGGGACAAGAAACGAAGGCATGAGAGGAGGGTCTTTTCGAAAATAAATATAAGTATGTATGTATGTACGTAAACGAATGAAAAAAAATGCTAATGTCGTGTGGGGTGCTGTATAGAAATCTAAACAAGAAAAAAAAAACACACACACACAGTATTCATACCTACTCACATGCATCCATAGAAACATCCATACATGCATACACACACACTTGGGTAGTTTAATAATGGTTTGTTTTCGTTGCCTGAGAATGTGTGTTGCGTCAGTTGATTTCACGTTCTGACTCGATGACTAGTGGCTTTGATAGTTTTTTTTTTTTTTTTGGGTTGGTGTCAGCAAGTTTTAACTCGACTTTTAAGTATGTACATACATATGTGCGTATGCATGGAGACATGCATGTGTGTGAATTATGTATGTGAATTAAATGTGCAGAAATACTGAAATACGTACAAACAAGTGTATTTCTTTCATTGTAATTTTTTCTTCATTTCTCTGTGACTAAGGTTATATGTATGTACATACATACGTATGAATGTAAGTACGTAGATATACATACATACATATGTATATAAATGTATGTATGTATGTAGGTACTATGTAAGCATACATCGTGTCTAGAATCCAGATACTACATACATATGTACATACAGCTGTGTTCAAGATAATAGGAGTACCTACACACATATTATGGACAATAATAAAAATAGTAAAATTTTTAAGCTAACGTCTATTTTAAGAACTTTTATATAGTACATACATATGAATGTATGTATGTGTGTATGTATGTATGTATATGTACATACACCGGGCAGACCCGGTGGTCCACAGCGACAAAGGGAAGATGGACGTATACGCTCATACCTGATATTAGAGCTTGGTTTAATAGGAAACATGGTTTCCTAGATTTTTATATCACTCAATTTTTAAGCGGTCATGGGTGTTTTAGATCGTATTTACACCGTTTCGGTCTGGACCATTCCCTATACTGCGTTGTTAGTGTAGAGGATCCAGAGCATGTGTTTTTCGTATGCCCACGATTTGATCAGCATAGAGCAAACTTAGAACAACATGCAGGAAGTAGAGTAACCAAACAAAACATAGTTCCATTGATGTTGGTTTTCTCAAGCAACTGGAATTATGTACATATGTAAATTTGTGAAGTTGGTTCTCTTAGAACTTTGTATGCAGGATACAATTCGTAGGCAGATTCAATAGAACAGTGGTTTGGTTGTAAATTCGTACAGTGTATGTATTTACAGATGTTCTACAACAACAACAAGTCCCAAACTACCAGGTGTCCCTATACAACGTAAAGTAACAATTAGCCGTAGCTCCCAAACTGTAAGAGACAGAGAGATGAAATTTCCATAATATATGTATGTATTCACATATGCTCCACAACAACAACAACTCTAAAACTATCCGGTGTACCTTTACAACGTAAAGTAACAGTAAGAGATAGAGAGCCGAAATTCGGACAGTGTATGTATGTATGTATTTCCAAATGCCTTACAACAACAACAAGTCGAAAACTACTAGGTACGAGCCAGCCCCGTACTGGACTGAATTTATTATTTATGATACAATGAACCAGCTTAAATATACTGGTGGAAACATTTGCTTTTTGATCTGAGAAGAATGAAGGATTTCGCAAACTTTAGTCCAAAGCAATAATATAAAAATATGGTTACAACATAATAAATATTCTCATGTTGTGATAACTTAAGCCGAAACTGCAGATATCACTATTACAGTGGCCTTTTTGGGCTTTTCGGGGCAAATGAACCAAATTCTTGAACAATATCAGTTGTGGCTGAACTAAGGATTGCTTGAAAGGAGCAAGGTAGATGATTTATGAACAACAACTTAAAATAATATCAAGGCGTTTCTACATAATCTCAAAATAAGAAACATACGCCTATTTCTCTGAACACAAGTGTATTTTCATTTAAATGTATACATACATATGTATATGCATGCAAACGCACATTCTTTGTACATACATATGTATGCGCTCTAGGAGTATTAGGTGATGCTTAGTGCCTGGTCTCTGCTCGTAGCACCAATTTTACAGTAAGAAGTGAAAATAAGTCTTCTTTTTGTCGAGTAATATCTACACGTCAGAATGCACATATGTACCTACATACATATGTATATGTACATACATACATATATACAATATCTATGTACATACAGAAATGTATTTCCAAAGGTAGATCTTGAGGTCTGAAGCACCCTACGCGTGGGCTAACTCATTTATTTCTGGTAAATACTGTTATATGCATGTACACATGCCAAAAGAGCTGATTATATACTTTGGGATTAAGGGAACTTTGCTTAACGTGGTTCTCAAAATCACAGTGGCAGGTGATGGACGGCGATAATAATTCGCATACCTACATATAAAGGCCGTGATTCACTATCCTACTCAATCGTACGATTCATTCACTGAAAATTGCTAGCTAAATCCGATAGAATTCTGTCCCACTTTAAAAAGTCGCTTCAAAATGGCAACACTATTATACTTTTGTAAACAACTTCAAAAAGGCAACCCTGATCGCATAGAATAAGATAAGTTTTTGGAAAATTTTCAAAAGATTAGCAAATCGAACAGACTTGTCAAAAAGTCTTTCACACACATACATCCATACACTTTTAGTCCAGACTATCATACTTTTTGGACATACATGTCATTTTTAACAGATCGTACGATTCAGTAGGATAGTGAATCACGGCCTTAAGATCTATGAATACCTAAATTGCAATACTTTATTTGTAAATTTAAAAACCTGTATACTTTGTGGTCCAAGTGAGGCTATGGGTTGCTTCAAATACAACCCTTCGATTCTGAACACCATATTTTCTGGACTCTTCAAAGTGTGAAACATTCTCTACGCTTCCAATATGTTGAAGGAGGTACTAACCATTAGAAGACATCAATGTCCTCGCTTCGAAGAGATGTTCCATTTTTGGTTACTTGATGGTGATGTTATTGCTATGATTAGAATAAATCTATTCAAATTGCTACGATATTTTATAATAGCGTCGTTTTATAATAGCGCTGCCGTCTATCTAGGCTATTACTTCTTGTTTCTAAGTGCAAGAAAATCAGAAAAAGTTCTGATTGGACAGTGTGGCCGAAGTTTTTCGTTGTTTAATGGTTTTTCTGGTCTCTCGAAAACTACATATGTATATACATATGTATGTATGTAAGTACATATTTAATAGGATTATGCTCGGGAGACTGTACCGAGCACTTGGTGACATTCACTCTATTATCACCAAAGATTGAGTAGTGATTGTACAATTTCCAGTACAGAAAGTACCAGTTCGAAAGTTTCTAGAGGCTTTATAGAAAAGAACTTGTACTTCAAATAGTTTATAACTAGCTTGATTCGTAACTCATTTAACACCAGGAACGGTGGGCTGTGTTTTTTTCTATTTGAAATGAATAAATTAAAATAAATTAAAAAAATTAATACATATGTACCTACATAAATTTGAAAGTAAATCAAGCAGACATTTTAAAGAAACACCAAGAAAAGATATTAGTAAAAAATATGCAATAGAGAGTGCTGTGCGTATTTGTGTTTGTGTTGTGTATTTTGACAGTTATACAAGCTAAAAGCAGTAGTCAGCTGGGCTTGGAAGGCTACCTGGTATCAAGCTGCCTTCAACCAACCAGAGTCAATTGTACTAGTATCCATCTAGTAAGAGGAAATAAAATAATTTCGTGCTCTACATAACATTTTGTTAGACCATTCTATCTGACAAGCCTACATTAAACATTAACATACATACATACATAGTATGTAGATATTTCATATGTATGTATGTAGTATATGCTATCAACACCAATTCTCTAAAAATCCATAATAAGAGTGTAAGTACAAACAGTTTTTTCCTATAGTGTACGTAGGTATGCCATATGTAAATTTAAACGAACATTTGCAACACTCTCCTATACCACTGTACATTTATAAAACTTTACGTTGTTGTTGTTAGGTTTGCATTTCTACCGTATTTGTTTTTTTTTTTGCCTTTATTTATATTTGATATAAATTGCAGATGAGGTGTATAAAAATAATTATAATAATAGCAACAACAGCAAATAAAAGCCAAAAAAAAAAAATTAAAAACACACACACACACACACTAAAACAACCAACCAGCACAATGGCGAGGAAAGCAAAACGACAGAATGAGAGAAAGATGAAAAAATACATTGGCTACAGTAACAACAATAACGAACCATAACAGCAGAAAAAAAAAATAAAATAATAAAAAGAAGCAGAATTAATAGTAGTATATTGTTTTGTTCGGCCGTTCAGTGAGCGTGTTAGTGTACCAGACGTTGGGTGAGTGAGACACAACAACACACAATATGAACTCTGACAACGTAGCACATTTATCACTCATGCTGTGTTGCCACATTTCACTTGAAGCAACTTTTTTTTTTCTTTTGTGTTTGTATGTACACACGAGTGTGTATAGTGCTTTTTGCAAAAAAAAAAAGAAAAATAATAAAAAACAAACATTTAATGTGTTTTTCTTCTTCTTGTTGTGTTGCTGTTGCTGTTGCCGCTGCTGCCTGCCAAATCAATATGAATTTAAGCTGCTTTAAATTTTTGTATTTTTAGGTAATGCTGTTTTTCATTTTTGTTGTTGTTAGATTGGAATTGTCGATTTCAAGATACATACATACATAGTAGATATACATATGTATGTATGTATGAATATTTATTTACGTATTATGTAGAAATTTCGCTGCGTTAGAATTCTGAAGAAATTAAAATTTTTAAATCAACATTTTTAAGTGGTTTCATAAAAATCTCATGCAACTGAAGAAACATGTTGATATGTATACATACATACATATGTACATAAGTATGTATGTATGTATGTACGTGCATAAATATGTATGTACATACATATGTGTGCATGTTATGTACTTAGCCAGACATACATACTACGTATGTGGTATGTACATACATATGTATGTATGTATGAACTTTTAATGGACCTACATATGTATGTTTGTTTGTACATAGTTATTTAGGTACATACATATGTACATATGTATGTATGTACATAGATAGTACCTAAATAACAAAATTATTTTTAATTTTCAGGCAGTAGCCTGCTTGGAGCTTTTCAGGTTATCAAAGGTAAAACATGTGGTAGGTACTGATCCAAACCAATTCTGAAAGAATCAAATCTGTCTGGTAGTCTGGACATATGCAGGTAGTAGGTACATACATACATACATATGTATGTATGTACGTTCGTATTCTATAATTCCCATCAACAAAATGAAAATCACAAATAGGTATTCAAACAAATCTTTAATGGGTACAAATTTTTACTGCGATTTTAGCGGTTGTGAAGAATAGTAAAAATGTTGCAAAACCATAAAATTATTTTCTGTAGGTAGGTACATACATATTTAAAGTTTATTTGAACATTACATAGTCTGGTCCCAAATATGATTTTAAGTCAAGTCTACTGTAGAGCTGAAAAACTATCGACAGTCTAGCCATTCGATATTTTTCCATTAAACTATCGATATTTCCTGGTCGCCGCTTTCTACCGAAGCCGTCAACAAAAAACATTTGTATTTACATATTTATTCAGCTGGCTGTAAATATTCAAAAGGTCATGTTTAATATTAAGCAAAGTCAATACTAAAAAACTTATTTGCTACATTTGCTTATTTAACTAATTTTACGATTACAATAATTTATTGACGAGGCATTTCAAACATCTCTTTTAAATTGCAATGTCGGCGCCAGATTTATTTCATTGACTTTGCTGTTTTTGCTTTCTTTATTAAACCCTTTTAATACGATAGTATCAATAGCGAGAAAAAGATATCGATAGTTGAATAAAAATAAAACTATCGATAGTACCGTCGATTGTTTTGCACCGTCTAGTCTACTGACGAGTTGAGTAGAATCAACGAAGTGTCGGTGGCCTATAGACGGCTGAAAAAGACAGAAAACAATTAATAAGGTGTATTTTTAGACCTAAAATAAAACGCGAGAATATTTTGTTTCGCATGATTTGATATGAATATGTATCCAAATTCAGGTTATATTTGTCAGGGACCATTGGTGATTTTTCGGAAAAAATACAAGATTTTGCGAAATTATCTACTACAAGTAAATAGAAGTTAGTGTTTAATAAGATTGATCTAAATTTATTAAATTTGTATAAATTATAACTTTCTATTTGCGCCATGGAGCAGGTTTTCTGCAATGAACCCCGAATGGTGAGACGATAGAAATAAATCTACCCTAAACTTCATTGGGCTGGTTCAGGTCGGAACTGTCAGGAAGTATGTAGGGCTATCACATCGGGTCCTTTCTAAAACCCAAGTGGGCCGGTTGCATTACCGGCGGCCAGCGATACATAACATACCCTAAACTTTGTTAAAAAAAAATTAACGCCTCGATGGCTGAATTGGTAGAGTGTAGTACTAAGAGTCTCCAAAGCCGCAGGTTCGATTCCTGCCGCAGGCTCTAGACGTCCCTCAAGGCACTACTGATGCAGGCTTAACATACATACATACATACATACATACATACATACATACATATGTATGAAAGCGAACCCAGCAGGCTAGTTGGTTTCTGCAACACGAGTCTGCTGACTTTTTTCACTACAAACTGTTGAAACACCCTGATACTGTTATAGGTACAAGGTGTTGGCGAGTAATCGACTTCTTTTTGACACAAACAGAAGACAAGATAATGTTTGCCGCCCAGCAGAAGTGCATTTAGCTAAAGCAATTGTAATAGCAACTCAGTCAAGGTAATCGAGAGCCGCTGACGTTTCGCAACACGAATAGTGCAATCCTTGCAATGCAAAAACTAATTCATTCTCAAATGTAATCAAACATGGCAGCTATAAGATAAAATTTGTTAGATAGGTAAATCATAGAAAACATTATTCTGTAAGACGAACATGACATGGCCAACCATTTTCAGGCTTATTATGAATTTCTTCGGAGGTTCCCACGGAATTTCTTCAGGAGAATAGGTACTATTATGAATTTCGACGTAATGACGAAATTTTTGAAATTCAGGATATTGGTATTATCAATTCCGAGTGAAACAATCTTTTGCGATCTTTGATGAGCATTTTGAACCTTTTTGTGTATCGGGTGGTGACGAAAATTAATTGAAAAGAAGAATAAACGTAAAGGGGTGTTATTGATGTGAATAGAAATGATTTTCAAATCAATTGCGAATCCATACTTTGATAATAATTATGATTTTTGGCAGTGTAAGCAAAAACATCAGCATTTTATATAAAAACTTGGTAGCACTAATCCGAACTTGACTCACGTATGTACATACATAACTGGCAGTCATAACTTTGATTCCATCGTCATAACTTTGATTCCATGTACATATTATGTAATTATAATCATCAGAGCTCTCACGTAGATTGTTATACATATTATCAAGGCAGCTCGATACCAGGTAGTCGCATAACTACAACAAACACAACACCAACAAAAACTTCATGTAGGTATTTTGCTGGTAGAAATCTTGTCACCCATTTGTTCGCGTAAGTGTGTTTGTTTTGTGTATTTTGACAGTTCTTCAGGCTAAAAGCAATAGTCAGCTGGGCTATGTATCTGGTATCGAGCTGCCTTGATATGTAAGTATCATATCATGATATGAAATGTCACTTTGTAGTGGTTATTTCATGTTTGATGTTAACTTATCCCATTTATGCAAATTATTTATTAAAAAATAAGGTGAAACAATAATTATTTGTGGTGAAAAATAACATACATACATATGTATGTATGTAAATACCTACCTACCTATTATTTTTATGTGGAAAATAAGGAAACCACATGGCTACATGTGTATGTATGTATGTATGTACATAGCTATCATAGGTATCTGTGTATGTAGTATGTATATAATAGCAATTAAACATACATACATAGGTATGTACATAGGTATGTAGGTATCTAATTATTTTTCCAAGTTAATCTCACGAATGCCAACAAAAAATGATTCATCCTGATATAAAATTATCAACGGTAAAACCTTGCACTGATATGAATATACATATGGAAGTATGTATGTACATAAAATTGACACCCAGCATTATATTTCATATCTATCATGATGAAAATTCATCACGTACCTGAATACCTACATTGTATGTACATACTTATGTACATATGTATGTATGTATGTATGTACTTATAACTCCACATAAAGTACAACAAATTTCTATCTGATTTATCTAGTAGTATCCAGTGAATCCTACGATTGCGTAGGAGAGTGAATCACGGCCTTTAAGAATATAGCCATATCCGTTCAATAGAAATACATACATATGTACCTACTTTGTTAAATTTTTTTATAAAATCATTTTCACTTGTCCAATAATGAAATGTGGCAGCAAAGCCATACATACATTGCTACATTCATAAACACTCAAAACAACCTACATACATACAAACACAATGTGTGTGTATGTATGTACGTACATGCAGAGATACATATAGAAAAGCAAAATAAGGAAAAATAATAAAAGTCAACAAAGAAAAAATAAAAGGAAGAAGAAAATAATAAAACACAATTTGCAAAGAAAAAAAAATGTAAGTTGAAAAAAGAAATTAAATGGCGTTGAATGAATGGCAATACTGGCAAACATGGGCCAACAATCAAACATGCACACATAAACAAACATGTATTACCGCATTAAAACAAAAGAGGTGAATAAAGAAAACGTGTTGATGGTATGAGGCGAACTTGGAAAAATAGCAGGCCATAAAAAATAGAAATCATACAAACACAAGCAGGCCACACAAAAAACAATACGGCTGATTGAGAAAACATAGGAAAAACACACGCATTGAATAACATTTTTTTTTACATTTTTAAGTAACACTAAAACAAATCGAAATTAATAATTTTCAAATATTTTTAATAAATAAATTATGTTCTAAATATTTATGTATGTATCTACAGTAATTTGAAGTAAAATTAAATAATTTTAAATCATGTTTGGCCGTCAACATGTTGCAATGCTTTTAGTACGTACATAATCATACTTGGTTTGATATGATTGGTTGGCCGGTTTGATGTGGTTGCCAGGCTGTGTGCTATTGATTGTGTTTTTTTTCTTCTTTCGTCGTTGACGTCGTCGACGTTTGTGATACAAAAAAAATTTGTTTAAAGCAAGTTTCTTCGTCGTCGGCCGTGCGTTTTGTATTGAATTAAATCGGCTTCAGTAAAAATTGCAAAAAATTTCGTAAAAATTGTGCGAATTTATTGCAAAAAGGTAAAATTTATTAAAATTAAAGTGCATTTGAATTCAAAGAAAATGATAAAAATGGTATTCCCAAAACGAGCTTCAATTCAAAGGTTAAACAAATTGTGCAGTGTGGAAAAAATCTATATCGTCTATCTCTTCTTCGTCGTTTGTAATCTATTCTTCTAAAACACGCCATAATAGAAGAAGGAATAAGTGAAATGTTAAAAATTAAAATACAGAAATTTATCACATAAATGAATATAAAACAAAAAGGTCGTTTAAAGTTGAATATGTATGTAATACAAAAACGACCTTTAAACGTCGTCTGCTATTTATTGCTAATACGAAAAAAAAAGTATTATTAAATTGTCTGTTGCAATTAATAATTGGTGGAAAAACAAAAGAGAAATATAACAGAATTAAAGCCAAGAAAAAGTGCTGAATCAATAAAAAAATTGTATGTTCTTAAGTTTGTGCTAAGAAAATGTGATTATGTTTAATATAGACACACCCTGTTTAAAGCCATTTACATACATACATACATATTTTCATGTCAGTTTTATATAATACTTGCTCATATTGTGTGTTCAACATAAGAAAAAATGTTGTAAATAGTTTTTCCCCAATAAATAATTGCTATTTTTTCATAAAAAAATTTCATTAATTTGGCTTATGGTCCAAATTTTTCATTTTTTTTACCTTGTTTCTGAAGTTTTGTGTATAATTGTTTGTGCATATGTGAGAGTGTGTGTGGTTGTTGCGATTTACGTCAGTGTTTTTTCAGTGCTCTTTTTCTTGCAGAGTTGCCAAAATTGATTGACTTGCAGCTTTTTTTTTTTATATCGATTTATTTGGAATTAATCGTTATTACTATTGGATATTAAACATACCTATGTACATTTGTTTTTTGTGGATTATTTACACTCGGCCAAACATTTTAAAGCAAATTAGGGTAAGTGTGTGTTTAATTTTGAACATACTACATCAATGTGGTGTATGTGTATATTAAAAAGTGAGAAGAAAGAAGAAACAATTTGAAACAAAAGAACGACATTGTGATATATATTTTTTGGAATTGCAATAATGAAAATTCTGAAATGTGTTAAGAACGAATCGTATTTTTTTCATCTACCTATGTATGGCTATATTACATATATGTATGTACATATATTTTTGTTTTTGGCTTACGGAACTATCAAGTACAAAATATTTTGGGTGGAGATTGTGAGAAAAGTTCAAAAATTAATTCACGATTTATTTTTTATAAACTTTTTTGAATCAAATTTTGAAACGGAATGAAAAACATTAGAGTAAATGCAAATCGATGTGATTTCAGCAGTTTTTCAAGTTAATTTAGTATATCTACACACATCTACACACATAGTGGTACCTACATAGGTATATAGAGATTGTCGAAACGCGAAAGGATTAAAAAGTATTTTATTGCAGGCTTCTTTGTCAAGCACTTGAAGTTTAAATAAATATTTTTTTTTTTTTAGTAAATTCTTTAGCAAATAAAACAACGTGTAGAAAATGATTAGATAAAAGTTCCTAGATGATTTATCTAAAAATCAGGTCTAATTTAGGTTAAACTAAAAATATATGAAACTTGAATGTTGGCTGCTAATGTACCAAAAAAGCATTATATACATATATTATGCGGCCAGGGCTCATTTCTTCTGGAAAACAGATTTTGGCAGAAACTGACTTCAAGCATTGTTAAAATAGATCCGTTTGTTTTTGATATTACAGGTACCATAATCGCTTAAAAGTTTTTATTTCCTTTCAGTGCAGCCAAGTTTCCTCAAAATACAATATGTTTTGTCGTAAGTGGTAATCTTTAGAATAATGAGCCTGGTTTGGAAATAAATGAGCTTTATAGGTTTGTAGACTTATAAGTCTGCCGGAGGCTTTTAGTTTCTTAATAATTCGATGTTTCAAGTTGCGGAATTTATTAAGGAAAATATGAAAATGTTAGTTAAACAATTCTGCCACAGAAAAATTTTTGCTCAGAACGTAAAATCGCGAATTCATAAACGGTTTTGAAACATCCAAAATGCTATTTTTTCTTATTTAAATTTCATTTCAGACATTTTTTTTTTCATAAGTATGAAAAATTTTTTCATAGGCAGGCAAAATTTGTTCTCTTTTAACTGGCCTTCGGCCGGGCTGAGGTATTTGCTGCTCCCTGGTATAACCAACACCGGCAACACATTTTTTTATTTTATGCCACTTGGTAACATTATACCAAAGCTGACCCTTTGCAAATCCACCTAAATAATAAAACATTATTTGATTCCTTTCAAAAAGACAATGAGAATTAGAAACACTTTTTCAAATCTACTTACCCACCAAATCATCAAGTTTTATTTTTTTTTTTACTTTGGTAACAACTTTTCTCGGATATTATGATTTGTAATTTGAAAAGTTTTGAAGACGTAAAGCTGTGGAACAAATTTAATTACGATGTGCATTTTTTTATAATGGTTATTTTCCACAGAATGTCAAGTTACGATAGCAGCACTTTTCTGTCGTTACTGGTCCCATTGTGGGGATTTTGGCCTTCAATTTAATAATACCAATTTTGATGGTTTGGATTTGACAATAAATTTGGAACTACGATTTGTGTTATATTTTTTTTAACGATGTTGTCGGACTGTGCCACAGACCAAACCCATTGCATCCGAACAAACAGGGTCTTTACATGTGGAATATAGTTTTTTTTAATCTTCCGAAGTTTCTTAAAGGCCGTGATTCACTATCCTACTGAATCGTACGATCTGTTAAAAATGACATGTGCGTGTCCAAAAAGTGTGATAGTCTGGACTAAAAGAGTATGTGTGTGAAAATTTTTTTGACAAGTCTGTCCGATTTGCTAGTCTTTTGAAAATTTTCAAAAACTTATCTTATCGAATTTGAAACCGACAAAGAAATTGCTTTGGTGTTATAAAATCGAGTGATATCGTTATTTTGTACGAACTAGACCTTGTGTCTATGTCATGATACCATCGCAAGCTTTTTGTCGGCTTCAAATCCACTCCCGATAAGATCGGATTCTGTGACACCCCAGATTATAATGCTAAAGATGCTTTGCTTCCATCAAAAATCAACTCTTGCGAATAGAGTAGAATTTTTTTTTTTTTTAAATAGTGCCAAACATGATTCGATGACATTTTTAGAAAGTGTCATTGTTAATTTGTAAATTGCCCAAGGTCTTAATATTTTAATTTGTAGTAAATATTCGCCTTACATTTTCTTATAAAAAGCAAAAAAAAAAAACATGTTTTTTCATTTGCATTAATCAACGTAAGAAATCGATTTTAGCCTAAAATTGCCAATGAATAATCAATCGATCGCCAAATAATCCATTTTCAACACTGAAAATCGATTATAGTCTACAATCGAAGTCGACATACTATTCTTTACGACCGGGTATAACGATTCCGGAAGAATTATTTAACCTCAATTTTCAATACTTTTTTTTTATATTGTTTACCTACACTGAAAAAAAAATATTGTAAAATTACTGTAAAAATGTAATTGTTTTGGAAAAAAACGTTTATAAAATGAACTATTCAGGGCCATTATTACAACTTATTGGTAGTTAAAAGTAGGATTTTATAGGCCGGAATGCACAATAAGAAGCTTTAACACTTTGTATTAATTTAAGAACTACATTCGCTTTTAAAGTTTAGAATTATTTAATCTTACAGATGAATTGCGTCGTATAAAATTCTACTTTAACTATTTATCAGTAAATTGTAATAATGTCACTATGTTTTAGTTTATTCTGAAAATGGTAATTTTTGATTTGAAAACTCAGCACTTGTGAACTAAAAATTTGCCATTTTCCAATTGTCAATGAATCATTGCCGACTTAAAATTAAACGCTTGCGAAAAAAAGGTAAATTTAAAAACAATGAACTTAATTATTTATTCGCTGTAAGAACCAATTGAATATTCAAAAACTTTTACTTTTTGATACTTTCAAGAATACAAGTGATTGGTAACCAAAGGTCACCTGTTGTAAGGAAGTGCTATAAAAAGTAAAGGTGTTGCAAAACGTAAAATGCTTTCTGTATAAAAAGTTTGTTTGAGCATTTCTGATTCTCATTTTATTCATGAGAATTTTGGAATAAGTAGTTGGGCTTCAAACATTCTTTTTAGATTTTTCAAGTCTACTGATGAGTTGTTTAGCAGCAACGAAATGACGGCGGCATATAGACGGCTGAAAAAAGACAGAAAGCATTAAGGTCTATTTTTTTAGACCTAAAGTAGTAGTAAATTTAAAAATTTACACCGGTATTCATAAAAAATAAAACATTGTTGAAACACATTTTACGACAAACTTTTCATATAAAATTTTATTTAAAATGTGTTTGAGCAACGTTTTATTTTTTATGAATGCCGGTGTTAGAATTTGCGTTTTTGAAATAAAATGGCGTTTTCTATTGAAAAACTAACTGCCTGTTCCTCAATGTCGCAAGAAAATCTAAGCGATCGAAATGTAGTCGCTCGATTTCGAGTCAATTTGGATTCCTCTATGTCGCCAGCTTGCGTTCGCATAGTCTTACGTCATGAAATTTTTGTGCATTTACTTTACAGAGATGCCAGATCGGTAAATTAAAGTTTTAGTTGATTTTTTTATTGCAGTATTGAAAAAAACTACTAAATTGTTCTGGTATAAATACAACCCTTCATAAAACTGGTCCGCTGCATTTGACAAGCCAAAGCAAATACATACATAAATAACACAGAGTACCACAGAGTATTCTGTGCAGAGTACTCTGTGATAAAAAAGCAAACATTTTGAAAGTGCGGAAATAGTTTTTGTGTGTTTTAAAATTTAAAAGTATTTTTTTGCATAGACATTTAATAAGTATTTTGACGCGATGAGCACTGGTATTCCTCTGGCAAACTCAGGATTTTCTTCCATCCAGCAAACAAGTGGACTGTTTAGGAAAACTACATGCATGCATGTAATAATTGTTTAATATATTTACTAAATAAAATAAAAATTAATAATATGTGGGGTTTGTAGTTTTATTTTCCAGTTTTTTAACAAAAAAAAAAAAACAAAAATTTTTTCTATATAAACTCCCACTCGATAGCAAAACAGCAAGTGCTTGATTTTGACATTTGTGTTCGCAGTGCTGACGACATGATCGATATTGAGGAATCGGATTTTGTATGAAAACACTTACGTTTTTTCGACTTGTCGATCGAGTCATCGTTCGAATAAAAGAACTTCATAGAGGAACCCAAAACAATTTTCTTTCGCTTAGAAAGCGAACAATCGCACGACTGCGACATTGAGGAACAGGCAGTAAAAAAAAAAAAAAAAATACAAGGTGTGAAAAAAAATGGTTAAAGATCAATTCCTATACTAGTATATGGAAACGCATAGCATTATAACAAAACATAAATTAGTCTTTGGGAAAAATTATTCAAGTGACGCAGCAGCAGTACATTACGTCATAAACAGATGGAAATGCAGACCAAAGAGAAACAAAATAATCGCTCTTTTTCTAGACTTCAAAAGAGCATTCGAAACTATAGACAGGGATATTTTATTTATTTATTTATTGAAAGTATTTTACAAAAATAAATTTATAAAATACGGCACTAGAAATAGTGTGGACTACTTGGTCATTACACTATATACCTATGTTGAGTTCAAACTTCATGTAATAAATTCACAGACTGAAGAATGTTTTATTTTATTTTTGTTGCTGAATTCCTGTCACTGCAGTCTAGGATTTCCTCTAGGGACTCGTTTGTTGAGCTCATCGGGCAACCTTTGAGGATATGTTATATGGTTAATTCTTCCGCGCAGGTTTCACATTCCTTTGGCCGAATTCTTTCGTAATAGTGCTGTGTGGTAAATCTTGTTGTTCCCACTCTTATTCTGGCTATAATATAATGCAATCTTTCCTAGAAAGATATTTGTTGTAAATTGGTCTTGATATGCTGTTGTTGTGGAATCTTATATTGCAGAAATTACGGTACAAATTCAATTTTCAAATTAAATGGTGGACAAAATTTTAAATTTTCTTCTTTTTTTGCATTTTTTGCTATTTATTTTATTGCTGTGTAGGCCTGGTACATGTATATCGTATGCAAATTTCAATATTCTTAAATATTTTATTCAGTTTCTTGTTCTTAGTTCTTAATTTTTTTGTTTGCTTTACATACATACATACCTACTTATATATTTGTTGTAGATCCAGTGAAAATTTCGGCTCTAAATCTAATGCTTTAAAAGTTACAGATAATATCATCTAATTTATACGGTTTCTTGTGCGGACCCCATTTAACTTTTTGTTGTTGTAGCGCCCGGGTAGTAACCACATGTGCCGTGAACATTTTTCGATTTATATCTCTTACAGTTTGTTAGAATGACGCCTGTGACCGACGGACAGCGAAGTCTCAGCTGTAGGGTTCCGTTTTCACTGTGTGTACGGAACTCTAAAAAAGGAGAAAATTTTGCATTATAACTTCATTAAATTAAACAGTGCAAAATATCAGCTGTTTGATATTTCTTGCAACGTTGCCAAATTTCCTCTAAAAACAGCCAACCAAGGCGAATCCATTACAGGTGCCCGCATCCCAATTCGCTTCAACATTTTTCCACGATTTTATCTTCTGAGTTGTCGGGGACATTTATAAAACGATTAAAGTGAGATTTAGATCAATAAGTTGTCTGGTGGCTTCACAATCGGTGCCCGAAAATAGGTACATATGTTATGACAAATCGATGTACATATGTATGTATGTATACCCTGTTCGCAAAGGGTATAAAAACATCACATCACAAAAACATCACATCACATCAAAATATGCAAACGGGGTTTTTAGCAAGAGGTTACACATTATTTTTAAATACCCAGATAGTCGCAATCACTTGATTAGCCATAGACCTGTTAGATGTTAGCCATATACATACATACCTAAATACATATATACATACCTAAATACATATATACATACATATGTATCTATGATAAAATTTTATTTGAAAATAGTTGCAGTTTATTTTCAAAAATACATTTTCTGTGGCTACCTCTACAATGTATACGTTTTCTGTGTCACTGTATGCATGAATCTGCCTTCACAAATGTTGATGTGGGCCCGGCAACATGTATGTAGCTATGTACATATGTATGTGTATACCTACATACGTACATATGTAGCTATATATGTACATACATATTCACATCTATTTCTGGCATGATGTGAATTTGTTTGTAATTGCTTTATATTTTACTTTTTGTATGTATGTACAAATTTATGTAGACCTCTGTAAAGGTGCGTACCTGTGTGTGATTTGTTTTGATTTGTTTTATTACTTCCCAGCAAACATTTCTTAACGAGTAGGTACCTATGTAGTCAGAGTACAATATGTATTTTGATTTTAAGAATAAGAGGAAAATTGGTTAAAAAACTTACACCCGTATTCATAAAAAATAAAACATTGTCAAAACTCATTTTACAACAAATTTTTCATATGAAATTTTTTCTAAAATGTATTTGAGCAACGTTTTATTTTTTATGAATACCGGTGTTAGTATTTAGAGGGGAAAGTAAATGACTGAAAGTTGCAATACACTCACACTTTTTCACTAACACACAATTTTCGAACTTTCAACTCAGCTTTTAGCCAAATTTTTCTGAAAGTAATATTTTTTGACATTTACTGAAAGTAAAGTGACAAGGAAGTAAACACGGTTGCCTACTCCACGGCACATATACATTATCAGGATTGCAGTAGAAGAATAATTGTGAATTTTTAAATTAATTTGTACATTAGAAAATATTTAAAACATTTTTACAACAGATATGAATAAAGAACACAAATGATGTATATTTGTAGTGATACTTATTAAATTAATTAATAAAAGTTTAGCAATAAAAATTATTTTCGAATGTTGCCCTACAAATTTATGTTTGCAGTAGTTTGGCAACTTCATTTTAAAAAATAAAAAAATCTATAATACTTGCAACTCTTCGCTTTAATGACATTTTTAAAATGAACTTTCACGTTCCTCTGAAATTGGGCAAGAAATTTGCATTGAAATTTTTATTCATAATTCGTATATAAAAATTTTATGTGAAGTACTTTCCCGTCTAAATGCAATGCAAAGTAATTAAAAAAAAAAATTAAAATTACGCATGTTCTTCGCGAAATGGTTTAGTTCATTTTCCATTTGAAAAATCAGATTGAATAGAGCAATACGTATGTATATACCGCACTTAAAAATGTATATGCCTTGGCTACTGCCATCTTTTTTTTTTTTTTTTTAATTTTATTTAGCTTTTTGCCATTTGTTGCGAGTGCGGCGGTGGCCGGAATTATGGCTGCCGTGAGCATAATAAAAGAAATTTTCTCATTAACGACTGTAATTGAGTAACCTAAAGGATTATACGACCTGTCAAAAATGATAAATGTGCGAAAAAATAGCCACAGTAGGTATTATACTGTGTATTTGTAGTGTAGGTGTATGATTTAAAAAAAGAAAGAGTATAATATTAATATACATACATACATCTTATTGATTCAGTCTATGTAAAAATAAAACGTCACAGCCAACAAACATGTACATATGTATGTATGTACTAGATACAAAGAAATCTTTAGCTGTGTTTTTGAGATCTCAGTTAAATAAGGTTTAGTTGAACTGAAAAATAATATGTGCCACCATTACGGCAAAATTATACATACCTATGTATATATTTTTCATTATTTCATTAAGAAGAACATTCTAAGCAAAACTCCCTGCAAGAACAGTGTCGGTCATATGATCCATCATATGACCGAGACACTACTGATGGGTTCATACATCAGAGTTTCTATCATTTTCTTAAGGGCAAAATGAAAAAAACTGATGTAAACATTCGTGTACGTGTGATTTCTTTTTTAATCCAGCGTTACCGTCTCCGTAAAGTGATCATTCGAAACCTTTTTTCAAAATACCCACAAAATTACATGTAATGCTATTAATTTCTGTATTGATAAATAAACAAAGAATTTTTCGAAAATTTTCAAAAAACAATTCAAAGAGAACATAATAAACTATATTAAAAAAAAAAATGGACAAATGAACCTATAAAAACATTAATGCATAACGTAGTTCAAAATTAAATCACCAAATTAATACGGAAAAATCAAAATACTAAAAAATTCATTGTAATGGGAACGCTGAAAGCTATAAAATTGCTTTGCATGTGTTGGTAATTAAGTTGTTAATGTGTTAGTTTCCATCAGCTATTTCTTGCAGGGTAGCAGATTTGAATAAAAAACAGTGCGCTCACGATCAACCATAAAATGCACTGCAAATTCGCACAAAGCATATTTGCACCGTGCTAACATCGTGAAACCCCTTATTATGTCGCTTAGAATACGAACAAACGCACGACTTCGATATTGAGGAGCAGGCAATTAAAGAAATGAGTCAAATTCTAGATACATACATACTTCTTCAAAATACTTTTAAGAATAATTTAACCTGGGGCCAAATTCTGGCACTCGTGATTGAACGATTTCGTTATAGAATGCTGTGTGTTTGTTGCTCATTTTGTTTTTGCTCTACATTGTTTTTATTATCGAGTATATTCGATCACGAATGCCAGAATCCGGCCCCTGGTATTTATGATAAAATTGTTAATTTATTCTTTGTTCTATTTTCTCGAATTACATGCTGCCCATTATTCCTTGCAATTAACATGTGTACGTATGTAAATATGTGTATGCTGCTGTGCATGTGTTTGTTGGGTATGTTTTTTGTTTGTGCTGTGACATTGTTGTTGTCGTCGTTGAAATTGTTGCTGCTACTAATTCAAGTTTTAACTGTGTCTAACTAAAAACATTGCTGAAATTTGGCAACAGCGCAGTTCTTACATTTTCAACTTACGTTTGTGTGTAAGTGTTGCCATGTTCGAAGTTGAATAGGTATTTCACTTTAAGGATAAATTTGAGTTAAGAAATCTAGGTACCTACATTCATACATATGTATATTATGTTTTTAATCATTTATATATAAACGAATCCTGCCAATTAATAATTCACTTCAATTAAAAATTTTTTATTTTGCTAAATCTTTCGAAAAAAAACAGAAAAAAAAAATTTTATCAATTTTTATTATTCGAACTTTTTTTACATAATTATTTCTGTATTAAGTTTATCAGGCTCAAGTTCTTTCTATATTATCCTTGTGATTTATATTAATTAAATTAGACAAAGAAGACATCAAAGACATTTAGCAGGGTGGACAATTAAAATTTAGACAGAAAATATACAGCAACTTGGGTGGCTGAGTGGCATGGTTGTCGCTTTAGAAACATGAGCCCCTGAGTTCAAAGACGGGTGCTGACGAGAAAGTGTGGCGGCTTCGAAACAACTTGTTGTCCACCCTGCTAAATGTCTTTGATGTCTTCTTTGTCTAACTTAATTAATATCAATCACAAGGATAATATAGAAAGAACTTGAGCCTGATAAACTTAATACAGAAAAAAAAAATAGGTATGTAGATGGTTATTGATATACTAGAGATGTGTGGTTGTCGTGAAAATGTCGTGTCACTCGTGGACGTTATGAAATTTTAGAAAAAATCACGCGTGAGTGTGATTTAAAATTAAATTTTCGTGCGTGATTATCACTTCAAGACAGTTCACGAAGTTTCACAAAATGACTCATACAGGTGCTTAAAAAGCAACTAATTTAAGTAAAAAAAACAAATTATACAGGGTTTTTCAATAAGAGCGCTACAAAAGTTTTTTTTTTAAATAAAACAAAAACGGATTTGGATCTCATTGAAAGACTTTATTCCTGTAAAAGCACGTTTGATGCCATTTTGTATGGAACTCGATTTCTTTTGCATGGATAACACGGGCACGCTTGCACAAGTCCAGATGCTGAACCCCATTTTCAACGGCTTTCAAGGCCGATACTGCTGCAATTTCACGTTCGATATTCAATCGTCGTTGGCTCAACGCATATAAGATATTAAATACAAATAATTACTATTTGTTTGGTTGCAAAGCTGCTTTGTATGCATTAGATTTGCACTCAATTTTTCTAATCAAAAATCAAATATAAATAAATACAGAGTCTACCAACACAGATATAGTGTTATATATGTAGATATTTTCATGTTTTCTGTCCTTCACTGAGATGGACAAGCACCCCAAGAATGCCACTTTAATTTTTTGTAGTCCGGTGTAACTGCTGAACGTTCTAGTAGTTTTCTGTGATATGTATGTACGTACGTACACATTTCAATACATTTGTACGCAAACAGGCAATTAAATTTATATGTGTTAATCATCAGAATAATTTACATTAATTAAAATTTAATTAACATTCTTCTCTCAATTTTTGCTAACGCCATTGGATTACAAATTTGGAAGTAAAATATAAATTAAATATTAAAAAATGACATGGAATAAAAATGTACATATGTATGTACACAATTTAAATAATGTTATGTGAAGGAAATTAATTGTTTCTTAACGGTTTATTCAAATCTGTACTACAAGACAATTAAACGTCAAAGTATTGAGTAGTTACATATAACTATAGAGAGCGAAAAAAATAAACTTGTGCTATTGAGTACTCGGTGCTCAACTACGAAAGCGCATTAATTACTACTTGAACTTGGTAGCACAGTTCAGAATACTGAGTTATACAAAAATGAAAAGATGTTCTTAAAGCCCGTATGATACTACATTTTTCTTGCATTTTATATATTTATTTTCTTGAGCTAAAGGTTTTTCATTAAAATTATTTAATTATTTTTGTCGATATTTCGCTCTGCTTCAAATAGCTTCTTCGGAGAGCGAAATATCTACAAAAATAATTAAATAATTTTAATGAAAAACCTTTTTTAGCTCATTTTAATAAAAGACCTTTAGCTCAAGAAAATAAATATGTATATAAAATAAAAAAAGGGGTTGGAAAAAACCAAATAATTTTTTTTTTTGCATTGTTTAAATTTTGGAGAACAGTGCAAATATAATGTATTAGTAGAATTTAGTATGTGCCAAGAGTTCAGCTATATTAAGATAAATGCAAAACTCTCAACATTTTTGTTGAGGTTATCGATAAAAAATCAGGTTATGTAAGAAAATCAATCCATCCATACATTAGAAGGACTGCCCAGATACGAAATTTGATTACTCTAGCTTTAGCCGTTAGGGCTGGGCGATGATACCTCAGTCAGTCAGTCACGTTACAATTTTATATATGTATAGATTGTTTTTAGAAATATAAATTTGGCAACGTTGCAATCAATGTCAAACAGCTGATGTTTTGCACTGTTCGATGGCTGAAGTCTAATCGCTAAATTTTATTGGATTTTTATGCATATATTTGTCTAAAACAACGTTAAAAAAGAAAGTTGTAGTCACGTTTTACGTAACGCAAAAATGGACAAACAAATGCTTATGTGTGGTCATGCTTTAACAATATGGCAACGCCTAACAATGACAATTGTGAACGGCGCAGGTTGATCAGACGATTGCCAGTTGACTGACTGGCACTTAATTGTTGAATAACTAGTAGGTAGTCTGCCAATCCTTTTTCTGTCAATATTGCAATTCTGACGACTTGTTAAAAACATTTCAGACATTTTCGTCTATGCAGAGCTTAAGAATATACATAATCTGTTTCTTCTCGCATTTAGTTAATTTTGAGTTAATTTATTTTATTGCTAAATGTTTTAACTAATGCCTGTCATTTGTTTTTATTTTCTTTCAGTTTTTTGTTTTCCGTCCTCCCCAAAAAAAAGGCCGAATTATAAAAAACAGCTGAAAATACTTTTGTAATTCTTCAAAAATCCGAATAGTACGACTCCACATTTATACTATATGTATGTACATATTTATGGGTTTGTCGGTAACCCTTCCTTTTTTATATGTATAGATAGATGTATGTATATGTTTTGTGATATTAAATTTAAACCAGTTTTTTTTAATTTCTTTCTGAAGCACCCTGTTGTGTAAATATGAAATAATGTAAACACGGCCGGCCGTTTTAAACATTTTTTTTTTCAGCGTGTTGTAGGTACTGTAAAATTCAATTTTAGTCCGGAAACGCAAAAGACTGCTCGAAATTCGTTTTAGATTACACATATGTATGTATATAGAAGTGTTGAAGAAAAAGTATTTACATTGAAATAAAACTGATAAAACTTGCAGCAATAACAATGTGTAGTCTACAAGAAGAAGGTGAAGCAAACGTAAAATAAACATTAAATATCAATTCTTTGAATTCAAATCCCTTGTAATAAAACTTTTTATTTGCCATACCATTAATTATTATTCTTTTCTTATAATCCTCTACTCTTGCAGAATGTGAAAATATTATTTAAATTTTCTCCAACAAAGTTTCTTTTTTATGATAAAAAATTATATAAAAAAAATTAGCATAACAAATTATTAAAATAATTTTTAAATCTATAAAACTGGAGAAAACTTGTGTTCTTTTGCAAATAAAATAATCTTATAATAAAACAAAAAATAAAAAATTATTAAAAATAACATAATAATAAATCTAATTTATGCCTTCAAAAAGGGTTTAAAATAAAAAAAATAAAAAAAGATAAAGAAATTTAAAAATAGTTTTTAAGGCTAAAAGCTAAATTATTCAGTAAGTGTAAACATAATGTAATGGAAAAAGTTAAAATATCTAAAGCGTTTCTGAATTAAATATCGTACATTTTACTACCTATAAAAATACACATATACATATAACAGCTTAAATATATTTATTAATCACTCAATAATATTTAATATTATAAATCTTCATCGTATTTAATTAATTATTAAAAAGTGTTAAACTTCACTATAAATTTAATCATAAATTAAAAGAAGAATAAAAAAAATTTATTTGCATAAATTTAATAATATTAAAGCTAAAAGCAGAGCATTTTAAAATAAATTATTAAAATAAATAAAAATAAAATTTATAAACATTGCTTACAGTGCTAGCAGTAGTTGTTTACATAATTTTTGGCTAAACGTATGAAAGTGTACACATACATACAAATAATTTACCTTTACATACCTACCTACATACATACCCACAGAAGAAGAAATAAAAGGCACCGCCACCACCCGCAAATTCATAAATAAAAAACCGTAAATAATCTTTAGATATTAATGGTGTTGCTTGAAAAATAAATGTTTGCTCATCTACATACATCCATACATACCGACATATGTACATCTACGATCTTAAATATTCCCCCGTTATCAGCTGCAAATTTTGTAACCACACACTTCTCGGGCAAATAAAAGCCTGTCTGCCTGCCTGCCTGCCTGCCTGCCTGAATACCTACACAGTAATAATTTCTAGAAAATAGAGCCAAGAGTTTTGCCGTCTTAATAAAACATAATTATAAAAAAAAAAAAATATTGATATTTTATCAAGAGAAAAATTATTAAATAAATTTAAATAAAATAAATAAATGCATGCCACTTACATGATGTGTTGGGTCGAGACCATTGGTTAGATGTTTAAGCAATAATTAATTGCTATTGATATTTCGGCATGAAATGGAAGCAGCCATCCGTTCATCAGTTCAGGTCGGTGGTCCACAACCGCCACCTAATGGTGGTCAAAATCAACAGCAGCAGCATCAACAGCAACATCATCAACAGCAAATCCATCATCATCATCAGTTACAACAGCAGCATCAACAACAACAACAACAGCAGCAGCAGCAGCAGCAACAACAAAAACAATCACAAAATTCTGATAATGGACCAACGTCCAATCAACCACCCCAACATCATTCACAACATACACAACAACAACAGCAGGCTAATCAACAACAACAACAACAACAGCAAGCAGCGAATATGTCTGCTTATCAACAGCAAAGATTACCAGCTGGTGCATCACCCATTCATAGGTAAGTGTTGCCATATCAAATTTTTCATAATACTACATTAGAGTGCGACTTTACCCCAAAAAGGCAGAAAAAAAATAATGATTTTCAAATATAAAAAATGGAACGGTGATTTTGTAGGTTTTTTTTGCATAATTGTTTTCATTTAATTCTTTTATTTTTGTAAAGCAAAGCAATTTTCTTTGACGACATTTTGAAAATGAACTTGCACTTGCCTGTGTGTAAACAATCCAGCAAGTAGCAACAGCTTTTATTAACTCTTATTCTGCGTTTCGATTACGTTCCCGTATTCAGTTACGCTCGAATCGAAAAATGTTATTCTGCCAAAAAAAAAAACCTAATCGAAAGAAGAAGAAGAAGAGTAGGATATGTTTCTAAACAGCTGCTTTTGCTATGAAACGTATTTTATAGAAACAAAAAAAAAAGAGCTATTTTTAAGTAAAATTAAGTGGAAAAATAGTGATAAATTAATGAAAACTGATTATTCGGATAATATAATTAAATAAACACATCAGTGAAGGGCAGAAAGAAGAATAAAAAGATAAAAAAGTGTGAAAAATCTTGTCGAGGCGGAGGTATTATTTCCAGCAAAAGAAATACAAAATTTATTGTAATTTCGTGAAGAAATGGAATCGATAGCAGCGGCGTTGTTGTTAGAAGAAGAGAACGCCATGCTCCAGCATGCAGAATCAGCAGAAGGATTGAAAGGCGGAATTTGAGAGACAGTTGCAATCCATTCGAGATGAGTGATAAATTGTAGTATACATACAGTTATTTCCGCTTAATTGAGTTTCTAACGATGCACGACTTTTGACGCAATTAAACGTGAACTCAATTAAGCAATACTCGGTTAATTGAATCGTCGACGCAATTAAACGAAAATCGCTTAGTTACATATTAGGTTGAAAAATTGTTTAGGTTTATTAAAACAAAATCAAAATCAGGTACGTTCATCGTACAAAGTTTTTATAGGAACAGAACCAGAACCTTTTTGCCGCAAAATAATATTTTTTTACGTTTGTGGAGCAAAAAAAATATTAAGTAGACGGAATCAATTAAGCGAAACATTTGCTCTTGTTTTTCGCAATGCGGTTACATTTAACGTTAGACAACAAACAAAATTTATCATAAAGGGTGCGGCAAATAACTTTTTTTTTTAACCAATTGGCCTTTGTATGGCGTCATACCAAGGTTTTTATGCAAAATTTTTCGCAATGAGATATCTGCGAAATGTTCAATTGTTGAGAACGACGGCGAATTGGTGTTGACACACTTTCTGCCACAGCCACAATATTCTACGGTGGACACACTCTTTTTGGTTTTCACGCTTTGGTTTGTCAATGAGGCTGCCAGTTTCTTTCACTTTTTTCCACAATATAACGAACATACGGAGCTGACGGTGCTTCTCGTCTTCCAAAAATCCGTACGCGATTTTCGCACACATTCTGTAATAATATTATCATGATTTTCGAAGTAATGTCGCAATATTTTCCAACGTTGTTCAAGCGTATATTCAACCATATTCGTTCAGCGGAAGGATAAAACTAATTATCTGTCAAATCAGACATGAGCCATTAATCAGACATTGTCATTAATGAAATAAACACTAGTTGGAAAAAAAAAACGTTATATCGCGGACCCTGTATTAAATACGTCTCATGAATTTATTTTGTGTTTGGTATTTTAATCGATGGATGAATTGGTAGAGTGCTCTGCCAAGAGTCTCCGAGGTCGCAGGTTCGATTCCTGCCGAAGGCTCTGGGTGTTTCTGCAGACAAGCAAAAGGCTTCGCAGTTTTGCGTTTGTTAAAAAAAAAAAAAAAAAATACATCAGAGCATGTACACACAATATGTAGCTATTTTGCCCAGCACTGGCTGCACTGCATTGAGTTCTAGGGCCAAATTCTGGCACTCGTGATTGAACGATTTCGTTATAGAATGCTGTGTGCTTGTTGCTCATTTTGTTTTTGCTCTACATTCTTTTTATTATCGAGTATATTCGATCACGAATGCCAGAATGCGGCCCCTGGTGACGTTACACCAAAACTTTGAAAAATTCTCGTTTTGTTAGACATTCATAATTTGCCTAAAAATTCAAATAAAAACAAAAGTTGCGCCTATGCCTGCATACATACATAGGAATGTATCTACATACATATGTATATGCCTACTTACCCTGAAGGAAATGTCAGTAGAAAAACTCTGGTGATTTACTATGGACATAGTCACCAGTACTAGTGACATATTATAACTCATACAATGATTTTTTTCTGTTGACATTCAATATGTGCTTGTCATTGCAAATCAACTACTGACGAAGGAACTAGTGACTAGGTGGTTCTAATGCGGCTATATGACGACCATGGTACTAGTGATTCTCTATAGACATTATCGTTACCCTGAAAAAAGTGTCAGTAGAGAAATTGAATTGAAAAATCAAGAAATACAATTTTTCTACTCATTAATAATGTTGTCATTTCAATGTTTTCTTACCGAATAAAAACAATTCTTATTTCACAATTTTGATGGGCTTACAAATTTCAACAATCACAACACTGTTCATAACTGGAGACACTCTGTTGATAATTTGAAAAAAATGTCGCCAATATAGGCGAAAAATGTAGCGACTTGGAGCCAGGTTTCCTTCAGGGTAAATCCACAAGCGTATGTACACGTGCATGCATATGTATGTATGTATATACATATGTATGTATGTATGCATGCATGTGTCTACATACATACATAGTAAAACAGAATCAAAAAAACAAAGATTGTTTTTTGTCGAAGTGCCATAAATTTTGTGTTAAATTAAAAAAACGCATAAAGTTGGCACAATCATACATTTCCTTTCGCTATAGGTATATGCATGTATGGATGTATGTGTGTAGGCATGGGTATACAACACACATGCATACATACATACATATGTAAATAACTCAGCTGTGCAGCAGTGGAGAAAAGGCTGCGGTAGCATAACAAAATGAATTTTGGCAACGCAGCAAGAGAAATGTGAACGCATCCCTTCTTTTTCCTAAACTTCATAAACCTAAACGTAAATACACACATGCATACATACCTAAATACATACATACATAAGTATGTCGTAAACATGCAGACAAATCGACAAAAGTACGTGAATACAGATTTGCTAAAGGCATTCAAGTCTTCTATACCTAAATACAAACATACGCACACACTAAACACACACACACACACACATACACACACTATTTTAATAAAGTAATTGTTTCACTTTAAGAATTCCACGTGTAAGTACCTACACACATACATATGTATGTACCTACATCGTACCTCATACAGCCCTGCACATCCATACATACGAACGTGTGTAGACAAGTATGTATGTATGTACAAGGCTTCTTAAATTCCGTCATAACCAAGAACATGTTTTGTGTGCCTTTTTATTTAGTTATTTATGGTTTTGTTGCAAACACCCCTCGCCAAATTACGACATTCCTCTCAACAGGGCAGTCAGCAAGGTAATCGACTAATTTCTTTTGGCAATGAGTTGTGTGAAGAGCGAGTGCCACGTCAAACAAATTTTCCAGCCGGGAAAAATTGCTATAATTATTTCTTATACATACATACATATGTATGTATATGTATACGCGTTATTTGAACCTACAATTGACATTAATCTATGCGCCATCCGCATTAAGGTAACGGTACATCATAGATACATACATTTTTTCTTTATTTTATTTTTTTTTTAATTTAATTTTTTTTTATTTTATGAATATGTATGTATGTATGTACATACCCTGAAGGAAATGTCAGTAGAAAAACTAGTGATTTACTATTGACATGGTCACCAGTACTAGTGACATATTATACCTCATACAATGATTTTTTCCGTTGACATTCAACATGTGCTTGTCATCGCAAATCAACTACAGTTATTTCCGCTTAATTGAGCCCCGCTTAATTAAGTTTCCCGCTTTATTGCACTAAAGATCTTGGAACGAAATCATTCAGTATACTTGTCTATGTTAAAATAGCCGTTTAATTGAGTTACGTTTAATTGCGTCACAACAGCAAACGTTTCGCTTAATTGATTTCGTCTACCTAATTTTTTTTTGCTCCCCTAACGTAAAAAAAAAATTATTTTGCGGCAAAAAAGTCATGGTGCTGTTCCTTTATAAACATTGTACGATGAACGTACCTGATTTTTATATATTATTTTATCTATAATTTTTGACCTTTATTGTTAAAATTAATAAAACTATTTTTTAAAGCTTAAGGTCTTTTATTTATCTTTATTAATTTTTTCCGATATTTCGCTAACAATTTGTTAGCATCGTCAGGGATCTTTGATTGTTTTTATTTTCTATTATTTTGTAGCTGATTTTTTTTTTTATTTTTTTTGTTTTAATAAACCTAAACAATTGTTCAACCTAATATGTAACTAAAGAAATGAGTTTCGTTTTCCATCTACGCATTGGTGTTTCGCTTTATTGCACGCATTGCTCAATTAAGTGATTTTCGTTTAATTGCGTCGGCGATTCAATTAACCGAGTATTGCTTAATTGAGTTCCCGTTTAATTGCGCCAAAAGTCGTGCATTTTTAGAAACTAACTGTACTAACGAAGGAACTAGTGACTAGGTGGTTCTAATGCAACTATGTATCTGACGACCATAGTACTATTGATTCTCTATAGACATTGTCGCTACCCTGAAAGAAATGTCAGTAGAGCAACTCAATTGGAAAATCAAGAAATACATTTTGGCTACTCATTAACAATGTTGTCAACTCAATGTTTTCTTACCAAATAAAAACAAGTGTCATTTCACAATTTTTGATGGCCTTACAAATTTCAACAATCACAACACTGTTCATAAAACAAAAAACTGGCGACACTCTGTTGACAATGCGTCCGCAGTGGTTGTTTTATCTGCAATGTCCACTTTTGCAACGATTACAGCGGCTTGAGCGTGGGGCGGAAGACGAGCGGCCCATAAATCTACGAGAATATTTTCATTTAAAGCAGTTGCCGCGACGCGCCTCATCTCGTTCAACAGCTGAGATGTTACGCGGGCCGCCGGTCCTGAGACCGGCTCACTTGGGTCCTAAAAAGGTCCCGTTGTGTTTAACAACAACAGCTGAAATGGTTTCATATCACCAAGGGGCATGTGTCCGACAAAGCACGTTGTAAACGTCGTTGCTGACTATCAGCAAAGTGCTCCATTAGCTTTGTTTTTATATATTCGTACTTGTTTTGTTGTGGCGTCGCATCAATATTTGAGCGGAGGAGCTCGCACAACTTTGATGGCGGAACTTGTGCCATGGTGATACTGTACTTAAGTTTGACACGCGTTATTCCTGAAGCGGCAAACCAAAATTCTAGCGACAAAAAATAAAGGCCGTGTCAGATAAAACTTTTGCTTCGTGTTGCGTTACATACACGCTTTGACATTTAAGATAAATGTACATGTTTATATGGCACTTGCTTGTCACATAAATTTTATTTGACGCAAAGCAAAGCAAAAAGTTGGGCATCTTTCATCTTTTTGCACGCTTTGACAATTAGCTGCTTTCATTTTCTTTTATTTTTTCTTGGCATCAACAGAAATCAAAAAAAAATTCCAAATAAATAAATAAATTTTATAAATTTAATGAATAAATTCATTTGAAAAATATAATAAACAAAACTACAAATAAGTACATATTTTATATATTCACTATTTTATTGATAAACAAACAATGCGCGGGTCTTGTCAAAGTTTTTATTGTGACATACACTTTTTGTTTTACGCTTTTCTTTCAAAGTTATAAACGTCACGCAAAGCAACAAAGTTTTATCTGACACGGCCTTAAGAGTCGATATTCGTAGCGTTCATACTTGGCGGACTTAAGCGCACAGCCGAGGATGCGTCCACGTGGACATACATAACTACTTTGCTGTGGTGCATTTCTGAGTTCTTCTGTCTCAATTTTTTTCCTGCTCGTCAGTCATTTTACGTAAAATCTCTAAGCGACGAATATTCGGGGTCACCAATATAGCGATGGCTAAATAGTCGCTATTTTATTTCTTATATTCGAATACTTGGAGATTACTTTTATTTCGATTTGATTAAAAATATCATACAGAAAACGTGGTGTTTTCACGATCAATGCAAGTATTAAAAAAAGGGACGAAAATATTTCAGTGTTGTACCGTGCAGCGTTATTTGCATTTCTTTTTATTATCGGACAGTGCTGCCACATATACTATATCATGCTGTATATGGTTTGCGCTCGAAGAAACAAACCCCAACTGTTATTGAAAATTCCACGTGGAACAATTTCTTTGCAGCAAAGATAAAATGCTTTTTCATACTTTGTAAGTGCGATAGGATTTTTAAAATAATATCATATTTAACAGAATGATTGATGTCTTTATTATTTAATGGGAAATTTTTTTTTTCGCTCATGAGTTTCTTTTTTTTTTATACATAAATATTTTATGCACCTTTTTATTTAACATTTTCAATGTGCTTATTGGGGAATAAATACATGTGTATGTATATTCATGCCTTGTTGTTGTATTTGTAAGAGATTACATTTAATTACTTGCTTGTGATAAGATAATACAAAATAATGAACTCCTAGAATAATAATAATAATAGTAATAAACTACATAAATAAAATTCCTGGTTGATAAGATTTGGAATGTGAACAGCTTAAAAGAAAAAAAAAATTATTTTTGATTTGCCCCAACTACTCCGGGCAAAACTTTGGCCCGGAAGAAGATTTTTATAGATTTTTATAGATTTTTTTTTTTTTTTTTTTATAAATGAAACCGATTTATTTTCTAGAGATCATAATACATTTCTCTGATAATGATTCAAATTAAAAAATAATAAATTGCTTGCAAGCAAAAAATGTGATTGTGACTTTACTGGATTTGTTCTATTCATAAGAATATACCGTCATTTTCACCAACTCACTCCACTTCGCTCGCTTGCACAAAAACAGCAAATAAAAAAAAATAAAAATATAAAAATTTCTTATTGTAGTATCCCTACACAACGGGACCTTCTAGGACCCAACTGGGTCAGTCTTACGACTGCCAGCCCGTAAAACATTTAAACTTACAAATTTTCGTTTCGTTTATTAAAGCCAAAATTTTGCAAAAAAAAAAAAAAATTAAATTGGAAAAAGGTTCAAGTGTTTGATTTACAAATTTTGCTTTATATACTACACCTTCCTTTGATATCACGAGCACATTTTTCTGTGCACCAACCGTTCAGTCTGCACGAATCACTGCTTATCAATTTTAGTTTTTGAAATATTTAGTAATTCAGCAGCTCTACAGTGTCCCGTCATTAGTCCAGTATATAGTCAAATATAACTTCTGTCGAGGTTCGTTTGTTTGGGAAATTTGGCAAAGCCCATTTAAATACATTTACTAATTCCTTTCGGTTTATTAAATAAATGTTTGCATGCAATTAAATCCAAAAATGTTTCAAGTGTTTCTTAAAATTTTGATCATGTTTGCATTTTTAGAATTTTTATTGGTGATTAGTTCTATATCAAGTGTTCACACGGTTGTCGCATCAGGGTTGTATTTGATTGGGACAAATAGGAAGAACATTCGTTTTAGTTGCCGCATGAGCCAATAAATTGTGCTATCACATGATTGGCACACAAAATATAACAAAAATTGGTGTATTGCGGCAATCGTATGATCCTACCTTTACTCTTACCTTTCCTTTGATATTACGAGTACCTTCAAACGTGCACGCATCTATATGTACATACATACATATGTATGCAGTATGTATGTATGAGCACACGAAAAAAAAATTCCATTAAAAAAATGAATGAAGTCGTATCATATAAAGTAATAAATCTAAGTACTTCTTATCTTATCGGCCGCCTATTTTCTTTGTACATGTGTAGAAATTTAAATAGTTAACAAATATGAAATTGCATTTAGTAGTGAAAAATACATACATACATACATGTATGTATTAGTAAAAAAATGTATTAGTAAAAAAAGTGTGAATGTATTAAAACTTGAAAGGCAAAACTTGATCGTGTAACCCCCAAGTAACGTAACGACGTATTTAAGTGTGAAGATAAATGTGTTTTACGTAAGCGAATTGGACCACATGGAAAAGGAAGCCAAGAATGTGTTCTATTTAGTGGTATAAGTGCCATTTCTCAATTGTATTTGAGAATTTAAAAAAAATTTTTTTTTTAATTTTTACCAAGTGAAAAATCAATGATCTTGGCAAGCATTTGGACATACATATGTATATGGGCATATTTTTTGAGTGTAATTCAACTTAACCACATGGAAAAGGACGCCAACAATGTGGTCTATTTAGTGGTATAAGTGCCGTTTCTCAATTCTTGGCTTCCTTTTCCATGTGGTCAAAAAAATTTGCATTCCAATTTTTTGTTGTATTATTTTTTGCTTGTATAATGCATTTCATACTATTTTTGTATTTTTGAGTACTAATACACAGTATTATTACAAAGTAGTATTAAAAGTATTAATACACAGTATAACAGCTGGTCTTTAGAAAAGTAACAAATTCGAAAAAATTAATGTCACCTGGAGCATTTCGTTTAACTTTAGCGCGATCCTACTGTACATACATCCATACGTACATATATGTGTATGTGTGCAAGTATGTATGTACATAATTACTGAAAAAAAAATTTATTGAAATTCAAATCTTATCTAGCGACAAAAAAAATATCAATAAAATTGACGCTGGTCATAAATAAATCAGACACTTAGTGAACAAATTTTAGTTATTTTCATCGCCAGTAAAAACAAAAACAAACAAAATACAGAGGTGGGCAATTTATGTACATACTTACATACATACAGTTTAATACTAAAAATCCAAAATTAAAATCTCAATAAATATTTACACCGGTATTCATAAAAAATAAAACATTGTTGAAATACATTTTAGAACAAACTTTTCATATCAAATTTGTTCTAGAATGTATTTGAGCAACATTTTATTTTTTATGAATACCGGTGTTAGCTAATAAATATTAAAAAAACAGGTATGTATATAACAGTGTTGCCAGTTTAGGGGGTTTTCCCCCCCAAGATTTAAGGTTTTTTTCTTTTAGGGGTGAATTTGGGGTGTTAAATTCTTTGGGGAAAATTTAGGGGGAACAATTTATTTTTGGGGCATTATTAGGTAAAATGCAGGAGTTAGAAAATTTTTCACCTGATAAATTTGAAGACTTTAACCATTTTTAAAGTAAAATTATATGAGATTTTTTATGTTCATCTGGTAACTTCAAGTACATAATTTTGCAACTGGTAATTTTAATTATTTTTTTTGTTGTTGAGCTGAATGAATTTTTTCCTTATGGGTCATTTCTTTGAATTATTTCCGTTTCTTAAGAATTGGGAAAATTAAAATATTTAAGAATCTTTGATAAAATTGAAACTCTTTTTATGAAAATGTCAAAAGAACGTAAAGAGCGAAAGTCTTCTTCGAAACTCCTAATATTTGTGGAGAAACTTAATTTTTTCTAGATACGCAGATAACAATTTCCAGCTGCCTAAAATACATACATATGTATTTAGATCTGAAAATATGTGAATACAAATAAATCGAAAATTTATAATCAATATACATACACACGCCTGTAATAATAACATATGCTCTGCAAAATACATATAATCAGTTAATTTTTACTTTTTGTTTTAATTGGGGAAAGTTCAATAATTTTATGCATTTTCAATGCATTAATGTTGGTGATTCGCAAACTAAAGCAGAATGTTCACCAAAATTTTTTTTGGGGATTTTGTAGAAAAACATTGAATTTTAGGGGGTTTTAAAATTTTTTCGGGGGAGAAGAATTATATTGACCTGGTATATAATATATAAATTAAAATATTGGTGGTCATGCCAGAAAACGTGGTAGTGAAGTGAATGTATATGTATGTACATAAAAAACAAGAACAACATTTCAAGAGTGCCGATTAAATTGTTTTTGTCGCTCATACCTACTAAATTTACCGTTTACAAGTGAGAGTGGAGATACGCGTGATCAATTGTCTCCTTGATTTTATTCTTGCAAAGTATGGAAAACACAAACAATTTCTCCTGGTTTGTGTTTTTGTTTGCCCAGCAAAGTTTCACTCTTCCGTTGCGTTTTTCTGAATGGCCACCATTAGATTTTCAAGCTCGCTAAAAGAATTTTCGTTCATAGTTCTAATGAATTTATTTCATTAATCCCATGAAAATGTTTAGTACGGCAATGAACTTTCACAGCGCAAATGAATGAATTAAAAATTAAAAAAAAAAAAATTAAAAACTGTTGTTTAGTTTTCATAATTTCGTTAAAAAATATTATTGGATTTATGAAAAAATGCAGTTTTCAATTCTCAGTTCATTTGTAAAACAAAAATTTTGTATAAATGGTAACATATTTTAACATTTTGCAAAGTTTTTAAAGTCTACTGCGACCAACGCCCAAAAAGTAGCATCCAAAATGAAACGTGTTGGAATATACGAAGTCGTTCGAATGCAACCCTTTTGTCTTTGTATTTTGACGTTTACACTAATTGCATTTATTTATCGCATTCTCTTTTGTTTTACATAGAACTTGAAATTGTAACGTATTCTTTATTCCTTTTTGATTTAATTACGGTATTCAAAGGGTCGTCCTAAAGTCAGAAGTCTTAAAATAATAGCACGAAAATATATGACTGCTGTGAGCAACCTGTCATAAAGTAGTGTGCCATATCAAATATGAATCAGCTGTTAAAGAAAAGGAAAGCAATTTAAATATTTTTGTCAAAATGCCAAAAATAAGTGAAAAAACTAAAATAATAGCCAGTTTGTGCGATAATTATCTATTAGATGTTTTGATAGCTGATTCAAGTAAATTTCAAATGAAATATACTCATATTTACGAACAAATATACATTTTAATGCATTTATTTCTTAGGTGACGCTGTGATACTGTTAACTTATGACGAATCACTAAACACAGTCGATGAAGTCCTATTAATTTATGACTATATTTGTTTGCGGCACAACAACAATTTTTTTAAACTACAGTCAAAGCCCGGTATAGCGAATACTCAGTTTAACGAATATCCGATATAACGAATGGCGAAATTTTTACATTAACTGCCTTATATAGCGAATGGCAAAAAAAAAAGAATCTCGATTTAACGAATGACAAAACAAAATACATTTGAAACTCGTTACAAAATCGTAAGACTGTGGGTGTTTTTGGCTTCTTTGCTTTGTATTGAAAGAACGCGTGTGATGCGTTGCTTTTTTCCTTAAAATTTCAGTAGTTTTGGTAGGTTCATTGTGAAAACGATATGTCGATTTCTTAAGAAATTAATAATATGAATGAAATGTAATAATAAACCTACACATGTTAACAGCATCCAAATATAAGTAAATATGTATGTAGATGCACCTATGTACATTTATGATTTTTAATGAATTTTCATATTAGAAATTAAACAAATCTTAAATAAACATCAAAATATCAATTGAAGTTTTAAGTTATTAATACAATTAAATTTTGATGTTTTTAAAACTGCGGACCACCGTCTTTTATAAAATTTTAAGATAAAAAATTATTGTTCGATATAACGAATATCTCGGTATAACGAAAGGTCTGAACATTATATCATTCGTTAAACCGGGATTTTACTGTATCATAAAATGTTACTACTTTCTGACATTATGACACAATATGAGACCGTTTGAATACCGTAAATGTATACTAGACAGTCATATGTACTTGAACTCGACTGAAGAATAGACGCTTTAGAATAAAAACCATAAACCTTTGTATTTAACAACAAGACGGCCTTTTTTTTTTTTTTTTTTTTTTTTTTTTTTTTTTTTTTTTTTTTTTTTTTTTTTTTTTTTTTTTGGGAATATTAATTATTAAGATTATTAAGATTATCCGTAACCTTGATAATCTACGTCATAAAAACTGCGTTCTGTTTTCATTAGATCAGTGAACGAATTCCTATATTGAATGAATCGTTTGATTTACTTAATCATTTATGGTTATTAAACCAATGAAATACTTCATTAGCTTAATGCTTAAAATTCATATATTTAATGAAACGATCATTAAACTAAATTTTAATAACTTGAAAAATTCATTGATTCAATGAAGCCCAACATTGGTTGGAAAATAATGAATTTTTCCATTAAAATAGTGCCAGAATTCATTGGATTTATGAACAAAATTCTTTTATTAAACATTTTCAGCTCTTGATTCGGTGAAAATAAAAGCTTGATAAATTAGCTGCAAAATATGTATGTATGTATGTACATGTATGTATGTACTTTTTATATTTTGGCAATACTTCATTTCGTTTTAAAAATACGCCTGTGAATTTTGGTCATAACAGTTGAAAATGAACTCTACAATCTCTGGCACGTGGAAGAGCAAACAAGCAGAATGGTAGGTTTAAAATGAGAGGAGATGCCGCCACTCTTTCATGTTTTTTGTTTCTGAGAATTTTACGATTGGAGGAATCACTTTGCGAGAAAAACAGTTTCATTGAACAAGGAATTTGGTGAAAATATTCATACTGGACTGAATATGAATAATTCAATTTCAAAGAAATCTTAATAAAGAATGTGTTTCTTAAAACACATTTTTTTTTTCAAATAAATTTTTATTTATACCTGCCTACCGGCAATCATAAAAGAAAACCGTCTATTTGTAATTATAAATTTAGAAGAATATTTTGTTACCAAAAAAAAAAAAAAAAAAAATTATTTATATATTCATTTAGTTTTTTCTTAATTTAAGCATACATTATAATTTCCGTTACACACAAATAAATTTCTTTCAAGTTATTTTTAATATGTATCTCTAACGAAAATAAGTACATACACACCTACGTGTATACATATATTGATTGTTACACACACACACACGCACACATTTTGACAAAATCATTTATGTATGTACATACATATGTATGTATTTTTAAAATATGTCAGTTTCATTTCATTATGTTGAAATTGGCAACAATTCAAAGAAAGAAAAAAAAACACTACTAAATAAAAATAATATGAAAGAAAAGCAACAAAATACGTGAAAAAAAAGTTTCCTTTTTCTTATGAAAATAGCTACATAAGTTACATGCTTATTTTTATTTTTTTTATTGTTTTATGTTGCCAAAAAACATTAAACTAGACTCAGCAGCAGAAAAATAAATTAACTTGCACTAATCTTGATTTTGTAATTTCACAAATGTGTTTACTCAAGAAAATACATATGATGTGTGCACAATGTACTACTACTCACGCGTACAGTGTGTGCCAGAATTAAAAACTCACATTGATTATACAGGGTTTTTCAATAAGAGCGCTACAAAAGTTTTTTTTTGTTTTTAAATAAAACAAAAATGGTTTTGGATATTAATGAAATTCTTTATTCCTGTAAAAGCACGTTTGATGCCATTTTGTATGGAACACGATTTCTTTTGCATGGCCAAACACGGGCACGCTTGCACAAGTCCAGACGCTGAACCCAATTTTCGACGGCTTTTCAAGCATAAATTGGCCGATAATGCTACAATTTCACGTTCGATATTCATTCGCAGTTCATCAATTGTCGCTGGCTTGTTGGCGTAGACCATAGACTTGACATGGCCTCACAGCAAGTAGTCTAACGGCGTTAAATCGCACAATCGAGGTGGCCAATCGACTGGACCTGGACATTTCGTGAGATAACACGTTCTCCAAACTTGGTTTTCAATAAATTGATTGTGACATTCGCTGTGTGACTTGTGGTGCCGTTCTGTTGGACTCACATGTCCTCCAAATCCATATCATCCAATGGGGGCCAAAAAATATTCGGTTATCTTTGAACGGCAGCGATTTCCCTTCACAGTAACATGTCGGCCATGATCATCATGGAAGAAGTACGGCCCAATGACGCCGCCGTACCATAAACCGCATCTAACCGTAATTTTTTCGGGATGCAATGATGACTCATGGCGAACGTGTGGATTGTTGCCTGACCAATAGCGCATATTATGTTTATTGACGAAGCAATTCAGGCACAAATGAGCCTCATCGCTGAAGATGATTTTTCAATGAAAATCCGTATAATTTTCAAGTTTTTGCTCAGCCCAATTCACGAACATATGACGCTTCTGGTGATCAAGCGGCTTCAGTTCTTGCGTCAATTTGATCCTGTAAAGATGTAGGCCAAGATCTTTTCGCAAAATTCGCCACAACGACGTCACAGAGATGCCCAACGCTTCAGAACGACGTATGTGAGAGACACATTTGGACTGCTTTCTTCAACTGAAGCCTCAGCGGCAGCAATATTCTCGACACTACGGGTGCTTTTTTGTCTCACTGGTGCAGGAACATTTTGTATTGTGCCTGCGAATTCAAATTTTTCCGCTAGTAGCTCAATTGTTGATCTGCTAGCACGATTATGACGATCATAAATTGGATGTAGCCCTATTAACATTGAGGCCACTGACTCCGAATAACGGTAGTAAATTTTAATAATATCGACTCGTTGTGGGCTCGTATATCTTTGCATCATAAAATGGCAAACCTTACTGAAGAGAGATGTCAAAAGAGCAGCAAGAAATATGGCGTCGTCTGCTGTCTCTCTCTCTCTCTCTCTCTCTCTTTCTCTCTGTTGCTGTACTTTTGTAGCGTCCTTGTTGAAAAACCCGTTAATTTATTAATTTGAACTTTATGGTCAAACCATATGGTTTAGAATTGTTAATGGCTTGAGTTCGGTTTTTACTTCCTCAAAAAAGATTTTTTTTTGTTTTTGTGATAAAATTGAAGTGATCTACCTTTTTAAAGAACACAAGAAAATTGAAAACTTATTATTACTGGCTGGGGTACCTACCATCGCTGTTTCCCTTCCACCACAATGATCATCAGCAAATTGCTTTGAGACAGATCATGATTAATTGAATACAGGGGCCAAATGGTCGCATTCGATATCGAACGAATTCCGTCACTTATGCTGTGTGTTTGTTGTTTATTTTGCTTTTGTTTTACATTATTTTTGCTTGATAGTTCATTCGATATCGAATGTGTGGACTTAGCCCCAGTTTTTAAGCACCACTCGGCTTTACTTCGCTGTTGCTTTTTATTTCGTTGAGAGTACTGTTTTTGGCTTGAACCTGATTATTTTCAAAGTGAAGCAAAAAAAAAAAAAAGAACTGTTTTAATGTGTTACTTGTGTCATGTAATGATTAAATGTCATGATTCAACTAAAGAAACCAATCTAACAACGATATTTTTTCTGTTTGTAACCCATATGATATTCAAGACAAGTTTGTGCCTTTGTTGCTGTCGCTCACTGTAGCGGCATAAAATTAACCTAATTGTTCTTTCAGTTTCAGTGAGGAAATTTGTTCAAAACAAATCCTGTTATGTATTGAAAATACGAGTCAAAAAAAAAAAAAAAAAAAAAAAAAAAAAAAAAAAAAAAAACTGGCCTCTTCAAACAGCTAAAATTCTTATTAATTTTATCAGTTCACTGAGCAATCGTACCACTTCAAAGTGGTTTAGTTTTGCTGATTTTTCATAGTTATTGTGTTTTTAGGGTTCCGCATGCTTTGCCAGAACAACAAATAAAATAATCACTATATTATTATTTTACTAGTATTATTTTTATTAATTACGTGTATTAACACGTAATTAATAAAAATAATTATTAAACATTAATGTCCAACAAATCAACGCAAGTTCATTTTCGAGTTTGGTTTAATTTAGATTTCAACGAGTAAATATTTAAAACAAACAGTGATGTGTGTGAAGATAAATATGCCGAGTTAAATATGTTTGACGTAACGAAATAACGTAACGACATATTTAAGTGTGAAGATAACCATGTTTTTCGTAAGCGACCATTGTACCAACATTTTTATCTGTGTAAATAAAAATTTCCATTAATATATATACATATATATATAAGTAACTTATTATATAACAAAAGAATATTTAAAAATATTAATAAAAACCTTCAAAATTTTAAAATTGAGAAGATCACAAAAAAGTTTTTAAACAACGACACCGTGAAAAATCGTGATCTCTAAAAGAATTTGATTATATATGGGGACATGTTTTGAGTGTAACTCAACCGAACCTCATGGAAAAGGAAGCCATGAATGTGGCCTATTTTGTGGTATAAGTGCCATTTCTCAATTGTATTTGAGAATTTTTTAAAAATTTTTTGAAATTTCGACTAAGTGAAAAATCAATGTTCTTGGAAGGAATTTCGACATATATGGGCACATTTCTTGAGTGTAGTGTAACTCAACTGGACCACATGGAAAAGGAAGCCAAGAATGTGGTTTACTTGGTGATATAAGTGCCATTTGATATAAGTGCCATTTATTAATTGTATTTGAGAATTTTTAAAACTTTTTTTTTTTTTTTTTTTTTTTTTTTTTTTTTTCAAATTTGGACTAAGTGAATTTAATCTTAGTGATCAAACTAAAAACCTTAATGTAGAACCAGCTTTTTCTTTCTGTGTACATCCGATTTTTTTTTATAAATCAAATGAGAATAAAAAAGCAATTATCGAAGCACTTTTGCAACTGTGGTTGAGGTATCTCTAAAAACTGCATTCTGAATGCAGCAGCCACTTCTTCAGTTGCTTAAAAACGTTAAACTCTCAGCTCGTTTTTTACGTACGGTAATAAAAAGAAGTCATTCGGTGCCCAGCCAGGTCTATACAGCGCCTGACTCATCAAATCTATATTGTTTTGAATGCTCAAAAATGCAGTTGTTAGATCCGATGTGTGAGAGCTCGCATTGTCGTGGACAAGAGTGGTCCGTCTTCAGTGTTTGCTTTTCCCGATTTCTTGCCAGACAACTGGCCAACATGTTGTTGTGTACCAGTCAGAATTGACCGGTCTGCTTTGTGCTTGTAGTACGGTTGCGGTTGGTCCATCGGAGAGCAAATTTTGCTCTAGGATTTTGCTCACCTTGAAACGCCCATACAGTTGACTGCTGTTTACTTTCGGTCTGATACGCGTAAATCCACGGTTTATCACCTGTCACCATGTCATAGATGAGTTTCGAAGCACTGTGATGGTATTTTTTGTGCATTTCTTGCAACCAATCGACACGAGCCTTTTTTTTTTGTTTTGAGCGTTTAACAAATTGTGTGGGATCCAACGCAAACACATTTGTTTTTGACAGTCAAATGTTTGTGCAAGATTGAATGTATGCTGGTTCCATTAATGACTCTAAGCTTGTCTCAATCTCATGATAGGTTACATGCCGATCTTGCAATATCATTTCGCGCACAGACAGCATCAATGGTGTTCGGAACAACAACTGATTTTGAACGACAAAATGTGAAAAATCTGCAAAAACTGCGTTACGTAAATAGTGAACAGCCCCTTAGCGTAATTCGGAATGGAATGAACTGCGACCGCGATTGAATTCACCACACCAAAAATTTAATTAAGTTCATCCAGGCCCTGTTGCTGAGTTCATTCACGCCGAAACTTGTAAAATATGATTGCATGAAAATGTTCACGATTTAATTCCACTTTTGGGCCGAGATGAATCTTTTTTAAGTTACAGTAAACAACACAAATAGTGCTCGTATGTCAAAACGTTCGGAGTACGTAGTCGCAAAAATGTTCAGCTCTACAATAGAACTGCAGTTGCCAGATTGCAACACTAGGCTTGCCAAATCCCGACACATAAAAGGCAACACTCGTAGGTAATTAAGCATTAATTACCTATGTAAGTATATGTCCACATATGCGCATACATATTTATGCATGTTTCTGTATGAAACTTGCCGCAGTTGCAGACCTCAGTCATAAAAATTGCAATTTCCGTAATAAATGAAAAACAAAAAAAAAAAAAAAAATTATAAAAATACTAACATTTTAAACTCGCACAAATATACAAATTTATTTAAGCATTTGTGTGTGTTTGCATCAGTGAACATTAATCATGATGATACAAACAGTAATTGACAGTTCTATAAACGCAGCTAATATTTCATTAAAAAAAATATGTAATAATAAAAAAAACATTGATAATAAACAGCCGATAACTTGTACGAATACATACTGGTCTCTGGTGGATTTACAAACGAGTCTGCCCTCTTCTGGCACATAAATATAAACTATACATACATACACACACATATATGTATGTATTTATTTATAAGTAAACTGTATTTTGTTACGGAGAAACCAGACTCAGAAAAGGTGCACACATTCACACACGTGTACACTGCACTGACTTTATCATATTTATATTATCACATTTTAGTTACACTGTTGTACTCAGATTATTAAAACGATTTTCTCTCTGTAACCGACTGTTGCTGGTGAGAGTTTAAATTGTAATTAAAAAGCAAACTTTGACTTATCTGCTTACACAAATGTACGTGGGTATGTATGTGCTTATGTGTGTATGAATGTACGCGTATGATGGATTGAGGAGAAGAGAAAAAAATAATAATAATGTGAACCATACATTCAATAAAATAAAATGTATATGTTTTTAATTTTAGTAATTTAAATTTCTTTTTAACGGTCAAGGTTGCAAATAAAAATACGTATGTATGTACACATGTATAGAAACCTACCTACCAGCGTTGCCAACTTTTAAATTTCAAAACGCACCATAAAATTGAGAAAAGCGCCTAAACTTTTTAGCGCATAACTAAACATGCTTATTCACCCCTATCATGAGTAAAATTGATTGATTGATTGATTTATTTAGCATTTCTTGTTGCTATTTAGTATAATACATATGTTTACAATTTCAGATCAAATATTAAAATTTTTCACACAAAAAATATTCAAATTTATTATTACATATTTTTTTTTTTAATTTTCTCTTGATATAATCAATAATTTTACGTTTGAATACATATAAGTTTATTTCATTTTTTATTTGTGAAAGTTTTATTCCCCTAAAATTTTCATTTCCCAAGTAGGGAAATTTGCTATCGTGAATATTATGGGAACGTTTGTTTTGCTATCGATATGTAGTGAGTGTACAATAGGGGAGAAGAAAATACATATAAATAGAAAGGAAATTTATTGAAAATCTGTGGATAAGTGATGTAAAAAGTAATTAAATTTAGGTTTTATTACTAATAAACAGAAATTTGTAGTTTAAAAGGTAAAAAAGTGAATAAATTGGAGTTTTCATGCCTGTTGAATATTTTGACAGATTCTCTGTCGGCAACAAAAAAAAAATTCATTTGGTATTCCGCCCATCGTAAAACTAAGCGCATGCTTACGTTTTTTTTTTGTAGAGGGTGTATACCAAAAAAGTGTTGAACGAGATTACGAAGTAGGAATGGCGCAATCCACTTTTTGCAAAGTGCTCTCTAAAGTGTTGGATGCTTTAGAAAAGTCTCTGTGCAGAATGGATAAAATTCCATCTATGATCTTTTTTAATAGGAGAGCCAGCACTTTTTGTTCTTCTGTAAGCGAATACCAAAATTCGGCAACCACTTCTTTAGAAACCTTCACAACTCCACATTCAAAGGGTCGGTTATTTTGCACCCTATTGAGAAGCATGTCATGGTGCACCTTATTTATTGATTTAGACTTAAAAATAGTTTTCAGCTGATTTATATATCCATTAAAATGTAGCAACTACTTGCATTTTTTTTCGAGTTCCCCAAAGAAAATAAAATGAAGAAATTGCTACAAAAAATGGGAAAAATATCTTTGAAAAATCCATTCACGATAAGGGGAAATTACGAATGGGAACACATTTTATGGGAAAAGTTTTGGGAAATGGGAAAAAATTTTAGGGGAAAAATTTTTCATGGTAGGGCTGTATAAAAATTATGTTTTACTTCTCTCTCTCTCTCTCTCTCTCTCTCTCTCTCTCTCTGTCTTTTACAGTTTGGGAGCTACGGCTAATTGCTATTTTACCTTGTATATGTAGGTACACCTGGTAGTTTGCGACTTGTTCTGGTTTTTAGCATTTGTTGTTGTAGAGCTTCTGTAAATAAATACAATGTGCGAATTTTAGCTCTCTACGTTTTACGGTTCGAAAATTATAGCTAATTGTTACTTTTCTTACTTCAACTGTCAGGCGAATTAAACTAGATGAAGTGGGGTTGCTATATCAAAATATTTTTTCTGGCAATTTTCGACTTGTTGTTTTTAGTATTTGCTGTTGTAGCGGCAATGTACAACAACATCCTGTGAAAATTTCAGCTCTCTAGCCCTCATCTTTTCGGAGAAAGGACGCTGTGACGGACGGACGGACGTAGAAGTCTCGCTAATAGGGTTCCGTTTCACTCTGATGAGTAGGGAACCCTAAAAATCAATTCTGCTAAGGCCTAAAATGAGTACGAAATTCTTGGGTGTATTTGTAAGCAGCATGTATAAATATTGAATTTTGTTTCATTTTTTAAATGTTGCGCTGGCTGAATTGGTAGAATGACTGGACTGACAGTAAGTAGTTCGGCTCCAGGCTCAAATTAAATTGTTATTAAATTAAGGCAGTAGAGCGGAATATGTCAGCTACGAATTTTGGCATTCAATGGGCTTCAGAAACATCGAATCAAGTGCGGTATCATCACATTCCAAACAAATTCCATCAATCAAATGTTCTTAAATCAAGAACGGCGTTCTTTTTGTTTTTAAGCACACATACGAGCCATATTCAATCTGATACCGGCATTGGATATGGCTAAAATCAATCCGAAACTGTGACTATTGGTTATGGCTAAAATTAAGTATTTGGCGCTTGAAAAATCCCTGCTTAAAACAGGCATAACGTATTTGATTTAAATATTGCTTCAAGAGCCAATTGAAATGTATTAATTCAGGTCCAAAAAAAAGGTTCATTTTTGGACCTGAATTAATGTATTATATTTAAGGAAATCCATATTTACCGTACTACTAACACCGCTTATGATTGATTTAAGTACATGGGGATTCAATGGTATTTTTAGTGTAGACATCCTGTATAATGGAAGAACAAAATTTGTGTCACTGAAATAAAAAAGCACTCAGCACCAACTGTAATATATGCCGCATGGCAAATTAAAAAAAAGCACTATATACGTTGCGAAAAGCACTGAGTTGACAACGCACGACGAAACACACACGCACACACACACAAATGTAGGTAAGATTGCTGGTACCATATAAATTCAATACAAACAACATTTAAAATTATTTCAAATGATTGTGAAAAAAAACCAACAACTAAACAAAAAAAAAACATCAAATATTTAAACGATACATTGACGTTTCTGTTCGACTGGTTGGCTCGCTGGCGGTCGCACTGACGGACTGGCTGGCTGATTAATTATTCTGTTTATATTTAAATTTTATTTTTTGCTTTTCAATTTACACACACACACACACACACTCATGCATATCCCGTATGCCACTTTTATAATTATTAAAGTGCTAGACAAAAAAAAAAAAAAAAAACAAAAAGCAAATAAGCTCATAAATTAGAAGAAAAAAACGGAAAAAATCTGCAAATAATCATTGAAATTTTTATTTATAATAAAATATAATTAGCGCAAAAAAAATGTTTAAACACAATTGTTCTTTGTTAAAACATTGTTTTGTTTGGTTTATATACATACATACATATGTACATATTATATGTAGATAAAAGGTTATTTTTTTTTTTTTTTTTTGGGGGGGAATAAAATCTACCATATTTACAGTTGTATTTGTGTATTCTTCGTACCAACAATGTATGAATAAGTTTTGAGAATTCATTAAAAAACATTTGGCATGTGAAGTGAAACTTACAGTTTCTTTTTTATAAAATAAAAATGCTAAGCTTATCAAATATTCGAATTTCAAAGCATTTGAGTAAAAGAATTATCAGTGGCGACATTTATTATTCATACTTTTCCAACTGATGGTTGGCAACACTGACACACACAAAATTAGGTTTGTTCTTGGTAATTCCGGGTAAAGTTCGGTAAAATGAGAGTAAAAGAAAAATACTCTCAAAAAAATAAAAATTTGCCCAATTTACCTCGAACACACAAAACCACTTTTCAAGCCCGAAACTAAGTGTCAAAATAGTATACACAAACAAAAGAGAGCGAAGTCGGTTGGTTAGTTGCGGGCTATTGGCCGCGGCGAACTGTTTTCATAACTTCTTAGTCGCCGTTGCATGCACATGTGCTTGGCGATTGGCTTATTTAATGTTCGCATTTATTAACAAAATATTTAACGTTTTCATTATCATTTTTTTTTGTTTTTGTAAAAATGCATGGACCTTATTATTTGATCATGGTAGATTTCATTTTGTATGGGTCATGATACAATTAAATATACCTTGGTATGGCCAATCTCGTCAAAGTTACCATATATTTAAGCAAATTTTTGGATTGAAATCCCAGTACTAGATTTTGTGTAGATGTAAATTGGTTATTAATCAAAGCAGTCTAGACACGTTCAAAATGCTTAACAAGCATATCGATAAATAATGTGTTCTTTACCGCCGTGGTAGCACTGTTTTGTGAAGAGGCGGCGAGACTTGTTTTACTAAGCCGCCGTCGATATTAACTTTTTTATGAACACTGTGTTGTAATTTTTAATTTTTGTAAATGATACACAGCTGATTGAATGATTTGACAGTTTTACCACATTTTGCACGGAAAAAAAGTACGGGTAAAGTTCGGTAAAGTGAGAGACACATTTTGCTCTCTCATGAGCGTTCTCATTTACCCAATTTACACAATTTTCAAGACAAAGAACACTTTTCGGGCTAGTTTGGGAACACGCGTGTTCCCTCGTGGTCCCGCGGTAAGGTACGTCGAACACACTTATTCTTAAAATAAAGTCTTGGAAAATATGAATTAGCAGGCGGTGAGTGATTTTTCGCAACTAAATGAATGTAATCTTTTTTTTTTTGGGGGGGGGGTTCCACGCGTATAGAGTGGAGAAGTGCTCCCTCCGTTTCCATTATTACTGAAACTTTGCTGTCTCTCTGTCCGTCCGTCTGTCTCTTGCAGCGCCCACTCTCTGAAATGATAAAATCTGTGTATGTAGATAGCTGAAATTCTTGACCGCTACAACAACAACAAAAACTAAAAACTACAAAAAATTGAAAATTAAAAGGTGCTCCCATACCAGAGAGAGAGAGACCATGAAAATTAGCTGTAACTTTCGAACCATGAAATAAGGAGCCTTGAAAATTCGCTCAGATTAGGTGATTTTATGAGCTCTACAACCAAAAGGGATCATGAAAACAACACAAAATAAAAAAACTAAACTAAATTAAAAACTAGAAACACCCCCTAAAAAGGTGCCCCCAAACAAGAAATTGAAATTTAGCTGTAATTTTTGCTTCTTAAGAGATACAAATTTGAAATTTTACGCTGTATAGCTGGCCTTTGCAGCATCAAATACCAAAAACAATAGAAAGTTAAAATTTAAACAGTACCTGATGCATGGGCACACCCTTTAATATGAAATTTAGTTGTATGCTTTAAATCGTAAGACATAGATAGAAATTTGAAATTTATGCAGAATATCTAGTCTATAACAAATAACAACCAAATGAAATTTATTTAATTATTTAGGGTCACCCTTTAGCTTAAACATTGGCTGCAAGTTTCTTGCAATAAGAGATAGCGAAGTGAAATTTTCCCAGGAAATGTAGTTGCCGGGCCGCTACAACCACCAACTGATAAAACCACGAAAAGTTAAAATATAAAGGGAAATCACTTAAACCATTTTTCCGGCTGTGCCACTCAGTCAGTCTCGCACTTGTCTGAATTTATTTGCATATTAAATAAAATCATTTAATAAATAAAAACTTGCCAGGGTTCGCCTCTATACTGATAAATGACATAAATATATTAATGTATTTTTATTTTATTTCCTTTTTCAGGTAAATATTGGATATTTCTTAAGTGAACATTTTAATATAAATAGTAAGTACATAGTTATAGTCCACAGATACATAAAAAAATATTATAATTATCTTATCTTGCGAAAAAACCCAGTTGTCCTCTTCTATTGTCCACAAAAGAACAAAAAAAAAAAAAAGTCATAGAGAAAGAATACGGTATGTAGACCTAAAAATATCTCTTTTAAAGAGGTCTTTTTATACCTAACAAATTTTAAATTAATTTCTGAGAGAAGACGGACAGTTTAAAAGATCAACAAAAAAAAAAAAAAAACACCAATGAGAGGGATTACTGTAGTAAAAGTTTCTACCACTGGAGAAAAATTTCTAACCTGGCAACATTGTGCACAATATGATTATTTTGCGATGCCACTGCTGATCAGCTGTTGCTGATGTTATTGTTTGCACATTTTATTGTTGCATTTACGAACGGAGAATTTCATTTCTTTTTTCTTCTAATAAATTGTAAAAAATGGAAAAATTCCTTCTGTGAATTAGACGACATAAAAAACGATAAAAATTTGTGTAACAATTAAAAAAAAAAGAGATTAAAATTTTGATTGTTTGAGCCTTAAACAACAAAGGTCGAAGAATTAGCATCAAAAATATATTAAAAGAGATTAAAGAATAAAAAACGAAATTTAATACTTTAACACTCATTCATTGCATCAGCCATTTTTATGATAAGTTTTGTGTTTTTATTTGCGCTTAATCTACGTCAGTGTTGTATTTACGAACAGATTACTGCTGCAGTGATGCCAACGTTTGCATTTTCGAACGATGTGCGCATAACATGCAGAGTTGTTATGCATTTACTTACGAAGGACAGGTCCATTGTTACCAACAACGTGTTAGTAATGTACTGAATTTTTTAGCATGAACAGCTACCACAACACAGCTCATAATTTTTGTAGCTGTCAAATCAGCAACAAGTTAAATCATATTGCACGAAATAAGCACTAATTAAAAAAAAAAAAGTTAGATGGCGGACCCGTTATATCAGATACATACATATGTATGTACCAGGTGGGCCAAAAGAAGTCATCCGATGTTGTTTGGCTTTTAGAATATCGGTTGTGGCTCGCGCAGTGCAGGCCGTTGCTGCATCCTGTTGGAACCACTTGTACTCCAGACCTAATCCGCTTAGGACTGATAACTTTTCAGCACCAACACCGCTTGATGACAATACAATATGTATGTATGTATGTATGTATGTATGTATGTATGTATGTGTATATGATTTTTGATCAGGCTCTAGCGGTTTAACAATACCAACACATTTTTCTAACACCCATAACAATGTTGCTTCTTGATTGCGTCTATCCATCTTAACAACTACCATTAAAAAATACTTGGAGAGCCGATGATGTTCTTGTCAAAAAATTACTTATGCATAATAAATATGTATGTATAGTATTTTCTTTGCTAATACCCACTTATTTTGAACAATTTTTTACAATTATATTTTCTAATCTGACATTAAATAATTTTCTGCATAATCACTGCCGTCAGTCACAATAAGCTATTGATTTTGTTGTTTTTTGCTCTCTTGCCTACACACATACAGACATATGTACATACAAACATGTAGCGTGTGATTTCTTAATGATATTTATAAATAAAATCACCTTCAACTGTCGCTTGCACTGCAACGACCTAAAAAAGAAAATACATACACACATATGTACATACATACAAAAAAAAAAAAAAAATTGCATCGTGCAACAACAATAAGAACAAAAGCTAAACGTCAGCGTCTACAAAATGCAAAATGCAAAAAAAAAACAAATAAAATCACAAACATACAAACCTTTTGTAAATAAATAATGAAAAAAAAGCTCTTAATGCTGTTTTTGTTATTGTGACAGTTTTCACTAGAATTTAAATAAATAACATGAACTCACGTTATTTGTGCTGTTTGGCAGCCATACTTTTTTTTCATAATCAATTTGTAAATAAAAAATTAAAAAAAAACAAGAAGAATAAAAAGCGAAAAGAACCTTAAGCACTGCGACAAGAACAGATACTTACTACATGCAAAAACAAAAACAAACACAACACACAAAAAAAAAGAAGAAATAACTAGAAATGATTAAAAAGAAAGTACGAAGAAAGCAAGAAAACGAAGCGAATTAAATACATGTGTATATTTATGCATGTATGTGTGTATGTATGAGTGTTCGTTTATACCCTGCAGCTAAACCGGTAACCCTACCCTGAATACCCTGATTTACTATTGACATGGTCACCAGTACTAGTGGCCTATTATAACTAATACAATGATTTTTTTCTGTTGACATTCAACATGTGCTTATCATTGCGCATCAACTACTGACGAAGGAACTAGTGACTAGGTGGTTCTAGTGCGACTATATGACAGGCCTTACAATATTTGTAACCGCTCCAGTCTCTTCAAATTTTGCCAGTTGCTTGCGTAGTTGGACGATTATGTAAACCCCCGATTATGTAAATCCCCTCTTAAAGCACGATATGTGGCAGAATCATAATTTTTTTTTTTTTTTTTTTTGTATGTTTTGATAATATTTATGGGTTGTCCATTTTCGTCAATGTCCGACTTTCAGCTGAGAAGAAAAAAATTGGTTTAACAACTTCGTTTGACAGATGTCGAATTTTTTTATTTATAATTTATATATTTTATATATTTATTTGAGCTTAAGGTTTTTTTATTAGAGAATTTGAGTATTTTTATCAATATTTCGCTATCCATCGGATAGCTTCTTCAGGACAATAATATTACAGTATTTATCGGATATAAGAAACTTGAAAAATCCACGAAAAAAGTTTCTTATAAGCGTTTCTTTCTTATATACAATTATTTTATATAAGAAACTTATTTCTTATATAAGTAGCTATGGCCATAAGATATTTGTTTCTTATATGAATATACGAGCTTTTTTACCTTTTTATGTATATACGTAGATGTATGTATGTAAATAGAAAAATAAAACAAATAAAATTTTATTTTATTAACCCCTTTAGTAAATAGATATAAAAAACTAGACAACTTCAATTTGAAAAAAAAAATTATATGTAGTAAATACATGTACATACATAATTCATTTTGTACTATTTATTTATTTATTTATTTACGAGGCAAGAAACAAAAACTTCTCATGAGCACTAAAAGTAAAAACGTTGTTGTTGTTGTAAAACTGTCAGAAAACAGAGTTGTCCATGCAAACTACATAAATTCAGTGTTGCCCTTGAAAGTTTCTTATATAAATTCTTTTTCTATATATACATTTTGTGGTTTTGGTGTTCAAGAAAAATGTTCGTTTATCAGTTTTTTTCTTATAAGCGTTTTTCTTATATGAAACTTTTTTTGTTAGAAAAAAACACTAAAAAGATATGGTGTTTTTGCAAATGTTTCTTATAAGCGTTTTGTTCTTATATGAGATGTTCTTATATCCGATAAATACTGTATTATTATTCTCTAATAAAAAGACCTTAAGCTCAAATAAATATATAAAATATCAGAAAAAGAACTGAGTCAAAATAACTAAATATTAAATTTATAGTTATAATTTTTTATTTGATCTTTTTAATTTTTGAAAAAAACTAATTTATACAGCTTCAGATCGTTTTTTTTATGTATAAGTATAAACAATATTTTATTAACAATGTTATTCAATATTTCGCTAACAGTTTGTTAGCATCTTCAGAATAATATTTGTAAATTTGCATAGAAATTATTTTTCATAACATAATTGTTAACAAAAAACAAACAAATGATAAAATCTAAACATATGCATCATCATTTTAATAAACTAATTAGAAGCAAATTTGAGATACATACATATGTACAGACAAATGGACATGCATAGACATGCTTATGTGTATATGTAAGTATACATTGTATCCCAATTGGCCAATGATTTTGGGCATAAAAAAAGACTCATATATCATAGCAGTTATTTGTATAATTTTCCAAATGAACTGAAATGTCTTTCCATCCATGGCAGTGTAGTAGTGATGAGATTTTTTTTTATTTATGAGAACAACTGGGTTCAATCTTAAATACCTAGAATAGAATAAGTCAGGTGGTTCACGTGTGTGAACAGTGTCAAGCAAGCACCGTGATCGAAGGAACTGAGCCACGTATGCTGTATGCTGTATGTTTTTTGTTTATTTTGTTTTACATTATTTTCACTCGATACTTCATACGATAACGAATGCTGTGATTCGTCCTTAGATTTTTGACTAAACGAAACATATGTAGTATCTCAACCGGGGAAAATAAACTATATTATAAGAGAGTTATGTACATACATATTTCTATCAAATCAAAAGAAGAACTACACATGTTTAGTTTTATGTTTTCGGTCTCCTGCGCAGTTGCTCAATTTCTTTAAGATTTTTGTATACCATTGTCACAGACCACTTTTAAGAATCAAACTACGGTTCTGCTGAATTAAGTTAAAATAAAAAAAAAATTAAATGGTTTTATTTACTTCAATACAAATACAATACAAGTTACATATAAGTATGAATTTTAATGAAAATAACAAGCGATTAAAAAAACACGTCCACAAACCAGTCTTCTGCCCGTTCAAGTATGAATCATCTTCAACATCGTTGTCTGTTGTGGTGTGTATAAAAAAATATTAAGTTGCTTGTAGACTTACAGAGGTGTATTTTAGGGATGGTTCGCTGACACCATTATTAACTTTTAAAAAAGCTTCTTCGAAACTTTTTGAAATTTTGTCGATGACGTAAAACAGGCCTACCTAAATTAGCGCATCAAGCGTATTTGTGCTGTCTAAGGCTTCCATTTTGTATGGAAATGCCTGGTTTAGACACCACTGATTTAGATTGGACTCTAAAGGTCGCATTAGTAGTGGTGCGTACTGGCTGTCTCCACCATAAACTGCTGTTCGCCAGTTGGCTGCATTTAATGGCGCTTAAAGCCAATATGATTAAATAAACAATTATTATTAATAATAACATAAATTTGTTCAATATACATACACAGTGAGCTTCGTGCGCACAAATTGTATAAAATTCATAAAAGAAAATCAGAGTACAATGAAAATGAAATTAAAATTAAATTAAACGACGGAATCACGCGTCTTTGCTCATTTTGATGGCTGCCTGTTTCAGCTACAATTCTTTTATTTATTTTTTTTTTTCAAGTCTATTGACATTATTTCTCTTTATTAGAGAACGACCAAAAACTAAACAGACTTAAATTGCTTCTTGTGATTATTTTCTTGTTTTCTTGTGTTTGTGCTCGAATCTTGCTGATGCTTTTATTGCAGAAAAATAATATTTTTAAATTATTTCTGAAAAAGCAAATTTAACAAATTGTAGCAATAGTTTATGAGCTTATGAAATGCATGGATGCTTGCTGCTTTATTTTTATTTTAGTTTATAAAAATAAATTAATTGTTATTGCATTAGATGATGTTGGCTTGAGATGTGTGTGTGTGTGTGTGTGTGTGTATGTGTGTGCTAACATACACATTATATATTAATAATAATAACGATGATAATGTGATGGTGCTCAATTGAAGTAGATTGCAGTTGAAAGCAAATTTGTGATATGTTCAGGCAGATAGACATGCATAGGCATGCACATGTGTGTATGTATACATTGGCCACAAGAAAGAGTCATATTGCAGCAACTATTTGAAAATGTTCTAAAGTAAGTGAAATTGGTTTTCATGGCAGTGTAGTGACGAAACCTTTGATCTTCTTCTTCTACACAAGTAAGAGTGCTACCTTCGGTTGGGTAGATTCTTAAATAGCTTTCACAATAAGTCAGGTTCATATGAGTACACATTTATAAATATATACATATGTATATGTATAAATATATAAATATATATGTATATGTATTAGAGAGTGATAGCAAGAGAGTGATAGAAAGAGAGAAAGATAGAAAGAGAGAGATAGAAAGGGAGAGAGAGCGAAAAAGGGAGAGAGAAAAAGGCAGAGATATAAAGAGAGAGAGAGAGAGAGAGAGAAAGAGAGATATGAAGAGACAGAAAGAAAGATGAACAGAGAGAAAGAGAGACCCTTCAGGCCACCATTTGTATATAGTGTGTGGTGCGCTGAAGAGCTAGTTTTTCCAAAAATGTTCCTAATCTTCTCCAGAAATTTTATATTTTCAAAAATAGAGTCTTTTTAAAATCCATTTTATTCGATTCCCAAGATTATTTCAGATATCACACCCACCAGGAGTCTTAGAGGACCCTTCAGGCCACCATTTGTATATAGTATGTGGTGCGCTGAAGAGCTGGTTTTTCCAAAAATTTCCTAATCTTCTCTAGAAATTTCATAGTTTAAAAAATATAGTCTATTAAGTCGTTAACAGTGCTCTGTTAACTTCAAAATTTATCTTTGCTAAAAAATTTGGTTTGTGTCCGGGGACTTGAATTCGAATTTATCTTCACACACATGAAATAAGTAGTAGAGTTTCAAAAACTTTTTTTCACAAGTTTTTTTCGAGTCTACTGACGAGTTGAGCAGCATCAACGAAATATGTCGGCGGTATATAGACGACTGAAAAAGGCAGATAACATTAATAAGTTATATTTTTTTTAGAACTAAAGTAGTACATTTCAATTGTCTCTTACAGGAAATAAATAATTAGATTCGTTTTCCTATCAGTGTTGCTTTAATATATGTAATTGAAATTGACATTTATCTTCCTGTGTAATTTTGCACCCCCACTTCAAACTACATTTGTTATATTCACACTACAAGTATTGTTGTTGTTGTTATTGTTTTCAAAAATTCAACGTTAAGAAAATTTGAGAATATCTCGTCCAAAAAATAAAACAAAAAGTTTAGTTGTTGGCAATGAAATTAGAGAAACTGTAGAAAATTACTCAGCCATGAAGGTTGCTGCAAAGAATACAAACAAAAGTGTAAGAAACAAACAAAATATGAGAATGAACTTCATCAGTTGAACAAAAAAAGTTGGAAGAATAAATTTAATTTAAATTTTTAATTTACATGTCACGATTTTCACAATTTTCAATGAGTGGGTTCCGTTCTGTTTTTTATTCGGGGAAAATTAAGACATTTTAACAATTAAATAAGTGATATTTTTGTGCCTCGACAGTAACTTGAAACCAAATTGCAAAAACAATTTAATTAATTTAAAAAAAATATTTTTTTCTTCTGGCAACACTGTATGTTTTATGCCCCACAGTATACATTTTTCAATTGATTTCGTGGGTTCCGTTCTGTTTTTTTGTCTTGGAAACAAAATTGCAAAAAAAAAAAAATAATTCAAGGAAGAATATTAAAAAAAATATTTTTTTCCTCTGGCAACACTGTGCGTATTTATACCCTCACAGAATACATGGAAGGATAACAAGAATAAATCGATTAATTAAAATGGACTAATAGCAGCATACATACATACATATGTATGTACATAGCTACATACATACATACATACATACATACATATGTATATAGACACAAATATAATTATATATTTTATAAGAAACAACATTCCTTGCTTAGGACTAAAAACGTATAATTTCAATAATTAATTAATGGCATTTTGACACTTTTGGGCCGGCCAGTTGTTCAAACTTGTATTTTAATCATTTTCTATATTCTGATTTTATAGGTTTTTTTTCATTACATTCCTTTTACAAAATTCACAGCAATTAACAAATAACGTGACTTCTAATATATGTAAGTACATATTTGTACCTATATTTCGAAATTCCAATGTGTCACGTCAACGGTAAAAAGATCAATTTTCGTTTGTTTTTTATTATTAGAAAAAAAAAAAGAAAATCACAGATGTATGTATGTACATATCTATATATTGTACACATACATATGTATGTACAAATATTCGTTGCTAGTCTGATGTAATACAAAACGTTATGAATAATAAAATAATATTTAAAATTTTTTTCCGTTAAATATTACAAAGTATACTCCCACTTATGGCAAAAATATATGAGCACATACTTACACACGTTTGCACATATTTTCTCTCCTTTGTTCTCCCCCACAGTTACATGTTACATTTTTCACAAATATTGCTGGTTTGTGGGAGATCTTAATGTGACTGTGTGTGTGTGTTTGTGTGCGAGTGTTCAACATGCAGTTTTATTGCAGCTTATTTTTTTTATTTTTGTGTTTTTTTTTTCAGAGAAGTAGAAAAAAGCGCTAGAAGTTAATGAATATTTGTTTGGGTATAAATCTGCGAGCGGTTTTTTTGTTTTTGTTTTTTTTTTCTCTGTAAAAAGAAATATGAGTCATTGTACTCATTTTGTTTTGACTTTGTGGCAGTCATTCAGTTGGTCTGTTTCTTTTATTTTTAATTTTAATTTATAAGGCACTTCAAACAAAGGTTTAAATCAATGTTTTGTTTTTGTTGTTTCATTCATTTTGAATGGCTTGGTTTGGTGGAACGCAAAAGGGGGTCAGAAATCAAAATATGGGCATAAACAGTGTTGCCATTTGAATTATTTTTTTTCACATTTTTTAAATTATAATTTATAGGGTTAAGGAACAATATTAAAAAAATTTGCGTTGCAAATAAAAAAAACTTCTGCACTGTACAAACAAAACTTGTCCGTATTATTATTTTGTATTAAGTTTAGCAGGCTTAAGTTGATTCTATATGATTTTTGTGATTGATATTAATTAAACATAAGACAAAGAAAACATCAAGCACCTTTAATTAATATCAATCATAAAAATAATATAGAACGAACTTAAGCCGTATAAACGTAATACAAAATAATAATATAAGAAGGAGTTCGAATAATAAAAATTTAATAATTAAGTCTTGACAGTTTTGAAAGAAAAGTATAACAAAAAACCCAGTTAAAAAAATATTTGTTAAATTCAAATGAAATGTAAGCAAATCATCCACACATAAAATAAACAATTCAACATAAACATGTTTGCCTACTTACAGTAAACACGGTTATAAAAAGAGAATGCTTAAGAATGAAAATTTGATAAATATCACCCGTGCAGACTTACTAGTAGATTTTACTTGAAATCTGACTTATTTTACTAGGGTGTAAATGGGCTATTAGTTCTGGCCTCATGGTGCGAATTTCAAATTAAATCCTTAATGGTTGCTAATAAAGACAATTGAAATTATTTATTTAAAAATTATATGTATTAGTATTTAGACCTTAAATAATCCGGCACTGATTCTCATAATCACATCATATCGTGACAATCATCACGGTCTATAATAAATTGATAGTTTTGACATCTCTGGCGACAATTATCACTTTTTGTAACTCGTAGAATACCATATAAGGGGTGCCCGTAAATAACGAGTCAAATGTATGAGATACCCCCAAGTGGTGTTGATTTTTTTGTTCCCTCATGCCAAAATCATTTGAAAAATCATTGGCACAATATCGGCAGATTTTTGTCCATCCAAATCGATTGGGCCTAATATATTTATTTATTTATTGAAAGTATTTTACAAAATAAATTTATAAAATACGACACTGGCCTAATATACATATATTTCGTCTTGAAATGTATTCATCTTGTTTATGTGTAATTCAGTTTGGAATAATAGGGCTGAAAAAAGTTCATATTCATAACAAGTTCGCCTGATCGTAGAAAGTTATTTCATTGGTACTACCTATTTGCGTTTTTTTTTTCTTTTATTTGTTTTTGGTGGGGAAGTGTATGCAATGTTTAAATACTTATTTCTTTTAACTATAATATCAAATTTTATTTTCAAATACTTTAGGACCAGATTTATTAATAAGTTGCGAAATGGCATCATGTTAAATGGAATGCTGATATCAGAACCATTGATACTAGTTTTGTGAAAATTTCATTGTAATGTAAGCACTGGTAGCACGAACCTGACGTTCACGATACCACTTTTTCCTTTCATGGAGAATGAACATTTTATGGGGACAAAAATTTCCCATTTTTGTAGCAACATTTTTGGTGCGCTGGCAACTCGGGTCTTAAAACAACACTGGGTTGGAGACAAATTATTTTATCATTACATATTATTTTTATTTTTTGTTTTCATTAAATATCGTTTATCAAGAGTTTATTAGCTTTGGAGTGCTAAAGAGGTTGGGGAGGCTAAAAACTTTAGTTCAAGATCCATCCACACGGAAGTGACAATGATGGATTTTTTTTCTCCTTCTATTTGTAGAATGATTGTCTTTTTGCGTGTGTGTGCATGTGTGTATGTTTGTATGGGAGTATTACGCATTCGTTTATATTCTCAATACGTAAATTATGTGAATACTCGGAATACTTTTTTTATGTACATACATACATACATACTTACATATATTAATTATTTTTACTGTTTATTTGTACAACAATATCAATGTTTACATTTTTACAGCAATTGTAGGTGGGAGTAAATATTTATTTAAATAAAAATAAACATTCATGTATTATATAGACATACATTGTACATATGTATGTATGTATGTATGTAGCTTAAATTGGCAAATTCTGAAAATTGAGTTTTTTTGGGATTAACTCCAATAATCTTGCTCTTCTACGCAACATACTATTTACAATGAAATACATACATACATACATATGTGTGTTGGTATATAGTGCAACAATAAATGTCTGGATAACTGTTTAGATATTTAGGGGAAACTTTAGAATAAGGAGCCAGGCTTCGAAGGAAACGAGTTCACACTTTTTCATTTTACGGCAATTGGTACCATTATACTAAGCCGACCCGATTTTTGTAAAAAAAAAAAAAAGAAATGTGGTTGGGGACCCCCGTTAGGAACGAAGTTCCTTACGTTTTTTCTTCATCTTCGAATTTAATACAAGGTGAAATCTGTATGTTTTATTTTGTGTTGTTTTTGAAATTTTTTAAATTTTATATGCTACTTATGCAGTATTTTTTGTCAATCTGCTACTAAACGAAGAAAATTTTTCAATATTGCTGTTTTCTGTTGTGACATACTTTACTTTAGCGACATCTATCAACTGATAGTGTCCGTTTTCACAACTAATTAATATTTATTGGTAGGGGGCTAATTCTGGCAATCGCATACGAGCGAGTTTTTAGTCGAACGTGCGATTTTTTTACTTTTGGGATTCTGTCACTCGTTATCCAGCAAAAGGTATCGAAATTTGTAATGATGGCAGTCGATTACAAGCGAACGTTCGAATGCAACCATGAGAGTTTTTACTCGAACGCAAGAAGCGTTCGAGTTATCGTTTTTTTGCAATCAAAACAAAAAAAAAAATAAAAGTATACATACAGAAATATAATTTCATTTGTTTATTTATACTTGTGTTGTATGTAGAAAGAAACAAACAAAAAGATAATTTCATTTGTATGTTTTAATCCCTTAATTTTTGAATTTTTGATTGAACCTTTGTCGAAAGATGACCCTCAAAGTCCAACTGTTGCAGAACATAATCAAATGCTTCTTTTGTTAGCCGAAAACGCTTTTTAAACCTTTTTCATCACAAAAATAAATACATATGTACATACATAAATGTGTGTGAAGATAAATTCGAATTTAAGTCCCCGGACACAAACCAATTTTTTTAGCAAAGACAAATTTTGAAGTTAACAGAGCACTGTTAACGACTTAACAGACTACATTTTGGAATATATGAAATTTCTAAAAAAGATTAGGAACTTTTTGGAAAAACCAGCTCTTCAGCGCACCACACACTATATACAAATGGTGGCCTGGAGGGTCCTCTAAGACTCCTGGTATGTGTGATATCTGAAATAATCTTGGGAATCGAATAAAATGGATTTTAAAAAGACTCTATTTTTCAAAATATGAAATTTCTGGAGAAGATTAGGAACATTTTTGGAAAAACTAGCTCTTCAGCGCACCACACACTATATACAAATGGTGGCCTGAAGGGTCCTCTAAGACTCCTGGTAGGTGTGATATCTGAAATAATCTTGGGAATCGAATAAAATGGATTTTAAAAAGACTCAATTTTTGAAAATATGAAATTTCTGGAGAAGATTAGGAACATTTTTGGAAAAACTAGCTCTTCAGCGCACCACACACTATATACAAATGGTGGCCTGAAGGGTCCTCTAAGACTCCTGGTAGGTGTGATATCTGAAATAATCTTGGGAATCGAATAAAATGGATTTTAAAAAGACTCAATTTTTGAAAATATGAAATTTCTGGAGAAGATTAGGAACATTTTTGGAAAAACTAGCTCTTCAGCGCACCACACACTATATACAAATGGTGGCCTGAAGGGTCCTCTAAGACTCCTGGTGGGTGTGATATCTGAAATAATCTTGGGAATCGAATAAAATGGATTTTAAAAAGACTCTATTTTTCAAAATATGAAATTTCTGGAGAAGATTAGGAACATTTTTGGAAAAACTAGCTCTTCAGCGCACCACACACTATATACAAATGGTGGCCTGAAGGGTCCTCTAAGACTCCTGGTAGGTGTGATATCTGAAATAATCTTGGGAATCGAATAAAATGGATTTTAAAAAGACTCTATTTTTCAAAATATGAAATTTCTGGAGAAGATTAGGAACATTTTTGGAAAAACTAGCTCTTCAGCGCACCACACACTATATACAAATGGTGGCCTGAAGGGTCCTCTAAGACTCCTGGTAGGTGTGATATCTGAAATAATCTTGGGAATCGAATAAAATGGATTTTAAAAAGACTCAATTTTTGAAAATATGAAATTTCTGGAGAAGATTAGGAACATTTTTGGAAAAACTAGCTCTTCAGCGCACCACACACTATATACAAATGGTGGCCTGAAGGGTCCTCTAAGACTCCTGGTGGGTGTGATATCTGAAATAATCTTGGGAATCGAATAAAATGTATTTTAAAAAGACTCTATTTTTGAAAATATGAAATTTCTGGAGAAGATTAGGAACATTTTTGGAAAAACTAGCTCTTCAGCGCACCACACACTATATACAAATGGTGGCCTGAAGGGTCCTCTAAGACTCCTGGTAGGTGTGATATCTGAAATAATCTTGGGAATCGAATAAAATGGATTTTAAAAAGACTCAATTTTTGAAAATATGAAATTTCTGGAGAAGATTAGGAACATTTTTGGAAAAACTAGCTCTTCAGCGCACCACACACTATATACAAATGGTGGCCTGAAGGGTCCTCTAAGACTCCTGGTGGGTGTGATATCTGAAATAATCTTGGGAATCGAATAAAATGGATTTTAAAAAGACTCTATTTTTCAAAATATGAAATTTCTGGAGAAGATTAGGAACATTTTTGGAAAAACTAGCTCTTCAGCGCACCACACACTATATACAAATGGTGGCCTGAAGGGTCCTCTAAGACTCCTGGTAGGTGTGATATCTGAAATAATCTTGGGAATCGAATAAAATGGATTTTAAAAAGACTCAATTTTTGAAAATATGAAATTTCTGGAGAAGATTAGGAACATTTTTGGAAAAACTAGCTCTTCAGCGCACCACACACTATATACAAATGGTGGCCTGAAGGGTCCTCTAAGAATCCTGGTGGGTGTGATATCTGAAATAATCTTGGGAATCGAATAAAATGGATTTTAAAAAGACTCTATTTTTCAAAATATGAAATTTCTGGAGAAGATTAGGAACATTTTTGGAAAAACTAGCTCTTCAGCGCACCACACACTATATACAAATGGTGGCCTGAAGGGTCCTCTAAGACTCCTGGTAGGTGTGATATCTGAAATAATCTTGGGAATCGAATAAAATGGATTTTAAAAAGACTCTATTTTTCAAAATATGAAATTTCTGGAGAAGATTAGGAACATTTTTGGAAAAACTAGCTCTTCAGCGCACCACACACTATATACAAATGGTGGCCTGAAGGGTCCTCTAAGACTCCTGGTAGGTGTGATATCTGAAATAATCTTGGGAATCGAATAAAATGGATTTTAAAAAGACTCTATTTTTCAAAATATGAAATTTCTGGAGAAGATTAGGAACATTTTTGGAAAAACTAGCTCTTCAGCGCACCACACACTATATACAAATGGTGGCCTGAAGGGTCCTCTAAGACTCCTGGTAGGTGTGATATCTGAAATAATCTTGGGAATCGAATAAAATGGATTTTAAAAAGACTCAATTTTTGAAAATATGAAATTTCTGGAGAAGATTAGGAACATTTTTGGAAAAACTAGCTCTTCAGCGCACCACACACTATATACAAATGGTGGCCTGAAGGGTCCTCTAAGACTCCTGGTGGGTGTGATATCTGAAATAATCTTGGGAATCGAATAAAATGTATTTTAAAAAGACTCTATTTTTGAAAATATGAAATTTCTGGAGAAGATTAGGAACATTTTTGGAAAAACTAGCTCTTCAGCGCACCACACACTATATACAAATGGTGGCCTGAAGGGTCCTCTAAGACTCCTGGTGGGTGTGATATCTGAAATAATCTTGGGAATCGAATAAAATGTATTTTAAAAAGACTCTATTTTTGAAAATATGAAATTTCTGGAGAAGATTAGGAACATTTTTGGAAAAACTAGCTCTTCAGCGCACCACACACTATATACAAATGGTGGCCTGAAGGGTCCTCTAAGACTCCTGGTAGGTGTGATATCTGAAATAATCTTGGGAATCGAATAAAATGGATTTTAAAAAGACTCAATTTTTGAAAATATGAAATTTCTGGAGAAGATTAGGAACATTTTTGGAAAAACTAGCTCTTCAGCGCACCACACACTATATACAAATGGTGGCCTGAAGGGTCCTCTAAGACTCCTGGTGGGTGTGATATCTGAAATAATCTTGGGAATCGAATAAAATGGATTTTAAAAAGACTCTATTTTTGAAAATATGAAATTTCTGGAGAAGATTAGGAACATTTTTGGAAAAACTAGCTCTTCAGCGCACCACACACTATATACAAATGGTGGCCTGAACGGTCCTCTAAGACTCCTGGTAGGTGTGATATCTGAAATAATCTTGGGAATCGAATAAAATGGATTTTAAAAAGACTCTATTTTTGAAAATATGAAATTTCTGGAGAAGATTAGGAACATTTTTGGAAAAACTAGCTCTTCAGCGCACCACACACTATATACAAATGGTGGCCTGAAGGGTCCTCTAAGACTCCTGGTATGTGTGATATCTAAATAATCTTGGGAATCGAATAAAATGGATTTTAAAAAGATTAGTCTTAGAGGACCCTTCAGGCCACCATTTGTATATAGTGTGTGGTGCGCTGAAGAGCTAGTTTTTCCAAAAATGTTCCTAATCTTCTCCAGAAATTTCATATTTTCAAAAATTGAGTCCTAATCTTCTCCAGAAATTTCATATTTTCAAAAATTGAGTCTTTTTAAAATCCATTTTATTCGATTCCCAAGATTATTTCAGATATCACACCTACCAGGAGTCTTAGAGGACCCTTCAGGCCACCATTTGTATATAGTGTGTGGTGCGCTGAAGAGCTAGTTTTTCCAAAAATGTTCCTAATCTTCTCCAGAAATTTCATATTTTGAAAAATAGAGTCTTTTTAAAATCCATTTTATTCGATTCCCAAGATTATTTCAGATATCACACCCACCAGGAGTCTTAGAGGACCCTTCAGGCCACCATTTGTATATAGTGTGTGGTGCGCTGAAGAGCTAGTTTTTCCAAAAATGTTCCTAATCTTCTCCAGAAATTTCATATTTTCAAAAATTGAGTCTTTTTAAAATCCATTTTATTCGATTCCCAAGATTATTTCAGATATCACACCTACCAGGAGTCTTAGAGGACCCTTCAGGCCACCATTTGTATATAGTGTGTGGTGCGCTGAAGAGCTAGTTTTTCCAAAAATGTTCCTAATCTTCTCCAGAAATTTCATATTTTCAAAAATAGAGTCTTTTTAAAATACATTTTATTCGATTCCCAAGATTATTTCAGATATCACACCCACCAGGAGTCTTAGAGGACCCTTCAGGCCACCATTTGTATATAGTGTGTGGTGCGCTGAAGAGCTAGTTTTTCCAAAAATGTTCCTAATCTTCTCCAGAAATTTCATATTTTCAAAAATTGAGTCTTTTTAAAATCCATTTTATTCGATTCCCAAGATTATTTCAGATATCACACCTACCAGGAGTCTTAGAGGACCCTTCAGGCCACCATTTGTATATAGTGTGTGGTGCGCTGAAGAGCTAGTTTTTCCAAAAATGTTCCTAATCTTCTCCAGAAATTTCATATTTTCAAAAATAGAGTCTTTTTAAAATACATTTTATTCGATTCCCAAGATTATTTCAGATATCACACCCACCAGGAGTCTTAGAGGACCCTTCAGGCCACCATTTGTATATAGTGTGTGGTGCGCTGAAGAGCTAGTTTTTCCAAAAATGTTCCTAATCTTCTCCAGAAATTTCATATTTTGAAAAATAGAGTCTTTTTAAAATCCATTTTATTCGATTCCCAAGATTATTTCAGATATCACACCCACCAGGAGTCTTAGAGGACCCTTCAGGCCACCATTTGTATATAGTGTGTGGTGCGCTGAAGAGCTAGTTTTTCCAAAAATGTTCCTAATCTTCTCCAGAAATTTCATATTTTCAAAAATAGAGTCTTTTTAAAATCCATTTTATTCGATTCCCAAGATTATTTCAGATATCACACCTACCAGGAGTCTTAGAGGACCCTTCAGGCCACCATTTGTATATAGTGTGTGGTGCGCTGAAGAGCTAGTTTTTCCAAAAATGTTCCTAATCTTCTCCAGAAATTTCATATTTTGAAAAATAGAGTCTTTTTAAAATCCATTTTATTCGATTCCCAAGATTATTTCAGATATCACACCCACCAGGAGTCTTAGAGGACCCTTCAGGCCACCATTTGTATATAGTGTGTGGTGCGCTGAAGAGCTAGTTTTTCCAAAAATGTTCCTAATCTTCTCCAGAAATTTCATATTTTCAAAAATTGAGTCTTTTTAAAATCCATTTTATTCGATTCCCAAGATTATTTCAGATATCACACCTACCAGGAGTCTTAGAGGACCCTTCAGGCCACCATTTGTATATAGTGTGTGGTGCGCTGAAGAGCTAGTTTTTCCAAAAATGTTCCTAATCTTCTCCAGAAATTTCATATTTTGAAAAATAGAGTCTTTTTAAAATCCATTTTATTCGATTCCCAAGATTATTTCAGATATCACACCTACCAGGAGTCTTAGAGGACCCTTCAGGCCACCATTTGTATATAGTGTGTGGTGCGCTGAAGAGCTAGTTTTTCCAAAAATGTTCCTAATCTTCTCCAGAAATTTCATATTTTGAAAAATAGAGTCTTTTTAAAATCCATTTTATTCGATTCCCAAGATTATTTCAGATATCACACCCACCAGGAGTCTTAGAGGACCCTTCAGGCCACCATTTGTATATAGTGTGTGGTGCGCTGAAGAGCTAGTTTTTCCAAAAATGTTCCTAATCTTCTCCAGAAATTTCATATTTTCAAAAATAGAGTCTTTTTAAAATACATTTTATTCGATTCCCAAGATTATTTCAGATATCACACCCACCAGGAGTCTTAGAGGACCCTTCAGGCCACCATTTGTATATAGTGTGTGGTGCGCTGAAGAGCTAGTTTTTCCAAAAATGTTCCTAATCTTCTCCAGAAATTTCATATTTTGAAAAATAGAGTCTTTTTAAAATCCATTTTATTCGATTCCCAAGATTATTTCAGATATCACACCCACCAGGAGTCTTAGAGGACCCTTCAGGCCACCATTTGTATATAGTGTGTGGTGCGCTGAAGAGCTAGTTTTTCCAAAAATGTTCCTAATCTTCTCCAGAAATTTCATATTTTCAAAAATAGAGTCTTTTTAAAATCCATTTTATTCGATTCCCAAGATTATTTCAGATATCACACCTACCAGGAGTCTTAGAGGACCCTTCAGGCCACCATTTGTATATAGTGTGTGGTGCGCTGAAGAGCTAGTTTTTCCAAAAATGTTCCTAATCTTCTCCAGAAATTTCATATTTTGAAAAATAGAGTCTTTTTAAAATCCATTTTATTCGATTCCCAAGATTATTTCAGATATCACACCCACCAGGAGTCTTAGAGGACCCTTCAGGCCACCATTTGTATATAGTGTGTGGTGCGCTGAAGAGCTAGTTTATCCAAAAATGTTCCTAATCTTCTCCAGAAATTTCATATTTTCAAAAATAGAGTCTTTTTAAAATACATTTTATTCGATTCCCAAGATTATTTCAGATATCACACCCACCAGGAGTCTTAGAGGACCCTTCAGGCCACCATTTGTATATAGTGTGTGGTGCGCTGAAGAGCTAGTTTTTCCAAAAATGTTCCTAATCTTCTCCAGAAATTTCATATTTTCAAAAATTGAGTCTTTTTAAAATCCATTTTATTCGATTCCCAAGATTATTTCAGATATCACACCTACCAGGAGTCTTAGAGGACCCTTCAGGCCACCATTTGTATATAGTGTGTGGTGCGCTGAAGAGCTAGTTTTTCCAAAAATGTTCCTAATCTTCTCCAGAAATTTCATATTTTCAAAAATTGAGTCTTTTTAAAATCCATTTTATTCGATTCCCAAGATTATTTCAGATATCACACCCACCAGGAGTCTTAGAGGACCCTTCAGGCCACCATTTGTATATAGTGTGTGGTGCGCTGAAGAGCTAGTTTTTCCAAAAATGTTCCTAATCTTCTCCAGAAATTTCATATTTTGAAAAATAGAGTCTTTTTAAAATCCATTTTATTCGATTCCCAAGATTATTTCAGATATCACACCCACCAGGAGTCTTAGAGGACCCTTCAGGCCACCATTTGTATATAGTGTGTGGTGCGCTGAAGAGCTAGTTTTTCCAAAAATGTTCCTAATCTTCTCCAGAAATTTCATATTTTCAAAAATTGAGTCTTTTTAAAATCCATTTTATTCGATTCCCAAGATTATTTCAGATATCACACCTACCAGGAGTCTTAGAGGACCCTTCAGGCCACCATTTGTATATAGTGTGTGGTGCGCTGAAGAGCTAGTTTTTCCAAAAATGTTCCTAATCTTCTCCAGAAATTTCATATTTTCAAAAATAGAGTCTTTTTAAAATACATTTTATTCGATTCCCAAGATTATTTCAGATATCACACCCACCAGGAGTCTTAGAGGACCCTTCAGGCCACCATTTGTATATAGTGTGTGGTGCGCTGAAGAGCTAGTTTTTCCAAAAATGTTCCTAATCTTCTCCAGAAATTTCATATTTTCAAAAATTGAGTCTTTTTAAAATCCATTTTATTCGATTCCCAAGATTATTTCAGATATCACACCTACCAGGAGTCTTAGAGGACCCTTCAGGCCACCATTTGTATATAGTGTGTGGTGCGCTGAAGAGCTAGTTTTTCCAAAAATGTTCCTAATCTTCTCCAGAAATTTCATATTTTCAAAAATTGAGTCTTTTTAAAATCCATTTTATTCGATTCCCAAGATTATTTCAGATATCACACCTACCAGGAGTCTTAGAGGACCCTTCAGGCCACCATTTGTATATAGTGTGTGGTGCGCTGAAGAGCTAGTTTTTCCAAAAATGTTCCTAATCTTCTCCAGAAATTTCATATTTTCAAAAATTGAGTCTTTTTAAAATCCATTTTATTCGATTCCCAAGATTATTTCAGATATCACACCTACCAGGAGTCTTAGAGGACCCTTCAGGCCACCATTTGTATATAGTGTGTGGTGCGCTGAAGAGCTAGTTTTTCCAAAAATGTTCCTAATCTTCTCCAGAAATTTCATATTTTCAAAAATTGAGTCTTTTTAAAATCCATTTTATTCGATTCCCAAGATTATTTCAGATATCACACCTACCAGGAGTCTTAGAGGACCCTTCAGGCCACCATTTGTATATAGTGTGTGGTGCGCTGAAGAGCTAGTTTTTCCAAAAATGTTCCTAATCTTCTCCAGAAATTTCATATTTTCAAAAATTGAGTCTTTTTAAAATCCATTTTATTCGATTCCCAAGATTATTTCAGATATCACACCTACCAGGAGTCTTAGAGGACCCTTCAGGCCACCATTTGTATATAGTGTGTGGTGCGCTGAAGAGCTAGTTTTTCCAAAAATGTTCCTAATCTTCTCCAGAAATTTCATATTTTCAAAAATTGAGTCTTTTTAAAATCCATTTTATTCGATTCCCAAGATTATTTCAGATATCACACCTACCAGGAGTCTTAGAGGACCCTTCAGGCCACCATTTGTATATAGTGTGTGGTGCGCTGAAGAGCTAGTTTTTCCAAAAATGTTCCTAATCTTCTCCAGAAATTTCATATTTTGAAAAATAGAGTCTTTTTAAAATCCATTTTATTCGATTCCCAAGATTATTTCAGATATCACACCCACCAGGAGTCTTAGAGGACCCTTCAGGCCACCATTTGTATATAGTGTGTGGTGCGCTGAAGAGCTAGTTTTTCCAAAAATGTTCCTAATCTTCTCCAGAAATTTCATATTTTCAAAAATTGAGTCTTTTTAAAATCCATTTTATTCGATTCCCAAGATTATTTCAGATATCACACCCACCAGGAGTCTTAGAGGACCCTTCAGGCCACCATTTGTATATAGTGTGTGGTGCGCTGAAGAGCTAGTTTTTCCAAAAATGTTCCTAATCTTCTCCAGAAATTTCATATTTTCAAAAATAGAGTCTTTTTAAAATCCATTTTATTCGATTCCCAAGATTATTTCAGATATCACACCTACCAGGAGTCTTAGAGGACCCTTCAGGCCACCATTTGTATATAGTGTGTGGTGCGCTGAAGAGCTAGTTTTTCCAAAAATGTTCCTAATCTTCTCCAGAAATTTCATATTTTGAAAAATAGAGTCTTTTTAAAATCCATTTTATTCGATTCCCAAGATTATTTCAGATATCACACCCACCAGGAGTCTTAGAGGACCCTTCAGGCCACCATTTGTATATAGTGTGTGGTGCGCTGAAGAGCTAGTTTTTCCAAAAATGTTCCTAATCTTCTCCAGAAATTTCATATTTTGAAAAATAGAGTCTTTTTAAAATCCATTTTATTCGATTCCCAAGATTATTTCAGATATCACACCCACCAGGAGTCTTAGAGGACCCTTCAGGCCACCATTTGTATATAGTGTGTGGTGCGCTGAAGAGCTAGTTTTTCCAAAAATGTTCCTAATCTTCTCCAGAAATTTCATATTTTCAAAAATTGAGTCTTTTTAAAATCCATTTTATTCGATTCCCAAGATTATTTCAGATATCACACCCACCAGGAGTCTTAGAGGACCCTTCAGGCCACCATTTGTATATAGTGTGTGGTGCGCTGAAGAGCTAGTTTTTCCAAAAATGTTCCTAATCTTCTCCAGAAATTTCATATTTTGAAAAATAGAGTCTTTTTAAAATCCATTTTATTCGATTCCCAAGATTATTTCAGATATCACACCCACCAGGAGTCTTAGAGGACCCTTCAGGCCACCATTTGTATATAGTGTGTGGTGCGCTGAAGAGCTAGTTTTTCCAAAAATGTTCCTAATCTTCTCCAGAAATTTCATATTTTCAAAAATTGAGTCTTTTTAAAATCCATTTTATTCGATTCCCAAGATTATTTCAGATATCACACCTACCAGGAGTCTTAGAGGACCCTTCAGGCCACCATTTGTATATAGTGTGTGGTGCGCTGAAGAGCTAGTTTTTCCAAAAATGTTCCTAATCTTCTCCAGAAATTTCATATTTTCAAAAATTGAGTCTTTTTAAAATCCATTTTATTCGATTCCCAAGATTATTTCAGATATCACACCTACCAGGAGTCTTAGAGGACCCTTCAGGCCACCATTTGTATATAGTGTGTGGTGCGCTGAAGAGCTAGTTTTTCCAAAAATGTTCCTAATCTTCTCCAGAAATTTCATATTTTCAAAAATTGAGTCTTTTTAAAATCCATTTTATTCGATTCCCAAGATTATTTCAGATATCACACCTACCAGGAGTCTTAGAGGACCCTTCAGGCCACCATTTGTATATAGTGTGTGGTGCGCTGAAGAGCTAGTTTTTCCAAAAATGTTCCTAATCTTCTCCAGAAATTTCATATTTTGAAAAATAGAGTCTTTTTAAAATCCATTTTATTCGATTCCCAAGATTATTTCAGATATCACACCCACCAGGAGTCTTAGAGGACCCTTCAGGCCACCATTTGTATATAGTGTGTGGTGCGCTGAAGAGCTAGTTTTTCCAAAAATGTTCCTAATCTTCTCCAGAAATTTCATATTTTCAAAAATTGAGTCTTTTTAAAATCCATTTTATTCGATTCCCAAGATTATTTCAGATATCACACCCACCAGGAGTCTTAGAGGACCCTTCAGGCCACCATTTGTATATAGTGTGTGGTGCGCTGAAGAGCTAGTTTTTCCAAAAATGTTCCTAATCTTCTCCAGAAATTTCATATTTTCAAAAATAGAGTCTTTTTAAAATCCATTTTATTCGATTCCCAAGATTATTTCAGATATCACACCCACCAGGAGTCTTAGAGGACCCTTCAGGCCACCATTTGTATATAGTGTGTGGTGCGCTGAAGAGCTAGTTTTTCCAAAAATGTTCCTAATCTTCTCCAGAAATTTCATATTTTCAAAAATAGAGTCTTTTTAAAATCCATTTTATTCGATTCCCAAGATTATTTCAGATATCACACCCACCAGGAGTCTTAGAGGACCCTCCAGGCCACCATTTGTATATAGTGTGTGGTGCGCTGAAGAGCTGGTTTTTCCAAAAAGTTCCTAATCTTTTTTAGAAATTTCATATATTCCAAAATGTAGTCTGTTAAGTCGTTAACAGTGCTCTGTTAACTTCAAAATTTGTCTTTGCTAAAAAATTTGGTTTGTGTCCGGGGACTTAAATTCGAATTTATCTTCACACACATCATACATAATAGGTATATTATAAATATAAAATCCAATGTTTGTATTTGTTAAAACTTACTCATTATTTGCCAAACTAAGGGGATCAGTGGTGTCTCGTATTCTTCTTCGAATGACGTTAACGTTTTCATTCTCGTCGGATTCGGAAGAAGATGAATAAAACAAGAATTCCGGATTCATATTAATTTTCAACAAATTTCTTTTACACAAGCAACAAATTTCTTTTGCACAATATTGTTTGTTTACCTTTTGTATTTGCATTTTTAGTGTTGTAAAACGAATTTATACGCGATTTTTGTCCAACACTATAAAACAAAATCGATTCGTTCAGTATCGGATAAAAGAATTAGAAAATAAAGTACGTCCGAAATTATCTTTCAATCGAATACAATTTCGATCACGACTGCCAGAATTAGCCCCCAGCTCACACGCTTTCGTGACGATTTCTACTAATTTGCACTACCAGCAAGCCGCGTTAAGGAACTTCGTTCCAAAAAGAATAACTAATCAAATTAACAGCCAAGGGCTGAGAAACTCCAAATTTTTAACTGCCTGTTCCTCTAACTGCGATTAACAAAAACAATTTAAAAAGAATTGTTGTTGTTTTCAATAGCAATTTGGAAGAACAGGCTGTGAATCACTTTTTTGTCTGAAGTCGCAAATATAATTTCTGCATGTGCTGAAAATCGCTTGTTTTGTTCAACGCTACTGTGTATACAGTCTGGTAGCACTCATTTTTTTTTTTTTTTTGTATGGAGAGAGTCAACTCTTTTCGCTCTGAACGCCATTTTATGGCGATAAACAAAAGTATCAAAGGTACCAAACAAAAACAGCATACATACATACTTATGTATGTACATATGTATGTATTTTTGAATTGCAAATTTTTAATAAAAATTTATCAGGATAATATAGTTTTTTCAACTAGTATAAATAAAAACCCATTAAATTTAATTTATACGATTTTATTTATGTCGTTTAACTCTCAGTTTTTGTGGTATGTGGCAATTCAAATTGAAGTCTTTTCACTGTTGGCTTGCGAGAAAATTTGTTTGTGATTGCAAATTCCAGCATACAAATTTTTCGAATACATAAATACAAAATTGCGGTCAACTGGCGTTTTCAGCACCTGTCTGTAAGTTCATAAGAATGTCCAGACGAGCATTTGCTTGAACAGTGTAACAACCAGGGCTGGGAAGTTAATGACTCCAAAAATTGATTTTAAGCATTAAAAAAAAATTGCACTCATTAATGTAAGATATTGAAAATCATGTGATTTCAAAATTAAATACATACCTATAATGTCACTTCAATAAGATAACATTTTATGTTATTAGTGAAGTTTGAAATAGCAGTTTTACCCCAGCTTGAGTTTAAAAAACCATAAAAGATTTGCATAAAGGTTTTTAATACAATTTGTTTGCAGAAATCAAGTGATTTCTAGCAAAGTGATTTTCAGATAATCGCTGAATTCGAAATCGAAGTACATAAATAGTATTGTTTTATTTGGCATTACAATTTCAAACACAAATAACCTCAAAACGAAAAATAGTTTGAAATTTATATATTTTTGAGTTGATTGTTTGTGTTTGAAATTCTCTCTCCATCAATAAATAATATGATATATGTAGCTACTTTTTATATTTTTTATATTTTTACTTAAAACTAGAATAACACAAAGCAAACGTAATTCGTGTAATAGATTTCAAAAACCATTTCATATGAGAACTAAAATTATTGATTAAAAAATGTTACTCTTCTTAAAGTAGGCTGCTGTTTTTTATGCTTTCAAACATGGCACTGATTTCAATGATGAGCGATGATTTTCTTTGTTAACAGTTTTAGTTTTAAAGATGGATATTTAAAGTTAACAACTATAATGGTACGGTTGGGGTTGGTGCGTTGGCAAAAATATTGAGGAGAAAAAATTTTTGGGGGCTGGGCATACATTTGACTTCTCTAATGGCACGCACCCTGGGACAAGTTTGTGTAAAGAGGGAAATTTAATTTTCGAAGTTGCGGGATGCCCGTAGAGCCGTCAAATGTATGATTTTTTCTCACTAATATTTTTTTCGAATACTTTGCACCGTAACACGTGTCCTTAGGCGCGCTTCCATATAAAAAAGAAAATTAAATTATTTTTTCTCATGTCCAAAGCTACCGAAAAATCGACGTCACAATATGAGTTTTTAAATTGACCCACCCTAATGTACATATACATATATATGTACATACATACATATGTACATATGTAGAATTGCCGATATTTTAGATTCGTTATTTTTCGAACTCTCTTACTTGTTTTAAAACTGCATTTTTTCTCTAAGTGTATGCACTCACATTGAGACAAAACAAAATAAACAAACAAAAAAAAAAAAGCAGCTTTAATTAAATTTACGAATACAACAAATATATTTTATTTCAATTGCAAATTCAATTGGAATAAATTTCATATTAATTAAACAATTCCTTTTATTTACGGCTGCTGTAAAATTCCAACAAACAATACAAGTTGAAACAAAAGGTATTTGCTTAAAACAATGACTAGTACCTAGTAAGTAGAATTGAATTAAAAAGAAGAAGAGAAAAGAAACAGACAGAAAAGAATTGATGTGTTTTTCTTTTTTGTAACAGATACAATTGAGAAATATGAGAAAAATCTACTTTATCAAAATAAAGGTTGAATAATTGAATTTGAAAACAAGAAGAAGACGAAGGGGGGAAAAAAGTAATTGAAACACAAACAAGTTCTAAGTTTCATTGTTGCCAAGTTGAAATTCTCGTTTGACTCAATGTGAAGTACTACATACATATTTTATTTAATGATATGTATTTCATTTCTTGCTAAAGATTATTTTACATTAGCGGTTTTGTACTCTGTGTGGTTGGTTGCTCTGGTTTTATTTTTTATACATATATATTTCTTTTTCAATATTTACATATATACATACAGTAAAATCCCGGTTTAACGAATGATATAATGTTCAGACCTTTCGTTACACCGAGATATTCGTTATATCGAACAATAATTTTTTATCTTAAAATTTTATAAAAAACGGTGGTCCGCAGTTTTAAAAACATCAAAATTTAATTGTATTAATAACTTAAAACTTCAATTGATATTTTGATGTTTATTTAAGATTTGTTTAATTTCTAATATGAAAATTCATTAAAAATCATAAATGTACATAGGTGCATCTACATACATATTTACTTATATTTGGATGCTGTTAACATGTGTAGGTTTATTATTACATTTCATTCATATTATTAATTTCTTAAGAAATCGACATCTCGTTTTCACAATGAACGTACCAAAACTACGGAAAGCAACGCATCACACGCGTTCTTTCAATACAAAGCAAAGAAGCCAAAAACACCCACAATCTTACGATTCTGTAATGAGTTTTAAATGTATTTTGCTTTGTCATTCGTTAAATCGAGATTCTTTTTTTTTTTTTTGCCATTCGCTATATAAGGCAGTTAATGTAAAAATTTCGCCATTCGTTATATCGGATATTCGTTAAACTGAGTATTCGCTATACCGGGCTTTGACTGTACTAACTACTAATGCCAGCTTGTAACATGGAATTCAAGCTCTGGATGACAAAATGCAAGTATTTTATAATAACAAAACATGATTAGGGAAGCGTTGTTCTGGCTTTAAGCCACAAATGATGACTTTTTAAATCCTGTTGAACTGAGATTCCTCAGGGGAACAGCTTAAACCTTGTTGATGTAACACAATCTGATAGTTATGCTTCTTGGAGTAGGGAGGTACACAAAAACGTCTACCATTGTGATGGCCAAATTTCTAATCGAGACCCTGTGTGTACTGGTTGCGGTCACATATGCACTTATTTGCCAATTTAAAAAAACGTGACCACTACTTTTTTTTTTTTTTTTTGCGAAAATGTATGCTTATAAATTCACATAGATACAACAACAAACAACGTAAAGAAAAAAAGGAAACACACACAATTATTTTTTTTTTGGGGATTTTTTTAGGGTTGTGTTTGCTCAACAAACAATTGATAAACTAAGATTTAAAGACAATTTTTTATTTGCTCTTGTAAAGTTTTTGCAAAATGAAATAATTGTTTGCTTTAGATTCTGTATTTGCTCGTTGAGCAAACATAACCTTAAAATATGGTGTTTGCAAATTTAAAGCTTTTACGTTCTCTTTCTTTTTGTTTTCTTTTCGTTGTGAATATACATACATATGTATGTACATATATACATTATTAGTAGTCTACTAATATTAAAATTGTTTTTTAACGAGAATAAAAACATCGAATCTTTAAACAACCAGTTTCGAGCGCTGGCTGGCTTACAAATAGTTGAATCTTTCAAAAACAATTACATACATATCAGATTTTTGGTCGAGATTATCAACCATACATAGAGAAAAAAAGCACCTAATAAAGTAGAACAAAATCAATAAGATATCTCTATGGTTTTTTTTTCAAGAAGGATTCCTTATTTTTTTAAATGGGAAAACCTTATTGAAAAAACAACAATTAATGAAATTAAAAAGATGATTTACGTGTGTTTATATAGGAAACTAATAAAACCAATAAGGAAAAATTAATAGGATAACCTAATAAAATCAATAAGAAATCCTTATTGTATACAATTTACAAGAAAACCTAATAGAATCAATAAGTTCTTCTCTATAGAATTTTTTTTTGGTACCATGCAAATCGGAAACTGAGTAAAAACAAACGTGAGTAACAAGTTTTCTTCTTGGTTTTATGGGTTTTTCTTGTTGAGACAATTAATAAGATTTGCAACATGGAAATAATAAGAAATACCCATAGAAAAATCTTCTTTTCTCTCTGCTGGGATACCCCTCAGCCTAAAAACGTTTTAAAGAGAAAATCTTATTGAATCTATTAGGAAGTTTTCGCTCTGTGTACAGAATGAGCTAAACGAATTGATGTTTAACGATATATCAAAAATTATTACAGGAATATTATCGATGCCGCACTGTGAAAAGGATATTTTCGTATCTAAATTTAATAAAAATCCAACAAAGGAACATATTGCTTGTCTCGACTGTTTCCAATCCATTCCAAACAAATGATTTGTTGAAATCATTTGACTCTTGCTGTTATAACATAGAATTGAGTAAGAATTTGTTAGCAAGAAGCGTAACCTAATTAAGCATTTTATATTTTGATCTCAACAACTTCTAGTCTTTTGTGTTCCTGTTGAAATTATTTTTATTATAATTTTTTTTTTTGGTTTAGTATGTCTACATGCCTATGGATGTGTATGCAAGTACTAAGTACAAATTAACCTGAACGGTCCTTTTTATTATTTAATAAGTTTGTTATTCTTATACATATATGTATGTATATGTAGAAATGACTTTGTGTACGTTTTAAGTTGGTTTTTTATAAAACAAATAATAATAATAATAATAAATAAAATAAAAAAAGTACAATCGATCTGAAAAGAGTACACTTTTTTAATTTTGTTTAATTAGTACTATTTGTTGAACGTCGCTTTGCATCCCTGGTGTACCAGCTTGCATTCTCCTTTCTCCATTTATCTCTCTGTTTATGGCTCTCTAGATTTTTATCTCTCTCGCTCTCTCTCTCTCTCTCTCTCTCTCTCTCGAAAGGAACTTGCCGTGTGAAAATTAGGACTTAGGGAAAATGACTTGCACCAGCCATCGGGACTGGTTAAAATATTGCTCTTATAGCTTCCATTGCACTACTCTTTTATTATTTAAGAGATGCCAGTTTTCGTTCCCAACATACACTGCTCGCTAGTACGGAAGTAACCATTCTTGTGCGAGCGCCAGTGTTGTCGTATTGAACTGAATTTATTATTTATTTGCAAATTGTTTTAAAACGTGCAGGTGAATGAATTAAGAAGAAGTATTTTGTAATTAATTTTATAATGAACGCGTGTAGAAAGAGTATTTATTTTTAAGTGGAATTATGACTCATTATTTTAATGTGGAATTGAACCTTTTAAAGCAAGTTGTTTATAAATGTTTTTTTTTTCTTTCTTTGCAGGTAAGTGACTGTAAAAGTAACAAAATACTTACATCCACACATATCTACAGCAAAACTTAAAGATAAGTACATGTGAATTTGATGGGTATACGTTCTAAAAATCACAATCTCAACAACAGTTTTTATTATTTTTTTTTTCTATTCCTATTTCAATGCCAATGCCTTATTACACTCTTAATATTTTGGAATCCATAAATATTGTTTTATATACATTGGCCTAAAGTTATAAAGGCTTAAGAGCTAGTCCTAGATCACTAAAGGCAATTTAACTGTCCGAAATGTAATCGTTCGATTCCGTGTCAATTTGGATTCCTCTACTTCGACAGCTTGCGTTCGCTAGGGCTTACGTCATGAATTTTTTTTTTCATTTACTTTACAGACATACCAGATCGACAAATTAAAAATTTGGTTGATTTTTTTTTTTATTAAAGTTTTGACCAATACTACTAAATTATTCTTGTGTACATACAACCCTGGGGGATCATCGCCCAGCCCTAACGGCTAAAGCTAGAGTAATCAAATTTCGTATATGGGCAGTCCTTCGAATGTATGGATCCACTAAGATGGGATTTTTGGAACTTCACGCCGGAAAGGGGCAAAAGGGGGTAAAATCGGTAGTCCAATATCTCCGGACTTTGAACAGGGAGCACAAAAATTCAAAAAGCCCCAAAAGTGTAATAAAAAAGTACCAGACAGGTGTCTTTGGAGTACTAAAAGGGTAAAAACGTTTTTTTATTTTTTATTTTATTTGCAATCTATTTAAAAATTAAAGTAATAAGCAAAATTTTCTCAAAGAATTCGGAAGAAAAAAAATAACAGTGGGGTTAAATTCCATTAAATTTAACAAAAAAAAAAAAAAAAAAAATAAACAATTTTAGAGAAGTGCAAAAAGGGTAAAAACTTGGCGTAATTTAAACGCTTTTTTTGGCTTACTTCTCTTATCAAAGGTTTCTTTAGCGCAACTCGTGAATTGGTATCGTAATGTAGACTTTTATAACATGGTACAAAATAAAAAGTAAACATTTTGAAATGCGGAAATAGCTTTTGCGGTGTTTTAAAATTTAAAAGTATTTATTTTTCATAGACATTTAATAAGTACCAAGGCAGATCGATAGCAGGTAGTCGCATAACTGCAACAAACACAACACCAACAAACACTTCATGCATTTTGTTGGTAGAAAAACTGTATTATTGTCATTCGTTTGTTCGCGTATGTGTGTTTGTGTTGTGTATTTTGACAGTTCTACAAACTAAAAGCAGTAGTCAGCTGGGCTTGTAAGACAACCTGATATCGAGCTGCCTCGATAAGTACTTTGACTCACGGAATACTGGTATTCCTCTGGCAAACTCAGGATTTTCTTCCATCCAGCGAACAAGTGAAGTGTTTTGGAAAACTATGTACATATGTTACATATTGTAACTCTTTAGTATGTTTTCTAAATAAAATAGAAATGAAAAATATGTGGGTTTTTTAGTGTCATATCCGAGTTTTTTTTGTTGACAAATAAATATAAAGTTTTTTCTAAAAAAAAAAAAACACTTACTCTATAGCAAAACGACAAGTTATTGAATTTGACGTTTGTGTTCGCAGTGCTGACGACATGATCGATATACAGAAACTGGATTTTGTATGAAAACACTTACGTTCTTTCCACTTGTCGATGGAGTCATCGTTCGAACAAAAGAACGTCATAGAGAAACCCAATACAAAATTCTTTCGCTTAGAATGCGAACAAATGCTCGACTTCGTTATTGGGAAAGAGGCAATAAGTTTTTTTTTTTTTTTTTTTTTTTTTTTTTTTTTTTTTTTTTTTTTTTTTTTTTTTTTTTTTTTTTTAGCAATTTTTGTAGTACTTTCTGTGCTTCCTTTATTCAATTGTATATCATGCTATATACGAGTCCTACGTTAAGCATATGTCTGTATACTAAAATAAAAAAATTTACTGATTTAACATATTGCCTGAGCCAAGTTTAACCTATAGTTAATGTCTGGTCTTCAGGGCTCTTTTTTCTATTTATGTATATTTAATATTCTTGTACCATTTAATACAAAAATATGTATGTATGTAGTTCACACGCAAACGTAATTGGGAATATATTAAAAAAAGTAACTTCTTACACTCATTTTTAAATCGAAAAGTGCGTTTCACACGCACCTCAATTTTGCCGATTATTTCACTCACTTTGTTTGCCTGTTTATATAATACATATCAAAATATATGTACACATACATACATACATATTCAAGCTTATAATTTACAAAATTATTATTAAAATAAATTAGCACAAAAAACATAAAGTTATATTATAGCATGTTGTTGTTGTGGTTTTAATCTTTCTTTTATAAGAATTTTTAATTATAAATTATAATTCAGTTTGACTGCATTTGGGAATAAACTTGTGTACTAAAATATTTGAAAGACTGGAAGTTTTTAGAATTAAAATTAAATGAATAACTTTAAATTGATTAAAAAAACTGTGTTATTTAACACAGAAAAAACATTATTAATTCATACATATCGATTTTAATTAAATTTACTAAGCGTTGGGTAAAAAAAATAAGTGTTTTTTGGACGAACGTGTATGCAAATGTAGAAAACCAGAAAGGAACAGTCAGTCACCCATTTTCGCTCGTTTAATCGATCGGATGGCTTTTGAAACATGTTTGGCAGCATGAAATTAACATTTTACGTTTTACTTTTTAAAAAGAAGTTGGCAACAAAAAATTAAGAATAATGAAAATTATTTATATGGGAGATTCAAATTTTTTTGGCTTTACAAATTTAATAACTACACGCAAAGAAATCAGAACCAGCTTTCTTTGTGAAAAGCATAGTATTTTTGATCTATCAGAGGGAAACCAAATAATAAACAATATATTGGTGTTTTTAATAAACCATTAACTACTTTGAGTGGCTCAGTGGCAAGAGTGTCGCTTTGAAAACATAAGCCTCTGAGTTCAAGGGAGGGTGCTGACTAGAAGTGTGGCGGCTTCGAAGCAGCTAGCTGAAATATCGAATTTGTTTGTGATGGCCCACAAAAGTTTTGCGACTTGCGTTTCTCAGCACATGATGGCTGCAGATAACGATGGTTTTGGTGATTTTTGACATTGAATCCGGGTATTGAGATCAAAACAAAATCTGACAACCCTGACAATAACAACATGTCATGTAGAGAGCGAGATAGCGCCGCTAATTAATCACTGCAGTCGGTGTTTCATCATTTGTCTTATTCTTATCCTTTCTTTAGTACAAATCTATCACTCCTATAACTGGTAATATGACTGTCCTAAAATGTAACAAGGCATAAATTCAGCTGCACACACACCCACTCGCATGTACATAAGTATGTATGACATGTGTTTATTATGAAACAGAAATGTACATACATACGTTTCTATGCAACCCTCCCTCTCGAATCAGTCAAGCAAAAATTAAACCGCCTGAATAACTAGGACATCCCATAGTGACAGCATAAACAAGCCAAATCCCATATTAAATTTAACTTACATTTCTCCTCCATCTCCTGCTGTTTACAACAATTTTAAATCCCTTCGCTGGTGACGTTGTTGTGGCGCCATTTGTTTAAGTTTCCAGTAAATGAACATTCAAAACAAATTTGCTACACAATTATTAAAAATGGCTAGAAATTTATGAACCGGACCATTTCCTTTACCTGTATGCAGGCACGACAAATGACTCAATATTAATTGACCATTTAAGTTTGACCGCAATAAAATGTTCGCTTGGCATCATGCCTCAAGTTTTTTTTTCTTCTTTCTTTTTAAGAACAACATTTGTGAGAAAAATGATGACTCAAGAAATTTGTTATTAAATTAAAAGAATGAATTAAAGCTATGTGCAATAACAAATAAATTGCAACAAATTTATTGTGGTTAATATTAATTTGGAAATTACTCAGGAAAATTTACCAGAAAAATAGTACTGCCAAGTTTTCGGAAGTGTAACATTATAATGCGAAAATGGTGGTGCCAAGGTTTTGAAGGTAAACACTTGGAGGGAAATGGTAGTGCCAAGTTTATTTTTCAAGTGAAAACCATAAAAGAAAAAGAAGCACTAAAATGTAGAAATTAATGTAAAATTTTGTACTAAAAATTTTAATTTCATTGAACAAAGAAAAAGAAGCACTAAAATGTAGAAATTGTGGCAAAATTAATGTAAAAGTTTTACTGAAAATTTTAATTTCAATGAGCTTCTATATTTAATATAAATGTATTAATGTAAAATGTTCGTTACTTGGGAGCGGCATCAACAGTGCTGCCAAATATGCAGACTTAGGCTCCTATTATGAGCAACATTCGATATTCGCTGAGCACGGAAGATGGAACAACGAATGTGGAAAATTGTGATCAAAGTTGTTCTTTGAAGGCCCAGCTCCTGAGCATGGCCTCAAATTGAAGTTGATGGATTGTTTTGAACACTTTTTTGAGCAGAAGTAGTGTTTTCAGCCGATCTTGCAATACATTTTGGTCACTCTCTTCGAAATCATTCACTACACGATAAATATTACGTTTTCTGTTGCTCGCAAAATTTTCACGTAACTCTCTCGTCACAGTAATCGACGATTGATTTTTGATAAAATGTTTTATACCCTTATTCATAAAAAATATTTCAGGTTTATAAAGCTTTTATTTGACAAATTTGTGTGGAAAATTTGGCAAATAAGAGCTTAATAAACCTAGAATATTTATTATGAATGAGACCCTTAGTGTTTAAAACACGTTGGCTTACCGAATATTTTTCCCTTATAAATTTGCCAAATATGAAGTGTCAAGACTAATTAATGTTTACTAAAATGGCGGTAAAGCAAAGTAGTATATCTTGCCGCCGGATAAACTATATTTTAATGTAAAAGCTCTTGTTGTTTTGTGCTTGCTTGGTAACTGCTTTCATTTATTAGCTGAACGCTTCATATAACAGTTGGGCCACAAGAAGTCATCCGATGTTGTTTGGTTCTCAGAATATCGGTTGTGGCTCACGCAGTGTGTGCCGTTGCTCCGTCCTGTTGAAACCACATGTCCTCCAGATCTAATTTGTTCAATTGCAGCAGAAAAAACTAAGTTAACCTGGCGCAATAGCGCATTGTCGTTTGGGCAGCGGCGTTATGGCCCGATGACGACTCCAGCGTGAATGGCGCGCCATGTAGTCACTTTGAGCAAGTGTAATAGCAGCTCGTGCATCACTCATGAATTTTTGGTACCCCAGAAACGATAGTTTGGCTTGTTCACTTACCCCGCTGAGGTGGCAATGAGCCTCATCGCTCATTGTGAATTTGATTGAAAAATCATCGACTTCATCGTACACACGATTATTTCGCGTTCTTGGGAAGTGGAGCGCTCCATGGCTTGTTCACTTGTATTCTACAGCTGTCTAGTTGCTGCCATTTGCAAAAATAAGAGCAACTTTTAATAGGGTGATTTCTTTTGGCCCAACTTGCACATGTTTTTAGGCAAAAAAAAAAAATTCTAATGAAACCAGTGTGTGGAATATTTTTGGGGATTTTGAAGAACATTTTGTTGAAATGTAGGATGAGTCACTATTGAAATGGATGTGTGTGATATGTATATGTGTAGGTATGTTCTTTTTTTTTGTCAAACCAAAATGATTAGAAATAAATGTTACCGTTATTTTTCAATAACATGTTATTTGTTTTTTTTTATTAAAATTGATTTAATAATCTTTATGTTTTTTATTATTTATATGTGTGATATTTAAAAATACTGAGAAAATTAACAGGATTCCGAACGCACACATGTACTTTTCTTTTGTATACATACATACATACATATGTACATACAAATGTGCTTGTTTAACTAATACCAGTACATACAACTGCTAATAAGTTTCATATTAAAAATAAATTTAAATACAAAAATGAAATATGACCGGTTTGAACTGCATTAATTGTGAGTAAATTCGACTGAAATATCAATCAAGCAAACTGGTTTTTGGTTAAAAAAAAAAAGAAATGTATAAAAAGTAATAAATTCGCCTAAAAGTGTAAAGAAAGAAAAAAAAAACACATAAGCGAGCTGTCAATTCTTTGTTGATTTTTTTCCCCCAAATTAATTCACAATATGCTGATAGGTACATAGTTTTATTTACCTATTCACAAGTTATTCAGGTTTATTCTTATTTTTTTGCATTTCTTTATTTAACATACAGTCAGTGATGGAATTTTTCATACACCCGTAGAATATTGCTGTAACAGGATATGAAAAGTGGTGATTGCAAGCGAAAATTTCATACATTTTGTTATAGCCCATTTACATCTACGCAAATTCCAGTGTATATACGGGATTTGAAGACAAACCTGGAACTTGCCAAACCAAACCATTGGGCTTGATTTTGACCAAATCTTCTGAAATATCATCAGTGTTTGGTGATGCAGCTGTTATCTTGCTGACAAAGTACTTAAACATACTACGCTGCCATATAAGAATGCGCTTAAACATGATGCACATGACGCCACGTGAATGAATTTCCACTGAATTTTATGACACTGAAATCTTGCAAGACATCAGAAAAGCAGTATTCGGGAGATTGGTGTTATGAATTCCGAATGAAACGTACATTTAGCGTTTTTGTATCAAAAATGTGTACGAACTCTTCTTACTGTCGGGAGAATATGAAAAGTAGATGAAAATAAGAAAAGAGAAAAAAAATAAGTTTTTCAATAAAAATGGTTATAAAATTATATTTCTTTAATAATTAATTGGTATATTTCAAAATAATTATTGGCTTTGCCATGATTTGATAGAAAGAAAACTAACACAAATTAACTGCTGATTTTACGTGTTGAAAAAACGCTTCATATACACCATTTGCAACAGCTGATAGAGTGCTTGGAAAATTATTAACCATATAAACAAACAAAAAAGAAAAAAAAAAAAATGTAATCCAATGTGAGCATAAATTTTGCTCTATTATATCCAAACATCTTTTGATTTTAACGGTCACTGTTGCTTGAGCCATTGCAACTTGCTCATCTTTTCCAATACCTTCTGCTAAACATCGAATTGTGCCGACTACGTATCCAAGTGATGACACTCCATTTCTATTACTCGGACCCAAAGCACCTTTCACCACATCAAGCACATCACATACTTCAATGCAGATTTGTTTAGCCTGAAGTTTTTAAGAAGAAGACTACAAAACGATCTGCATTTGCAGATTTGTTAGAATTTTAGCGTATAACTTGTAATTTGACAAATATGTCATACCAAAAAACTGCAATAACACGGCGAATGTTGTCTTCCAAATGGTCAAGCGTTGACTATGACTTTACATAGCCTCACAAAAAGTATTCTAACGGTGTTAAATCACAAGATCTTGGAGTCCAATTCACGGGTCCAAAACGTGAAATTAGGCGGTCACCAAAAGTGTCTTTCAATAAATCGATTGTGCCACGAGCTGTGTGACATGTTGCGCCGTCTTGTTGAAACTACATCTCCCGGAAATCATGGTTATTCAATTCTGGAATGAAAAAGTTAGTAATCATGGCTCTATACCGATCACCATTGACTGTAACGTTCTGGCCCTCAGAGTTTTTGAAAAAGTACGGACCAATGATGCCACCAGCCCATAAAGCGCACCAAACAGTCAATTTTTCTAGATGTAACGGTGTTTGGACATACACTTGAGGATGGGGCAGTTTTGTTTGTTGCGGTAGCCATTCAACCAGAAGTGCGCTTCATCGCTAAACACAGTTCGCTTATGACAATCGGGATCAACGGCAATCTCGTTTTGCACTAAAATTGCACCATTTGCAAGCGTTGTTCAGGCGTGAGTCTATTCATGATGAAAATTGTCAAACCAAACTGAGAATAAATCACTTGACAGCTGTTAAATCGGTCGCCATCTTGAACGGTAATGCCAACTTAAAGTTCTATACATCGAAAAAAAAACACCCTTTAGTTATGAGGCCACCTGATATCGAGGTACCTTGACACATTCTCACAGCAGAGAAAATGGCTGGTAAAAAAAATTTTGACACAACATGATGATAAAGGTGGGAGCTGTCAACTTTATTACCTGGTTTAATTGGCCTCGGTGCAGTACTTTAAATTTCAACTTTAGCCAGTGTGTTTTGACTTTGATGTGTGACTGTAAATAAACATTGCGCCATGTACATACATATGTATGTATGTATGTGTGTATGCCTAACTACATTGATAAGTGAGTATAAAAACTTGTATTTTTTTTTTGCTCTGCTTTTTTGTGTTGAAATGCCACCACAACAAACATTTCACCGGTAGTTGGTAACAAGATTCATAATCTTAAAAAAAAGCACAAAAAAAGCTTAATCCAGCAGCAACAACAAACACGAAACGAACAAAACTAACAACCCAAAAACAGTTCAGCCAGTCAGTCAGTCAGTCAGCCTGCGAGAGCCAGTCAGCCGGTTATGCCAACTAGCATTAAAAATGACAACATTTTACCCTTCGTGCATAAGTATGTATGTATGTATGTATGTACGGATGTGTGTATGTTTGGCAAGATGATGGCAGGCATGTAAAGGAGGCCACTATAACAAAAACAACAGCAACAACAA